>CM024521.1:11064627-12403668 GCA_014182375.1 Eucalyptus virginea | reverse complement strand
CCTGGGAATCTTCATCCTTGTTCTTGGCTGCCTCCAGGTAATCTCTCTCTCTCACACACACACACACACACACACACACACACACACACACACACACAAAATTCAGTTTCTTTATCAAGTTCAAAGCATGCACATACAACATTAGATTTCCATATGTAGATAATTTCTTTGGACATATGAATAAGGGAAAAAGATGGGAGACAGACATACCTTCACTAGCCATGCTGCAATGCTTCTTCTACACGTTGTTATGTATTGGAAGAATGATTTACCTAATATTATCTACAGTGTTTCCCCTCTTGATCTCATTTTCTATCGTATATATTTGCCGTCTTTCTTAGTCAATAAGAATTTATGTCTTTTTCTATTTTTTGTGTGAAATTTGGCAGGTGATGGCAATTTGGGTTCGACCGAGGAAGGGATTGAAAGTGCGAGAATACTGGAATTGGTATCACCATAATGTGGGGCGGGTTTTGATCATTTTTGCGATCGCGAATGTTTTCTATGGAATTCATTTAGGCGAAGAGGGCAAGAAGTGGAATCTTGCTTATGGAATTAGTATTGGTGTTCTATCTGTAATTCTCATTGTTCTCGAGATACCAAAGTTTAGGAAGTGATGACACTTTTTTACCCCTTTTGCGTGCACTTGTTTCCACAGAGAATATGTTTGACGGTCCGTGGAGTTTGAACTTTCTCGTAATTTAAACTTGTTTGTTTTATAATTTATGGCTCCATTTAATTATGAAAAATATTTTTCGAGAAGTTATTTTCCAAGAAAATGATAATATCGTTCGATATTAAGCTAAAATATAAAATTAAAATGGAAAATATTTTCCGCCGTTCTATATCTAATTTGATTTTCGTCCAAATACTTTTTGTGATCATTTTTTGTTTTTACTTTTTATTCTGTTCTTTTTTTTTTTTTATTATTTAAAAATTTGATTTTTAATTTTTTTCTTTCCTTTTCTTTTCCTCAACCGGTCACCGAACATGGCGATGGCCGGTGAGCTCCGTTTGATGGGGCTCGAGCATCACTGATTTGCGAGGTGTGAGCCTCAGCACCTCTTGGTGACGCTTGAGTGTTGTTGATCTAGCGAGGCTTGAGCCTCGCGGCCTCTAGCAACCATGAGGCTCATCAATTTGGCTTGAGCCTTGGGGCCTCCTGGCGATGCTTGGGCATTGTCGATTTATGAGGTCTGAGCATTGCTGCCTCTGGCGATTTGCAAGGCATGAGCCTCACCACTTCTTGGTGGTGCGCGAGCATCATTGATATGCAAGGCTTGAGACTCGCAGTCCTTTAGCAATGCTCAAGCTCACTAGTGGTTGATCACTGGCCTTTGCTGTGGCCGGCAACCGGGCGAAGAAAAAGAAGAAGAAGAAGGCATAAAAATCGATTTTTTGAAAAATAATAAAAAAAAGAAAAATAAAAGGAAAAGGTATTTGGTCAAAGAAAGTGAGGTGAAAGAAGATCTGGAAAATGTTTTCCTGAAAAGTGGAAAACATTTTTCCCTATTTTAGAAGACTTTTTTTCATTGATAGAAAATGTTTTCCCTGACGAGTTCATTTTTCGTGAGATGAATGCTGAAAAATTTGAAAAACATTTTCTTAAAAGTTATTTTTCATGAAATAAATGGAGTCTATATGTTGCTTAGTTTTCTTGAAAGCTGTTTTTTTTTTGGAGACTCATGAGTATGTTTGCAACTAGCAATATAGTAATTAGGGTGATTTTTATTTACTTTTGTTTTTCATTGAATAAGATCTTGTTTGGTTAAGTTTATTTTTCCTAACATTTACAAATAGTAAAGTCATCTAACTTGTTATTAGTTTATATAAGAGTTTCTTGATAAAAAATATAATGTTTGTTTATGCCAGATAATAAATGTTTATCTAATATCATTTTCACTCAACAATATCTGTTTGCTAAATGCCAATTATACTTTCCATTTGTTCTATTAGTCCATGACGTCTTTCATTCATAAGCTATGATAAATATCAATTTGTTAGAAGTAACAAAAGTAGCACGTTTATCAGATGTAAGAAGATACCTAATTATTGAAATAGAAAAATGTCAATACTTCTTAAGATATGATATGAGAGGAGTCACTTTTTATGATGAAGATATGCAACTGTCGTGAGTAATTGATCCCTCACAAAAATTTCAAAAGCACTAAAAGCTCACATCAAAGTTTTGGGGGCAAAGAAGAAGGTATAGGTTCTTGCATAAAGAGATCTACAATCGTTTTTTCGCTATTAATCTAAAATTATAGATAGATATAACCAGAATTATTTTCCCAAAATGAAGAATGATATTCTTTTTCTTTCAAGATAATAGATTATATTAATTTTTGTTTTTAAATAATTCATAATGTCGTTAACTATGCAAATGGTGTTTTCATGTTAATATATATAATTTTTTTTTCTAATAGAGAAATGGGTCACGTAACCAAACGGCCTCCAGGTTACTCCACAATTCGATGAGAGATGGTTGGCATTCGATGCCTATGAACTACATTGTTTTTTAAGGACATCCTTTTCTGAGTAGTTCCAGGACTGTGGAAAATCCAAAAAATAGATAAGTTACTGAAAATTCAAGATGAGAACCCCTATGTAGGAAGGAAAAAAAAAAATTTTTACTTTTTGTCCCTGATATCGCGGGCTTTTCCCAATCAACCCTTTGAACCTCTAGGTTTATTCAAGTAAATTTTTGTAATCGAGTCCTTCAACAACCCATCTCGAACAACTCAAGCTGACCTGGCTGTCGAAATCGTGACATGGTGCAAAAAATTGTGCCTTCATAGACAAGATGTCGTAAAAATGGCAGTACCTTTTGCCTCATAAGGCAAGCCACCATGAAATTTCTACGCGTCATCTTCTGACTTGGTTTGATGGTTAGATTAGCTGGAAGCAGAATAGGATTGGTGTCGGAAGGACTTAATTAGTAAATTCATACAGGTTCGAGGGCTTGATAAGATAAAATTCGAAGTTTCATCGTTTGATTGGGAAACGTGCCTAAGTTCGAGGACTAGAAGTTAGATATTCACGAAAATAAAAAAATTCCCATTGCAAAGCCGTGTGAATACAAGAAAACCCGGTCTTGATTTTCCCGGGAGAATAAGAAAAAAGGGGATAATAATAAAGTAAAGAGCAATGGGGACTTCAATAATGTACAGGGGCAAGACAACATGTTAGTTACAATCATTCTCCTTAAAATAATGGAGCAACATCGTCACCTTCCTCGGGCGAGTTCGCATATATTAATGTCACACTTTCTCCATTACTTTCCACCCTCCAGAGAGAGAGAGAAAAGAGCGAGCAAGAGAGAGAGAGAGGGAGAGAGAGATGAAGGCGTCTTCGTCGTTAGTCATCGTCCTCGTCTCTCTCTGCGGCCTCGCGGCATCTGTATGGTCGCAGTCGTCGTCGCTGGATTCGTGCAGCTCCAACCTGAACGTCGATGGCCTCCCCTTCAACACGACTTCTCTCGGCTGCATCTCCGCTTGGGCATCTGAGAACTTCATCCTCAGAGTAAGACTCTGTCTCTTCAATCTGATTCAATATTGTGCTTTGATGTATGTCGCGTTTCTTCGATCTATAGACTACGGCAATTTTTGAAAACTGGGAACCTTGAGAGAACCGGTTCCGGATCTTACCAACCCCGAAACGAAGTAACGATTCACAGGTCTATCTTTATATGGTAGTTGAATTCATTGTAGGTGCTGTAACAATCTAAAACTTTGGATGTGATGTGATCCATTGAGCATTAGTGAATTTACACTGTAATTGCAGTACCAGCAAACATCCGCGAACACATGGAGCTTCGTCCTCTCCACGCCTACCGCCAACTCCTACATAGGCATGGGCTTCTCGAGCAAACCGCAGATGGTTGGGGCCAGCGCGGTGGTTGGGTGGCTCTCGTCAAGCGGCAGCGGCACGGTGAAGCAGTACGCGCTGGATGCCCAGACTCCATCCCAGGTCAAGCCCGACCAGGGTTCCCTGACCATCGTGGCGAGCTCGTCCATGATCGTGTCGCAGTCGAACCGCACCTACATGGCGTTCCAGCTAAACACGGCCCAGCCTGAGTCGAACCTGATTTACGCGGTTGGGCCGTCCGGATTCACGCCGGGGTCGACGTATCAGCTGATGCAGCACCAGGACATGACAGTGACCTCCGTGAACTTTGTCTCGGGTCAGCGCAACTGCTCTCTTGCTATTCTTATCTCTTTCTTGCTCCTTTTCCATGAGAAGATAGGATTACGGGATTGCTTAGAACAATGGATTACATCTTGAGTCAAGACTTCTGTTGGTCTCTTAGACATAGATCAAATGCTGTCTGTCTACGCAAAAACCTAATTTAACCTCGAAAAGATAGGATCACGGGATTGTCTTGGGAGGGTTTTTACCCTTCTTTGTCCCCCACTTTTCACTCAGTTTCGCGATATTGCAAACAAGAGGAACCAAAAGTCAACTTACTAAATCAGAATAGGAGTGATTGAGTTAGGAAAATTATCGGAGACGGGGTCATACAGATTTTTATAAGACAAAACAAATTCCAAAAAATGACAACCTTCGGTCACTAAATTGATGCGATAATACCAAATGAGATTGTCCAAGGTTAGACTTAGAACGAAACAAAAAAATAATGGATTTAATATTTGTTTGGTGGGTTCCATGTGGTAGGTGGGCTAGTGCGTTTCCAGGCGTTTTTGGTAGATGTTTGATGACTTTTTCTCCACTTTCTTTTAGGTTGAATAAGATAGATGCAGAGACGTAACCAATTTGGTAGAAATCAAAAGAAAGGTGAAGAGGAAGTTAGGAAAGGAGGAAGAAAGTGACAAACAAGAGAGAGAAGAATATAGTTTTATAATGTGCACAGTCTGCATAAAATTTGAGTTCTTACATAGAATATTGCAATACACGCAAGTACTTGTTTGAAATAAAAATAGTTTCTTCCCTTTTAAAACATAAAACAAAGAGAGGAAGAGAGGCTACAACGTGATTAGATTATCGACATGAAAATCTTGGATTAAATTGCTCAAATCCTTTATTTACAATTTTGAATGAGTCATTACACAAGATTAAATTATTAATTATATATTCATTATTCAACTAAAAATGTTGACCGACCAAAAAAATAAAAACTAAAAATGTTGGTAGTTTGATGTTTCAACTGCTTTATGATTGTTACTTTATTGCTTACTCTTTTTTCTCAATACTTTTTTTTTTTTTTTATTTTTTTATGGAAACGGGGCTAGCACCAATTATAACCAACTAAATAAATCAATGCATGTGTTGAAGTGTATGTTTTACGCACACGTTGAGTATTGTTGGGTCCATTGTCTTTTTCTAGCTTGCGCATCATCATGGTGTGTGGGATGCCAACCCTTTCTTGCTGGACTCCATATGGGAAAAATTGAAAAAGGATGTGACTTAATTTACATAAAACCACTATAAATATTCACCCATATACATAAAATTAATCACACTGAAGATAATAAGCTAGAAGATGGTTCTAAGGAGTCTAATTTCGGAAAAAATTTCAGGATTTCTTCAGCCTGCGTCCTCTTCTCTTTTCACCCAATCAATCATAGAGTACAAAATATTGAGTGGAGAGCAACAACATAACTTGTGTATACATAGACGAAGGAAGTGGTCATACTAAAACACTGAAACATCACTGCTGATGTGGATCTTACGTTATGTGATTTTCTTGCCTTGATCCTTCAGAAGCACTTAAGTACCTCTCAATGTCAAGGGGGCAGGTAAGTGTCACATCGGTGCAGAGAGGTTGAAGCGTGCCATTCCTTATCAAGTATACTGATCTTCGCTGTTTGGACGGAAAGAAATAGAATATGAAAAATTGCCCCAAGTTGACCCAATGTGGATGCTGACATTTTTGTGATAGTCATCAAGAAGCAATCTCAGGACTCTCCAGTTAATCCCAAATTCGAAACGGTCTTTTGTTCAGTTCTTTATTTTACTTTGAATGAGAGTTTGAAAAGGTCTTTGAGGCAAAATGACGTGAGAGTTGCCATCATTGTTACCTCAGTTGGGTCCAGGTACATGCATATCTTAAATAATAATATTAAGAAGAAGAAGGAGAAGAAAAATTGCCATCATTGTTTCGACTTTCTTTTCTACGATCTAGATGTTAAGTGCTAGATCAAGGTCTTTCTAATATGGGGTTTCTGGCATGCAAATTACGGAACAGGCCAAACCACGACTGAGGGCACTCCCTATACCAGACTGAGGAGGAGCCATGGGATCCTGAACATGCTGGGATGGAGCATCTTGATGATCATTGGGATAATCGTGGCTCGTCACGGCCAGCAGTACGACCCGATGTGGTTCTACGGGCACGCCGCCGTTCAATCCTCGGCTTTCGTTCTGGGTTTGGTGGGAATCATCTGCGGCTTCGTGTTGGAAAACAAGATCAGTGCCAAAGTCTCCACCCACAAGGGTTTGGGAATCTTCATTCTTGTTCTTGGCTGCCTCCAGGTAATCTCTCTCTCTCTCTCTCTCTCTCTCTCTCTCTCTCTCTCAATTCAGTTTTTTTTTGCCAAGTTCGAGGCATGCACATACAACATTAGATTACTATTATGCAGATATAAATTTCTTTGGACCCTTGCAATGCTTCTTCTACACATTATTATGTATTGGCAGAATGATTTACCTAATATTATATACACTATTTCCCCTTTCGATCTCATTTTCTATCTTATATAGTTGTGGTCTTTCTTATATGTCTTTTTCTATTGTTTATATGAAAATTGGGCAGGTCATGGCAATTTTGGCTCGACCGGGGAAGGGATCAAAATTGCGAGGATATTGGAACTGGTATCACCATAATGTGGGGCGGGTTTTGATTATTTTTGCGATCGCGAATGTTTTCTATGGAATTCATTTAGGCGAAAAGGGGAACAAGTGGAATGTTGGTTATGGAATTACTATTGGTCTTCTATTTGTAATTCTCATTGTTTTGGAGATACGAAAGTTTAGGAAGTGATGACACTTTTTGTACCCCTTTTGCGTGTATTTGTTTCCACAGAGAATAGGTTAAAGGGTCGTGGAGTTTGGACTTTCTCCTTGTAATTTAAATTAGTTTGTTTTATAAATTATATGTCGCTCAGTTTTCTTGAAAGCCGGTTTTAAGTAGACTCATGAGTGTGATTGCAACTAGCAATATAGTAAATAGGGTGATTTTTATTTACTTTTGTTTTTTCATTGAAGAAGGTCCCGTTTGGTTGCGTTTATTTTTGTTTACATTTATAAATAGTAAAGTCAGTTAACTTGTTATTAGTTTATTTAAGTGTTTGTTAATAAAAGATATTTAATGTTTGGTTATGCCAAATAATAGATGTTTATCTAATATCATTTTCACTCTACAATATCTGTCCTAACCAAATGCGAATTATACTTTCCATTTATTCTATTAGTCCATGACGTCTTTCATTCATAAGCTATGGAGAAAACGCCAAATAAAGGCATGAAATACCCTAATTTTCTCAAATAAGGGTCCGAAGTGAATTTTATTTCATATAATAGTTTGAAGTGGCCATATCAATTTTAAAAAAAAAAAAGTTTGACCTTTCAGTTGATCAAAGATATTTCCATCCTTTATCTTTTTTGAGTTTTTTTTTTTTTTTTTTTTACTGGTTTTCCCTTTCTTCTTCGCCGGTGGTGATGCCTAGATAGGATTGGGCGAGGGTTGCCCTCGCCGGCCATGGGCGAGATCAATCCTCCCTCGACAAGATGACCCTCGCCCCAAGCGAGGCCGCCCTCGAAAGCCATAGACGAGGGCCGCCTTTGCTAGCAACTAGCAAGGCCCTAGGTAAGGCGACCTTCACCTAGTTTTGGTGAGGGTCGCTAGGCCCTCGCTAGCGCTTACCAAAAAGAAATAAAATGAAAAGAGAAAAGAGAAAAGAGAAGAAACAAAAGAAAAATAATTTAAAATTAAAATTGTCTTTTGATAAAAACGTCTTTGATTGGCCAGAAATTCTAGTCAACCGGCGACTAGCGAGGCTAGGCCCTTACTTGAAACTGCCATAGACATTTCAGACTCTTATATGAGACTTACATGGCTAATTCGGGTCCTTATTTGATACAAGATTCATTTCAGATGTTATTTAAAATTTTTCAGCTATGGTAAATATAAATTTGCTAGAACTGACAAAAGTAGCATGTTTCTCAGATGTAAGAAAATCTTAAAAATTAAAAGACAAACTGGAATATTAAAAAAGTTAATAGCTCTTAAGACATGACATGAGAGGAGTCACTGCTTATGATGAATAAAAGCAACTGTCATTGAGTTAGTAATTTCATCCCTCACAAAAATTTCAAAAGCACTAAAAGCTCTCATCAAAGTTCTGGGGCAAAGAAGAAGGTATAAGTTCTTCCATAAAAGAGATCTGCAATCGCGCTATGAATCCAAAATTATAGATAGATATAACCAGAATCACTTTTTCCAAGATGAAGAATAATTTTCTTTTCCTTTCAAGATAATAGATTATATTAGATTTGGTTTTCAATTAATTCAATAAATCGAAACCTATGCAAACGGTGTTTTCATTTTAAAAACTATTTCTTTTTGACAGAGAAATGGGTGTTGTAAACGTAATCAAACGGCCTCCAGGTTACTTCACAATTCGATGAGAGACGGTTGGCATTCAATGGCTATGAATTACATTGTCCTTAAAGGGCATCCTTTTCTGAGTAATTCTAGGATTGTGAAAATCCAGAAAATGAATGACTTACTACAAATTCAAAATGAACATATCCAGGCGAAAATTGTAAGTTGTCAAATTTGTTTTATGTTGCAAGCTTAGATATTCAAATACCTAATTGGATATACTTCTATATTGGCTCAAAATGGGGTTTCTATAATCGACATGCAGATTGTCTGTACATAAACTAAACTACTTAATTGGATATATTTCTATATTGGATTAATGATGGGGTTTAGATAATGGACATGCGGATTGTTTATATGTAAACTAAACTAGTTATTTAATGAGATTCGCACATCTAAGATATATTACCTAAAATGTAAATAGGAGGGAATTGTCTATATATATTTGCTTGTTGATATGTTGCTCAGTTCTCTTGAAAGCTTTTTCTAAGTAGACTCATAAATATGATTGCAACTAGCAAAAAAGTGAAATCGTTTAACTTATCTTTTGGTTTATTTGAGCATTTCTTCATAAAAAAATATTAATCTTTGGTTGCCAAATAATAAATGGCTATCTTTTTTTTTTTTTTTTTTTTTTTTCACTAGACAATGTTTGTCGTGTCTTAATATCAATTATACTTTTCATTTATTTGATAACTCCATGATATCGTCCATTCATAAGCTATATATATTTAAACTAAAAACCAATTAACTAGAACTAACGAAAGTAGCATGTTTATTTCCTCATAACAGCTCCGTTCGTTTCGCGGAAAATAACTTCCGGGAAAATATTTTTTGGAATTTCCGGTGTTCGGATGGCGGAAAATAAATGGTCAAGGAAGATATTTTCCGGTCAAAGGAAAATTTGCCCATCAAATCTTGGAAAATGATTTCCTCTTTTGAAAAGAGGAAATCGTTTTCCCGTCGCGTGCTCTCATCTTTCATTACTCATCTGTTTTGCCCTCTTTCTCACAAAACCTAGGGCTTCTGATCTCGTCGTCCTCCTCCTTCGACGCCGACGATTAGCAGCAGCGGGGCCGGCGGTGTTGGATCTCCGCCCTCACGAAGCCCTAGGTTTCTGATCTCGTCCTCCTCCTTCGACGCCGACGATTAGCAGCAGCGGGGCCGGCGGTGTTGGATCTCCGCCCTCATGAAGCCCTGGGTTTCTGATCTCGTCCTCCTCCTTCGATGCCGATGATTAGCAGCAGCGGAGCCTCCCCCTCGTCCAGCGGTGCTCGATCTCCGCGACTTGCCCTGCTTCCTCTTCACTGCTGGTCAGTTCATACTCTTCCACGCGTAGTTGTCTTCAAGCGGCGTATGCACGGATTGAAGCGTCCTCATAGATCTCTCTCCTCTTGTTTGCATGTATAGAGGGTTTTTGGGGGAGGATTCCATCGATCCTTCGATTGAATGTGCGTTGGGGAGGAGGAGGAGGAGTAAGACGAGAACCAGCGAAGATGCAGCAGCCTCCGCAGATGATCCCCGTGTTGCCCTCGTCTCCCCTGACCAACATCACCACCGAGCAGATTCAAAAGGTATCTCCTCCTCTCCCTCTCCCTCTTCCCTCTTCCCCCAATCGAATCCTCTCCCGCCATCTATTCCTTCTAGCTTTGGTCGCTCGGTGCGATTTACCAACTACGAGTCGCTAGGTTGACTGCTTTCTTCCTAGGAAACTGATGGCAGGACATTGAGCAATTGGTCTCGTGCTAATCACATTTTTCAGTCTTCTAAAGAGAGAAGTGGATGCATGAGTCCCGACTTCCTATGTCCGCCCATCTACGTGTCGTATTTGAACAATGATATTTGCATATCAAAAACATGAAGTATGCACGAAGATTGAACTGCATCATAGCAAATGGCTGGCAAAGCTTGTGCGACCAAGTGTTGTACAGGGGTTTTTCAAGTAACATTGTTGGTTATGAAAAAACTCAATTTTACTTAAGGTCATGGATTTATAACTATATCTCTAGACTCCAACATAGTACTATCATAACTATGATCGGGTATCTAATATGGTAAGTCGGGGGGGGGGGGCAGTGTCTAATCTCTTGGAAAGAAACAGGGGACAAGGGCAAGTGGGCGTGGAAGGGAAAGTGGAGTGAAACGACCGGGGGATAATGAGGAAGAAATGTGTCGCGGTAACATGTTCCCTCGTACAAACCAGTAGCTATCCTATGCTCATTGTGTGATCGTGATTCAGGGTTCGGGAAATTGTCTTCCCACTTTTCAGGCTTTGGATAAGGGACAAAAATTCAGTTTATGGATTGAAAATAATTAGTTTAGATCAAATTGGTTACTCATTTCCCCCTTGGATGCTCTTAAGTTCAAGCTCTGAATGTATTCTTGCAAGAGAGAGGCTCTCAGATACTTGGAACGCCTCTTTCTCGTGTATTGCCTTCTTTTGGTGGCATTCCAGTGATTCTTGATCGAGTTCTGGGTCCTGTTGGGGAGTCTCTTTGCTATTTTGGACCATTTATTACCAACCTCCGTGTGTGCTTGAATTAGTATCTTATCCTCCTCCTCAGTCCATGTCTCTTTCTGCGGAATTCATGGATATATGCCTATATCTATAGACTAACATATTACTGTCATAATTATGATCGGGTATATATTATGGTAAGCCGTAATGTATGATTTCTAAATAGAACTTTACAATGATTAGCTGAGTAAAAATTGAAGATTTGTCGCCCTCGCCATGTATATGTACATGTCCTTCATGTGGTGTCAGCCATGTGTGGTTTTCTATTCTTCATCAGCTTTCTTCTTTTCTATCATTCTTTTATATGATGATGGGTCCTATAATATTATGAATAATCGGTAAGATCGTATGTCTTCTCACTTTAACATTTCGAGAATTGGTGGATATTTCAGCAACTATACTCGTTTGCATGATTAATACATAAGTTAAATCATATTTCTTTGAAGATGATATATTTCTCATTTTAAACTTGATAACATTACAGATATCTACAAAGGGAAATTGATTAAGCTAGACATCCACATTGACACAGACAAAGTAAGGTAATACATTCTTACAATCATTTGCTGTCCCCTATTTTTCTGGTTCTTCTAGTATTGTTGTTCTTGTATTTCATATGAATTTGTGTTTCATGATTATTATGTTCCAATATAGATGGATAACAAAATTCAAGCAAAGGTAACGGGTGCGGCTTGCAGCGGTTATGACAGTTATCACATTAGTTATGGATGATTATGATCATTCGGAGAATCGCATACCGAGAGAGCCTCATGTGAATCAAGATTATGAGAGAGAGTTATATATGAATCGTGTGTTATATAGTGGTGATACTCATTGTGTAGATCAAATACGGATGACGCCGAATGCTTTTTTAGACCTTTGTAAGATAATTGGTGCAAGTAGCTTGTTGCGTTCTACTATAAATGTTTCTATTATGGAGCAAGTTATGGTATTTTGTCATATCATTGGACATAATGTGAGGTTTAGAGTCATTGGGGGAAGATTTCATAGATCAATAGACACCGTTCATAGATATTTCAAAATCATCCTGCAAGCGATTTTGAAATTATACAAGCATGTGGTGAAAGAACCAGGCAATTCCACTCCTCCTGAGATAAGTAACAGTCGAAGGTTTTATTCATATTTTAAGGTATGGAATATGGAATTTGAAAAAACAAGTCTATAAATTGCTTGAGAAGTTTCATTAGTATTTGGTTGGTAACTATATTGATTATTTTAGGATTGTGTTGGAGCAATAGATGGAACTCATGTGCGTGCATCAGTTCCTCTTGAAATTCAAGGAAGATTTCATGGTCGGAAGGATGGAACAACACAAAATATATTAGCTGCCGTTACATTTGACTTGAGATTTTCTTATGTATTAGCTAGTTGGGAAGGCACATCTCATGATTCACGTATTTTGTCTGATGCACTTTCAAGGCCGAATGGATTGAACATTCCTAGAGGTAAGAAAATTGAATTTACACACATTATGTGAATTGAGATTAGTAACTTGATAATAAACTTATTTATAACTTGTAGGAAAATATTATCTTGCTGATGCTGGTTATGGAATCCAAAATGGCATCATCTCTCCCTATCGTGGTGTTAGATACCATTTAAAGGAGTTTAGTGATCGCCCTCCTGAAAACGAGAAGGAACTATTCAATTTGCGGCATTCATCTCTAAGAACTACTATTGAAAGAGCATTTGGAGTTCTAAAGAAGCGTTTTCGAGTATTGGGTTCAGAACCTTTTTGGTCATTTAGAACACAAGTCGATGTTGTCTTAGCTTGTTGTATCATTCACAATTTTATTATGAAAGCTGATCCCAATGACTCTATCATGGAAGAGATGAATAGACAAATGGAATCTCAAAGAGAAAATCCAAGAATCCAACTTTCTCAAAGGGAGGAAAGGGAGGAAAATAGGATATGGGCATCAAAGAGGGATAGGATTGCACATGCAATGTGGATTGGTTATCAAAATATTAGAAGAAGCCAATAGTTTTACTTTTATTTCTTTTGAATGCTTTATTTTGAACATGTGCTTTTCATTTCTTTAATGATAATCATCTCTAAATATTTACTATGTGTCCATCTTCATCATATTTTTTTCTTATTCTAATGTTTAAAGTTGTTACGTAGTTATCATGATGAGTAAAAGTAAGGCAAACGATGAGAAGGTCAAGCAATTTAGATGGTCGAAGCCTATGGAACGTGTTTTACTTGAAATTCTCGCTGATGAAGCTAGTAAAGGAAACAAGCCTTCAAGTACATTCAAACCCTCTTCAATTACTCGAGTTGTCAATACAATAAATGAGAAGTTTAGTGTTTGTTGTGAGCCCGACCATGTTGAGAACCATTTGAAGACAGTCAAAAGCAATTGGAAGACGATTCAAACTGTGCGTGGCAAGAGTGGATTCAGTTGGGATGACAAGTTGAAAATGGTCATAACTGGGAAAAATGAATTTGATCAATATGTGTCGGTAATTTTTCTCATCACTTGCTCAATACATTCTTTTAGCCAATGTTTCACATAAGCAGTTTTATGTGTCTTTATATATTTACTCAGCATATAAGGGATAATTTCCTAACCATCTCAATCAAGATTTTTAAACTTTAATGCGTTTGCTAACATGCTGGACTGAAAAAAAAAAAGAAAAAAAAAAAAAAAAAAGAAAAAAAGAGAGCAGATTATTAACTTGTTAGTCACCCCTGTTTCACTGAAGCCATAGGTTATCGTGTTGGTGTAGGTTATCGTGTTGGTGTTGTTTCTGTTTTTGTTACAAGTGTAATGCATAATTTAATATTGACTGTCATACTAGCAATTTATATGTCTGGAAATTTTCTCAATGTCTTTTGCTGCTGCGATTTTGATTTTGATTGTTGGGTATATCGGAATGCGACTAGGGTTGGTAAAGTTTGCTTCTTTTCTCTTTATCTTCTGCAATTTAGGTGGTGAGAGACTAAGAAGGCACCATGTCTTTTGCAATTTAGGTGTTCACAAATGAGGTGCTAATTCTGACATTGATAGGCATTTTCGAAACCTCGTGCTTTAGATCTTATTGATCTTGCATCTCTTGCAAAGATGGATTGACAATGCAATTTCTATTTAGGCGTAATTGTGAAGGGAAAATGACTAAAAGAACAAACAAATGAAGGGCTTCAAACGTGTTTTTGTCATAGCTTGAAGCCTAAGTGTTGTATGCTTAATAGCTTCTTCTTCATATCTAACCGTGGAACTAATAATTAAATGAATATTGTGCATTTACAGGTCCATCCTTCTCATGGAAAGTATTTGAATAAAATGATTGACATGTATGATGAGATGGCTGTGGTGGTTGGGAGAGATATAGCCATCGGAAGCTTTGTTAAGCAGCTCGGGGACATCGATGCAACGGAAGTTGACTCCTCACCTGTCGACTTAGGTGATGACTTCGATGACTTTGATGAGTTGATGAAGGGCTCGAAAACATGTTCCTCTACTGTGCATTTAGAAAAGAGGTCTCACAAAAGGCGAAAAGGTTCCAACAATGATGACAAGTATGTTGCACTTTCAACACAACTTGGAGAGATGGCCTCGGCAATTAAGTCATTGGCTCATACGGATGTGGATCACTCTCAAGTCTATTACTCTCAACTCTACAATGAGGTGATGAAAGTGGATGGATACGATGAAATTACCCTTGGATCAGTTTTGACCATCTAATTGAAAATGAAAAAATTGGAAAAGCATTCATGGTGAAGAGTGCGACTCTTCGCAAAGTATGGGTTGATAAATTTCTAAGCAAAGGAGATCATCATTAGTGATATACTTGTCTCTGGGTGTATGGTTGGTGATCGTGATTGTGATGGTGATGGAGAACTCTTACTTGATGCTCTGTTGACTGCATCAACAAGCATTTTTGGCTAGACAACCTATTGCAAAGTAGATGAAGAGATAGGTGTGTAGACATATTAGGGCTGCCAAAATTCCACTGATGTGTAATTTTATGCAAGGTGCTTAGTAGAAGTCTCAAGGTAACAGAGGTAACACAATATTTTTGATAGCTTGATCTGATGAGTTTGCTGGTCAAAAGAGTATGAACTGAATGAGTTGCTTAAAGCAGGGCTGCTTTTGCCTTTATGAAATCCATAGGTCAACCGGGTAGTTATTACTGTCTTTTGGATTCAGACATGTAACACCTGTAGTCAAATAGCAGTGTTTTGTAATTGACCCTCTGCTTGCCTAATTTATCTATGATGCTCTTCTGGATTCATATGGAGAATTCGCCACTATTTACTTGCTAATATTCCACTGATGATTACCAGGATGGGTTCCACAAATATTGTGGAAGATTTTGGAACTACTTTTTAGCATGGGTAAGAAACAAAATTAGCTAAAAAAATAGCAATAGATACGAAACATGAATCCAAACCATGTTAATTCACAAGTGTTTATTTGCCTTAAAACTCTATTTTAAAATGGCAATAGATGCAAAACATGAATCCAAACCATGTTAAACTATTCCCAAGCATAATGGTTAGAAAATATTTTCTTTACCGAACACCGGAAAACATTTTCCGAAACATTTTCAAGTTTTAGCCGAACACCGGAAAATATTTTCCGAAACATTTTCAAGTTTTAGCCGAACACCGGAAAATATTGTTATTTTCCTGGAAAATGACTTCCAGGAAAATATTTTCCGAATTGGCCAATTTTCCGAAATGAACGGAGCATTAAAAGAAATACTTTCAATTCAAATTGAAATTGTTGTTTATAGACTAGATGATAATCTTAATTATTAAAAGACAAGAAAAAATTTAATAATGTTAATGACTTTTAAGACATGATATATGAGGGGTCACTGTCTGTGATAAAAATATGCAATTGTTATAGAATTAGTAATTTGACCCTCACACAAACTTTAACGGACCAAAAGCTTTCATCAATATTTTGTGACAAAGAAGAAGATGAAACTTCTTACCTATAAAGATCTGCAATCATTTTCTATCATTAATCTAATATTAGAGAGAGAAAAATCAGAATCGATTTTCCATCGTGAAGGATAATTTTTTTTTCTTTCAAGATAATAGATTATGTTGATTTTGTCTTCAGAGAATTGGTAATATCGATGACCATGCAACCGGCGTTGTCGCGTGTTGACAAAAAAAAAAAAAAAAAGCATTTTCGTGATAAAAACTATTTTTTTGATAGAAAAATGGGTCTTGTAAAAGTAACCAAACAGCCTCCAAGTTACTTCGCAATTCAAATGAGAGACCGTTGGCAACTTGGCATTGAATAATGGCTCTGCACTATACTTTCTTTAATGGACATCCTTTTCTAAGTAATTTCTGGACGGTGAAAATCCAGAAAATGAATGAATTACTGAAAATGCTATATGGACATATCCAGGCGAAAATGGAATGTTGTCAAGTTTTGTTTCATATTGCAAGTTCAAATACTTAGTACCTGACAGGTTGTATTTCTATGTTGGCTCGATAGTGTGGTTGACATAATGGACATGCAGATTGTCACATATAACCCAAACTAGCTACTTCTACATCTAAGATTTACTACCTAAAGAGTAAATAGGTGGGAAATTGTCTTTATATAAACAAATCGAGCAAATTATCGAATAAGGTATACTTGAAAATAGCTTGTTTTCCTTTTCTGGTTGAAGGAATATTCTTCTTCCCCCTCCTTTTGAGTTTAATATGCCCCTCCTAAATCATTGCACGCGGTAAGCATGTGCCAAAGACAAAAGAATAATATAAGATTTGCGCTTTTTAATCATGATAATTCTCTTATTAGAATACCCGTTAGCATAATTATTGAATTCCGCAAATGTCAATGTGCGCAAGACCTACCGTTAAAGCAAGGCCGAAGTTCGAAAATAGATTTTTCGCGCGAAAAATAGAGACCCGTAAAATAATGGTCGACACGTTCATTTGGTGATAAAAGAAAAGGATAATGATTCTCGCTAATCCACTAAGTATAGAATGGCAAATTATCCTTTCTCAAATTCAAGCTTTTCACTTGCTACATTCTCAAGAACTAAATTTTCAAAGATGAACGAAAAGAAGAGCCTCTTTTTTCCCTCCTGACCCGACACATGCAAAATTGACGAAGAACATGTGAGTTGAGAGTGGCCATTGACAAAGAACAATATATATCGTGAGCAGAAAAATTCATTCATATGTTTTTTTTAGGATAGGAACAACCAGTCACGTTCGTCAAATTAAATGCAAAGCCAAATCTGCTTATTTAAATTAGTCCTGTTTATAACTGAAGCAAGGATTTCATTCTCTTGTTCTAGCACCTTCTTTGACTTTCATTTCTTTAGATTCCCTTCTCTCTCACACCCAAATACCCAATACTTGGCCTCTCTGATTTTGCACTTGTTTTGAAAACCTCACTTGTGGGAGCCAATCATCAGGTGACGACTTTTGGCTTTTCATTTATTCAACTAGCACATTTTCTTACATGCTTTAGGGTTTGGATCTAAGAAAATCGGCTGTTGTTTTTGTGCGAACAGTTTGGTGGAGATGGATGAAAGCAAAAATCATGTCGAGGAAGAAGGCGATCTATATTTTAATGAATTTGGTGACTTAGAAGGAGATGAAATTTTCTCCCAGTTCATGAGCAAAAGTCCTGTCGACTTCTCTGAACTTGAACAATACACGGACGATGAAATGTCACAGATTCTTGCGCAAGGAATGGACGATTCAGTTGTTGTGCATGCCCCAAGGACATCGCCAATGCCGAGCACAACAGAGTTATCTACTGATTTCAAGAAGCCAAGGAAGAAACAATCGAAATCTGCTCCCGAAGAATCATCCATCCTTAATCCAAGGCGCTCAAAGAGGTACGTGCTAATACTTCAGTTTAATTCCAGACAATATCCCAAAAAACAAGGAATTACTTGCAACACCTAGTTTGCTCTAATACATGATTAGTACACATTATAGGCTCCTTAACTTACTTATGAGCACCGTTAGAAGTCAAAAGAACTTTGGGCAAAAAGAAATCGTACTTTTGAATAAGAAGTCATATTCAGACCCCAAAAAAAAAAAAGGTGGTCATATAAAACAATTGGGAAAAAGCTACGAAAAACCCTGAACTTTGCTCAAAATGACACATTTATCCCAATTTTTTTTTGTGACGTGAAAAATCCTAAACTTTGCCAATCGTGACACATTTTGGTCTTTTCATTTTTTAAAATTTTTTTCTTTTTTTTTCTTCTCTCTTCCCTCCGCTGGCTTTGGTGGAGGGAAGCCGGCATCTGGCGAGGGCTGCCCTCGCCGACGTGTCGGGCGAGGGCCATCCTCGCTTGCGTCGGGCGAGGTGTCCTCCCCGTCCTCGCCCGTCACTGGCGAGGGCCGCCCTCGCCTGCGTCGGTGAGGGTGTCCTTGCCCTTGCCGGCGTCGGGCGGCCCTCGCCTACGTCTCGCAAGGACGACCCTCGCTAGATCGGGCGAGGGGTGCCCTCGTCGGCGTCGGGCGAGGGGTGCCCTCGTCGGCGTCGGGCGAGGAGGTGCCCTCGCTAGATCTGGGGAGGGAGGCCCTCGCTTGACGCGGGCGAGGGCGACCCTCGCCGGACGCCGGCTTCGCCATGGCCGGTGGAGGGAAGAAGAAGAAAAAAAGAAAAAAAAAAGAAAGAAGGAAAAAACAGAATAAAAAGACAAAAATGCCCTTGATGTGTTACGGTTTGAAAAATTTGGGGTTTTTTATGTCACAAAAAAAAAAGTTTTGGGTAAATGTGTCACTTTGGGCAAAGTTCAGGGTTTTTCGTGGCTTTTCCCCAAAACAATTTGATGGAGGAGAAGAAAGGTGGAAGACGGAAATTATAATTTTACCTGAAAGTTGCATTCAATTGAAAGACATTTCAAGCTGTCTAAACGAAAGGAACAACCGGAAAACATTATTGAATTAGATGGCTAGTCTAGATTTAAATTACAATACACACATTTTCTACGTAAAATCATGGAGTCTCTGCTTATTTTTGTTCTGTCTTCCGGTGTCTTGCTATCAAGCTCACAAAGATCTTAAATCTTGCAATTTTATGCTTTTGGGAATAGAAGCTAATCAATTTTTCGAATTCGTACACCAATAGCCGGGTGGTAATATGTACTTTTGCATTTCATTTTATACGGCCTTCTTTGTACTATATACTCTATCATTTTTAACAATTCCCTGAGAATTCGTATTTACAAATTACTTCCTCTTCTTTTTCCACTTTATAATATGAAAAAAAAATGTGATTGGATTTCTTGAATTCATATTGAAGAGTGTCTCTTTACATGAAGCCATCCAAATCTTTCTCTCCTCCTTTTATTTTTCGAAATTCTCATATATGGTAGTGGAAATTATTTCCATTCAATTTTTGCTCCTAGAATTATGTTGAGGCGTGCATCTGCCACCAAATCGGAGAACATGAGAAGGGTGGAGGAATATCTGTTAGAGCATAAGGCGAAATCTCAGCGAGTCCAAGAGAGGGCACGAGCTGCTGAGTTAACAACGTTGGAGGTGAGACTACTTTCTCCGAGTTTGAGGAATTCGATCCCAACCTTTAGTTTCTGTACATAATTCTATTTGAAGTCTCTATATTTGAGATGAACTGACGGGTGTTTTAAGTTGTCCGTCGATGATTAATTAGATGGATACTCAGGATCTAAGCGATGCAAACATCAATCGGAAGGAATTTCGCGAGACTTTAATGAATCAGATTCACATGGATGGTAAGGCTTTCTTTTGCGGATCATCTAGAACTCACTTAATGTTTGATTTTACTTTCTATGTTGTTGAAGCCATTTTGAACTGTTTTTGCGGTATAGAAGGCTTGATGGTGGCGGTAGTCCTCCTTGTCTCTAGGAACTTATGATCTATGCCTTTTGTGACAGCTAGGAACGAGGAAATCAAGTTGGGAATCCAATGGCTGATGGCCTCAAATCCAACCATGGCAAGCATGCCCTTCCCATTCAATCCAGGAAATTATGCAGATTTGCTTCCCAATCTTCAGGTCTACATATACCCCATATTTTCCACATCCTCCTCTCATCCTCATAAAAACCTCCAACCTTGTATTTGAAAATGATATGTATGTATGTACTTATTTATGTATTGCTCAAAATGAGCAGGGTCGCGAGCTTTCAATGGAAGCATTTCTGGGGTTTGCTGGGGCATCATCGAGTGCTGCAGGAGGCGATGACGCGCTGCCTCGGTGCATTGCTGACGACAATCATTCGTTGAACGACTCGACAGGGAAGAACGGCCTTGCTGAGGGCTCGGGCAAACCTGCTGATTTGGCACCAACTGATTGAGCACAGAAGTTCGGTGTACATTTGATTCGGCGATCGGCTTGCCAACTCGATTTCATTTCTTGGATTTTTAGATCTTTTATGCACCGGATTATCGTTTTTGTGTTTCCTTGTAGGTTGGATTAAGTGTAGACCTGAACTAAACTATGTGGGGTTTTATGTGATTTACATATCTGGTAAGCACGATTCGTGCAAGAAACTTGTTAACTGTGACTTGAAACTTTTATATGTTGATTCGATTTGTGACCAAACTCGATCGCTTTCATGGCAGCCAATCGAGAACTTTTCACAAGATCTATAGTGGAGGACTATTATAAGAAGGAGGTGTGCTTCTAGTCAATTTTCATGGATAGCAATTTGTGAGAATGGTTCTAAATTGTTAGATGCAAGGTATACATTTAATTACAAATATATCGAAACACAGACCTACATTTTGTATAAAAACTCACTCCATCTCAATTATTGGATTATGTGGGTTCTCCATGGTGCGACCGCATTTAATGGTGGAGATAAACATGAACTCGCATGCTCCATATGCCCGATTTGCGTTTGGGGCCCTTTGCAACATCATTTGGAAGGAGCGGAACACAATACTCTTCCAGGAGAGGACTCCCTCCCTTTTGCGATGAAAAAGTTCCTTGAAAAGGTTATAAGGGACAAAGCTTTGTCTTTTCACCAGGTCCCTCCCACCTTTACAAATCGAAGATTGCTGCGGTGCTGGTTTCTCAACCCATCTATTTTGGCAGACTGACCTCTCTTGCACGCTCTACCTTTTTTGGCGAAGGATTTAGTTGAGTAGGGGGTTATTCCTAACCCTCTACTATCCGGAGGGTCCTACTGGTGTCACGAAAGCTGAAGACGGGGCTGCACCTGATTTCTTCGGAAGCTACTTCAGCGGTGGGCTCGTTCTTATCTACTAATCTTTGAGTTGGGATCCTTTACCCTTCTCCCTGTTCACCGGCGTCCTTTTTCATGCTTGCCTTGTTCCTTGTTTTGTTGTAAGGGTTTCCCTGTTCTCCCTTTCCTTGTATTCGCTGTGTTGGTTGCTTTTAGCCGCTGGTTGGCTTGTTTCTGCTCCTGTGCAGTTTGTGGCTCCCCCCCCTCCCCTTTTTTCTTGATACCCTTCCACTTGCTCTGACTTGTTTGTCTTCACGAGTGCAAGTTTTTGGTGCCGAGTTTTTGCTGTATAGCTATATAGCTTTTTGGTTTAAAGTCAATATATCTCTTACCTTCTACCAAAAAAAAAAAAAAACTCGCATGCTCCATATGCATACATGAATTTTTCTGCTTGACCATAATGCGTCAATTTGGGTCATGTAACATGGGCCCAGCACAAGCCCGTTGGCAGCGTGATAATGGAAAAGCCCACCATAACTCGGCCCACTGCTTCCCGCCCGTTCCATTATCAAAGTTCAAGGCATGCACTTACGATATTAGATTACTATATATAGATATAAATCTCTTTGGACATAGAAATAAGGCAAAGATGAGAGTTAGATATAACTCCACTGAAAATACTTCTTTAACATTTTTATGATATTGGAAGAATGACTTACCGAATGTCATAGCCATCAGATAGCGAAGATCTACATTATTTCCCCTCTTGATCTCATTTTTGTATGTATATATTTTTCTTAGTTAATTATTATGTATACATGTCTCCTCTTTTTTATATATAAAGGTGATGGCAATTTTGCCTTCATCGAGAAAGGGAAGTGTGAGAACATTGGAATCAGTATCATCATAACATGGGGTGAATTTTGATTATTTTTGCGATTGCGGATATTTTCCGAGGAACTCATATTGGAGAAAAGTTTGAAAGGGATGGAATGTCGGTTATGGAATTATTATTGATCTTCTGTTTGCAATTCTCATTATTTTAGAGATACTAAAGTTCAGGAAGTAATGACCCTTCTTTTAACCCTTTTCATGTATTATTTTCCATAGAGAATAGGTTAAGGGGGTTGTATTGTTTGAACTTCCTTCCTCTAATTATATTTGTTCGATTTAAGTGTTGCTCTGTTTTATTGAAAGCCATTTTAAAGTATACTCAAGGATATGATTGCAGCTAGCAATTTATATTTTTTCAGAGTTAGGGTTTTGAATAAAGCAACATTTGTTTTTTCCTTTTTCAATATTTATGAAAAAAATAGTAATAAGAATGAGAGGTGTTAAAGTTTTTTATCATCCTTGCATTGAGCTATTTTCCACAAGATCTCCCCTATAGTATCATCATTGCAGTAGGGTATGACCACCAAGTTTGGGATTATGTGGTATGCGGCCAACGCCGGCCTCAACCGAGGGTCACCCTCACATAGATCCGGTAATGGTGTCATGGCCCTAGCCAGATCTGGCAAATTTGACAATTGCCGAGGCGAGGGCAGCCCTTGTCGATCACAAGGAGAGGAAAATAAAGAAAAAGAATAGAAAAAGGGAAAGCAAATGAAAGGAAAAAAAGAAGAAACTTGAAAAAATTGCAAAAATTGTTTATGTCAATGTTGGATACACCATGTTGGACGGTTAGTTTCCCGTTAAAGGTTTCTGGCCAAAATTTATCGAAAAGACTACATTGACAAATCAGAAAAG
Organism: Eucalyptus virginea; assembly: GCA_014182375.1. Classification (NCBI taxonomy): domain Eukaryota; kingdom Viridiplantae; phylum Streptophyta; class Magnoliopsida; order Myrtales; family Myrtaceae; genus Eucalyptus; species Eucalyptus virginea. Next base: position 12,380,641 of record CM024521.1, on the reverse strand, counting down.
GTTTAGGACTATATTATCATAATTGAAATATTTAAAATTGAATTGGTCATCGTACAATAGATTTAGGATTTTTTTGACAATTATCCCTTGAAAACCATGCAAGCAGTGTTTTCATGTTAAAAACTTTTATTTTGCTATCAATGATAGAAATGCGATTTTTGTAAATGCAACCTAGCAGGGTCTAAGTTACTTCATAATTTCAAATGAGGGATGGCTGGCATTTAATGGCTATGAACTATACTATTCCAAAAGGACATCTTTTCTCATTATTTCAAGATTGTGAAAATCTAGAAAATAAATATATAAGAAAATAAATGAGAATTTGAAAATGCTAGATGAATATATCTAGATGAAAGAGGTATGTTGGTAAGTTTTGTTTCTTGTAGCAAATTCAGACATGTAAGTACGTATTACTTAATAGGCGAAATTGCCATATTGGCCCAATGATAGGGCTAACACGTGGCTATGTAGATTGTCTATGTAGTTACTTGATAACATGGGCACATCTAAGATATATTACCTAAAATGTAAACAGAAGGACAATTGTCTATATATTACCTAATTAACTATCATTCAAAAGATCTTGTTTTGCTAACTACGAACTATACAATCCCAAAAGGACATCTTTTTTCAGTATTTCAAGATTATGAAAATCTAGAAAATAAACAAATAAAAATTAAATAAATTTCTGAAAATGTTAAATGAATATATCTAGACGAAAAAGGTATATTGGTAAGTTTTATTTAAGTATGTAACAGGGGAAATTGCCATATAGGCCCAATAATAGGGTTAACACATGGACATGTAGATTGTCTATGGAGTTACTTGATAATATTGGCACATCTGAGATATATTACCTAAAATGTAAATAGGAGGGAAATTGTCTATATATTACCCAATTAGATATCCTTGAAAAGATCGTGTTTTCCTGGTTATAACTATACTATCCCAAAAGGACATCTTTTCTTTTTTGAGTATTTCAAAATTGTGAAAGTCTAGAAAATAAATAAATAAGGAAATAAATGAATTTCTGAAAATGTTAGATGAGTATATCCAAGCGAAAATGGTATGCTGGTAATTTTTGTTTCATGTAGTAAGTTCAGATATTTAAGTACGTAACAGGAAATTACCATATTGGCCCAATAATAGGGTTAACACATGGACATGCATATTGTCTATGTATAAACTAAATTAGTTACTTGATAACATTGGCAAATCTGAGATATATTACCTAAAATGTAAATCAGAGATAAATTGTCTATACATTACCCAATTAAATATCCTTGAAAAGATCTTGTTTTCCTTTTCTGGTTGAAGATATCTCTCTTTTTTTCTTCCGTTTTAGATTAATATACAACTATATCCTCGCACACGGTAAGTACATGCCACAGAGAAAAGAATAATATAGGATTTGCACATTATTTTATCATTGCAATCATTTTATTTAAATGCTCGTTAGAGTGATGATTGATTTCTGCAAATGTCGATATGGACAAGAAGTAGTACCGTTAAAGCTAGATTAGAATACAAAATAATGCTTTGCATTATATAAAAATGCGAGAAATAATATTTTTTCCAAGCAAGAGCCTATAACATTCATTTGGTGAAAAAGAAAAAGGACAATAATCGTTACTAGCTTTCTAATGGAAAAAGTGTTAAAAAAGTTATAAACCTTTTACATTTGTGCTAATTTAGCCACAAACATTTTTACATTATGTCAATCCAGTCCTTTCTAGCCAATTTTGGCCTGATTTTGCGGACTAGACGCCGGCTAGCTGATGTGGCTTGATTGGTGCTAACGTAGATAATTTTTAATAATATATATTTTTTGAATTTTTTTTCTTTTTCTTTTTTCCTTCTCCTCCTTCCTCTAGCCAGTCACAGGTGACTACCAGCAAGGTAGACCTCGTTTGCCACCTCACCAGGGGCTGCAAGAGCGACCTCGCCCTGGGCAGCGAGAAGCTAGCTCGAGGCCTCACCAATGGCTGCGAGAGCGACCTTGCCTTGGGTGGCGAGAAGCTAGCTTGAAGCCGCCTAGGCCGCGAGGGCGGCCTTGCGCCTAGATCTGGTGCGGTCAAGCCTCGCCGACCATGGGCGAGGCCGCCCGATGGCCTAGGCGTGAGGTCGCCCTTGAGGCTTGAGCGACGAGGGTCGAGCCTCGGCCATGGCCGGTGAGGCTTAACCTCGCCAAATCGGGCACGAGGCCGCCCTCGAGGCTTGGGCGGCGGGCCAGCCTTGCCCATGGTCGGTGATGGTCGAGCCTCACCCATGGTCGGTGAGGGCCGGCCTCGGCACGGCGCAAGGCCGCTCTTGTGGCTTAGGCAGCCTCGAGCTGGCTTCTCGCCGCCCAGCGCGAGGTTGCCCTCGTGGCCACTAGCGAGGTGTCCGGCGAGGTTGACCTCGCCAGTGGTCGCCTCTGGCCGGTCGCCATTGATTGGCTGGAGGAAGGAGGAGGAGAAGGAAAAATGAAAAATAAAAAAAGAAAAAAGAAAAAAAATTCAAAAAAATTCAAAAAAATTAAACATTAGTAAAAGTCGTCAATGTCAATGCCGATCGGGTCCATCGTCCTACTACCGATCCAATCAGCAAAATCTGACCAAAATTGACTGAAAATGACTAAATTAGCACAACGTAAAAAATGTTTAGAACTAAATTGGCACTAAAAAAAGTTGTTCAAAAAAAAAATTGACCCTAACAAAAGGTTTTAAGACTTTTTTGACACTTCTCCCACTTTCTAAGTATTGATTGAAAATTTTATTGAAGGCAAGTCTTAGAATGTGAACTGTCCTTTTCAAATTAATGATTTTCATCTTGTACATTTTCAAGGACTAAATTTTTCCACGATGAACGAAAAGAAAACTCTATTTTCACCTATGCATGCATGATTGAGAGTCGATTTACTCATACGCATCATTTGAACAAAAATTCACTTTACCTATCACATTTTTCAAACTTGATACCAAATTTAATGCAAAGCCAAATCCGCTTATCTAATTAGTCTCGTTAATAAGCTCAAAAAAGGATTTCATTTTCTTATTCTAGGATAGTTTGTTATCTCACTTTCTTCGGGTTTTCTTCTCTCTCACACCCAAGTTTGAAATTTGGTCTCTCTGACTTTGCACTTGTTTAGAAAATTTCACTTGTCGGAGCTAATGTAATGACTTTCGGAATCTCATTTAATCAATAACACATTTCTGTACATGCTTCAGGGTTTGGATCTAAGAAAACTGGCCGTTGTTTTTTGTGCTATGTATGCGTGAATAGCTTGGTGGAGATGGACAAAAACAAAAATCATGCAGAGAAAGAAGACGATCTATCATATATTTTGATGACCTTTATGATTCAGAAGACAATAAATCTTTCTCCAAGTCTATGATCCTAAGCTCTACCCACCTTTCCGAACTCGAACAATACGCAAATGATGATATATCACTGAATTTTGCGCAAGAAATGAACGATTCTGTCATTGTGCATATCCCTCGACCATCGCTATTGCCGAGCACGATAGAGTTATCTGCTGATTTTGGGAAACCTGGATGAAACTATCAAAAATCGCTCTCGAAGAACTAGTTGTCCTTAGTCCAACACGTGTAACGTATGTGCTAATACTTCGGTCTAAACTCATAATTTCATTACTTATCAGCACGAAAAAATAAGGAATTATTTGCGACACGTACTCTGCTTTGATGCATGAAGTACACATTATTGGCTCCTACACTTTATTATAAGCACAGAAGTAGTCAAAAAAGAATTTGCACGAAGAAAACTATTTTACTCGAGTCAGATGTCATTTAAAAACAATTTAATATGGTGAAAGATGGAAAATTATGACTTTTATCTGAGTCATTGGCTTCAATCCTAATAAAAAATTTTCTTTAGACAAGAAATGAGTTATTCATTTTAATTTGGCACACGAACTTAGAGAAACTAAATCAATACAATTTTTAGGAATTTACTAGTTTTGTTGAATAAAAAGAAAATCAACTCAAATTTTGAATTTCAAATGTTATATAAGATGTTCCATTAGAACTCTACTCCCTTTATATATGTGGTCTGCCGTCTACCGCATTGATGTCGAGATACTGCATGACCTTACCCTTGGATTAATTCTTTTAGCTTCGTCCATATACTATAGGATTAAGTTTTTTAAAGACGGTTCAACATTTATCTGTTTAGAAAAAAATTCCTTCTTACCTTCATATTATTTGAGTCTGAAGGCCAAGTGAACTCCAAGTTCTTTGTTTTGAATAATACGATATTTTTAGTTTTTCATACGAAGGGAACAATCATAATACATTATTGGTTTAGACGACTAGTTTAGATTTTTCTCACAATATGCAAATAGTACGTATAACCATGGAGTCAGTGCTTCTCGCAGTTAACTTTTTTTTTTTTTTTTTTTTTTTTTTTTTTTGTTCTGTCTTACAGTGTCTTGCTTTAAGCTGAGAACATAGAGTGTAAATCTAGAAATTCTACTTTTTGGAATAGAAGCATTGCAATTTTCAAATTCATGGACTATATGATCTGCGTAGTATTATGTACTTATGCATTTCATTTTATGTAGGCTGAAAAATATTAAGTGGTTATCAAATTTTTAATTAAAAATCCACTCCAAATTAATGTAAATAAAAATAATTAAAATCCACTTACTCATTGGTCATTTTTACTACTCTCTGAACATATCTTGGACTTCATGAACCTAAACTACGCATGAGTTAATTGTTTATGCCGAAATGAGAAACACCACCCCATGAATCAGTGACCAACCACGTAAGAAAGTTTTACAAATCTATATTAGAAAGTTTGACCGTCCACGTAAGGAAGTTTTACAGATCTAATTTAGAAAGTTTGACTTAAAAGTTTAAGTTGATAGGTGCATGGAGACTAAATGAATATAAGTGTGACGTCCAGAACGTCACTCGACACGTGTTTCTTATATTATTACTCTCTTTTAATGCACTAAAGTGAAATCAAACATTTATGAATATTCTTTTAATAATTAAAGCCTTACAAATATAACCAACATACTTATACTTCTTTTATCTATACCACATTCGCTGTTCAAATTTATTACATTACGAGCAAAAGGATAAAATTTTGGGTAGGGATAAGGAGATCTAACTCCATACATACTTCTAAAAGTCTGACTATATTAACGTCCAAATTGAAGTCACGAGTTGATAACTTCTCCATTTGTTGACTCTCCATCGTCCAAATCAAACCACTCAACGGACTGACTAACTCACCATTAAGGTTCCGGTATCAGGAAATGAATCGAAAAGGAACCCACTCCACGAAATCTCCTATGTCAACTCATATTGTAGAATTACATTTAGTATATATTATTCCAAACTGTAGTTCAAGTACACTTTCATAAAGAGCTTCATTATACTCAGAGATTCCATAGTGCAAAGGATGAGGGGTGTCCATCCTACACGTTTGAAAAATGACAAGAATGAGTTGAAGCCAAGCAAATAAAATCTCTAGTTTTAAGTTAAAAAAAATCCTCTTATCACTTCACTTGGTATACACAGAATGAATGCATAATCATTTGGTTAGTATAATAAAACATAAGTAGACTTTATCTTCTCAATTTTCATTTATCACATAAATTGTCATTTAATAAAAAATCCATCAAGATTCATGCATATGTATACCATATTTCATATAAACAAGAACAATTCAAGCAGTGTTCAATTTTACAAGTGACAAAGCATTTTATTCATTAATGGTTTCTTCTCCCGAACACTCCCGGGGCATCTCGACTCACGAGGCATTCCAACCACCAGGGCATCTCAACTTCAAGACATTCTGCAAACTTCTCCAACATGGCATCTCCATCACAAGGGTATTTCGACCCCCGAGGCATCCTAAAACACTTCTCAGGGCATCCTAACTACTGGGGCATCCTAAAAACTTCCACCACGGGATATCGTCACTCACCGTTATATGGGTCACAGAGTCACATTAATCTCATTCAAGTCATGATATATGCATACTTACAAGTATAACACACATATCTCAATTCAATTTAATGCATTAACTAAATAACCAAGTATGAAATAACATATAGTCATATTATTGTCGTTAAAGTCTGGACATTCAAATAAGTACATTTTGGATTTGGAACAACGAAGTATATTTTGGTTGTAAGGTCTAAACAATCAGAAAGGTAAATTTTAGCTTGATAAATGCTTATAGAACAAAAGAACAGATCCAATAATGAACGGATTTACAAATGGACAGATTTAACAATGGACAAAATCAATAAATAAACGGATTCAACAAGGGATAGATCAGTATTCAGTAAAGTCTACTTGAACCAATGGACAAATTTATCAACAAACATATACATAAATTTATTAACAAATAAATTTACAAGTTAGCAGATTTAGCAAGTGAACAAATTCATAAATGAATATATTTGACCAAATGAGTAGATTCACAAAAGCAGATTTACAAATGGACAGATTTTGTTATAAGAAATTCTATCAGAAGCAAGTGAAATGAATAGATTTTGACTAGTAGAATTCTAGCAGAACCAAGTAGAAGAAACATGCAATGGGTCATTGAGATAACTAGGGTAGAATGACCGGATTCTAACTACCTAGAATGAAACATAAAGAAACAAAACAAATATGTAATGGGTCATTAAGATAAATATGGCCGAATGACAAGGTTTTATTATCTAGAATGAGGCAGAAAGAAGCAGAATGAACATGCAATGGGTCATCGAGATAAATATGGCATAACAACTAGATCTAACTACCTAGAATGACGTAGAAAGAAGTAGAATGAACATGTAATAGGTCATTAAGATAAATATGGCGGGAGGGCCAGATTCTACCTATCCAAAAGAAGGCAGAAAGAAGTAGAACAAACATGCAATGGGTGATCAAGATAAATATGGTAGAACAATCAAATTCTAACCATCTAGAATTAAGCAGAAAGAAGCAAACGAACATACAATGGATTATTAAAACAAATATGATAGAATGATCATGTTTTAACTACCCAGAATTATACATAACGAACTAGAATGAACCAAAGCGAAGCAGAACGTACTTGCAAGGAATTATCAAAGTCACTTAACAACCATCATACTCACATTAAGGTTTTACCTCTCACCCAAACAACCGAGATAAAAGTAACTAAATATATTTAAGCTAACTTAATACTAGAAACTTCACTTACCTCGAACGAACGCAAACCGCAAGTCACTAATTGCCTTTGCCATCCTAGTAACTCTTGAATATGAAGTCTTGTTATCTAATTTCTTGGATCGAAAAATAGAAATAACATGCAGCTTCTATTTGAGTTTTAGAGGAATGAAAAGAGTTCCACGACAAAGATAGAATGATTTTTTTAATTAAAATTAATTAAGGTAATTTGATATCTTTCATTGTTTGGTGTAAATTTGAATGCTAATTTTCAGCTTGATGTGGCACAAATGCAAGGCAAAGGCCTTGCACGTGACCAAGGGAAATGCAAGAAGAAAATGAGTCATTTTAAAATAATTATTACCTAATTTAGGAGTAAAAGAAATTGGCCACAAAATCTTATTTTCTAAGAACACATAACCATGCAAAGCTTCGTACAAGGACATGTGGCACTTAAAATTCTAATTAATAAATCTTTAAGGTAAATATAGTAAGTTACATAGCCCTCTTCTTACGACATTCATTAACATAGATTAACCACTATTATCAATAATTAACTAAAATTCACACTATCAATACCAACCATCTACATTTAAGATGATATTAATTTAATTAATACCGTGTTACTATTAGTATATACATAATAAAATTCAAACGTCAAGTTTGAGATGATCTATCTTTACGAAAATTACCCGCCACATCCCACGAAATTTACAATTTGTTTAAAGTTTCTACGTGTTCATCCGAATACTAAGGCAAATAGTACTTAGCTTAAAATCGATGTATCATTATCATAACCCGAATTTCCAAATATTATATAATTACAAATACGGAAATTCCAGATTTCATGACAAGGCTCACTGAAATCCTTGCAAAGTGAGGTGGAGTACTTTTACACCCCTTTTCATGAGCAAATCAGACTAAGCATGGCTGTGGAATTGACGAATGGTGAGCCTCACATGTTAAATAAACTCAGAGTAAAAACTAGTTCCGATATCATGTGAGAAGATTCATTCAAGAGTTTAAATTAATAGATGGACAAAGATCACATAAATATAAGGTCCGTTAAAGCGATAAGAGATACTTTAACAAGAGAAATATGGACAGGAATCTAGCGGTTAATGAAGCAAGAGAAATTATCAACTCATGACGCACAATTTCTGGGTTATTTGTGGTCATTATCATATTATGGGCAGCATAAATGTTTTTCATTTACCCAGATAAATCTTTTTCCATTGTAGTTAATGTCTATGTTCCATATTTCATTATGTTTAATTGCCTTTCCTAGTAAGCATTTCATAATAACCCTATTTATATGGCCTTTTCTTCTGTTTGCTCCACTAGGAATTCATATTCAACTGGGTATGTTTCAGAATATGCTTCCTGCTCTATTCCTGTTTGCAATAAAAAAGAAAATTTATTTGTTCTGGTTGAATTTGTGTTAAGGCGTTTCTCTTTCCATATAGTCCAATAGTTACTTGAAATCTGTATCTCCCCCTTTTACTTATCGATATTTTCAAATGAAGCAGTTGAAATGATTCTTATTCAATTTTTGTCCTAGATCGAACCGTTCATCTGCCAAAAAGTCGAGGACCAAATAAAGGGTGGAGGTATGTGTTGGAGAATGAGGCGAAATCTTTGCAAGCTCAAGCCAGTGCATTAGTTGCTGAGTTAGAAACGTTGGAGGTGATGTACTTTCTCTGAGTTTAATCAATTCGATTTCAGACTTTAGTTTTTGTATGTGATTTGGTTATCAATTTGAAGTCTCGATGTTTGTGAGGAACTAACCGGCGTTCCTAGTTATTTGTCCATAATTAAGCAAATAGAAACTAAGGATCCGAGTGATGAAAATGTCGAGTTGAAGGAACTTCACAAGACTGGTGAATCAGATTCACCTTCAGGATGGTGAGGCTTTCTTTTTCAGATTATTTACTTTATTACCTACTTTGAATGCTGATTCTACTCTCTATACTGTTGAAGCCCTTTCAAACAATTTTCTCGGTATAAAAGGCTTGATAATGGTGGCCGTCGTCATCGTCGTCATTATCGAGAAAAAACTGGTTTTGTTTTGCATGGAGCAATGGCATTAACATGGTTAAATGGTAGAAACATGACATACTACTCTTAGGAACTTATGATCTATGCTTTTTGTGACAGCTAGGAACGAGGATATCAAGTTGAAAATCCAATGGCTGAAGATTATGGCCTCGAATCCAACCATGGCGAGCATGCCCTTCCTATCAATCCAGGATATTTTGCAGATTTGCTTCCCCATCTTCCGGTCTACATGTACTCCATATTTGCCACGCCCTCTCGTCCTCATTTAAACCTCCAACCTTGTATTTGAAATTATATGTATGCATGTATTCATTTATGGATCGCTCAAATTGAGCAGGGTCACTAGAATTCAGCTAAAGTGCCTCCGGGGTTCGTTGGGGGCGTCATCGGGAACTGCAAGAGGTGATGACGCGCATGGCCAACGACGATCATTAGCCGGATGACTTGTCAAGGAACAGCGGCCTCACCAAGGGCTCCGACAAACCTGCTGATTCGGCACCAACTGATCGAGCACAAAAGTTGTGTGTTTGTTCGATTTAGCAATCTCGTTGTTGTCTCCATTTCATTTCATGTTCCGGATCGTTTATGTGTTTCTTTGTGGTTTGGATTATTTGCAAACTTTAATTCTATTATTTAGGGTTTTATGTGGTTTATTTATTTAGTAAGCATGATCCATGAGGAGACTTGTTGATTTGAATTGAAACTTTTACGTCTTGGTACGATATGTCACCAAACTGTGGTCGATTTTATTGGGGCGGAACCAGAACTTTTCAGAAGGGCCATAGTGGAGGACTCTAAAAATGTGGTGTGTTTGTTTAATCCAGAATTATAGATAGAGAAAACTAGAATCACTTTGTCATCATGAAGAAAATTGTTCTTCTTCAGGCAGTTGATAATATCGATAATCATGCAAACAGGATTTCATGTTGCAACTATTTTTTTTTTCTTTTAAAAACAGAAAAATATATTTGTTAGCATAACCAAATGGGTGTATTTATTTGAGTGAAATAATTTTAAATTAGTTTTCAGACTATCACATCTTTGTTTGATGAAAATAATTAGTCATAAGAAAAATGCACATTCCCTATATAAGGAAAATGAATTTTCTAATCTAAAAAAGGAAAACATCCTCATTAAAAATGATTTCCATAAAAAGTATTTTCCTTTATCATGAAGTTTTTCTTGAAATATATACAACCGAATTACTTCACAATTCAAAAGAAAGTTGGCGCTATAAGCTAGACTATCCAAAAAGCATATCCTTTTTTGAGTAACTTCAGGATTGTGAAAATCCATAAAATGAATGAGTTACTGAAAATGCTAGATTGACATATCCGAACAAAAAGGTATATTGGTAAGTTTTTCATGTTGCAAGCTAAGATATTTTAGTACCTAACCGGGATATTTCTATATTGGCTAAAAATGGAATTTACATAATGCACATGCAGATAGTCTATACATAATATATCCTAGTTACTTACATCTGAGATTCATTACCTAAAGAGTAAATAGGAGGAAAATTGTCTCTATGTATATATACCAAACTAGCAAATTACCCAAATAAGATATCCTTGTAAAATATCTTGTTTTCCTTTCCTGGTTGAAGAACTCCCCCCCCCCCCATCTTTTGAGTTGAATATGCAACTAGATTGCGGCAGGCGGTAAGGATGAGCCGAAGAGAAAAGAACAACGTAAGAGCGCATTTTAATCATCATATAATTGTTTGAGTTAAATGCCCGTTAGTGCAATTATTATTTTCCACAAATGTTGATGCACAAACGAACCATTAAAGCGAGATCGAATTATGTACACAAACGTACCGTTAAAGCGAGACCGAATTATGTACACAAACGTACCGTTAAAGCGAGACCGAATTATGAAAATAAACCCTTTGCGCGAAAAATAGAAACACGCAAAATAATGATTTTCTTGTGGCACAGCCAAATACGTTCTTTCGATGTTAAAAGAAAAATATGATGATTCTTACCAGCCCTCTAACTATAAAATGGCAAATTATCCTTTCTCAAATTCAAGCTTTTCACTTCCTACGTTCTCAAGAACTATATTTTCAACAATGAACTAAAAGAAGAGGCTCTTCACTCTCTCTCTCTCTCTCTCTCTCTCTCTCTCTCTCTTTGATCCGACACATGCATAGTTGACAAAGAACACGTGAGTTGAGAGTGGCTTATTGACAAAGAACAATATAGACCATTAGAAGCAAAAGTCATGTACATTTTTTTTTGAGGATAGGAACAAATGTCATGACAGTCGAATTTAATAAAAAAATTAAATATAAAGCCATATCTGCTTATTTAAATTAGTCCAGTTTATAAACTCAAGAAAGGGTTTCATTCTCTTGTTCTACCATTTTCTTGACTTCCAGTTTTTTTTTTTTGGTTCCTCTCTCTCTCACACCCAAATGCATAACGCTTGACCTCTCTGACTTTGCACTTGTTTTGAAAACTTCACTCGTTAGAGCTATTCATCAGGTGATGACTTTTGGCTTTTCATCTATTCAAGTAGCCCATTTCTGTACACGCTTTAGGATTTGGATCTAAGAAAATCAACTGTTGTTTTTTGTGCTATGTATGTCCGAATAGTCTGGTGAAGATGGACAACAATAAAAATCATGTCGAGGAAGAAGAGGATCTGTCGTTTTTTGATGAACTCAATGATTTAGATGGAGATCAAAATTTTTCCAAGTTCATGAGCCAAAGCTCTATTGACTTCTCTAAACTTGAACAATATATGGATGATGAAATGTCGCGGATTCCCGCGCAAGAAATGGACGATTCAGTTGTCGTGCATGTCCCCCACAAGTTGCCGACGCCGAGCACAATGGAGCTGCCAGCTGATGTCAAGGAGCCATGGAAACAACGATCAAAATCTGCTCTTGAAGAATCGGACGTCACTAATCATGTCGAGGAAGAAGAGGATCTGTCGTTTTTTGATGAACTCAATGATTTAGATGGAGATCAAAATTTTTCCAAGTTCATGAGCCAAAGCTCTATTGACTTCTCTAAACTTGAACAATATATGGATGATGAAATGTCGCGGATTCCCGCGCAAGAAATGGACGATTCAGTTGTCGTGCATGTCCCCCACAAGTTGCCGACGCCGAGCACAATGGAGCTGCCAGCTGATGTCAAGGAGCCATGGAAGAAACGATCAAAATCTGCTCTTGAAGAATCGGACGTCACTAATCCCAGGCGTTCAAAGAGGTACATGCTAATACTTCAGTTTAATTCCATCATTTCATTTAGTTTCTTGCCAACACGACAGTATCAGAGGGATTGCTTGCAAACATAGTTTGCTCTAATACATGAATAGTACTCCTTCGGTCACATTAAGCACCGTTAGCAGTAAAAAAAAAAAAAATTGTGCAAATTTTTTTTTTTGCACTTTTGATCAAGAAGTCGTATAAAACAATTTGATGGAGAAGAAGAAAGGTGGGAGATGGAACTTATAATTTTACCTGAAAGTATCTTGTTTTCAATTGAAAGACAATTTAAGATTTTTGAGCGAAATGAACAATCGGAAATCATTGTTGAATTAGATGACTAGTTTAGATTTTTAATTACAATATACACATTGCGCACGTAAAATCATGGAGTCTATGCTTGTTTTTGTTCTGTCTTCCGGTGTTTTGCTATCAAGCTCACAAAGATCTTAAATCTTGCAATTCTATGCTTTTGGGAAAAGAAGCTAATCAATTTTCAAATCCGTAGACTAATATCTGGGTGGTAATATGTGCTTTTGCATTTCATTTGTATGGGCTGAAAATTTTTCAAGTGCTTGTTAAAAATATACTTGCTATTGGCATTTTTACAGCTCTCTTAACATATCTTGGATTTCATGAGACTAGACTTCACACAAGCGAACTTGTCTATCCTTGTCTCCTCCTTTTGTTTTTGAAATTTTCATATCTAGCGGTAGAAATTATTTTCATTCAATTTTTTCTCCTAGAATTATGTTGAGGCGTGCATCTGCCACCAAATCGGAGAACACGAGAAGGGTGGAGGAATATCTGTTGGAACATAAGATGAAGTCTTTGCGAGTTCAACCAAGGACACGAGCTACTGAGTTAGCGACATTGGAGGTGAGACAACTTTCTCCGAGTTTAAGGGATTTGATCCCAACTTTAAGTTTCTGTGCATGGTTTTATTTTAAGTCTCTATATTGGAATGAACTGATGGGCGTTCAAGTTGTTTGTTGATAATTAAGCAGATGAAAAATCAGGATCTGAGCGGTGGAAACACTGATTTGAAGAAGCAAAAGAAAACTATGGTGAATCAGATTCACCTCCAGGATGGTAAGACTTTCTTTTCTAGATTATTTAGAACTCACTTTAAAGTTTAATCCTACTTCACATATTGTTGAAGCCATTTTGAACAATTTTCTCAGTACAAAAGGCTTGATGATGGCGTTGGTCGTCGTTGCTGCCATCATTGAGAAAAATGGTTTTTGTTTCGCACGTAGCAATGATATAACATGATAAAACGGTAGATATATACGACATATATCTCGGGGCACTAATGATCTATGCTTTTTGTGACAGCTAGGGAAGAGGATATCGAGTTGGGAATCCAATGGCTGAGGACGATGGCCTCAAATCCATCCATGGAAAGCATGCCCTTCCCATTCAATCCGGGAAATTATGCAGATTTGCTTCCCAATCTTCAGGTCTACATGTACCCCATATTTTTCACATCCTCTCAGCCTCATCAAAACCTCCAACCTTATATTGGGAATGATAAGTATATATGTACTTATTTCTGTGTTGCTCAAAATGAGCAGGGTTACGAGAATGCAACTGAAGCATTTCTGGGCTTTGCTGGGGCATCATCGAGTGCTACAGGAGGTGAGGACGCGCTGCCTCCGTGCAAGGCTGACAACAATCATTCGTTGAACGACTCATCAGGGAAGAACGGCCTTGCTGAGGGCTCGAGCAAACCTGCTGATTAGGCACCAACTTATTGAGCGCAAAAGTTGGGTGCGCATTTGATTTGGCAGTCGTGTTGCTGTCTCCATTTCATTTCATGGATTTTTAGAACTTTTATTCGCCGGATTATCGTTTTTGTGTTTCCTTGTGGTTCGGATTAAGCACAAGCCTTAATTAAAGTATTTCAGGTTTTATGTGGTTTATATATCTGTTAAGTATGATTTGTGAAGGAGACTTGTTGATTGTGGCTTGAAACTTTTATGTGCTGATTCGATTTGTGACTAAACTCAACCCATTTCATGGCAACCAGTCGAGAACTTTTGACGAGATCTATGGTGGAGAACTATTATAAGAATGAGGTGTGCTTTTAGTCAATTTTTATGGATAGAGACTTGTCAGTGCTGTTATAAGAATTCAGCCCGCTTCTCCTCTGCCCGTTCCATTATCAAGTTCAAGGCATACACGTATAATATTTAGATTACTATATATTGATATAAATTTCTTGGACATACAGATAAGGGAAAAAGATGGGAGATTTAGCTTCATTGGTGACGCTCCTTTGACACATTTTTAAAATATTGGAAGAATGATTTACCTATCATAGCAATCGGACGGCGAAGATCTACATTATTTCCCATCTTGATCTCATTTTTTTATGTATACATCTTTCTTATTCAATTAATATGTATACATTTCTTCTTCTTCTTCTCTCTCTCTCTCTCTCTCTCCCTCTCTCTAAAATTCGGCAGATAATAGCAATGGCTCAACCGGGAAAGGGAAGTGCAAGAATATTAGAATTGTTATCATCATAAAACCGGGTGGATTTTGATTATTTTCATGATCGCGAATATTTACCACGGATATCAATTAGGAGAAAACTTTGAAAGGGATGGAACGTCTTGTAATTCTCATTGGTTAGGAGATGCAAAAGTTTAGGAAGTGAGGACCCTTTTTAAACCATTTTCATGTAATATTTTCCACTTGTTTCCACAGAGAATAGGTCATACGGGGTTGTTTAGTTTGAACGTCCTTCCTCTAATTTATATTTGTTCGATTTATGTGTTGCTCAGTTGTATTGAAAGCCATTTTAAAGTACACTCAAGGATATGACCGCAGCTAGCAATTTAGTAATTAGAGTGACTTATATTTACATTTTTTTCGTTAAATGAGGTCCCGTTTGGTTAAATTTATTTTTTTGTGTTCATTTAAAAACATTTGACTTGTTTTTTTTTTTTTTTAATTTATTTAAGCATTTCTTGGTAAAAAAATAGTGTATATTTGGTTATATGCTGAATAATAAATTTTATCTAATATCATTTACACTAAACAATGGTTGTCACGTCTTAATGCCAATTACACTTCTCATTTGTAAGTCATATATGGTTAATATCAAACTGATTAGTTAGAATTATTGAAAGAAGCATGTTTATCTCCTTGTAACATTAAAACAACTACTTTCAATTCAAACTGAAATAATCATTGTCAAATGTAAGAAATTTTTTTTTTTTTTTTGGTAAAGATAAGAGATATATTGACTTTAACCAAAAGCTATACAACTATACAATAAAAAACTCGGCATCAAGAACTTATACTCATGATGACAAACAAGTCATAATGAGTGGAAGGGTATCGAGAAAAAGAAACCACAACCAGCAAAAAAGCAGTAACTAATCAGCCAACACAGTGGCTACAGCAACCAAAAGAGCGGCCACCATCAACAGGAAAAAGAAGATCTCCTAATCTTGGTGAATCCGCTACAGCAACAGCAGCAAGCAGCCAGCCAACAGCAACGAAGGAAGATAGGACAGCAGACAGCAGCAACCCTCCCAGCATGCGACAACAACCTGCGAAGAACCGGATGCAGCCCCCAGCCTCCAACGAAACCAATCAGCCGAGCAGCAGCAACAAGCAACAAACAGCCAGCAAAACACCAACCCACAAGACAACAGCCGCTGTACAAGAATCTCAAAAGTCAGTGAAGGCAGCAGCAACACCACCAACCTGAACTTACAGGGCAATATCGTATAACATAGGAGAGAAAATAGATGAGTCAATTCCCCAGCTGCGTTGAATCCTCCTATTTCTTGAAGTGTCCGCAACATTAGTGAAAGTCAAGGCTTTGTCCTTGACGACTTTGACAAGGTGGTTCTTTAAGGTCGGAATACACAAAGCTTGTTCTTGAAATAGGATGTTGTTCCGCATTTTCTAGATCACATGGCAAAGGGCACTGAAAGAGAAGCGAGAAATGCAATGATAGAAATCATTGCTAGAGAGAAACTTCAAGGCCCACTGGAATGTAAGAAAATCTTAATCATTAAAAGATGAAGAAAAATTTCAAAAACGCTAATAGCTCTTAAGACATATATGAGAGGGGTCACTATTGTAATGAACATATTAGGCTATTTTGAATTAAAAATCTCATTCCTCACAAATATTTTAAAGGCACTAAAAGCTCTCATCAAAATTTTGAGGCAAAAAGAAGAAGATATAAAAGTACTCATACAAGTTATTAGCAATTTTTTTTAACTATCAATTTGGAATTAGAGATACAAATAATCAAAATCACTTTTCCATAATTAATTATTATTATTATTATTATTTTTTATTTTTTATTTTATTATTATTATTATTATTATTATTATTATTATTATTATTATTTTACTTTTAAGACAATAGATTGCGTTAATTTCTTTGAATAATTGATAATATCAAAAATAGGGAAATTATTCAAAAAATTCTAAACCTATTATAGAGCAGCTTTATCTTAAAATTTTTAATTATGCCAATGTAATTTAAAACTTTTTGACGATTTGTGAACGTAATTCTTCTAGCTAGTTTTTGCTAAATATTGCAGATGTGGATGTCAATCATCCTATGTGGTGTGTTTGGTTCGGACGCAAACAAATTTTACAATCTTAAATATTTTATGAATTTTTTTCTTTTTCTTTTTTCCTTTTCTTCCTTTTCTTATAAAAGACTTTGCCTCTCTATAATAAGGGTGCATTCCGAGGTATAAAAGGGAAATATGGGATTTCAAAATCAAGGTTTTGAATGAATGACCTTCTCATTTTTTTTTCTTTTTTAATTCATATCAAAAACCAATAATAAGAATGAGAGATATTAAGCTTTTATCATCCTAGCATTGAGCTATTTTTCCACGAGACCTCCCTTACAATACAGTAGAGTTTAAGCACCAAGTTTGGATGAATTGGTGTGGTATGTGGCTGGCACTAGCCATAGGCAATGGTTGCCCTCACTTAGATCTAGCCCACAATGCCCTTGCTAAATTTGGCAAGGGCGACGATTACCTAAGCAAGGCAGCCCTTGTCGGCCATATGGAAAGGAAAAGAAAGAAAAAGAAATGATAGGGAAAGGAAAATATTTAAAAAAATCTTAAATTTAAAAATATTGCAAAAATTGTCAATGTCGGTGCTACTCGCATCACATAGGATAACCAGTGTCTACGTCAACAACTTAAAACCAAAATTGGCGAGAATAATTATATTGGTAAATCATTAAAAGATTGGCACAATATAAATATTCAGAATTGAATTAGTCGCCCTAAAATATATTTTCGACTTTTTGGACAATTATCCCTTGAAAACCATGTGAGTGGTGTTTTTATGTTAAAACTATTCTTTTGCCATCAACAATAGAAGTATGATTTTGTAAACGTAACCAAACACGTCTAAGTTACTTCATAATTTCAAACGAGAGACGGCTGGCATTCAATGACTACAAACTATTATATCCCAAAAGGACATCTTTTTTCGGTATTTAAAGATTGTGAAAATCTAGAAAATAAAAAATAAGAAAATAAACGAGCTTCTGAAAATGTTAGATGAATATATCCAGGTGAAAAAGGTATGTTGGTAAGTTTTGTTTCATGTAGCAAGTTCTGATATTTAAGTACATATCAGGAAAATTGCCATATTGGCCCAATAATAGAGTTAACACGTGGACATGTAGATTGTCTATGTAGTTACTTGATAATATTGGCACATCTAAGATATATTACCTAAAAATAGGGGAGAAATTGTCTATATATTACCCAATTAAAAATCCTTGAAAAGGTCTTGTTTTCCCAGCTATGAACTATACTATGCTAAAGGACATCCTTTTGCAGTATTTTAAGATTGTGAAAATCTAGAAAATAAACAAATAAGAAAATAAATGAGTTTCTGAAATTGCTAGATGAGTATATCCAAGCGAAAAAGGTATGTTGGTAAGTTTTGTTTCATTTTGCAAGTTCAGTTATTTAAATATGTAACAGGAAATCGCCATATAGGGTTAACACGGGGACATGCAAATTGTTTTTGTAGAAACTAAATTAGTTACTTGATAACATTGTCACATCTAAGATACATTACCTAAAATGTAAATAAGGGGGAAATTTTCTATATATTACCTAATTAAAATTTTGGAAAAGATCTTATTTTCCTAGTTATAAACTATACTATTCCAAAAGGACATTTTTTTAGTACTTCAAGACTGGAAATCTAGAAAGTAATTAAATAAGAAAATAAATGAGTTTCTGAAAATGCTAGATGAGTATATCCAGGCGAAAAAGGTATGTTGCTAGGTTTTATAATATGTGGCAAGTTTTTTTTTTTTTTTGAACAGATAATATGTGGCAAGTTCATATATTTAAGTATGTTACAGAGAAATTGCCATATTGGCCCAATAATAAGTTCAACACGTGGACATGCAACTTGTCTCTGTATGAATTAATTTAGTTACTTGATAAAAATGGCACATCTAAGATATCCCACCTAAAATGTAAACATGAGGGAAATTTTCTATATATTACCCAATTAAATATCCTTGAAAAGATCTTGTTTCCTTTTCTGGTAGAAGGAATATCTATTAATATGCAACTAGATCGTCGCACACAGCAAGTACTTGCCATAGAGAAAAGAATAATATAGGATTTGGACATTATTTTATCATTGTAATTATTTTATTTAAATGCCAGGCGTAATGATTGATTTCTGCAAATGTCGATATGGACAAGAAATATTGTTTAAGCTAGATTAAAGTACGAAAATAAATACTTCACGTAAATATAAAAATGTGCGAAATTATATTTTTCCCGCGTGGTAGCCTATAACATTCATTCAGTGAAAAAGAAAAAAAAGATAGTAATTGTCACCAGCCCTTTAGGTATTTTTTGGAAATTTTAAAGTGTACTCACAGTATTACTGCAACTAGATAGTAATTAGGGTGGTTTCTATAAATCTTTTTTCATATAATAAGGTCCCGCTTGGTTACTTTGATTATGTTTTCATTTGTAAATAGTAAAATCATATAACTTGTTTTTATTTTTTTTTAAACGTTTCTTGATTAAAAACACGGTACATGTGGTTATTTCGAACAATAAATGTTTATCTAATATCATTTTCATTTAAATTATGTTTGTCATGTTTAAATGCCAATTACACTTTCCATTGATATTAGTACTTAAGACTAAATGTAGGTAAAATTAATATTAATTAATTCAAACTAACAAAAATAACACATGTTTCTATATAACATTAAGGATTTGTTTTTTTTTAAGACATAAAATTTGTTTATATTGCATAAAATTTTTTTTTTTTTTTAAATTTTTTTTCAAGGAAGTCATTTTTCAGGAAAATGACAACATTTTTGGTATTTGGCTGAAATCTAAAAATATTTTTTTATCTTTTGATATGGAAAAACTGATTTGACTTTTGCTGGAAAATATTACCAAACTAGTTGAATTTTTAAATTTTAATTCTTTTTTTCTTTTTTTTCTTTTTTTTCCTTTTTCCTTCTACCTTAACAGACCACAGTGAAGGCCAGAGATTGATCACAAGTGAGGGACAAGCTCATCCCTCTCCTATGGTTGATCATTGGCCGATGACTAGTTGAAGAAGAAGGAAAAAGAAAAAAAAATAAAAAATAAAAAATTGCCAAAATGAATGTTTCATTAACTAAGGTCCAAGCCAAGCATTGAGGACCCATGCATGGCCTTTGTGGAATCGGGTCTCAGTGCCAGGGACTAGAGCTCTAGTGCTAGAGACCTGAGCACTAACTTTATGGACTTGGGCTCAGGTGTCGAGGCATTGGGCATGGGCATGAGAGCTTTGGGCCCGACCTTGATGGATTTGAGTATGGGGGTTGAGGGCGCGGCTTCAATGGACCCAAGTTCGGGTGCCAGAGACTTGGTTCTGACCGCCAAGGATTGTCGAACCAACATTAGGGTTCTCGTGTTTTGGAAATTGTCTTTTGGTTTTTCAAAAAAGAAATCATTTTCTAAAAATTTAAGCATAGGTCTTTGGTTGACTTATTTTTCTAAGCAAACCAAACTCTTCATAACGAGGAAAATGTTTTCCGCAAAGCAAACAAAGCCTAAAAGAACCACTCTCAACTCAATAGAAAATCATCATTGTTTATCATACATAAGAAAATCTTAATTATTAGAAGACAAAAAAAAAAAAAAAAAAAAAATGAAAACTGCTAATAGCTTTTAAGACATGATATGAGAGGGGTCACCATCTATGATAAACATATGCAGCTACCATTGAATTAGTAATTTCGTTCTCGTAAAAACCTTGAAGGCGCTAACAGCTCTTATCAATATTTTGCGGCAAAGAAGAAGATATAAGTTTTTATACAATATATCAACAATCATCTTCCGCGTTCAGCCAAAATTAGAGATAGAGATAACCAGAATTACTTTTTCTCTGTGAATTTTTTTTTTCTTTCAAGATAATAGATTAGTTAATTTTTATAAATAATTGAAAATATTGAAAATCACGCAAGTGGTGTTTTCATGTCAAAACTATTCTTTTGCTTTAAAAAATGAAAATACTATTTTTGTAAACGTAATTAAACGGGCGTCTAAGTTATTTCACGATTTGAACGGGAGATGGTGGGAATTAAATGGCTATGGAATATTCTATCCAAAAAGGGCATTTTCCTTCTGTGTTTTCAAGATGATGAAAATTCACAAAATAAAATAAAATAAAATAAAAAAAATAAAAAAAATAAAAAAAATAAAATAAAATAATAAATAAGTTTATGAAAATGCTAGATGAATATATCCAGGCAAAAAATGTGTGTTGGTAAGTACTGTTTCAGGTTGCAAGCTCAAATATTTAAGTACCTTGACTTGGTTTACATAAAGGACACGCAAATTATCTATATATACACCAAACTAGTTATTTAATGAAATTCACACATCTAAGACATTTTACCTAAAACTAAATAGGGGGAAAATTGTCTATATATAAACTAAACCAGCAAATTGATAAATTGGTTTACCATCCAGCCTCGCAGATTCGCAGATCTAGTAAGGGCAGCTTCGCCAGTGTTCGCTCTTGCTAGCCATTGAAAAGAGGAGGAAAAAAAGAAGAAAAAAAAATCGAAAATTATTAAAATATTATAGAAAAACATTCATGTTAGTGATGCCATGTCACATAGGTTGTTTAGCATTCACATCAGCAATATCCACTCAAATTAGTCGAGAGGACTAAATTGGCTTTAGGTGAAAAGGTTAGAACTAATTTGACATAACTAAAATGTTTGGGATTATATTGGCACCAACATAATATGTTTAGGATTTTTTTTTGACATTTTTTCTCATTTTTCCAATAATGACTGAAAAGAAAACTAATTTTACCTTTGCATGTATGATTGAGAGTAGATTTACTCATAATCACATTATGTATCATCAAAAGAAAAATTCATGAACGTATTTGGGAGGAGGAACGACCTGTCACATTTATCAAACTTCATACCAAATCTAATACAAAGTCAAATCTATTTATTTAAAGTAGTCCCGTTTATGAGGTCAAACAAGGATTTCCTCGACTTTCACTTTAAGATCTCTCTTCTCTCTCACCCCAATAATTGATATTTGATTTCTCTAACTTTGCTTGTTTTGAAAACTCTACTTGTCAGAGCTAATAATCATGTAGTGACTTTTGGAACCTCATTTGTTAAAATATCATATTTTTGTATATGCTTTAGGGTTTGGATTTAAGAAGATTGGCTATTGATCTTTGTGCTATGTATGTGTAAATAGCTTAGTGGAAATAGACAAAAACAAAAATCTTGAATTTTCCTCCTAGTCTATGAGCCTAAGCTTTATTAACTTTTGAGCTCGGACAATACACGAATGATAAAATGTCTCTAAATCTCACATAAGAAATAGAAGATTTGGTCGTTATGGATGTCTCTTGAGCATTGTTGATGCTGAGCACAATGGAGTTACCTATTCATGTTAGGAAGCCTTGAAAGAAACTATCGAAAATCGCACTCAAAGAACTAATAATCCTTCATCCAATGCGTTCGAAGAGGTATGTGCTAATACTTCAGTCTAATCTCATAATTTCATTTAATTACTTATTAACACGAAAAAAATAAGGAATTACTTGCGACACCTACTCTGCTCCACTTGAGTGAGATGTCATATAAAAACAATTTAATGGTGAAAGAAGGAAAAATATAATTTTATCTGAGTCATTGGCTTTAATCCTAATCAAAAAAGTTTCTTTAGACAAGGAATGAGTAATCCGTTTTAATAAGGGACGGGAACTTAGAGAAACTAAGTCAATGCAAGTTTTAGGAGTTTTATTGAAGAAAAACAAAGTCAACTCAAATTTTAAATTTCAACTATTATTTAAGATGTTATTCCATCTATGAGAACTCCACGCCTTTTATATATGTGGACTAACGTCTATCTTAATGATGTCGAGAGACCACAAGACCTTATCATCGATTAATTCTTTTAGCTTCATCCGTATACTATATGATCAATATTTTTAAAGCCGGTCCAACTTGCATCGGTTTAGAGAAAATTCCCTTCTAACCTTCACACAAGTGAACTCCAAGCATTTTGTTTCGAATTATAGGACATTTTAAGTTTTTTTTTTTTTAACGAAATTGGTCAAGGTGACTAGTTTAGATTTTAAATACAAGACTCAATTATTGTATGTATGATCATGGATTCTATGCTTGTCGCAATATACTAATTTTGTCTGTTTTGTCTTCTAGTGTCTTTGTTGTCAAGCTCACAGAAGAGTGTTTAAATCTTGCAATACTATGCTTTTCGGAATAGAATCATTTCAATTTTCAAATTCATAGACTACGATCTGCGTGGTATTATGCGCTTTTTGGAATTGATTTTTATGAGAGCTGAAAAATATTAAGTGCTAACTAAAGCTTTGAGTAAAAGTCCAGTCTAAACAGATATAGAGAAAATTAATCAAAATCCACTTGTTTATTGGCATTTTTTGCGTATCTTGGATTTCCCAAACCTAAACTATGCATAAACACCACCTCGTGGCTTGATGACCGACCACTTAAGAAATTTTATATATCTTTTGAATAGGTGTATTAGAAATCCTAAAATTTGTTATAAAAATACAATTAAGTATTAAAAAAATTTTAAAAGTGCAATTGAGTCCTAATAGAAAATGCAGACATAGTACTTTTTTTTTTTTAGTAATTTCTTGAGACACGTGATGTTGATGTGATGCCTATCAAATGCCACATTTAAAAAATGAAAATTAAAAAAAAAATTAAAAGAGGATAAAAATTACAATAAAAAATTAAAGAAAGAAAAGGGGGATAAGAGAAAAGAGGCCTTCATCTTCCCCTTCACTTTTGCTTGATCTCACGTCATCGTCCACTGGATAAACCACCAGAGGTCAACAAGACGACTGCAAAAACCTAACGCATGTCGTTGTCCTCGCCATCCTCACCATCATTTTCGACTGTGCCATCGTCGTTCTTGTCATCATCTTCATCGCCTTTCTCTTCCTCCTCGGCCTACACTTCATCTTCCTTCAACGCAATCACTCGGTGAGCCCCTCAAATCTCAATTGCCAGTCGTGTCCATGATCTCTCCTGCACATCATCGTCCTCGTCGCCATCATCTTGCTAAGGAGAGGGAGCTTCGAAAGTTTCTTTGCATTGAACATCTCTAAAAGGTTATGTTTGTGGCGATTGTTTGTGGCAATTAGGGGTGAGCATTGGTCCAGGGTCAACCCTGGACCGACCCTGGGACCGCCCAACCCCGCCGGGTCCTAGTCCGGCTCCTGGGAGACCGGTGGTCCTGGCCTTAATTCCTAAATCAACACTATGTAGGCGATTGGCCTAACCCTGACCAACTATATATATATATATAATATTATATATATTTTTATATAGAGAAAACCTTCAATTAAATAAATCAACAACATTAAATAGTTCTTTAGTGAGGAGTTCAAGTAATTTTACATTATTCTTTAATAACTTAGATTTTTAATGTCTTTTACAGTATCAATAGTCATAATTTATGAATGAGGAAAATATTTTTATGAGGAGTCCTCACGGCGTCCAAAAAGGCATAAACAGCTCCTTATGGTATCATTCTCTAATATTCGTTCTCTTCTGTCTTATTTGTCCTCTTAGTTTCAATTTGCTAGAATCGAAAGAAATAATTTCTCCGCTTGCCACTCGACACTCATCTCGCTCGCTTTGGGTCATTCGTGCCGCTTGCCGCTCAATGCTCGCTTGGCTTATTACTCCCCGCTCGACATTCGATGCTCATTTTGTTTGATGCTCACCCCACTTGACCCTCACCACTTGCCTTTCTTAGCTAACCTCGCTCATCATTGAACTTATTGGGTCGGTGCAATCCTCGGTTACCCTTTCAAAGTGTACAAAAAATGAAATAAAAAATTATTGGTTGGTCCTGGGTTGACCTACAAATCGGACTGAACCCATTGGATCAATCCAGTTCTCAATCGCTTTTTTAAGGAGTACAAAAAATGAAATAAAAAATTATCGGTTGGTCCCGGATTGACCCTGAAATCGGATCGAACCCATTGGGTCGGTTTGGTCTTCGATCCCAAAATTGAGGACCAACACTCGTGCGGGTTGGTCCTAGGGTTAGGGGAGTGGTTTTCGCTAAAAGGCTGTCCCCGAATGGCTTGAACAAGAGATTCGCCCACCGTGGGAAGGCATACCTGCGTAAAAAACTGACTTTGACCTCCCGGTTCTAAGTCTAGGTTCATTCAATGGTATCGAGCCATGGTTTTGTTTCTAATCATGTTCGTTTCATGCGTTTAGTAGGTGAATCCAGTGCTGAGAAGATCCTTGTACACCATGTCTACAGAACCGGAAATTCTCAAAGCACCTGTTTTTCTCACTACAACCCCATCATCCTCAACCCCTTAAGAATTCCGTATTTCAAATGCTTCTAAGATAGACTATCTCTATGAAGATCTCTCGTTCCTTTGACCCTTTGTTAAACCCACTTCATCTTTTTCACCCATCTACTTTATCCCTCTCATTCGCACTCCAAAGGAAGTTATGTCCCAACAATGGATCTAAAAGAGTACTTTGTTACTCTTCGGATATTCCCATGTTCATTATGGAGTCATTCGTCTTGCTCTTACTTTTTATGGCCGAAAAGGTTTGCTAGTTGTGGCAAGAATTGCTTTATTGGATACTAGGTTTTTAGAATACCAGCATGCTTGCATTGGTACTATTCAAACCACTTTAAATGCTGAAACAGTCTTTGTAACCCTATATCCAAATTTCAACATCGCTCTCTCAGATCCATAATTACTTTCCTTTCTAAAAGTTCGATCCACCACTCGGAGCACCTTAGACTTCTGATTCGATTGTAGCAACTTTGCATTACCAAATGTTTTACAGAGTGTAGAATCATGCGCTTGACTTAAATTTCCATAATGGAAATGAAGATGCTTTGTTCATATCCATGCAAAACAATCAAGCATCATGCGTTCATGTCCCTAGACAGATCCCAAAAGAAAAGTTGGTCACACTCCTTCCGGAGACGTGGATTACCAACTATGAAAAGCTTCATCAAAGCAAGTCATCAGATTCTGAGTTTGTCAGAAAAAGGGATGGAACTGTTTCCATCAAATTTGGCAAGGAAAATGAAGAAAGTCCTTCTATCTTCCAGACTCTCTTTATGATTGAACCATGTATTCCTGAGTCTATTTCCGAGCCAGATCCATTTCAAAAACCTCCGTCTCGGAGAAAGAAGCCAAAAAACCCTATGTACCAAAGGCACCTAAATGGAGACCCCTTCGTTGATACTCTTGGTGAATGTGATAAATATCAGTTCATGGTTTCATATGCACCGACACCACCACCAGAGTTCGCTGCTTCCTCTTCCATATCACTAGATCCACCACAATCACCTCCTCCATCTCCTCCTCAGAAAAAACCAACCATCTCCCTGTTTTATAAACCAATTGTAAAATGGGCCAAGAAACATTCCTACCCACTTGAAGTTCCACCAGAAACGCCACCCAGTTCTTCCATTGTCATGTTCCAAGAAACAGACTTTCCTCCTCTTGTTCGGGAAGGTTCTAAACTCTCTTTTCTTGCTTCAGAAGAGTTTATTGATCCACAAGGCAAATATAGGCATGTTCCTAAGATACATGCCCCAACTGATGTGGATGAGCATGGAAGACAAAAAAGAACTCCTATTAGTGAAGCTGTCTTAAACTGGCAATCGAAGACCCTCTTGGCACATAACAATGCTTTTAAAGCGATTGATTCTAAGATTGGGCATGTGCAGCAAGATTTGCGAAAATATGATGAAACTATCAAGAAGATGCTTTCAGATTTCCGAAAAGGCTTCATGCCTTAGAATCTGGACAACATCTAGGCTATCATCATCTTGAAAGTCCTAGAGCGAAATAGAAAGGCTTAAAAGACAAATCTAGATACTTGAAGAAGGAAGGCTCAATCCATTTTCAACTACTCTGCGAGTAGATCCTCTCCCTCCTCCACCACCTCGAAGTCTATCTTTGTTGCCATTATAGACACACATCGGACAAGATAGGACAGATGTGGCTGAGATGAGAAATCGCCTCAAAGAACTTGATCACATAAGGAAAGAAAAAGCAAAAGAAAAGATGCCCGAGAAATCCTCTCTTATCGTAAGGGAACCTGATCAAATGATGTTGTCAAACCTATTAGAATCCTTTTTAAGAGATTTGGGGAATCAGGAGCCACAGCCTGATCCTAATTCTGCTATTCCACAACCTCAAACCCAAATTGATCCTGTTCCAACAGATCAAATTCTGTTTCCAAGAAAATCGGCTTTTCCAAATATTTTTGATACTACATCAGATTCGGTATCTCTTTCATCCTCATCATCCTTTTCAATCCCTACCATTGATTCCTTTCCTATAGTGCCTGTAACCGTCAATATTTATGGCGATCCCCTAGATCATGATATAGAATCAAATCCTTCGAACTAGAAGTTGTTTAGCCAAGTGGCCATTCTCGAGTATGTCCACTTCATCAAAGCAGTTTTTAATCATTGATGATGTACCTTACCACAAATGACCATAAAGACTTGAGGAATTTCATACTTGGTTGAATACCCAAGCTATTACCAATCAGGACAAGTATGACGTCCTCTTCAACTTTGTCACAAGGTTCACAGGTAGCCTCAAACTTTGGTGGCAATCTTTAGTAGAATAAGATCAAATACATTTTTTGCTCTCCCCGGACTTTGGCCATGCCATTACCTTTTTATATCACTTTTTTGTGGGAAAGCCTGCTGATCTTATAGAACTCAAAAGAAGAGAATTTTTTGAAAGAAGATCCTGCTCTCTTCAGAAAAAACATATTGATAAGCATTATCGAGAAATGCTCAAACTCTTTTATTAAATTGGAGCTGATGCAAACTTGAAACATATTTTCCTGACCTCCATCCCTAAAGAATTATCTCAGACAGTGGAAAGAACCTTTACTACGTCCCGGATAGAGAAGGATTCAAGATGTTCCGTTAGGAGAAATTCAACAAGAAATTCATCTGCATCTCGAAGAACTATGCATCAAACGCCAGATGATCTAGTCCTATGTCAACAACAACAAAGAACTTGATAGAGCCTGTTTTCACCAGAACTTGAAAATTAAATTCTCCAAGAAGGATTGTGATGGCTCTTGCGGAAAATCTTCCGGAAAAAAGAAGCACTTCAAGAAGATCTGGATAAATAAATCCAGACATGGCTCTAAGCACTTCAAAAGGAAGAAAAAATGGCGATACTTACGCAAGAGGAAGGATCACTCAGGCCATAAGAAATCAAAACGATGCTTCATTTGCAACCAAAGATGATATTTTGCCAAAAACTGTCCCCAAGTGAAAAAATGTCAAAATTATTTGATACATCATATAGAGAATGAAACTGGTATTTCTCTTTAAAATGATGATATTAAATCTTTATTCTCTGCGGATGAAGAACCATGTGATCAAACTCTTTGTGTCATTCCTTATTATCAAACTCCTAGTGAAACGATTGATTCGGATCCCAAAGATATCTTCCACATATCTTTGACTCCTTCGAAAAAAATGCGACATATTTTCGAGCCAAACTCATTGTCCCCATTTTCTTGTGAAAATATTCACTTCAAAGTTTGCTAAGCCAATCACTTTGTCATTGCTCTTATAGACACCGGAGCTTCCTCTTCCATATTAGACACTAAAGTTCTTCCCCGAAGAATATTGGACTTCCCGTGTCCGATACTTCAATTCTGTTTCGGCGAGATACATTCTCTACAAATGTCGAACCGGAGAGGTGCAGGTTTGAATCCACTGCGCGTCGTCGCCTTGTTGGAAAGGAACCCACGACTTGCCCGGGGTAGAAAGGGTGGTGGTGACTCTCCTGCTCCTCTAGGGTTTATTTTGCCGTGAAGCGGCGCTCGAAGGTTCCCTAGGTACCAAAAAAAAAAATGTCAGAACCACTCTGATCACTGTCCAGTTTTTTCCACAGTGTTCCATAACCACAAAGATCTTTGGCTCAAGTCTTCCCAACAAAAACTTAATTATTGGTTGGGATATTATGACTCAAATTTCTCAACTTCGCATCAAACCTGGAAAAGGTCTTAAGTCTAAAGATCAATTTTTGAATTTGTTAACATTCAAAGATTTTTTTCCATCAAAATGAGTTTATTAGACCTGATCATGCAAAAATTTGTTAGAATCATGTTCGGAATCTCTTTCTGAGTTCACTCAGAAGTGTTCCCATCCTTTATGGGAAAATCCAGAATTCTTTGTTCACATTCATTTAAAAAAGAATGAAGACATCAATCCAACAAAGGCGAGTCATATGGAATGAATCCGAACATCTAGTTTTGGCTCAAGGGAATGTTCGAGAACTCATGCAACAAGGCCTTATTGAGGTCTTACATTCTCAATGGGCATGTGAAGCCTTTTATGTTAACAAGCATGTAGAGCAAAACCGAGGAAAAATGAGATTGGTAATTAATTACCAACCCCTTAACCTTTTACTTCAATATGATAAATTCCCTCTACCTTCCAGAAACTCTTTTTTTGCCGTACTATCCAAGACCTAAATTTATTCCAAATTTGATCTTAAAGCCAGATTTTGGCAATTGGGCATTCATCTTGAAGATAGACCCAAGACAGTGTTCTGTATCTCAAATCAACATTTCCAATGGAAAATTCTTCCTTTTGTTTAAAGGTTGCACCATCTTCTTTTTTTTTAAAGGCGATGTGTCGCATCTTCCAATCGATACTCTCAAGTGCAACAATATACATTGATGATATCCTACTCTACAGTCCTGATGAGCAATCACACTGCCAACTTCTCGAGCAGTTCGCTGAAATTGTGAAAAAGCATGGAATTATGCTCTCATAAAGAAATATGAATATTGCCCAAACAGAAATTGAATTTCTTGGGATGCACCTTAACAAAGGAACATACTATCCAGGGCCACATATTGCCCAGGAATTGCTGAAATTTCTTGAAGAAAACTTCACAACAAAACAAGTTCAACAATTTCTTGGGATAATTAATTATCTCAAAATTTTGTTCCAGATCTTGCAAAGTTGCTAATCCCATTGCGGAGACAATGTTAAAAAGAATCCCCCATCTTGGAGAAAATCTCGGACTCTCAAGCTAGGTTGTTGAACTTAAAGAGATTATATAGTCTCTTCCTCCATTACAAATCCCATCAACTGGAAAGAGAATTCTCCAGTTGATGCCGTGATGAATACTTTGGGCCTCCATCCTCTTTGAAGAAATTGATGGTAAGAGATGTTTATGTGCCTATAAAAGTGGAAAGTTTTCTCAAGCTGAGATGCATTATCATTTCACTTTCAAAGAAATCTTGGCGGTGAAAAATGGCATAAAAAAGTTTGAGTTCCATCTCATTGGTCATCACTTCCTAGTAGAATTGGATATGGTATCTTTCCCTCAGATGACCAAATTCAAACAAAAGCAGATCCCAAATTCACAGCTGCTTCGATGGGCTGAATTGTTTTCAAAATGGAAACCAAACACATTCTTTGGAAAGAAAAATGTGCTTGCTGACTTTTTGTTAAGATCAAAAGCTCAGCAGAAATCAACATGTATATCATGAGACATGTCTTTCGTACTACTCATCATAATGAGAAGTATAAAATTGAGAAGGCTAAACACTGGCCAAGCTGGCGATATCCCCCGGAGATCATTGAACAAATCTAGAAAGACAATCTTACTAGATATATGGATAAACTCATGTGGCAATGCTATGCAGACTTGTTCAGACTCAATAGAGGTTCGATTCTTTATCCTTTTGGATTAAATGCAGATTATCCGTTCATACATCCTTTGATTTGGAAAGAAGATGATTTTCCTGATCAACTTCGATGGTTATTATGGTATTTAACCAATAAGTACTTAATAGCTATTGAAATTCCAACCAGAAGATTCATTGCCAACCTCACCAGGATATTCGGACTCGGTAAAGGTAAGATTGAAAATGAAAATGACAAAAATCTTTAAGATTTTCTTAATTGGTTTTATTCTCCAACTCACTGGAAATGGCTCTTGGAGAAAGAATTGAGAACTACACAGCCAAACCCTGAAATCCAAACCATCCTATTTTTCTAAAGACCATGGGCTTTTCTCACTAACAATGGTAACATCATTAAAGCTCCCCTGAGTACAGGAACCTCATCTTATAGACCTGTTGCACATAGTATAGAGGCTCGAGTTCACAAATCTTATCCAAGACTTGTTGGTTGCTGTGAGCACCAGTATCGAGAACTCCAGAGAATCATATGCCAAGAAAACAAATCCATTCCTCCAGATGCATGGAATTATAATGTACCCACTGTATGGGATCATTATGACCTAGCATCGAAGCCAAAGAAGCACTCGAAGAATTCGGACAAAAGCCGCATCATCCTAGGAATATGCATCCCAAGAGTACGAAATGAGACACAAGCGACATTGCTCGGTCCTCTCAAGACCCCTATGCTAGATGGGGATGTCCTCTTTCTTAAGACCCCTATAGCCAAAAACCTTTGTCCTTATCACAAAACATGGACACCTCATTTTATGCACAACCATCCAATTGGCCACACCAAACATTCCCGACACTACGGAAGATGACAATACGGGCGGGCTCAAGAGGAAGCATCTCACTTGGGCTCATGAAGCATCCGCATCCACAACACACCATTGAACCAGATCCTTACATTAGAAGACCTTGAAGCACTTGAATAGAAGTATGATGAACATTGTCTAGCAACGGTCCATAACTCAGATGATTTGGACTATGACTATAATGCTCATGATGGACGAGACCACTGAATGAAGAACACTGTATGTACAAGTTTACTGTAGTAAGTTACTGTTCACTTTTACTGTAGTAATAGGTTAGGGAAGTTACTGTTCACTATCACTGTTCATACCGTGCGAATAATTCCCTACCGAGATTTTCGGAAGCCTTTGTTTGTTCTTGGACCCGTGAGCTTGGTCCTTGTTTATTTGTCGGTTTGTAACCTCTTATTGCCTATAAAAGGCGAGGAGGATGTATTGTGTTGGGCAGAGTCCCTTGAATAAAGTGAGTGTTTTGTGTAATTTCCTCATGGCTTTTTAAACTCCTTTTCTTCTCCGACCTAGTAGGATCCTTCGAGAAATGTGGCTCGAATAGTTAGAAACGATTCCATCCCTGGTTTATCTCGGGTGTCTTTAGGCTATGAACTAAAGGGCATAGTGGTTTTCTACTAAAAGCTGTCCTAAGGGCTTTTCTGCTAAAAGGCTGTCCCTGAAGGGCTTGAATAAGAGATTCGCCCACTGTGGGAAATCATACCTGCAGAAAAACTGACTTTGTCCTCCCTGATTCTAAGTCTAGGTCCATTTAATGGTACCCGGACCATGCTCACCCCTAGCGTCAATGGTGGCTTATGAGGGCCGATGGCCCTCTCCAAATTACAAATTAAGAGTCACCGCCCCTCTTTGACGAAGCTTGATGGCCTTACATTCCTTTTAGAAAGTAAATTTTTTATTTTTAAAATTTTTAATACCTATCATCTTTTCTTAATTTTGTATCTTTTATCTTTTATCTTTAGAAAAAAATTGACATAAATGATCCATGAATTTTGGTCAAATGTGTAATATCATTTCTAAATTTTTAATTTGTTCAATGTGATCCATAAACTTTTAAATAATTTCATGTAATTTAAGAATTATATTGAACATTCCCCAATAGTTTAGGGATCACATTGAAAAATTAAAAGTTAAGGCCAAAGTTCAGGAATCATATTGGGCCAGAATTTATGGACCACAATGTATAAATTAAAATTTCAGAAAAAATATTATACATTAGATTAAAGTTCATAAACCATTTGTTCTATTATCCATTTTTCATGTGGTGCCACTTTCTTTAAAAAGTAATAAAAAAAAAAAAGCATATTAGGATTTTCCATTAGTAAAATTGGAGAGAGTTGACGGAGTAACTTGATTACATTAACTTGATAAGTTTTAGAATTTGATTACACAATTTGAAAGTTTTAGAGCACTTTCTTAACAAGTTTTAGGATTTCTATTACATTTAGAAATTTCGACCTAAAAATTTAAGTTAATAGGTGAATGGAGACTAAGGGTGCATTTGATAACGTTGCTCTTCCGAGGAACAAGTTTTGAACAGAAATAGTTTTTTTTTTTTTATTTCTATTCCAAGGAACAATTTCTGAGTATAAGAACGCATTTGGTAACTACCAAAAATTTTACTCCAAGAACAAAATGCGTTTGGTAAACTTGTATAATTTTTTTATTTCTTTTAATTTTTAAATATTTTTAAATATTTTTCATAATATTTTTCATTTCTTTTTCTTTTTCTTTTTTTTTCCTTCTCTCCTTTGTGGCTGGTCGCTGGTGGCTAGCGACCAGCCAAGCGAGGTTCGACAAGCTCGCGGGACCCTCACCGGGCCATCGTGAGGGCCGAAGCTCGCGGAGCCTTACCGAGGCCACCACGAGGCTCGACCTCGCCCAAGCGGTGCGAGGTCGGCGGCCCTCGACGGTCGGCAACCGGCCAAAGGAAGAAGAAGGAAAGAAAAAAAGAAGAAGAAAAAAAAAAGAAAAAGGAGAAAAAAAAAGTGTTTCTCGAAATTGTTTCCGGGAATAAAAAAAAATTTCTACTTCTTGTTTTTGTTCCAAATCTGTTCCTAGAAACATAAAAATAGATTTTTTTGTTCCCTAACAAAATGTAAATAAACGCATTTACGTTATTTTTTTTCTTCGGAACAAAAGAACAAAAAATTGTGTTCTAGGGAACAAAAACAGAAATAAACAAACAGGCTCTAAATGATCATTGAAATCCTACGCAAGTGAGGTGGAGTATGTTCACACTTACTTTCACATGCAAATTGGACTAAGAATGGCGGACAAACTGGCGAATGGGGAGCCTCACACACAAAATGATTTTGGAGCGAAAATTGTCCCCAATGCCATGTCATAAAATTCAATTCAAAAGTTTAAATTGATAAATAGACGGAAATCATATAAATAGAAGGCCCGTTAAAGCGATGATAGATACTTTAGATGAGAAAATATGGACAGAAATCTAGCACTTAATGAAATAAGAGAAGATATCAACTCACGACGCGCGATTTCCGGAATTATTTATGGTAATTTTTAATATGAACGGCTTAAATCTTTTTCCTTGGAGTGGAGAAAAATCTTTTTCCATTGTAGTCTATGTTTTCCATTTTCTATTACCTTACCTAGTTAGAATTTCATCAGAGTCCTATTTATATGGCCTTTCTCTTCTATTTGCTCCATCAGCTTTCAACAATTCCTCCAGGCTTTCATTTTCAACTTGGTATGTTTCAGAATAGGCTTCCTTTTCTTTTCCTGTTTGCAATTTAAAAAGAAAAAGGTGATTGGTTCTTGTTGAATTCAAGTTGAGGTGTTTTCCTTTCCATGAAGTCCATTAGTTATCTAGAAATCTCCGTCTCACCGTTTTACTTTTCGAAATTTTCAAATGAAGCAGTCGAAGTGATTCTTATTCAATTTTTGCTCCTAGAATCATGTCGGACCATTCATCTGCCCCAAACTCGGGGAACAAAAAAGTGTGTTGAGAGAAATGTTGGAGCAAAAGTTGATGACCTTGCAAGCTCAAGCGAGTGAAATATCTGCTGCGTTAGCAATGGTGGAGGTGATTTTACTTTCTCTGCGTTTAATGAATTTGATCGCAAGCTTTAGTTTCTGTACATGGTTGGGTTATCGATTTGGAGTCTCTATATTTCTGATGAACTAACCGGCGTTTAGAGTTGTTCGTCAACGATTGAGCAGAGGAAGCCAGGGATCTGTGCGATGAAAACGCCGTGTTGAAGAAACTCGAGGAGTCTATAATGACTCAGATTACCCTGCAGGATGGTAAGGTTTTCTTTTCCAGATTATGTACTTTAGTACTCAGTTTGATTGTCGATTCCACTTTCTATACTGCGGAAGCCCTTTCGAACAATTTTCTCGGTACAAAAGGCTTGATGGTAGCGATGGCAGTAACATGGTGAAATGGTTAAGACATGACATAATTCTCTAGGAATACATGATGTGTGCTTCTCTGTGACAGCTAGGAACGAGGCAATCAAGTGGCAAATCCAGTGGCTGAAGGCGTTGACCTCAAATCAACCCGTGGCAAGCGAGGCCTTACCATTCAGTCCAGAGAACGCTGCAGATCTGCTTTTCAATCTCCAGGTCGATAGATACTCCATATCTTCCACACCTCTTTCATCCTCCTTTAAACCTCCAGCCTTGTATTTGAAATGATCTATCTGTACGTATGTATTTATCTATGCATTGCTCAAAATTAGCAGAGCCACGAGCGCGCAGCTAGGGCGCTTCTCAGGCTCGCTGGGGAGTCATCGGGTGCTGAGGGAGGCGATGACGAGCTGCCTTGGAGTACGAGTGACGGCGATGATTCGCAGGATGAGTCATCTGAGAACAGCGGCGTCGTCGAGGACTTGGACAAACCTGCTGATCCTGCTGATCCGGCAACTTTTGATTGAGCACAAAAGTTGTGTTCGTTTGATTCGGCAGTCGTGTTGCTGTCTCGGTTTCATTTCATGGATTTTCTGAACTTTTTATATGCTGGATTATCGTCTATGCGTTGGCGCTTGAATTATTGAGCGGACCTTACTTAAACCATGTTGAACTTTATGTGGCTTGCTTTTATCTAGTAAGCATGATCCATGCTGGAGACTTATTGATTATGACTTGGAACTTGTATGTATTGATTCAATCTGTGACCAAATTCGGTCGATTTCATGGCGGCCGATGGCGGCCGATCGAGAATTTCTCGCAAGGTCTATGATTGGAGGACTCTTTTAGGAACGAGGGATGTCTTCAATCAATTCTCACAGGTACATAGGCTCATGAGAACAATTCTATACCGTTTCAAATGTAAGTTGTGTATCCATGATTGAAATATATCGAGATATTGAGCAAACCTTGTACAAATGCAGTTGTGTGAGCCATCTTCATCTCCATCATTAGATTATGTGGATCTCACGTGAAGTCCATATAATATTTAATGATAGAGATGAAGTGAATTCACATGCTTCGAAGGCATAGGAAAAATTTCCCGTAAGAGTACGGTGCGGGATGGGGTATCGCGTGTACCAATGAGTGCATTTTCGGCCTGAAAAAAAATAAATAAGGGAAAAATATTTGAAAGAACAAAGAAAATATGGGGACAATTTAGTCATTTGACATGGGCCCGGTGTGAGCCCGTTCTAAGCCCGAAAATGGCGGGCTCCGACCCGGCCCGCTGCGCCTTGCCCGCTCCATTGCTCTCGTCTTGGTCCACGGACAGCTCTCTCTCTCTCTCTCTCTCTCTCTCTGCAGCAAGGAATCGCCTTTCTGCTGATTCCGACGTCTCTGCAACGCATCGAATTGGGTCGGAAGGCGATGTTGAGGACGAGGTTGCTGTGGTTCGGATTAGGGTTCGCAGCCACGGGCGCCGCGATTTCCCAATTGGTGTGGAGGGACCTCTGGGTCGATCGCTACGCCCTGTCCGCGGAGGTACGTGTGATTCCGATGACTTCTCGAATTATTTTTCGCGTTTGCTTTTGTAATCATGAATTTGGATGCGTGTGTTTTCGTCTTGTTTTGATCTATGCAGATGAAGGAGAAGTTCGATGCATTGGAAGCGAGGATTTCGCACCTCGAGTCGGTCCCTTCGTCAGAGTCCAAACCTGCCCAGGTACTTTGTTTGTGGTTTTACAAATTCGTTCTGATGGGGTGTTGTTGGATGTGAAACTGCAATGCATTGGAGTGGTCATCGTTCAATTGGTTGTTGTCTGCGATATGTAGCCACTCGTGTTCGTTGGGAGTCAAACATTTTTTTTTCTGGGTTGATCTACAAGTTGCCCAAATTGCAGTTGCTAGATTTATTTTGTCAGTTCTGGCGTTTAGTATGACATTGTAGACCTCGGGTTGCCCTGTAATTTACATGTGAAACTGAACTGAGGGATGAGTCCCTGCAATGTCACAATTTGATCTGGGCATTGGAAATGATGTGTGCTTCTATTCGGGTTGGGGAATTGATGACATTTGGTGGTTGCTGCTTCATTTGATGCCCAGCGATTTACGATTTGTGTAGCAATTAGAGATTTTCCAAGTATGTTTGAAGGACCGTCACGTTTCTGTATTGTACTGAACTGCATAAGCATGGAAAAAGATGGGCTTGGTGTGGGTTGGATTTGTATGCTGTTGTTGTCATTGGAACTTTAAGCTAGTAGTCAGTTTGGTGGTCACAAGCCTCAAACTTAAGGATTTTAGAATTCCAGGTACTTGCATCTGTGACTGGGTTTCGACTCTTTCTTACATGTATCAAGTTCTGATTAAGGCGTGACAAGATCCGTAATTGAGGTTTTGGGAAATACCTAAATGGAAACTGTTAAAAACAATATAATGCGCTTTGGGATGACTTTCTCATGGCAAACTATCTTCTTAATTGCAGGTCGAAGGCTGAATTTTCACATTGCAGCTATCGGATGGCTTAATGACTTGGCGAAGCTTCGCTCTTTTGCTTTCAAGTCTGATTTTTTCTTTTCTTTTTAACAACCAGAGTAATGTAATCATACTGATGACCGCAACTTAAGCAAATTAGTTGATCAAAAGAAGGATTTCTCCTTGCACTTGTGTCTTGTGGTTGATATCATCTAGTACAGTGTAATCGTCTCTCTTGAATGGTGTAGCTGAGAACAAACTTGACATGCATCTTTTTGCTATGTACTGTGTATAGCAACCAAACACGTCTTTACTGTTTACCTCATTTCCAAAGCATGAGACGGAGGGACTTGTGTTCTATATGCGGATGGGAGGAAACACGTCTGTCTGTGCTTACTTTTAAACCGTCTGCAAACACATCAAAACCGACTCGCTGTATGAGCCTGGGTTTTGGAATCTCTTGTTATAAGAGATGGTAGACTGGCGCGCTCCCAAAGGGTGTGATGCATCTGTTTCTGTGAGCTACGATGATGACAGATTGTTCAGTTCTTGCCGACCCTCAAAATTCGAATTCCACAAGGCAAAGGGCCATATGGAACTGAAACCACCTTATGTTTGCACCATGAATGTGTGACTGAAAGTTCGAACGTAGAAAACAATGTGAAAACCAGCTTAAAATCTTGCAGGAACTTTTTGGGCGAGTGAAGGCCGTGTTTGGTCAGGGTTCAGCATCCATTTGTTCCTTTGGTTTCTCCATTGACCGATATAATTTTTAAGCGGAATTCAACTTACCTTCTTAAAAAAATTGTGACTTTACCAAAATAAAAGGGTCAATACCCTGAAAAATTTAAAATTGGTATATTTATGATAAATTTATTAAAAACTAATTTTTTTATCATGAAAAACCTTAAGGTATATCTGTGACAAATTTATTTCGACTGATCATAAAAAACCTAAACTGATACATTTGTGACATTTACCATAAATTAATTTATTTGACCTTAAAAACTCCAAACTTATATTTTATGACAAATATACTATCAGTTAAATTATATTAATACCACAAAAAATCACAAAAAATGTATAATTGTAACAAACGGAGAATAAAGTCATAAATTAATACACTAGTTAACTATCGCGTTTTTTTAACTTAGTAATTTGATAATAAAATTTCACTAAACTAACAAATGATAAATTTGTCACAAGTATATCAATTTTTGGGTAAATTTGGAATTTTTATCATTAAAAATTATTTTTTGGTAAATTTGTCACACGTGTATCAGTTTGAGATTTTTTAGGATATAACTCAAAAGAAAATTTGTGACTTGTCATGATGCGGGTTTTCTATTTAATTTGACAAAATTCAAGAATTCTGATTTTTTGGGGAGGCAACTTCTAAACACCAGTACATTTTAGAGTCATATATTACAGGCTTTTACCGAATCTTAGTAATGGTATCTACAGTTACTAAAGGACAAACATTATCTAGATGGTAAAAAGGTTCAACCTTGGTAAGTAAGTCCTTAAACATTCTCGTTACTAAAGGGGGTAATGATAACTGCGGGGGTCGGAAACATTATCTAGATATTAGGTAAAAAATGTTCAACCTTTAACCAAGAATACAAGGAGGGAACCAAAAAGGTGAAAGAGAAGAAGATCGGATTGAACCGAACCTCCTCGACTCTGGGCGGGGCGGGTCAAAGGTTGTTCTTTTCGTCCGTCTCTGTTCGAGTGCGGAACTGAGTGAGACTGGGAGAGGGAGTGACTGTACAGCGAACGCACGAGCATGTTGTCCGCTGCTTTGCACCCCCATCATCCTCGGTCTCTGTTAGAATCGAAACCCATCACCCACAACCAAGAAGCTGCCTCCCCAGCTGATAAAGTCAAGCTCAAGACCATC
The DNA here is from genome assembly GCA_014182375.1 of Eucalyptus virginea. Taxonomy (NCBI): domain Eukaryota; kingdom Viridiplantae; phylum Streptophyta; class Magnoliopsida; order Myrtales; family Myrtaceae; genus Eucalyptus; species Eucalyptus virginea. Next base: position 12,341,332 of record CM024521.1, on the reverse strand, counting down.
CCTTCTTCTTTCTTGATCCATGGAGCGAACGCCTGCCATCCTCAGATACCGAAGCTGCGAGGCAAGTACCGTGGTTCTTTGCCCTCAAGTTCGAAACATTGCGTCAAGTGCTCCTTCAATGAGGGAGCTGCAGGTGAAAATCTCTCGGATGGAGATCAGCAGTTGCCGGTAATTCTATCTTTCTGTGGTACAGTATTGACGGTTTTGTAGACCCTTTTGCTGTAGTCTGTTTTGTTTCTGTATAGTGAACCTGAATTGTTGACAACTTCAATTGGGGAAAATTGCAGAGCCAGCAGAGCCCAGGGTTTTGGAGCAAATGGAAGGTAACGTCTCTGTTTTTAATGTTTGAGTTGATTGGGCGCTTTCAGGTGGGCTACGACTATGCATTGTTGTAAGATCCAGTTTTGAAAATGTTCTCCGGCGAAAGGGATGTCAGAATACTCGACAGAGTCCTTAGAAATGTTAATTCTTGATGGCCTTTGTGCTATTTTCGGATTTGATTGCTGCAAGGTATGTTCCCGGTTTGTTGTTACCGTTCTTACTTGACCTTGCATCAGGTCAACTCAGCTGAAATGAGGTTCAAATTGGCAAAGCTTGGGCTTGCGGCAGTACTTGCTTATGGATTGTTTGATGGTGTTACATACACCACCTTCTTCATTCTTGCATTCCTTGGCTATGAGAAGAGCACAGGGAAGAATCCGGCAGCCAATCTTCAGGCGCTACTAGGGGTAAGCAAAGTCTTATGCTACAAATGAGTTTCTTATATAGGGTTTTACTTAAGTTTGATTAGTTTAACAAGGGTTTTAGCAAGTTATAGAGTCCATGTAATCTGCCCATTGGGTTTCGTAGTTCTATGTCTCGATCTGGTTGGGAGATAGATTTAACAACTCTGATGCAAAATGTCTATATGAAGATCGTGTCTTGTCAGACATCTGTGTAGTGGTGTTGATAATTTATTTCTGAGCCTGAAGTTTTAGGACTTGGACTCATAGTCCCTGAGCATATATGGCAATGTGGAAGAAGCTGATTTTGTTCTTCGTCAACTTAAGGTGTCCTTCAACCAAAAAGAACTTAGGTGTCCCTGCCTTGAGCTTGCGCATTTTCTGGACATTGTTGATTCGGTTCTTCAAATTGGATGTAAAGGTCGACTATGCTTTTCTCATGCAATTACTGCATGCTTCTGCTTTTATGCAATTACTGACGTTCATTCAAGTTCTTTAGATTAGACATGAAGCTGGACTATGCTTTTCAGGTAAAGTTTATGTGTTAATCTGTTTATTTACCCCTATCGATGATGGCTATGTTGAGTCGATATACGGGTGACTGAAACAAAATATGGCTTGAAGCTAGATTTGGTTAACGATATTCATTGAAAGCTCATGAACTCAAAATGAAATGACCAGCAAACCGGTTAGTTTCAATTAAAAACAAGCTTAAGCAGCTTGGTTAAGTCATCAAGTTTAGGAGTAGTGGTTTCCTTATAGGGCGTTGAAGAAACAGTGTGGAATCCTGATTTCCTCAATTGAAGATTGATGAAAGTAAGAATGATGTTTAATTGTATCCATGGTATCCTTTTATTATGGGAGAACTGTTATTCTAAATTTCTGCCTTTCTGATCTTGACACGCTGGCTACTAGCTTTAGATTAATGTCGTGCTGTTTTTTCTTTCTCCGAATGCAGAGGAAGGACATTCCTCGTGACAATGCGCTTGTTCCTTTGTGGTTTTGACATCTTCTTTTGCTTTTGCTTAGTTCCTGGCCTAGTTGTTATTGACTTGTTATACTACGAACTGAAGGGAGTCTTTTGCATGTCTCACTTGAATTTACTTTTAACTGCTCTCCAGATTGTCATATTGATGTGGACTGGTAACAATGTGACGAGGCCATTTCGAGTCGCTGGGGCGGCTGCGCTGGCACCTGTAATTGATGAAGGACTGAAAAAAGTCCAGAAGTATTTCAATTTCCCTAACCCTGTGTACGCCTTTGCACTGGTTGTATCAATAGTGGCTTCAACATGTTTGACTATAGTGGGGTTGCTCATCCTATCGAGATGGGGAAAGTAAGTCACTTGTACCAAATATTGTACATTGAGTCAATCTAATAAATGCACATTGTTCTGGGTGAGTTCATCCTGCGAGAGTGTATGGGAGGTTGCTCATTTCTGGGGCTTGGTTTGGCTGGTGTTTACTGAGCTTTTTGGTTTCCCCTCATATGGTGTTTAGTGAGCTTGGAGACCCTTCTCTCTCTCTCTCTCTCTCTCTCTCTCTCACACACACACACACACGCACGCACGCACGCACTTGCTTTGTATGCTATTTAGCCTTCTGTTGTGTTTTCATTTCCTTCCCCGAATCATGTAACATAATAGCGATGGTCTAACATACTTCTGTAGAAGAGGATTTTGCTGTTATATATTCACCCTCCAGAAGAAAAAAGACAGGTAAAAGACCGAAAAATGGCAAACTCGTCTACGTTAATTAATTAGGACTCAGCTGATAATTTAATATAGGGTCAACTATTCAATCAAATGACATCAAGCTCATAACTTCGAGAGAAGAGATTCTTCCCCACAAAGGAAATGGTAGTGATCAGGCCCGGGCGACTGCGAACATGATTACCTTTAATAAATGACAATGACAATGAGCCCTTAGATCCCCTACATGCTCAGTAGATGAGCTTGCCACCCGACAACCTGAACTACAAAACTAGCTCAAGAATGGACTGGGAATGCACAAAAATCAGTTTCATTTCCCTAGTTATCACAATTCACATCATTTTTTTATTAAACTGAGCCTAAAGAGATCATTGTTTTTTTCTCATTGCACCTGCACCTTAAACTCGATCCGAAAGTGTACGGACAACAAACGGACAAGAACAGTGGATGTTTCAACTTTCAAATAGGAACTCCTACACGCCAAAACCAAAAACCCGCGTCTCTCTCTCTCTCTCCCCCCACGAAAAAATCCAATCTTTACTGGAAGAACTCCGGTGAATGAAAAGTCACCTCCTTTCTGCTCCAAGAATCGCGGTTTCAACAATCCCAGTTCAACAGTCGCGCCCCCATGAAGAAAAACCCACCATCGCCGCCCAAGAGCAGGAGCGCCCGCGTGAAAAGCGCCAAACCCGGTATACTAATACGGGAATGCTCTGTGCACTCCACCTCTCAACGTCGGTAGGTATGCCATAGAAGGTACCACGCACAGCGGTGAAAGACATCTTTCTAATATGAAATGTTAATCCCAAAGGTGAGTACAACCACTCAACAGTAAAGATACCCAAACTACATAATGCATCAAAAGAACAATCAAGGTATCATGAATAAAACACATATCATTCAATGCATTCAAGCATACCTCACCTTGTAGCCATGCATATATCACCATACGACGTACATATATCACCATGCACTTGTACCTATATCATCAAGCAGCCATGCATATATCATCATACAACGTGCACATATCATCATACACTCCAGCTTGCATTCCCATGAGGTTCATCCCATGCCATAAGCACACACCCATACACATGATTCAATTCTCGATCTTTATCTTTCAATTAGATCACATCATTTTCTTTCCTTTTCCAGGGACCAATGTTTGCATCCCTCAATTTGCTCGCTCGCATCAGCTTTGGCATCGCGAGGGCCTCCGGCACACACCTACGGGCATCCGGCACACACACTGCCAGAGCATCTCGTATCCCAACTAGCATCACGAGGTATCCCCCAGCACACCTCGGGGCTTCCGGCACACACCTTCGGGCATCTCGGGAAACTCCCAAGGACATCCGGCACACACACTCGGCATCCGCACACACACTCCGAGCATCCCAATACTCCGGCATCGTCGGCTCGCACCTCCGACGGTCTTGTTATTATCTCAATTTATAGTCACACATTTATCACAATTTCAACATGGCATTTGATGCAACAATATCAAAGGTCTGAACCAGCTTTTGATGTCATATAACATGCCATATGTCACTACATATGCAGCATAATCAACCACTCAAGACATTATATCACATGGAATAATTTCATTTATTTTTGAAAATACAACAAATTTCGGATAAAAACAGATTGCACTCCTTTGGTCATAATTCTTGAAAAATTAGTAAACAGCCTTAATAAATTATGAAAATTCGACATGTTATGTACAAGATCTAGAGGAAAATATGCCATGAAGGACACCATATCAAAAGAACATCATACAATTCGGGTACAGTCCACGCATCACAGTTTTTATAATTTCGGAATATTGCCATACACAGTTTCATTCACAAATTCGGTAAAAATCCTAAATCAGATCAAAAATTATGAAATTTTTATATGTTATAGCAGAAATCCAGAAGTAAATATTTCATGAAAACTTGAAACCATATTTGTGATAGATTAAAAACTATAATAACCATAACCGTCCGTAACCCAAGGCACCGAATTCCAGTTCTAACCGTTTTGAATAAAGATTGTTTCACCAACCTAAACTCATCTATTTCCTCAAAAAGTTTATTATGTTACTCCTTAACATGTCATCTTAAACTTTCATTCAGAACACAAGATCTAATTTCAACCAGAGAATTTTATAAAATTCACAGAATCACACTAGGTCAACATTACGATTTCAGATCTGACTTCTTCAAAGAAAAATAGTTTCACCGGTCTATACTTGTTCATTTCTTCTGAAATTTTTGATATGTTACTCTCCAAGAAGTCCTTTACAAATTTTGATCAAGAAGTCGAAGTCAAATTCCCACTAGAACATCGCATGCAACTCAAGAAATCAACAAAGGTCGGACTGCCTTTCTAGAAAACATAATGCAAGGCTACCATATTTTTCCCTAGAGCTTCAAATTTCTTCACTTCTACCACAACCAAATTTTATCATCCCTTACAACACATATCACAGCAAGCAAAGGGTAGGTTTATGGACTCTACTTGCCTCTAATCCGAGCACAACACAGCAAGCAAAACGGCGGGACAAGGCGGGACTCGGCGGCTTGACGCGCGGCGACGAACGGCGGCGAACGGCCTCCCTCTTCCCCTTCTTCTCTCGCTCGCTCGCTCTCTCCCTTTCTCTCTTCCTCTCTTTCTCTCGGACGGTCACTCTCTCTCTCTTTCTCTTTCTTTCATGCGATGCCCCCCTCCTTGCTCAATCCGCCCCTTCTTCTTTTCTTCCCCCTCATGATTAGCATGTAATCATCACTTTGCATGCAAGATGACACTTGGTAATTTCCATGCAAGAGGATGGGCTGGTTGGGCCGCCTCTCCCACGGTCGACAGCCCATTGGGCTCCTTGGGCCGGTCGGACGGCAGCTCTTTCCTTTGGGCTTCGCGGGCACGGCCAAGAGGGCCGAATGGTGGGGGAAATGGTCTTAGGCCAAAATTCAACCCACACTTCTCTAATTTTTTCCCTTTAATCATAACCTAATTACCCATCATATAATTACCTAATTACACTTATTTAATTGGCCATAAAATTTTGGGATGCCACAATCTATCTAAATATCTCGTTGAGCGAGCTAAGACCATATATTGCAATTGTTGTGAATAGTGGTAGTATTGTTAGTGTGGACTTGAACTGATTGACTGGTTGATAGATGGTTCGATTTGAATTGAGTGGATTGGTTGAGTTATGGTACTATACTAACTTGTAGGGAAGAAACGGAGGCAAAAGATAAGTTCGTTATCTTGTGTTTGCTTAGACACTTTTACGTGTATTTCGTTCCTAGTCGGAGCTTAGGGGTGAACTTGCTGAGACATCATTTCACCCCGTCGTGGGTTAACATTTCTGTGTCCTTAGATGGTTATACCTCCCGGCGTTTTGATTAGCGAAAGAAAGGTTACCAAATAACACTCTTAGATTCCCCTCACCTCGGAGCTAAGAAGCCCTAGGTCTACGAACCTCGTGAGATCCACCATGTGCAGGTTGATGCCGGTCTATCCCGAAAGGTACCCCATTGATTCAAATCGTGGTATCGTTACGGGCTAGATGGACCCAAGAATGCTCCCTTTCGGAGTACGAGATTCCTAGGTCAATGCTAGAGATCGCTTTTGGAAAGGCATGGCCCGACCCTCCTAGTGGCTCGGTGGGGACCAAGTCTTTCGGATCTAGAGTCCTTGGAGTATTCAATTGAGGACTCAAATGCTTAGGATCTGTAGACCTCTACCCTTTTTTGTAGACCTTATATATATTGGCTAACATTGTATATGACTTAATTTGATATGTATATAAATGTGTTGTGATTTTAAAAATTTGTGGCCCTGCTTTTCTATCCCATATTTGTATTGTCTGGGGATTATGTAATCACTTCCACATGTGCACTAAAATGAATGGATCAGCGACGCGTCCTAGGACGTCGCAATATAATTGACCACCGAAATGGGCACACGTTTGAGAATTGGGGCGTGACATCCCCATACGAGTGGTATCAAAGCTGGTCGATAGTTGGAGTGATAAGGTGCGATAAGTTTATGGGATAGTTAGTAGAATTGGCCTTTTATTTTATACTGGTGCATGCCTGTAATAGTTGTTTGGTAAATTGTTTGTTTTGGATCACTCGACTTTTAAATTCTGTGTGGAATTGGAAGCATGCTTCTTTAAAGAACCTTCAAAATGAGTGATCGGGAGCAGATGACTCCTAGGAAGCATACCATCAGACCTGTAACTCGAGGTAGGACGCCGACGAGGGTCGGTACCAGGGAAGTTGTGGTCAAGCGCCGGCTCGGGTTAGTGCTAGTGGGGTAGCACTTGCCTCTGTGGTCTTTGGGGTAGCAACCCCGGTGATCTCGGGATTAAAGGGATCATGCAAACGCTTGAAGCAATGGGAGCAATGATGGGGCAACAGGCCCCGAGAATCAAGCCGTCGCCACTACCACTGTCGCTCAAGGCTGGCGCTCTTTGCTATCGTTGCCGCCTTTGCCAAGGCCACCACCGTTGCTGCACTGCGCCGAAGTTCCACTGGGAACATAGTTGTGGAGAGGGAGAGACCGATTCACAAGTTGGTGGAGCAATTCTTGAAACCGAACCTGCCGGGTTCACCGGTGGGAGACCCCGAGACTACCTAGCTGTGGATTCAGGACCTGGAAAAGGCTTTTGCACTTCTGAGGTGCAATGAAGAGGAAAGAGTTGTCCTGGTAGTGTATTAGCTATGGGGTAACGCGAATACCTAGTGGAAAACCGCCAGAGGAATAGTGTTTGCGTGGTCTCGATGTGGAACGCTTTCCTCAGAGCCTTCAACAACAAGTATTTTTCGGATAGCGCCCGAGAACAAAGATGGAAGAATTTCAACGCCTTCACCAAGGGATGATGACTATTGACCCGATTATGAGGTCAAGTTTGCGAAGCTATCTCGATGCGCTCCGAGACTAGTGGAGGATCCTAAGATAAAGCTAGAAGGTTCCGGAATGGCCTTCGACTAGAGCTAAAAAATCCCGGGTGCCGTTTGATCTAAAAGACTATAACAAGGTTTACAATCGAGCCCAGCTGATAGAGAGAAGCTTGAATGAACAAGCCAACTCGTCTGGATTAAGGTTCAATTCCAACATAAATGAGAACCGGTATGGGAAGAGGCCCATGGCCGAAGGAAGGTTCCATGTGCAGCCCAACAGGAAGGTTAGAGTTGGAAAGTCAGCGCCACAGCAGAATGGTGCGTGTCGTCTTTGTGGAAGACGACATGGTTCGACGCCATGCCACCTTAGGACAGGTGAGTGTTATGAGTGTGGCCAACCGAGTCATTTGGCCAAAGACTGTCCTGTATAGGCCGAAAGGATTCTAGTAGTTACCGCCGCCGCCACCAATGGGTCGGAACGGTAAGGTTTGTGCCGCAGTCGCACAATAGGGAGGATAGAATAGACCGCCAAAGACACGGGGACAAGTGTACGCCATCACGAGAGGTGGGCGAGGGACTCTCCTCGATGTGGTTACAGTACGGTTTCGCTTGAACAACCATACTTTATGCTTTATTTGATCCCCGGCGCGACTCATTCTTTTATTGCTAAACGATATGTTAAGCTAATATGATTAAGTCATGAATTGTCGGAGTCTATGATTAGCATATCTACACCGTTAAAGGATAAGGTGTTAGCTGCATTGGGTTGTCCCTAGGTTGCAAGTTAGTGATTGGTGAATGAGAGAGGAAGATAGACTTATTAGTCCTAGCCATGTATGATTTCAATGTGATAATTGGCATGGACTAGTTCACCAAGCAACGAGCTAAATTAGACATTACCGTAAAGCGATTCAATTGAACCCGTTAAAGGGTGCAAGTTTTGAGTTTATTGGGAATCGAGGAGGACCCTCGATTTCCTTAATCTCATTGCTTGAGGCAAACCGTTTGTTAGACGGAGGTTGTCAAGGTTACCTAGCAACTGTCGTGGATACGACAGTTGAGGAGCTGAAGATCGAAGATATCTCAGTAGTTCAAGAATTTCCAAACGTGTTCCCGAAAGAATTGCCAGGCTTACCGCCAGAGAGAGAGAGATAGAATTCGTGATCGAGTTAGCACCTGGGACAAAGCCAATCTCTAAGGCTCCTTACCGGATGTCGTTGTCTGAGTTGAAAGAACTAAAGGTGCAGATGCAGGAATTGTTGGATAAGGGATTTATACGTCCCAGTGCATCACCTTGGGGAGCACCGCCCGTACTCTCGTAAAGAAGAAAGATGGTTCGTTGTGCTCGTGCATCGACTATCGTCAATTCAATCAAGTGACGATCAAAAATAAGTATCCACCGCCAAGGATCGACGACTTGTTTGATCAGTTACAAGGAGCGTTGATATTTTCAAAGATCGACTTGAGGATAGGGTATCATCGCTGAGGATCAAAAAGGAGGATATACTAAAGTTAGCGTTTCGTACTCGATACGACCATTATGAATTCACTGTAATGCCGTTTAGCTTGACGAACACTCCAGCTGCTTTTATGAATTTGATGAACCAAGTGTTTAAATAGTACCTGGATCAGTTCATGATCGTGTTCATCGATGATATTCTGGTATATTCAAGGAGTACTGAGGAGCATGAGAGTCATCTGAGAATGGTACTTCAGACCTTGAGGATTCATCAGTTGTACGCTAAGTTTAGCAAATGCGAATTTTGGTTGACTCGTGTAGCATTCCTAGGTCACGTAATTTCAGGCGAAGGAATCTCCGTGGACCCAACCAAGATTGAAGCAGTGATCAATTGGCCAAGACCGACAATAGTGATAGAGATCATAAGTTTTCTGGCTTTGATAGGCTACTACAGAAGGTTCGTGGAAGGATTTTCGGCTTTGGCATCGCCATTGACACAACTCTTGAAGAAGGAAGAGAAGTTCGTGTGGACAGACAAGTGCGAGTGTAGTTTCCGAGAGCTTAAGCGGCGACTACCGCACCCATGCCGAACATTCCATATAATCTGAAAGATACGAGATCTATAGTGATGCGTCGTTTAGAGGATCTGGGTTGCGTGTTTATGCAACATGGTAGGGTTATTGCACACACTTCCCATCGGTTGAGACCTCACGAGCTAAACTACCCGACGCATGACTTAGAACCCTCAGTGATTATTTTCGCTCTAAAGATTTGAAGACATTACTTGTGCAAAGAAAGATTCCAGATCTTCACTGACCATCAAAGTCTCATGTATCTATTCTCTCAGAAGGAGTTGAATATGAGACAACACGCTGGATGGAACTCTTGAAGGACCATGATTGTGATATTCTATATCACTCGGAAGGCGAATAAGGTCGCGACGCGTTGAGTCGGAAGTCTTCGCCTGCACGATGATGGTTAAAGAATGGGTTTTACTTGAAAGAACTCGAGATTCGGTTTTCAAATTAGAGGTAGGCCACCTTTCAAATCTTATGGCCACCCTCAGAATTGAGCCGGATGTACATATCAGAATCAAGACGCTTCAATTGATAGACCCTGATGTTCAGAAGATTCTACAAGAGGACGCCGATAAGAGAAAGGCTAACTTTAAGGTTTCTGAGGATGGAACACTGAGGTTTCAAGGACGATTGTGTGTACTTGACAATGCAGAGCTCAGGAACATTGAGGTTTCGAGGATGGAATACGAGGTTTCGAGATCTTATCGAAGCTCATCATAGCGACTCGACATTCATCCTAGCGACAAAGACGTATCAGAATCTGTGTCAACATTATTGGTGGTGCAGTATGAAGGCGGATATCACCAAGCATGTTGCCAAGTGTCTGACGTGTCAGCAAGTGAAGGCACAACATTGTAAGCTGGGAGGACTTCTGCAACCTCTCGAGATTCCAGAGTGGAAGTGGGAGCACATCACGATGGTTTTTATGATAGGCTTACCAAGAAGTCGAGAGGTCATGATTCCATTTGGGTAATAGTCGACAAATTGACGAAGTCGCTCACTTCATCACAAGTGCGAAAGGATCTCGATTTGGACAAACACACAGAGTTGTACATGCGTCAGATTGTTTGTCTACATGGAGTGCCGATGACGATTACATCAGACCGAGACCCGAGATTCACAACAGCGTTTTGGAAGAGTTTGCATACCGCTTTAAGAACGAAGCTACAAGACAAGATAAAGATATCATCCTCAAACGGATGGCCAATTTGAGAGGACGATTCAAACTCTCGAAGACATGCCGCGAGCTTGCTGTTTGGATTTCAAGGGGAGCCGGGAGGAACAGCTCCATCTTGTCAAGTTTGCCTATAACAACAGCTACCAGTAAAACATTCAGATAGCTCCTTTTGAAGCATTTTATGGCAGAGCATGCGGAACACCAGTGTGTTGGAATGAAGTTGGGGAAAGAAAGATCATAGGCCTAGAGTTGGTTCAGCAGCCAATGGACGCAGTCGCAGTCATCAGAGACAAACTAAAGACCGCTCAGAGCCCCAGAAAAGCTATGCAGATATCGACAAAAAATAACAAGAAGAAAAACTACGCAGATAAGCGTCGGAGACCTTTAGAGTTCCAAGTTGGTGATCACATTTTTCTAAAGGTGTCACCAATGAGGGGTACTTCGTGCTTTGACAAGAAGGAAAGCTAAATCCGAGGTACGTAGGTCCTTTTGAGATTCTAGAGAGAATCGGGATCCTAGCGTATCGTCTTGCATTGCTGCCAAAGTTGGCACAACTGTATGACGTCTTTCACGTGTCGATGTTGAGGAAGTATGAGCCTGACCCTACCCACGTGCTTAATTTTGAGGAATTGGACATGGATGACAGAGTGTCGTACATGGAAAGCCCGGTTCAGATTGTGGATCAGAAAGAGCAAATTCTGTGTACCAAGACGATTCCGTTGGTTAAAGTGGTCTAGCAACACGACGGCATTGAAGAAGCAACTTGGGAAAGTGAGGATTCGATGAAACGACTGTACCCCCACCTTTTGTTTAAAGATTTGTAATGGTTTAAATTTTGAGGACGAAATTTTTATAAGAATGGAAGGGTTTTGACATCCTGAAATTTCATCCATGTTTTCAATTAAATGGATCGGGCCTTTCATTGACGCGCCTATAATGCTATTCGCTAAGCTAATCACTCACGAGATAACTAGTCTAACAGGGAAGCCATTAAGGGATTTTAACGTAATAGACTTAAGAATTCGACTATGAATCGACTACTTGACCATGCTAGTCTACAAGGGTCATTACGACACAGTTAAAAATCAATCAGAGATCATAGATAGGTCGATTCGACTGAGATATGTGACTAAGCATGGGTGATTTCACCAAATTGCAAAAATTTTGTCGATCGGCACTAAACTAATTTTTCTGTCATTTTGGTACCTTGTGTCCGCATTCAAAATTTCAAAATTTTCACGACAACCGAGAGTCGCCAATGTGTTAAAGATGTATAATGTAACTCGAAAATAATCAACCACGGGTCAATTGCACCAAAATTTCTAAAAGCTACCCAAGACTAGGTCAGGCTAAAATCACGCTGCATTAAAATTAATAGCGAATTTGAATCCGATTTCAGAAATCGAAAGTTCGTAATGTCACGAGTCATTTTAGGAACGTCGATTCATCCTTCAAAGATTTTTCTGCAAACCGAAATTTTTGGCAGAAATTTAAAATAGGGTCGTTTTTGTCTAGAAAATTCAAGGGGCCGTTTTTTATCGCATCTTTGGGGTGCAAGTGGGTTCTATTAGCGAGGAAAAATGTCAATTTGATCGAGGACACCACGGTGGATTTTATAGGGCCGAAATTGGCTTCAATTGATTATGATTTGGTCTAATTTGGGGAGAAATGTGTAAATTCGTAGCCCCTTGGTCCTCAACCTTTGGACCACCCTAATGACTTCCTAAGGAAGCTTGGTGGCTACAAAGCGAGCTAAGGAAGCTAGCCCAACCGGTGGGGTCATGCCAAGGGTACAAAAGGGTGAGGATGGAGCAAATTGGGTCCCTCCAAGGCAGCCGTCCCCTTTCTTCTCCATTTGAATATGTTTTCTCCATTGCTGAGGTCACATGAGAGCTTGAGAGCCCGTGAGAATCCGGCCAACAGCTCCCCTCCACCATCGACGCCCCGCTGCCCGTCGGACCGCCGAAAGTCATCGTCGCACGCTGAGCACGCCCGCGAGTCACACGCCCGCGCGCGCATCACCGCGGTCCCAGCTTCATCATTCGCTCCGCTCGCCCATCCAACAGTCGCTTGAGTCGTCGTGGTCACCATCCAACCGCCGCTTGCCGCCGTCGAGCACCGCCAAGCCCCGCAGCAACCTCGCCTACCCATCCTCGTCGTTTAGCCCAAGTCAACCGCCCGTTGCACCTTGCTCGGCCCAAAGCGAGAAACCAAAACCCAACAAGAAGCCGTGGGCTTCGAGGCCTCGCTTTGGACCCCTTTTGGGCCTCGCTTAGACCCGCCGCTTTGGAGTTTGTCTCTCATCTCCGCCTCGCCGTCCTCGTAGACTCATCGATTTCAAACCGGTGAGTTTCATCACTAATCTTCACTTAGGAAGTTAATTATTCTCAAAGGTTGATTAGTTTAGGCTAAGTATGGTTTAGGTGATTAGTTAGAACGGATTAGTAATTTAATTACTCTTTTATGCATGTTAGGTTGTTAGAGTAGCGTAATTATAGACTAGATAAGCTGTAGTATTTATCTAGATAGGTTTGGAAATTTTCTAGGCCCATTTTGGTATTTAATTAGGCTTTTTTGGCCTAAGTTTGCAGTTATAACATTTAATTGTATTTATTTAATTAATTTTAGTAATTATTTACTTATTTATTTATTTTTCAGAAATTATACTGGATAACCGATGACCGGAATTTCGTGCTGATTGTAATGGTGTGTTTGGTTTATTTAATTGAATGCTAGATTGTGCGAATTGAGTGAGAATTATAATTTTGAGTATTTATTCCAAAATTAAGTAATTTCGGTATTTAATTAGAAAATATCGGGCGTCGGTCTATAGCGCCAAAATGTGTTTATGGATTATTATGACTAGTGGGAATTTCTAAAAGAAAAATATTGAAGTTTTGGCTCGGGCCGACCGTGTACCCACACACGACTATATTATCGGGTAGAGTATTTTCAATGTGGGGTTTTATCGGCTTGAGTGAGCCAATGTCGTTTTATTAGCTTGAGCGAGCACGACCTATATATATATACCCGCAAGGTCGTTTTATCAGCTTGAGTGAGCATGACCTATATATATCCCATATGATCGTTTTATCGCCTTGAGCGAGCACAATATATAATTATCGGCTTGAGTGAGCTATCTATCTAATTATCAACTTGAGCAAGTTAAGACCATATATTGCAACTGTTGTGAATAGTGGTAGTATCAGAGGATTGATAGATAGTATTGTTGGTGTGGACTTGAGTTGAGTGATTGGTTGATAGATGGTTCGATTTGAATTGAGTGGATTGGTTGAGTTAAATGCTGCATCGACTGTAGGAATGAACTGAGGCAAAGATAAGTTCGCTATTTTGTGTGTGCTTAGATAGCTAATAGGTGTATTTCCTTCCTAGTTGGAGCTTTGGGGGTGAACTTGCTGAGACATAGTCTCACCCCGTCGTGGGTTAACATTTACGGGTCCTTAGATGGTTGTACCTCCCGAGTGTTTTGGCCAGCCGAAAAGGTTACCGAACAACACTCTCAAATTCCCTCCTGCGAGCCAAGGAGACTGGGTCTACGAACTCGTGAGATCCACTGTCTAGGTTGATGCGGGCCTATCTCGGAGGGTGCCCAATCAATTCAGATTGTGGTATCGTTACGGGCGAGATGGACCCCGAGAGAATGCCCTCTTTGGAGTCCGAGATTCCTAAGTCAGTGCTAGAGATCGCTTTTAGTAAAGGCATGACTGACCCTCCTGGTGGCTGAGTGGTAGACTCGAGTCTTTTGGATCCATAGTCCCCGGAGTATTCAGTTGAGGACTCGAATGCTTAGAGGATCTGCAGCCCTCTACCCCTTTTTTGTTGACGTTGTATATGAGATAGCTAGTATAAACACCTAGAGGGGGGTGAATAGGTGTAAAAACAATTTCTCAAGATACGGAAGCGATACTAGGCAAACGATAGAAAGGGAATTCTCTTCTGGTTAACAAAATGAAATACGATCAAAGTAAAGCAAGGAGTAAGGAAGAGAAAATTGAACACAAGGTTTTTAGTGGTTCGGCTTATTCCAAGCCTACGTCCACTCTTCCGCACCGACAGCCCACCGGCTGGATTTCACTATGAACAAAAGAGATGTTACAAAGACACAGCTTTTCCTTGATTCCATAATGTAGATATTCTACCACACTTCCTCAAGGTTTCTCACAAATATAGACTCTCTTTTGCGTACAAGATTTCGCTCAAAGGAATTGACTAAACAATAAGGAGCTTCAGACTTTGGAATTCTTCTATCGCGCACACCTCGAACAACTGAGAACGACTTCCTTATATACTCCTTTATGCCATCATACCCGTTGGCACTTACCAAAGGAATTCCTCCAATCTACCCGTTGGACGGAATCAATTAGGAAGATCATTCGAGCTATTAAAGGAACATGTCCATAGCCCATCAATCATGTTCGCCCATACAATCAGGATCTCGGTTTCCATAAGTAGAACATTCCAATAATATTTTGCCAATCATCGGATCCTTAATCTTCGAATCAATCATGATCAAATAAAGGATTCCGTTATGTCATATCCAGGCAAGAGATCTTCTCCAGTCGATAAGGTCACATCCTTAATGAAACATCCAGCTTCGGATAGCCTTTCTTCAACGGATTAGAAACTGTCAATGAGGATAGACTTTGAGTCTTGAGTCCGGCTGTCCTGGAGGTCTTCGGACTTTAAATAGCGAGTCTGCAAACCTTCGACTAGACTTATGGAAACGATTTGTCGCTTCAAAACACTTTCATGAAGATTTCTCCAACAATCTCCCCCTTTTTGATGGTGACAAAACTTTCCTGCAGATTTGGATATCTTTGGCCTGCAACACATTACTCAACAAATATGGATATCTTATAAAAATAAATGGCTTAATAAACAATAACTCTAGAATCTGCAACCACAGAAAATAGGTTAGTCTAGTATGCGATAAAGCCATCCATAAGATATCAATAGTAGTTAATATAAGCGTCAAGTCCAAATCCAAATTCAGTCCACACATCCGAGACACAAAAATAAAGTCGTAAAGTCAAATATCAAAACAATCTAAGTTAAGACAGTCCAAACGATTAAAAATCAAGGTTTCAAATCTTGCATCTCTCCCCTTTTTGTCAGATAAAAAGGTTGAGATGAAAATGGAATAGAGTCAAGAATGCTTGGGAACTCGGACAAGCTGGAAATCTCCCATTGACTGAACGATGCCTTCCAGCCTTTTCAAGTCTTCATTTAGTTGTGCAACATCCTCACCCTTAGCATTAGCCTGAATCTGAAGAGAAAGGGCTTGGATCTGATCATTCAACGAACCCGAAGAAGCTTGACCTGCATTCTGCAAATTCTGAACTTCCCATCCCAAAGCATATATCTGACCTCGCATTTCCAAGAGAATATCCATAATTCTGCGAAAATCTGCTGAATTATCGGTCCGATATCGGCTTCGGCCCGATCGATGCGGTAAAAAGGCGGACGATGGCAGATCAGCATAATCACGCAGATTTGGTGATGAAACATCATGACCTTCCTCAGGAAATTGAGAGGCATAAATGTCCTCTGGATCTGCTGGAGAGCGGCTGACTCCCTCACTGGTAGCAGGATATGAGGACATTCCTCTTTTCTCATGATCTCCCCCTATTTCCATACGTTTAGGTAAAGAAGAGTGTCCCTCATGTTCTCCTTCTTCTTGATCTCTTTTCTCTTCTTCTTCTTTTTCGACTCTTTCCTTTTCAGCATCTCTTTCTTCTTTTTCTCCTTCCTCTGTTTCTTTCTCCTCTTCTTCTCTCTCTTCTTTTTCTCTACTCCTCTGTTCTGAGTCTTTTTCTGGAACAGAACGACTTAGATTCTTCAAAGCCATTGCAGAAATGGTGATGTTTTCCTCATCCTCTTCATCCTCGATGATGAGAGCTCTTTTTTTCTTGGATGGAGCAACCATGGGCTCCTTCCCTTTTCTTTTTGCTACAAAAGAGCTTTGATGAGTTTTGACAGGAGTCTTCTCCTTGAATTTCTCCAATGCCTTGCTTAGTTCTTTCAGACGCATTTTAGTCACCATTTTTAGCCCTACCACCATATGATCACACGATCGAGCACAAAGAATTTGTGGAGGCTGAATGTTCAGATGTCTGAATAACTTCGTTACAAGACCTGGATAAGGAAGTTGACCTCTGTCCTTCACCACTGCTCTATACATGTGGAACATAACAGTGTGAGGAAGAGAAAACTTTTTCCCAAAGATGATGGCATACATCGGCTTTGCCTCCGAACTTGAAACATCGGTCTTGGAAGTTGATTTCGATGCGAGGCAATTGATCACAATCTTGTGAAGCGAGAATGTTGAACCCACTCATCCTTAAGTAGGAAATCTTTTCCTCTCGTTCTCCCCGTCCTTAACAAGTTCCAATGTAGCACGAGCAATAGTAACTTTGATCGGTTGATATCTTCCTCTCTCAACCCCTAACACATCTCGCCAAAGATATCCATATCCACTACAAAGTCTTGATCTTTGACACTGAAAGAGAATCTATTCGCATCCGGAAACTAAGATTCGAATAGAAATAAGCGATTAATTCAAAGCATGAGCTTACGTGGTGTCGAACGGCTGCTCAAGTTGAAGAAAACTAAACTTTTCTCTCAAGTTGACATTTATAGCATCAAGGAAGTCAAAATCCACACTCCTAGGGTTTATCACCCCACGCTTCAGCAATTTTGAGTATAGATCCTTATGTTCCTTCGATCTAAACAACTCTCCCCTTTTTCCTCGATTTTCCGCTGCAATACCCATCCTTGGTTGAAATTGGCTGTACAATTTGTCATCATCATTCCCATCTATCGGATTAAATCCCCAATCACGAGGATCACTTGGGATATTTGCAAGGGTTTCTTCGCCACCCCTTTACGAGCAATTCCCAAACTTTCCATTTTCCGCAAAAAGATTTATTCATTCCCATATCCTTTGTCCTTAAGAAAATCATCGACGTAGTTCAATAGAGTACCAGGTCCTTTTAAAGCACGATAAAGCTTATAAATAAAAGAGGGCCTTTGAACTCTTACAGGATCTGCGTCTTCAATGATTTCTTCCTCTTGTTGATGACCAACATTCTGTGGACTAGATGGTGGAGAATGACGCTGCTAAGAATGTTGTGGGCTCTGCTGCTGATTTGGAGACACTTCTTCCTCGTTGAGATCGAAGTGAGTAGGCCCCTCACTCATTCGCCGTGGTCCCCTGCTTGCGATCCTCGAAGACTTTCTTGAAGACGACATCTTTCTCACTCTTTGAAAGATTCCTTGCTTGACTTTCCCAAGAAAGATGACAACTTTTTCGAAGATTAAGCAAGAGAAGAAAAACAGGAATGGAAGATCGGTGCTTTTTAGGGTTTTAGAGTTTTAAACGAAGAGAAACCGACTGTATATAACTCGGTCGAAACGAGGGAATGCCAAACAATGTAATGGAAAGTGAAAAGATCCCTTTTAAAAAAATAACTGCCTTTTTCGAGAAAATAGTCTTTTCAAAATAACTCCCTTTTTGAAAAGGAAACGTTGCAATAATTACGTCGATTAAAGATATCAATAATAAAACACGGTTGATGATCGTACCTTTCCAAAATGAGATTCGAGAGAGAGAACAACTTACAGTCAAGGTCTTGATTGTCTGAGTCTGAGAGTCTCTAGACTTTGATTTCCTCATACCTCAAAATGTTGAGACTGGAACGGATGGTTTCAAATTGATTTTTCTCCAAAGGCTTTGTGAATATATCTGCCAGTTGGTTCTTTGAATCAACAAACTGAATCGAAACTTCTCCATTTTGAACATGATCTCTAATGAAGTGATGTCGAATTTCTCTATGCTTTGCTCTTGAGTGAAGAATTGGATTTTTGGTAAGATTGATTGCACTTTGGTGTTGTCGCAGGTTAATTTCGTGCATGAATCTTCAATTCCAAAGTCTCTTAGCTGTTGTTTTATCCACAGAATTTGTGAACAACAACTTCCGAGAGCTACATACTCTGCTTCTGCTGTAGAGAGAGCTACTGTACTCTGCTTCCTTGAAAACCAAGACACTGTCCTACCTCCAAGTAGTTGACAGGTACCCGAGGTGCTCTTTCTATCAATTCTGCATCCGGCTAAGTCTGCGTCTGAGTATCCAAGAAGAGTAAAGTCTCCTCTTTTAGGATACCAAAGGCCGATGCTTGAAGTTGAAGCAATGTATTTGATAATACGCTTTGCAGCACTTAAATGAGATTCTTTAGGGTCCGCTTGAAATCGCACAAATGCAAACACTAAACAAAATGTCGAGTCTAGAAGCATAATATAAAGAAGTGAACCGATGATACTCCCCGTATAACTTTTGGTCGACTTTCTTTCCTCCTTCATCTTTGTCTATCTTCAAGGAACTTGACATTGGTATATCAGCCTTTTTGCAATTGTCCGGTCAAACTTTTTGACAAGATCATTTCCATACTTTTCTTGATGAATAAAAGTTCCTTCCTTCAGCTGCTTTACTTGAAGCCCGAGAAAGAAGGTTAACTCACCCATCATGCTCATTTCAAATTCATCCTGCATAGTCTTAGAGAATTTCTTGCACAGACTTTCATTAGATGATCCAAAAATAATATCATCGACATATATTTGAACAAGCGAAAAACTTTTGCTTTCTCTTTTAATAAAAAGAGTAGTGTCTACTTTACCTTTAACAAAGCCATTTTGAATTAAAAACTTACTCAGCCTATCGTACCAAGCTCGAGGTGCTTGCTTTAAGCCATATAAGGCCTTTTTGAGTCTGAATACTGAGTCTGGTTTTCTTGGGTCTTCAAACCCAGGTGGTTGTTCCACATAGACTTCCTCATGGATGAATCCATTTAGGAAAGCACTTTTGACATCCATTTAGAATAGCCTGAAATTTTTATGACAAGCAAATGCAAGTAATAAACGAATTGCTTCTAACCTTGCCACTAGTGCGTAAGTCTCGTCATAGTCTATCCCTTCTTCTTGCGTGTATCCCTTGGCCACGAGTCTTGCTTTGTTTCTTATGACTTTTCCTTTCGTCCATCTTGTTCCCGAAAACCCATTTAGCTCCAACAATTGATTTACCTTTTGGTTTAGGAGTCAATTCCCGACATCATTAATTCTGAATTGTCCGAGTTCTTCTTGCATAGCTTCAATCCAGCTTTCATCGAGATAAAGCTTCATCTATGCTTTTGGGTTCTATTTCAGAAATAAGAGCCACAGCACTAGACTCTTCGCGCCTTTTGGATCTTGTGCGAATTCCTTCATTAATGTCGCCAATAATAAGATCTTTGGGTGACTGGACTTATGCTTCCAGTTACTGGTTAATTTATCGGTTGGTGATCACTTCCTTCATTTGAATCTTCAATAGTCACTTGTTCTTTGGTCCTTCAAAGTCTCAGCCGCTTCTTGCAATTTAGACTTTGTAGAATCTGGAGCATTCAGGTTCTTCAAGATGAGTCTAAATAGATTCATTTTGCATAGAATCCTGGAATTTGACATTCATTGATTCTTCCACAGTTTGAGTCTTCTTGTTGTAGACTCTGTACGCTTTGCTTGTGGTTGAATATCCAAGGAAGATGCCTTCATCTGACTTTTCTTCAAACTTACCAACTCGATCATTTGCATTTTTCAGTATAAAACATTTGCAAACAATAGGCTTCTTTTCTTTGAATAGTTCATAGGGGGTTTTTTCTAGAATAGGCTTTAGAAAAACTCTATTGATAATATAACATGCTTTGTAAAAACTGCTTCAGCCCAAAAACGTGAGGAGATGTTGCTTTCAATTAGAAGAGTTCTAGCCATTTCTTGAAGCGATCTATTCTTTCTTTCCACAACTCCATTTTGTTCTGAGTATATGGAGAGGAGAACAAATGCTGAAAACCAGATTCATCACAAAATTTTGTAAAATCTTGATTTTCAAATTCACCTCCATGATCTGTTCTTATACTTGAAATAACATATCCTTTTTCGTTTTGAACCTTTTTAGCAAATTTTTCAAAGTAAGAGAAAGTTTCGGACTTACTTGCCAGGAAATACACCCAAGTAAATCGTGAGTAGTCATCCACAATTACTAGGCAATATTTCTTACCTCTAATGCTCTGAGTTCTGGTTGGTCCAAAGAGATCCATATGCAGAAGCTGCAATACTCGGTTAGTGGAAACTTGATTTATTGGTTTAAAGGAATTTCTTACCTGTTTTCCCAATATGCATGGTGTACACAGATCAGACTTTTGGTATGATAGATTGGGTAGACCACGAACAAGCTTCTTTGCTGAAATTTTGGCTATCTGCTTCATATTGATGTGCCCAAGCATTATGTGCCATAAGCTTGCTTCATCTTGGATTGAGATTAGACATTGCGATTCATCTGGTTTCACATCCAAGAGGTAGATATTTCCATGTCTTCGACCCATAAATGACTGAGTAGAGTCTTTACTGGTTCCTGAACATATACCCTCTTGAAAGTAGATTTTGAAACCGGTATCACATAGCTAACTGACACTAAGCAGATTGTAGTCGAGTCCTTCAACTAAAGAAACATTGCTTATTGTGAGGTTTCCAATCTTCACAGTTCCAAATCCCACAATTTTTCCTTTGCTATTTCCCCCAAATGAGACTTTTCCACCATTCACTTGAACAAGCTTTATGAAGCAATTTGAATCTCCTGTCATATGTCTTGAGCATCCACTATCCAGATACCATTTTACCTTTTTCTTGATAGTGACCTGCATTTGAAAAAGAAACTCAAACTTTCTTTGGTACCCATCTTTTTTTGGGTCCATTCGTGTTAGTATGATATGCGGTTTTTGCCCATACTTTATTGACAGGTTTCCAAACCATAGGACATTCTTTTTCAAAATGATCTGCACTATTGCACTTTGAACATCTGAGAGCATTGCGACCTATTGGTTTTACAAAGATTCTTTTAAAATGATTTTTGTAGGCATCTCTTGAAGGTCTTTGCTTAATTCTTTCTTTCACTTTTGGAAAATCAATTGGAAAGATTTCAGCGATCATTCCCAAACCAGATTTATTGAAATAAGGTCTTTGGACGAAAGAATTTTTTCCAGTTTCTCGAACCTATAGAAAATCTTTTAGAAATGTTTGAGATATCATTTTTCAAGAATGCATTTTCTTTTGAAAGATTATTTTCACTTTCTCTAAGAGAAGAAACATTCGTGTCTAAACATTTCACCTTGTCTTTCAAAACGTTTTCCTATTGTTTTAGAGCAGAATTTTCCTTTTTGAATTCGGAAATCCTTTTAAGAGAAGTCTTAAGACTAAAACATAACTCATCAATGTATCTGGAAACTTTAACAGGATTTTGAAGTTACTTACCTTGAATTCACCGTCCGAATCGAGTCGATTCGAGTTTGAATCCGAATCCGATTGTGCCATCGGACATATATTGGCATAATCATCATCACTCTCTTCACATTCTCGTATCACTCCAAGTCTCTCGCTTTGAGAGCCTTTCGATACTTTTCAGCTTTTCCTTTCTTTTTCCTCGAAGTGGACGGTTGGGTCCGATGTGTCCCTTTTCTTACATTCAAAGCGAGACTACATCTTTGTTTGATTCATCATCCTCAACGAGACTTAGTCTCGTTTTTTTGAAAACTCGTTTTTTGGATTGAATCTTCTTCCTTTTCTGTTCAGCTTTGAATCTTCTAATCATGAGAGCAAGCTCCTCATTATCCATATCGTCTTCAGATTCTGTAACATCAGAATCATCATTAGATTTTAATGCAATGAATTTCTTACCTTTAGGGTCTTCGTCTTCATTGATTCGTTCCACTTCATAAGACTGAAGAGTTCCAACCAACTCAATAGTGGCATGATTCTTTGGGTCTCTCTTATTGAAGTCTTTATGTGATTCCAATCCTTGGAGAGTCCACGCAGTAGAGCTTGTTTACCTTCATGGGATCAGAAATTGGTTGTCCTTGATTTTCAAGACCATTCACAATATACGTTAAACGACTAAACATGTCGCTTATAGATTCTCCCGATTTCATTTTGAAGGCTTCGTATTGACCGAGGAGAATGTTGATTCTCGTTTCTTTCACTCGATCTGTTCCTTCATAAGTAATATGTAATCTATCCCGAGACTTCTTTAGCTGTAACACAAGAAGATATTATGTTATATTCAGTAGGTGACAAAGCACAATATAAAGAATAAATTGCTTTTGCATCAAGAGCTTGTCTCTTGATTATTTCTTCCTGAGTCATTTCACTAGACTCAACAGCTTCTTTTCCTCTCTCTGAGACAGATGCAGCTTTAGGAGTGATTCCTCTTTCTACGACATCCCATTCTAGAGGATCCTTTGATCTTAGGAACGCCTTCATCTTGTTTTTCCATATGTTGTAATCCTTTCCATCAAAGTAAGGTGGTCTGGTATTGCTTTGCCCTTCTACCAGCCCGGAGCCAACATACTAGCCATGGATCTTTAACTCTGAAGTAAAACACTTCAAACAAAGTGAGTACACAGGCTCTGATACCAATTGAGATAGCTAGTATAAACACCTAGAGGGGGGTGAATAGGTGTAAAAACAATTTCTCAAGATACGGAAGCGATACTAGGCAAATGATAGAAAGGGAATTCTCTTCTCGGTTAACAAAATGAAATACGATCAAAGTAAAGCAAGGAGTAAGGAAGAGAAAATTGAACACAAGGTTTATAGTGGTTCGGCTTATTCCAAGCCTACGTCCACTCTTCCGCACTGACAGCCCACCGGCTGGATTTCACTATGAACAAAAGAGATGTTACAAAGACAGCTTTTCCTTGATTCCACAAAGTGTAGATATTCTACCACACTTCCTCAAGGTTTCTCACAAATATAGACTCTCTTTTGCGTACAAGATTTCGCTCAAAGGAATTGACTAAATAACAAGGAGCTTCAGACTTTGGAATTCTTCTATCGCGCACACCTCGAACAACTGAGAACGACTTCCTTATATACTCCTTTATGCCATCATACCCGTTGGCACTTACCAAAGGAATTCCTCCAATCTACCCATTGGACGGAATCAATTAGGAAGATCATTCGAGCTATTAAAGGAACATGTCGATAGCCCATCAATCTGTTCGCCCATACAATCGGGATCTCGGTTTCCATAAGTAGAACCTTCCAAGAATATTTTGCCAATCATCGGATCCTTAATCTTCGAATCAATCATGATCAAATAAAGGATTCCGTTATGTCATATCCAGCCAAGAGATCTTCTCCGGTCGATAAGGTCACATCCTTAATGAAACATCCAGTTCTGGATAGCCTTTCTTCAACGGATTAGAAACTGTCAATGAGGATAGACTTTGAGTCTTGAGTCTGGCTGTCCGGAGGTCTTCAGACTTTAAATAGCAGAGTCTGCAAACCTTCAGACTAGACTGATGGAAACTATTTGTCAGCTTCAAAACACTTTCATGAAGATTTCTCCAATAGTATATATCGGCTAACATTGTATATGACTTAGTTTGATATGTATATAAGTGTGTTGTGGTTTTAAAAATTTGTGGCCCTGCTTTTCTATCCCATATTTGTGTTGTCTGAGGATTATTTAATCACTTCCGCATGTGCACTAAAATGAATGGACTGGCGACGTGTCTTAGGACGTCGCGATATAATTGACCACCAAGGGATAGATACGCGCTCAAGGATCAAGGTGTAATAGGTTTTTTGCTCAAACTTTTCTCAACCTATAAATCCTTGCATAAGCTCCCACTTGCGGTTGCTTCCCAATTTACGACCAAAATATAATAAATTATTTAGAGAGAATTACCTCTTTCACACAAGTTTAAATAAAAATTTTGTCGCGATCGAGTGAGATTAAAAATGCTAATAAGTCACTCCAATTAAAATTGGTACTTTGTCAATAAGCTCACAGGACTGGTAACCAAGGCAAAAAAAAAAAAAAAACCATAAAAAGGATGGTAAATTGAAAAATAAATAAAGGATAAATGTACCAGCGAATCTTAAACCGGTCACAATAATTTATTCACGTCTTGAAACTTTTAAATAGTAAAATTAAATCCTAGAACTTTATCAATTTGTACAATCATAAACTTTCATTAATTCCGTCAAATTTGAATAAGGGAAAATACTTGAACGTGATATATTTCGGTATTTTTAAAAGAAGTAATAGTTTCTTTGATTTTATGTAACATTTCCGAGGAAAATGCTAACTTGACCAAGTCAGGCATTATCATAGCTATAGCCAAGATACGACAGCTACGGGAACAAAAAAAAAAAAAAAAAAAAACAAAGGAAATACCCAAGGAGGATTAATATAAGTTTTATACACGCAAACGCTCTTATCATCCAATGGCTTAAAATTTTTAGATTGTAGATTCTCACATGGCAGGACATCGTATGAGAGAGGAGATAGAGCTATAAGCTATTTAAGCATGGGTTAATTATCTCAATTTGAGTCATGACTACTCTACACCACCCATGATTCAAAGGTCCATGGTTGGCTAGCCCATCATTGCAATCTCATCAAAATCTATGTTAAGGTTTTGGAAATCTCTCTACACAAAATATGCCATAACTAGACAATGCAATCGACTCGTTCAAAAATGCAATCGACCTGTTCAAAGTTTGCTTATGACGTGAATCAAACCCATGATCCCGTTGAAATGTGTCCGCTCTACCATTTGGGCCAACCACTATGGTTGTTCGTATAATTAAATAATAAACTACGCAATCATCTAACAACTTAAGTTTTTAGAATAATTTGCAATAATCCCACCAAATCTCACATGCTACTAGAGCTAAGAGTTTGAATTTTTCAAACCCCATTTGCCCTCCTAATTAAATTTTCATATTTAGTAATAGACAAAAAAAAATCAGACTAAGCATGAGGGGAAGTGTCAAAATATTTAAATAATAAACTATGCATTCATCTAACAGTTTAAACTTTTAGAATAGTTGGCAGTGATCTCATCAAATTTCACAATGATGGTTAAGCATAGGTCCATTAATGCAGGCTTTGTACCATCGTGTAGTTTAATATAGTATAAAATAAGTGAGAGGACAATTCCACACGGTGTTGCTTCAATAGTTGGGTGCAATTTCGAACGTATATTTGATACGAGTTCGAACCCCTAAGACAATGACCCGATCTCACTTGAGTGGAGGGGAGGAGGTGACCTTATCACAGATTTCTCTTTATGGTTAAAAAAAAAAAAGAATAAGTGAGTAGACAACTAGCGAGACAAAATGATAGGAATGGAAGATAAAGAAAATGAAAAGAAGAGAGGGATCCAAATGGAGATGGTGAACGAGAATCACATGGAGGAGGTAAGCCAATGAAATTCAGAAAAGGAGTTTGTTGTAGGCTATAACTGGTGAAGGGTTCAACCACATTTTCTGGAGTGCTCAACTCTCTCCACGAGTGGTATACGTATCTTTTTTTTTAATCAATGAATCGATGGGAAGTGTCGCAAGAAGCTTCATATTTATTGAGTTGATACAAGCAACAGTATTAACATACTTTAGATGCATGACCAAGGAATGGCGTTTCCTACGTAATAATTCCACTTCGCTCTAAATGCGCACGGAATGTGCTCGGTCAGCACTAGCAAATCGACACGTGGTGCCTGTCGATTCTCCTTTTGGTCCTCCCGCTTTTAAGAGGGTTCCATTTCAGTCCTATAATTTGTTTTAGTCATAGGACTAGTCCTTGAATTATTTCTCAATAAGAATTTAATTTCTTTTATCGCATAATTATCATAAAACTTATGAAAATGTCAATTTGAAACAAATTATTAATTGGTCGTTCCTACGTTTGCTAGTGTCAGCAATCTGATTGACAGCCCCAACTAGGATTAATTCCATCACATGCAATAACTTAACATCCGCATTTTCAGTATAGATTAGGGGGACTTTTAGGGGGAAAATGAAAAGAATAGTATAGATTAATTCTAGTATTATTGATTATATATCAATCACATGTGTCGAAACTAGAATGAAAAGAATAGTTAGCATTTCATTTATCATAAACCACACACTACGACCATGAGAGAAACAAGATTTCTTAATAGATATGAGAGTGTTTTCTCCTTTCAAATTTTCCTTGTTTTATTACCATTATCATGTGTCTAAGTTCCTTTTCAGTATGGAACATTGTAAATGAAATTGATGGAATTCGTGCATGAACTAATTCAGGGACCGAGCCAGTATATCAGTCCAGTGGGGTCAATCGCGTAGAAGCACTATGTTATAAACATCTAAATTCAGAACAAAGCACTCGTACTGCGATTGTCAAGCTTCATTTCATGACTCCAAAGTCGGAAACTCAATGCTTATTTCAGAAATTGATCTTAATTTTCGGTTGATTTGAGTTCAAGGAAAGGTCCACGAAGTACTCAAACTACTTATAACATGCATTAAAACTCAACTTTAGTATTAGGTTGTCTTTGTTTCTGTTTCAAGGAAAATAAATGATTTGAAAAATATTTTCCTAAATATAATTGCATGGGTCGCTTACAAAAACAAATGAACAAATAATATATTCATTGTTCATGAAAAAATATATATATGCTTAAATTGTTATCAATAATGAAAACATTCTTAATTGCCTGATTACTTTAAGTGATACGAGTGATTTGTCTTTAGGAAAATGTTACCCAAATTATTCATTTTCCATTAAACTAACGGAAGATTAATGCTTAATCACATTATCCGATCAGATAACTAGAATCAACACAAGGTTGCGTAACCATGAGACTAAGTTCGAGTAACTCCTCATTAGCTCGAAATTTCTTACGTCAGCGAGCACAACTTACTTTTAATTTGAAATGCCCAAGAAATAATTGAAAAAGCATCACCTACGTATTAGGTTGATTTGTTGCTATCGTCTGGGCCCATATTTGCACGGTCCAATTTCTCGAAAGGACTTTGGATACGTTTTGATCATAACCGGCCTCTTTAACAAGAGGAGATTCTCTGACCCAAAAAAAAAGAAAAAAACAAAGAGGAGATTCAGCTACGTTACCTCCACATTCTCGTTTTCCTTCACGGCCTCATTGGTAAAAGAAATCTAGTTGTTCGGAATGTTGTTCGAGGTTGGAATGGAGAGGTTCACCACCGTAAAGGAAGTGTGTTTGGGACGTAGACTTAGCCATATGTAAAATGTGAGGAGGGTTAAGAGAGTGAAGATTTGAAGCTGTCATTGATGGAAGCTCCTTGTCTCAGAAGTGAAGATTTCTTGGGTAAAATTAGAGAAAGACCATGCCCTTTTTATTGAGGAAGATGATTATTTAGTGGAGAGAAATAGATCTGGTGAAAGAACAAAAGAGCTGAATTTGATGAAGTACAATGATAATTTAGCTGTGGAATCTCATATGTTTGCCTCAGGTATAAGCCAAGTTCAATGAGATTAAAGTAATGGAGGAGCATATGCTCTTCTTCTCAAGTATGATCACGCTTTTCCTCTTTTAGGGCTTGTTGGGTTAGTAGATCTTTTGTTTCATCGAAGCTGGCACATCATATATATGATACTGCATTGCGATTTCCGGGGATAGGAGAATGGAGAAAGACAACATGATTTGGCCATGGAATAGAAATGGAGTTTTTTTCTGTTAAATCTGCTTACAATGTAGCTATGAGATCTAAGAATGAAACTTGCATGAAAAATAAACCTTCATTTTCTTAATCATAGGACTGACAGTAAGGTGTGGAAGCTGATCCGAATCATTGGTTTTCAGCTGAAGACTAGACATTTTATGTGGGTTTTATGTTCTGGTGCATTAGCTACTGCTGAAGACTCGTATCGAAGAAAGAACATAGAATCCTCTAAACGTGTCTTCTAGGATGAAACTGAAACTAGTGAACATCAACTCAAACTTTTGATAAGCAGCTTTCAAGGCAGGTGGAAGGACAAAGGTTGAGCTAGGAGGACTTGAAAGCTTCGCTGAGGAGGATTTCTTATACTAGCTGGAATATTTGGAAAGTTGGGGATGCCGTTGTGCATAAGATGAAGAATTTCATAGTAGAATTATCAATTCTTCCAGCATTTCTCTTTTACGAGTTTGCAGGTGGAGAAGATCTAGGCAACCAAAGGCCGAGCCCTAGATGTCATTGATGCAAGTTTATTACCAAAGTGTAAATGCATCTGGCGAGTTTGAACCTAATTTCTTGATTTCGGACAAATTTATGTTGTCAAACAAAGTCATCTATTTTGAGTTGACATGTTTGTATATTCTAAATTAATGCCACATGTCATTGAATGATCGAGATTTTTAAAAGTTGTGCCACTTAAAAATCACTTCGAAAGTTATGGCACTAAAACGAATGTAATGTGAAAGTTGTGAAACTGTAAGTGCCCTTTTCCTCCATCTTTCCATCATCATTTTCACAACTCTTCGGTTGGGTTTTATAAAGTCGTTCAAAAGTCTTTGCTCGTGAAATTCTATAGCCCAGTGGTGACATCCCGAAATTTGATCATATTTCGAAATATATGAAATGGTTATTTCGTTGATGCGCTTATAGTTACTTTACTCTGAACTGATCACTCATGAGTTAACTAATCTATTAGATGATGCCATAAATGGTTAAAACGCAAAAGACTAGAGAATTCGATCAGGAATAGACCGTTCGACTATAAGGATCGACGAGAGTCAATACTACGCTGTATAAATCGATTAGCGAACGGATATAAATTAATTCAACAAAAGTGCGTAGTTGATTCACGGGTGATTCTGGACGATTATGATATTCGTGTCGAACGATGATAAATGGATTTTCTATTGATATTATATTTAGGATACGTAATTGAACATTCGCGATTATATGACAACCGAGGGTCGTCCGCGATTCGAAGATGCACAAATGTGGACCGAAAATTATCGGCCACAGGTCAACCGCGCGAGAATCCTTAAAAGCCACCTGATAAATTAGATCGTACTGAAGTTGCGTTCGATCGATTTTAACCGTGAAATTTAATTCAATTTCGGATATCGAACTTTTGAGGGTTTCGAGATTTAATTATTGGACGTTGTCTTATCGTCCGTCGAATTATCGGCGAGTCCGAAATTTTCGGAAAAAGAATTATCATACGAAAAATTGGAGACCGGGAAAAAAAAAAGAATTAAGAAGCAAAATTGGAATTTTTGGACCAAAAAGATTGTTTTTAAGAAGATATTTTGGAGACAAAAAGCTTGGCATAGAGGGTTTGTAGGAAGAGTTGGTGAAGAAATGATGGGACTTTGAAAGAAAATTTTGAGAAAATTTTTCTCTCCTTCTTTTTTTTTCTTTTTTTTTGTCTCTCTCTCTCTCTCTTTCCCTCTTCCTTCACGCCACTTCCCTGCAGAACAGCCCCCCTTATTATTATTATTTCTTTTTATTTCTTTCTCTTCTCTCTTCCTTCTCTCTTTCTCTTCTCCCCCTCTTCAGCCGCAGCACCCCATCTTCTTCCCCTCCATTTCTTTGCTTTCATTTCCTCTAACTTCATATTCTTCTCCCTTTTCTTCCCCCACGTTCACCGTCCATCCCATTTTCACCACCATCATCATTCCACCACCACTCACCACCACGCGCACCACTGCACCTGCACCACCATCTCCACCAAGGCGAGCCCCCCTTGGCCGTGGGTTTTAAAGAGCTGCCGCCGCTGTCGAGTTTCTGTTCGAGTCGCGAGCCTTGTGTTCTTGACGCCATCGCGCTACCGTCGCCGCGAGCTCGCTGTCATCGGAAACTCGTGAATTAACTTCCTAACCATGGATTAGGGTCTTAATTACATTTAGGGGGTGGTTAGATATTAATGGCAGTTAGTATTAGTTAATCTTAGTTTATTCTTAATTGCGATTAGTTTAAGCAATTACAATTAGACTAATTAATTGTGGTTAGATTAATTAATTGAGTTTAGTTTAATTAATTGTAATTATTTTAGTTAACGTCAATTTATTTGTTTTATTAATTATAGTTATGCTAATTAATTGAGTTTAGTTTAATTAATTGTAATTAGTCTAATTAATTGTAATTAGCATAATTAATCACGATTAGCTTGGGCAGAGTCTTTTGAAGTAAAATGAATGTTTTGTGTGAAACTCTCCATGGCTTTCTAAATCTAGGTCCATTCATGGTATCAGAGCCATGGCTTCGTTTGTAACAAGATCCGTTCCATGCGCTCAATAGGTGAATCCAATGTTGAGAAGATCTCTTCACATCATGTGTGACATCTTGATTTTCAGGTTCTGTTTTCAATTGAATAAATTGAGCTTTTCATTGGCGCTTCTATAGTTCTTTTCCCTGAGCTAATTACTCACGGGATAACTAATCTATCTGGTGAAGCCGTTAAAGGATTTTAACGCAATAGACTTGAGAATTTGATTAGGAATCGACTGCTCGACCGTGCTAATTTACAAGGGTCATTACGGCACAATTAAAAATTGATTAGAGACTAAAGATATGTCGATTCAACAGAGTCATGTGATTAAGTGTGGATGATTCCACCTAATTGCAAAATTCTTGTCGATCGGCACTAGACCGATTTTTCTGTCGTTTTGGTACCCTATATCCGTATTTGAAATCTCGAGATTTTCACGACAATCGAGAGTTGCCAATGTGCCGAAGATGTACAATGTGGCTCGAAAATAATCGACCATAGGTCAATTGTATTAAAAATTCCTAAAAGCTACCAGGTAGGTTAGGTCACGCTAAAATCGCACCCGGTTGAAATTAACCGTGAATTTGAACCCAATTTCAGAAATTGAAAGTTCTGTCATGTCATGAGTCATTTTAGGACCGTCGACTCATCCTCCAAAGATTTTTCTGCAAACCGGGATTTTCGGCGAAAAATTCAAAGTGAGGTTATTTTGGACCGGGAAAATTAGAAGGTCGTTTTTGGTAGCATTTTTAGGATTCAAGTTGGTTCAATTGATGAGGAAAAATGATGAGATGGACGATGGCACCTTGGCTGATTTTATGGTGGCCAATTGAACTCAAATTGGAGAAGATTGGAAGTGGAATTGGAGGGCAAGAGCTCAAAATTCGTAGGGCATGGGAGAGACAACATTTTGGACCATTTGGGAAGTGTGTTGGGGAAGTTTGTTGGCTGCAAACGGCTGATGATGACAACCAAGAGTGGTGGGGGCATGTGATGAGTGAAATGGAGAGGTGTTGAAGCCTTGGAGGCCATTTGGGGTCCCCCCTTCAACAGCCACCTTCTTCTCTCTCCTTGAGCCCACTTTATCCATTGTTGAAGCCTTTTGAGAGCTTGAGTAAACAAGAAAAACTAGCCCTCACATCACTCTCTCTCCCACTCTTCAGCCCCAAAGAATTCGTAGCCCTCTCTCCCATGTTTTTCCCTTCCTTCCTACTTCTGCTCTAGCTGACATTCCTTCATAAACCTAAGATTAACTAATACTAACTGCGATTTTAGTGTGACCTAACCTACTGGGTAGCTTTTAAAAAATTTTTGTGCAATTGACCCGTGGTTGATTATTTTCAAGCCATAACATACCTCTTCGACCCATTGGCGACTCTCGGTGGTCGTGAAAATCTCGAGATTTCAAATAAGGACACATGGTACCAAAACGACGTAAAATCAGTCTAGTACAGATCGACGAGAATCTTGCAATTTGGTGGAATCACCCACGTTAAACCACACATCTCAGTCGAACTGATCTATCTCTGATCTCTAATCGATTTTTAACTGTGCCGTAATGATCTCTGCAGATGAGCACGGACGAGTAGTCGATTCCTGGTCGAATTCTCAAGTCTATTGCATTAAAATCCTTTAATGACTTCCCCAGATAGTCTAGTTATCTCATGAGTGATCGGCTCAGAGAATAACACTATAGGCACGTCGATGAAAGGCCCGATTCATTCAATTGAAAACAGGACTGAAATTCCAGGATGTCACAAAATTGTTTGAGCTCCTTCTTCAGCATTTTGTCCATCAATTAGAGGTTGATTGGTGTGAAATTGAGTTGAATTGGAGAGGAAATTTGGTAAAATTCATAGGCCATGGGGGGCTGCAACATTTGGCCATCAAAGTTGGCTTGTTGGAGAAGATTTGGAGAGGAAATGGCAGCTGGTCATGGCTGAAGTTGGTGGGGCCTTCAACTCAAGTGTTTGGGATATTTTGGCAAGACTTTTGTGGCTTCTTGTCCCCTCCTTCCCAGCAGCAACTCCAGCTCCTTCTTCTTCAACTTCTTCTTCATTCTCTTCTCCTTAGACCTCCATTTCCATATCAGCAACCAGCCACCACCCTTGCAAGCCGAGCCAGCCATCGCCAAGCCTCACACCAGTCTACCCGAGTAGCCCGCACGCCCACCGGTCGCCACTAGCCAGATCCCCTGCGTCCGCGTCTCCAGCCCTCGTCACACGTCGCTCGTGCTTCGTTCGCGCCCCTAGTCACTCATCGCCGTCCACCTGCCAGCTGCCGCCATTGCCAGTCATCGCCACTAACCCCTGCCCGCCCGGTTGCCTGTCCCCGTTGCCGTCCGCCACCCGCCAGCCCGTCCTAGCGCCTCGGTCCAGCTCCTTCAGCCAGCGTCCAGAATCAAGAACCAGCTTGAGTCGTGAGGCTTGCTGGGCTTTTTTGGGCCCTTTTGAGCCTCGTTGGGTGTCGCCGTAGGCCCGAGTCTTGCTCGCCTTCGCGTCACCATCGCCGTGAACTCATCGATTCGCTAATCCAGTGAGTTTATGTTCTAATCCCTAATTAGTAAGCTAATTATACTTAGAAGTGGATTAGTGGGCTAATTAGTGGGTTAGTTATATTAATTAGGCTTAGGATGATTTAGTTAGAGTAAGTATTTAGTTAGTAAGTTAGTTAATTCAACTAGAATGGTTAGGTGGATTTAGTTAGGAATCGCTTAGATTATAATTAGTGTAATTAGATTAAATTAGTTAGAATGGTTAGACTAATTAGTTAGTTCGATTTAATTAGCCCGGTTAGCTTAGGTTGATTTAATTGAGTGCTTTAATTTAAATATTTTGCAATTTATTTAATTATTTATTAATTAGCGAAAATTATTTCAAGATAGCTGGTTGTTAGAATTTCGTGCTGATCGTCGTGGTGTAATTGGTTTGTGCAATTGAGTGCTAATTTATGCAATTAAATGCTAATTGATGATTTTTGATTTATTATTTCAAAAATATGAAATTTCAATAGTTACTTAGAAAAATATAGGGTGTCGATTTTTGATGCCAAAATTGTTTTTAGTACTATATAAAATCGTGGAATTTTAAAATGGGAGAATAACACGCTTTATGGTTCAATTTAACCGTGTGTCCATGTACACCTATTTTAGCGGGTGTTTTTGATATGAAGAAAATAGGCCTAACACATTATTTAAATTGAGTCATTTGAGTGCAAAGCATGATATCCTTGGCTAAGATTGGATGTGCGTGTGATCGATATGAGAACCCGTTACGCCAGACAATGCTCATTCGGGAATGCCCTATGTCAACGGATGCCGGTCGCAGTGGAGGCTAGACCGATGCTCTTTCGGAAATGCCGTCTAGATGTAAACGTTATCGTGCTCAATGGGGCGGGACGACGCCCGATTATGCCGGATGACCACTGACTATTGAGTCGACCATGGCCGTTGGGTCGTAATTAATTGGAATGCTTAACTAAGTGAAATATCTGCGCCTGATTATGGGACAAAATTGTGTGGCACGGTATGGGACGTGTCATAACGATTTGACCTTATAATCGGAACACCTATGATTGATTGATGATTGAATCGAAGCATTCTAATTTTTGAATGCATTTATTGTATGCATATGTATATGAGTTGTACTAACGTGCAAGGAGGTGCTGAGGCGAGGTAAGTCCTCTATGATGTGTGTTTAGGCTGCCTCTAGGTGTATTATATTCCTAATCGGGGATTAGGGTGTGGACCCGCTGAGACATTGTCTCATCCCGTCGTGGTTTACAACTTTACAGGTTCTTAAATGGAGGTCCGACCCAATCATTTTGGATGGCCGCGAGAGGCCGAGGAACAACGTACCGTCTTCCCTGTCCACGGGAACCCCGACTGGACCCGTGAGCTCATGGTTACTACTATCTGGGTCAATGAGGGCCTACCTCAGTTGGTCCCTCGTAGATTCAAAGCGTGGTTTTGCTGTCGGCCCAATGGTGTTCAAGTTCGACGGACTTGCCGTCGATGTTGAGCTTTTTGAACTCGACCCTGTGCATGACGCCGATATCATAGCTAATATCGAGGCGAACTCGGGACCCAAGGTTGAGAAGCCTGCAGTAGAGATAGTTGATCCTCTAGACATCAACATCCCTGACGGTGTCGTGATAGACCCGGATCCCAAGTAAGTAGGGTCCGGGGTAGGGTTAGTTCAAAGTAGTCCTTTTTGGTTTAGATTTGTGTATATAAACTTGAGTCGTTTATAAAGTGTGGCTTTTGTGAATTGATTTCTATCTCATGTTTGTTTGTTATCTAGAGATTGTTTATTTTGCTTCCGCATGTGCATGAATCGGTTGGGTTGGCGATGCGTCCTGGGAATGTTGCAAATTAGTTGACCACCAAGGGATGTGCGCGTTTTAGGTTCGGGCGTGACCTAGAGAAAGAGAGAGAGAGAGAGAGAGAGAGAGAGAGAGGGCGCATGGGCTTGAAGCAATTCATGAATAATTGATCACTTAATGACATAAGGCTTGGTTACTGATTGTCTTGCTACACTAGAAGACGAGGCATAACAAATTTTTCGCGTGAATAGATGATGCATTTTCCCTCTAGTAAATACATCAACTTAAGTTATGGCGTGATGCTCGGGAAGAAACTTTTCAGTTTCGCTAGTGTGCTAAATACTGAAATATGTCCTAAAAAAAAAAAAAATTATTAATGAAAACTAAGGGTAACTCAAATCTACATTACTCATAATAGGTGTACTCCGAATGAACAAGTCCGACCTTATATGTGGAGATAAAAATATCACAAGTGTCATAACCTTTATACGATATTCATTTGAATATTATAATTTATTTATTCGATCACTTTTTATCTGCGCAATACCCTTTGAGTTTTTTACAAAGTGGCAGTACCAAAGCTGCTGCTCTTGAGTGTTGTTTCACCACTTTCCGTTGCTTGTTTCTAAAAACCAACATCACCATCAAACTTATCACCCTTAGAAAGCCAAATCCTGAAATTTTGCAACAATTTGCCGCCACACAAGCTCTGAGGCGCATACACGCGCCACTGCGAATAGAATTCATGCGCCTCCAACGAGCCAATGCCTTTGAGTGATATTTTGATGCTTTTGGTGGCTTGTTTTTGAAATCAACTCCAAGATCAGTCTCTCCGTCCTCCAACAAGCATGATGATGAACTTTCGAAAAATAAAATATGAGGGGCTACCTTACCTTTTGAGCTGCTCTGATAAAACGGGTAAATCTCGGACCGGACAAAGCAACTCGGAAGCAACACTCTGCCCCCGATTTTCCCCTTTTGGAGGCTTAAGAGGTTCGTTGTTGCATTGAGAAGGCACTCCCAACAATCGTTCTTGGAAAGATAACGCACACACTGTGCAAACGTGTACAACTTTTTTTCCCGAGTGAACTTGGCCTCGCGATGGCCATACATCCTAGAAGAATGCCAAGCAGCCTTTCTTGCGGCGTCATTCATGGTCTTGTTCAGTATCTTCACGAGGTCATCTGGCTTTTCTGTGTTCTCTCCATTGTAATCGTCCAACAGAGGTTCCATCTCCACAGTTGAGGAGAAATTCACGTCAGCGTAGCGCAACATGCACTGATCGTACCACAGGATAGAGACTTTGGTCAACTGGCATAAGCGGGTTATCTCAACGCTCGCGTTCTTGATGCATTCCATGCACTCTGCCTTCGAGACATCTCCTCTGCACATAAAGCTGCCATAGACGGCCTCGCTCGATGTGAGGAAAAATCCTTCATCACGGTCGGAACTTGCACTAGAGACGAGATCATGAAGAACACGAATGAGGTTGGCTTGGTAGGTGCTATTGGGAGCGATGGTGCTTGAGTTTGAGCAGTAATGTTTGCTTATGGTGAGTGTGAATTCAGCAGCATTGATGGTGGAAAAGCTGAGCGTGCAAAGAAGTAGAAAAAGTGTCATTGGCATCTTCTCACTCTTTTGCTGTGCGTGTGGTATGTGAATTATGATGAAGAAGGGGGATTCGTTCTTTGTATTCAATTGTGAGGCCCCAACATGGATTTTTAAATAAGAGGAGAATTCTGCTGTTCTGAATAGAACAAGTTTTGTCTTATGATTGATATACAGTTGAGGGTGTTTTGATATTTTTTTGAACACCTTAAATATATCAATTCTTATACAAAATTACGACCTTCTATTAGTCTGACTTAGATAAATTGTTCCAATTATAATTGTGGAACTTTGTAAAACATGTGAATAAATTCAAGAACGTCTGTAATCAAGGCAAAAAAAGAAATGCAAAATGTTAATACAATTGAAGAGTTTTTAAATTAATGGATAAATAAGGAATAAATGTACCGAGTGACTAAAAACTTGCCGCAAAAGTATAATTAAGTTCTAAAACTTTTAAAAAGTGAAATCATTGCTAAAACTTGACCAATAAGTACAATTATTAACTTCTTCAAATTTGAGTAATGGAAAATGCTTAACGATGGCATTTATCTTAATAAGACTTTCAATTAAATTGGGTAAACTTGTAAATATAGCAATTTTAAACTAACACTCGTTTTTCAATTTGACGTTCCTATGAGATTTTGGATTAAGATGAAAGAAATTAATTTTTTGTTGAAAAAATATGAGGACTGATTTTGGTAACAAAAACAAAGTACAAGGACTCCAATTGAATATTTCTTTTAGCACGTGGGTCGAAAGTCTAATTTTTATTGAAACTTTTATATGTAGGTGCCACATATCGATTTGTCAATGCTTACTCAGTGTATTCCATTCACACATTGATTGTAAATTAAAGGGAGAAGTGTCCTAGGAGTTCTAAAATTTACAATTAGTCCTAGAATTTTCAAAAAATGCAATCAAGTATTAAAATTTGTCAAGTTTGTACAACCAAGTCTTTTCATTTACTCCGTTCAACTTGGCAAACAGAAAATACTAATAAGCTTTAGGACTTAACATCACATTTTAATAGTTTTATGATCCAATTGCACTTTCATAACTGATTTTAAGACTTTCAATGCATTTATCCCTGAATTAAATTTTAATCCCAAAATCGTTGCCACAGAAAAGTTGAGGGACTAAACTATAATGAAGTATAGTACAAGGACCGAAACTGAAGTTGGCTAATAGTATGGGGACGATTTTTGTAATTTCCCCTCAAGTATACTAGACTTACGAACATTACTTTATGAGAGCGGACGCACCAGAATAATAAAAATTCTTAGGACTTAAGACTGACTAGTAACAATGTATCGGCCCCATGCTTGGTGGGGTGTGTCACGGCACTTTGATTCATGGGAATGAACAGACCGACATCGGAAACATGCCTGCCTTTCGATTTAAAAAGGGCAATACCATATAATTAGAATAGAAAAATATTATTTCATTTAGGCTACCAGCATCAGCTCGTGCAAACGCCGGGGACTCCTTTCACTCATGACAATTCCAATCATAATGTATTTTTTAAGATATATTAATTAGGGGTGTCTAAATTAGAATGAAATGAACAATTAGCATTCCACTTATGACGTGTGGAACATCATGAAGTACATGCAATGGCAACGGAAAAAAACAAGATTTCTCAATTTATGTATGAGCATTTCTCATTTCAAATGTTCCTTTTCTTAGGACCATTATTTATATGTATAAGTTAGATAATGGATAATAAAAATTAATATGGAGAATTGTAAATGAAAGTGATCAGATCATTGCATAAACAAATACGGCGATGGAGCCACGATATCGAGTAAGAAGGGTCAATCATGTAGAAGCATTGTGTTACAAAGTTTTCAACTCAGCACGAAACACTTATGCTGCCATTTAAAGCTCTACTTAACGACTCCAAAATCAAGGAAAGTGATAGTTTCATAAAAGAGTTCGTAAATTGAAACATTGATTAGCCAAACTAATAAAATTTGGTAAAGCAATAGAAAAGCTGATACGTGTGTGGAAAATTCCAAAAACACCTTGATAAGTAATTCAAATGAGACTTGGTAACTTAAACCAATAGAATCATGTCTCGATAAATTTGTCAAACATCATGTGAGAATGTCGACACGGACCTCATTCGAATAATTATGAGCGAGAACAAACTTCCCACAAAAGCTAGAGAAGGTTGTTTGCTTAATTATTTGTTTGTTTTAATGTCTTTTGTTGATTTTTAATGGCATTCGATGATCTTTTCATGAAAATTTCTTAAGAAATGATATGTTATTTATAGATTGGTAGTACCTGTGATGATTATTGAAAAACTTTATATGTCCAGCTGCTCTCTCTCTATATATATAAAGTATACAAAGAGTATAAAATCTTTTAAACAATCAATGTGAGATAATTTGACACCTCATTATACACATAAAGTGAATTAATAACCAGATTTGAGACTTTCTTCTAGAAACTTAAGAAATTGCACATACTGATTTGGTCACATGACAGTATTCTCTTCGCATGCTCTTACTTAATCTTTTTATATTTTTCATCAAAAATATTGTTGAGTGGCTGACTAATTAATATGTGTATATACTAAGTGCGTCTTCTTTAATGATTAGATTTAATAAATGAAATTGTTTTCTTCCGACAAAACAAAGGTTAGAGTCTAAAAACTACATAAAGGGGGGAGACGGCCCCACTTAAAGTAAAGTCATGGGATAAGACCGTGGTTGTGCAAGATCCATCGAAGCATGTGGTCCTTAATGAGTAAAGCACCTCCCTAATTATTAATTAGTAAAATTCTTTTTGATGGCCAATCAAACTCCTCAAATTAGTAAATCTCACAGGTCAAACACCGTCCACTTTGTCATTTGAGAAGACAAAAAAATTCAACATTAACAAAGGTTTTATGCTCTAACTTTTCTCAACCTGTAAGTTCTTGCGTCAGCTCCCACTTGCGGTTGCCTCCCAATTTATGATCAGAATATAATAAATTATATAGAGGGAATAGCCTCTTTTACACAGGTTTACATAAAATCTTTGTCGCGATCAAGTGAGATTAAAAATGCTAGTAAGTAACTCCAATTAAAATTGATATTTTGTTGATAAGCTCAATGGACTGGTAACCAAGGAAAAAAAAAAAAAAAAAACATAAAAAGATGGTAAATTGAAAAATAAATAAAGGATCAATGTACTAGCAAATCTAAAACCGGTCACAAAAATTTATTCATGTCTTGAAACTTTAAAATAGTAAAATCAGATCCTAAAACTTGATCAATTTGTACAGTCATAAACTTTCATTAATTCCGTCAAATTTGAGTAATGGAAGATGTTTAATGTGATATATTTCAATACTCTTCAAAAAAAAAAGAGAGTAGTTTCTTTGATTTTTTGTAACGTTACTGAGGAAAATGCTAACTCGACCAAGTCAGCCATCATCATGGCTATAGCCAAGATATGACAGCAACGAAAAAAAAAAAAAAAAAAAACCTAATGACGATTAATATAAGCTTTATAGACGCAAACACTCTTATCATCCAATGGCTTAAAATTTTTGGATTGTAGATTCTCAAATGGCAGGACATCGCATGAGAGAGGAGATAGAGCTAGAAGCTATTTTGGCACGGGTTAATTTTCTCTGTTATAAACTAATGGAGCAAGGAAAGGCAACTGGTGCTACAACCCCTTTAAGAGTTGTCATATGAGTCTGATACCTAATACAGACAATTCAATTTGAGCCATGACTACTCTACACCACTCGTGATTCAAAGGTTCGAGGTTGGCTAGCACATCATTGCAATCTCTTCAAGATGTAAGCTAACGATTCAGAAATCTCTCCATACAAGATATGCCACAACTAAGCAATGCAATCGAGTCGTTAGAAGTTTGCTTAAGAAGTGAATCAAACTCATGACCCTGGCCAAAATGTGTCTCATCTACCGTTAGGGCCAACCACTGTCGTGGCTAAGCATGGGTCTGTTAATGCACGCTTTGTCCCAACATGCAGTTTAACATAGTTAAATATAAGTGAGTGGACAATCCCACATTGTTTTGCTTCAGTAGTTGGGTGCAGTTTCGACACATTTTCTGGAGTGGGATCCAAATGGTGATGATGAACGAGAATCACATGGAGAAGCTAAGCCAATGAAATTCGGAAAAGGAGTTTGTTGTAGGCTATAACTGGTGAAGGGTTCAACCACATTTTCTGGAGTGGTCAACTCTCTCCACAAGTGGTAAACGCATCTTTTTTTCTTCTTTTTTTTTAAATCGATGAATCGATGGGAAGTGCCGCAAGAAGCCTCATATTTATTAGGTTAAAATAAGCAACAGTATTGACACCCTTTAAAAGGGTCCGCGACCAAGGAATGGCATTTCCTACGTAATAATTCCACTTTTCTCCAAATGTGCACGGAATGTGCTCGGTCAGCACCAGCAAATCGACACATGGTGCCTATCGATTCTGCTTTTGGTCCTTTCCGTCCTATAATTTGTTTTAGTTATAGGATTAGTCCTTGATTAATTTTCAATAAGAACTTAATTTCTTTCATCGCATAATCATCATAAATCTTATGGAAATGTCAATTTAAAACAAATTATTAATTGATCGTTCCTGCGTTTGTCCACAATCTAATTGACAGCCCCAACTTATATCAATTCCATCACATGCAATAACTTAACATCCACATTTTCGGTATAGACTCATACAAAAGTATTTAGGGGGACTTTTAGGGAAAAAAATGAAAAGAATGGTATAGATTAATTCTAGTATTATCGATTACATATCAATCG
This sequence comes from Eucalyptus virginea, assembly GCA_014182375.1. NCBI lineage: Eukaryota > Viridiplantae > Streptophyta > Magnoliopsida > Myrtales > Myrtaceae > Eucalyptus > Eucalyptus virginea. Next base: position 12,299,963 of record CM024521.1, on the reverse strand, counting down.
CGTGTCAAAACTAGAATGAAAAAAATAGTTACCATTTCATTTATCACAAACCACACACTGCGGCCATTGGAGAAACAAGATTTCTTGATAGATATGAGTGTTTTCTCCTTTCAAATTTTCCTTGTTTTATTACCATTATCATATGTCTAAGTTCCTTTTCAGTATGGAACATTGTAAATGAAATTGATGGAATGCGTGCATAAATTAATTCTGGGACAGAGCCAGCATATCAATCCAGTGGGGTCAATCGTGTAGCACCATGTTATAAAGATCTCAATTCAGAACAAAGCACTGGTATTGCCATTGTCAAGCTCCATTTCATAAATCCAAAATTGGAAACTCAATGCTTATGTCAGAAATTGATCTCAATATTCTGTTGATTTAAGTTCAGGGAAAGGTCCACAAAGCACTCAAGCTACTTATGACGTGCATTAAAACTCAACTTTAGTATCAGGTTACCTTTGTTTCAAGAAAAATGAATGATTTGAAAAAAAATTTCCTCAATATGATTATTTGCGCTACTTACAAAAACAACAAACGAAAAAATAATATCTTCAGTGTTCACGAAAATATTTTGACTTAAATTGTTGTCGATAATGAAAATATTCTTAATTACTTGATTATTTCAAGTGATACGAGTAATTTGTCTTTAGGAAAATGTTATCCAAATTATTCATTTTCAACTAAACAAATGGAGCCTTAATGCTTAATCTCACCATCGGATTAGATACCTAGAATCAACCATAAGAATCAACACAAGGTTGGTAACCATCAAACTAAGTTCAAGTAAATCCTAAGTAGCTCGAGATTTCTTACGTCAGCGAGCACAACGTACTTTTTATTTGAAATGCCTAAGAAATAATTAAAAAAGCATCACCTAAGTATTAGGTTGATTTGTTGCTATCATTTGGGCCCATATTTGCACGGTCCAATTTCTCGAAAGGACTTTGGACACGTTTAATCATAGCCGGCCTCTTTAACAAGAGGAGATTTAGCACGTGACCTCCACATTCTCGTTTCCTTCACGGCCTCATTCTTCAACGAAATCGAGCTGTTCAAAATGTTCTTCGAGGTTGGAATGGAGAGGTTCACCATCGTTAAGGAAGGTGTTGGGGACGTAGACTTAGCCATATGCAAAATGCGTGGAGGGTTAAGAGAGAGAAGATTTAAAGCTGCCATAGATAGAAGCTCCTTGTCTCAGCCGTGAGGATTTCTTTGGTAAGTTTAGAGAAAGACCCTGCCTTTTTTATTGAGGAAGATGATTATTTAGTGGAGAAAAATAGATCCGGTGAGAGAAAAAAAAAAAAAAAAGAGCTGGATGTGATGAAGTACAATGATAATTTAGCTGTGGAATCTCATATGTTTGCCTCAGGTATAAGCCAAGTTCAATGAGATTAAAATAATGGAGGAGCATATGCTCTCCTTCTCAAGTATGATCACGTTTTTTCCTCTTTTAGGGCTTGTTGGGTTAGCATTAGAGTTTTTGTTTCATTCGAAGCTAGCACATCATATATATGATACTGCATTGCGATTTTCTGGGATAGGAGGATGGAGACAACATGATTTGGCCATGGAATAGAAATGGAGTTTTTGTTTTTTTTTTTTTTTTTCCTGTTAAATCTGCTTACAATGTAGCTATGAGACCTAAGAGTGAAACTTCCATGAAAAATAAACCTTCGTGTTCTTAATCATAGGACTGACAGTAAGGTGTGGAAGCCGATCCGAATCATTGATTTTCAGCTGAAGATTAGACATTTTATGTGGGATTTGTGTTCTGGTACATTAGCTACTGCTGAAGACTCATATCGAAGAAAGATCATAGAATCCTCTAAACGTGTCTTCTATGATGAAACTGAAACTAATGAACATCAACTCAAACTTTTGATAAGTAGCTTTCAATGTAGGTGGAAGAACAACGGTTGCCAGGAGGATTTGAAAGCTCCGCTGAGGAGGATTTCTTATTCTTGCCGGAATATTTGGAAAGTTGGGGAAGCCGTTGTGTATCAGATGAAGAATGTCGTAGAATTATCAATTCTTCCTGCATTTCCCTCTTATGAGTTTGCAGGTGGAGAAGATCTAGGCAACCCAAGGCCGAGCCCTATATGTCGTTGATGCAAGTGTATTACCAAAGTGTAAATGCATCTGGCAAGTTTGAACCTAATTTCTCCATTTTAGACAAATTTATGTTGTCAAATAAAGTTATCTATTTTGAGTTGACATGTTTATATATTCAAAATTAATGCCACATGTTATTTGAATGATCAAGATTTTCAAAAGTTGTGCCACTTAAAAGATCACTCTGAAAATTTGGACACTAAAATAAACGTAATGCGAAAGTTGTGAAATTATAAGTGTCCTTTTCGTCCGTCTTTCCGCCATCAGTTTTTACGACTCTTCAATTGGGTTTTATAAAGTTGTGCAAAAGTCTTTGCCCGTAAAATTCTACAGTCCAATCTCACTTTCTGGCCAAGCGGCACTTTGTACTATATGGTCTTTGACTATTTTTATAGACGCCACCGGTGATGACCAAGGTAGAAGGAACTGAAGCGGAAGATGAGGGTAGGGTTGGTGTTGGTTAAAGAGACAAATCGGGATCGGGATGATTATTTAGAATTTGATTGACATGATTTTTGTAAAGCGTCATGTATGAAATTTTCTGACCAAATGGAGTAGAAAAAACTACCTCCTAATTTTATTTTATTTTTATTAAAACTTCTTTTCTCATCCATGAGCAGTTAACTTGTGTCCTTAAGAAATAATTGCGCTTTTTCTTTTAAAATTATTTTAGTGATATAAACTTATATAAGTATAGAATTTCTCTAGTTTCTCAAGTGATCAATACCATTCTAAACTTGTTGTACTCTAGTGCATTTTCTCGTAGCTACACAAAATGCATTACCACACAAACAGTTCAAGAATGTCAATGAAAGACCAAGATTTGTTCTTTTCCCTCATTCATCAACTCATTTCAATCATGACCAATTCCATTGTATCAATGTGAATAGAGTCAAGGAGTAAGGAAAATTTCCAACTGATATGATAGGAAGATAGAGCAAGGAATGTAATAGAGTCACGACTTACCTTTTTTGTCCAAAGGGGAAAAGACATAGGTTTAGGAGTATTACTTAAAAGATGGACCTATAGCCCTTGATTAAGCATGGACTCTCTCAAGACCATACCTCATACGACATTGGGATGTTCATAAAAATCTTCTAATGAGGAGTCGCCGCTAATTTATTGGGGTTGTCTAGAAACCAAATGAGTCATGAAAATATACCTCACTTCCTACGCAACTAGAGAATCTAGAGTCGAGAACTTGATTATATTAATTAACCAACTAATGCATTTTCGATACCTAATTTGTCTTTTTTTAAAGGAGATTCTTATTAGGTAGTTTGGATTAATTTTAGACCTACCCACTAATTTGCGAGGTGATCATGTAACTAGCAATAACCGAAGAAGGCATTGAATAAATTGCAAGGAAAAGGAACATCTAACAACTAAGAGATAATTAAGCATCATTCCTAACTAAGCTAAAGGGAACTTATAATTAATCAAGGGTATTTTTCTAAGAGTAATCGAAACCCTATGATAGAGCCATAAAAGCTTATTCAATTGAGTATGATTTTCACTAAGGATTTTCACACATTTAAAGAAAAGACTAGCCAAAAAGACTTCTTCACCCACTTCCAAGAAATTTAAATTTTTTGATGATTTTCTTGATTTTTAGGAAATTTTTTATTTTTAATATTTAATTTTTCTTAAAATTATTTTTTCGAATTTTTTAATTTTCCAAGGATTATTATGGATTTTTTAATTTTTAAAATTTTTCTGAATTTTTAATATTTTTATGGTTTTCTGAATTTTTAATGTTTTTTAGAATTTTCTGGATTTTAAAAACAATTCGGACCGGGTCACGAGACCCGGCCCTACCAAACCGACCCGGACCCTATCTGTCCGGGTTGGGCTAAACCGGGCTGGCCTTAAAGCCCACTTAGAAAAAATGAAAAGACCCATGTAAAATTTTTTAGAAAAAGGGGCGGCCCCCAGCCACTTAGAGTTTAAGCCACTTCCACACAGCCCATATCATACCAGCCCATCGACCAGCCCAAGCAGACAAACCACGGCCCATTTTCTCTTTTCTTTCATTTTGTGTTTTCTTTTTTGATTTTTTAATTTTCTGGTTTTTCGTTTTCTTTTTGCTTTTTTATTCTTTTCCTCTTCCCTTGTGGCCTTCTTCTTCATTGCACTCTCACGCCCGACTCTTCACCGAAGCCATGCTTCAACCCGAACCTTGCCCACACGACAACATCGGTGGGAGCAACCACCATCCCTTCCATCACCGAACCACCACCGTCCACTGATCATCCATTTTGACCAATGCCGACCACCACCGGCCATCTACTCCAGCAACCATTTCTGGCACGATGAAAAACTTCGGCAATTCGATAACACACGAATATTTCACGTAAATCATACAAAAACGTAGTGTAAGCAATAAAACTAACATGATTTAATAGAGATAGCAGCAGACACCAGTCGATTTTGAGTTAAAAACACAAACTATATTTTGGCTCTCTTTGGGGCATTTTGTCTAACACTTGGCATGCAACGGCTAAAAGGGACATAGGGGCTCACTTGAGGCTTGGATTTGGGCAGAGATCAACACGAAGTGCACGAGCGACACCAGAGGCTGACTTAGAGATAGTTTAACCGCACTTAGAAAAGATGTGAATGCAGAACAAGTATCTTCGGCCACAACATACCCACGGACTCAGATCTCTTTCAGGCATTTCAACATAAAGTTAGCATACACAACCGAAACAGAGGACTTTCGGCTTGATATGGACTCAAGTACAAACCTAGACTTCTATAAACATGTACAGGGACATTTAGGAGCTTTCATGGAGGACCGGTGAGGCCGAAGCTCGTGCGAACTGGTTGACAGTGAGCTTGGGCCCGACACCTCAAAAAAAGAGCACATGGCTCAGGTAGGCCTACCTAGTTTGGACGGCGAGCGACGGGCAGACCTTAGGCGATGGCAAAACGCTCTCTCAATCTCATACTCTCTCTCTCGCTCGCCCTCCACTCTCGAGAGCCTTTAGATCTCTCTCGAGCTCACCCTCTCTCTGTCTATCTGTCTCTCGACTAGAAAACCCCCCTTGAAATGAGTCCCCTCTCTCCCTCTTAAAGGCAACAGGCAAGTGCCCATGGCTTCTGCCGTTGCCAGCTTACCAATCATCTTGATCCCGACTCACGGATCACGGTTGCTTTTGCTTTCTGCTATTGTACATCTTTGTCGCCGCGAGGGAGTGTGCGTCGCATGAGGAGGAAGGAGAAAGAAGATAGGCGCACGGGTCAGGCTTGGGAAGAGATCAAGGAAATGGGTCCCTTCCCAAATGAGAAAGAGGAAGAAAAAGGGAAAAGAAAGAAGGCTGCGCCGGCCTAGCCCTAACCCGGTCTTGTTTTTTTTTTTTTAAATAATAATAATACTAATAATTTTTTAATTAAAAAAATTATAATAATTCATGCTAATAATGCAAATGTTCCTAATGTCTATTTGTGAAATTTATTTTGTTTAGGTGTTAGAAATTAACCACTAGTTTTTTTATGTGATTAAATCCTAAATAAAAAGACTACAATTTAAGTGTCAATAAACGGCATTATACAATTTCATGAGCAATGGCTTTGACTAAACAAAATCTCTATAAAATGAAGGAGAGGAGGGTGGAAAGACGAGAGCAAAGATGGCACATAACGCTTTTTTTTCTTCTTCTTCTTTCGGTTAATATTATTCCTTTGTGAGATTTTGTTGTCTTCTCTTGATTTGATAATCCTTGAAGCCATTTCATACAAGAAGCAAACACTAGGTGCGTGTTCTCTGTATCTTAATGCGTCCAGAAAATTAATTGGCTGATTCAATTAACCCTTGTCACGTGAGACTTAGCGGCCAATAATTTTTTTAAATTCAACTAGTTGTGGAAGTGAATTTTTTTTTGGAGAATGTAGGGGACGAAATTCCAAACCGCAATCCGCCTCCAAGCCCCAGAAGTCGTTGATGCATGTAAGCCACCTAAATATAAATGTGTCGGGGAAAATTTGTATCATTATGCATTTACATCACATTCTCTTATATCTCAGATTATTACTGTCGGAAAATTTTACTTTGACCAAATTATGTCTTTTACTATTAATTGCAGGAGGTCCGTCATTCGGAATGAAAGGTTTCGTGCAATCAACAGCTGTGGCTCCAGTTGATTAATTAGAATTTCATAAATCTCATTTGAATTGTTTTTCTCTTTTTATATTTTCCCCAAAGTATTGTATGCATTCCATATGGGGCCCCATGCACTCGCGAGTAAATATCACATGGTCTTTAAACCATGTAAAATAAGTCGATTAGATTGTTATTGCACTAGCCCTGCAGTGAGATCCACATGTATTTTCATTCATATAAAGTGACTTGGTGCAACTGCAACCAATGAATTTCATTGGTAGCACGGAATTGCATAAATTCAATATGATTTCTCGATCTCGAAGAATTGCAATAGTTCTTTCAGAATTTTCAGAATACTCAATCTATAAATAATTATTTGGCAATGTTCGGAACACAATTTTGAGGTAGTCCCCATAAAAATGAAAGAATTACATTAGTATGATTTTGATATTTAAGAGTTGTTTTGGAAAACCTCTCCACATAATACGCAAGTGAAGATGCAACCTAGCCATAAATAAAAGGGATAAAGGCACTGTGTGTTTTTGAGCTATTGCAAATTGGCAAATTATGTCCTTTGACATTTTTCTTGTGCAATTGGGTCCTTAAATTATATATATATATATATATATATATATATATATTTTGAATTGGCCTTCAATTTTAAGAAAGAAAAAGGAAATGATACTTTGAACTAGCAGTTAAATGTATATTTTTCTTGTGTTACCCGAATAAAAACCGAATAAAAATAGTAGAAAATTGAAAAGAAAGAGTTAAATTTACAAAGAGGGAGAGGGGCAGGGAGGAGGGGGAGGAAGAGGAGGAGGGCCACCGGCGAGGGCCATCAAGCCCTGGCCAATCTTTAGCAACAACAAAGCTGCTGGGAGACGGAGAGGGAGAGAAAAGGGGGGGAGAGAGAGAGAGAGAGAGAGAGAGAGAGAGAGAGAGAGAGGGTGGATTCATGACGGTCACACAATTTTGGCGAGGAGCTGAATATATAAGATAAATTATGATAGAGATAATACTTATACTAGGCACTTCTAAAAACCCCTAAGATTAGATTCTTGAGGATTAGTGACAATTGGATCACGAAAGAACAAATCTTGATCATTCATTGAAATTTTAAAATGTTTTACATTATAAGAGATACAACAAATGCATTTGAACACGATAACTTTAGAATAGTACATTCATCCCTCATCAAGCCATGAAAATCCCACGATCGTATAAGTTTGAGTTACTAAACTAATTTAAATGAAATTAAAAGCAATTATTAAAATTGAAGAACATTTGTGTGATTATCCAAACCCTACTTAAGGAAATAAGTTAACTGCACAAGGATGAAACAGAACTTTATTAGTTAGCTACAATGACAAAATCCAAAAGATATCATGAAACCCGTGAATATTTCAATTGATCTAACAATATTTTTTTAAAAAAAATTTGTGTAAAGTCCACCAACCTCACCTTCTATGCCCTTTATACAAGTTAGAAATTAGGAAAATCGCAGGAATACCACCTTCATCTTCCGCTTAAATTACTTCTTCCTTGGTCATCACGAATGGCGTATTAAAATATGATTGAAGTCCACAAAGTGAAAAGCGCTGTTTGGCCAGAAAGTGGGATTGGAATGTGGAATTTCATGAGCAATGACTTTTGAACAGCTTTATAAAACACGACCGAAGAGTTCTCAGGACTGATCAGAGAAAGATGGCACAGATTGCTTCATCTTCTTCCTCTTCCTCTTTCAGCTTTTATCATTCTTTGGTGAGATTTTGTTGCCTACTCTTGGCTGTGATCCTTCTTGGCAAGTCATGCAGAAAAGGTGCGTGTCTTTTACAGTTTTGAACCGCGTCATCGAACATAAACCTTGTGTTTGGGTCTCACAATCATTGGCTTTTTCCAGTTAGCTGTTGTCATGTTGTCATGTGAGGTATTGAAAATAATCAATCGTTAAATTTCAATAGTTACATATGTAGTTTGTGGTCAAAATGCTTACTTCTCTCTCTCTCTCTCTCTCTCTCTTATGTTTTTCTTATTTGAGTTTGCAGGTGGAGTAGATCCAGACAACCCAAAACCAACCCCTGGATGTCCTTGACGTAAAGCTCACTATATATGTAAGAGGTCCTTCGTCAGAATGAAGATAATCGTGCCACCACAATTGTCACTCTAGTAAACGATAACTTCATCAACTCAATTTACCTAAATTTTTAGTTTAACCCAAAGTTGGCGAACCAGGAGTATGCTATAAATGAATAGAAGAATGCATAATTTTCCTTGATATGAAATATCAAAGTTATTCTTTTGGCAACTTTTCTAGACTATTTGAAACTGTGAGCTATGCTCTGCGAAAAGAAGCTAATAACTTCTTCGATGTACTTCATCCGAAGCAACTAAATATTTTTTAAGTAGATCTTATCATGGATGTGGCGGGGTGTATGGGGCCGCCCGCCGAAAAGACTGGCTTGGCAAAGAAATTAGGCCTGTCTGAACAGACTTGGCCCAGATTTTTGGACCTGATTAATTTTAGGATGGGGCCTAGGCAGGAGCGTTCAAGCCTTGGCTAGCGAGCCCGCCCCTAACCTCAACCATAGAGAGGAGGAAAAAACTCGATTAAGATCATAGCCGTCACTCTGTCATTAATTACAGCAGTGGCAACACTTTGGTGTCTGGTTACTTCTTAGCCAGGTGTAGAAAGAGCCAGCATAGAAGTACATGCAATGGACAAATGCATTAATGAGTAACGCTAGTTTAGTCTTATTCCAAAACATAATGATTATACAGATGGAGAAACAGGTGAAGAAATACTTTTATGAAGCATGGAGGATTCTGTGCGCAGGACGAGCAATTCTCGTGCAACTGGCGTTCCACGGGCGTGTAGTTTAAGGTTTTATTTATAAAAAAAAAATTAGCAAAAATCCTTTACAAAGTTTAGTTTTTCTCGAACGACATTATTTTCAAAATACACTTTATCAAAATATATGCATTTCATAAAATCATTTTAACCCAAAGGCCTTCATATTTTCTCAAAACTGAACCCAATACACCCTTAATCTCCTATTGTATTCCATTTATTTTGCTGTCTTTCCCTTGATTCAAATGTTATTGTTTCTTCCCTATTAATGTCGATTATGGACAGTTGTTACATGGCTCAAGGCTTGGCTAGCAGTGGAATTAGAGTAGAGTTTGCGGCTCAAGTTCTGCCTTGATCTTACAAAGCATGGAGGATTCCACGCGCAGGACAAGCTTGAACGAGAGAAGCATGCTGGATCCCAAGACGAAAGTGGCGAGATACGCTACTTTGACCTGCCTACCATAGTAACAGATACAAACAAGTTGTCGGTGCTAATAAGCTTGAAAAAGGCAGCTTTGGGCCAGTCTACGTGGTTCAGAAACTTACTAACATCTACTTACATCTACTTTCATGTCACATGATATTGTCATCTTCAATTTACTCTCCCTAACTCCTTATTAGGGAACCTGATTACTGAATGCAGGGCAAGCTACTTGATGGGACATAAAATGCAGTCAAGAGGTTTTCCATGAGATCAAGCCAAGGCATTCAAGAGTACAAGAATGAAGTGATGCTAATTGTTAAGCTTCGACACCGAAATCTAGGGAGGCTACTGGGTGCTGCTTAGAGGGAGGCAAAAAGCTTCTAGTATATGAATGCTTGGCAAATCGTAATCTCAATGTCTTCCCATTTGGTTTAGTCTCTTTCTCTATCTGTCCATCCGTTTAGCTATTGTGTTCTCCACGCATTGCTCACTCTATGTCAAAAAGTATTTCCAATTTTTCCAAGGCAGATTCGGTGAAAATAAGGGAGTTAGACTAGACAAAGCGTGCACACAATATCAGGGGAATAGCGAAGAGCCTTCTATATCTACATGAGTATTCTCGACTCAATGTCATTCATCGAGATTTGAAAGTGTGTAATGTGCTATAGGATGATGTGATGAACATGAAGATATCAGATTTTGGTATTGCTAGAATCTTTGGAGGCAATCAAATCAAAGTTAACACTAATAGGATCGTTGGGACATAGTGAGTCGCTCACATTTGCATCTCCATCGAGTTCATTATTATATGAAAACCTAGATGATATTATTTTCTCACTTAACTGGAACAAAGAAAAGAGATGAGGTTGTGTTTGGTTTAACATTTGCGAAGCCCTTTGGGGCCCTAAAGCCCTTTCTACAAATGTAAATACCATCAAGCAGCCTGCTGCCACCGGTGAGGCGGGCTGATTTGGCTTGCCGCCGGAGGCTAAGTTTAACTGGCAAATAGTTTAAGGTTTTATAAAAAAAGACAAATTCTTTACAAAGTATATTTTTTCTCAGATGGCATTATTTTTAAAATACAACTTACCAAACAACACTTATTACGCCTCGAACCCCCGAGCGCACAAACATCCCTCAACGGTTGTTTAGCTACGATATCCCAAGATGCGTCGCTAACCCATTCTTTTTATCTTTCGATGAAACACAAGCGGAACGTGCATAATAACTCCCAACGACAAAATATAACAAGGATAGCAAGGAAAACACAATAATATCAAACCAAACACTTCTTTAATACATTTGCTATTAACCCTATGAAGTTTAGTAATTACAAGCCCATCACAAAAGGATGACTTCTTATGCAACCAATATACAAAAAGGGTTAGAAAGGGTGAGGTTAACCTAAGTCCTCTAACGTGAGTGCTAGCCAAAAAGTAATGCACCTCCCGCCTTCCACACCCATACATGATGGTTCTCTATACTACGACCCTAAAAAAGTAAACAATGACGGGTGAGATAAAATCTCTACAAGTTAACAAATTAAGCTTTGTTTAGGATGCTAACTCGCCTTGGGTGCAACCTATACATGCAACATAATATCGACGATAAATCAATAGCAAAGCAAACCCAGTTTTACCTTAACTATCAACATGATCAGGCAACTTAAAGCTGTCAAATAAATCTATGGAGTTCTTATCTCGCCTTAACACACCCCTGCATATTATTATTAACTACCACATGCCACTAGCGGTGCAACAGGCATAACACATAATCAAAATGCTTCTCATGCTTTCCCATACATAATGCATTTATGCTAGTTCCAATTATTACAACTACTCAGGGCCACGATCAACACAAGTGTTGATGGTCTTCTGGCATGATGGAGCATTGTCCCGCCCCATCGGGCACGACATCGTCTTGCATACTCATACGCATGAGGATGACATTTCATTAGGAGCATCGGTTCGGCCTCAACCGCGACTCAACATTTGGATCCTTGCCAGGCATCTAATAAAATCGGGTATCGTCCTGTATATTCATACGAATCAAGACAGAACCATTATCTTGCGTAATAATATGCATTAGGGCCATTATGTGATCACATGAGCACTCAACTACATATGCCAATTACATTTTTCATCAATTAGTTGATGCAAACATGATTCGTGCTCATACAACAAACCACTACAACTTTCATACCTAAAAATTGCGCTACAACATTCACATGTGATCACGTATGTAAAATCAACTCATCAAACTTTGTACACTTCCATTTAAAAACATCTTTGCCCCATTTGACACATAAAACAAGTCATTTAAATACAATAGCTCGTGAATTACCATTTACATGTTAATATAACTTTTTTTTTAAAATAGCATACAAGGTTTCCAGCTTGGACAAATAACTTTCATGGCATCACAAGGGTCAAACACATAAAAATTACCACTTATCGCACTATTGTGATAACTTATTGACTAAACATTCATTAATTAAAAGTAAACCTCAATTAACACTAAACCATCATTAATTAAGATTAATTACAAGATTAGAAAGTTAACTCACGGTTTTACGGTGGTGGCAAGCAAATGTTGACAGTAGTACGATAGTGACGAGAACGTGGAGCTCATGGTCAAATGGTGGCACCACATCGACAGCAGTAGCTTAAGCTCACGGCCAAGGAAGCTTGGTAGCTTGGGGGTGGTCCAGCAGTGATGGTGGCTTGCGGCTTAAGGGATGGCAACGGCACGATGTCAAGCAACAGACGACGGTGACGGCAAGCACAGTTGGACACTTCAGAATGGACCACTTGGCTTAGTAATGATGACACCAAGGGCTATAAATAGGAGGTGCCTCTTCATTTCTCCTCACATTGCTCTCATTTTCTCTGCCTTTCTCCCCCTTAGTCGCCCCTCTCTTTCCTCATGCCCTCTCTCCTTTGGCCTTAAGCAAGCCGCACATCCTTGTAGGTTGCGTGCTAGTTCGAGGTTCATCCAATCTTGTAGGCATGGAAGTCTCTCGTCAATTTTGGGAGCTATAGTCATACTAGAGGAGATAGGATTTCCCTTGGCCTATGTGGAAAACTTGTACTGTGATGTAAAAAGAAAAGAGAGCCTGTAGAGGAAGGGGCTTGTAAAAATACTGTGATAATATAAGTCAGTGTGTTCAGTATGATGTATGTCCCAGTCTTCCAGCTATTGTTTGTCCAAGGAGTTGTTCGTTCACGTTTTCACATGTGCACGATAACAAGATAAAAAGAATCGGGATGGCGACAAACCTAAGACGTCGCGAAAATAACCCTTGCTGCTCGTGACCCTAGGGATGGAGTTAGGGTCGTGACAACTACGGTCACCAAATAACCTTGACAACCCTTATCCAACAATTGAGTTACCTCCAATGACGAAAGTATAGGGATCGAGGGTCCACCTCCATTTCCAACGAACTCGAAACTAATACCCCCTTACGAGTAAAACTGAATCACTTTATGATAACAATCCATCGTAACCCGTTGCTTGGTGAACCAATCAATACCAATGATAACATTAAAATCATATATTGCCAGGGCAATTAAGTTTATACTTTCCTCTGAACCACTAATAATTACTTGCAACATGAACACCCTACCGTAGACAACACTTTATCCTTTAACAAGGTAAAAATACTAAGAATCACTTCCAATGGTTTTAGACTTAACCCTAATAACTTAACAAACTGTTCAGCGGTAAATGAGTGTGTGGCTCTCGGATCAAAGAGTGCGTAAGCAGCATGTAGATGTACGAAGACCACACCTGTGATTACGGCCTGTGAATCCTCTACTTCCTTTTTTGTCACGGTGTACACCCTTCCTTGTGCTTGTGGTCGGTTCTGATTAGTATGTGGAGCTTTCCCAGCCTGTTCTTCCACTTGTGGTTGTTGTATTGGTGGTCCAATTGGTCAACGTGGATAGTTTCTCACTTGATGGCCATGTTGGCCACGTCCAAAGCAGGCACCAATCCTATCTATGCAAGGGGCATTCCCATGATGTCTCCCACAGAATTTACACACACCCTTTGGGTTGTATGCCGTCTTTCCAATATTCTTCTTAACGGGTGGGACAAAATGCTTATCCCCAACCATCAGTTTCTTTCCAAATCAATGGCTATCTCGATTCGGGGCATACTGCAACCCAAAAGCAGTTGCCCGTTCTGTCATATTCCTTTCAATTAATTGAACACTTTCATATAATTCGTCATAATCCTTGAGATTCAGGGGTATTAGTTGGTCCTTTATCTTTAGTTTCAAGCCGTCTTTGAATCTCGTTGCCCTATCTATAGGGTCATTTATCAGCGTCGGTGTGTACTTAGACAGCTTGGCAAACTTCGCCTCATATTGGTCGACGGAGAGATGGTTTTGGTCAAAACGTTGGAATTCTACCATTTTTTGCTCCCACGCACAATTCGAAAAATTCTTTCCGTATAAAGCTTCGACAAAGGCGTTCCAAGTCGGAATTGTGCCTTCAAGAAAGACCCTTACTTAGGTATCTTTCCACCAATCGCTTGCATTACCTTGCAACAGGTAAACTGCCAAGGTTACCTTATCCTCCTCAGAGCACCTTAGAAGTGCAAAGGCTTTTTCCAGCTGCTTGACTCAAAAGGTTATAGCCTCAGGATCACCTGTCCCACGACACTTAGAGGGTTTTAGCTTTAGAAACTACTCCATTAACCGATGCATCTGCTTGTCCCCATTCCCATTCCACTCCCAGGGTTGTCACCGAGATTAGCAGCAATAGTAGCAGCATTGCCAATAGCTTCAGTAGGAGTAGCAACTTGTTCTTGAGCCTACTGACCTATCAAGGTTCCAATTACTTCGAGAGCTTGCAAGATCCCATTCACCCTAGGATCCCCTTGTACTCCTCTCTGCAAATTGGATTAGGGTAGCGAATCTTACAAGATTCTCAATGAAATCTGTTGTATAATTCCGTAACGGAATTAGAAACCTAGAACGTTTATTCAAAATCAATCAATCAATCACAAGTATAAGATGTTTTCCTAGTTAACTATCCCGAAACCTATCGCACCTTATCACTCTAGTGTTTGACCAACCTTTGATACCACTTAAATGGGGATGCCACAGCCCGAACTCCCAAGCGCACGAACATCCCTCAACGATCATTTAGCTGCGACATCTCGGAACACGTCATGAGCCCATTCTTTTTGTCTTTGAATTAAACACATGTGGAATGTGAATAATAACTCTCAATAACAAAATATAACCGGGATAGCAGGGAAAACACAATAACATCAAACCAAACACTTCTTTAATACATTTGCTTTAAACCCTAGGAAGTTTAGGCCCTGTTTGGTAATGTTCCTATTCCTCTTAATTTAAGTTCTTTTGTTCCTTGGAACAAAAAAAGAACAGAAATCCGTTTGATAACGTTAATTGGTTTTTTTATTCTCTGGAATAAAAAAAGTGGCTAGGGAATAGATTTAAATAGAAACAAGAAGTAAAATATATATATATATATATATATATATATATATATATATATATATAGCTTCTTATTTCTGAGAACAATTTCTATAAATAAGTTATTATTTTTTTCTTTTTTTTCTTTTCTTCTTCCTTGTTGCCCATTCCCTTTGTCGTTGCCCTTGCGGTCTAACCACCGTCATTGGCCGGCCGCCATCGCCGGTCGCTGCCGCCTACCTCCCGCCGCCACCTGTTAGCCAATTGCCTCCTACCGCCCGCCCACCGATTAATTGCTGGTTGGCCGTCGTCGCTACCGTTGTCACTCACCACAGCCCATCGCCGATGACCATTAAGGCCACTGCTTGCAGGCTGGCTGATAGCCGGCCGCCGTTGCCACCGCTGGCCGCCATCATTGCCGGCTGTCGCACCCACCATCGATGACAGTTGACGCCGCCGCCCACCGATTGGTCAACCAACTGACCGATGTCGACAATCGTCACCACTGCCCACTAATGACCATCGACTACCGCCAGCCTTCGGCCGCCCCCGGTTGGCAGTTGACCATGGTGGTTGGTGGCGGCGAGCAGCGCGGTTCGTCGTCATCGGTCATCATTGGCAGCGACGGTTGGCGACAGCGGTGGTCGGCGACGGTCAGTAGTGGCAGCGATAAAGAAAAATAAGAAAAAATTTAAAAGAAAGTATACATCGTGAATCATACCAAACACATTTCTATTTTTTTTTTCATTCTAAGAATAGAAATTTTATGTAATTACTAAACGTGTTCTTTTATTGAGAACTTGTTCCCGGGAATAGAAATGGAAAAAAAAAACTATTTTTGAAAAGAAATTGTTTCCCATAATAGAAACGTTACCAAATAGACCATTTGTAGTTACAAGCCCATCACAAAAAGACGACTTCCTATGTGACCAATATACAAAAATGATTAAAAAGGTCAAGATTAACTTAAATCCTCTAACGTGAGAGCCAGCCAAAAAGTGACACATTTCGTGCCTTCCACAACTGCACATTACGATTCTTCATACTACGGCCCTGAAAAACAATAAACAACACGATTGAGATAAGAGCTCAGTAAGTTAATAAACTAAGCTTCGTTTAGGATGCTAACTTGCCTCGGGTACAACCTACACATGCAGCATAGTATCAACAACAAATCAATAGCAAAGCAACCCCTGTTTTGCCTTAACTATCAACATTATTAGGTAACTCAAAGCCGTCAAATAAACCTGTAGGCATTCTTACCTCGCCTTGGCATACCCCTGCATAGTATTATTAACTACCATGTGCCAATAGTGATGCAACAGGCATAAAACATCATCATAACACTTTTCATACTTTCCCATGCACAACGCATTCACCAATGTTCCAATTATTATGACCACTCAGAGCCACAGCCAACACAAGTGTCGACAGTCTTTTGTCATGACTGGGCATCATTCTATCCTATCGGGCATGGTATCATCTCGTGTACTCATACACATGAGGATGACATTCTATTAGGGGCATCGATTTGATCTCAACCATGACTCGGCATCTAGACCCCACCAAGCATTCGATAAAATCGGGCCTTGTCTCACATATTCATACGCATCAAGATGGAATCATTATCTCGCGTAATCATATGCATCATGGCCATTATATGATCGCACGAGCACTCAATCACTTATGCCAATTACATTTCTCATCAATTAGCCAATGCAAACATGGTTTGTAACTACTCCAACTCCTTCTCCAAGGTCACAAATGGTGAGGGTTAAAAATTTTCGCAACAACCTAGGTGTGTCGTCGACCCATTCTTCTTTCTTTTTGTTAATTATCAAGTTATTCGCATGTGAAAGCGATCACTACCCAATCACAACATCACAATAACAATAAATAGGTAGGAAAACATACATACAACCATATATTACCTATACATGGCAACTACTTGTAATTTTACATAACATGCTTTATTTATTTTACAAGCCTATCTACTTGGGTCAAGTTCCACACGTACAATTTCACATAACATACGAATTTTGGGGTATCCTAATCTCCTCTGACAAGATTCTACCAAAATTGGTACCTCTAAGGACCGACTACTAACTTAGTCTTCTATAATACCATCAGGTGGAGTGTCGCCATCAAGGCCAGGTTTACTATCAACACAACAAAAAGGAATGACAAAACCATCGTTGACTCACTCATACCATGTGCGGTATCTGTGAGGGACCAATTCGCCTAATCCTTCATCCACCTTTATGGTTGTAGTAACCATCTAATAATTTTTATAAATACTTGCAAAATAGATTCTAGTTTCTTACATAGTCATATCCATAGGAACACCGAACCTTATTGGAGGTGCAGCCATCCTACAAGTCTATAAGAAAAATAAGGAGTGAGTATAACTTAGTAAGTAAACCCACCAAAATCCGGGTAGAATGATGCCTCTTCCTTCAACAAACAAATAACTTATCTCATGCAATTGTCGACGGTAGATCAATAGCAAGATGAAAATCATGCCTTTAGTAAACACATGAGAGATCTTCAAATAATTAAATGCAAGCATACACTAAGGATCCATTACACCTATGAGAAACTCATGCACACGGGGTTCATTTATTAATGATTGAAATCTATCGATCCTTTTGGAATCCATCGGGCATTGTCACTAAAATCCATCAGTTGACGGCATAATCAAAATCCATCGGATCTTCCAAAATCCATCAAGCATCATTGCCGAAATCCATTAGTCGATAGCATAATTTAGTCTATCGTGTGTCTACGCATCAAGCAACACAAGCCAGTTCTTATCTTCACTTTTAATTCAAGGTCTGAAGGCATGCCATGCATAATGTGTGAAATGCCTTACTAGTTCCAAGTCGTTGAACATGCCTAGCTCGAATAATGTTTGCCACTTGGATTGACTAGTAGATATACCGATTTAGTACCAAACTTCACTCAAGAAATCAATATGCCTCAATATCGCCCCAAGACCAAGAAAGGACCAATCTATTGTGGTCTCATGTTCATCCAAGGCCGGAGAAATCCTTATTTGGAACTTGGGTTGTGGACATACATTTACAAAAAGTGGTTTATAAAGATTTATGAAACAATATCGAGTTTTTTTTAAAACACTTTTTAAACTGTTAGAATCAAAGTAAAGCAAAATCATAGTGAAACAAGCACAAGAACTGGGCCACTTCAACAAGTCAAGCCAAGGCACAACAATTAAGCATATGGACTACGGCACTTCAAATTCAAAAGCCAAAGGTCAAGCCAAGGCACAACACCAATCCAAAACCAACTCAAGCAAGCATGTATAAAACCTCAATCAAAATAGCAAATCAAACATGGACTAGCTTAGACCAGCATAACACAACGTCCTAACCAAATGTTAATAAGTCTACTTACTACTTTCTAAACTGACTGTCTTGAAATGGTGACAATAATGGCAAGGGCGACAGTAAGGATTTCTAAGGGAGAGAAGGCCCAATTTTAGAAGGAGAGAGGAGGATGGTTGGTGGTGGAAGGGAAAGAGAGGAGGATGGCTTTGGTGAGGTTGTGTTGGGGTGAATGGGTTTTGCACCCATTTATAGGGCTTTACCCCAAGAACGGTCCAAAGAAGCTATTAATGATGGTGGCCTAAGTGGAAAATTTGGGGACAAGGTAGCCAACATCCAATTGGTCCACCTAGTCCTTCAATTAATGAACCGCCACACTTGTCTTCCCTCCCCTTAGTTGGCACCATAGATCTTCTAATAGACCTCTATTCTATGCCTCAAATAAACTGGTCAAGAAGCCATGGCCGATCCTTATGATTGAATCACCATCCCATGGTCGAACACTCCATATCCAAACCCTTGGTTGTCGAGTCCCGATCGGGCCAATTGGCTCACGACCGACCCTTGGCCCGGCTCATGGCCTAGTCTTGCCATTAAGCTATCAGTTATTGGCCTACTAGTCAGTGTCAAAATAAGGGTCGAAATCGAGGATATTGCATGGTTTGTGCTCATTCAACAAACTACTGCAACTTTCACACCTAAAATTGCACTAAAATATTCACACGTGATTATGTACGTAAAACTAACCCGCCAAACTTTACACACTTCCATTTTAAAACATCCCCTATACATAAAACATAGCATTTAAACACCACACCTCATGATTTACCATTTACATGCTAATAAAACCTTTCTTTAAAATAGCATACAAGGTTTCTAGCTTGAGCGAATAATCTTCATGGCATCACAAGCTTAAAACACATAAAAATTACTACTTATCGCATTGTTGTGATAACTTATCAACTAAACCTTCATTAATTAAAACTAACTACAATTAGCCTTAATCTAAACTACCCCTAAATGCAATTAACACCCTAATCCAAGATAACAAAGTTCACTCATGGTTTTAAGGTGGCGGCAAGCTAACGGTGATGGCGGCATGATGGTGACAAGAACATGGAGGTCACGGTTCAAACAGCAACACCACAGCGGTGGTGGTGGCTTGAGCTCACGGCCAAGGAAGCTTGGTGGCTTGGGGGTGGTCCAATGGTGGTGCTGGCTTGTGGCTTGAGGTACAGCAAAGGGCATAGCATCGAGCGACGGATGATGGTGACAGCGGCATAGTTGGATGGTGGCGAGGGACAAGTGGCAAAGGGAGCGGCTATGGGCGGTGATGGAGAGGTGGAGGAGAAGAAGAAGAAGAAAATGTGAGAGAGATGAAGGAGGAGGAGGGTGGTCGGCCAAAATGGGGAAGGAGGAAGAGAGAGATGAACTTGAGATTTTTCTCCACAATCTTCCTAAATCTCTCTAAAATCCTCCCATCCATGCATATTTTCCCTTTTGTTTTTATTTTCTTTAGTGCTAAAGCCTTCTAAAGGGGCATTTCAGTCAATTCACAATCTTTAACAAAAATTTCAAATTTACCCTTAATCCCGATTGCTTGAAATGGGCTTGGCTTAGCTTGGGGGGGCCTCATGGGGCCTTCGCTTGGCCTAGCTCCTTTTTTTGGCTTCTAATTCTCGACCCGCTAATTCTTATCCGAAAATTTAAAGCTAACCAATAAATGGATAGGTAGATAAGGCGATGTCCAATAGGTTGGTTTTGAAATCTTTGAAAGTTTGATATCTGTAATCAAATTAAATTTCGTGGTTAAAATCGATTAAATGCGACTTTAGTATGACCTAAACTATATGGTGGCTTTTAGGATCTTTGCCCATTTGACCTGTGATCAATAATTTTCGATTCACGTTTATGCCTCTTGAGATCATGGATAACCCATAGTTGTCATGTAATTGCAAGGAATCAATTACTCACCCTGAGTACAAGATCAATAGAAAATCGGTTTATTGTCTTTTGTAGCGAGTATCGTAATCGCACATAACCACCTGCAAACTGACTACATACTTCTATTGAATCGATTTATATCCGTTCACTAATTGACTTATAACAATGTAGTATTGTCACCACCCCATGTGGTGGCTGCGTTGGCTCGAGCTCCCTCCCTCTCATGAAAGGGGAGGAGTTCAAATACTAGCGTGGTTGCTAGTGGTCTTAAGTGCGGTGTCGTGGTAGTGGGTCCTGCGCTAGCACCACTTTGGGTTTACGTCGTCGGCTGCTGGCTGTATGGCAGTTCCCGGGTCACCAAAAAGAAAAAAAAACAATGTAGTATTGTCCATTGTTGATCCTTATGGTCGAGCGGTCTATCCCTAATTGAATTCTTTGGTCGTTCACATTTTAATCCTTTATTGCCTCTCCCAATAGATTAGTTAGTTTATGAGTGATTAATTCAAAGTAAATTCAACTACAGTGCGTTGATAATATACCAATTTCATATATTTCGAAAGTTGTCAAATTTCAAGATATCACACTACTTACATTTCGGAAAACTCTTTTAGCTCAAAGGCCTAAATATTGTCTCAAAGACATTCCCCAAAATGGAACCAAATGCACGCTTAATCTCCTACCATATATCCTTTCATTTTGCTTTATTTCCCTTGGCTTAAATGTTAAATGTTTTTTTCCTTATTATTGTCCATTATGGACGGTGGGTATTGCATCTCGTGTTAGATTAGGATAGTTTTTCTAGATAAGATTGCATGTTAGATATTATCTAATAATTTAATATAAGTTTCCAAGTAAAGCAGGATTAATCTAGTTTATTTCCTAGTTTGAATTGGATAATATCTCACTTTAGATAATTTTTTTTAAAATTATTTATTAATTTCGAATTTTTAAAAAAAATCCAAAAAGGGAGCATGTGCATGTCATATAGGAATAGCTTGTCATGTCATCTTTCATTGTCATCGTACCATGTCATTCCTACCATATCATCATATATGCCATGTCACGTTCCTTCCTACATCATCTATCCCACATCATCAATTCCATGTCATTTAGTGACTGCATAGGGTCATCTAATTTAAGATGCATGTTATATTAGAATAGTTTTATTTTAATGGCACGTCATGTTAAATAAGGCCATAATTTAGAATTTGCATCACATGCAATGCAAATAGCTTATCTTCATAAATAAAAGGCAAACCAAACGAAAGAGAAATGATTAGAGTTGTTAATTAGTTCGTAGAAATCATGTCAGGCTAGCCATTGCATTTTAATAAATACTTTGCAAATTTGGTAAATTAATTGATGTGCTTTGCTTGCATTTAGGTATTTAAATCGTTTCCCTATTCTAGTAATTTATTATTGTATTTAGTTTATTTAGTATTATTTTTAATGATTGCGCACTTGCATAAATATCCTCACATGTTAGTGGTTAGGTTTAAAATCAATCCAAATTGTTTGCATAATATTCTTGGAAATAAAAGAGAAAATATATCAAAAGGGCTTGAGACATAATCAAATCCTGGAGTCCACAATATCATGTTCATAGAAGTAAAGTAATCTTTCACACTTTACTCAAGTGTCTATAAACCTACCAAAAACCGATTAGTAGTGACTCTTATATGAATTGATCTTGCATGTTAATCAATCCAAAAGTTACAAATTAATATGGGCTTGGAAGAGAAAGTGTAAATTTATTAATTTATTAGCCAACCATCTCCTAGGTGGTTAACTCGAGAGAAGGTCATGACATACGCGAGGGGGAGATTGTTGAAATGCACTGGTGAATTGTGTCAGAGAAGTCTCAGAAAATTGGTATGCTATAGAGTAGTTAATATATCCAAATTTGCCCATTACTCATTAGCTTAAATTTTTTAGTTAAGGTAGGTCTAATTGGATTTGTTGATAGGTTTGGATTTCGTTCCCTCTTGGCGATGTCCCCAAGCGAATGTATTGGACATTTGCTACTTGCTCCCGAAACGATGATCAATTTGTGAAAATTCCGGGATCTCCTTTGACTCATGACTATTCCATTGCGAGGAAATAAATTGCGTACCATAAATTCTAATAAGATAATGTAATTCATTCATGCATTATCACCACGTGCCAAAACTAGAAGGAAAAGAACAATTAAAATTTCATTTATGACTTGTGAAACATCACACGGCACACATTACAGCAATGGGAGAAACGAGATTCTTCAATAAATATAAGAGTGTTTCTTCTTTCAACTGTTCTTTCTTTTCTTGGGCCATTATCATTATCCCAAAATCGGAATCTCAATGCTTATTTGAGACATTGAGCTTAACTTTTGTTTAATTTAAGTTCAAGGAAAGGTCGATGAAGTACTCAAATCGCTGATAACATGCATTAAAACTCAACTTTTGTATTAGTGCTTAATCTCATCAACCGGTTGGATACCTAGAATTAACCAAAATAGTCCTTACAAGGTTGGGTAACCATCAAAGTAAGCTTGAGTAGCTCTTCTGTAGCTCAACATTATCATATCAACAAGCACAAAGTACTTTAAATTTGAAATGTCTGAAAATAGTTGCAATATTTTCAATTGGCTAAAGGTTAATTCATCATTTTCAGTCACATAAAAGATGGTGATTTGCTATGGGAGTTACTAGATTCAAAACGTCGATAAACAAGGCAAATAATAGTCAATAAGATATCCGTAACATTTATAGTTTCCAAAGGAGTAAATAGACGTTGGTAAATGACTTAAATATCATTGATAAACTAAAATTAACTCATATGTTAAATGGAAAAAAGTTGACAACTACATCCAATAAAAAAGAAGGTAATTTCGACTAACAGTAGATAAACTTCATTTGTTAGTAAGCACAACAAATTCGAATGGATAACAAACTCTACATAAGAGTTAATAACATAATACTTACTACTTTAAAATTAAATCATTGAAAAATTATCACTACATAAAAGAATTCGTAAATCGAAACTTGGTAAACAAGGTAAATAAACTTCAGAAAATCATCAGAATAGTTGACACATGTATGAAAAAGCCTATATATATATGAGTTGATAACTTAATGGAACACAAGTTAGTAGATCACTACAATTAAAGTTGGGTACTCTCTAAAAAATGTTAGTAAAAGGGGTTGACAACCAAGGTAAAAATGAAAAAATAACCCAATAAAAAAGTTGGTATGTTAAAGAAAATGACGTATGTATAAGAAGACCTAAAATTTATTATAAAAGTACAATCAAGTCTTAACACTTATATAGTGCAATCAAATTCTAAAATTTGACCAATGAGTACAATTATGAATTTCAATTTACTCTATATAATTTGAGTGATGCGAAATGCTTAACATGCTATTTTTTAACATTTTTTAAACATAGGTTCTTTTTTATTATTTTTAATATTTCTAAGGAAAATGCTAACTTGAACAAATGTTACCATGGTGCCAAAAAGTTAATAATAATAAATAAAAAAGAGCCAAAAAACCAAAATAAAGCCAACAAGGAAAAAAGAAGAAAACAACGTAGAAGAGAGAGAGAGAGAGAGAGATCGCATGGGCTCGAAGCAGTTCATGTATAATTGATCATTTAATGACATGAGGCTTAGTTATTGATTGTTGTACTATACTAGAAAACGAGGCATGACAATGTTTCACACAGAAGAGAGAGAGAGAGAGAGATTGCATGGGCTCAAAGCAGTTCATGGTATAATTGATCACTTAATGACATGAGGCTTAGTTATTGATTGTCATACTATACTAGACAACGAGGCACGATAATGTTTCGCATGAATAGATGATGCATTTTTCCTAAATACATCAACTTAAATTATGGGGTGATGCTTGCAAAAAAAAATATTTCAGTTCTTCTAGTGTGTTAAATACTATATTATGTCCTATAAAAACTTAAATTACCAATGAAAATTATCGGCGACTCAAACTCTATATTACTTATAATAGGTGTAATATGAATGAACAAGTCTGATTTTATACTCGTTACAAAATATGTGGAGAATAAAAATACTACAAATGTCATAATTTTTGAATGATACTTGAATATTATAATTATTCATTCGATCACTCCTTGTTTGAGCAAGCGCCCATTGAATCGTTTACAAAGTGGTGGCACTGAACCTGCCGCTCTTGAGTGTTATTTCACCACTTTCGCAGCAATTCGCCGCCACCCAATCTCCCAAGCGCATACGCGTGCCACTGTGACTCATGGGACTCCAACAACCCGACGCACTTGAGTGATGTTCTGAATCTCTGATGCTTTTGGTGGCTTGTTTTAGAAAATCAACACCACCATCAGTCTCGACGTTCTCCAACGAGTCAAATTCTGGAGGCCACATCGCCCATCAGCATCACCACCACCCATGTCCGCACATGCCATCAAGCCCCACTATGAATGCGATCCACGTGTCGTTCCGCGCCAGAAGCCTCTACCGCATTGCAAATATCATCTCTCACGTGCCAGCCACGTGCATGCTCTAATCAATTACTAACGTCACCGCCACATCATCCTGCCACGTCAGCAGTTGACCTTGCACAATCATTGACCGTTGACTATTGACCAGTTCCGCTAGACCAGCCGGACCATTGACCGATTGGTTCGAACGTTTTCCGACCGTTTGCTAAGGTATTTTGATGTGCTGAGTCTATTTTCGGCTTTATTTTCTACATATCTGTCCTATAAATGCCGGTTTCTTCATATCTCTTTATCCATTATGCTGATTTACACTGAAAAAGTGCACGTAATGGATAAACTGAAAGTATAAAATTCAGACCAGTTCGCAATGAATCAGACTATATATTATGCGCTCATCAAATATTTAATTTTTGGAGAAGACGTAAATTTGCATAATGTTATCAGTAATATCCATCGCCTACCTAAGATTACTGGCGAAACTTAGGACAACGTTGTGGGACGATTGGAGGACTGGGATAGCAAGAATATCAAATCCTTATGTAGTTTTGAAATACTTCGATTTCATTTGACCAACTTCAGTTTGGTCACCTCAATATAATACAGGAAGCTTGAGATCTACTTGCCAACTGATATTCCACCTTAGACATTATCCATTAGTATTCGCTAATATACCGTTGTCTGAAGTTTTCTTCTGGAAACTGATAGAACAACACTATGGACTCCTTTCAATGTGCAGGCCCTCCTAAAAACTAGTTTTGGCAATTAGGTCTCAACATTGATGTCTATGAGTTTATTGTCTAACATGAGAACTCTTCCTTTTTCAGGATGGGATACTAGCTCGGGTTATATTGCCCTCATTTTCACAATCCTCCCTGTTGGATTATCTCTTTTAATTGTTGGAATATTACGTATCTGTTTGAGGTCAATAAGAGAGAAGAAAGATATCGAAAGCAGGCTTGCATTACTCTGCGTGAGTGATTGGCTGAGAATACTTTACGCGCAGGGTGAATAAGATCCTATGTGAAACATTTTAGCAGCCAATATGTTCAGGCAGACTTCTTGAGAAACTATTAAGAAAGCTCAATATGCTAACGCCATGACGTGCCAAAGCTAGTAACTTTTCAGAAACTCAAGAGGCTGGTGATTTCTCACTAAATGACAACAGATTCAGTACGAGCGATGATTATAAAAGTTCACTGATTGCTCTTAAAAAACTTTTACAGGCTTAACATCATTAATGGTATCGGCAAATGTAGAGTCTACTTTTCATCAAAGGTATCCACTGTTGCAATCCTCTAACACAATCCTGGCAACGAAGATGTACTCTGAAGTTTACACACAATTTATCTGGTAATCTAAACAATGAATCGATCTAAATGATAGCCTCAAAATCTCGGTTACCGTGGACCTGGATCAGTATAATCCAGGTCCGCCAGAGACCCCAGCGACGTTATCTTGCAAATAGATTGCCCCACCTTGTAGTTTAATTGATCTGATTTCAGAACACAATGTGCCTGTTTGTACTTCTTACCAGGAAAAAAGAACGAAGATCTTTGAGGCACTGGGATGCTAATAGAATGGCTGTTTAACATCAGAATAACCGTATCCATGGTAGGTCGGTCTTCCATCTCATCTTGGACACAGAGCAAGCCAATGTGCATGCATCTGATCACTTCATTCACAGAATAAGCACCACTTAAAGCTGGGTCCACTACTTTCGATGGCATTCCGTTACTCCAGTGCTTCCAAACCTAAGAGAATAGTTATATTAGTAATTTTTGTTCAAAATACTGTTGTTATTCTATTAAAAGTGATTTCAGCCAAAGAGGAATGGCTTTATTACGATACTCACATAGCCTAGCAGGTCCTCATCACAGTCCAGTGCAAAGAATTGGCTATTCTTTTTGCCAGTTATAATCTCCAACATAAACACACCATAACTGAAGACGTCAGATTTTATGGAGAAGTGTCCAAACATCAGATACTCAGGAGACATGTAACCACTGCATTGAGCACAATATGTTAACACAGTTGAGAGAATGTTTAATTATGGGCATATACTGCTTGAAACAAATTAGGATGAGTCTGCTTTTCTTGCTTGTCAAGAAAATGTTCCAAATCAATGCCAATGGCACATTGTTCATTGCCAATAACAAGTCAGATTAGTCGATGTTGAACTTACTATGTTCCAACAATTCTTTTAGTGCTCGCTTGAATCTGGTCAGAACTGAAGATCCGAGCTGCACCAAAATCTGAGATTTTTGGGTTCATGTCCGCATCAAGCAGAATGTTGCTGGCTTTGAGATCACGATGAATAATTCGAAGCCGAGAATCTTCATGAAGGTATAGCAATCCACGCGCCACCCCTACCGTGACCTTGTAACGTGTTGACCAATCCAATTGTCTGCTAAGCTCGGGCTCTGTACATCAGTCAAAAAATTAGTTTATGAGTTGCATCAATTCACATTGGCATAATGCTCATGCCCAAATCATCACATATAGTCACTTTCATCAACTTTTGATCAATCCTCTCATTATCACGAGATTCGTTTTTCCTATCTACTTCTTCACTACGTAGAAATGAAGTGACAAGGAAAACCAAGCAAAATAATAACAGGATGTTTGTTTGTATTATGTCGTCCTGCTATCACTAATATCTCTAGTTTGTCTTCATTTAGCCAGAATAATATTGCTTCTCATTTTCTCTGAGTGAAACGTATCATTTAGACTGAAATGCTGGTGAATCAACGTGGTGAAAAGGAGATAAAAGAGAGGCAAACCAAATAACAAGCGATCGAGGCTCCCGTTGGGCACGTATTCATAGACCAGTATTGTTTCATCTCTTTCCATGGAGAATCCCAGAAGCCTCACCAGGTTTCTGTGTTGAAGTTTGGCTACTAGTTCAACCTCAGTCTTGAATTCCTCCACTCCTTGTCCAGAGCTCCTAGATAGCCTCTTTGCTGCAATTTTTTGACCACCAGCTAGCGTACCCTAATAACAAAATAGACATAAAACAAATTTGCCCGAAATAGACGCATCTTATTGTCTCTTTGTTTTATTACACTTCTGATTTTACTTACTAATATGCGATTGAGCATTGAAATAGGAGAAAAGTTCTCTGGAGCTTCGAGAGGCTTCATTGTGAACCAAAATATGATAAGATACTACATTATGATTAATTTTGAAAATTGCGATTATCAACTTCTTGATAAGTTAAAAGCTGAATGATTTGATTGAACTTCTTAATTACCTTGTAAACCGGACCAAATCCACCTTCCCCTAACTTGTTGTTGCTCGAGAACTTATTCGTGGCAGCTTCTATTGTTTGCAGATCAAATTGTATGGAATGGAGCTCAGAAATTTGCCTCCCAACTGGAAGTTAAATGGTTCGCATATCTTTAGACGCTAGTGAAATGAAATCAATAAATCGTATGTATGCAATAGTATTGTTTTGTTGAGTTACCAATCGGATGTTCTTCTGTGCAACTTTCACTGTCCCTCCTTAGAATTCTTCTTCTTCCTTTTAGTAAATGCTGAGCTATCATGTAAATAGGTAGCATCAATCCTACAATAGTGGCAAAAATTGCAGCGGATATTTTCAACGGAAAGGACACCGTCCCTGCATTTGTAGTCGCTGTTAATGTGTCATTGACATGAAAATGAGGCTCCTTCTAGTTATAAAATTTCATCTTCCAGCAAAAACATCAGAACAAGATATTCCCCAACTCCACTCGGAAGCTGTTTCAGACAATTAAATGGGCTGTACTTAACTAAAACGAGCTGTGAGTGATATAGCTGCAAAGATTTTATTTGTAGCAGAATTGAAAAGAAAAGGTTTCTTTTGCTGGCAGAAAACTCAAATAACATCTGGAAGAGCAAAGACTCAGCTTAAGCGGACACATGAATTCTGTTGGAATCTGCGAAGTAGTGACAAGCATGATATATATAGAAGAAGAATGCAGAAGAGAAATAGAGAATTTTCTGTATATTTCGATATATATATATATATATATATATATATATATATATATATGTATAAGAGTATAAGGACAACCTATTTATATGCTTAGACAGAGGAAATCAAGTGAAATCTAACCAGATGTGCATAATAATAATAGATATAGAAAATCATAGAAAATATACTAAATATTTCTAAAATATATTTTAATACCGCTAATATCCCTAATATCGCTAACACCCCCTCTCAAACTGAAGGTGACATTATCAACTGGAGTTTGAATTAATGTCAAACAGTGCCACAAAAAACTTGTTATTCTAACGACACTATGGGACGGGCTTGTCGTGGTGGGGTGGTGTGTAAGGTAGCATCTTCCAGATCTAGATCATTTGAGGTCGGCGAGTCGTTTGGAGGTGATGATGGCTTCTCAAAACGACGATGTTGAGGATTGGAGTGGAAATAACAAGCAGTCAATGCGGCTGACTTGCAAAACAATAACTGAGCAACGTGGCCTATACGAGTGGTGTCATAGCATCAAGCAGCCTAAATGACTGGCTTGAGAAGATAGTTACTAAGTGATGCGGCCTATGCGGCTAGCACCGAAAGAAAGCCTCCTCCATAAAAATGGCTCGACTATGTGATACAATCGATGCGAATAGCATCAAAACACTAACTATTGTGGAATCGGCTCAATTAAGTGCTTCCTCAAATAAGACTTTTGCGCAACATTGTTGAGATATGAGGATGAATTTATTTGGCTGTGCAACAGGACGCTCGGGGCACGCAGGGATGAATTTATTTTCAGATGTGCAGTGGAATGCTTGGGTGCAGCGGGTGCGATGTGCACTGGTGTACTTAGGTTTCCGTAGGAATGAAGGCTCTGATACTAAGTTAAATATAAAGTAGAAAAAAAAGTTGGGAATTTTCTGTATATTTCAATATATATATAAAAGAATACAAGGACAACCTATTTATATAGGCTTAGACAGAGAAAATCAAGGAAAATCAAATTAGGTGTGCATAATCAAAGTAGATATAGAAAATCAGAGAAAATATTTTAAATATCTTTAAAAGATATTTTAATATCACTAATATCCTTAATATTGCTGACAAGGTTCTACCTACCTTTTGAGCTGCTCCTGTAAAACGGGTAAATCTCAAACCTGACAAAGCAACTCGGAAGCAACACTCGGCCCCCAATTTTCCCCTCCCGGACGCTTAAGAGGCTCGATGTGGCGTTGTGAAGGCACTCCGAACAATCGTTGTTGGAAAGATAAGGCATGCACTGTGCGAACGTGTACAATGTTTTCTCCTGATTAAACTTGGCGTCGCGATGGCCATACATTCTAGGAGGATGCTGAGCAGCCTCTCTAGCCGCGTGATCAGTCGTCGCGTTCAGTAGCTTCAGGAATTCATCTGACTGGTCTATGTTCTCTTCATTGTATCCAACGAATCGAGGTTCCAGCTCCACCTTCCTGGTAAAATTCGTGTCGGAGTAGCGCAACATGCACTGATCGTACCACATGAAGGAGACTTTGGTCATCCGGCATAGCTGGGTTATCTCAAGCCTCGCGTTTTTGACGCAGTCGGCACACTCTTTCTTCGAGACATCGCCTCTGCACATAAAGCTGCCGTAGACGGCCGCACTCGAGCTGGCTTCGCTCAAAGCGAAGTTGAACCCGTTATCAGGGTTGGCGCCCGTATTTCTGACGAGACAATCAAGAACATGATTGAGGTTGGCATGGTAGGTGCCATTGGTGGTGAAGGTGCTTGAGTTGGAGCAGTAATGGCTGCTCATGGTGAGGGTAAATTCAGCAGCATTGATGGTGGAAAAGCTGAGCGTGCAAAGAAGTGGAAAAAGTGTCATTAGCATCTTCTCACTCTTTTGCTGTGCGTGTGGTATGTCAATTGTGATGAAGTGGGATTCGTTCTTTGCATTCAATTGTGAGGCCACAACATGGACTTTTATATAGGAGGAGAATTCTAGTGTTCTGAATAGAACATGTTTTGTTCTTATGATTGACATATAGTTGAGGGTGTCTGGATATTTTTATGAACACCTTAAATATATCAATTCTTATACAAATTTACGACCTTCTATTTGTCTGACTTAGATAAATAGTTCCAATTATACTTGTGGAACTTTGTAAAAAATGTGTGTAAATTCAAGATGTCGATAATCACAGGAAAAATAAATAAATAAAATGCTAACACGATAGAAAAGTTTCTAAATTAACAGATAGATAAAGAATAAATGTACCAAGTAATTAAAAACTTGTCGAAAAATTGTAATGAAGTGCTAAAACTTTTAAAAAATAAAATTATTGCTAAAACATGACCGGTAAGTACAGTCGTGAACTTCTTCATCTTTGAGTAATGGAAAATGCTTAATGACGGCATTTATCTTAATATGACTTTCAATCAAATTGGGCAAACTTGTAAATAGAGCAATTTTTAACTAACACTCGCTTTTCAATTTGACGTTCTTATGAGATTTTGGATTAAGATGTAATGAAAGAAATTTACCTTTTTGTTGAAAAAAATATATGAGGACTGGTTTTGGTAACAAAAACACAGTACAAGGACTCAAATTGAATATTCCTTATAGCACGTGGATCAATAGTGTAATTTTTATCGAAACTTGTACAGCAGGTACGTGGGCACCACATGCCAATTTGTCGATGCTGGTTCAGCTTATTCCATTCACACATTGATCGTAAATTAAAAGGAGAAATGTACTTAAAGTCATAAAATTTGTTATGAAAATACAATTTAATCTTAAAACTTTCAAAAAGTGCATCTAGTACTAAAATTTGTCAAATTAGTGCGGTCAAGTCTTTTCATTTACTCTGTCCAGCTTAACAAAAAGAAAATGCTAATAAATTTTAGCATTTAATTGCACTTTTTGAAAGTGTTATGATTTAATTGCATTTTCATGACTAGTTTTAAAACTTCTTGGTACATTTATCCCTGAATTAAATTTTAATCCCGTAATCATTGCCAGAGAAAAGTTTGAGGCACTAAACTATAATGAAGTATAGCACAGGGACTGAAACTGAATTTGGCTAATAGTACGGGGACAATTTTTGTAATTTCCCCTCAAGTGTACTACACTTACAAACGTTTCTTTATGGGGGTGGACGCACCAGAATAATAAAAAATTTCGAGGACTTAAGACTGACTAGTAACAGTGTATTGGCCCCATGCTTGGTAAAGGAACTCTATTATATATCCAAACATGCAATTCTTCGGTGGTCGGGTGTGTCACGGCTCTTTGATTCGTGGTAATGAAAAGAACACCAACTTTTTAACCACTGACATTGGAAACATGGCTGGCTTTCTATTTAAAAAGGACAATACCATAGAATAAGAAAAGCACCACTTAAAGTAAAGTCATTGGATAAGACCGTTGTTAATTTTGTGTAAGATTCATCAATGCACGTCCTCCTTAATAAGAACTACATAAAGGGAGGAGACAGCCCCACTTAAAGTAAAGTCATGGGATAAGAACGTTGTTAATTTTGTGTAAGATTCATCAAAGCACGTCCTCCTTAATAAGAAAAGCACCTCCCCAATTATTAATTAGTAAAATTCTTTTTTGATGGCCAATCAAACTCCTCAAATTAGTAAATCTCACAGGTCACACACCGTCCACTTTGTCATTTCAGAAGGCAAAAAAGGTTCAAAATTAAAAAAAGGTTTCGTGCTCAAACTTTTCTCAACCTATAAATTCTTGTGTAAGCTCCCACTTGCGGTTGCTTCCCAATTTATGACCAGAATATAATAAATTATTTAGAAGGAATAACCTTTCTTACACAAGTTTTAAAATCTTTGTCGCGATCAAGTGAGACTAAAAATGCTAGTAAGTCACTTCAATTAAAATTATCAGCTGAAGGGACTGATAACCAAGGCCAAAAAAAAAAAAAAAAAAAAAAAGTCACGTCCCGATCCTCCGAGCCCGTGTCCTTCCCTGCTTGGTCGATATAATAGCAATGTCCTATGACGCATCGCCGACCCATTCTTTTTAATATACGCATGCGGAAGCATATATAAATCCATAGACAATAAAACAATAGGATAGGAAAATAGGGCCAAACCTTTTTAAACCATAACAAGTCTTTTATAAACAAACACATTTATACACAAGACTAGGCTGGTTACTGTCGACTCATCAAAAAGGAGCTGTCCTATGACTAACTAGTCATATAGGTTCACTGATTATGCTTCTTCCACCTTCTGAAACTTCGGGACTTTCGGCTCTCCACAACCGTCACCTAAGGATCTGAAAATGTGATCCCACAACAGGGTGAGACTATGTCTCAGCGAGTTTTAACCCCTATGACCCGATTAGGAAGAAAATTATGCCCTAAGAGTTGCCTAAGCATAATCAGGCATTAGAGAACTTACCTTGGCCTCAGTTTCATCCTGCAAGTCAGTTCAATTAACAAATACTGACAATCTGATCACTCAATCAAACCAGATCGAATCATTGATCAATCGACCTAATCGATTACATGTTATCATGAACACTTTCTGGTCCACTCAACCAATACTATCTATATTGTCCTATTAAATCAGGACCGCTCGTCCAAAGCTGAAAATATAGATAGTATAGCTCACCCAAAGCTGATAATATAATTGGCTCACCCAAAGCTAATAATAGTACATCACACATATATAGCATAATCATCTAAATCACTTATATAGCTCACCCGAAGCTAATAATAAAATATATAACTTTGACCATCAAATCAATTTATTATTTTTATCATACTCGATAAAAGTAGCCGTGTGTGGGTAGATAGTCAGCTTGAGTCAAAATGCCATAACTTCAAAATTTAAACTTCCCATTGACTTCAGCAGTCTAGAAATATATTTTTGGCGCTGTAGACCCACACTTGGTAAAAATTCAATTAATTATCAAAATTAATTAAATTAAAGATAAATTCCTAATTTCACAATTAAATTGCAATCAGCACAATTTGAAGCTCAATTAAATAAATAGATCACACCACTGCAATCAGCGTAATTTTTTGGTCACCGGCCCTCCCGATCTAATTTCTGGAAATTAATTAATTAATTAAATAATTACGAAAAATTAATTAATAAATACAATAATTGCGACTTAGGCTCGGAAAAGCCTAATTGGAAGCCGAGACGAGCCCGGAAAATTTCCAAACCACTCCAGTTAAATATTAGAGCTTGTCTAGGCTCTAATTGCACTAACTATCCACCGAACATGCATTGACAATTAATTAAATTCACTAATCTAATATAATCTAACTACCTAATCCATCTTAGCCTAAACTAATCAACCCTTAAGCATAATTAACGTAATAAGCGAGGATTAGAGAGTTAAACTCACTTGTTTTGTGATTCAAGTGGTTCAAATTGACGGGAACGCAATGGGGCTCAACTTTCTCCAAAGTGGGCCTAGATTTCGAGGCCGGGAACGACCTCAAAACGGGCCAACAAGCTGCTGGAAACCCATTGATTTTGCTCTTTGTACTTGGTTGGTTGGTGGTTGAAAAGGCGAGGTGGCGGCTCGATTGAGGCGGAAATGGATCGAGGGAGCAAAATCGGACCTAGACGGGACTCGGCGGAGCTCGAATGACGGCCGGCAGCAGCTCACAGCAGTCCAGGTGTCCACGGTAGCTCGCTAGGCTTGAGCAAGGGGCAGGGATGACGTGATGAGGCATGGCCAGGCAGTGGGCACGCGCGCAAGCAGCGGTGGCGTGGGAGGACGGTGACGGCGACGGCAATGCGTGCGGCGGCTCACCAATCGGACGGCTTCTTCTCTTGGCTGTTGAGTTTGAAAATGGCAAGGATGAGGGGGAATGGATGTGGCCTGCCAGTTTGAGGGAGAAGGAGGAAGAGATAAGGGGACAAGAGGGCCACCAAGGCTTCAATTCTCATCCAATTGGTCCCCTTGACCAATTCTCAGCCTCAGTTGCCTTCTTTGGCTGGAAATCAGCCACCAAGGCTCTAATTGCAACCTTTGAAATGGTCCAAAAGTCCTAGGCAAGGGGGAGCTACGAATTTCAATTGATTTGGCTTCAAATTGAACCTAATTGCCTCTTGAATCCACCCACTTTGGCCCTCAAAAATTCAATTAACACCTCATTGATCTAATTGATATTTTTCCTTACCAATTGATCCCACTTACTTCCCAAATGTGCGATAAAAAACGGTCCCTAACTTTTTCTAGACAAAAACAACTCTAGGACAACTTTTTTCCCAAAAAGTCTCGGTTTGCAGAAAAATCTTCGGAGGCTGAGTTGACGTTCCTAAAATGACTTGTGACATGACAGAACTTTCAATTTCTGAAATCGGATTCAAATTCGCGGTTAATTTCACTCCGGCACGTTTTTAGCGTGACTTAGGCTACCGGGTAGCTTTTAGAACTTTTTAGTGCAAATAACCCGTAGTCGATTTTCTTCGAGCTACAATGAACCTCTTCAACACATTAGCGACTTTCGGCGGTTGTGAAAATCTCGAGATTTCAAATACGGACACATGATACCAAAACGATAGAAAATCAAACTAGTGCCAATCGATGAGAATTTTGAAATTTAATGGGATCACCCATGTTTAACCAATAATTTCAATCGAACTGACCTATCTCTTATCTCTAATCGATTTATATCTGTGCCATAATGATCTCGGCAGATGAGCATGGTCGAGCAGCTGATTCCTGATCGAATCCTCAAGTTTATTTACCTTAAAATCCTTAATGGCTTCCATAGATAGTCTCGTTATCTCACGAGTGATCAGCTCTGAGAATAGCACTATAATCGGGTCGATGAAATGCCCGATTATTCAATTAAAAGAAAAATTGAAATTCTAGGATGTCATAACTCTTCCCCTCTTATAAAAATTTCGTCCTCAAAATTTAAATCTTTATACTACTTAAGCAAAAAAGTGGGGGTATAAACGCAGCCAACTGTGTTCATCTACCGAGATCATTATGGCATAGACATAAATCGATTAGAGATCAGAGATAGGTCGGTTCAACTGAGATGCGTGGTTAAACGTGGGTGATCCCACTAAATTGTAAAATTCTCATCGATTGACACGAGTTTGATTTTTCTATTGTTTTGGTACCTTGTGTCCGTATTTAAAATCTCGAGATTTTCACGACCACCAAGAGTCGCCAATATGTTGAAGGGGTTCATTGTGGCTCGAAGAAAATAGACCACGGGTCATTTGCACTAAAAAGTTCTGAAAGTTATCCGGTAGCTTAGGTCATGCTAAAAACCGCTGGAGTGAAATTAACTGCGAATTTGAATCCAATTTCAGAAATTGAAGGTTCTGTCATGTCACAATAAATTCTAGGAATGTCGACTCAGCCTCCGAATATTTTTCTGCAACTTGAGACTTTTTGGGAAAAAGTCGTCCAATGGTCGTTTTTGTCCAAAAAAAGCCAGGGACCGTTTTTTATCGCAAAATTGGGAAGCAAGTTAGATCAATTGGTGAGAAAAAATACCAATTGGATTGGTGAGGTGTTAATTGAATTTATGAAGGCCAAATTAGATTGATTCAAGAGCCAATTAGTGACCAATTGAGGCAATATCATCCAAAATTCGT
Organism: Eucalyptus virginea; assembly: GCA_014182375.1. Classification (NCBI taxonomy): domain Eukaryota; kingdom Viridiplantae; phylum Streptophyta; class Magnoliopsida; order Myrtales; family Myrtaceae; genus Eucalyptus; species Eucalyptus virginea. The sequence continues at coordinate 12,263,716 of CM024521.1, read as the reverse complement.
AACACCCTTTGGACCCAGCTATTTGGACTGCTTCAAGCTTCTAGAAGGGGCCTAATGGTTTGGAAATTTGATGGTGTAGGCCAGCTAAGCAAGGGGAAGGTTGGTCAAGGGGACAAGAGTGGATAGGAAGAGACCAAGAGGTCCCACTAGCCCAAACCAGCCCCTCTCCCTTCCCCCTGCCTCCGTCGACCATTTCCCCCTCCTCCCCTAGCCGTTTAACGTCCCAGCAAGCTAAGAGACGCCACTGAAGCAGCCAAGACTCGCCGGAACCTGAGCAGCGCCGCCCTCACTCCGTTCGCTCCACCGTCCGCCCACATGCATGTCTCCGCCTCCAACCGCGTCGTCCCATCCTCACACCGTTCAAACAAGCTACCTTGCCATCTAGCAGGCCCAGCCGGAGCTGTCCAGCCACCGTTTCACCGCTGTGTCGCCGAACGTTGCTGCTGCCTCCACCGACCGTGTCTCGCCATTTCAGCCACCAAAGCCGCATCAACCAACCAAGAACAGAGAGCAAGTCAGTGGGTATTCCAGCAGCTTTTAGGCCCGTTTTGGCCCGTTTTCTGGTCTCGAAAGTTAGGCCCACTTTGGAGAGAAGTGAGCCCCGTTGCGTCCCCGACGATTTGAACCAATCGGATCGCGAAACAAGTGAGACTCCCTAATCCTCGCTTAGTAGGTTAATTATGCTTAGGGGTTGATTAGATTAATTAAGCATGGTTTAGGTGGGTAGATTAGATTATATTAGATTAGTTAATTTAATTATCTGCCGATGCATGTTAGGTGGTTAGATAATGCCATTAGCGAGTAGACACGTGCTAGTATTTATTTAACGAACTTTGGAATTTTTCTGGGTCCGTTTCAGCATTCAATTAGGCATTACAGGCCTAAGTTGGATTTATTTGCATTTATTTAATATTTTCCGTGATTATTTAATTAATTAATTATTTTCCGGAAATTAGGCTAGGATAGCCAACGATCGGAATTTTATGCTGGTTATTGTGGTGCAATCTATTTATTTATTTGAGCCCTAATTTGTGTTGAATTGATCTAATTGTGATTTTAGAATTTTATTCCTAAATTGGATAATTTTGGTAATTAAGTGGAAAATTATCGGGTGTCGGTCTACAGCGCCAAAAATCTATTTTGGGACTGCTGAAAATAGTGGGAGGTTCAAAAGTGAAAATTTAATATTTTGGCTAAGGCCGGCCGTGTACCCACACACATGTATTTTTATCGAGTATGATAAAAAGGGTAAATTGATTGTGTCTTCAAAACAATATACTATAACAGCTCGATAATTCGTATGTCATCTTGGATAATGGACGTTATACTATTATTACTTGATGACTCTCCTGTCATCTTGAGAAGGAATTACATGTATACCGGCTTGGTGACTCTATATGTCATCTTGGAGATAGGATGATATGACTTAACAGCTCGATGATTCTATATGTCATCGTGAGAATGAATTGCTTGTATACCGGCTCGATGACTATATGTCATCTTGGAGAAAGGACGGTATGACCTAACGGTGTGTTATAATGGTTCGATGACTCTATATGTCGTCTTGGAGATAGAACGTTATGCATAGGTATGTTATAACGGCTTAATGACTCTATATGTTGTCTCGGAGATAGAACGTTATGCATACCCGCTCGATGGCTCTATAAGTCATTTGGAGATAGGATAGTACTGTCTATATTTCACTTTGATTGAGAAATCTTGGATTTTAATCAGATTCATAGATGGTATTGAATGGGCCAACCAAGAGATGGTTGTGATGACATGTAATCGACTGGGTCGATTGATCGATGATTCGATCTAATTTGATTAAGTGATATAATTGTCAGTATTTATGAATTGAATTGACTTGTAGGAACTAAGGCCAAGATAAGTCCTCTGACACTTGATTGTATTTAGGCAGCCCTTAGGGCGCAATTTTCTTCCTAATCGTGTCTTAGGAAGTAGAACTCGCTGAGACGTAGTCTCACCTTGTTGTGGGATCACATTTTCAGGTCCCTAGGTGACGGTCATGGAGAGCCGGAAGTCCTGAAGTTTGGGAAGGTGGAAGAAACAGAATCGGCAAACCTGTTTGGCTAGTTAGTCATAGGACAGTTCATTTTTGATTAAGTCGATATTTTTGTAAGCGACCTGATATTGTGAATAAACCTGTTTGTTATAAAAGGTTTGTTTTGGTTTGAAAAAATTGGCCTTACTTTCTTATCTCATTGTTTTATTGTCTAGGGATTTATATTTGCTTCTGCATGCGTATATTAAAATGAATGGATTGGCGATATGTCCTGAGACATCGTTATTATATCGACCGAGTAGAGATGGGCACGGGTCCGGAGGATTGGGGCGTGACAATTGGTGAGTCACATTTGTACTACTCATCACGGGTGTAGTCTTGCATTCACAAGTCTGACCTTATATGTGAAACGAAACATCTGGATTGGGTGACTTTACACACAACATCGGGCATCATCATAGCCATAACCATGACATCATTGCAAAAACAAATTAAAAATTATAATTAAAAAAAAAACCCGAGGAGGAGTAACATGATTAAAATTGTTAGAGTGCCACATGGCTTGACTTTTTAGATTGTAAAATTAAAATTTTCCAAAAATCATTCATATCTATGTTGGCAAGTATTGGTCAAGTCACGTAGGCAATTTCCAGCTAAAATTTGTCAAAACAACTAAATTGGCATTTTGTCAAAAAATTTATGACTAAATTGATATAATTGAAAATTTTTAGAATGAAATGACTATCGTACAAAAGTTTATGACCTTTTGGAGAACCCCCATCATGTGGGTACTATTCCCACCGTCAATATAACACGTATTATTCTTCCAACGCCTTTGTTGCTTGGCTTACGTAGAAAGAATTACTTTTTCTTCAACATAATTAGCTCAGTAATTTGCTTTTAAGTGACAATTTTTTTCTTGGTGGCCAAACTTTTTACAAGAGCAACCGTTTGGTTTACCAGGAAACCGTAAATCTTTTTCCAGGTGACTTGTTTCTTGCAAATACTGTAGGGTTGATATTTTTCATTTGAAGCAGTTTCTCCTCCTCTTTTATTTTTCCACAAAATGCTTCCCATTTTTAAATTTATGAGATTGCTTACATGAGACTGAAAGGCACTTTCAACTAATTCTTGATCTTGTATGGGTCTTTTCTCATGTGCCTCTAGAAAGCCAATTAAAGCCACTCATAGACAGGGTTCTTAAATCCTTAATTCTTCTTCAAGATGATAATAGGGTTGTATTTTCTGGTAAGTGTCACTAACATTCGTTTTACTAACCTTTAGTAATTGGTATCATCTCCATATGCCCTCATTTGTAATTCTATTAATCTACCTCACTATTGTTTACGGTCTCAAATATCTTGCATTTTAGCATTTTCGGATTCCCTTTTCTTTCCAACTGATGATTTGAGTTGCAGGCTTAATGAGTCTATCTTAACGTGTATCAAATATGGCACAGCCAAATGAGACATCCTAAATTTCTAATCCCATTTTTATATTGTGATAATAAAGAAAATTCAGCAATTACTATTATTTATCAAACAAATTGTCCATTAATAATAACTGTTGATTATTGATGCCACCATATGCACAACCACGCATCAATCATAGTAATAATATTACAACTAATAAAAGAAATATTCCGATGCATGTAAATATTTTTCAATGCAAGTAAATTTTTTCTATTTTGTACATATAACCCATATTTCACAATAAAATGGGGAGAAGTACACTATTGATGCCATAAGTTGTGTATGACGTCACTTTGGTGCCAAAAGTTTTCGTCGGATCACTTAAGTGCCAAACTGGCGAAAAAACAATCACTTAAGTGCCTCTGGCGAAAAATTCAGGCCAAAAAATGATGTGGCTTTTTTAATTAAAAATTTAATATGACTAGGCATTTTTTTTTTTTAGAAAATCAATCCATATGGACTTTCTTGGTTGCTGTCGAACGAAGACGAAAGAAAATCAGTCCATCCTCTTCTTCTTCTTCTTCTTCAATGTTCACACCTATCGTTCTTCCTTGCTTTTTTTTTCTTCTCGGCGTGAAATGCCGAGGAGGAGGACGAGGTCACTGTCGCTCCCTTCTACTAGAGCTCCTCCACAAAGCTCAGGTCCGTCTACAGAGGATGGCCCCACATCATTGACAATCCACCCTCCGCCACCATGCACGTGTGGTGAGCGGCGTCCAAAGTCCTCGGCTCAGACCCGAGCCACAGATCGGAGCCCTGCTCCCCCAACTTGGTCAAGAGGTCGTGGCTCCACGGAGCTGGAGCTTCGAGTCATGGGTCGCGTTTCTTCTAGGACCTCTGCGGCGTGACCTATCTCCTCAACCCTCTGACCCAAGACATCTTCTCGCCGTTGAGCGTCGAGCCATCGCACAAGTGGTGGCGCCGGGCATAGAATCGGAATCGAGTCAACTGCCTGACCTTCGGTAGAAGATTGTGCGATAAGGGAAGAGGTCCTTGATTGGGGCTCAAGGTCATGAGGAGACATCGCGAGTGTCCCCCCAGGCTCCTCAGCCCCGTGTTCGCAGCTAGATTTGTCCATTGGAAAGCCATTGGCGGAGGCGGCATCATCATCTCGTCCTTCAATTACGGAGGAGGAGGTCGAGACGTCCGCCTGGCGCAAGTTCGGGGAGTTATGGGTTTTGTCGACAAAAATTAGGGTTTGAAATTGGGGATTTCTTTCAATTTGGCAAATTAAGGTTCTTATTTGGGGGGAAATACAACTAGACGACGTCGTTTCTTGCTTTAGATGCTAACTGGACTCTCTGGCGAGCCACATCAGCATAAGAAATTAATAAAAAAAGACCACGTCAGATTTCCGGCCGATCAGATCGGCGTTGGCACCAAAGTGAGCGCTTTTCAAATTTTTTGGCACGTAAGTGATCCAACGAAAACTTTTGGCATCAAAGTGAGCGCCGTACACAACTTATGGCACCAATAGTGTACTTCTCCCTTATAAAATGTAATTTCTTATACAATAAGAAGAGAGCGATCTGCTTTTTTGATCTATTTTCAATCAGTATTTTTTTCTTTTTTGAGTTTTGCTAACATACATAAGGGAGGAGGCCAATTTCGAATCTTTGGATCGCGGACCACTGCCGATTTGAATAATTATGGCTCAAATCAAGTTTCTCGTAGTAGATGTTGATTTTAGAAAATGTCAGAGGCTGCTTTAACGCAGCTCGAGAATAAATTTTAAGAGGAGTTCGATCATGAACCTGTGATATGGGTCTTCTAGAGGGCGAAAGAGCTAGGTATTTGCTTTCACTTTTACTCTTGACTTTTATTTTTTATACCTAAAGTGTGAAATTGTTACTCTAAACGCAAAAAAAAACCCCAAAAGCAAATAAATATTAGCATTCAAAATCATCTAGATTTCTCTGTAATTTTCATAAATCAAATTGGAGGAAAATGAAATGTGGCTTAAAGCCCTTCAAATTGTTTGAGTAAAATCAAGCATAAATAACTCAGCAAAAAAAAAAAAAATATATATATATATATATATATATATATTCTTTTTATAATCCATTCTCTTGATTCCTTCATAGAAATATTTATATAATCACAAATTCATCTTGAGAAATTAAACTAACGGTACCAAACATTAAAAAATATTAATGTTATCTTAACATTGAATCGTCGTTAATATTAGACATGTAATTGGAACACGAGTGAATGCATCGTGTATGGAAAAGTATGAGAAGTGTTCTAATTATATATTATGCTTATTGCATTGCTATGGGCATGTACTAGTTGATGTTATGTAGGGGTGTGTCGAAGCAAGGTAAGAATACCTGCGAGTTTATTTGATGGCTTTGATGTTTGTCTTTGGGTTAAATTGCCTGATCATGGTAATAGTTGAGGCAAAGTAGAGGGCGTTGCTATTGATTTGCGGTCGATATAATGTTGCATATGTAGGTTGCACCCAAGGCAAGTTAGCATCCTAAATGATAGGTTGTTAACTTACTAAGATTTTATTTCACTTGTTGTTGTTTATTATTTTTAGGCCCGTAGTATGGAAAATCGTTACATTCAGTTTGGAGTCAAGACATTGTTGTGACCCCATACCCTGTCCCGAGGAACGACCATGGGTACAAGCTTCTTGTTACCACTATTAGGATAGATGAGGGGTAGGACAACTGGGTGGCTCACCTGTTTAAGGTGTGATAAATTCAAGTTGGCGATGACCGTTTTGGCCCAATATGTGATTTTGATGGACTACCCGACGAGTGTCCTGAGGAGTAGATCTAGGATCCAATGGATATCGATACCCCCGACAGTGTCGTAAAGGATTCGAAGACTAATCCGAACAAGGAGTACCCCTCTTATTACGACCCTAAGACTCCTTTCAAATACCATGACTTGTGATAGGCACGAGATGAATAGTTTTGGCTAGCCCTCGCTTTAGAGAAATTTAAATTAACCCTAACCCTCGCTAGTTTTTGTGTTGGTTAGTAAGAAGTTGCTGTTATAAAGGCTTGTAACTATTAAACTTCCAAGGTTTAACAAGTATATAAATTAAAGTAGTGCTTTTGAAAATATTTGTTTTTATGTTTACACTATCTCTATTGTTACGATTGACCGGGTGATTATTATATGCTTATGTTGCGTTTGATGGAAAAATAAAACGAATTGGTCAGTGACGTATCTTGGAACGTCGCATTTAAATGATGAAAGTGAATTAGGGGTTGTCATGTGCTGCAAGGTTGGGGCATGACAGGTGAGGAGGAGGAGATCTTATGCTCACTTGAGAAGTTTATTGCTCATAGATCCCCTTTATGGTCATTCAAAAAAAAAAAAAAATGGTTAACACTACAAAAATATTTCAACCTAGTACATTTATGGTAAATTTATCTCAAACTAATTTTTCAATAATAAAAAATTCAAAATCATTACACATGTGGTAAATTTACCCTCAGTTAGTTTATATTAAATTTTACTGTCAAATTATTGAGTTAGATGACACTTGATTATTGATGGCTATATCAATTTAGGGTTTTATCTTCTATTTATCATGGCTATATGAGTTTTGCAGTTTTGTTGTATTAACTTAATTTAATGGAAATTAATAGATAGTAAATATGTATTAGAGGCGAATTTATTACAATTGATCAATTTAAGGTTTTTCGTAGTATTAACTTAAAATAAAAAAAAAGATAAATGAGTCAACAAGTAGGAAGACAAAATGATGTAGATAAAAAGAAATGAAAAATAGGGGATCTAAATGGAGACGAGGAAGGAGAAACATATGGGGATCTAGTATGAAGGTTCAACGACATTTCCTGGAGTGCAACACTTTCCACCACCGAAAGGCCTCTTTCCACAAGTCATAAGCGCATTCTTTTTTATTAATAATCCATGCGAAGTGTCTGAAATGATTGACGACCCTACATGTCAAATCAGATACCGTCTATTGCAAGTTTGCCCAGAACAAGCGAAGAAACGACAAACATATAAAGCTTAGGAGAAATTATAAAACTCATTGTTTGTGTTAGTAGACGAATTTAATATTGATCTCTATACTATGCATTTAGCACGCGTGGTCTCCCAAAGTTTACTAGATTTAAATGCGTTGCCTTATGAGTCAACACACCAAAATAATTAAACTTTTGAGGATTCAGGACCGACTAGTGACAGTGTATTTGATTACATTCTTGACTAAGGAACTCTTTATCATATATGGAAAAGTGCTTCTCTTTAGGATCTATCGTGATTCTTTGATTACGTGGGAATGAAGAAAAGACCGATCTATTCACCATCAACGTTGGAAAACAATTCTACCATTGAGAAAGGATAATATAATATAATAGGATAGAATACAAAAAATATTACCGGGATCTCCATTGACTCGTGACTATTCCAATGTCATGAAATAGTGGAAAAGTCACCATTGATTTAGTCCCAAATTTTTTAGTTGATCCATTCAGTCATAAATATGATTTGTTGATATAACCATTCGTCAACAACACCTTGAACAAGATAGTTTATAAAGCGACAATAATTTTCAATGTGTTTGTCCACTCATGAAATGCATGTTTAGTCAATTGAGAGTTATGGGACCTCACCACCCATCAATGCATGGTGTTCTTCAGAGCCTTATTCCATTCCGACAATGGCATTTAGGGTTTATTCTGCATCAACATAAGATTGGTAATTCATTCGACACATCTATGGAGCTCCTTCTTGTTGTAAACTTTCAAGCGTTCTAGGGGAACCAAATCCAATACTTTGTAGTTGGGCTATTGTGCGTATGAAACTTGTCTTCAAGCTTGAAACTTCTTTTCCATTAATCCTGGATTTCAATATAGGATCCGTCCTGTCTCAAAGAAAGCATAGAAAGAGCATCTAAGCACTGGATCCACTAAGTGATTGTTGCTTAATGCACAAATGCCTTTAATAATAGCTTTTGCTTAAACGCGTGGAAAACTTTACTTTTTTTGGGTGCAATATCGAAAGTAGTATTCCCTTTGTGAAAATGACTTCTTACGACTTGACTTTCCTGTCAAACAATGATATCTCCTTTGTGCATCATGTCAAAAACACGCCTTTTCTATCGATTACTTTCATTGACTAGATAGAGGTAAGCATTTCTCGTCAGTAGCCAACTTTGAAGAACAAGTAGAATCTTTGAAATTTGCATTTTTTCACCGGGCTTGGACCATGTATCCCGGACAATCTTAGTACATATGGCGCAAGACGATTCCACAAATCAAGGCATCCTTACTCTAGATGGTGAAGATGTTACTGATTGTGAACCAATATTGGATTATTTACATAGAGGAATGGAAAAATTTGTGGAAAATCGAATTGTTATGCAATATTTATGTGACATCCTGATTTTCGAACCTGCTTTTGACTAAATGAATTGGGCTTTTTATCGATGCGTCTATGGCCTTTTTCTCTGAGTTGGCCACTCACGAGATAACTAGTCTATCAAGTGAAGCCATTAAGAAATATAAACGCAACTCATTTGAGAATTCGATCAGAAATTGACTGCTCGATCGTGCTAATCCGCAAGGGTCAATACGGCACTGTTAAAATCAATTAGAGACTGGAGATAGGTCAGTTCGACAGAGGCATGTAATTAAAGTGTGGGTGATTTCACCTAATTGTAAAATTCTTGTCGAACGGTACTAAACTGATTTTTCTGTCGATTCTGTACCCTATGCCTGTATTTGAAATCTCGAAATTTTCATGACAACCAAGAGTCGCCAATGAGTCAAAGATGCACAATGTGGATCAAAAATAATTGACCACGGGTCAAATGCGCTAAAAATTCCTAAAAGCTACCTGGTAGGTTAGATCACGCTAAAATCGTATCTAGTTGAAATTAACCACGAAATTGAACTCGGTTTTAGGAATCGAAAGTTCTGATATGTCACGATTTATTTTTGGAATGTTGACTCATTTTTCGAAGAACTTTCGGCGAGTTCGAATTTTTGGCGAAAATTCAAAAAATTAAGCGATTTTGGACTAGGAAATTCGGATAGGTCAAATTGGATACATTTTTGGCCTTCAAGTTGGATCTTTTGGTGAGGGAAATTGTAGAATTGAGTGTGGACTTCCTCTTTGGTATTTTGGCCATCAATTTGAGGTCAATTGGTGTGAAATTGAAGTGGAATTGCTAGAAATTCGTAGGCCGGGGGGGTGCAACATTTCAGCTCAACCTTAGCTTGTTGGGGAAGCTTGAGGAGGGAAATTGCTGCTCATAAGGGCTATGGACTTTGGGGGCTTCACACTCAAGTGTTTTTATATCTTTTGAGGAAGCATTGAAGGCCTTGTCCCCCTCCTTTCCAACTACAGCCCCATCTTCTTCTTCTTCTTCTTCAACATTTCTCCTCCATTGTTGCTGGAATAGAAGTAGAGAACCAGCCAGCACCTCTCTAAAGCCTTCAGCCTTTGCTGAACCAGCCAACAGCCATCGTTGCACCACCTGAGCCTAGCCCCGCACCTCCAGTCCAGCTTGCTCACCCGTCGTAGTCACCCGCGCGATTGCTGTGCTCCACGAGTCCTTGGTCCGCTCGTCCCTGGCTACTTGTTGCCGTCCGCCTACAAGCCACCGACGCCGCTCCAACCGTCCATTGTGTCCAACTCCCTCCGCCGGACCAGCCAGCCCCAAGTTCAGCCTGTCCTAGCCCCTCGATCCAGCTCCTTCCAACTAGCCACAGAACCGAAGTTCCAGCTCGGGCCGTGGGTTGTGTGGGCCTTTTTCGAGCCCTTCCAAGCCTCCTCAAGGTCGTCGTAGGCTTGAGTCTCGCTCACCTCCGCGTCGCCATCGCCATGAACTAATCGGCTCTCTAATCCGGTGAGTTTACTTGCTAAACATTACTTCAATGGTTAATTATACTTAGTGGAGGATTAGTTTAAACTAAGATTGGATTAGGAGGATTAGTTAATGTAATTAGTTGTTTAGTTAGTTAATTAGGCTAATTAGGTGTTAGATTATTTTAGTTATGGGCTAATTAGATTATGTGATTTAATTAGCTCAATACATTATTTATTTAGGTCCAATTAGGTGGTTAAATTAGTGTATATAGTTTAATTAGTGATTTATTTAATTATTTTATAATTTATTTAATTATTTTATAATTTATTTAATTATTTATTATTTTCCAAAAATTAGAATTTTGTGTTGATTTTCATGGTGCAGTTGGTTTGTGCAATTGAGGGTTGAATTGTGCAGTTGAGTGATGATTGTTGATTGTTGATTTATTATTTCAAAATTATGGATTTTTGGTATTTAATTAGAAAATACCGGGTGTCAGGTATTGACGCTAAAAATGTTTTTAAGTGAGATTTTTAAAAGTGAGGATATCGCATTTTATGACTCAAGCTGACCGTGTACTCACACACGACTATTTTACCGAGTGTTTTTAATATGAAGAAAATACGCCAAGTACATTATTTAAATCGAGACATTTGAGTGCAAAGCACGATGTCCTTGGCCGAGGTCGGTTGTGCATGTGATCACTATAAGAATCCGTCACCGATGAAAGTCGGGTGGACGATGCTCCTATATGGAATGCCTTGTCAATGGATGCTGGTCGAAGTAAAGGCTGGATTGATGCTCCTTTGGGAATGTCGTCTAGAAGTAGACGTTGTCGTGCTTAATAGGGTGAGACGATGCCCGGTTATGCCGGAAGACCGCTGAACGTCGAGTAGGTCATGCCTGTGGGACCGTAACTAAATTGGAACACCTGAATGATTGAGATGACCGCGCCTGATTATGGGACAAAATTGTATGGCACAGAATGGGATGTGTCATAACAATTTGACCTTATAATCGGAACCTGTGTGATTGATTGATTTATTAAAGTGAGGCGTTTCAATTATCAAATACATTGGATGTATGCATATGTGATATGAACTGTGCTGACGTGCAGGGAGGAGCTGAGGCGAGGTAAGTCCTTTATGATGTGTGTATAGGTTGCCTCTAGGTGTATTACCTTCCTAATCGGGGTTTAGGGTGTGAACTCGTTGAGATATTGTCTCACCCCGTCATGGTTTAACTTTTTACAGGTCCTTAGATGGAGGTTCGACCAGTTCGTTTTGGGCAACCGCGAGGGTATAGCGAACAGAGTATCGACTTCCCTATCCTTGGGAGTCCCTGGATTTGTGAGCTCGTCGTGACCACGAAATCGGGGTTTAGGGTGTGAACTCGTTGAGATATTGTCTCACCTCGTCGCGGTTTAACTTTTTACAGGTCTGTAGATGGAGGTCTGACCAGTTTGTTTTGGGCAACTGCGAGGGTATAACGAACAGAGTACCGACTTCACTATCCTCGGGAGTCCCTGGATTCGTGAGCTCGTCGTGACCACGATCTTGGCCAATGAGGGCCTACCACAATTGGTACCTTATTGATTCAAGGCATGGTTTCATCACGGGCCTAACGGGGAACAGGAAGGTCCTGTGGATGGTTTCGATGGACCTGCCATCGAGGGTGTGATTGGGGGTGGTACTCGACCCTGTCGTGGATGCCGACATTATAGCTGATAATGCGGTGAACCAGAGGCCCGAGGTGGAGGAACCTGCAGTAGAGGAGGTAGCTAATCCGTTTGACATCGACATCCCTGATGGTGTTGTGATAGACCTGGATCCCAAGTAGATAGGGTCCGGGGTAGGATTAGCTAGATAGTCCTTTTTGGGGCCTTTACTTTTGTATATAACTTGCAAGCTGACCTGGTTTGTTTATAAAAGTGTGTTTATGTTATCTGATTGTCCTGTTTTTCTATCCCATGTTTGACTATTTTTTGGAGATTGTTTATTACGCTTCCACATGTGCATAATCATTTGAGTCAGTGACGCGTCCTGGGAACGTCGCAAATTTTATCGACCATCAAGGGATGTGCGCGCGCTCGAGGTTTGGGGCGTGACAATTTACCTTATGTAACATGTTTGCATTATTCAGCTACTATGTTCATAGGAGCAATAATCCTCGGGGCAAGTACTTTCATGCATACCTCTTCTGGTTGATCTACACCATACCCTATTCTCGTAAGATGACACGCACTAGCTAATAGTCCACCGGGTGCTACATCATAAGTACATTGGGAACATATATAATTATAGCCATATACATATAAAATGACAGCATTGGAATCCCAATTTTCAAGCTTTATTTGTAAAGTCTCTATTCCTTGTTATTCAACCAACCATCATGAGAAGCAATTACAACGAGTACACTAATCAGTAGGATTATGAAGTAGCAATTAATGCAAAAATAGCCAATTGAAAAGCAATAGTCATGTTTCTGATCCTCCAATCTACCAACAAAACAAAAGAATTATACCATTTGATCCCCACTTGGAGAGTGTAGTACGAAGAAGAGTTGTATGTTGCATTTGAGAAGGATGAATCGCTTCTAAAAAGGAGCCTATTGATTCTCTCCTAATTGTTTGGATTATAGGGCAATGAAAATTGGCCCGTTACCCCTAGAGTAACTTTTATTTATTGAGCAACAACCCTTCGACTTGGCACCGTCGGATCTCTAAGGCTGACTTTCATTACTGCTCGATGGATGAGCCTTGCAGTCAAGCTCTCAATTGACTAATCTAGCTAACATTGAACTTGGTAAATGAAATGGTTCAATAATTGAAAAATGAGATTATTCAGGAATTTACATTGAATGCTAAGATTATGCATTGAACTTCTAGTCATATGGGTTCAGTGTCCAATTATGAAACCCTTGGAAAAAAGGATGAAGCAAAAAATAGCTACTATAACAAAACTAGGCGGAAATAACCATCCAGAATAACCTAATGGATAAATCGAGAATACATAAACAAAAATAGCAATCAGGCCAAAGAATGTGGTTACATTATAGGGCCACAATTGAATAGAGCCGGCGAGTTCAAATTGACGTACATAAAGCCTATTAGTGCGAAAGCATCATAACTTTTTTTTTTCATGAAATGGGTTGAATCAATATTATTCTAGAACAGCAAAAATTCTATTTAGGTTCACTAGGATTCATATTAGTTGGATCTTTCAACTATCTTGGTAAGAATTTGATATCTTTAGTTCTATCTCAACAAATTATTATTTTTTTCCACAAGGGATTGTGATTTCTTTCTACGGTATTGCAAGTCTCTTTATTAGTTCCTATTTATGGTGCTAACATTGGGAAAAGTACCAAAAAAGTCTTAAACCTATTGCATTGGTACCAATTCACTCCTAAACTTTTCAATTGGACCAATTTAGTCCTAAACCTTTTAATATTTATACCAATTCAGTCTATCAAGCTAATTTTGGCCGGCCGGCGCTAACGTGGACGTCGGCCGGTGGCCGGACGCTGACGTGGCAATTTTTATGATTTTTTTCGAAATTTTTATTAATTTTTATTGATTTTTTTTTAAAATTTTTCCTTTTCTTTTCCGGTGGTGGCCGGTGAGGCTCGCCGGCCACTAGGGGAGGGCCGCGAAGCCCTCGCCTGCCGTTGGTGAGGGTCGCGGCCCTTGCCTAGCCTCTCCCAGGCCGCTGGCGAGATGACTTCGCTTGGATCTGGGCGAGGCCGCCTTCGCCCGCTGGCAAGGCCATGGCGACCATCGCCAGGGCGAAGGCGAGGGCCGCGAAGCCCTTGCCAGCCTCTGGTGAGGGTCACGGCCCTCAGCCCTTGCCTTTGCCCTAGCGATGGCCACCTTCACTACCAGCGAAGCCGGAAGCGCAGCGCAGCGCAAAGCTCGGATTTTTCCATCCCGCGAAGCAAACCCACAAAACCCATTCCTCCTCTCTCTCTCTCTCTCTCTCTCTCTCTCTCTCTCATGCCTCTGTTGAACCCACCATCTCCCGTAGAAGCTTCGGGAAACAACGGAAAGCCCTCATCGAATCGAGAGAACTTCCCCCTTCTTCTCGCCTTGGATGGGAGGAGAGCGGGTGGTGGTTACTTGATCGGGGTGAGCGATGGGGGACGCAAATGCCATGGCCAACAACCTGGCCCGTGCCATCGCCACCGCCTTGGACTGGAGCTCTGCTCCCGATGCTCACCAGGCCGCCGTCTCTTTCCTCGAATCCGTATGCCCTCTCTTCCCCTCACCAGCCACGGGCGAGGCCGCTTTCGCCCGCAGCAAGGCCTGAGCGAGGCCGGCCTTACCCAGATCCGGGTGAAGCCGCCTTGCTGGAGGCCTGGGAGACGCCGGGCAAGGGCCGCAACCCTCGCTGACAGTAGGCGAGGGCTTCGTGGCCCTTGCCTAGTGGCCGGCGAGCCTCACCGGCCACCGCTGAAAAAGAAAAGAAAAAAGAAAAAAATTAATAAAAAAATTCGAAAAAATAAATAAAAAAATCATAAAAATTGCCACGTCATTGTCACCGGCCAAAATTGGTTGAATGGACTGAATTGGTACCAATATTAAAAGGTTTAGAACTAAATTGGTCCAATTGAAAAGTTTAGGACTGAATTAATACCAATGCAATAGGTTTAGAACTTTTTTGGTACTTTTCCCTACTAACACTCCTCATACAATAGGACGCTTACCTAGCTAACTAACATTTAGATCCAGCTCAACCCAACTTTTATTGGTTCACCTCAACACTCCCCACTTGTTAAACTGTTGCTTAGCAGTTTTTGGATATCAAATAGACCTCCCTACAAGGTATGCAAGCGTACCTATGAAAATTCAGAAGTTAGTATCCTCTTAAGCTTAATGGTCACATTCCGTGTTAGAGCATGCATTTAGAATTTACTCCTTATCGCACCATATGACGAGAATTTTCAAGAAAGAAACAAAATCATTTTGTGGGATGTTGCTTTAATAATATTTTTTATTTGTCGGAAAAGAAGAAATTTCATTTCTCACTAAGATTTTGCAATAACGTAATAGAAGACTCAAAGCAAAGTAAATTCCACAACAGTTCGAGGGGATTGGCTAACCAGTCACGGGTGGGCTCGTGTCGCTGGGCCTTAACCAGCCAGTCGGGGGCCTGATTCGTAAATTTACTGCAAGCTCAACAGCTTAGATTTAGCCTCATATAGAAGAAGATCAGCTTTAGATAGAAGAATATCAGCTCCCCACGTGCAAATGTCTTCACCTTTCATCACCTCCACGAGAGATAGATAATCCGACTCCATTACAATCTGCTGTCCTCTTCTTTTCAAAAGGCAATCCACCACAATTGCTCTTGCCTCCACCATCGTGGCCGAGTTCACCCTCACTGTTTTGGCAAAACCGTCCACTAGGTGACTAAAGTAAACTCTACGAATGCTCCCTTGAGCCATCAATGTTCATTTTCAGAATTCCCTTCTCCGGCCAACACCAAGATTCAGTTAAGCCTTTGTCTCTTTCTCTTGGGTTACTATCCATATAAGACCACTTACTAATATTCTGGTATTCGGCCAAAGCAGAGCTCACCGGGTATTGCAAATTCAGTTTAGATTACTTAAATGGATAATTGTTCCTTAATTTCCAAATTTGCCGGAGAATCACTACTAGGAAGTCGAAACTGATTGAGGGGCTTGAGAAGTTAAGTAGCCAATCATTAATTCCTGGTGGCAGCTGTTGAGAGATTTGGAATTGCACGGCTTGGTCTGACCAAATTTCGTTTGTTCAGGGACACAAGAAGAATAGATGCTCTAGTATTTTAGGGTGTTGCTTACATAGCTCGCAGGTATCCTCCTCTATAATGCTTATTCTTAACATATTTACTCTAGTTGGTAAAGCATTTTGACATAAACCCCAAATGAAAATTTTATTCCGGGTAGGTTTTGGTCTTGAAATCTTACTCCACAATGCCCTCAGGTCCTCGAAAGAGGTAGAGGGCGAAATATGACTTTACTTCTCAGTCGCCTCTTTGCTTCTATTATAATTGTTCTTGACTGTATACTCTCCTGATTTTGTTTTAGTCCAAACCAGCTTGTCCTTAGTTGGTAATGTTCCAAGTGGGATTGTGAGGATCTCACTGGTTAATTGCTCATCGAATATACTGATGAGAGTTTGTTCCTTCTATGAGTTTTCTTCTCTATTTATCAATTAGGCAATGGCTGTAGGTTCACCTCTATTCGCCGACCCTCCTATAGAACCTCTCGGCATCCCGTATTCTAATATTTTCCCCGTTCCCTACCCACCACCTGATAGATGGTTCAATTATTTCCCTTCCCAGCAAGATCCTTTCTTAGTTTCAGGACATCCCACTTTTTCCAATGCTAGCCCTCGCTTTTCTCATGAGCTTTCTGCCAAAAATCAGCTACTTTTTATTCAATACTCCTGCAAATAGGTACCAGAATTTTAAGATTAGACATCACATATTGTGGGATAGCATCGCACCATAGCCTTAAACAGAACTTCCTTCAAATCCTTTGATATTAAATTTTTTGTCCAACCCTGTAGTTTCATATTTACTCGAGCTAAAATTTAAGAGAACATTTGTTCCTTTGAAGTGCCCATAGATTAAAATCAAACATGCTTGCTGCTTTGATGATGTTAACTCACAACATAAATGAAGTGTAACAAGCATGAGGCGCACATAAAAGAAACTCTCTATTTCATATTACTAATATACAGTTAAATGCAAGCTGCTTTATAAAAGGGAATACGCCGAATACAAATAGTCTAAAGTCCTAAAAAATCTGACCCAAAGAAACTCTGACTAGAGATAATACGAGAATACCCTGAATATAAGTTCTTATTACTCCAATTAGTGGAGAATGCATTTCTACAACCCACAAAGTAATTTGGAAAGTGAAAAAGTAGTAATGTTTTTTCACAGAAGGAAGCTAGCGGATGACCCTCTTTGGTCTGAGTCGTTTTTGTCTATCTAGTGCTTGGTCTCCTCAATTTCCACTATACGTCTTGGTCTCTCTACAAGTCTCTTCGCCGGGACATCAAGTCATCGTAAGCTAAAACTGTCATTTTCTTTATTGTCACCAACCGAACCCCAAGCCGATGCTTCCATCTCACCATTGGGGGGTGGTGGCGGCTGGGGGTTTGGGGTTTGGGGGATTCATTGCGGATTCCCTTATGGTTATTGAAAAGAATAAGATAAGTTAGTCAACAAGTAGCAAGATAAAATGATAAGAATGGAAAAAATAATAATAATACAAGAGAGGGATCCAAAGACCGTTTCTGGCAAGTTTGTCCTGAGCAAGCCAAGAGAGGACGTACATAAGCTTAGGAGAAGTTATAGAACTCATTACTCATGCTATTATATGAATTCAATTTGATCTTTATACTATATTTCCAACACACTTAGAGTACGTTTGATAAACATTCTATTCGCGGGAATAATTTTTGCTCATAAATGATTTATTTTATACCGTTCCCAGGAAAAATTTCTCAATTTTTGAAGGCTATTGGTAACTACCCAAATTGTTTATTCCCGGAATAGAAATGCATTTGGTAAAAATTTTGAATTTGTTTGTTTCTTTTAATTTTTAAATATTTATATATATATTTTTATTTTTCCCTCTTTATTTTTTTCTTTTTCCTTTTGTTCCCTTATTCCTCCTTCTTTGTGGCCAGTCGCCAGCCATAATGGTGACCAAGGATTGACTTGGCAAGGTCCAACAAGCTCATCGAAAGTTTGCTTGACCATTGCGAGCCTCAGCATCGTAGATCTGGGAGAGGCCAAGCCTTACCGATGGTCAGGTGAGGCTCGATCTCACCTAGATAGCACAAGGTTGGCCTCGCCCTAGCTTGGCAAGGCTGTGAGGAGAGGCTCGCCCAAATCTGCGAAGTCGAGGTTCGCGGTGGCTAGGTGAGCCTTCGGCGAGCTTGCCAAATCTTGCCCAACCGGTCACCCCATCGACAACTACAATGGTGGCCAGTAGTGGTTGGTAACCGGCTGGGAGGAAGAAGAAGAGAGAAGGAGAAAAGAAGAAAATAAAAGAGAAAAAAAAGAAAAGTTGGGCTTAATTATGAAATTATTCTTAGGAACAAGAAACAATTTTTTTCTATTTCTTAATTCTATTCCAAATTTATTTCCGATAACCAAAAAAATATATATTTTTGTTCCTGAGAGCAAAAAATTTATCAAACGGATTTTTGTTCTTTTTTTTTTGTTCTAGGGATCAAAAGAATATACTCATACCCTATTTGGAGTGTTATCAAATGGGGCCTTAGTCTCCCAAAGTTTATTAGATTTACAAATTTTGCTTCATGAGCATGGACACACTAGTTTAATTAGACTTTTATGGCCTTAGGATCCACTAGTAACAATGTATTTAACCACATTCTTGATTAGGGAACTCTATTATATATGGAAATATACTTCTCTTTGGTGGTAAGGTCTATCACGATTCTTTGATTCATGGGAATGAAGAAATGACCAACCTTTTCACCATTTTCATTTGAACAATTCCTGCCTTTCAACTAAAAAAAGATAATATAATCGAAAAAATATTACCTTGTGAGTTGTGTTGGAAAAATCCGATATCGGAAAATTGGTGTGGTATAGAACAATTACTATATTCAAGTTAATCTATAACTTATTAGCCTAAGATTTTGAGGGAAGGTAAGTCCAATAGGATACATTGACAGGACCGTGTTTGGGCTCCCTCTAAGCAATCTCTCTAGGCAAAGATATCATGGTTCTATTGTGTGCTCACAATAAATGGTATCAGAACTATTGATAGATCAGTGGGCCTCCAATCTGTTCCAATGTTTAGTGAATATCTCAAGTAATGGATATGGTGATCAACACAGTTTTTGGGTGATGAGCGGTGTATGTAGCAAAGAGGGCCTGATGGCAACCTTCATAGTTCGGTCCTAAGAAAGAGACTAGGGATGAAGGTGAGCGATGGATATTCAAGTTGAGATAAATTGATGCAAAAGGATAACCGAATTAAGGTGGAGAAAACTTGACATTGAGCTCATACATGAGAGGAGACTGTTGAGAAAGAAGTCCCACATTAGAGAATTGATGTAGTGTGGTGTGAAGTGAAGTAGTTAATATATCATAATTTGCTCATAACTCATTAGCTTAAACATTTGAGTAAATGTAAGTCCAACTAAATATGTTGATGGGCACAAACTTAGGTTCTTCCTTGGCGATCTCCCTTGGTGAAGGTATCAAGCTTCTGTTGTATTCTTTTAACAAATGGTGTTTAGAGCAACATGAGCCAAATGACAGACTTTAAAGTTAAGTTTGAAGAAAGAGACCAAGGATGTAGTTGGGTATTAATGGAGATTTAAGTTGAGATATTTGATATCTACCTACTAACTAATTCCTAATCCTAATTGTACACCCATAAAATTGCATTGGACCTGAGTGGATGACTATGAACTTAATTAAATAATTTGGACTAAGCCTGAGAAAGAGGCAAAACTTGGCCCGAGTCTAGGATGAAGTTTTTGTTGCAGAAAACCACAAAGAAAAATAAAGATTTTGAGTTTTAGTTGAGTTAGGTTTAGCCCATGAGGGTTAAAATTAACAAGCATAAGTGCATTAAAAGTCGTAAAATTTGTCACGAAAGTGTAATTGAGTCCTAAAACTCTTAAAAGTGTAATCAAGTCTTAAAACTTGTCACGAAATACAATTGATTCCTAAAACTTTTAAAAAAATGCAATCAAGTTATAAATCTTGCCAAATTAATCTAATCAAGTCATTTCGTTGATTGCATGTTTTGAAAATTTTAGGATTCAATAACACTTTTACGACAAGTTTTAGAACTTGGCTACACTTCGTGACAATTTTTAGGAATGAATTGAACTTTCCAAAAGTTTTAGGATTATATTGTACTTTTGTAATAAGTTTTAATACTTTCAGTGCACTAATCCCAAATTAATAAAAGGCTTTGAGTCTAATTTTAACAAGCCCATAAGGATTAGGCCTTTTATTATTAAAATGCCCAAAACGCATTAGGTCTACACAATTGAGAGGACGGCAATTTCAGAATTGAGAGCTTGTCGAGAGAAAACACGAGAGAAAAGAGAAAAAAGAGTGCTTGGAGTGGGAAACTTAGCCAAGACCTTTATGGCCGGGGTCCATCGACAACGACGCGACTCTTCCCCGGCGAATGTCACCATGACACCGTCGAACCCTCAGTCGCTGCTGCTGCTCCAACGAAGCTGCTCTGCCGCGACAAAGCCTCCCTCCCTGCCTCACTACGACGACACTGCTGCCTTGATCCGAGAAGCTCTCTTCAATGACTAGAAGCCCTCCATAGTGATGACGATGAGCTGCTTCGATTCCCTTACACCAACGACGCTGCTGTCTACCCTGCTCCGAGCCCGGCGCTGCCTCTTGCTGTTTTCGATGACGTCATCCCGAGAAGCCATCAACGAGCCCTGAATTATCGCGACGATCTGCTGCCCTCTGTGGATTTGCCGGCCGTGCCTCTAGCCGCCTACACCAAAATTTGAATTTGTTTTTGCAGGTTTTTTTAGGCGGGACATCACTGCTTGCAACCTTCTCGTGACAAGTAGCTAAGCCGAGCTATTACTAAGCCACAACGAACACCTTGGCAATCCCACTTGTCCAACCACCGCCGCTGGCCGCTGACCATTGTCCACAAATCTCACTAGCCATCGATTCTAATTGGAAACCAAATCTCTCAAAACAGCAACTTTCCTTATCGGTTTTGAATTTAATAGTTTATTGCCTGATTTGAACATATCTTGGACTAATGTGATATTTTGAGATATTTTTGGCATTATCCAATTAGGAGATCTTAAGTTTAAAAAATCACTATAATCACTAATTTGGTCCACAAGATGTCGGATCATTTTTTTTTTTTTTGGATTTTTTATTGAATTTAGATTATGATAATCGTTAATTTGAAACACGGATGTTAGAATATTTTTTGATTGTCTTGATGTTTCGTTTTGAATTACAATGAATATCTTGATGTGGGTTTCATATATTTCATGCTTCGATTTGGTGAAATTTCATATATTGAAAAAATACAAAAAAAAAAAAGATTGCGTCTCATGTTCGATTCAAATGGTTTTTCCAGATAAAATTGCACCTTAGATATTATCTAATAGTTTAAGATAAGTTTCTAACTAAAAAAAAAATTAATCTATTTTTCCTCCTAGTTTGAATTGGATAATATCTCACTTAAATCATTTCTTTTAATTCTTTATTAATTCTGAGTTTTAATAATAAAAAAATCCAAAAAAAAAGGAGCATGTGAATGTCATATAGGAATAGCTCGCCATGTCATTTAATGCCACGTCATTGTTATGAACCATGTCATAGTGCCATGTCATTTTTGCCATGTCATTCATGCCATGTATCATATATGCCATATCACCTTCTATGCCATATTATCAATTTCATGTCATTTAGTGATTGTATAAGGTCATTTAACTTAGCATGCATGTTATATTAACATATTTTTATTTTAATTGCATGTCATGTCAAATTAGGTCATAATCTAGAATTTTCATTTTATACAAAGCATATAGCTTAGTTTCATAAATAAAAGAAAAACCAAACAAAAGGGAATTAATTAGAGTTGTTAATTAGTTAGTAAAAAACACTTTAGGCTAGGCATTGCATTTTAATAGATACTTTGCAGATATTTGGGAAATTGATTTATGTGCTTTGCTTGCATTGAGGAATTTAAATCTCTTTATCTATTGTAGCAATATGTTTATTGTATTTAGTTTATTAAGTGTTATTTTTTATGAGTGCGCACCTATATGATCACTCCTCACATGATAATGGTTAGGTTAGAAATTAATCCAAGTTGCTTGCAAATATTCTTGAAAATAAAATAGTAAATTCATTAAAAGGGCATGCAAGTAATATGACATAATCAAGCTCCTAAGTCCATAATCTCTGGTTCATAGATAAGTAATCTCCTATAGTCTACTTAAGGTTTCGTTTATTTCATGAAAAATTTCATGTTTTCGGAAAATATTTTCCAAGAAGCCATTTTCCAAAAAAAATGATGATATTTTCCAATGTTCGACTTAAACCTAAAAATGAAGTGGAAAATATTTTCCATTATGTGGTATCGACTTGATTTTTTGGGAAAAATTACCAAAAAAATCAAATTTTAATTTTTTTAATGGACCAAAATTTTTTTATTTTAATTTATGTATATTTATTAGTTATTTTTTTAATATATTAGTTATTTTTTCTCATGACCTACCAAAATGCAAATCAATAGACCCGAGCTCTGCCTAGGTCATCGAGCTCACGGCTTGCCAAATCCAAGCGAGCTCGAGCTCTCCTAAGGTAGGTCGGGTGAGCTTGAGCCTCCCCCAGCTCTTTGGATTTAGCCCCAAGTGAGCTCAAGCTAACCGAATTAGGAGAGGCGAAGCCTTGCCCATCTTGCCACAGGTTGATGAGCTCAAACCTGGTCGGTATTTGGCGAGCTCGAGCCTCAATGACTTGTAGCAAGACTCGAGCTGGCTTATGATCGGTCACCGGCTGCCGTTAGGGGTGAGCGGTTTTAGGTTATGTGTAGGTTCCAACTAGAACCTGAAACCTACCCATAAGAATATGTTTATCATTTTTTGGAATTTAGAACCTACCCTACATACCCTAAAACTAGGACCCTACCCTATCATAGGTTCCAAGGTTGGTTGTAGGGTCTACCCAAGTTTCATCTATATTATTATTCGAACAACTATAGTTCACTAATCATAACTTATATTTAGACACATGAAAAATATTAACATTAATAAAATAAAAATCTTAGTAAATTCTTAGACTAGTGCTTCCAGATTATACACTCATCATCGAACGGTATGAAATATTAGAGAATCGCACGGAAACATGGATCAAGAAAAACATTAAAAACTTGTCCCAGGTCCCAAGTTCTAGGTTACAGGTTCTAGATAACAAGTTCCTCCAACTACCAACCTAAAAACTACCCATCAAAATAGGTTATTTATTTTTTGGAACTTGGAACCTACCTGACATACCTTGGATATGAAACCTACATGTTCCCACCAATCCGATTCTCAGGTTCCAAGTTTTACCTTAGCACCATAGTCACCCCTAGCCACCATCATGGCTGGTGACCGCCCAAGAAGAAAAAGAAAAGGAAAGAAAAGGAAAAAGAAAAAGAAAATATTAAAAACTCGATTTAAAAAAAGAAAATAAAAACATAGAAATAAAAGGAAAATGTGTTTGATGAAAGAAAGTGAGATAGTAGAAGTTATGGAAAACGTTTTCAATTTTCTGAATAGTGAAAAATATTTTCCCACTTTTGAAGGTGTTTTTGTTAATAGTGGAAAACGTTTTTCTTCACTAGTTCATTATCCGTGAAACAAACGCCAAAAAATCCAAAAAACATTTTTCTGGAAGTTATTTTCTATGAAACAAATTGAGCCTATATATCTAATCAACCTACTAAAATACCGATTAGTGACAGCTCTTAAATGAATTGATCTTGCACATTGGTATGGATTTGAGGGAAAAAGTGCAAGTTTAGTAATCCATTAGCCATCCCCTAGTTGGTTCAATGGAGGGAAGGTCACGATGGGAGAAATTGTCAAAAGGCACATGTGAATTGTGTTACAAAAATCTCACATCAGAGAATTGGTATGATATGGAGTAGTTAATATATACAATTGGCCAATAAATTATTGGCTTAATTTTTTGAGTCGAGATGGGTTCAACTAGATGTGTTGATGTATTCGAGCTTAAGTTCCCTCTTTGCGATCTCCCCAAGCAAAGGTATTAGACATCTACTGCTCGTAACAATTGAAAGGACATTTGGCAATGAAGTCTAAATAGTTGTTTGAGTCCTAAGCTAAACTCTTGTCCTTTTTAGTTCTGTTGCTTTTGCTCCTGAGGTAGCTTTCCTTATGGCTTATGGCTATTACATAGCCGGTTTTTGGAGTTTCATTCTTTTGAGTAATGCTAAGTTAAGCTCTCAGAGTTTCATTCCTAATCAAAATTATTAGCTCTACCCTATTCGTCAATGGGGGTATTCTCTGAGTAAGGGTCTTCCCCAGCTAAAGAAGTCTTCTCTGTCTTATTTGCAAATGTTTACTACTCAATTCATTGATTACTTAATGTCTTGACTACCCACAGACTGAGTTCCAAGTCATGACTCGCTTTGAAAGCAAAAAATCTCCTCCATCTGCAACAACTTATCTTCTAGCTCAAGAAGAAAGCTAGAGAAACTAAACTAAACAATCATTTACGTTGGATCCCTTCCAGCCTAGCAAGCAGCCTGCGTTTATTCCGAACCTTTTTTGTTTGCCTGAGTAAACAAAAAAGCTTTCTCGTTATTGTTGGTTAGTAAACTCTAAAAAGCAGCCATTCACTTCAGGGTCTGAAGGAGATGTAGTTGCTCTTACTTTTTTTTTCTTTATCGAGATTGGCTTGGTCTTCAGTGTACTGCACCAAAGCTTATGGAGCCTGTGATATCCCGAAAATGGGTTCCTATTTCAAAATATATGAAATGGTTATTTCGTCGATGTGCTTATAGTCACTTTACTCTGAACTGATCACTCACGAGTTAACTAATTTATTGGGCAAGACCGTATAGAGTTAAAACGCAAAAGACTAAAGAATAACTGATTTATTGGGCAAGACCGTATAGAGTTAAAACGCAAAAGACTAAAGAATTCGATCTGTAATAGACCGCTCAACCATAAGAATCAACGAGAGTCAATACTACGCTGTATAAATCAATTAGCAAATGGATATAAATCGATTCGATAAAAGTGCGTAGTCGATTTGCGGATGATTCTGCACGATTATGATATTCATGTCAAACCACGATAAACCGATTTTCTATTGATATTATATTCAGAGTACGTAATTGAACTCTTGCGATTACATGACAATCGAGGGTCATCTGCAATTCAAATATGCACAAACGTGGATCGAAAATTATCGGCCACGAGTCGACTGCGCGAGAACCCCTAAAAGCCACCCGATAGATTAGGTCATACTAAAGTCACGTTCGATCGATTTTAATCATGAAATTTAATTCGATTTCGGGTATCGAACTTTCGAGGGTTTCGAAATATAATTATTGGACGTCATCACATCGTTCGTCGAATTATCGATGAGTCCAAAATTTTTAGAAAATGAATTAGCCGAAAAAAAAATTCGGATCAAGAGACAAAATTCAAATTTTGGACCAAAAAGACTATTTTTATTGAAATTAAAAATAATACAAATTTGAGGGGACAAATTTCTGAGTTGCGAGGAAATTTTGCAAAGTGGATGGAAGTGAAAATCATCAAAATTAGGGAAATCTTAAAGAAGTATTTTTTTCTTCTTTTTTTTTTTTCTTTTTTCTCTCTCTCTCCCTCTATTTTCTCTCTCCTTTCCCCCGCCCCTCCTCTCCTCTCACGTTCAACCCCTCTTCCCCCCCTTCTGCCAAACCTACCCACTCCCCTTCTCTCTCTCTCTCTCTCCCTCTCTCTCCCCTCCTCCCTCACGCCACCCTCTACCACCCCCTTCTCTTTTTATTTTCCTTTTCTTTTTTTCCCTCTTTCTTCTCCCTCCTCTCTCTTTTCTCTCCTCCCCCACGCCATTTCCCTACCCTCCTTCTGTCGACCAGCCTCCATTTCCCCTCCTTCTCTTCTTCTCACGCCATTTCCCCCCTCACCATCATCTTCATCTCATCACCATCTTCATCCCCTCACCACCACCTCCATTGACCACACCATCCATCACCACCATTGCCGCCACCACCACTCACCACCGCCCACACCACTCCTCGCCACTGCAAACCACCGCCAAGTTGAGCCCCATCGAGCTTGACCACACCTCCATCATCACCATCTCCACCGCCGAGCTTTCGAGTTGTCGCTGCTCGGGCCGCTCGTCCATCCAGCCGCCCGTATCATCATCACCGTCCCCGAGCCACCCTTGCCATCGCAAGTTGAGCCACTACCATTGCCACCGCCCAAGCTGAGCCCCCCTTGGCCATGAGCTCAACTTCACCGAACCGCTGCCATCGAGTTTCCGTTCGAGTCATGAGCCTTGTGTTCTCGATGCCGTCACACTGTAGTCGCCGCGAGCTCGCCATCGCCGGAAACCCGTGAGTTAACTTCCTAATTGTGGATTAAGGTGTTAATTACATTTAGGGGGTGGTTAGTTTAATATTATTGGCGGTCAGTATTTGTTAATTTTAGTTTAGCCTTAATTGCGATTAAGGATGGTTTAAAATCAAATTTAAGTGCGATTACTAATTATATTAAATAATCATGGTTAGATTAATTAATTGAGTTTAATGACATATTGGCCGTTAAGTATAATTTTATGCTCGTTTTTCTGGATGAGATTGTGCATAATTCCGGTTGTTTGCACATATAACACTATGCTATTGATTGCTCAATTATAAATTTTTATTTACTATTTTCAAATGAGGTTTTATGGGCAAGAAAATAAAAAAATATGAGGTGTCGGGTTTGAATGCCGAATTTTACGTGCTAAATAAAACAATGGGGTTTTAAAATGAAAATGTGTAATGTTTGATGGGTTGATTTCAAATACGTGACCATGTACGAATATTTCATTGGGATCTTTAAATGTGAAAAATTGCCAAAGTTAATTATTTGAAAACAAACTCTTTTGTTCTAGGCTAACAATAAGAATTGGCTTGATTATTGATGTGCTTCAGTGATCATTTAATTGAACCCATCACTCAACGGGAGTTTGGGGGTGATGCCCGATTTTTATTGGATGCCTGGCAAGGGTCCGGATGCCGAGTCGCGGTTGAGGCCGGACCAATACTCCTTTACGAAATATCGTCTAGGCGGGGGTTCTAGACAATGCTGTGCCTAATGGGGCGGGACGATGCCCGATTATGCTAGAAGACCGCCAACTCATGTGTTGGCCGTGGCCCGAAGGGTCGTAATAATCATAACACGTGTGAATGGTCGTGATACATTGCACTTGATT
Organism: Eucalyptus virginea; assembly: GCA_014182375.1. Classification (NCBI taxonomy): domain Eukaryota; kingdom Viridiplantae; phylum Streptophyta; class Magnoliopsida; order Myrtales; family Myrtaceae; genus Eucalyptus; species Eucalyptus virginea. The sequence goes on along the minus strand of CM024521.1, from coordinate 12,236,425 downwards.
ATGTGGTAAAACTGTTAGGCACGGTATGAGACGTGTCAAAACAGATTTTACCTTATAATTGGGACCCGTGTGGATACTTGGTGTGGCACCCCGAACCCCCTTAGGTCGCCACAGGCACCAAACGTTACACCTAACTACATCTCTTAGAAGAAGCGTCGTAAATCATAGACATTTTTTTTTTTTTTTTGAAAACGGTCCCAGCACGACTCATTAGCGGAAGCAAAATATAACATTACCATCTCCCCCTCCATCAACCATGATACAATTGCACACCACTAATCATCATAATAAAAGACAAAGCCATGACACTTTATTTACATATTTTCAAGATGGGTTTCCTTGGATCGGTACATCAAAAGGTAATACCAGGATTTATAGCCACACTCGGCCATAGCCTCAAAAAGAAACACTCGACCCGCTAAGTCTATCGTGTAAGATCCCCCATCACTAGCGTCGGCTAAACATCTCAAAAAGTTTCAGCTCCTACTTGTCACGTACGGGCCCTCACACCCATCCCGGTGCATCAGGCTGTGACGGCGGCAACATCCCACGCATCACTCCGTTCCGACGAACATGGACGGATATGAACTCCTGGATAACAGGGCCCCCAGCCGAGCCCACATCGAACATAACTAAACAGCGCACTCGAATATACGTCAGTCCAGGAACGGAGGGACAGTCAAACTCCTCGCACTCAACCTCTACATCGGAAGGTAGGCCGTAAAATACGCCCCGCGTGACAGCAGGGAGCGGCATCCTACTAATCTGAAATGTTGGTCTCCGAAGGGGTGAGTACAACCACTCAGTAGGTAAAGGATCAATAAGCCACTCAATACATCATGCCATGTAGTCATCACAATCATAGCATCACATGACATACAAATATCCATGCACAACATACCATGGCATCACGCACATGTCATCATACCTCATATACCATCATCATCATATAGACATCACCATCATATCATACACTTACCATCATCATGTCACATATGACATCATCCTTACCATGCATCCATGCATATGACATCATTATCATATCATATGTACCATCATCATTACCATGCATCCATGCATATAACATCATCATCATATCACATGTACCATCATCATTACCATGCATCCATGCATGTAACATCATCATCATATCACATATACCATCATCATTACCATGCATCCATGCATGTAACATCATCATATCATGCATATATCATCATGCATCATGTCATGCATATATCACCATGCATAATTTAATTTCAATTTCATCTTGAATCGCCACATTTCTCTTTCCCGGGACCAAAGTTTGCATCCCACATGTATCCAAGATACAATTCAGACCATCCGGCTCCCCTACTCTCCGGGCATCTCGTACCCCAACTGGCATCACGAGGACCCTCCGGCATCCAGCCATTTAAGGCCACCGGGCAACTGGCCGCACCCTTCAAGCCAGGCATCTCGCACCCAAACTAGCATCGCGAGGTATCCCTCGACACAATACCGTGCCGAGCTTCCGGCTTCCCCACTCTCCGGGCATCTCGATACCACTCGGTCTCCTGAGGACCCTCCGGTATCCGGCCATTCATGACCACCGGGAAACCGGCCGTACCCTTCTAACCAGGCATCCCGACACTCCCGGGGCATCGTCGGCTCACCTCCGACGGCCTTCTCATTTATCTCAATTCACATCTCTATAATACAATTTAACATGGCATGTGATGTGATGGCAATCAAGATCATACTCATCATTGAATTCATACATGCACCTCAAATCATCATCATATATGCAGCAAGACACCATCATCCATGGCAATACAATTCATGGAATCCATACCATTTAAAATAGTTCATATTTCATGCCCTTTACAAAATTCCAACATGTACCATTTTTAGAAAATATTCAAATTAAATATCCATATGCTTCTCAAAAATCACGAAATCAAGGCATGTGATAGACAAGACAATAGGATAGCAATTTCATGTAAAACACATGCCCAATAGGGTTCCACGCAAGGAGATATAATCCACACGATTTCAGCATGCAAATTCGGATAAATCAGAATGTGCAGTTTTCGAAATAATTCAATTAAAATATCCTAACGACCTCCAAAAATTATGAAATTATACCAGGTTATAGTTAAGACACTAAAGAAGATTTTTCCTGAAGACATCTAGGCCAAATTCTTCCTAGATAATTTTCTATAGTCATTCGAAGCCTCTGGTTCTCGCACCGAAACGTCCAGTATAGCTATCACCGAAATATCAAGTTTTTACCTACTTATTCTTCTTAATTTCCTCTGAAATTTGGATATGTTTTACTTCAAGAGGTACCCTACAACTTTCATTAAGGGATCTAAGTCAAATTTCCTGATTATAGTCATCATATAGGTCCATGAAGTCTCGGGTGTCCTGTTCCGCGTCTCCAGATCTACTATTTTCAAGAATAAGTTGATTCACTAGGCTACACTTGTTCATTTTACTTCAAATTTGAGTATGTTAAACTTTAGGATGTTCTCTACAAGTTTCATGAAGAATTCAAAGAGAGATTCATAGTAACAATCGACATACAACCACAAATCCACCGAAAGGTCAGTAAAATCGTTCCAGATCTAGTGTCTTCGTAGGATGGGGGTTTGACCCCTTAAATCTCCATCATTTTGTCCCAAATTTTATTATGTTGTATTTTAAGATGTTGGCTATAACTTTTATGAAGGAATCAAGGTCAAAATCAAACTCGAAACATGCATGCAAGCTCTCACAAGATTCTGGTTCAGGCGGTTCATACGAAAACAGCATACAAACTCAAGAACAAGTCACATTCAAGCTCCGATTTTGCCTTTCCTATGATCCGAAACCTACCACAAACAAATCACACATGCAAGGCACACATGCAAGGGTGGAAATCAATCCCAACTTGCCTCTAGACCGAAGAGAACGATGGCACACGGCGGACGAACGGACGGCGTGCGGCGGCGACGGGCGACTCCTCCTCCCTCTTGGCTCCTCTTCTCTCTCGCCACTCACTCTCTCTCTCTCTCGCGATTCTCTCTCTCTCTTTGGCCGAATAGCACCAACCGGCCACCCTCTCTCTCTCCTCTTCCTTTTATTTCCCCAAATCCCCATCATTTGCAATCATCACTTGCCTTTCTACAAGCCAATGCATGCAAGCTTCCTTTTTGCCACTTGTCATGCCACATGCAATGGGCTTGGGCTTGGAAGAAGTGGGCCGGCCACTCCTTCCCCCCCTTGGTCGGTGGCAGCCCACTTGTGGGCTTCAATGGGCCGGCCAACTTGGCCCATTAAAATCCACCTTTGGGCCTAAGGCCCAATCCTAATTAAAAATCAAATTTTACCCTTTCTTATTCTTTCTTTTTAGAATTTAATTACTAAATTCCACATGGCCAAAAATCTTGTAACATTTTATTTATAGAAACTTAGTCTATAAAGTGCATAGCCAAGCATAGATTATTCTCATTAATTTATCTAATTTAAGATCTCATGAACACAAGCACATATCACTTAATCTTAAAAGGAGACTAATGGCTAAAGCATAAACCTTAGGAAATTTATCACCTAATTATGGGCTTTAACACACCTTAGAGCTTGTCTTGAAATTTTGGGATGCCACAATTCTCCCCTCCTTAAAGAATTTCGTCCTTGAAATTAGACACTACTCGTGCCTTCTCGAAACAAGTAAGGGTACTTTTCCTTCGTCTTATCCTCACTTTCCCATGTGGCTTCCTCCATACCATGATGTCGCCATAATATCTTGACCAATGGGATCTTCTTAGTCCTAAGAATTTGTTCCTTCCGATCCAATATCTGTACAGGCTCTTCGATATACCTCACTTTCTCATCCACTTTGATGGCTTCATGATCGAGTATGTGACCAAGATCCGGCTGGTACTTCCTCAGCATCGATACATGAAACACATCATGCAAATTTCCCAACTTAGGAGGCAGCGCTAAACGATAAGCTACATCCCCTATCCTTTCAAGTATCTCAAAAGGTCCGACAAATCTAGGGCTTAACTTACCCTTCATCCCAAATCAAGATATCCTTTTCATTGGAGATACCTTAAGGAATACATGATCTCCCACACTAAATTCTAAAGGCCTTCTACGCTTATCTGCGTAGTCTTTCTGTCTACTCTGAGCCGTTTTAAGTCTTTCTCTGATAATTTCAACAGCCTCAGTGGTAACTTGTACCAATTCAGGTCCTGTCAACTTCCTTTCACCTACTTCATTCCAACAGATAGGAGTCCTACATCTCCTTCCGTATAATGCTTCATAGGGAGCCATGCCTATACTTTTTTGGAAACTATTATTATAGGCAAACTCCACCAAATGCAATCTTTCATCCCAATTTCCTTTGAAATCAATTACACAAGCCCTTAACATATCCTCTAATGTCTGAATTACTCTTTCTGTTTGTCCATCTGTCTGTGGATGAAAAGCAGTACTAAACTGAAGTTTAGTCCCTAATGCAACTTGAAGACTTCGCCAAAAGTTCGAAGTGAATCTCGAATCCTGATCCGAGGTAATAGTCACTGGAACACCATGTAAGCGTACCACTTGACTTACATACATGTCCGCATATTTGTCCATTGGGTAGTCCATGCGAACAGCTAGGAAATGAGCAGATTTAGTCAAACGGTCCACTATAACCCAAATAGAGTCATGACTACTTGACGTCCTTGGCAATCCTTGTATGAAGTCCATCGTTATATGCTCCCATTTCCATTCTGGAATGTCTAATGGTCTCAAGAGTCCTGCGGGTTTATGATGCTCCGCTTTTACTTGCTGGCACGTCAAACATTGAGAAACGTGCTTAGTCGTATCTGCCTTCATACCATTCCACCAGAACTGCTGACGTAAATTCCTGTACATCTTTGTACTACCCGGATGAATACTATAATTACTCCTATGTGCTTCCGACAGAATTTCCTTCCTTAATTCTTCGTTGTCGGGAACAGAAAGTCGTCCTTGGCATCTTACTATTCCATCATCAGAGACTTGAAATTCTGGTCTTTTTCCTAAAGACATAGAGTCTTTCATTTTCAAAATCTCCGGGTCATACTCTTGCAGGATTTTAACTTTCTGAATAATCTCCGGTTCAATCCTTAATGCACTAAGCATACCGGTAAGGCAATCTACTTTCAATTTAAATTCTGAGTCTGTAACGGACTTTAACAAACTCCATTCCGCTATTCTTAAACTGGCCATGGAGATGGCCGACTTACGACTAAGAGCATCCGCTACCTTATTCGCCTTCCCTGGATGGTATTTTATCTCACAATCATAATCGTTTAACAACTCCATCCATCTCCTTTGTCTCATGTTCAACTCCTTTTGTGAGAATAGATACTTCAAACTCTTATGGTCCGTATAAATCTCAAACTTTTCCCCATACAAATAGTGTCTCCATATCTTCAAGGCAAACACTATAGCTGCTAGCTCTAAATCATGCGTTGGGTAGTTCAGCTCATGGGGTTTTAATTGTCTAGATGCATAGGCTACGATCTTGCCATGCTGCATCAAAACACATCCCAGTCCTTTGTGAGATGCATCACTATACACCGTTGTAAAACCATCGGAGTCCGGTCGGTATAGTCAGAATTGGAGCCGAGGTCAATTTCCTTTTAAGCTCCTGGAAACTCCTTTCACATTCCCCATTCCATTCAAACTTGACATTCTTTCGAGTCAACTTAGTTAAAGGTCCTGCCAGCCGTGAAAATCCCTCAATAAACCTCCTATAATAACCAGCCAGTCCTAAGAAACTTCGTATTTCAGTAGGTGTCGTCGGTCTCGGCTAATTTATTACCATCTCAACTTTAGCTGGGTTTACTGCAATTCCTTCTCCTGATACCACATGCCCTAAAAATATTATCTGGTCCAACTAGAACTCACACTTACTAAACTTGGCATACAACTTATGCTCTCTTAGGGTCTGCAAAATTATCCTCAAATGTTGCTCATGCTCTTTAGGCCCTTTTGAATACACCAGAATATCATCGATAAATACAATCACAAACTGGTCTAAATAAGGCTTAAATATCCTATTCATTAGATCCATAAATGCAGTCGGCGCATTAGTCAATCCAAATGGCATAACAAGGAACTCGTAATGTCCATAACGAGTCCTGAACGCAGTCTTAGGAATGTCCTCTTTCTTAATTCTCAACTGATAGTATCCCGACCTTAAGTCAATCTTAGAGAAGACCGAACTTCCCTGGAGTTGGTCAAACAAGTCATCAATTCTAGGCAAAGGATACTTATTCTTAATGGTCACCTGGTTTAGCTGCCTATAGTCAATGCACAAGCGCATCGATCCATCTTTCTTTTTCACAAACAAGACCGGTGCACCCCAAGGTGAACCACTTGGTCTAATGAATCCCTTGTCAAGCAACTCCTGCAGTTGCACTTTCAATTCCTTTAATTCGACTAAGGCCATCCTATATGGAGCTTTTGATATAGGTCCTGTTCCAGGCATTAATTCAATTTCAAACTCAATCTCTCGCTCTGGTGGCAATCCAGGCAATTCCTCAGGGAATACATCTTGAAATTCGTTAACTACCCGAATTTCATCAATCTTAGGCTCTTCCTTAGTATAGTCTCTAACCATGGCCAAATATCCTTGACATCCTTTGTCAAGTAACGCACGAGCTTCTATTGCTGAAATAAGCGCTACAGGCAGATGGGTTTGACCTCCCAGAAATTCACAACTAGACTTATCAGGTAAGGTAAATTGGATCACTTTCCTATAACAATCCATCTGAGCACGATACTTACGAAGCCAGTCCATTCCTATGATAACATCAAAATCATACATGGCCATTACAACTAAGTCTATTTCCATAACCTTTCCCCCATTGATATCTTACAATTTCCACACACCAGCATAGACAATAACATATCCTTTAGAGGCGTAGAAACACAAAGAGGCGTCTCAAGAGGCATAGTTTCTATCTCACTCAACTGTCTATATCTTTCAGACACAAATGAATGCGTAGCACCCGTATCAAACAATGCATATGCCTTTTTATCATTTACGAGGATCGTACCTGAGATAACATTCTGGGAAGCTTCCGCTTCCTCTTGGGTGATCGCATACACTCTTCCTTGTGCTGGTGGCCTCTAGGGATTCCTTGGTAAGTTTGGCCTAACAGCATTCCGCTGCGGTTGTTGCACCGAGCCCATACTCGCGTGCGATCCTTCCTGTGGACAGTTTCTCTTAATATGGCCTATCTTTCCACAACCATAGCACTTTGGTTGTCCAATGCAAGGTCCTGAGCCATGTCGCCTATTACACATTCGACACTCCACATTCTGATAAGGTGTCCTTCCCAAATTCAGACTACCCTTGCCTCTTCCAAAGTTCCCAAAATTACCCCTCTTCTTAGATCCCTAGGTCTGACCTTGACCTGTATAGGGTCTCTTACCCCGTCTCACATCACCAAAGGACAATGGTTTCTTATCCTCCGAATGTTCCCTTATCAGCTCCTGCTCCACCAACTGTGCCCTTTCATAGATCTCATTATAATCCCTTATGTTCAGAGGCACTAGTTGCTTCCTGACATCAGTTCTCAATCCTTTCAAAAACCTCTTAGCCTTCTCTTCTTGATCCTCAATCAGCCTAGGAGCATATCTAGACAGTTCAGAAAATCTAGCCTCATACTGGTCTACCGTCAGCTCTTTTTGTTCCAATTGAACAAACTCAGTAATTTTCCTATCCTTAGCACAGTCAGAAAAATGCTTTCTATTAAAAGCTCTCACGAACTCTTCCCAGTTAACCTCAGTACCTGGTGGGAAGATCGTGTCCCTCGATGCTCTCCACCAAAACTTTGCATTTCCCTCCAGCTGGTACTCTGCCAAAGTTATTTTCTCAGCAGCAGTGCAGTCCAACAACCTGAAAATTTGCTCCATTCCATCAATCCAATGCTCCGCCTCCTCAGGACTTCCCATTCCACCGAACTTAGGTGGCTTCAACTTTAAAAACTGTTCCACCAGTCCTTGAGTACGGCGTTCTGCTCCAGGTTGTTGCTGTGCTTGTCTATCTATCAGATTTCCAATATTGGCCAATGCCTGTAGGATGTCTTCCATTTGGGGTTCAGCCCTTGCAGCAGAGGCTTCAGCCCTCGATGGATGAGCACTTCCAGCTTGCACCATGACTTTCCTGCAATTTCCAAGCATTGCCTCAGGAATAATCTGAGACCCACTGTCTCCATTCAAAGCAACCACTACTACATAAGTAACAATACATGTTACTGGCACCTAAAGACAACTCAGAATAAACTACTAGGGATCTACGAGTGAATACTCATCACCTGTTATTCAATTATTCCGTTTTTCATCCTAGGGTGTGCATTGTCATCATGTTCCTCAATTTCCAAATGAGGCTCCTTATCACTCCACCTATAACAATTCGCTCTGATACCAAAAAGGGGCGCTGTGGCACCCCGAACCCCCTTAGGTCGCCACAGGCACCAAACGTTACACCTAACTACATCTCTTAGAAGAAGCGTCATAAATCATAGACATTTTTTTTTTTTTTTGAAAATGGTCCCAACGCGACTCATCAGCGGAAGCAAAATATAACATTACCATCTCCCCCTCCATCAACCATGATACAATTGCACACCACTAAACATCATAATAAAAGACAAAGCCATGACACTTTATTTACATATTTTCAAGATGGGTTTCCTTGGGTCGGTACATCAAAAGGTAATACCAGGACTTATAGCCACACTCAGCCATAGCCTAAAAAAGAAACACTCGACCCGCTAAGTCTATCGTGTAAGATCCCCCATCACTAGCGTCGGCTAAACATCCCAAAAAGTTTCAGCTCCTACTTCTCACGTACGGGCCCTCACACCCATCCCGGTGCATCAGGCGGTGGCGGCGGCAACATCCCACGCATCACTCCGTTTCGACGAACATGGACGGATATGAACTCCTAGATAACAGGGCCCCCAGCCAGGTCCACATCGTACATAACTAAACAGCGCACTCGAATATACGTCATTCCAGGAACGGAGGGACAGTCAAACTCCTCGCACTCGACCTCTACATCGGAAGGTAGGCCGTAAAATACGCCCCGCGTGACAGCAGGGAGCGGCATCCTACTAATCTGAAATGTTGGTCCCCGAAGGGGTGAGTACAACCACTCAGCAGGTAAAGGATCAATAAGCTACTCAATACATCATGCCATGCAGTCATCACAATCATAGCATCACATGACATACAAATATCCATGCACAACATACCATGGCATCACGTACATGTCATCATACCTCATATACCATCATCATCATATAGACATCACCATCATATCATACACTTACCATCATCATGTCACATATGACATCATCCTTACCATGCATCCATGCATATGACATCATCATCATATCATATGTACCATCATCATTACCATGCATCCATGCATATAACATCATCATCATATCACATGTACCATCATCATTACCATGCATCCATGCATGTAACATCATCATCATATCACATATACCATCATCATTACCATGCATCCATGCATGTAACATCATCATATCATGCATATATCATCATGCATCATGTCATGCATATATCACCATGCATAATTTAATTTCAATTTCATCTTGAATCGCCGCATTTCTCTTTCCCGGGACCAATGTTTGCATCCCACATGTATCCAAGATACAATTCAGACCATCCGGCTCCCCCACTCTCCGGGCATCTCGTACCCCAACTGGCATCACGAGACCCTCCGGCATCCAGCCATTTAAGGCCACCGGGCAACTGGCCGCACCCTTCAAGCCAGGCATCTCGCACCCAAACTAGCATCGCGAGGTATCCCTCGACACAATACCGTGCCGAGCTTCTGGCTCCCCCACTCTCCGGGCATCTTGATACCACTCGGTCTCCCGAGGACCCTCCGGTATCCGGCCATTCATGACCACCGGGCAACCGGCCGTACCCTTCTAGTCAGGCATCCCGACACTCCCGGGGCATCGTCGGCTCACCTCCGACGGCCTTCTCATTTATCTCAATTCACATCTTTATAATACAATTTAACATGGCATGTGATGTGATGGCAATCAAGATCATACTCATCATTGAATTCATACATGCACCTCAAATCATCATCATATATGCAGCATGACACCTTCATCCATGGAAATACAATTCATGGAATCCATACCATTTAAAATAGTTCATATTTCATGCCCTTTACAAAATTCCAGCATGTACCATTTTTAGAAAATATTCAAATTAAATATCCATATGCTTCTCAAAAATCACGAAATCAAGGCATGTGATAGACAAGACAATAGGATAGCAATTTCATGTAAAACACATGCCCAATAGGGTTCCACGCAAGGAGATATAATCCACACGATTTCAGCATGCAAATTCGGATAAATCAGAATGTGCAGTTTTCGAAATAATTCAATTAAAATATCCGAACGACCTCCAAAAATTATGAACTTCTACCAGGTTATACATAAGACACTAAAGAAGATTTTTCCTGAAGACATCTAGGCCAAATTCTTCCTAGATAATTTTCTATAGTCATTCGAAGCCTCTGGTTCTCGCACCGAAACGTCCAGTATAGCTATCACCGAAATATCAAGTTTTCACCTACTTATTCTTCTTCATTTCCTCTGAAATTTGGATATGTTTTACTTCAAGAGGTCCTCTACAACTTTCATTAAGGGATATAAGTCAAATTTCCAGAGTATAGTCATCATATAGGTCCATGAATTCTCGGTTGTCCTGTTCCGCGTCTCCAGATCTACTATTTTCAAGAATAAGTTGATTCACTAGGCTACACTTGTTCATTTTACTTCAATCTGTGTATGTTAAACTTTAGGATGTTCTATACAATTTTCCTGAAGAAGTCGAAGAGAGATTGTTAGTAAAAATCGACATACAACCACAAATCCACCGAAAGGTCAGTAAAATCGTTCCAGATCTAGTGTCTTCGTAGGATGGGGGTTTGGCCCCTTAAATCTCCATCATTTTGTCCCAAATTTTTGTATGTTGTATTTTAAGATGTTGGCTACAACTTTCATGAAGGAATCAAGGTCAAAATCAAACTCGAAACATGCATGCAAGCTCTCACAAGATTCTGGTTCAGGCGGTTCATACGAAAACAGCATGCAAACTCAAGAACAAGTCACATTCAAGCTCCGATTTTGCCTTTCCTATGATCCGAAACCTACCACAAACAAATCACACATGCAAGGCACACATGCAAGGGTGGAAATCAATCCCAACTTGCCTCTAGACCGAAGAGAACGATGGCACACGGCGGACGAACGGACGGCGTGCGGCGGCGACGGGCGACTCCTCCTCCCTCTCGGCTCCTCTTCTCTCTCGCCACTCACTCTCTCTCTCGCGATTCTCTCTCTCTCTTTGGCCAAATAGCACCAACCGGCCACCCTCTCTCTCTCCTCTTCCTTTTATTTCCCCAAATCCCCATCATTTGCAATCATCACTTGCCTTTCTACAAGCCAATGCATGCAAGCTTCCTTTTTGCCACTTGTCATGCCACATGCAATGGGCTTGGGCTTGGAAGAAGTGGGCCGGCCACTCCTTCCCCCCCTTGGTCGACGGCAGCCCACTTGTGGGCTTCAATGGGCCGGCCAACTTGGCCCATTAAAATCCACCTTTGGGCCTAAGGCCCAATCCTAATTAAAATCAAATTTTACCCTTTCTTATTCTTTCTTTTTAGAATTTAATTACTAAATTCCACATGGCCAAAAATCTTGTAACATTTTATTTATAGAAACTTAGTCTATAAAGTGCATAGCCAAGCATAGATTATTCTCATTAATTTATCTAATTTAAGATCTCATGAACACAAGCACATATCACTTAGTCTTAAAAGGAGACTAATGGCTAAAGCATAAACCTTAGGAAATTTATCACCTAATTATGGGCTTTAACACACCTTAGAGCTTGTCTTGATATTTTGGGATGCCACACTTGGTGCATGAGAATTATGTGTTTTGATTATTGATTATGCTTATTGTATTGATAATGGCATATGTGATGTACTAAAATGCAGGGGCATGCGAAGGCGAGGTAAGATTGTATGGAGTTGCGTGTTTAGGCTGCCTCCGAGGCGAATTAGCTTCCTAATCGAGGTTTAGGAAGTTGACTCACTGAGATTTATATCTCACCCCGTTGTTGTTAAATATTTTCAAATTCGTAGTATGGAGAACCGTCACGTGCGGTTTGGGGTCTCGATGGACCAAGACTCGGGCGTGCCTAATGTTAGGTTGGCCTCATCGTTAGTGAAGTTTAAGCTAACCCCGATCCTCTTTGACCTTTTTTGCCTATTGGTCATTAGGAAGTTTTCTTTTGAGGTAGACTTGTAAATATCAAACTTCCTAGGGTTAACAAGTGGATAAATAAAGGTGCCGCTTTTGGGAAATCACCTATTGTGTTTTACTATCCTTGATTTATTGGTTGACTAGGTGTTTATTTTAGTTGCTTCCGCATGCGTTTAATGGAAAGATAAAAAGAATGGGTCGGTGATGCGTCCTCGGACGTCGCATTTTTAATCGGCCATCGAGGGATGGTCGCGTGCTCAAGGTTCGGAGTGTGACAAAGCCTATGCAAAGCAAGCGGGTAGAAGATTGAAAAAAAATGCATTAAATGGATACCCAGGCATTGAGAAGGAATGATGCTTTCAGAGACGAAAGGCCATGGGGAGATACCGTCTGTGATCCATGGATCTTTGATCGAGAAACCGTATCCAAGCTCTATGGCTAGTTACTAGTCATTTTCTCATTACTTTGGGTCTCTCATTTTATAGTTTTATAGGCATTACTATAGTGGGATTTCAAAGATCACTTTTACACGAGAAAGGGGGACCACCCTCTAAGCCAATGTATTCCTCAATGACCAATGGCGTACAAGTACCGTGAGGGAAACTCGCTCCCTACACAATGATCAACTTGTGAAAATTCCAAGATCTCCTTTGACTCCTTACTATTCCATTATGAGGAAATAAATTGCATCCCGGTCAATGCCGTTAAGATAATGTAATTCGTTGATAACTTATCACCACTTGCCAAAACTAGAAGATAAAGGACAATTAATTATTTCATTTATGACTTGGGAACATCACACAGCACCCGTAGCCGCAATGGGAGAAACAAGATTCTTCAATAAATATGATAGTGTTTCTCCTTTCAAATGTTCCTTCTTTTTTTGGACCATTGTCATGACCCCAAAATTGGAATCTCAATACTTATTTGAGACATTAAGCTTAATTTTTGGTTAATTTTAGTTCTAGGAAAGGTCCATGAAGTATTCAAATCCCTTATAACATGCATTAAAACTCAACTTTAGTATCGGTGCTTAATCTTATCAACCAATTGGATACCTAGAATTAACCCAAAGAGTCCCCACAAGGTTGAGTAACCATCAAACTAAGTTTGAGTAATCTTATGTAGTTCAACATTATCATATCAACAAGCACAAGGTACTTTACATTTGAAATGTCCTAAAATGGTTGCAATATTTTTAATTGGATAAAGGTTAATTTTTCATTTTCAGTCATATAAAAGATGGTGATTTCTATGAGAGGTACTTGATTCAAAACGTTAATAGACAAGGCGAATAATAGTCGAAAAGATATCCGTAACATTGGTAATTTCAAAAGGAGTCAATAGACGTTGGTAAATGACTTAAGTATCAATTGATAAACTAAACTTAACTCATAACTTAAATGGAAAAAAGTTGATTACTACATCCAATAAAAATAGAAGGCAATTTTGACTAATAGTTGATAAATTTCAAGTGTTAGAAAGAAAAACAAATTTGAATGGATAACTGAATCTTAACAAGAGTTAATAACATAATACTTACGACTTCAAAACTAGATCATTGAAAAGTGATCACTTCATAAAAGAGTTCATAAATCGAAACTTGGTAAGCGAGGCAAATAAACTTCGGAAAATCAATAGACTAGTTGGCAAATGTATGAAAAAAACCAAATATATATACATATATATAGTTGGTAACTTAATGGAACAAAAGTTAGTAAGTCAGTGCAATTGAAGTTGGTACTCTCTAAAAAAAATGTTAATAAATATAAGGGGTCGATAACCAAGGTAAAAATGGAAAAATAACCCAATAGAAAAGTTGGTATATTTAAAAGGAAGAATGTATAGGACCTCAAACTTATTGCAAAAGTATAATTGAGTCTTAAAACTTACAAATAGTGCAATCAAATCCTAAACTTGACGAATTAGTACAATTATGAATTTCCATCACCCAATATAATTTAAGTGATGCAAAATGCTTAACATGCTATATCTCCGGCCGCTCGCCCTTAGGCCTCCCCTGAAGTCTCTCGGGGAAGGATTTCGAGACTTGCTGCTAGTGATCGCTCTTGGCATCTCTTCTCCGACCACCCTTCCTCCGGACAGATCTGAGATCTCTGGTGACTCGCGCCTCGGTCTCCCCCGAAGTCTCTTGGGGAAGGCTTTCGAAGCTCGCTACCGATGATCTCTCTCTTCACCATCGTGCTTTTGTCCTCCCCCCAGATGCCCTATTTATAGGCGCAGGGGGGCTGGTCGGAGGCTAGGCTGGCGATCCTTGGTGCGCCTACCGACCTTCCTTCACCAGCCAAGCCGACGTCAGTCAACCCTTCAATGGCATTGTACATTGCTGTCTCCTCTTGTGTCCCAGCATCACGGGCGTCCAGTCTCCGGCGCGTGTTGCATATTTGGCCGGGGAAGAAGTCAAGGAGGAAGAAGACAAGTGAAGGGGGTCGGGTCGCACGGGTTGGGTCTTGGGAGCCCGCAGGAGAAAGAAGGAGGGGCTGGGCTCATAGGCCAAGCCCCCTTTGGCTACTTCTTTTTTTGTTTTCTTGTTTTTGTTTGTTTTTTGTTGTTTTATCTTGGTATTATCTATTATTTATTATCAGAAAAATAAATAAAAAAGAAACTAAGGCCTAATTAAAAACCTAATCAAAATTTAGGTGTCAACAATATTAAATAAGGTCATAATTTAGAATTTGCATCACATGCAATGCAAATAGCTTATCTTCAAAAATAAAAGGCAAGCCAAACGAAAGAGAAATAATTAGAGTTGTTAATTAGTTCGTAGAAATCATGTCAGGCTAGTCATTGCATTTTAATAAATACTTTGCAAATTTGGTAAATTAATTGATGTGCTTTTCTTGCATTTAGGTATTTAAATGGTTTCCCTGTTCTAGTAATTTATTATTGTATTTAGTTTATTTAGGATTATTTTTAATGATTGCGCACTTGCATAAACATCCTCACATGTTAATGGTTAGGTTTATAATCAATCCAAGTTGTTTGCATAATATTCTTGGAAATAAAAGAGAGAAAATATCAAAAGGGTGTTAGACATAATCAAATCCCCAAGTCCACAATATCTTGTTCATAGAAGTAAAGTAATCTTTCACACTTTACTTAAGAGTCTATCTGTTAAATTAATGTGTCGAGTTTGAATTCGGATAACTATTTATTAAATCGAATTTTGTTGAGAAATATTTCCCAAGCAAATTACAAATTGGATGAAGAAGTCTTTTTTTTTTTTTATTGGACTTTCTTTCGGACGTGCAAAATAAGCAGGAAATAAAAGAAGGAAGTTAACCTATCACTACAAGACAAAAGAGGAATAAAAAGATAAAATAAGAATTTCTTTCTTCCGCAAAAGCTTGTTCACGTTGAAAACTAAAGTTGGTGGGCCCAGGTCAAATTGTTGACCTTGGGCACACACACACAATACATAAAAGACGTGTACTTTTAGCCGAAAAGAGACGTGAAACCCTACGAAGAAGAAGGAGCAGCACGTCCAGAGGGCGCTACTTGAGAGAGGAGCCACCCACGCAATCAAGAAAAGGAGAACACGAAGCAATACGCACGTGAAAGAAAAATAGACCTTGGAGTTATTGTTTTCGGCATATGTAGAGCGTTTCGTTTGAGCTTAAACGTGTGGTGATTTTGTGACGTGAGTTTATATCCAAGTGAGTTGTTTATTTATAAATACTTTGAATTTAGGCTTAAATTTAGGTGTGGGAAACACTCAAGCGTGTGAGTAAATGTAAATTATGATTCTCCGATTATAGTGGATTATTTTCTGCTAGCTCTTCCCATGGATGTAGGTACCAATATTTGGATCGAACCACATAAATTTCTGGTGTCCTTATTATTTCTCGTTTATTTCTCTAGTGATTTTGCGTTGATGTAAATTGCAAGATCTTGTTATTTTTGCATATTATATTTCAAGACTATCAACCTATCAAAAACCAATTAGTAGCGATTCTTATATGAATTGACCTTGCATGTTAATCAATCCAAAAGTTGCAAATTGGTATGGGCTTGGAAGAGAAATCGTAAATTTAACAATTCGTTAACCAACCATCTCCTAGGTGGTTAACTCGAGAGAAGGTCATGATATACGTGAGGGGGAGATTGCTGAAATGCACTTATGAGTTGTGTTAGAGAAGTCTCAAAGAATTGATGTAGTGTAGAGTAGTTAATATATCCAAGTTTGCCCATAATTCATTGGCTTAAATTTTTGAGTTAAGATAGGTCTAATTGGATTTGTTGATAGGTTTGCATTTCGTTCCCTCTTGGCGATGTCCCCGGCATTTGCTGCTTGCTCCCGAAACAATGATCACTTCGTGAAAATTCCGGGAACTCCTTTGACTCGTGACTATTCCATTGTGAGGAAATAAATTTCGTACCATAAATTCCAATAAGATAATGTAATTCGTTCATGCATTATCACCACGTGCCAAAACTAGAAGGAAAAGAACAATTAGCATTTCATTTATGACTTGTGAAACATCACACGGCACACATTACAGCAATGGGATAAACGAGATTCTTCAATAAATATAAGATTGTTTCTTCTTTCAACTGTTCCTTCTTTTCTTGGGCCATCATCATTATCCCAAAATCGGAATCTCAATGCTTAATTTTTGTTTAATTTAAGTTCAAGGAAAGGTCCATGAAGTACTCAAATCACTGATAACATGCATCAAAACAAAACTTTTGTATTAGTGCTTAATCTCATCAACCGGTTGGATGCCTAGAATTAACCAAAAGAGTCCTTACAAGGTTGGGTAACCATCAAAGTAAGCTTGAGTAACTCCTGTAGCTCAACATTATCATATCAGCAAGCACAAAGTACTTTAAATTTGAAATGTCTGAAAATAGTTGCAATATTTTCAATTGGCTAAAGGTTAATTCATCATTTTCAGTCACATAAAAGATGGTGATTTCCTATGGGAGTTACTAGATTCAAAACGTTGACAAACAAGGCAAATAATAGTCAATAAGATATCCGTAACATTTATAATTTCCAAAGGAGTCAATAGACGTTGGTAAA
Organism: Eucalyptus virginea; assembly: GCA_014182375.1. NCBI lineage: Eukaryota > Viridiplantae > Streptophyta > Magnoliopsida > Myrtales > Myrtaceae > Eucalyptus > Eucalyptus virginea. The sequence continues at coordinate 12,219,037 of CM024521.1, read as the reverse complement.
TGACTTAAATATCAATTGATAAACTAAAATTAACTCATATGTTAAATGGAAAAAAGTTGATAACTACATCCAATAAAAAAGAAGGTAATTTCAACTAAGAGTTGATAAACTTCAACTGTTAGTAAGCAAAACAAATTTGAATGGATAACAAACTCCAAATAAGAGTTAATAACATAATACTTACTACTTCAAAATTAAATCATCGAAAAATTATCACTACATAAAAGAATTTGTAAATCGAAACTTGGTAAACGAGGAAAATAAACTTCAGAAAATCATCAGACTAGTTGACATATGTATGAAAGAACCTCTCTCTCTCTCTCTCTCTCTCTCTCTCTACATACGTATATATATATATATATATGAGTTGATAACTTAATGGAACCAAAGTTAGTAGATCACTACAATTAAAGTTGGTACTCTCTAAAAAATGTTAGTAAAAAGAGTTGACAACCAAGGTAAAAAATCATTGCGGTTTGTCCCAGTGACTACCCTTCCAACATGGAAGGGGGAGGTGGAGGGTTCGAATACTCACCTTCTCAGGTAGGGTTGGGGTGGGGATGAATTAGTTTCAAGTGTGGATTTTGACTCCCACACCTTGTAAGGAGGCAAGACAAAAGTTTGAGAGTGAGAGTGAGAATATAAGTAGTAGAGTAGGACCGACAAAAAAAAAAAAAAAAAAAACCCAAGGTAAAAATGGGAAAATAACCCAATAAAAAAGTTGGTATGTTAAAGAAAAGTGTCGCGACCTACCTCTTGGGGGGAGGGAACAGGTTTAGGGGTATTGCCTAAGAGACGGGCCCAAGGCCCATGAATAGGCGTGGGCTCTCCTAAGTCCATATCTCGTATGACGTTGGGATATTTTTAAGAATTTCGCAATAAGAAGTCGCCACTAGCCTATTGGGGTTGGCTAGAAACCAAGTGAGGCACGAGAGTATGCCACACTTCCTACACAACCAAAGAATCTAGAATCGAGAACTTGATTACATTAATTGATCAATTAGTGCCCTTTCGGTACCTAATCTTGTTCATTTTAAAAAAAAATATTTTTATCAGGCATTTTGGATTGATTTTATACCTATCCACTAACATGTGAGGTGATCATGCGGGTGCACAATCATTAAAATAATAACCACAGCTACCAAGATCTTAGTTGCAGTAAAATTGAACAAGTGCAATTAAACATAATTAAATATACAAATTAAACACGCGATATAATCAATGTACGAGCAAATAAATGACTAATTATACTAAGAAAAAAAGCAAGACATTGCAATTTCTAAACAAACCCTGCAAATTTTAGATTTTTGAATTTTTTTAAAACATTTTTTAAAACATTTTTTTTATTTTTTAAAATATTATTATTAATATATTAATATAATATATTTAAAAAAATGACCTTGGTCGGGTTCTCGGGTTGGGACCGACCCGGGTCATCCGCCAAAGACTTGGACGGGCTGCAGCGCAGCCCGGCCCGAGATTCTTTTACTTTTTTTTTTTTAAATAAACCGAGCCCACTGACTTGGCCCATTATGACCGAAGCCTTACCTAATTGAGATCCATGCCCGACCCACTTTTTGGCCGAAACCCTACCCGGCCACGACTCGATGGACGTCCCTCTCTTTGCTCGTAATTGAGGCATCGCTGGGCGGATGGACGGCGACAACGATGGTAGTGACGATGGCGACGATGACGGCGAGGTGGCAAGCGGCGTTGGAGGACGGTGGCTCGGCTTGAGGTGACTGGTGGCAGAATGGCGGCAGCGGCATAGTGAATGGTGGCCACAGAGAGCAACAGCAGCCCAGCATGGCGGGGATCTCAGCAGGTTGTTAGGGATGGCGTCGAGGACGTCGCGGATCCAGAAAGTGGGCGGCGATGTTGCAAGTGAACAACATCATTGGCGATGGAGGCGTCGGGCCCAGCGACCGACGCTGCGACGGCGATGACAGAGATCTGGTGTAGTGACGGCGTCAGGGGGGAGGCGGCACAGCTTGAGGTGGCTGGTCGAATGGCAGTGGTGGCTGGCCTGGGGCCGCGGCGGAGCTCGATTGATTGCCAGATTTGGCCCTTGTCCGACCCCCGCTCTCGGATCTGAATCTCTAGGCCTCCTCCGATCTCCCTTCTCTCTTGGCTGGCTCAGCGTCAAGACTACATTGAAGCATATGGTGGTGGGCGACAGCGACTTGGTGGAGATCCGGTGCGGCGACGGCGACGGTGTCGGGGGATGACCGGGACGGTACGACTCGACGCAGGGATGGCATCAGGCAGTGTCGACGGTCCCTCCTTTCTCCCTAGTTTCTCTCCCTCTCTGGTTTTCTCTTTCCTTTTCTCCTCTCTCCTTATCTACCTCCCCTACTCTGCTCTCTTCTCTGCCCCTTCGAGCTCTCTCTTCGTGCTACTAGTCTCTACCTTATCCCTTGCTGTTGTGCTTTTTTTTTTTTCTTTTGCTTTTCCTGTAGGTCGCATGTGAAGGATGTCGAGGGGGAGGAAAATAGCTGGGCTAAGCCCCTGCGCAAGAGAGAGAGAGAGAAAAAAAAAAAAGAGGGGCGGGTTGGGCCGAGGCCGGATTTGGCCCAACCCGGCCCCTTAGTGCGGTTTTTCTCTCTTTTTGTTTTGTTTTGTTTGTTTTTTGTTTGTTGTTTTGTCTAAAGTTAATTTTAAATTTTTAATTAATTAATTATTTTTAATTATTTTTAATTAATTTTTTTAGGTACTTGAAAACACAAATTAGGTGTCAACACTGCCCCTCTTTGAATGTAATCTCGAAGAGGTTGCATTCAAAGACAGAAGACACCTAAATTATTTCTATTAAATTATGACTCGAGTTTGAGCGTTTGCAAAAACGTGACTCGCTGGATTTTTTTTGAAGATTTACAAAGTGGATAATCCCATGGCATGGGCTTTCTTGTTTTAGCCGATGAAGATAAAATAAAAAGGAAGAAAAAAAGGCCACGAAGGAAGCTGCATTGTAGAACCCATGAAAACAAAAGTGGGCCCAGGTCTCCTGTTGCGTTGCCGAATTCCTTTTGGCATGAAGACCCTGCACGTAGACAAAAGGAAAGGTGGGGCCCAAGTGTATAAAAGCAGAATTTTGCAGGTTTCTTTTCTCTTCCGAAAGTCACACGCCGAAGACCTACGAAGAAAGGAGCCGCACGTCCGCCGAGCTGCGAGAAGCCGCACGCCGCTGAGATAGAGAGCTAAGCTGGAGATTTTTCTTTTCTTTTGGCATACGACTTGAACATGGCAATTTTGTGCCATGAGTTTATACCCAAGCGAGTTATTATTTATAAATACTTTGGGTTTGGAGTTAAATCTAGGTGTAGGAAACACTTGTGCAATTGAGCGATTGTAAACTTTGATTCTCCGATTTTAGTGAATTATTTACTGCTGGCTCTCCCCGTGGACGTAGATATCGATACTTGAACTGAACCACGTAAATTTCTAGTATCCTTATTTTTCTCGTTTATTTCTTTGGTGATTTCGCGTTGACGTAAATTGTAAGATCCTGTCGTTTTTGTGTATTATATCTCAACAATTTCGACGGTAGAGAGACCTTGGGTGCATGGGCACATATCAGGTCAACGGAAAAGACTCATAACTATAGAAGTGCGTCTTGTCAATAAGAGGAAGAAAGACTTTGGGCTACAGAAGCACTCTAAGTCATAAGAAGAAATAGGAGGACTCCAGGCTACAGAAGCTTGCCGTGTCATAAGAAGAGGGAGGAGGACTCCGGGCTACAGAAGCTCACCGTGTCATAAGAAGAGGGAGGAGGACTCTAGGATACAAAAGTTCATCGTGTCATAAGAAGAAAGGGAAGGACTCCGGGCTATAGAAGCTCACCGTGTCATAAGAAGAGGGAGGAGGACTCCGGGCTACAGAAGTTGGCCGTGTCATAAGAAGAGAGAGGAGGACTTCGGGCTACAGAAGCTCACCATGTCATAGGAAGAAAGGGAATAACTCCGGGCTACAAAAACTTGCTGTGTCATAAGAAGAAAGAGAGATGAAGTCTTATCGTGTAACAACGGGTTTCGACCGGGTGGAAAATGCATGATTTGAGGAAAACTAATGAACCTTTGTAGATGATATGGTTTAAGGTTGACCATGAACATTTTGAAAATCGCAGTTTAAAGATAGACTCATAAACATTTTAAAAGCGTGGTTTAAGGATAGACCCACCAACCGTGTGGTTTAATGATAGACCCACTAATCGTGTAATTTAAGGATAGATCCACGAACCGTTGTGGTTTAAGGATAGACCCACGAACCGTTGTAGTTTAAGGATAGACCCACACACCTTGTGGTTTAAGGATAGACCCACGAACTGTTATGGTTTAAGGATAGATTCACGAATAGTTGTGGTTTAAGGATAGACCCACGGATCTTGTGGTTTAAGGATAAACCCACGAACCATTGTGGTTTAAGGATAGACCCATGAACCTTGTGATTTAAAGATAGACTCATGAACCTTGTGGTTTAAGGATAAACCCACGAACCTTGTAGTTTAAGGATAGACCCATGAACCGTGTGGTTTAAGGATAGACCCACCAACCTTATAGTTTAAGGATAGACCCACAAACCGTTAGAGACGGTATGGTTTAAAGCTGATCATGAACCTTTGGAAATGATATGGTTTAAGGCTGACCATGAACTTTTGGTTTTTAGGAAAGCACCCGCTAACCCCTTGAAAATTGCATGGTTTCACTGAGGAATTCTGTCAAACTCAACTTGAACAAATGTCATTAGGGACGTCATCAAGAGATATATTGGCAATATTGCAGCATTAATTGAACAAGCTAATCAAGCTAAGTTCGACTGCTTAAAAAAAAAAACATTCGATGTCAATCAGCACAATGTGACGCAAAATTGTCATCTTACTTGGGAATGTATCATTAATCATCAAATTCTCTGGGAGTCAAGTTCTTATCAGAACGACTACAACGGGTGAAAAATGCTCATTAAGCATGCCAGACTAGAGCTTCTTAGTCAGAAAGGGTTTCTTACACTCTCTCAATAAAATGACTGCTTGATCTCATCCATTCATGTGGGAAGTAACTGATTGCTGAGGGTATCTCACATAATCCATATCAAAGGCTTTTAGAAACATTCGCGATGAGCACAATTTGATCGATTAAAAAGGTCTTTTGAAAGGACTGCAATATAGGTTTGGTCATGCGCTTACACAAAGGGATTATTGTTTTGAGGCTAATAAATGAATATTTGTCACTACCTTCATCGAGTTTACAAGTCGAGAACTTGGAAGATAAGACAAGATAGAATTGCTTCCACTCCTTCAAGCAATAGCTTCTTTGTGACATTTTCATTTTCACTCGAACCATCCCAATTAGAAGAGACTTCAGAAGAGGGTTGTAACGTTGGCTCAGGAGAGGCTTGAAAGGGGGTAAGTACATTAGAAGTGCCAAAAGTTGTGTACAGTGCTCACTTTAGTGTCAAAAGTTTTTTCGGATCACTTAATTGCTAATTTAAAAAAAAAAAAAAAAAAAACGATCATCTAAGTGTCAACTCCGGTCCGGATTGCCAGAAATTTGACGTGGCTATATTTTATTAATTTCTCAATACCCCTAAATGACGTCGTTCAAAAGTTATAAATAGTGATCATTTAAGTGCCAAATTTTATTAAAAGTGATCGTTTGAGTGCCAAATTTTATTTAAAGTGATCACTTTAATGCTGGTCGTTATTAAAAAACAATCACTTCAATGCTAAGCATGCCACGTGGAAATGCCATGTGGACTGGATATTTTAAAAATTTTGCCAAGTCATATTAAAATTTTAATTATAAATGACACGTAATCAGTTTGGCCGGAATTTCTCGCCGTTGACACTAAAGTGATCATTTTTCCTCCGATTTAGTACTTAAGTGAGTTGGCGAAAACTTTTGGCACCAAAGTGAGCATCATACACAACTTTTGGCACTTCTAGTGTACTTATCCCGGCTCGAAAGGTTTAAAATTTTCAAGAGGGTTTTTAAGAGTCGGTGACCATCATAGCATCGTGACCAGGTCACTCAATTTTTCGAAAACATTTGGCTTTTGAAACATAGCACATCTCAAAAGTCCCTTGACAAATCATTTTAGCATGGGAGCTTTGCTCCTTTCTCTAATTTCTTTTGCACTTGCAATGATTTTTTTTTTCGCAAGCACTTGGACTTTGATAATTTTTCTTTCACATAAGATGCAGTCTTTTGGCTATTTTTCTTGACGGGCATTATCCTTGCTTTTACCAAGCACACCGCTTTTTCATACCCCCTAGTTTGTCAAACTTTTTGCTATTTGAACTTTTGTAGCTCTTATGACTTTCAAGATCCTTTTCACATTTTCTTGTAATTGTCAATTGTATTTGGTCAATTCTTATGCTTTGCCTCAGTAAAGGGAGATGATCACCGCTCGGGGTTCAGAAATGAATAATTAGGCTCAAATTGGTTAAAGCAATGGGTATCGGTGTTTGGGTAGAGAAGGAAATGATTTTCTTCACATTGGGATGAGTCAAGCTCTAATGAGAATTCTTCTGAAGCTATCATCAGAAGATTGATACAAGTGAAAGTAATAGAATCTTCTGAATCTTTTGCTCTACAACAAGACCGTAACCTCCTATGCTGCCCCAAAGTAGGGTCGTTCTCGACAGATGTACTTTGAAGAATCATCTTTATTCTATCCAAAGGGGTAGCAAGAGATTAGTGCACCGCTTGGGATTGATGAAGGAAACGCCTTTATCATTTTGATCTTTGCGCTTAATGCGAATGAATTTTTTGTTCTAAGAGAAGGTCGCTTTTCACTCAATTCTCAAAAGTGTTTGAAAGATGTGTTTGGAAACGGCTTTCCTTTTTTCATCCTAAACACTTCTTGTTTGGCATGGTTAACGTCTCCATTTCACTCCGCTAAGATCATCTGAGTAGATCAATCTCCATAGGGAAATTTGATTCAAAATGAATAACCCACAAAACGAGAAAACAATTTTGAGATAACAATGATGCTAAAAAAGTTTGTAGAAATTTTTTCTCAATTATTCATTTTTGTGCTTGTCTCTAGGAAAGCACCAAAGGTTCTTTTTTGTAATGGAAATTCTCCGTTTTTTCTTTCTTTCTTTCTTTCTTTTTTAAAATTTTGAGAAGAAGGGTACTTACCTGCGGCATGGTGACTCGGTAACCTTGTAAAGAATGTGATAGAATATGTTAGTGCAAAAGTCTTTAGGGATTGAAATGTTGAAAACGATACGTTATTACCCTTCACTTGCTTTTATCCTTTGAGTGCTAACATTTCTTGGATTCACCCTCTTGGATATTTAGTAACTTGACATTACCTTTCACTTGTTGTCGCGACCAAATTTTCGGGTGTGAACCACTTAAGGTTTAGCTAATGGATTGTTAAGCCTAGACATAACTTGGGCTCTCCCAAGCCCATACTAATTCGCGACTTAGGTTCAAGTTCTTAACATACAATTGATTTTATCTAGGAGTCGCCACTAATCAGTTTTTGGTGGGTCGATTAGAAACCCAAGTAAAGTAACGGGAGATTTACTTTACTCCTACGAACCAGAGATTTGGGTACGGGGACTTAATTACACTAGACTTCTCTAATGCCCTTTCGGTACCATTTCTTTTATTTTGAAAAAATGCTTTGGCAAGCAGCTTGAATTGTTTTTAAATCTATTTCCCTAACATATGAGGCGACCATGCGGGTGCGCAAACCACCAATTTAACACCCAAGTAAAGTAATAAATAAATTGCAGGACTTACCTCATAACAACGAAAGCATCTGCGTTATTAGATCAGAATTCACATCAACAGTCCTAGATATGATTTCTAATTAACACGCAATTTCTTTTTTTTTTCGCTTATTTAATGAAAATCATGTAATATGCAATGCAATATAACTAAATGACCTAATTCTAATGACATGCAATTTCTAATTAAATGGACCTAGTAATCTCTAAATGACGTGCATTTCATGAACCTAATCCTATATGACATTTACATGACATTTTTTATTTTTCTAAAAATGCAATCTATCCTAGAGAATGGAACCAATTTATTCTAAGACATTTTTTGTATTTTTCATGAAATTCGGAATTAGGAAAAATGTGAAAATTATCTAACTAGATTAAGATTCTATTCAATTTGCATTAGGAATTAGGTTAAGCAAAATCCTAATTTAAACTAAAATATTATCTTAACCCAAATAATCCTAAAATGCAATCTATTTAAGAAAATACCTAAACTTATAATAAATTAAGAAAACATATTATCTAAAATTGAATTAAGTGCAATTTTACCCTAATATGCAATGACGTGCAAAATATACTCTAACTCTACATGACATATGCATGATGATTTTTTGTTGTTTTTCCTTTTTCCTTTTTCCTTTTTTAATTTCGAAATTAATAATTGCCTAATAATTAAACATGCAATTTAAACTAGTGAAACAAAAATCTAACATCCTAAATTTATGTTTTTTTGGTATTTTTATTTAAGAAATTCGAAATAAATAAATTTCCTATTCTAGACATGCAAAATAACCTAAAATAAGTAATATCCTAACATACATCTAATCTAACTCAAATATTTTTTCTTTTACGGGAGCAAACAAATAAGGCATTAAGAACAACACGGTACCAAATCAAGCAAGACATCATCCATGTTCATTTAATTTTGGGAAATAAATTCACGAATCGTATCTCGAGCGTGAGATCAGATTGGTGATTTTTTCGTATGATTGCGGGTCGTATTTCGAGCGTGAAATCGGACCGTCAATCATATGTACGTTACGAAATTATGAAGATTTCACAATTTAAAAGGCTAATCGTGTTGCGAATATCATGGCATATTGGGAATTTCCATCACGTGCACCGATGAGTATATCAAATAAGGAAACAAAATTTTCAGAAATTAACATAGACAGAATTCTTACCTATCCCAAATATTTGCTTCCAAATTTGGCCTTCGAACGGCGGCTCGTGAATCACGATAGAGGCTCGACATGATGGCGCAAGGACAGCTTGCTGTGGTGGTTGCTTTGACTAAGGAACGGTTCTGAACAGTAGCCAGGGCGTCACGGACTGCAAGATGCGAATAGCGACCGTTGCTTGCTATTTGTACGCTAGCCCGACCTGCGTCACGAAAGCGAGAGATGTTGGCTTTGCAGGGATTGACTCGCCGGACTTCATTGGTCAATGAGGTAGGGAGAAGGTGTGACGTGCATAGCCTCAACGTCGCAACGAAATCAGCAACAACATCGAGACAGAAGCTTCGGCGTCACAGATGCAGCTGGAGATGATGGCTCCAAAGGATGAGTCTCGGCACCACTCGGATCAATGGAGGGCAACGCTAGTTGGCCTCAACGTCGCAACGAAGTCAGCAACAACGTCTCAACGAAGTCAGCAACAACGTCGGGACAGAAGCTTCGGCGTCACAGATGAAGCTGGAGATGATGGCTCAAAAGGATGAGTCTCGGCACCGCTCGGATCAATGGAGGGCGACGCCAGTAAAAGTCAGCAGCGGCCTTAGCAACGCTGAATCATGAAGCTGGCAGACCCCAATCGTGGCTACGAAGACTCACTCTCAAGGAAGAAAACCGCAACTCTCTCTCTCGTGTGTTCTCTGTATAATTCGGAATCCCCCCCTCTCTCTCTCAGTTTATTGCTCTATTTATAATATGGCAGCTCCAAGTCAATTGAATACGTGCTGAATATTCCCTTTTTGATTTTATTTCTTCAAATTGAATATCAGCTTGCAAGTTTTGTCGATTTCTCCCCTTTCTTGCCGTGAATAGATCCATGGGTATATCCAACAATATTTCTTTCTTTGTCCTTGAGTTGATGCAGAGAATTCGTTTCCCTTATGGATGCGTGCGATTTCTTTGATGGTGCATTCTTTCTTGTTTTAAAACAAGAAATAATGTAGCATAAATACCAATATATTGATTCTTTCAACTTTCTCGCCCGTATCCCTTTTCTTTGCTATTCTCTACCAGCTTTTGTTTCCTCAAAGACGTCTCCATCGCATCCTTCCTTTCCTTAATTACTGAAAGTCGCGTGCCCACACAAAATTGAAAGAATTTTTGCATGGGTCAATGGGTCAAAACTTTCGCTTAACAGAATTAAAATTCTGGCATTAAAAGGGTGCGGTCATCATAACCTTTCAATGGGCTTGACCCCGTTTTGCCGTCCAGTGGACTTGAGATGTTTCGAAGCCGCAGCCAGCCGTGAGATTGTGTTCCCATCGTCATCGTACAAGGTCATCTGCATCTCCATCTTCAACAACTTTTTGAGCGCATCGGACTGATCGTTCTTCACTGCCAGGTGAAGTGCGGTCTCGTCGTGAGCAGTGCAATGAGCTCCAAAGAACCGCTTCCCCTCTAGTCCACTCTCCAGGGTCTTCAGGGTCTCTCGAGCTTCTAACATGGCCTTCTGTTGCTCCTCGCCTTCACTGCACGACACAGCCTTAATTGTGGCATCCTGAAATTCTTTGCTAGCCAATTAGGGGTGCTTCAGTTAATATCTTGTATTGAATCTATGGCCAAGTTTAAATAGATAGATCTTGGAAGAGGATGGCTTATCTCTGGCCATATGCATCATGAATTAGAATCCTTAGGTTTGTAATTCTGAGTATTTTGTTATTTAATTTTACCCTATAGTACTTTAGTTTAATAAGATTTAATTAGTATTTAAAAAGGAGATTTAAAACTGATTTTATTTAGGTTGGGCCTTGGGCCCAATAGCTTGAGCTCTTAATGGGCCAAGATGGCTGGCCCAATTGAGGCCCATGAGGTGACCGTCGACCAAGGGGGGGAAGGAGTGGCCGGCCCACTCCTTCCAAGCCCAAGCCCATTGCATGAGCCATGCCAAGTGGCAAGAAGGGGGTCTTCATGCATTGGCTATCAAGGGTGGCATGCAATCATTGCAAATGATGAAGATTTGGGGGAATAAAAAGAGAGAGAGAGAGAGAGAGAGAGTGGCCGGTTGGAATTCGGCCAAAGAGAGAGAGAGAGAGTGAGTTGCGAGAGAGAGAGGGAATCGCCGAGAGAGAGAGGGAGGAACCGAGAGGGAGAAGGAGTCGCCCGTCGCCGCCCGCCGCTGTCCGTTCAGTCTTTGAGGCAAGTTGGGATTGATTTCCACTCTTGCATGTGTGTCTTGCATGTGTGGTTGAATTCTTGGATGTTTAGAGGCTAGAAATCGAAGTACATGAGGTTTGTTCTTGGAGATGCTTGCTGTTTTCGCATGAACCGTCTGACCCAGAATCTAGTGAAGGCTTGCATGCATGTTTCAAGTTGGATTTAGACTTCGATTCCTTCATGAAAGTTGTAGCTGACATCTTAAACTACAACATACTAAAATTTGGGACAAAATGGTTGAGATTTAAGGGGTCAAACCCTCATCCTACGAAGACACTAGATCTGGAACTGTTTTGCTGACGTTTTGGTAGATTTGTGGTTGCATGTCGATTTTTATCAAGAATATCTCTTCGACTTCTTCATGAAACTTGTAGATAACATCCTAAATATTAACATACTCAAATTTGAAGTAAAATGAGCAAGTGTAGCCTAGTGAATCGACTTACTCTTGAAGACGGTTAATCTGGAAACACTGTACTGGACACCCGAGACTTCTAGGACCTATATGGTGACTATTCTCTGGAAATTTGACTTAGATCCCTTAATTAAAGTTGTAGGGGACCTCTTGAAGTAAAAAATATACAAATTTCAGAGGAAACTAAGAAGAATAAGTGGGTGAAAACTCGGTATTTCGGAGAAACATACACTGGACGTTTCGGTGCTAGAACCAGAAGCTTCGGATGACTATAGAAAAACATCTTGAACGAATCTGGCATAGAAGTCTTCATGAAAAATATACTTTAGTGTCTTAGCTATAACCTGGTAAAATTTCATAATTTTCGGAGGTCGTTCGGGTATTTTAATCGAATTATTTCGAAAACTGCACACTCTGTTTCTATCCGAAATTGCATGCTGTATTTGTGTGGATTATATCTTCTTGTGTGGAACTCTATTGGGCATGTGTTCTTCATGAAATTGTTATCTTATTGTCTTGTCTATCACATGCCTTGATTCCATGATTTTTGAGAAGCATATGGATATTTAATTTAAATGTTTTTTAAAAATGGTACATGCTGGAATTTTGTAAACTTTGAAAAGGCATGAAATATGGACTATTTTAAATTGCATGGATTCCATGAATTGTATTGCCATGGATGATGGTGTCTTGCTGCATGTATGATGATGACTTGAGATGCATGTATGAACTCAAGGATGAATATGATATTGATTGCCATCACATCACATGCCATGTTAAATTGAATTATAATTATGTGAATTGAGATAAATGAGGAAGCTGTCGGAGGTGAGCCGACGATGCCCCGGGAGTGTCGGGATGCTTGGCTTGAAGGGTACGGCCGGTTGCCCGGTGGTCATGAATGGCCGGATACCGGGGGGTCCTCGGGAGTACCGAGTGGTATCGAGATGCCCGGAGAGTGGGGGAGTCGGAAGCTCGGCACGGTATTGTGTCGAGGGATACCTCGCGATGCCAGTTTGGGTGCGAGATGCCTGGCTTGAAGGGTGCGGTCGGTTGCCCGGTGGCCTTAAATGGCTGAATGCCGGAGCGTCCTCGTGATGCCAGTTGGGGTACGAGATGCCCGGAGAGTGGGGGAGCCGGATGGTCTGATTGTATCTTGGATACATGTGGGATGCAAACATTGGTCCCGGGAAAGAGAAATGTGGCAGTCCAAAATGAAATTGAAATCGAATTATGCATGATGATATATGCATGACATTATGCATGATGATATATGCATGACATGATGGTGAGGATATATGCATGGATGCATGGTAATGATGATGGTACATGTGATATGATGATGATGTTACATGCATGGATGCATGGTAATGATGATGGTACATGTGATATGATGATGATGTTACATGCATGGATGCATGGTAATGATGATGGTACATGTGATACGATGATAATGTTACACGCATGAATGCATGGTAAGGATGATGCCATATGTGACATGATGATGGTAAGTGTATGATGTGATGATGATGTCTATATGATGATGATGGTACATGAGGTATGATGACATGTGCATGATGCCATGGTATGTTGTGCATGGATGCTTGTACGACATGTGATGCTATGATTGTGATGATTGCATGGCATGATGTATTGAGTGGCTTATTGATCCTTTACCTGCTGAGTGGTTGTACTCACCCCTTCAGGGACCAACATTTCAGATTAGTAGGATGCCGCTCCCTGCTGTCACGCGAGGCGTATTTTACGGCCTTCCTTCCGATGTAGAGGTCGAGTGCGAGGAGATTGACTGTCCCACCGTTCCTGGACTGACATATATTCGAGTGCGCGTCTTAGTGATGTACGACGTGGGCCTGGCTGGGGGCCCTGTCATTCAGGAGTTCATATCCGTCCATGTTCGTCAGAACAGAGTGATGCGTGGGATGTTGCCGCCGCCACCGCCTGATGCACCGGGATGGGTGTGAGGGCCCGTGCGTGAGAGTAGGAGCTGAAACTTTTTGGGATGAATAGCCAACGCTAGTGATGGGGGATCTTGCACAATAGACGTAGTGGGTCGAGTGTTTCTTTTTGAGGCTATGGCTGAGTGTGGCTATAAGTCCTAGTCTTACCTTTTTGATGTTCCGACCTAAGGAAACCCATCTTGAAAAATATGTAAATAAAGTGTCGTGGCTTTGTCTTTCACTATGATGATTAGTGGTGTGCAATTGTATCATGGTTGATGGAGGGGGAGATGGCGATATTATATTTTGCTTCCGCTAATGAGTCGCGCTGGGACCGTTTTAAAAAAAAGAAAAGAAAAAACGTCTATAGTTTACGACGCTTCTTCTAAGAAATGTGATTATGTGTAACATTAGGTGCCTGTGGCGACCTAAGGTGGTTCGGGGTGCCACATTAATAGCCAGCATACACTGAGACAAGGAACCGTCCGTGTATTATAGATCGACTTGTGCTAACAAAATGTCCTTCGTTGAATCCTTCGCGTTATAGCTTCAGGGCGGTATTTCCAATTACTATACTTTCAAAAATGGAGCTCCTCTATGCGCGTGGCTCAAAAAGATTGATCCAAAGCATACTACGAAGATTATTCTCGATAAAAGCATTACTCATCAGTAGGGGTGAAAATGATACCAAAATCAGGGCCTACTATTAGAAGTTCCGTCGTGACTTCCAAATCCCCCATGGCCGACACAATGTGTAACAGTGTAGGGCCATCGCGATTCAACTCCCTTGCAAAATTGGGCTTTTCCTATTTTTCCTGATACATGAGTATATGGAAAGATGGCTACACAAATATAAGATTCGGCACTCATGCATTGAAAAAAGAAATAGACTTAAGGGCGCCAGTAAATTCCAAACCGAAAAGGGATGAAAAGTCAGTGATAATAGTGAGCTGACTGATGATAACACCATGTGACAATCATCACAGGCTTTTATACATGTATGCAATCTGACACGTTGAACTATGAATTTCCTAAATCAACTTGGAACTAGTCAGTTTTGACCCTGTCTTGACGATGTTTCCACAGTTTAGCATGTGAGTTGTTTACGCTTCTATCCAAACGCATCTAATGGTCTTGCATCAAATAGCACCAAAACACCACACTGACCTAGCCTTTTTTTTTTTTTTTTTTTTTTTTTAGGGGTTAAAAATTAATCCCTAATTTTGTGCCATAAATAACTAAATGGGTCGTCAAAATTTAGGTGTTAATACTTGCATTTGCCTTTAAGCGTTTGATGTCTTCCTATCAAAGAAAAAAAGTATCATGTCAGAGACGCTATCAAAATGAGCAATTGGTGTCACGTCTCGATCCTCTGAGCGCGTGCTTATCCCTTCTTGGTCGATTAATAGCGACGTCCCAGGACGCATTGCCAACCCATTCATTTTAATGCACATGCGGAAGCAATTAATAAATCCCCAAACAACAATTCAATGGGATAGAAAAGCAGGACCATATTTCCTTGAAAACCACAACACACCTTTTCACATATCAGGATAATTTATATATATTACTATCCATTATTTACAAGGTCCACCAAAAAGGCCGATTCCTAAAACTAGTTGTCCTAAGACCAACTATTCAGACCCAATCACCGAACCTTCAGAGTCCACAGGATTTGGATGAGACGGCGGTTCCTCCAATACACCATCAAGTGGGTCTGCTGGATCCTCATCCTGGACAGCATCAATCACCTCAGCAGGGATACCAAAACTTCTAAGAGGACCTATCCTAAGACCGTAGGGGGCGGTGTGGAACCAGGCTCTGAATCGATTGGGTACCTCTTGGTGTGGGACTTCTCCAACCTAAACTGTGGTCACAACCAACTCGTAAGTCCAATCACTTCTGGGATCAAGGAAAACAAAGACCTGCTTGGTCATTCTCACGGGACGACCAAGACACCCAAGGGGAGTCACCATCTATGAACCTGAAAAATGGTTATGCAATAACCAGTGAGATAATGTCTTAGTAAGTTCAACCCCTAAGACCTAATTAGGAAGAAAATATGCCATAAGGGCTGTCTCAGCACAACACGGGTCAAAGGACTTACCTAGGCCTTAGTCTCTTCTTACAAGTCAGTATATTTCAAATATACACAAACCACATCAATTCACCCAATCAGATCGAACTATCGGTCAAATCGACTTAGTTAATTACATGTCACCATGACCTTTCCCTGATTGGTACATTTAATACTATCAATAAAGTCCTACTAAATCAGGATTGCTCACTCAAAGCTGAAAATAGATAGTATAGCTCACCCAGAGCTAATAATATAGTATACAGAATATATGCTCGCCCAAAGCTGATAGACTAGGGCCTCCAGGCCATCATAGTATACTATATATATGCTTGCCCAAAGCTGATAATATGGTATACCGCTCGTCCGAAGCTGACATATCGCCCATAGGCTACTATAGTATACTGGTATACTGCTCACCCAAAGCTGACATATCGCTCATAGGCTGATAAATTATACCATCTAATTCATCCAACATTTTCCCCATTTTTATCATACTCGATAAAATATCATGAGTGGGCACACGGTCGGCTTTAGCCAAAATACAGTATTTTCACCCTTGAAAATCCCACCATTTATATGGTTCACCAAAATATTTTTTTGCCTTGTAAACTGACGCTCGGTTATTTTCCAATCAATTATTGAAATTAATTAATTTAGGAATAAAATCAAAAAATCACAATTAAATCAATTTAGCACAAATTAGAGCTCAAATAAATAAACAGACTGCACCACAATAACCAGCATAAAATTCCGGTCGTCGGCTATCTCAGCCTAATTTCCGAAAAATAAATAAATAATTAAATAATTACGGAAAATATTAAATAAATGTCAATAAATCTAATTTAGGCCCGTAATGCCTAGTTAGATGCCGAAACAGACCCGAAAAAATTTCAAGGCTCGTTAAATAAATACTAGCACGTGTCTACTCACTAATGGCACTATCTAACCACCTAACATGCATCGGCAATTATCTAAATTCACTAATCTAATCTAATCTATCCACATAAACCATAATTAATTAATCTAATTAACCCCTAAGCGTAATTAACCGACTAAGCGAGTATTAGTAAGTAAAACTCACTCGATTGGCAAACCAATCGGTGCAAATCGACGGGGACGCGGCATGGAACAACTATCTCCAAAGCGGGCCTGCTAAACAGGTTCTGCACAGTGAAAAACAGTGGCCGAACGGGGGTGGTTTGGACTGGTTTTCAGTGGTCGCGGTGGTGGTGCAGCCTTGGCTTAACGGACCGGAGCTCACGAGCAAGAGGATGAGAAAATGATGGGCTGCCTTCGTCAATTTTTGGGGGCTTCATTGATGCTGAATTGGTGAAGCCGTGGATCGGGTCGAGCAATTGAAAACATGAGGGCCGTTGCTTAAGCTGCTGGGGACCACGGCATCAACGTGGAAGAGGGATTCACTAAAGTGTTGATCGAGAGAAGCGAGGACGTGAGCAAATGGTGTGAAAAAAGAAGGGGAATCGGTGCTGGTGGGGGCAAAACACACATGTAGGTGAGTGAAAATGAAAGAAAACCGAGGGAACACGGAAAATTGAAAGCAAGATAGAAGCGGTCAGAGGGGTTGTCATTGGCTAGAGAAAAAGGGTTAAAGATAAGAAGAGATAAAGGTCAAAAGAGAAAGGCAAGGAGGAAGCCAGCTGTGAGGAATGTCAGCTAGGGGGAAAAAGAAAAGAACATGAGAGAGAGAGAGAGAGAGAGAGAGAGAGAGAGTGACCAACGGGGAAAAGGGGGAGGAACGCATGCAACAGGGAAAGCATGTCCGAGAATGAGAGGCCAAAAGTGGAAAAAGGGGGGCGGAAATAAAATCAAAGTCAAAATGCCTTAAACAAAGTTCATTAATTCTTAATTTTGGTCCAACTTCAAACGACTTTGACAATTGGTCATCCTAGGGCCAATTTCTTCACCAACTTGAACAATTGAAGTCCAAAAGAAGACTGAGATAAGACGGTCTCTCAAACCTCTGAATTTCCCTCAATTTCGAATTCCATTTAATTTTTCTCGGAGTCCGATTTTATGAACAAAATTCCCTGTCACTAATTCACTCACTCCATATGCCAAAAATCCCTTCAAATTAGCCAATCTGAATTTCCATTCGTTTTCCGAATCGTCCGATTCGATTTTCCATAAAAATCCTGAACTTGCCGAAAATTCCTCAAAAGGTGAGTCAACATTCCTAGAATGACTCATGACACGACAAAGCTTTCAATTTCTGAAATCGAATTCAAATTCGCGGTTAATTTCAATCTGACACGATTTTAGTGTGATCTAATCTACTGGGTAGCTTTTAGGAATTGTTAATACAATTGACCCGTGGTCGATTTTCTTTGAGCCACCCATACCTCTTCGACACATTGGCGACTCTCGGTTGTCGTGAAAACCTCAAGACTTCAAATACGGATACAAGGTGCCAAAATGATAGAAAAATCAGTTTAGTGCCGGTCAACGAGAATTTTGCAAATTAGTGGAATCACCCTCGTTTAGCCACACATCTCAGTCGAACTGACCTATCTCTGATCTCTGATCAATTTTTAACTGTACTGTAATGACCCTTGCAGACCAGCACGGTCGAACAGTCGATTCCTAGTCGAATTCTCAAGTCTATTGCGTTAAAATCCCTTAACGGCTTCACCTGATAGGCCAGTTATCTCGTGAGTGGCCATCTTAGAGAAAAATACTATAGTCGTGTCGATGAAAGACCTAACTTATCCAATCGAAATCAGAACTGAATTTTCAGGTCGTCACAATTGGAATCGACACAATTTACCCTTCACATGTTTTCAAATTTGCCTTTTTGGATACTTGGCAACTCTCTTCATTTGTCTCATCATGTAAAGTGAACGAGATCGATGGGCTATTTTGGCACCTAAGACATTTGTCTCTAATGTTGACTGCAAAAAACTTTTGCAGCCAAATGTTCAAATGCTTTAATTGTCAAAGTGCGCAAGGGCCCTAATGCTAGCCTTTTAGTAACATATGATGCGGCTCTTGATAAAACTCATAACAAACAATCTAATGATGGCAATGCCCAATCTCCAAATAAAGAAACTTCCTAGAACAAAATTCAGCTTCGTTCTGCCTCTATTAGAAGATTGGCGCCAACAATGCCTCGACGCATGCTTACTCTTCAAGTTCCATGAGCCTATACTTTTATCTTTTAGAAGGGGCAGATGCCGGTCTCAAATAAACTCTTCATTCTACCCGAGAAAGCGACCATGTGAAAAGAGGGCCTTAAGCAAAGCTTTCTTGAAATTCACAAAATTGAATTCCATCATTAAAAAAAATGTGAGTCGCATGGTTTACAAAAGCATCAATTGGATTAGCAATCAAAACCCAAAACGGAAAACACGGTTCTTAACAAGAATAAATACAATGATAAAATACAAGAAACTCTTGCACAGATAAAAGTAAAAATCAACTCTTGTCCTTGCTCTAGAATTCACTTCTTTATGTGGTCATCACGAGAATGTCAAGGAGCATCGTGCATAACTTGCAAAAAGACGACAATGTCAGTACGTGAATGAGAGAAAATGATATCTCAATGATGTCGCTTCTTACAATAAAATCGAGTCGACGATACATGCCCCACAATCCTTATTACGGAGTTTTAGTATTTCGCCATGATTTTATTATAAGAGAAGACATTATTAAAATAATCAATCCATGACCATCAATCGAATGTCCACTTTTATTCCAAAAGTTTCGTATACAAAAGTGTCATTGATTTTTGAAAGATTGATTTGTGGTTTTACTCATAGAAAAATGAAGTGACTTCTATTTTGAGAAATTTGTACACAAAATGATTTGCAATTTAGTCCCAAAATATGAGAATGAGAGAATTTGACAAACAATGCAATTTCAATTTTTGTGCCCCAATATAAAATCACAACTTGAAAGCCTTTTTTTTTTTTTCAAAATGATTTCGAGCCCATAACTAGAAATTTAAACAAAACCATGTGTTCAACAGGGCCAAATCAAAGTGTTTTGAACTTGCATTTAATGTTCACTTGTCAAAAGTGATTGCCAACTTTTTCAATTATAAGCCTACAGCACCAAGGGCAATCGATTGATGTTTGTGAATTTCAAGATGGAAGTTCAATACAAAATGAACAAATAAAAAGGAAAATTATACTTACAATGGGTGTCGACCTTTGGCTCTGTTTTTTTTTTTTTTTCAATTACATAGACATGCACATGGGATATGGTTCAATTTCTACTCTATACGGCTGAAAATGGAGCCATAGGATCATTGTATTGAACTAACAAGATCACGGCTAGGTTGTGTTACCCATGACTCTGGCTTCGTCAAATAACCAACCCGTGTCGCGCGGTTGCAAACTAGGGTGGGGACTTTCGACATCAAGAAAGAAATTCTGGGGTTGAGATAGACGAATCATACTACATGATTGTAATCGAAGTGGTATCCACCTGAACACCATGCTAGGTGATCCAATACGGCCGAAGTCCGGCGGCAGGTTGTGTGTGCTGGGGTGTAGTGCAATGCAAATGATACATGCACAACAACTTATAGGCAAACAAGACTATGTACATAAAAAATAAACCATACATTCTTACACCTCCATACAAGACAAAAGTGAGCAAACACTTCCCTTTATACCTTCCATACACATTTAATGTTAGGGGCGTACTTAGAATCCTCGCTGCCAAACAAAAATATTTTTGAACAAGATTAATTTTGGCCTAAGTCCTTTAAGGTTCTGGGTTCGATCCCCAGTGGAGTCGCCAAGCTGTCGCGACCTACCCCTTGAGGGGAGGGAATACGCTTAGGGGTATTGCATAAGGGACAAGCCCAAGGCTCATGAATAGGCATGGGCTCTCCCAAGCCCATACCTCGCGTGACGTTGGGATATTTTTAAGAATTTCACGATAAAGGGTCGCCACTAGCCTGTTGGGGTCGGCTAGAAACCAAGTGAAGCACGGGAGTATGCCACACTTCCTACGCAACCAAAGAATCTAGGGTCGGGGACTTAATTACACTAATTGATCAATTAGAGTAATTGATCAATTAGAGCCCTTTCGGTACCTAATCTTGTTCATTTTAAAGGAAAATAATTTTATCAGGCAGTTTATATTGATTTTACACCTATCAATTAACATGTGAGGTAATCATGCAGGTACGTAATCATTAAAATAATAACCACAGCTACCAAGATCTTAATTGCAGTAAAATTGAACAAGTGCAATTAAACATAATTAAATATGTAAATTAAACACACAATATAATTAATGTACGAGCAAATAAAGGGCTAATTATACTAAGAAAGCAAGACGTTGCAATTTCTAAACAAACCCTGCAATTTTTAGATTTTTGAATTTTTTTAAAAAACATTTTTTTATGTTTTAAAATATTATTTTTATTATTATATTAATATAATATATTTAAAAAAAAAAGACTGCGTCGGGTTCCCAGTTTGGGACTGACCTAGGTCATCTCCAAAGACATTGCGGGCCCGGCCAGGATTATTTTCCTCTTTTTTTTTTTTTTTTTTTTAAATAAATCGAGCCCACTGACTTGGCCCATTACGACTGGAACCTTACCCAATTGAGATCCACAACCAACCCGGTTTTTGGCCGAAACCCTACCGGCCGCAACCCGATGGACGTCCCTCTCTTTGCTCGCAGCTGAGGCGTCACTAGACGGACGGACGACGATGACAATGGCAGTGACGATGGCGACGACGACGACGACGAGGTGGCAGGAGGCGTCAAAGGACGGTGGCTCAGCTTGAGGTGAGTGGTGGCGGAATGGCAGCGGATGGCTGTCGCAGAGAGCAACAGCAGCCTAGCACGGCGGGGATTTCAGTAGGTCATCGAGGATGGCATTAGGGATGTTGCAGATCCAGAAAGTGGGTCTGCGACGTTGCGAGCAAATGGCGTTGTTGGCGGTGGAGGCGTTGGGCCCAACGATCGATGCTGCGACGGCAACGACAAAGATCTGGTGCAGCGACGGCCTTAGGGGGGAACGACGGCACAGCTTGAGGCGGCTGGTCAAATGGCAGCAGCAGCCGACCTGGGGCTATAGCAGAGCTCGATCGATTCCCAGATCTAGCCCTTGTCTTACCGCCGCCCTCAGATCTGGATCTCTGAACCTCCTTTGATCTCCCTCCTCTCTTAGCTGGCTTAGCGTCGGGACTACATTGAAGCAGATGGTGGTGGGCGAGAGTGACTCGGCGGAGATCCGGTGCAGCGACAGTGACGGCGTCGAGGGATGACCAGGATGGTATGGCTCGGCGCAGGGGCGATGTCGGGTAGTGTCGACGAAACCTCTTTTCCCCTTGGTTTCTCTCCCTCTCTCTGGTTTTCTCTTTCCTTTTCTCCTCTCTCTGCTCCTCTGCCTCCCCTACTCTGCTCTCTTCTCTGCCCCTTTGAGCTCTCTCTCCGTGCTACTGGTCTCTACCCTAGGGGCTATAGCAGAGCTCGATCAATTCCCAGATCTAGCCCTTGTCTGACCCCCGCCCTCGGATCTGGATCTCTGAACCTCCTCTGATCTCCCTCCTCTCTCAGCTGGCTCAGCGTCGGGACTACATTGAAGCAGATGGTGGTGATGAGGCTAGTAAGTGCCTAAAATAAACCTTGGCAAGTATATGCGGAATAAAATAAACTTCAAACAAAGGAGTTAGGGAAGAGAATAAGAACACAAGATTTATAGTGGTTCGGCTTAATCCAAGCCTACGTCCACTCTCCCACGATGACAGCCTCCTTGGCTGGATTCCACTATGCAATCAACAAGAGATTACAACTTCGAGTGCAAACACTTAGTAGTAGATCACACTATCTCACTAAGTCACTCTCTTGGTATTTCTCTCACAATTACAAACGTTTAAGCTCTCAAGAGACAAATATATGATCGAAAGTCGCTCAGACTTTGGAATTATAAATTCTACACTCCGTCTCTTACTTGCTCATCGGTCCATGATCTCCTTAAATACTCCTCCACTTCCAAACTACCCGTTGGACAGCATCCCGGAGAATCGTCTTCCAATATACCCATTGGACAGCTTGGTAGCCGTTGAGTGACAAAGGTAGAATCCCAAATTGATTCCGATCGCCCATACAAACGAAATCTTGGTTTCCATAAGTAAAGCTTCTTCGTATAGAAAGATCTTGTCTTCAACATCCAATTGTCAATCAATTAGATTGAATCAATCAAATCAATCTTGATGTGGAATCCAAACCGATCACTAGCCGTTGTATGATTGGGCTTGAGTTACGTTACGTCGAATGCTGGATGTAAAGTCTCGAGTCTAGACTTTACAATGCTGGGTCTGAACATATCTCGCTTCGAACGATTTTAGCTTTAAGGTCTGTACCCGGTTCGGCTTCAGCATAGAGTCTCGTCTTCCGGTTCGGCTTCAAGCATAGAGTCTCGTCTTGGTTCATCATTCACGTTCGATGCAGGGAATTAGTCGAATGAGCGGACTTCGATGTAGAATGACTTTGACACTAAAGTCCGCGTCTTCAGACTTTGAGTCTTGAGTCCGCGTCTTCGACTTTGACACGAAGTCTGGAAATCTTCGAAATATACTGGACATGTGTTACGTTCGGTCTTCCGGCCGTCTTCGACTTTGATAATATCCTTTACATGTTCTATCATCTGCATGGTCTATTACTCAACCATCAAACATGTTAGTAGCCTTTGATTTATTTGGTCATCTTCAAAACATCATAAGGGATTTCCCTAACAGGTGGTGGGCGAGAGTGACTCGGCGGAGATCCGGTGCGGCGACAGTGATGGCGTCGGGGGATGACCGGGATGGTACGGCTCGGCGCAGGGATGATGTCGGGTAGTGTCGACGAAACCTCTTTTCCCCTTGGTTTCTCTCCCTCTCTCTGGTTTTCTCTTTCCTTTTCTCCTCTCTCTGCTCCTCTGCCTCCCCTACTCTGCTCTCTTCTCTGCCCCTTCAAGCTCTCTCTCCGTGCTACTGGTCTCTACCCTATCCCCTGCTGTTGTGCTTTTTTTTTTTCTTTTGCTTTTTTTGCAAGTCGCGGCGAAGGATGCCGAGGGGGAGGAAAACAGTTGGGCCAAGCCCCCGCACGAGAGAGAGAGAGAGAGAAAGAGAGAGAGAGAGAGAGAGAGAGAGGGGCGCGTTGGGCCGAGGCCAGATTTGGCCCAACCCGGCCCCTTAGTGCAGTTTTTCTCTCTTTTTTGTTTTTTTTTTTGCTTGTTTTTGTTTTTGTTGTTTTTTTAAAATTAATTTTTAAATTTTTAAAATTTTTAATTAATTTTTTTAGGTACTTGGAAACACAAATTAGGTGTCAACAAAAAGGATGTATGTATATGAAGACCGAAAACTTACTAAAAAAATGCAATCAAGTCTTAAAACTTATAAATAGTGCAATCCAATTCTAAAATTTGACCAATGAGTACAATTATGAATTTCAATTTACTCTATATAATTTGAGTGATGCGAAATGCTTAACATGCTATTTTTTAACATTTTTTAAACATAGGTTCTTTCTTATTATTTTTAATATTTCTAAGGAAAATTCTAACTTGAACAAATGATACCACAGCGCCAAAATATGTAAAAAAACAAAAAGAGCCAATAAAGCCAACAAGGAAAAAAGAAGAAAAGGACGTAGAAGAGAGAGAGAGAGAGAGAGATCACATGGGCTCGAAGTAGTTCATGTATAATTGATCACTCAATGACATAAGGCTTAGTTATTGATTGCCGTACTATATTAGAAAAAGAGGCACGACAATGTTTCGCATGAATAGATGATGCATTTTTCCTAAATACATCAACTTAAGTTATGGGGTGATGCTCGTGAAAAAAAAATATTTCGGTTCTATTAGTGTTTTAAATACTGAATTATGTCCTATAAAAACTTAAATTACCAATTAAAAATATCGGCGACTCAAACTCTATGTTACTCATAATACACTTATGTGTTACAAAATATGTGAGAAATAAAAATATCATAAGTGCTATAACTTTCGAATGATACTTACTTGACCATTTTAATTTTTCATTCGATCACTTCTTGTTCGAGCAAGCGCCCATTGAGTCTTTACCAAAGTGGTGGCACTGAACCTGCCGCTCTTAAGTGTTATTTCACCACTTTCCATTGGTCGAGTGTTATTTCACCACTTTCGCAGCAATTCGCCACCACCCAATCTCCCAAAGCGCATACACATGCCATGGTGGAGTAGAAGGGTGCGTTTGGTTCAGTATTTTGAAAGCCCATTGGGAAAAATACAAAGCAGTTTAGCCTAAAGGACTTTAGGCAAATGCAAATACCGTTTGGTAAACTTTGCTTTGAGAAGCAACTTTGAGAGAAATGCGGTTTGGTAGAAAACACATTTGAAAAGCCCTTTGTGTGATTAATATTAGTTTTTTTTATTTAATTTCATTTGTTTAAAATTGAAAAAATAATATATACAACTTTTTAAATATAAATTTTGACAATAATATTAAAAAAATAAAATACATATATATATTTAAAAAAAAACCAAACCCTTCATTGGAATTTTTAAATTTTTATTTGTTTAAATTTGAAAAAAAATAATGTATGCAACTTTTTAAATATAAATTTTGACAATAATGCTAAAAAAAATATAAAAAATATATAATTAAAAAAAAGACCATATCCCTCGTCGAAATTTTTTACTTTTTATTTGTTTAAAATTGAAAAAATAATGTATGCAACTTTTTAAATATAAATTTGAAAATAATGCTAAAAAATCAAATACATATATATATATACATATTTTTTTAAAAAAAATGACCAAACTCTTCGTCAGAATTTTTTTTTTTTATTTTTTTAGAATTGAAAAAATAATGTATGTAACTTTTTAAATATAAATTTTGACAATAATGCTAAAAAATCAAATATATAAATAATTTTTTAAAAAGACCAAAATATATTTATTTTTTTAGTATTTATATAATTTTGATTTGTTAGCATTATTTTGGCACTTAAAAAAATAATAACAAAGGAAAAATTAGAAATTTGAAGAATACGTTATGATAGTTTTGCAAAAAAAAATAAGTTTCAAAGATTTGGTAAATCTTTCAAAGCTCAAAACTAGTCTTTTTACAAGACGGGCGCGCTACCAAATCTTGCCGACTTTCACTGAAAATTTATTTTAAAATAGTTGTCAAACAGTCCAACATTTCCTCAAGGGGTTTTGAGAGCTGAAAGCCCCTTGGGAATTCCGGAGGTTGCCAAATAGTTGAAGCCATGCGCCTCCAACAACCCGACGCCTTTGAGTGATGCTTTGATGCTTTTGGTGGCTTGTTTTAGAAAATCAACCAACCATCAGTCTCGACGTTATCCAACGAGTCAAATTCCGGAGGCCGCATCGCCCATCACCACCACACATGTCCGCACATGCCATCAAGCCCCACTATGACTGCGATCCACGTGTCGTCCCATGCCAGAAGCCTCTACCGCATTGCAAATATCATCTCTCACGTGCCAGCCACGTGCATGCTCTAATCAATTACTAACCTCACCGCCACATCATCCTGCGACGTCAGCAGTTGACCTTGCACAATCATTGACCGTTGACTACTGACCAGTTCCGCTAGACTAGCCGGACCAATGACCGATTGGTTCGAACGTTTTCCGACCGTTTGCTAAGGTATTTTGATGTGCTGAGTCTATTTTCGGCTTTATTTTCTACACATCTGTCTTATAAGTGCCGGTTTCTTCACATCTCTTCATCCATTATACTGATTTACACTGAAAAACTGCATGTAATGGATAAACTGAAAGTATAAAATTCAGACCATTTCGCAATGAATCAAACTATATATTATGGGCTCATTAAATATTTAAATTTTTGGAGAGGACGTAGATTTGCGTAATGTTATCAGTAATATTCATCGCCTACCTAAGATTACTGGTGAAACTTAGGATAATGTTGTGGGATGATTGGAGGACTGGGATAGCAAGAATATCAAATCCTCATGTAGTTTTGAAACACTTCGATTTCATTTGACCGACTTCAGTTTGGTTGCCTCAATATAATATAGGAAGCTTGATATCTACTTGCCAACTGATATTCCACCTTAGACATTATCCATTAGTATTCGCTAATATACTGTTGTCTGAAGTTTTCTTCTGGAAACTGATAGAACAACACTATGGACTCCTTTCAATGTGCAGGCCCTCCTAAAAACGAGTTTTGGCAATTAGGTCTCAACATTGATGTCTATGAGTTTATTTTCTAACATGAGAACTCTTCCTTTTTCAGGATGGGATACTAGCTCGGGTTATATTGCCCTCAATTTCACAATCCTCCCTGTTGGATTATCTCTTTTAATTGCTGGAATATTACGTATCTGTTTGAGGCCAATAAGAGAGAAGAAAGATATCGAAAGCAGGCTTGCATTACTCTGCGTGAGTGATTGGCTGAGAATACTTTACGCGCAGGGTGAATAAGATCCTATGTGAAACATTTTAGCAGCCAATATGTTCAGGCAGACTTCTTGAGAAACTATTAAGAAAGCTCAATATGCTAACGCCATGACGTGCCAAAGCTAGTAACTTTTCAGAAACTCAGAGGCTGGTGATTTCTCACTAAATGATGACAGATTCAGTACGAGAGATTATTATAAAAGTTCACTGATTGCTCTTAAAAAACTTTTACAGGCTTTAACATCATTAATGGTATCGGCAAATGTAGAGTCTACTTTTCATCAAAGGTATCCACTGTTGCAATCCTCTAACACAATCCTGGCAACGAAGATGTACTCTGAAGTTTACACACAATTTATCTGGTAATCTAAACAATGAATCGATCTAAATGATAGCCTCAAAATCTCGGTTACCGTGGACCTAGATCAGTATGATCCAGGTCCGCCAGAGACCCCAGCGACGTTATATTGCAAATAGATTGGCCCACCTTGTAGTTTAATTGATCTGATTTCAGAACACAATGTGCCTGTTTGTACTTCTTACCAGGAAAAAAGAACGAAGGTCTTTGAGGCACTGGGATGCTAATAGAATGGCTGTTTAACATCAGAATAACCGTATCCATGGTAGGTCGGTCTTCCATCTCATCTTGGACACAGAGCAAGCCAATGTGCATGCATCTGATCACTTCATTCACAGAATAAGTACCACTTAAAGCTGGGTCCACTACTTTCGATGGCATTCTGTTACTCCAGTGCTTCCAAACCTAAGAGAATAGTTATATTAGTAATTTTTGTTCAAAATACTGTTGTTATTCTATTAAAAGTGATTTCAGCCAAAGAGGAATGGCTTTATTACGATACTCACATAACCTAGCAGGTCCTCATCACAGTCCAGTGCGAAGAATTGGCTATTCTTTTTGCCAGTTATAATCTCCAACATAAACACACCATAACTGAAGACGTCAGATTTTATGGAGAAGTGTCCAAACGTCAGATACTCAGGAGACATGTAGCCACTGCATTGAGCACAATATGTTAACACAGTTGAGAGAATGTTTAATTATGGGCATATACTGCTTGAAACAAATTAGGATGAGTCTGCTTTTCTTGCTTGTCAAGAAAATGTTCCAAATCAATGCCAATGGTACATTGTTCATTGCCAATAACAAGTCAGATTAGTCGATGTTGAACTTACTATGTTCCAACAATTCTTTTAGTGCTCGCTTGAATTTGGTCAGAACTGAAGATCCGAGCTGCACCAAAATCTGAGATTTTTGGGTTCATGTCCACATCAAGCAGAATGTTGCTGGCTTTGAGATCACGATGAATAATTCGAAGCCGAGAATCTTCATGAAGGTATAGCAGTCCATGCGCCACCCCTACTGTGACCTTGTAACGTGTTGACCAATCCAATTGTCTGCTGAGCTCGGGATCTGTACGTCAGTCAAAAAATTAGTTTATGAGTTGCATCAATTCACATTGGCATAATGCTCATGCCCAAATCATCACATATAGTCACTTTCATCAACTTTTGATCAATCCTCTCATTATCACGAAATTCGTTTTTCCTATCTACTTCTTCACTATGTAGAAATGAAGTGACAAGGAAAACTAAACAAAATAATAACAGGATGTTTGTTTGTATTATGTCGTCCTGCTATCACTAATATCTCTAGTTTGTCTTCATTTAGCCAGAATAATATTTTTTCTCATTTTCTCTGAGTGAAACGTATCATTTAGACTGAAATGCTGGTGAATCAACGTGGTGAAAAGGAGATAAAAGAGAGGCAAACCAAATAACAAGCGATCGAGGCTCCCGTTGGGCACGTATTCATAGACCAGTATTGTTTCATCTCTTTCCATGGAGAATCCCAGAAGCCTCACCAGGTTTCTGTGTTGAAGTTTGGCTACTAGTTCAACCTCAGTCTTGAATTCCTCCACTCCTTGTCCAGAGCTCCTAGATAGCCTCTTTGCTGCAATTTCTTGACCACCAGCTAGCGTACCCTAATAACAAAATAGACATAAAACAAATTTGCCCGAAATAGACGCATCTTATTGTCTCTTTGTTTTATTACACTTCTGATTTTACTTACTAATATGCGATTGGGCATTGAAATAGGAGAAAAGTTCTCTGGCGCTTCGAGAGGCCTCATTGTGAACCAAAATATGATAAGATACTACATTATGATTAATTTTGAAAATTGCGATTATCAGCTTCTTGATAAGTTAAAAGCTAAATGATTTGATTGAACTTCTTAATTACCTTGTAAACCGGACCAAATCCACCTTCCCCTAACTTGTTGTTGCTCGAGAACTTATTCGTGGCAGCTTCTATTGTTTGCAGATCAAATTGTATGGAATGGAGCTCAGAAATTTGCCTCCCAACTGGAAGTTAAATGGTTCGCATATCTTTAGACGCTAGTGAAATGAAATCAATAAATCGTATGTATGCAATAGTATTGTTTTGTCGAGTTACCAATCGGATGTTCTTCTGTGCAACTTTCACTGTCCCTCCTTAGAATTCTTCTTCTTCCTCTTAGTAAATGCTGAGTTATCATGTAAATAGGTAGCATCAATCCTACAATAGTGGCGAAAATTGCAGCGGATATTTTCAACGGAAAGGACACCGTCCCTGCATTTGTAGTCGCTGTTAATAGTGTCATTGACATACATGAAAATGAGGCTCCTTCTAGTTATAAAATTTCATCTTCCAGCAAAAACATCAGAACAAGATATTCCCCAACTCCACTCGGAAGCTGTTTCAGACAATTAAACGGGCTGTACTTAACTAAAACGAGCTGTGAGTGATATAGCTGTAAAGATTTTATTTGTAGCAGAATTGAAAAGAAAAGGTTTCTTTTGCTGGCAGAAAACTCAAATAACATCTAGAAGAGCAAAGACTCAGCTTAAGCGGACAACATGAATTCTGTTGGAATCTTCGAAGTAGTGACAAGCATGATATATATAGAAGAAGAATGCAGAAGAGAAATAGAGAATTTTCTGTATATTTCGATAAATATATATATATATATATATATGTGTGTGTGTGTGTGTGTGTGTGTGTGTGTGTGTATAAGAGTATAAGGACAACCTATTTATATGCTTAGACAGAGGAAATCAAGTGAAATCTAACCAGATGTGCATAATATTAATAGATATAGAAAATCATAGAAAATATCCTAAATACTTCTAAAATATATTTTAATACTGCTAATATCCCTAATATTGCTAACACCCCCTCTCAAATTGAAGGTGACATTATCAACTAGAGTTTGAATTAAAGTCAAATAGTGCCACAAAAAACTTGTTATTCTAACGGCACTACGGGACGGGCTTGTCGTGGTGGGGCGGTGTGTGAGGTAGCATCTTCAGATCTAGATCATTTGAGGTCGGCGAGTCGTTTGGAGGTGATGATGGCTTCTCAAAACGACGATGTCGAGGATTGGAGTGGAAATAACAAGCAGTCAATGCGGCTGACTTGCGAAACAATAACTGAGCAACGTGCCCTATACGACTGGTGTCATAGCATCAAGCAGCCTAAATGACTAGCTTGAGAAGATAGTTATTGAGTGATGCGGCCTATGTGGCTAGCACCGAAAGAAAGCCTCCTCCATAAAAATGGCTTGACTATGTGACACAATCGATGCGAATAGCATCAAAACACTAACTATTGTGGCATCGGCTCAATTAAGTGCTTCCTCAAATAAGACTTTTGCGCAACATTGTTGAGATATGAGGATGAATTTAATTGGACGTGCAACAGGATGCTCGGGGCACGCAGGGATGAATTTATTTTCGGATGTGCAGTGGAACGCTTGGGTGCAGCGGGTGCGATGTGCACTGGTGTACTTAGGTTTCCGTAGGAATGAAGGCTCTGATAATAAGTTAAATATAAAGTAGAAAAAAAAGTTGGAATTTTCTGTATATTTCAATATATATAAAAGAACACAAGGACAACCTATTTATAGGCTTAGACAGAGAAAATCAAGGAAAATCAAATTAGGTGTGCATAATCAAAATAGATATAGAAAATCAGAGAAAATATCCTAAATATTTTTAAAAGATATTTTAATATCACTAATATCCTTAATATCGCTGACAAGGTTCTACCTACCTTTTGAGCTACTCCTGTAAAACGGGTAAATCTCAAACCTGACAAAGCAACTCGGAAGCAACACTCGGCCACCGATTTTCCCCTCCCGGACGCTTAAGAGGCTCGATGTGGCGTTGTGAAGGCACTCCGAACAATCGTTGTTGGAAAGATAAGGCATGCACTGTGCGAACGTGTACAATGTTTTCTCCTGATTAAACTTGGCGTCGCGATGGCCATACATTCTAGGAGGATGCTGAGCAGCCTCTCTAGCCGCGTGATCAGTCGTCGCGTTCAGTCGCTTCAGGAATTCATCTGACTGGTCTATGTTCTCTTCATTGTATCCAACCAATCGAGGTTCCAGCTCCACCTTCCTGGTAAAATTCGTGTCGGAGTAGCGCAACATGCACTGATCGTACCACATGAAGGAGACTTTCGTCATCCGGCATAGCTGGGTTATCTCAAGCCTCGCGTTTTTGACGCAGTCGGCACACTCTTTCTTCGAGACATCGCCTCTGCACATAAAGCTGCCGTAGACGGCCTCACTCGAGCTGGCTTCGCTCAAAGCGAAGTTGAACCCGTTATCAGGGTTGGCGCCCGTATTTCTGACGAGACAATCAAGAACATGATTGAGGTTGGCGTGGTAGGTGCTATTGGGGGTGAAGGTGCTTGAGTTGGAGCAGTAATGGCTGCTCATGGTGAGGGTAAATTCAGCAGCATTGATGGTGGAAAAGCTGAGCGTGCAAAGAAGTGGAAAAAGTGTCATTAGCATCTTCTCACTCTTTTGCTGTGCGTGTGGTATGTGAATTGTGATGAAGTGGGATTCGTTCTTTGCATTCATTTGCGAGGCCACAACATGGATTTTTAAATAGGAGGAGAATTCTAGTGTTCTGAATGGAACATGTTTTGTTCTTATGAATGATATATAGTTGAGGGTGTCTGGATATTTTTATGAACACCTTCAATATATCAATTCTTATACAAATTTACGACCTTCTATTTGTCTGACTTAGATAAATAGTTCCAATTATAATTGTGGAACTTTGTTAAAAATGTGTGTAAATTGAAGATGTCGATAATCACGGGAAAAAACAGAGAGAGTAAAATGCTAACACAATAGAAATGTTTCTAAATTAACAGATAGATAAAGAATAAATGTACCAAGTGACTAAAAACTTATCGCAAAAAAGTAATGAAGTCCTAAAACTTTTAAAAAGTAAAATTATTGCTAAAACATGACTAGTAAGTACAGTCGTGAACTTCTTCAGCTTTGAGTAATGGAAAATGCTTAATGACGGCATTTTTCTTAATATGACTTTCAATTAGATTGGGCAAACTTGTAAATAGAGCAATTTTTAACTAACACTCGCTTTTCAATTTGACGTTCCTATGAGATTTTGGATTAAGATGTAATGAAAGAAAGCAACTTTTTGTTGAAAAAAAATATGAGGACTGGTTTTGGTAACAAAAACATAGTACAAGGACTCAAATTGAATATTCCTTATAGCACGTGGATCAATAGCGTAATTTTTATCGAAACTTGTATAGCAGTTACGTAGGCACCACATGCCAATTTGTCAATGCTGGCTCAGCGTATTCCATTCACACATTGATTGTAAATTAAAGGGAAAATTGTACTAAAAGTCATAAATTTTGTTATGAAAATGTAATTTAGTCCTAAAACTTTCAAAAAGTGCATAAAGTGTTAAAATTTGTTAAATTGGTGCAATCAAGTCTTTTCATTTACTCCGTCCAATTTGACAAAAAGAAAATATTAACAAGTTTTAGCACTTAATTGCACTTTTTGAAAGTATTATGATTCAATTGCATTTTCATGACTAGTTTTAAAACTTTTTGGTGCATTTATCCCTGAATTGAATTTTAATCCCAAAATCATTGCCAGAGAAGAGTTGAGGGACTAAATTATAATGAAGTATAGTAGAGGGACTGAAACTGAATTTGGCTAATAGTACGGGCACAATTTTTGTAATTTCCCCTCAAGTATACTAGACTTACAAACATTTCTTTATGAGGGTGGACGCACCAGAAAAATTAAAAATTTCGAGGACTTAAGACTGACTAGTAAAAATGTATCGGCCCCATGCTTGATAAAGGAACTCTATTATATATCCAAACATGCAATTCTTCGGTGGTAGGGTGTGTCACGGCTCTTTGATTCGTCGTAATGAAAAGAACACCAACTTTTTAACCATCGACATTGGAAACATGGCTGGCTTTCTATTTAAAAAGGACAATACCATAGAATAAGAATAGAAAATATTCTCGCATTTAGGCTACCAGGATCAGCTCGTGCAAACGCGGGGGACTCCTTTCACTCATGACAATTCCAATCATAATGTATTTTTAATGATATATTGACTAGGCATGTCGAAATTAGAACGAAATGAACAATTAGCATCTGACTTATGACGTGTGAAACATCGCAAAGCACATATTATGACAATAGGAAAAACAAGATCTCTCAATTTATGCAGTAGTGTTTCTCGTTTCAAATGTTCCTTTTCCTAGGACCATTATCACATGTCTAAGTTAAATAATGGATAAAAAATTAATATGGAAAATTGTAAATGAAAATGATCGGATTATTGCATCAAGAAATACGACGATGGAGCCACGATATCAAGCAAGAAGCGTCAATCATGTAGAAGCATTGTGTCACAAAGTTTACAATTCAGCACGAAGCACTTATACTGCCATTTTAAGCTTTACTTAACGACTCCAAAATCAAGTGATAATTTCATAAAAGAGTTCGTAAATTGAAACGTTGATTAGCCAAACAAATAAAATCTGGTAAAGCAATAGAAAAGCTGATGTGTATAAAAAATTCCAAAAACACCTTGATAAGTAACTCAAATAAGACTTGGTAACTTAAACCAGTAGAATCATGTCTAGATAAATTTGTTAAGCATCCTGTGAGAATGTCAACACAAACCTCATTCGAATAACTAAGAATGCGAACAAACTTCCCATGATAGCCAGAGAATGTCGTTTGCTTAATAATTTGTTTGTTTAAATGTCTTCTGTTGATTTCTAATGGCATTCCATGATCTTTTCAAGTATTTTTCTTAATGAAATGATATGTTATTTACAGATTGGTAGTGCCTGCGATGATTATTGAAAAAGTTAATATGTCCAACCTAAATATATATATATATATATATATGAAGTATACAAAGAGTATAAATCCTGTAAACAAGCGACATGAGGTACTTCAACATTCCATTATACTCACGAGGTGAATTAATAACAAGATTTGAAATTTTATTTTTGAAACTAAAGAAATTGCACGTACTGGCTTGGTCATGCGATAGTATTCTCTTCGTGTGCCCTTAATCTATTTCAAATTTTTCGTTAAAAAAAAAAAAAAAAAACATATATTGTTGAGTGGCTGGCTAATTAATATTTATATATACTTAGTGCGTCTTGTTTTGATCTCCATCAAGTGATTAGATTTAATTAATGAAATGTTTTCTTCCGACAAAAAAAATAAAAAATTAGGGTCTAAGAACTACATAAAGGGAGGAGACAGCCCCACTTAAAGTAAAGTCATGGGATAAGACCGTTGTTAATTTTGTGTAAGGTTCATCAAGGCACGTCCTCCTTAATAAGAAAAGCACCTCCCCAATTATTAATTAGTAAAATTCTTTTTTGATGGCCAATCAAACTCCTCAAATTAGTAAATCTCACAGGTCACACACCGTCCACTTTGTCATTTCAGAAGGCCAAAAAAGTTCAAAATTAAAAAAGGTTTCGTACTCAAACTTTTCTCAACCTATAAATTCTTGTGTAAGCTCCCACTTGCGGTTGCTTCCCAATTTATGACCAGAATATAATAAATTATTTAGAAGGAATAACCTTTCTTACACAAGTTTTCAAATCTTTGTCGCGATCAAGTGAGATTAAAAATGCTAGTAAGTCACTTCAATTAAAATTAATAAGCTGGAGGGACTGATAACCAAGGCCAAAAAAAAAAAACCATAAAAAGATGGTAAATTGAAAAATAATTAAAGGATAAATGTACAAACAAACCTAAAACTGGTCGCAAAAATGTATTCACGTCTTGAAGCTTTTAAAATAGTAAAACCAAGTCTTAAAACTTGACCAATTAATATAGTCACAAACTTCCATTAATTCCATCTAATTTGAGTGATGGAAAATTCTTAGCGTAATATATTTTAGTATGTACTGATTTGGTCATATGACGGTATTCTCCATGCACGCTCTTACTTAATCTTTTTTGAATTTATGACCAGAATATAATATATTATTTAGAAGGAATAACCCTTTTTACACAAGTTTTAAAATCTTTGTCACCATCAAGTGAGATTAAAAATGCTAGTAAGTCACTTCAATTAAAATTAATAAGCTGAAGGTACTGATAACCAAGGCCAAAAAAAAGAAGAAGAAAACCCATAAAAAGATGGTAAATTGAAAATAATTAAAGGATAAATGTACAAACAGACCTAAAACTGGTCATAAAAAATGTATTCACGTCTTGAAACTTTTAAAATAGTAAGTCTTAAAACTTGATCAATTAATATAGTCACAAACTTCCATTAACTTTGTCTAATTTGAGTGATGGATAATGCTTAACGTAATATAATTCAGTATTTATTGATTTGGTCATGAGACAGCATTCTCTTTGTCCATTTTGAGTGATAGAAATTTAAGAAATTACACGTACTGGTTTGGTCATGTGACATATTCTCTCCGCATGCTTTTACTTAATTTTTTCAAAATTTTCATAAAAAAAAATTATATTGTTGAGTGGCTGGCTAATTGATATGTATATATACTTAGTGCGTCTTCTTTTGATCTCTATCAGTTGATTAAATTTTAATAAATGAAATTGTTTTCTTCCGACAAAACAAAGGTTAGGGTCTAAGACCTTCATAGAGGGAAGAGACAGTCCCACTTAAAGTAAAGTCATGGATAAGACCGTTGTTAATGTTGTGCGAGATTCGTCAAAGCGCGTGCTCCTTAAAAAGTCAAGCACCTCCCTAATTATTAATTAGTAAAATTCTTTTTTGATGGCCAATCAAACTCCTTAAATTAGTAAATCTCACAGGTTAAACATCGCCCACTTCGTAATTTTTAAGGCAAAAAAATTCAAAATTTAAATAGGTTTTATGCTCAAAATTTTATTAACCTATAAATTCTTGCGTAAGTTCCCTCTTGCGGTTGCTTCCCAATTTATGACCAGAATATAATTAATTATTTAGAAGGAATAACCTTTTCACACAAATTTAAATACAATTTTTGTCACGATTGAGTGAGATTAAACATGCTAGTAAGTCACTCCAGTCAAAATTGGTACTTTGTTAATTAGCTCAAGGGACTAATAACCAAGGCCAAAAATCCAGACGAAAGATGATAAAATTAAAAAATAAATAAAGGATAAATATACCAACAAATCTAAAACTGGTCGCAAAAATTTATTCATGTCTTGAAATTTTTAAATGGTAAAATCGAATTCTAAAACTTGATCAACTAGTACAGTCATAAACTTTCATTAATTCCATCAAATTTGAGTAATAAAAAATGCTTACGTGATATATTTCAGTACTTTTTTTTTCTTGAAAGAAAATGGTATCTTTGTTGTTTTTGCAATATTTCCGAGGAAAATGCTAACTTGACCAAGTCAGGCATCATCATAGCTATAGCAAAGATATGACAGCTACGAATAATAAACAAAGGAAATGCCTAATGAGGATTAATACAAGTTTTATACATGCAAACGCTGTTATCATCCAATGGCAGGACATCGCATGAGATAGAAGAAAAAGCTATGAACTACTTAAGCACAGGTTAATTTTCTCTTTTATAAACTAATGGAGAGGGGAAAGACAACCAATGCTACAACCCCTTTAAGAGTTGTCATAAGGCCCAATTCTTATTATGAAATGTCCGATTTAAGCCATAACTACTCTATACTAGCCGTGATTCAAAAGTCTGAGGTTGGTGAGCCTATCACTACAATCCTATTAAGATGTATGCTAATGGTGTTGGAACACAACACCTAATATAATAATGAAAGTCCCATTATGCATGAAGTGCACGTAAACCGCCAAAGAAGAGAGTTCTTGAAGAAGCCACAAGCTGATTAAAAAAAAGAATGGGCACATGTTAAAATAATAGTATAATTGTTACTGGAGCCTTCAAGGAGCAAGAAGCAAAGTTCAACTTTGCTAGTACTTGGACGTGAAGGAAAAGTAGCCTACAATTGTTGACTGTCAAGAAGAAAAGTTCAACTTCAACTCTTGCACGTTGAAGGCGGTAGAATCCATGCGGTGGAATCCAAGCGGTGGAAGATGATTATAAATATGGCAGTACGTGAAGCATTCAAGCTCAGGCCAAAGGGCCTCACAGGGAGAAGGCCAGGGAGAGGGTCTCACGCCACATGCAGGCGAAGAACCTCAGGCCAGTACGAGGTGAGCTTCAGGGAAAGCCTCCAGCAGTGAGAGCTTCAGAACAGGAAGTCACCAGGTGCAACACTCAGTAGCTCTGTGTGAGCGAGTTATCCCTCCGTGATCGAGAAGGGAAGAAAATAGAATAGCTGAGTCTATGCTTGTATTAATTAGTTTGAGTGTGTTATTGTATCAGCTAGTTTTATTTGAGTATTTTAATGCTTCCGCATATTTTATAAGCTGCGCACTCTGTAATTAATATTAGTGTCAAGCAAAGGATCGCATATCCTACAAATGGTTCAGAAATCTCTTCACATGAAATATGCCATAACTAGATAATGCAATCGAGTCATTTGAAGTTTGCTTATAACATGAATCAGTCATGACCCCGCTGAAATGTGTCCCCTCAACCGTCGGGGCCAACCCCTGTGGTGTTTAAGCATGGGTTCGTTAATGCCCGCTTTGTACCAACATGCAGTTTAATATAGTAAAATATAAGTGAGTGGAGAATCCCACACGGTGTTGCTTCAGTAATTAGGTGCAGTTTTGACCACATTTGCTGGAGTGGGATCCAAATGGACAATCACAAACGTTTACCAGTCGTGGAGTAGGTAAGCCAATAAAATTCAGAAAAGGAGTACGTTGTGGGTCAACCACTGTGGTGGCTAAGCATGGGTTCGTTAATGCCCGCTTTGTAAAAACATGCAGTTTATTATAGTAAAGTAATAATAATAATAATAATAATAATAATAAGTGAGTGGAGAATCCCACACGGTATTGCTTCAGTAGTTGGGTGCAGTTTCAACCACATTTTCTGGAGTGGTCAACTCTCTCCACGAGTGGTAAACGTTTCTTCTTTTCTTTTTCTTTTTTTTCCAATCAATGAATCGATGGGAAGTGCCGCAAGAAGCTTCATATATATTAGGTTAATACAAGCAACAGTATTAACACACTTTAGATGGGTACATGACCGAGGAATGGCGTTCCTACGTTCGCTAGTGTCCACAATCTGATTGGCAGCCCCAACTAGGATTAATTCCATCGCATGCAATAACTTAACAACCACATTTTCGGTTCAGATTCATACAAAAGTATCTAGGGGGACTTTTAAGGAAAAAAGATGGTTTCAAAGTAATTTAATGACAATTTAACTCTCTGTTTTATAGCGTAATATTTGTTATAAAATTTGTATTAAACCATCAAACTTTATTACCATAAGTAACTCCACATCATATTAGTTGTAACAATTTACATACAATAATATTTGTCTCAATAAGACTTTCAATTTTTAGAACATTCCTATCTCAAAAACTTCATTCACAAGTGTCAACTAATCGACAATTTCATTACCAAAATCAATACCAGAAAATTTTGAAATATCTCTCTTGATTTCCTTTTCCCAATCTGGCTCACAAACTTCTTGTGTGTGATATGAAGCATTCCTCCTTTAGGGGGAGAAGTACACTATCGGTGCCATAAGTTATATACGGCGCTCACTTTGGTGCCAAAAGTTTCCGTCGGATCACTTAAGTGCCAACAAATTTGAAAAATGATCATTTTAGTGCCAACGCCGATGAAATTGGCCAGAAATCCAATATGGCACTTTTTTATTAATTTTTGAAACCAACGTAGCTCGTCAGAGAGTACAGTCAGCCATCTAAACAACAAAACGACGCCGTTTCGCATTTTCCCCCAACTTAGAAACCCTAAATCCCCAAATTGAGAGAGAGAGAGAGAGAGAGAGAGAGAGAGAGAACGTCGTCTTCTTCTTCCTCGAAGACCTTTGCCAACAATGACACCAGCAGCAGCACCAGCAGCGGCACCAGCAATAGCAGCAATAGCGCACTAGCGGCACCTTCGACCCCTCTTCTTCCTCCTCCTCCTTTGCCCTCGCTTCCTATTATTCCTGCCACTTCTTGCTTGAGCAACAATCTCAATCTCTCCTCGCTCACCTTGAGCAACTACAATGGTGATGAAGCGACGGTGGCCGAGTGATGGCGGGCGAATGATGGTGGCCGAGCAGCGAGTGGCGGAAACCCTAATTTCAATCCTCGAAACCCTAATTTCAATCCCCACGAGCTATACGGCGTCGTTTCTGTGAGGATGTCCACGTATAATGGCAAAACGACGTTGTTTGTTGAAGAGGATGGAAAACGATGTCGTTTTAAAGCCACCGTGACTTTTTTTTTTTTAAATATAAAATCCACGTAATTAATCTGGCCGGAATCTCTTGCCGGTGGCATCAAAGTGATCGTTTTTTCTGCGATTTGGCACTTAAGTGATCCGACGGAAACTTTTGGCACCAAAATGAGCACCGTACACAACTTATGGTACTGATAGTGTACTTCTCCCTCCTTTGGGGAAACGATTGAACACTTTCTGAAGAAGAGAAATCGCCATTGGATTCTCCAGTTCTGGAATGAGGTTCAGCCTTAAATGTTAAACTTCTCGAGTCAAGTCATCAATTTGTTGTTGCATATATTGTTGCAAATTCTCAACAAGTATTTGTACTTTGTTCAATGGAATGGTTCTGCCGCCTTGACGCCTTGCTTTTCTTGGACGCATTGTCCTCTCCTCCAAAGCTCTGATACCAAATGATGTAGCCCAAGGTTGGCTATTCAAATAGTAAGACCAGGAGAGTGACTTACCCATACGAGAACTTAGTCACAAAATCGAGCAGAAATTTCTATTCTACCCATGAATGGGAAAATGGCATAACTTTGCCGATTCAAATCAGAATGACTTATATCCAAAGCCAAAAGAACTGAGACTCAATGATCTACAAATTTTATGTTTTGAGTTTTCTCAAATAAGCACTATAGGCTTGTAGCACTGTAGGCTTATCGAATTTTGATGGAAGTAGGCGAAACAGGATTGGATAGAATGAAGAAAGAATAGGAACTTTAATGGTTGCTCTTCTAGGCCTCCAATGAAATTGAAATGGCCTCAATTCTTTGAGATTGATGGCTAAT
Organism: Eucalyptus virginea; assembly: GCA_014182375.1. Lineage (NCBI taxonomy): Eukaryota > Viridiplantae > Streptophyta > Magnoliopsida > Myrtales > Myrtaceae > Eucalyptus > Eucalyptus virginea. The sequence continues at coordinate 12,178,565 of CM024521.1, read as the reverse complement.
GGTTGCAACTCTTCAAGGATGCAGGCTTTTAGAGTCCCGACTCTTCAAGGATAGAGTGATAATTCTTCTAGGTTTTCAAGAGAGTTTGAACTCTTCAAGGTTCAAGGGAATTGCACTAAGCAAATTTTGTTAATCAAATTCGGTGTCCATTTACAAAGTTCAATGACCTTTTATAGGTAAAACAAGAAAATGCTAGATTCAAACCTAGAAACTAATAATCATTTATGTACATAGAAACTAGGAACTATTAAATGTACAATATTTCGAATGCTTGCAGTTATTCCAAAGTGTCTTGATGCAAACTTTGATGTATGGGAAATGACAAAACCTTTATGACAAAGTCAAAGATGAGGCTCTTCACTTGTGGATGAGGTTTATCAACATTAGGTTTATCGATGAGAGTGTTGTCAATCTTGAATATGCACAGATCTTCTTGGTTGAATGAGTTGGCTTTAAATACATAATGCATCATATTCTTTCAACATTTTGACAGATAATTGAATTTTGTCCCGAATTGTAGCCAGAAATAAGTTGGGAGGCTAAATTATAAGGACATACAGGGACCAAAACTGAATTCGGCTCAAAGTACGGGGACGATTTTTATAATGTCTCATCAACTTCTCTAGGTGTACAAACATACTTTACGAGCATGGACACACCAGAGTTATTAGACTTCAAAGACTTAGGATTGACTAGTAACAGTGTATTTGATCACATTCTTAATAAAGAAACTCTATGACGTAAGGAAGAATCCGATTCTTTGGTGATAAGATTTCTTTGATTCGTAAGACTAGAGAAAAGACTAACCTTTTCACCACCGTCTTTTGAACCATCCCTGCCTTTCAATTTAAAAAAAAAAAAAGATAATATAATTGAATATAATCGGAAAAATGATTAACTATTATCTATAATAATCAGCTCGTGCAAATTCCAGGGTCTTCTTTGACTCATGACTATTCCAATGTGAGGAAATAAATTGTCTCGGGTCAATTCCGACACAATTTTTGTAATTTCCTATCAACTTCTCTACGTTTACAAACATACTTTGATGGACATACCAGAATAATTAGACTTTGAAGACTTAGGACTAACTAGCAACAGTGTGTTTGATCACATTCTTAAAAAATAAACTCTATGACGTAAGGAAGAATCCGATTCTTAGGTTGTAAGATCTGTACCGATTCTTTGACTCGTGGGACTAGAGAAAAGACTATCCTTTTCACCACCGTCCTTTGAACCACTGCCTTTCAATTAAAAAAAGAAAAAGAAGATAATATAATGGAATATAAACGAAAAAATTATTACCTATTATCTATGATAATCAACTTGTGCGAATTCCAGGATCTTCTTTGACTCATGACTATTCCAATGTGAGGAAATAAATTGTGTCGGGTCAATTCTGACACAATTTTGTAAAGTCCCGTCAACTTCTCTAGGTTTACAAACATACTTTATGAGCATAGACACACCATAGTAATTAGACTTCGAAGACTTAGGACTGACTAGTAACAGTGTATTTGATCACATTCTTAATAAAGAAACTCTATGACGTGAGGAAGAATCTGATTCTTAGGTGGTAAGATCTGTCATGATTCTTTGATTCGTGGGACTAGAGGAAAGGCCAACCTTTTCACCACCGTCCTTTGAACCATTCCTGTCTTTCAATTATAAAAAAAAAAATATAATATCATCGAATATAATCGAAAAAATTATTACCTATTATCTATAATAATCAGCTCCTGCAAATTCCAAGATCTTCTTTGACTCATGACAATTCCAATGTGAGGAAATAAATTGTGTCGGGTCAATTCTGATAAGATAATGTAATATTTTTATATATTATGAACATGTGCCAAAACTAGAACAAGAAGAACAATTAGCATTTCATTTATGACCATTGGAACAGCACATAGCACACGTTACGGCAACGGGAAAAACAAGATTCTTCAATAGGTAGATATAAGAGTGTTTCTCCTTTCAAGTGTTCCTTCCTCTCTCTTTTTTTTTTTTGGACCATTATCATCAGTCTACGTTCCATAATGGATGAAACATTTTAGCATGACAAATTATTAATGAAATTGTTCGAATATGTAGCGAAAAACAAGCAATCGAACACAATAATAAATAGATCAACGGAATAGATCAGCCACTTTTACATGGTTCGGTCGGAGAGACCAACTCAATAGGAAGAATGGTAGAAGATTTCACTATAGATTAAGCGAATATAAAAGATTTACAATCACAATCAAGTTACTCAAATACTCTCCATGTTTCCTATCCCCAATTGCATCCAATAATTCATACAATATTTAGCTCTCGCAAATTCAAAAGAAATAATCTCTCAATCTTGTAAGTGAATTCACAAATTTTACCACATGATTATTGATTTCAAAACACTTGCAATTTCTTCAGGATGTAGTTCACCAGCACTCTCCACAATTAATTGTCATGGCAGAAAACTACTCCTCTCTGATGGGCAAAAACCAATGCCTACGACATTTATAAAATATAATATAAAATATTTGGATTCAAAATAAGAAACCCCTTATTGGAACCTGCTCAAACTAGAAAACCTTGACTCATGACTATGCCAATGTGAGGAAATAATTTGCATTGTGTAGATTCCTATGAGATAACATAGGGAGAAGTACAAAAAAAAAAAAAGTAATAAATCTCTTGCATTTTTACTATTTCATTCATAAAACTTTTCAATAGATCAATTTAATCATAAACCTCTCAATTAGACTAATTTTAGTATTGTCAATTATATATTAATCACATGTTAAACCTAGAATGAAAAGAATAGTTTGCATTTCATTTATCACAAACCACACACTACAACGATGGGAGAAAAAAGAGTTCTTGATAGATATGAGAGTGTTTTCTCCTTTCAAATGTTCATTGTTTTATCACCATCATCGTATGTCTAAGTTCCTTTTTCAGTATGAAACATTGTAAATGAAATTGATGGAATTCGTGCATAAACTAATTCAGGAACAAAGCCAGTAGAAGTACTATGTTATAAAGATCTCAATTCAAAATAAATATTGTACTGCCATTGTCAAGCTCCAATTCATCACCCCAAAATTGGAAACTCCATGCTCATTTTGTTGGGAGGTTGCAATAGAAGTGCAATACCTTCACCTAGGGAGATCGTCCAGAGGAAGTCCAAATCCGAGCCCATCAATATATTCAATTGAACTTACCTTCACTCAAAAGCTTAAGTCAATAAGTTATTGGCCAATTATGATATATTAATTGCTCTACACCATATCAATTTGCTGATGTAAAATTTCTTTAACACAACCCACTTATGCGTTTATCCTAACAATCCGTGTCAGGTGGTCTTGGGCCACTCTCACCTAAAAGCTAGCTCAAAATATGAAACTTTCCTCATACTTACAAATCGACCACCAACCCCTTACTCAACAATATTCCCCTCACACATCGGACACAGCCCATAACTCTCCCATGTGACTAGTAGGTCCAAACTTTTGGCAACTTGAGCTTTGATACCAATAGTAGGTGGTCTTGGGCCTCTCTCACCTCAAAAGCTAGTTCAAAGGGTGAGACTTTCTCTTACACTTATAAACTGACCACCAACTCATTCCACAACCAATATAGGACAACCTCAACATATTTTAGAAATTGATCTTAATTTTCAATTGATTAAGTTCAAGGAAAGGTCCATGAAGTACTCAAATTGCTTCTAACATCCATTAAAACTCAACTTTAAATAATGCGGTGCCTTTGTTTCAAGGAAATGAATGATTTAAAAAATATTATTTAAAATATGATTGTTTGCGTTGCTTACAAAAACAAATGAACAAATAATATATTCATTATCTACAAAAATATTTAGGCTTAAATTGTTGTCGATAATGAAAACATTCTTAATTACCTGATTATTTCAAGTGATACAAGCGATTTATCTTTAGGAAAATGTTATCCAAATTATTCATTTTTCGCGAAATAAACGGAGGCTTAGTGCTAAATCTCATCATCCGAGCAGATACCTAGAATCAACCAAAAGAATCAACACAAGGTTGGGTAATTATCAAACTAAGTTCGAGTAACTCCCAAGTAGCTCGAAATTTCTCACGTCAGCGAGCACAATGTACTTTTAATTTGTAATGTCTAAGAAATAATTAAGAAAGCATCACCTAAGTATTGGGTAGATTGGTTGCTATTATTTGGGCCCATATTTGCACGGTCCAATTTCTCAAAAGGACTTCGGATACGTTTTGATCATAACCGGCCTTTTTAACAAGAGGAGATTTAGCTACGTCACCTCCACATTCTCGTTTTCCTTCACGGCCTCACGGGTCAACGAAATTGAGCTGTTTGGAATGTTGTTCGAGGTTGGAATGGAGAGGTTCACCACCGTGAAGGAAGGGTGTTTGAGACGTTTACTTGGCCATATGTAAAATGCGAGGAGGGCTAAGAGAGTAAAGATTTGAAGCTGCCATCGATAGAAGCTCCTTGTCTCAGCAGTGATGATTTCTTGGGTAAAATGAGACAAAGACCATGCCTTTTTATTGAGGAAGATAGTTATTTAGTGGAGAGAAATAGACCTGGTGAGAGAAAAAAGAGCTAAATGTGATGAAGTGCAGTGATAATTTAGCTGTGAAATCTCATATGTTTGCCTCAGGTATAAGCCAAGTTCATTGAGATTAAAGTAATGGAGAAGCATATGCTCTCCTCCTCAAGTATGATCACACTATATCTCTTTAGGGGCTTGTGGGGTTAGCATTATAGAGTTTTTGTTTTATTCAAAACTAGCACATCATATATATGACAGTGCATTGCGATTTTCCAGTATAGGAGGGTGGAGAAAGACAACATGATTTGGCCATGGAATAGAAATGGAGTTTTTTGCTGTTAAATCTATTTACAATGTAGCTATGAGAACTAAGAATGAGATTTGCATGAAATATAAAACTTCATGTTCTTAATCATAGGACTGACAGTAAGGTGTCGAAGCTGATCCGGAACGTTGATTTTCAGATGAAGATTAACCATTTATGTGGGATTTGTGCTCTGGTGCATTAGCTACTGCTGAAGGTTCATATCGAAGAAAGATCATAGAATCCTCCAAACGGGTCCTCTATGATGAAACTAGTGAACATCAATTTAAACTTTTGATAAGTAGCTTTCAATTCAAGTGAAAGGACAAAGATTGAGCAAGGACTTGAAAGCTCCGCTGAGGAGGATTTCTCATACTAGCAGGAACATTTGGAAAGTCAGGAATGCGGTTGTGTATCAGATGAAGAATTTTGAGCCTGCAGCTGTCATAGTAGATTTATTAATTCTTCCGGGCTTTTACGAGTTTGCAGGTAGAGCAGATCCAAGCAACCCAAGGCCGACCCCTGGATATCGTTGATGTGAATTTATTACCAAAGTATAAATGCGTTTGGATTATGCATTGATGTCGATACTTTTTTAAGGATTTAACATTGTCGGGAGAATTATTCTAATGCTCAAATGATTTTTTTATTCCAACCTATTGGCTGGAATCCACTGATAAGAATCGATTAGATGTTACAAGATCTGAGCTATCTAGATTATAGTACTTGTAACCTCTAATCGATTCTTATCAGTGGATTTCAACCAATAGGTTGTAGCGGGAAAGAGTGGACATAAGTTTGCAAAAGCCGAACTAGTATAATCTTTGAGTGTGCAACTTTCTATCTGTGACATCTTGAATTTTTCAACCTGTTTTCTACTAAATTAATCGGGCATTTCATTGACGCATCTATAGGGTTGTTCTCAGAGCCGATCACTCTTGAGATAATTAGACTAGCCGGGTAAGCCATTAAAGAATTTCAAGGCAATAGACTTGAGAATTCGATCAGGAATCGGCTTCTCAACCGTGCTCATCTTTAGAGGTCATTACGGCACAGTTAAAAATCGAATTAGGATCAGAAATAGGTCAATTTGACAGAGATGTGTGGCCGATCGTGGGTGACTCCACTAAATTGGGAAATTCTCGTCAACCGGCACTAATTTGATTTTACTGTCGTTTTGGTACCCTATATCTATAATTAAGCCCTCGAGATTTTCATGACAACCAAGATTCGCCAATGTGTCGAGTGGGTTCAATGTGGCTCAAAGAAAATCGACCACGGGTCATTTGCCTTAAAAAGTTCTGAAAACTACTTGGTAGCCTAGGTCACGCTAAAAACGCGCCGAATGGAAATTAACCGCCAATTTGAGTCTGATTTCAGAAATTGAAGATTCTGTCATGTCACAATAAATTCTAGGACCTGCAACTTAGTCTTAGAAGATTTTTCTGACAACCGACACTTTTTGGGAAAAAGTCGTCGGCGGACCGTCTTTATGCAATTGAAGCCAGGGAATTATTCGGGTTGCAAAATTGAGAAGCATGAGGGATTCTTGGATGAGGAAAATTATCAATCTGATATGAGACATCAGTTGATTTTATGAGAGCCGATTAAGAGAGAATCAAGAAAGAACTAGTTCTAATGGAAGCTTGATTCTTCAAAATTCGTAATTCCCCATACCCGTGTCAATTTTGGACCATTGGGAAGGTTATGTGGGGTGTTGGTGTGGCCAAATGAAGGCCAAGGAAGGATACTTGGTTGAGGTTGAAACTTGGGGAGCAAGGGTGGAAAATTTGGACCAAGTGGAGCCCCCCATCTCACTCATCTCTATCTCTTCTCTCCCTCACTCTCTCTTGGCTGGCCACCCTCTCTTTCCTCCCTCCATTTATGTGAAACCAGCCCAGCAAGGAGAGATCAATAGCTGCAGCAGCTCGTCGCGCTGGACCGCCACCTGGACGCCGTCGCCACTACTCGCCTTGTGCACGCAACCACCTAGCCGCACACCGCCATGCCTTGCTCGCCTCTCCTCATCGTGCCAGCTGCTGTGCCGTGACCTGAGGAACTCCACCAGAGCTGGTTTTGAGTGTTTCTTCGCCGATAAAGTTCTATTTAGGTTCAGTTTGGTTCAATCTTTCATTCCTGTGCAAGTATCGCCTAAATAGAGTGGTTTTCTCCAATTTTCCAGCCAAGATCAGAGGGTTTCGGGTGTGGGTTTCTAGCAACTTAAGTTGTGACATCCAAATTTTTCAACCTATTTTCTGCTGAATTAATCAGGCATTTCATTGATGCGTTTATAGAGATATTCTTAGAACTGATCATTCTCGAGATAACTAAACTATATGGGGAAATTATTAAGAAATTTTAAGGCAATAGACTTGAGAACTTGACCAGGAATCGGCTTCTCGACCGTGTCTATCTTCAGAGGCCATTACAGTACAGTAAAAAATCGATTTGAAATCAGAGATAGACTGGATTGATAGAGATGTGTGGCCAATTGTGAGTGACTCCACTAAATTGGAAAATTCTCGTCGATCGATACTAATCTGATTTTACTGTCGTTTTGGTACCCTGTGTTCGTATTTGGATCCTCGAGATTTTCACGACAATCGAGAGTCGCCATTGAATCGAGTGGGTTCATAGTGGCTCGAAGAAAATTGACCACGGGTCATTTGCACTTGAAAATATCTGAAAGTTACCCGGTAATCTAGGTCACGCTAAAAACGCACCGAATGGAAATTAACCGTCGATTCGAGTCCAGTTCCAGAAATTGAAGTTTCTGTCATGTCATAATAAATTCTAAGAGTGTCGACTCAGTCTCAGAAGATTTTTCAGAGATTCCAAGATTTTTATGGAGAATCGGTTCGGACGTTGCGAAAAATTAGCGGAGATTCAGATGGGCCAAATTAAAAGAAATTTGGACTTCTAAGCCGAGCCTTTGAGCGATGGGGACTCACAGAAAATTGTTTGGGAATTTTCTTCATTGAAACTGGACCTCAATTTGGGAAATTGAGTGAAGAAATTTATCCTAAAATTAGTGAAATTCGGATCAATAATTGGGGATGGAATTTTTGCACTTAAATTGGATTATTTTGGTGGATATTTGATTGGAAAGTAATAGGGGAACATCCAATTAATGGAGTGGCTAAGGTTGTTGACTAATCTTCCCTTTTTGGCTGGCTTCTACCTCACGATTCATCCCTCCTCCTTCGGACGCTCACAGCCGCACACACACCGCAGTGTCAACCTCTTCTTGTCCGTGTGCTGCTTCACTTTCATTTTCATTGTTCAACTTCTGCTCTATTTCTTTCGGTCGAAGTTCAGTCCAGCAAAGCCTTCCCCCGCGTGCAGCCTCTACGGTCCTTGTCTCCCATCTTTCGCGTCCTTCGGCCCTCAGCTCCACGATCATCTGCTCCACTACCCATCTTCACGCTGCCTCTCACACCGGCTTACGGTCAACACCAGCAACAAGCGGAGCCTTCGGTTGACTGAGTACCCTTCCCTTGCTGCCAGTTGGCCGCATATGCCTTTTCTTCGGTCATCAAGCGGACACTGAAGACCACCGAGGAAACCTGTGTCCGTCCGCGAGAAATTGCCCCCGAATCTGGTTGGCCACTGAGTCAGCCGAGTCAGGCCAGCGAAGCAACGTCCGCCGAACAGCTTCCGTCTTCGTCGTGTCTTCATTTCCACGTGGGCTTCTTCAGCAGCAACGGGCTAGCGAAGCCAGCAAATTTTCGGCCCAACTCCAGTAAAGACAGGCCCAGTTCGGCGGGGCCCATCTTTTGCAATATCAGCCTAGTTTTTTAGGCCCAATTTCCAGCAAATCAATTGAAGTCCAGCCCACAACTTGAAGCCCAAATTTTAGTCTTCAAGCCTAGCCAAATCAACCCATCTTCGGCCCAAGCCCGGCCCACAAAGGAAGCCCAACCGCAGCCAAGCCCAAGCCCAAGAGCGGGCCCGGTCCAGCGCAAGAACAAATCTCAGCTGGCCAAGTTCAAGGTCCGATCCAAACCCGCCGATGTCGTCGAAAGCCCGATTTCGGCCGCCGTCACGGTGATTTGGTTCCCGCTTTTAATCAAGTGAGTTTTACTCACTAATGCTTTCTTAGTTTGCTAATTATGCTTAAGGGTTGGTTAGATTTAATTAAGTGCAATTAGGTGGTTAGATTAGTTTAGAACAATTAAATTAGTGACTTGATGATGCATGTTAGGTGGTTAGACATAGTCATTAGCAGGTAGAGACGTACTATTATTTATTGAATGCATCTTGGGATTTTTCCCGACCCGTTTCGGGCTCCAATAAGGCATTACCGGCCTAAATTGGATTTTTAATATTTAATCATTTATTTTCAAAATTAAATAAATAAATTATTTATTTTTGGAAATAAGGCTGGGTTAGTCGACGACCGGAATTTTATGTTGATTGTTGTGGCACTGTCCGTTTATTTAATTGAGCTTTATTTTGTGTTGAATTGAATTATTTGTGAAATTGGGAATTATTCTTTAATTGAATAATCTTTGGTTATTCATTGAAAAATAACTGAGCATCGGTTGATAATGCCAAAAGGATTTGAGTGGACTACATAAAATGTGGGAGTTATGGAAAGGAAAAATATTATATTTGGCTAAGGTCGACCGTGTGCCCACACACGTGTACTTTTATCAAATATGATGAAAATGGTAAAATTGATTGTGTCTACGGAACAAAAAAATACTATAACGGCTCGATGATTTGTATGTCGTCCGGAGAATGGACGTTATACTATTATAGCTCGATGACTTTCATGTCATTTTGAGAAAGAATTGCTTGTATACCGGCTCGATGGCCCTATAGGTCATCTTGGAGAATGGACGGTATGAAATGTCGGCTCGGTGATTCTATAGATCATCTTGGAGAATGGACGACATGCCATAACGGCTCGGTGACTCAACATGTCATCTTGGAGAATGTACGTTATGATGAATATACTCGTTGACTCTATATGTCATCTCGGAGAATGAATATTATAATATATTAGCTCGGTAACTCAATAGGTTATCTTGAAGAATGAATAGTATGTTATAGTGACTCGGTGACTTAGTCTGTCATCTCAGAGATTGAATCGTATGAAATTCTGGCTTGGTAACCCGATGGGTTATGTGACATCGAGATTTTTGGGTTCTGACTTCGATTAGATAAATTGGGCATTTCATCGGTGTGACTACGGTGTTTTTCTTTGAGTTGGCCACTCACGAGATAACTAGGCTAGCTGGGTAAGCTATTAAGGACTTTAAGGTAAATAGACTTGAGAATTCGACCAGGAATCGATTTCTCGACCATGCTCATTTTTAGAGGTCATTACGACACAGTTAAAAATCGAATTAAGATCAGAGATAGGTCGGTTCGACTGAGATAAATGACCGATCGTGGGTTACTCCACTAAATTGGAAAACTCTCATCGACTGGCACTAATTTGATATTACTGTCGTTTTGGTACCATGTGTCCGTATTTGAATCCTTGAGATTTTCATGATAACCAAGAATCGCCAATGGGTCGAGTGGGTTCATCGTGGCTCGAAGAAAATCGACCACGAGTCATTTGTCCTAAAAAGTTCTGAAAACTACTTGGTAGCCTAGGTCATACTAAAAACGCGCCCGAGTGAAATTAACTGCCAATCTGAGTCCGATTTCAGAAATTGAAGATTCTATCTTGTCACAATAAATTTTAGGAACGTCGACTCAGTCTTAGAAGATTTTTCTGAGAACCGAGACTTTTTGGGAAAAGTTGAGTTAGGGCCGTTTTTTATCGGAATTTGGGAAGGTGGGATGCAAGTAGGCTACATTAGTAAGGAAAAGTACAAATTTGATTGATGAGGTGTTGAATGAATTTATGAGAGTCAATTTGATTTGAATCAAGAGGGATTAAAGTCCAATTGGGAAGAAAACCTAGCAAAATTCGGATGCCTAATGGACCATGCATTTTGAATTACCTAAAGTCTTCTAGAAAGGGTATTTTGGGGCTTGAAAAGGTGGGTGGATGACAGCCTTTTTGGTAGGCCACGTTTGAAGACCAAAGAGAGAGAGAGAGAAACCGATTTTCTCTTCTTCCCCTCTCTCTCCCATCGGTGCTTCTTCTTCCCCCATCTCTCCTTGCTGTGCGAGGAACCAGCAAGCCGAAGACCAGTAAAGACCAAGCTACCGTCGCCGCCTCTTGCCGCCGGAGCAACCACTGCTGCTCCGTAGCCACCTGCGCGCCCTCTGCGCCCTCTCTTTCCTTCCTCTAGTTCGAGCAAGCCCAAACAGCAGAAGTAGAAGCAGCGACTAGCGACGCTCGAAGGAGCTGTAGCCACGCCGGAGCTGCCGTCGCCGTCGTGCCATCGGGCTAGAGCGTCACCTCGCCGCCGTTCGCCTCACGCTCACCCGCCATGCGCCGTCTACCCCTTGTTCGATTGAGCTGCCATCTAGCTCCTGTTCCGCCTCTATTCGGTCCCGTTCGGCCACCTCAGGCCGTCGTTCAGCTCCGTCCGGCCACCGTTCAGCCTCACCGGAGCTCCGCCCAGCCCTAGCCACCCTTGGCCGCCTCAACCGGCCCCGGATCCGCCCCAACCAGCAACAAACAGAGAGGTTCAAAAATGGGTATGGCAGCACCTTTGTGGCCCATTTTGGTCGTCTTCCCGAGCCCGGATGCTCGGCCCGCCTTGAAGAAAGTCGATCCTCGTGTCGATCCCATCGTTTTGTGTGAGTTTTGCTCACTAATGCCTTCTTAGTTTGCTAATTATACTTAAAAAATGATTAGATTTAATTAAGTGCAATTAAGTGGTTAGATTAGAGTAGATTAGTGATTATTAGATAATTGCGATGCATGTTAGACAATTGAATTGTACAATTAGTGAATAGACATGTGCTAGTATTTATTGGATGCTTCTTGGGATTTTTCCCAACCCTTATCGGGTGTTAATTAGGCAATTTGGGCCCAAATGGAATTTTTAGTAATTAAATATTAATTTTCGAAATTAATTATTTAATTATTTATTTTCCGGAAATTCAACCAGGATGGTCGGTGACCGGAATTTCATGCTGATTGTCGTGGTGCAGTCTGTTTATTTTATTGAGCTTTATTTTGTGCTAAATTGATTTATGAGTGATTTTAGGATTTATTCCTAAATTGAATAATTTTTGGTTGTTAATTGAAAATTAATCGGGCATCGGTTGACAATGCCAAAATTTTTTTGGTAAACTACAGAAAATGGTGGGATTTATAGAAAGGAAACTATTCTATTTTGGCTAAGGCCGATTATGTATCCACACACGATATTTTATTGAGTATCTTTGATACCAACAAATTAGGCCAAGATATTATGAAATTGAGGAATTTAATTACGAGGTGCAACATCATTGGCCATAGTTGAAAGGGTCGGGTGGGATCGTAAATCCATTATATCTTGAAAGGGTCGGGTGGGACCATAAAGCCATCAGATCTTGAAAGGGTCGGGTGGGACTGTAAATCCATCAGATCTTGAAAGGGTCGGGTGGGACCGTAAAGCCATCAAATCTTGAAAGGGTCGGGTGGGACCGTAAAGCCATCGGATCTTGAAAGGGTCGGGTGGGACCGTAAAGCCATCGGATCTTGAAAGGGTCAGGTGGGACTGTAAAGCCACTAAATCTAAGAAAGTTGCTTGGTGGGGCCGTGATTACCACCTATAGATAAGTTGTGTCCTAAGGACCGTGATTCATAATTGGGAATTTAGTTGGAATAGTTGAAATGACCGAAAATGGTTTTGATGATACGTAATCGACTAAGTCGATTGATCATTACTTTGATCTGATGTTGTAAATGGATTGATTGAATGGGAATGACCGTGAGTGGTCTTGTTGGCATGTAATCGACTAGGTTGATTTGATCGATGCTTCAATCTGTGATGTGATTGCTTGGGTACCTATTGAACTGTACTAATATGCAGGTGGAATCTGAGACCAAGGTAAGTCCTCTGACCTATGTATGCATAGGCAGCCTGGATAGCGTATTAATTTACTAATCAGGTCTTAAGGGGTAGAACTTGCTGAGACATAGTCTCATCCCGGTTGTGAGATAATATTTCAGGCCCCTAGATCACCTGAGGATGAGCCGACATCTGGAGCCGAGGATGAGCTTAATGAAGATGATGAAGAGTTTAAAAGAAACGAGCTAAGTGAAGAAGAATCGAAGGAGGATCAGTTTGATCTTGACTACGATCTGGATGAGGACTGAGATCCAATCCTCTTTTGTAAACCCTGTATATATGTGGGTAGACTGAGACTAAATATTTGTGAATAGTTTTGTGAAGCTCTTCGAATTATGCTCTGTATAAAAGTATAGTTGTGGATTTCAATATGAAAAATATAGCCTTACTTTTATATCCCATCGTTTTATTGTCTGGGGATTTATAACTGCTTCCGCATGCGTATTAAAAATGTAAGGGTCGGCGATACATAGTCTTGGGATATTGCACTTTAAAATCGACCAAGTAGAAGGATGAGCGTGTCCTCAAGGATCGGGGCGTGACATAAGTGGTGGTTTTGGAGGTGTTCAGGGCCTCGGTTTCTAGGTCTGCTTTAGAGTTATTTGTTCCTCGCGCCGTCCCTGTCGGTTTGATCCGACTTGCGCGTAATTCCGGTGAGTAATCTTACTAATCCATGCTTAGTAGACTAATTATGCTTAAGGGTTGATTAGTGTTAATTAAGTAGGATTAGGTGGTTAGATTAGAATGGATTAGTGATTATTGCATATTAGCTAGGTGGTTAGTGTAATTAGTTCGAGAATAGCTTATACTATTTATTGAATGTATCTCGGGATTTTTCCCGACCCTTATTGGGCTTCAATTAGGCAATACGGGCCTACATTGGATTTTTAGTAATTATTTATTAATTTTCGAAATTAATTAATTAATTATTTATTTTTCGAAAATTAGGCAGGGATAGCCAACGACCGAATTCGTGTTGATTGTCATGGTGCAGTCCATTTATTTATTTGATCTCTATGTTGCGTGAAATTAAATTAATTGTGATATTTGAGAATTATTCTTAAATTGATTGAAATTGAGTGGAATTGAATGATTGATTGGTAGATGGTCAAGTATGGTTATTTAGCATTTACAATGCTTGATGAGTTGTAAAGTGGAGAGAATCGTAAGAGTGAATTGGAAATACTCTTGGCTGAGACCAATCAGGTACGAGGTATAGACATATGTGGTTCAGTGATAAGGAAATCACTAATAAAAATAGCGCCTTAAAGAATGCACGAGTGCTGTCTATTACCTACATCAGTATAAACATACATGATTCGGTGATAAGAATATCACTGGTGAAAACGGCGCCTTAAAGAACGCACGAGTGCTGTCTATCGCATGCATCATTATGAACATATGTGGTTCGGTGATTAAGGATATCACTGGTGAAAATGACGCATTAAAGAACGCACGAGTGCCATCCATTGCATACATCACATTGGCGAAAAAGACGCCCGAGAGAGTACGTGTGACTTGGTGATTGGAAATGACCTAGAAATGGTTCAACTGACATGTAATCGACTAGGTCGATTGATCAATGATTTGATTCGAATGTCGTGAATTGATTGATTGTTTTATGCTATATATATATATGAAGCATCTGTATATAACCCTGAATTGCAGGTTAGGACTGATGCCAAGGTAAGTCTTTTTATTCATGTTGTGCTTAGGCAACCATGTGGTGTATTAGTTTCCTAATCGAGTCTTAGTGGGGTAGAGCTTGCTGAGACGTAGTTTCAATGGTTATTGTATAACCATTTTAGGCCCCTAGATGGTAGCACCAGTATCTCCCCCTCCTCTAGAGCAATTTGGCATTCCAGTGGACATTACCGAGAAAGAAATTCACTTCCATGTTCATGGCCATCCAAAAAGGTTAGAATACTATTGACACCTAAATTTTGGTGATCCGGTCATTTATTTATTGCATAGAAAATTATGGGTTAATTTTGTCCCTAAAAAATATTAATTGTATAGCATATAGATTTAGGCATTTATTTTGCATTTGCATTTTTTTGCATTTATCTATTGGACCGGTGGTGGATGGGTTCGACTTGGTGGTTATGAGCTTTAAATTGATGGGTAGGACTAAGTCCATGAAGAGAGCAAATTGGCCCAAGCCCGTTTTCTTTTTATGACAAAAAATTATCTGGTGAGGAATAGTGATTTGAAATTTTCTAGGATATGATGAGGATGTTTCAATATCATCAGATAGGGCAAGTGTGACAAAGAATATCGCGAGCTCATCTTTGCAAGATTTATATATGATATTCAATTTATTTATTTGAAGAAAGGGCAATATATATTATGTGGATATTATTACAGCTTATTTGTGCAAAAAGTTCGTTAAGTTTATGCAGGTTGAATTTGAGAAGAGCTTGATTGAAGAAAATAAATTTTTACCTCGAATTTCAAAATGCAAATGATCGTTGTGGATATTGTTGTTATGAAGGAAATAATGGAAAAATATTTTGTTCAACGATGACAAGCCACAATTAGTGCTATTAGCAAATATTGTCATGATGACAAGGGGAGAAAGCAAATCCAAGATAAAGGAAATAATCGTGATCATCTCAAAAATGCAACTGATTGAGGGGGGGCTTTGATCAATTATGGAAAAATCTTTTTGAATTGATCATGATCTTGATTATTATGGAAGGAAAGGTAAGGTAAATGCGACAGAACTTGTTAAGTTCTAAAAAAATCCGGTTAGTGTATCTTTTATTACCTTTTTTTGTCATTAACAAATCTCTTATTGATATTCATTTTATTATGACAAAATGGGTCAAGTGAATTTTATAATGCATCCGTGATTTTTATTAGATATTTGTTGATATATATGATCGAAGTGAGTTATATTGCATATCCTTGATATTCAATTTACTTTTAAAAGCTGATTTTTTGGAAATTATGTCTCATGCAAGATATACTTGTTATCATTTTATATACTTTCTCTACGCGATACTATTTTCATTGTTATCGCTTTTTGATTATGACAAAAAGGGGGAGAGAATATAAATATGCATATGTGTTAATTGGTTGATATTATTTATTACATAATATTGAGCTGCGTTATTTTTCTATATATTGTTATGCTCAATCTATTTGCTATCTTTTGATTTGAATTATATTGCTATAATTCATTAATATCTTTAAAAGCATGATTACATGTGCATATTCAGATATTCTTTTGTTATCATAAAAAAAATGGAGATTGTTAAGGAAATCCCTTATGATGTTTTGAAAATGACTAAATAAATCAAAGGCTATTAACGTATTTAATGGTTGAGTAAAAGACCATGCAGATGATAGAACATGTAAATGATATTGTCAAAGTCTAAAGACTGCCAGAAGACTGAACGTAACACATGTCCAAAGCATATTCGGAAGATTTCCAGACTTCCATGTCAAAGTCTGAAAACTGCCAGACTTTAGTGTCAAAGTATGTTCTACATCAGAAGTCTGCTCACTCTGATAAATTCCAAACTGAACATAAATGAAGAACCATAAGACAGACTCTATGCTGAAGCTAAACCAGAAGACAGACTCTATGCTGAAGCTAAACCAGAAGATAGACTCTATGCTGAAGTTGAACTTATTCAGATTGTATCCAGACCTTAAAGCTAAATCTGTTCAAAAGCATAATATGTTCAAACTTACGTCCAAATTGTAAAAGTCTACTTCAGTTTGAAGACACTCAGACTTCAATCTGAAGACACTCAGACTTTACTTCAGACAGAACATAGCAGATTCAGAACGAAGCATGATCAGAATGAGACAACTTGACAAAACGTAACACAAGCTCTAAATGTATAACGGCTAGTGATCTGGTTTGGATTCTACATTAAGATTGATTTGATTGAATCAATCTAATTGATTGACAATTGGATCTTGAAGACAAGAACTTTCTATACAGAGAAGCTCTACTTATGGAAACCAAGATTCTGTTTGTATGGGCGATCAAAATCAATTTGGGATTCTACTTCTATCACTCAACGGCTACCAAATCTTCTAGATACAGATTTGTCCAATGGGTAGATTGGAAGACAATCCTTGAGATACTGTCCAACGGCTAGTTTGGAAGTGGAGGAGTATTTAAGGAGATCAAGGACCGATAAGCAAGTAAGAGACGGAGCGTAGAATTTATAATTCCAAAGTCTGAGCGACCTCGATCATACACTTGTCTTTGGTGAGCTTAAACATTTGTGATCATGAGAGAAATACCAAAAGATTGATTTAGTGAGATAGTATGATCTACTACTAAGTGTTTACACTCAAAGTTGTAATCTCTCGTTGATTGCATAGTGGAATCCAGCCAAGAAAGCTATTAGCGTGGGAGAGTGGACGTAGGCTTGAATTAAACCAAACCACTATAAACCTTGTGTTCTTACTCTCTTTCCTGAACTCTTTTATTTTGTTCGTAGTTTTATTTAACTACTAAAGTCTAATCTCGCTCAAAATTTGCTGCTCTTCAGACTCAGTTTCAGAAGAAAAATATGTCTACTGTTCTTTGTGAAAAATATGTCTACTATTCATACTAGCACTTTCAGTCACAAGATGCTAGAGCCGTCTACTCTTTATATTGCGTTTTATCTCCATCTGAATATATTCGAATCTCTTCATATGAATCAGCAAAAGAAATTTGGGATAGATTGCAAGTAACTTGTTAAGGAATCGATTGAGTTAATGAGATAGAGATAAACATTCTTCTCCAACAATGTGAAGCCTTCAATATGAAACCTAAAGAATCCATAACCGACATGTTTAGTAAATTTACTAACATTGTCAATGGATTAGCATATCAAGAGTAACATGTATCTAATCTAATGAAAGTGAACAAGATTCTTCGAATGCTATAAAAGGAGTGGAACAATATTAAGACATCCATCCGAGAGACTCAAAGAATATCACCTCTTTCTATGGATGAACTCGTGGGAACACTTCAATCCTAGGAAGGAAAATATCTAAACAAGGAAGACAATAGAGGTAAGAAAGCAATTGCTTTAAAATATAATCTTGACTTTGATGATTCAAATTTAGACGAAGATGACACAGATGACGAGCAGATTCTCGTTATGGTGAAAAAGTTTCAAAAAATGGGCAGAAAAGGAAGTTTAAAGGAAATAAATTATTGAAAACATTTGAGCAAAAGAGAAGCTTCAACGACAAAGAGGAAAGTAAGGATGTAGTTTGTTGCGAGTGCAATAAGCGAGGGTACATCAAGCTAAATTGTCCTCTTCTGAAGAAAAAAAAGATTCTGAAGAATAATTTGAGAAGACAAAGAAAGCGGTGAAGAATACGCAAATATCTGTCCCATGACAAAATTTGATTTTGAAGAAGAATTTGAGGTAAGAGATTTTGACATTCCAATTGAAGTATCTAATCATATAGAAGAATTACTTATTAATTACAAGGTTGTACTTAGAAAATTCTCATAATTGAAGAAGGAAAACTCAAGATTGAGACATCAAAAATTCTTTCCAAAAAGAAAACATTGAGTGTCTTGAAATGAATTTTCTTCAAACAAAAGAAAATCATGATTTTATTTTAAAAGATAATGATTCTTTAAAAAAGGAATTTTCAGATGTTGTAGAAAGATTTTTAGTTGGCTCAAAAACTTTGGAACATATTTTGTCCATCCAAATTCCATACTACAACAAATCAGGACTTGGATGTAAAAACAAAATTATTTTTCGACTCACAAAGAAACAAAAAGGCAAAAACCTCCAAGAGTTTTCTATGAAAATCATTTTAGAAAACAGTTTGTAAAACCTATTGGTCAAGACCTTTTTAAATGTTCAATCTACGACAGTCATGATCATTATGAAAATGACTGTTCCAAAGGTTGGAAGTCAATTCGAATAAACTTTCTAAGCATGGCCGATCCTTATAAGCAGAGAGTGAAAGGGCTAATATGAACACCTAGAGGGGGTGAATAGGTGTAAACAAAAATCTTTGCAAAGTTTAGTAGAAATAATTTGCCTTTAGAAAATCACAGACGAATTTAAACTTTAACGATTAGATAAAACTTCAAACAAAATAAAGAAGTTTAAAATTAAACAGTTAATTAGAGCTACGAATCAAAATAAAGGAGTTGAAGGAAGAGAATAAAAACACAAGGTTTATAGTGGTTCGGCTTAAATCAAGCCTACGTCCACTCTCTCGCGCTGACAACCTACTGGCTGGATTCTACTAAGAGACAAAAGAGATTTTACAGTCTTGCGATCTCGACTTCACAGTGAAGAGTCTCTATTGGTGTCTCAAAAAGTCTCACTATGAGTTTCTTTATTTTGTATACAATCTTGAGCTTAATGAATGAAATAACAAGGA
Organism: Eucalyptus virginea; assembly: GCA_014182375.1. NCBI lineage: Eukaryota > Viridiplantae > Streptophyta > Magnoliopsida > Myrtales > Myrtaceae > Eucalyptus > Eucalyptus virginea. The sequence continues at coordinate 12,159,373 of CM024521.1, read as the reverse complement.
ACTAGAAAATTTCAGACTTTGAAATTTTTCATTCACGCACTATCTCAAACAATTGGAGAGTCCGCCTTAAATACTCCTTCATGCCTTCATGACCGTTGGCACTTTCCAAATGAATTCTTCCAATCTATCAATTGGACAGAATCAATCAATGAGATCTCGAGTCGTTTGAAGATTTGTAATGAAAGCCCGTCAATCATGTTCGCCCATACAATCAGGATCTTGGTTTCCATAAGTAGAACTTTCCAAGTTTACTTGCTTTCCAAAAGATTTGATTATCAAAATTGATTCCAATAAGGATAACTGATCTTGTAGGTGCTAAATACAACCATAAGGTCATCCATAAACCATACGAATCGAATCCTTGAAAAAATAAAGATAATCTCGCATCTGGATAAGTCTTCATTCTTCACTCTAGAAACTGTCAATGTGGGCAAACTTTGATTCTAAAGTCTGGCGGTCTTCAGACTTTGACACTAAAGTCTAGAAGTCTTCAGACTAGACTTCGGAAAGGTTTTGTCAACTTCAAAACAGTTAAAGAGTTTTTTTCCAACAATCCCCCCATTTTTTATGGTGACAAAACTTTCCTTCAAATTTGAGAAGTTTTTGACCTGCAAAACAACTCTTAAGCAATACATGATATCCTATAAAAATAAGTTGATTAGGATCTGGATAGCATCGATTCTAGCATTGATTCTACAATCACAGAAAATATATTAATCCTAAAAAGATAAGACAAATAACTATCCAACTATAATCATTATCACCAACAGTTGCTGCAAGCATCAAAAGTTCAACAAAAAAAAAAGTTCACAGTCAATCAATCAAACAAAAGTTAACAAAAGTCCAACAGCACCGAAAGAAGTCCAAAAGTTTAAATCTGCACACATTCTCCCTTTTTGTCAACAGCAAAAAGTGGAGAAGGATAAAAAGTTCAATAAAATCAGGGCTTTTTAGGGATGCGAACAAGTTGGAAATCTCCTATCGACTGAACTGTTTCCTCCAGCTTTCGCAGTGACTTCTGCACCTTCTCAACATCTTCAGACTTGGCAGCCTCTTGAATTTGACGTTTAAGGTCTTGTACCTGATCGTGAAGAGAGACTGAAGTAGCTTTCAATGTAGATTGGAGGTTCTGAATTTCACACTCCATGCCATATTGTTGTGCTTTTATCTCCATAAGGAGCTCTAGCAACTTTTGAAAGTCTATAGTAGTGTCAGTTTGTGTACTAGCTTCAACATGTTCAGTTTGAGAAGTGTTGATAGATGAAGGAACTTCAACTTGAACATCAAGACTTGGAGAGAATGCCTCAACATCAGCTTTAGGAAAATGGGAGGCATAGACATCCTTTGGATTGGTAGGAGATCTGCTAACATCATCACTAGTAAAAATAGGAGAAGAAAAGGTACCTATTTTCTCGTCAACTCCCCTATTTTTGTTCCCACAGGTGGAGAAGGAAAATCTTATTCTTGTTCTTTCTTAGTATCAGCACCCAAGTGATGTTCTTTTTCTCTTCCAACTCCTGCAGTTCCACTCCTAGTATTCTCATAATCCTCTGACGATGATATTGCAAACGTGGGTTTAGTAGAGTCATCCTGACCCTCTTCCTCTTCTGCTTCTCTTCTTCTTCTTTTTCTTCTCTTCTTTCTCTTTCCTCTGCTCTTCTTTCTTCACTTCCTTCTCTTCTCTCTTCTCTTCCTTCACTTCTCTGTTCTGTTTCCCCTCGTCCTCTTTCCTCTTTATCCTGCGGCTGCTCAAAACTAACAAAACTATGAAGATTTTTCAAGGCAAATGCAGAGAGAGTAAGATCATCCTCATCTTCTTCGTCCTCCAGGATAAAGGCTCTTCTCTTCTTGATAGGTGCACTCATAGGCTCCTTGCCTTTTCTTTTCTTTGCAGTAAAGTCTTGTTTTGTTTTGCGATGGGACTTCTCCTTCAAGCGCTCCAAAGCTTTATTCAGTTCCTTCAGTCTCATCTTTGATACCATCTTCAGTCTTATAACCATAGGAGCAATGGTTCGAACACAGAGAGATTCTGGAAATTGAATTTGAAAGTGTCCAAACAATTTGGTGACCAGCGCTGAGTAAGGGAGTTGTCCCTTATCCTTCACAACAATCCTATACATGTGCATCAGGATTGTGTGTGGTAGAGAGAACTTCATCCCATTACTGATGGCGAACATCAGTTTTGCTTCAGAACGAGAGACATCTCTCTTGGAGGTTGACTTGGGTTGGATGCAATTGATCATAATATTGTATAGCAGGCAGTCATTCTGGAATAGATAATACCGCATTCAGAAGGTTTGTCCTTCACAAGAAAACTTGTTGCATGACCAAAAGTCACATTTATTGGTCAGAAACTCCCTCTTTCCACACCAATAACATCCACCATGAAATCTTTTTCCCTCATAGTAAAATGAAATCTATTCGCATCAAGAAATGACAAGTTCGAATAGAAAGATGCAGTTAATTCAGGGAAAGCGACAGAGGACTCAGAGCAAAACTTTTCAAGTTGAAGGAGAGTCAACTTCTCCTTCAGGTTCACCTTCAAAGAATCCAAGAAATCAAAATCCATAGATCGAGGGTTCATCACCCCTCTTTTTAGCAATTTCAAATAAGTCTTTTTGTGGTCTTTAGAATGAAACAAATTCATTCCCTCACCACGCACATCAGCAACGCCCATCCTAAGCTGAAAATTCACGTACATTTTCTCATCATCATCCTTCACCTCTGGCTGATTAAAAGAATTAAAATATGGATCAACTGGAAAGTTAGCAAATGTCCTGTCTGCCATTCCTTCAGGCGCTATGACTAGCCTTTCCATTTGTCGTAAAAATAGAGTCTCATCCTTATAACCTATTTCTTGTAGAAATTCATCAATAAAGGTCATAGCAATACCACCCTGCTTCAACTGATTGTGGAGTTTAAAGAGAAACTGAGGTTTTAACATTCTTATAGGTTCAACATCTTCCACGATCTCCTCTTCCATTTGTTGTCGTGGAGGATTATGCTGTTGAGAATGTTGTTGTTGTTGTGTGGAGAATCTTCTTCCTCAGTCAAGTCAAAATGAGTAGCACCCTCTAGCATATTCTATTGCGATCTGAGACGATTTCCTTTGGAAAGACATCTTCACAGTCGAGGAAGATTTCTCGAACTCGTTTGTTTGAAAAAAATGAAAACTTGGAAAGCAAACTTGAGAGTAGAAATGAGAAAGTAGGAATTTTGTATTCTAGGGTTTGAGAAATCGTAAATGAAAAGGAAGGACTTTGATGGTATATAAAGCAAGTAAAACGGGGTATACGAACAGTCACAAAGGAAAAAAGTAAACTGCTGTGACTGTGGCACCCGAGAATTTCGACAATCCTCGAATGTATGATGACCATGACAAATCAATAGAAGTACTGTTGGATGGTGCCATTAGTATTTTGCATGAATCCATCGTCGGACCGATGGGCCGCATTTAGAAATATTTTGATTGTCGCATAAGGCATAGTCCCATCCCTGCATACTATCACTGGCAAGACCGAGATTTGTTTCATGAGAAGAATAGATAAGATATTTGGCCATCTAGTCATGTATCCTATGAATCGAACCCCCTTGATTATTGTCGCGATATCACACGGCCATATAAGTAGACTACACTTAACTCACCATATGTGAAGACTAAGGCAACTAATTAGAGAAGAGATTAGGCTGTGCAATTAGAATAATGAGACCGCAGCCCACCAGCCCGAAACCACTCCGCATTAACCCCTAATTGGGTCGACATTTGAGTCAACTATGACAAAGAGACGTTGACTGAAGCTTGGTTGGGTGATGCCACATTGCTGGCGGATGGACAGCCAGCGAAATGCACGGGGAGGCATGTTGAAGACATGTCCATTCCAGCTGTCCGTTCCCCCTACAGCCACCGAAACATGTCTCTCTTTTGTTGACTAGTTTTAGCAAAACCAGTGATCTCATGCTTGTGAAAGTGGGTAATTGAGAGAGTGAGCGAAACCAGGAGTAATCGAGAGAGAGTGAGCGAGAAAGGTTGCAAGTGAGCAGCGAGAGAGTGAGTTGGCAAGGGAAGGAAGGAAATTAGTCCCTGCCGTGCGTGCGCGTTGCCGCTGTCGTTGAGCCGCGCACTCCTCACCGTCTCACCACACACCGTTGAACTGTAGGACCTCAAGGCAAGTGAAAGTCCATTAATCTATATAATGTGATGCTGTTACTGTCCAGTATGGATGGTGTGTGCTGGATTTCGGTAGTGATGGGTTGAGAAATTGAGAAAATGCTCTGATTATCCATGTGTATTTGTAATCCTCATGAACTATGTTGTGAGATATGAGTTTAGATGAGCCTTTGAAAGTAAGTAGACCAAGGTGTAGGTTTCGGATTCCATTGAATCTGTATGGTCCGACATTTTATCTTGAGAAACCTAGTAGTTTTGCTGATTTCTCTATAAAAATTTCTAATAGGATTTTGGTTTTGGTTTCTTCATGAATGCTGTAAAGAATTGCCTAAACTATAACATAAATTATTGTTAGATTTTTCGGAACACAGATGGTGGTAGAAAATTATTCTAACATGCGGTATCTTCCTGATTGAAAAGTGAACTCTGATTTGAGTTTGTTGCTGTGATATACGGTCTGTTGCGACTTGTACATAATTAATCTAGCTTAGTGTCCTTCATGAAACTTTTTCCTCTAGATCTCAATTATAACGTGTTAAAATTTCAGAATTTTTCATTGTCATTTGCTGGTTATTTCGAAATCTCTACTGAAAGCGTGCATTCTGGCCTTTACACTGTTTTATTTCGAAATTGTTCAATTTGTCCTGAGAGTCGTTGTATCTTGAGTTGTTATTCACTTGATGGATGTGGTGACATTCAGCATATCACATGACATCAAAAATTTGATAAAGTCTTATAGATCCATGGAACCCTGATGTCATTACATCAAAATGTACTTTTGAAATGAGATGTATATTATGATGTGGATGTTACCGTCGGAGGTGTGAGCCGACGATGCCCCAGGAGTGTCGGGATGCCCAAGGCTCGAGTGAGTCAACGCCATTGGATGCCCGGAGGTTTGTGCCAAAGGGTCCCCGGGAGTTTCGGGATGCCCGGTTGTAGGGATTGTATGTAAATCCGAAGGGAAGGGGCAACCATTTTCATGGCGAGCCCTGGATATACCTCGTGATGCTAGGTGGGGTGCGAGATGCCCAGGGGTGTGACGGAACACGCTCTGGATGCCCGGAGGTTTGTGTCGGAGGGTCTCGCGATGCCAGGTTGGGTGCGAAAGCCCTGAGGGACATAAACACTGGTCCCCAGGGAATGAAACCTTTCTTTGAATGCTAAAATCCGGTACATTAAATGAGTGCATGTGTGTGCATGTGGCATGAGATGAGAATTGTCTATGAAATTGAGTTGGTTTCATCCGGTATTGAAAGTGCATTTGTTATGGCATTGAATTATTTTTATGAATGTGGTGCAGGTAAATTAGTCCTTGATGGCATGCATATATATATAAATGACATATGTGTTTTGCATGCATCTGGATAGTTAGAGTTTCTGCATAACATAGTTTAATGGATCTTTTATTGCTGAGTGGCTGTACTCACCCCTTTTGGGAACTAACATTTCAGACTAAAAGAAAAATGCCGCTGCTACCTGCAACTCCTAGTATGTTTTATGGACTCCTGATTGACCTATAGTGGGAGTGGTCAGAGCACCGTCATCCTGGGGTGCACGGGTTGGTATTCGAGCGCGTGAGGATTTTGCTGACTTTTGAGGTAGGCCTCTCTGCCGGGCCTATTCACCAGGAGTTCATATCAGTTCTCGTCCGTATGGATAGTCGCCTTCTGAGGGTGTTGCCGCCACCACCGGCCAACGGACCTGACTGGATATGACCTAGAGTCAAGAGTAGCAGGAGATGCATTTTTTTGGACGCCGACACATGGGTGATGGATGGATGCAGATGATATCCAAGGATAGAAATTGGTTCTCTTTTGGGTAATCGCCAGGCACAAAAAGATCTCGGCATTTTGTTGTACCAACTATCATAGTCCATCCCTTATATAAATAAAAGTGTTCGGCCTAATTTGTGAAAGTTTTAGTATGGTGTGCATCACTTTATATTTTGATGAGGGGTAGTCGGATTATGCTTCCGCCATATTATTTGCGTAGGGACCGGTAAAGAAAACAAATGAAAACCCCCAGGTATTATAAGTTATGTTAAAATTTCTTTGGTCTCAGAGTAGTATGCTCCAAGAGAAAGTGACTGTGGCGACCCTAACGGATCGGGGGCCGTTTCGGGGGTGCCACAGTGACATCCCAGATTTTCAATCCTGTTTTCTATTGAATAAATCGGGCATTTCATCGACACGCATATAGGGCTGTTCTCAGAGCTGATTACTCTCGAGATAACTAGACTATCCAGAGAAGCTATTAAGGAATTTTAATGCAATAGACTTGAGAATTCGACCAGGAATCGACTTCTCGATCGTGCTCATCTTCAGAGGTCATTACGGCACAGTATAAAATCGATTTGAAATCAGAGATAGGTCTGTTCGATTGAGATGTGTGGCTAACCATAGGTGACACCACTAAATTGCAAAATTCTTGTCGACCGGCCCTAAACTAATTCTTCTGTCATTTTGGTACCCTATGTTCGTATTTAAATCATCGAGATTTTCACGACAACCGAGAATCACCAATGTGTCGAGTGGATTCATTATGGCTCGAAGAAAATCAACCACGGGTCATTTGCGCTAAAAATCTCTGAAAACTACCCGGTAGCCTAGGTCACGCTAAAAATGCGCCTAAGTGAAATTAATTGCGAATTCAAGTTTGATTTTAGAAATTAAGATTCTGTCATGTCATAATAAATTCTAGGAACGTCAACTCAGTTTCAGAAGATTTTTCTGCAACCCAAGACTTTTTAGAAAAAAGTCATTGAGGGCTGTTTTATTTCAGAAAAAGCCGATGATCGTTTTTTATCGCAAAATTGGGATGCAAGATGGATCCATAGGTGAGGAAAAATATCGATTTGATCGAGAACTCGACAATGGGATTTATTGAGGCCAAATGGGATTGGATTGTAAAGGAATTAAGTCCAATTAAAACCAAAATGTGGCAAATTCGTAACTCCCCCCATCCACCACCATTTTGGACCAATTCAAGGTTGCAAAGGGATGCCTTGGTGGCCTAAGGATAGCCAAGGAGCAGCTGGTGGCCATGGTTAGTCAAGGGGACAAGAAATTGGAAGAAAATGGCCATGGTGGCCCACCCCATTATCTCATCCCTTTCTTCCTCCACAAGCTGTCGTCCAAGCCATCCTCTCCCCTCTTCTCAACCCGTGCGACCACCAGCAGCAGCCAAGGAAGCACCAGAGCAAGCCGCACGTCGCCCAAGCCGTTCGCACGGGCCACCACCCGCATGAGCCGCCCCGCATGCCGCCACACCTGGCCGTGCCTCACCGTTGTTCCAGCCTCTGTCCGTGCATCCCAAGGCTGCCCCGAGCCCAACCGAAGGTTGTCCGTCACCGTCTAAGCCCCGCCAAGCCCCGTCGTTGGTCGCTCGACCTTGCTATAGCATCCCCGACCCATGCTCGCCTCAACCAACCTCGAATCGGCCCTCAAACAGCAGCAACCAGTGAGTAGAAAAGTGGGTTTCTAGCCGGCTTCTAGGCCCGTTTCGAGGTGGTCCCGAGCCTCGGTTGCTTGGCCCGCCTTAAGGAAAGTCGACCCCTGCGACGTTCCCATCAGTTTGATCTGACCTGCTCATTAATCAAGTGAATTTTGCTCACTAAACCTTGATTAGTATGCTAATGATGCTTAAAGGTTTATTAGATTTAATTAAGTGCAATTATATGGATATATTAGATTAGAGTAATTAAATTAGAGACTTATCAATGCATGTTAGGCAAATGGTTAGTGTAGTTAACAAGGAAATAGGTCATAATATTTATTGAACGAATCTCGAAAATTTTTCGGGTTCGTTTTAGCATCCAATTAGGCATTACGGGCCTAAATTGGATTTATTACATTTATTTAATAATTTCTGTAATTATTTAATTATTTATTTATTTTTCGAAAATTAGGCTGAGATAGCTGACGATTGGAATTTTATGCTGATGATCGTGGTGCAATCTGTTTATTTATTTGAGTGCTAAATCGTGCTGAATCGATTTATTTCTGATTTTAGGATTTTATTCCTAAATTAATCAATTTTGGTAATTGATTGGAAATTAACTGAGTATCGGTTTACAGCGTCAAAAATATGTAATGGGCTATTGAAAATGGTGGGAATTGTGAAAGGTGAAATTATTATATTTTGGCTAAAGCCGACCGTGTACCCACATACGACTATTTTTATCAGGTATGATAAAAATGAGAAGTTGACTATATGTTTGAATTGGCATACTATTTAGCCTAGGGGCCCTAAATTATCAGCTTTAGGCGAGCATATACATAATGTACCATATGATTAGCTTTGGATGAGTACGTATTATTAGCTTTGGGCGAGCATATATAGTATACTTTGATGGCCTAGGGGCCCTAAATTATTAGCTTTAGGCGAGCATATAAATAGTATATCATATGATCAGCTTTGGGTGAACACGTATTATCAGCTTTGAGCAAGCATATATAGTATACTCTGATGGCCTAGGTGCCCTAATCAATCAGCTTTGGGCGAGCATATATATAAAGTATACTATATTATCAACTTTGGGCAAGCTATACTATATATTTTGAAGCTTTGGGTGAGCAGTCCTAAACTAAGGTCGAACTTTATAAAAAGTATTGAATGTACCGACTGAGGGAAGGTCGTGATAACATGTATTCGACTAAGTCGATTGATCAATAATTTGATCTAATGCTGTGAATTGATGTGTTTCCTGTACATCTGATATATGCTGATATGTAGGAAGGAACCGATGCCAAGGTAAGTCCTCTGATTCGTATTGTGCTTAGGCAGCCGTAAGGTATATTGACTTCCTAATTGAGTCTTAGGGAGTAGAACTCGCTAAAACATTGTCTTACTGATTATTATATAACCATTTTTAGGTCCTTAGATGGTATTGATGAAAGATCGGAGGCCCGAAATGTAGAAGGTGAAGCCTGAAGAATTAACGATCCTATTGGACTAGTTAGTCATAGGACAATTCTCTTTTGATAGGAGTTGGTTCCTTTTTGCAGACCTTGTTTTATGAACTTGTGGTTGAAAACTTGACTTAACAATTCGCCTTGCATATATTCGCACTATGGTTTGCAAAGTATATAAGGGTGATTGGTTTTAAAGTGGAAATTTGAAATTCTACTTTTCTATCCCATTGTTTTATTGTTTTGGGATTGTTTATATGTTTCCGCATGCGTATTAAAATGAAAGGGTCGGCGATGCGTCCTAGAACATCGCTATTAAATCGACCAAGGTGAAGGATGGGTGTGTGCCCGAGGATCGGGGCGTGATAACTGCCTTTTTCAAAAATAAAAATTACCAAAAATTCTAAAATTCTAAAAAGATAATTTCTAAAAATAAGCAAGTAACGAATAAAAATCAATCATACTTGTTCGAAATTTTTTTGCTAAAATTACCTGAAAATAGAAGATATTAACTTACAAATGTTATTTCTAGATATTCTAAGTTTGACCAATTTTAGACTTTAACCGATAGGAGATATAATATTCAGTTTGGTGCGAATAGACTCAAATAGATTTTTCTCCAATGGCTTTGTAAATATGTCTGCCAACTAATTCTTCGAGTCAATGAATTGAATCATAATTTCTCCATTTTGAACATGATCTCTTATGAAATGGTATCGAATCTCTATATGCTTTTCCCTTGAATGAAGAATTGGATTCTTCGTGAGATTAATGGCATTGGTATTGTCGCATTTGATTTCGGTGCACAATTCTTCAATTCCAAAGTCTCTTAGCTGTTGTCTTGTCCACAAAATTTGAGAACGACAGCTCCCAAGAGCCACATACTTTGCTTCTGTTGTTGATAGAGTTACAGTACTCTACTTCCTTGAGAACCAAGACACCAGCTTGTTGCCAGCAGTTGACAAGTACTAGAAGTACTCTTTCTATCAACTCTACAACCTATTAAATCTGTGTCTGAATATGCAAAGAAAGTAAAGACTCCTTATTTAGGATACCATAAACCTAGCTTTGGAGTAGTTACAACATATTTGATGATACATTTTGCAACACTTAAATGAGATTCTTTGGAATCTGATTGAAATCTAGCACATATGCTAATATTAAACAAAATGTCAAGTCTAGATGCAGTAAGGTAAAGAAGCGAACCAATAATACTCTTGTAAAGCTTCTGGTCTACTTTCTTTCCTCCTTCATCTTTGTCCAGCTTCGAAGAACTTGACATTGGTGTCTCTGTCTTTTTGCAATTTTCCAATCCAAATTTCTTGATGAGATCTTTTGCATACTTCTCTTGATGAATAAAGATACATTTCTTTGATTGTTTAACTTGAAATCCCAGAAAGAAAGTTAACTAACCCATCATACTCATCTCAAATTCATCATGTATACATCTAGGGAATTTCTTGCATAGATTTTCATTAGAAGATCCAAAAATAATATCATTAACATAAATTTGGACTAGTAGAAAATTATTACCATATCTTTTTATGAACAAGGTAGTATCTACCTTTCCTTTAGCAAAACCATTTTGGGTTAGGAATTTACTTAACCTTTCATACCAAGCTTAAGGTGCTTGTTTCAGTCCATACAAGGCCTTTTTCAGTCTATAGACTGAGTCTAGCTTTCTTGGTTCTTTAAATCCTGGTTGTTGTTCCACATAGACTTCTTCTTGGATAAATTCATTTAGGAATGCACTATTTACATCCATCTAGAATAACTTGAAATATTCATAGCGAGCAAAAGCAAGTAATAATCTAATTGCTTCTAACTTCACTACTGGTGCATAGGTCTCGACATAGTCTATCCCTTCTTCTTGTGTGTATCCTTTGCCCGCGAGTCTTGCTTTGTTCCTGACCACTTTACCTTTCTCGTTCACCCTGTTCCTGAAAACCCATTTAGTCCCGATAATAGACTTACCTTTAGGTTTAGGAATTAGCTCCCAAACATTGTTAATGCTAAACTGTCTGAGCTCTTCTTGCATAACTTCGATCCAGCTTTCATCAGACAATACTTCTTTTACATTTTTGGGTTCTATCTCAGAAACAAGTGCTAAGGCACTAGACTCTTCTTGCCTTTTGGATCTGGTGTGAATTCCTTCATCAATGTTACCAATGATGAGTTTCTTGGGATGACTTGACTTATGTTTCCAGTTGTTGGTTGGTCTGAGAGTCTGCTGATCCTCTGCTTCAGTTGATTCTTCTGGTTCTGCTTGTTGCTGATCTCTAGAAGTTTGAACCACTTCAGGGGAAGTAGATTTTGTAAAGTCTGGAGTAGGTTTAAATTCTTCAAGTTGAGTCTGATCTAGTTGATTCTGCATGTAATCTTGAAACTTAACGTTCATAAATTCTTCCACAAACTGAGTTTTCTTATTAAAGACTTTGTATGCTTTCCTTGAGGTTGAGTAGCCAAGGCAAATTCCTTCGTCTGAACTTTCTTCAAACTTCCCAATTCGATCATTTGCATTTTTCAGAACATAACACTTACAGCCAAACACATGGAAGTAAGAAACATTTGGCTTCTTCCCTTTAAACACTTCATAAGGAGTTTTCTTTAAAATAAGCCTTAAGAACACTCTGTTGATGATGTAGCAAGCTGTAGAAACTGCTTCAGCCCAAAACCAAGAGGAAATTTTGCTCTCAATTAAGAGGGTTCTTGCCATCTCTTGTAAGGATCTATTCTTCCTTTCCACAACCCCATTTTGTTCTGGAGTGTATGGAGAAGAGAAAACATGCTGGAAACCAGATTCATTACAGAACTTTGCAAAGTCTTGATTTTCAAATTCACCTTCATAGTCTGTTCGTATGCTCGAAATAGCATATCATTTTTCATTTTGAACCTTCTTGACAAACTTTGAAAAGTGAGAGAAGGCTTCAGACTTATTTGCCAGAAAGTAAACCCAAGTAAAGTGAGAGTAATCATCCACAATTACTAGGCAGTATCTCTTTCCACCAATGCTTTGAGTTCTGGTTGGTCCAAAGAGGTCCATATGCAGAAGCTACAAAGCTCGATTAGTAGAAACCTGATTTACAGGTTTAAAGGAACTTCTAACCTGTTTTCCCAAAACACAAGGAGTGCATAATTCAGATTTTTGATAAGTGAGGTTGGGGAGACCTCGAACAAGCTTCTTAGATGAAATCTTGGCAATTTGCTTTATGTTGACATGACCAAACTTTTGATGCCAAAGATTTGTTTCATCTTGAATGGATATAAGACACTGAGAACTTTCTAGTTTTATATCCAGAAGGTAAATATTCTCATGCCTTCGTCTAGTGAAAGATTGAGATAGATCTTTACTCGTTCCCGAACAGATGCTTTCTTGGAAATAGATTTTAAATCCAGTATCGTAAAGCTAACTTATGCTGAATAGATTATAATTCAAACCTTCCACCAAGAAGACATTGTTGATAATGAGGTTTCCAATCTTAACGGTTCCACATCCAACAATTCTTCCTTTGCTGTTCCCACCAAAAGAAACTTTTCCACCATTTATCTGAACAAGCTTTATAAAGCAACTCAAATCTCCAATCATGTGTCTCGAACAGCCATTATCCAAATACCATTTGATCTTCTTCTGAATAATGACTTGTGATCAAAAGAAGAACTCAAGCTTTTTTTGGTATCCATATTTTTTTGGGTCCAGGAGAGTTAATGTTGAAAACAGTCTTTGTCCAATCCCTATTAACAAGTCTCCAAACTTTGGGACATTCCTTCTCAAAATGTTATAAGCTATTACATTTTGAACATTTGAAAGCACTTCGGCCAACAAGTTTTACAAAAACTCTTTGGAAATGATTTTTATAAAATGCTCTTGTAGATCTTTGTTTGATTCTTTCTTTAACTTTGGGAAAATCAATTAAATGAATAGTTTCAGAAGTCATACCCAAACCAAATTTGTTAAAGTAAGGTCTTTGTACAGAAAGAAATTTTCTCCAACTTCTCAAATCCTTTTGAAAATCTTTTTGTGATATTTGAAATATCTTCTTTCAAAAAGGTATTTTCCTTTGAAAGAGAATTAGAATTTTTTTTCAAATCAACAAAACTTTTATCAAGATTTTCAAACTTTTCCTTCCAAGAAATTTCATATTGCCTCAGCTTAGAATTCTCCCTTTTTAGCTCAAAAATCCTTTTAAGAGAGGTTTGGAGACTCAGATAGAGTTCATCTATATATTTCGAGACTTTAACATGAATTTTTAAATTTCTAACCTCAACTTCTTTGTCTGAGTTTGATTTCGAATTAGCCATCAAACATATGTTGGCATATTCTTCATCACTTTCCTCGCATTAAGTATCACTTCATGTTTCTGCTTTGAGAGCCTTTTTGTATTTCTCAGTTCTTCCTTTCTTTTTCTTCAATGGAGGATAGTTGGGTCTGATGTGTCACTTTTTCTTGCATTCAAAGCATATCATATCTTTGTTGGTTTCATTGTCCTCAATTGGTTTGTTCTGGAATCTTTGAGTGCTCTACTTCTTCTAGTTGAATCTTCTTCCCTTCTTATTCAACTTTTTGAATTTTTTAATCATAAGTGCTAGTTCCTTATCGTCCATTTCATCTTTTGAGTCTGTATCATCAAAATCATCGTTAGATTTTAAAGCTATTGACTTCTTACCTTTTGGATCTTCTTCCTCATTGATCCGCTCTACTTCATATGATTGAAGTGTGCCAACAAGTTCGTCTACTGAAAGAGGCATGATCCTCTAGGTTTCTCTAATCGATGTCTTTACATGATTCCAGTCTTTGGAGAGTCCACGTAGCAGTTTATTGACATTCATTGGTCATGAGATTGGTTATCCTTGATATGCTAATCCATTCACAATTTTAGTGAAACGACTAAACATATCAGTGATGGATTCTCCAGTCTTCATCTTGATGGCTTCATACTGTTCGAGTAGAATGTTGATTTTCATTTCCTTTACTTGATCAGTTCCTTCATAAGTAACGTGCAATCTATCCCAAACTTCTTTAGCTGTTTCATAGGAAGAAATTTGGTTATACTCAATAGAAGATAAGGCACAGTATAACGAGTAGATAGCTTTAGCATCAAGAGCTTATCTCTTGGTTATTTCTTCTTGTGTCATTTCGCCAGCATCTGCAACTTCTTTTCCTCTTTCTAAAGTTGATGTAACTTTGGGATTGATCCCTTTTTCTACCACATCCCATTTCAGGGGATCTTTAGATCTCAGAAATGCCTTCATCTTATTTTTTCACACATTGTATTCCTTCCTATCAAAATAAGGAGGTCTGGTGTTGCTTTGGCCTTCAACCAAACTTGGAGCCAAAATACTAGCCATAGATCTTTAGCTCAGAAGTGAAAACACTTTAATAAAATGAGCACACAAGCTCTGATACCAATTGAAAGGGCTAGTATGAACACCTATAGGGGGTGAATAGATGTGAACACAAATCTTTACAAAGTTTAATATAAATAATTTGCCTTTAGAAAATCATAGACGAATTCAGACTTTAGCGATTAGATAAAACTTCAAACAAAATAAAGAAGTTTAAACTTAAATAGTTAATTAGAGCTACAAATCAAAATAAAGGAGTTGAGGGAAGAGAATAAGAACACAAGGTTTATAGTGGTTCGGTTTAGATCAAGCCTACGTCCACTCTCCCGCGCTGACAGCCAACTGGCTGGATTCCACTAAGAGACAAAAGAGATTTTACAGTCTTGCGATCTTGACTTCACAGTGAAGAGTATCTACTGGTCTCTCACAAAGTCTCACTATGAGTTTCTCTCTTTTGTATACAATCTTGAGCTCAGTGAATGAAATAACAAGGAACTAGGAAGCTTCAAATTTTGAAAATTTTCTTTCACGCACTATCTCAAACAACTAGAGAGTCCGCCTTAAATACTCCTTCATGCCTTCACGACTGTTGGCACTTTCCGAAAGAATTATTCCAATCTATCCGTTGGACAGAATCAATCAAAGAGATCTCGAGTCGTTTAAAGATTTGTGATGAAAGCCCGTCAATCATGTTCGCCCATACAATCAAGATCTTGGTTTTCATAAGTAGAACTTTCCAAGTTTACTTGCCTTCCAAAAGATTTGATTATCAGAATTGATTTCAATAAGGATAATCAATCATGTAGGTGCTAAATCTAGCCATAAGGTCATCCATAAATCATACGAATCGAATCCTTAAAGAAATAAAGATAATCTCGCATCTGGATAAGTCTTCATTCTTCAGTCTGGAAACTGTCAGTGTGGGCAGACTTTGATCCTAAAGTCTGGATGTCTTTAAACTTTGACACTAAAGTCTGAAAGTCTTCAGACTAGACTTTGGTAAGGTTTTGTCAATTTCAAAACAGTTAAGGAGTTTTTTCCAACAGAGAGGACCTAGACAAATATGGGTACTAAAGAAGACTTGAATTTGTCTTAATCTTTGTAGGTACCAAAGAAAAAGAGAAACAATTGGTACCTCAATAATGGTTGCTCAAGAAACATGACTGGTGATCCGAGCAAGTTCATTGAACTCTCAAGATTCAATGGTGGATGTGTTTCCTTTGGAGGAAACAACAAAGGAAAGATCATTTGCAAAGAAACAATTGAAATTGGAAACTTGACTATAAGAGATATATCTCCTGTCAAAGGTTTACACTATAATCTCATCAGCATTAGCCAACTATACAATGCTGATTACAAGATCTGCTTTCAAGAAAACAAATGCTCAGGCACAAGTAAAGATTTAAAGCAGTCGTCTACTGGAAAGAGATAGGGAAATATTGATCTATTAGATATAACTGCTGATGACATTCAATGTCTAATCTCTAACAAGGATGAATCAGACCTCTGGCATAAGAAGCTTGGACACATAAGCACTAAGCAAATGTCAAAGCTCTTCTTAAAGAAATTGGTACAAGGATTACCAAATCTTAAGTTTGAAAGATTTGAAATCTGCTCAATCTATGCCCTAGGTAAATAGATAAGGAGTTCTTTCAAACCCATTAATTTCCTCAGTACTAACAGAGCTTTGTAGCTTCTTCATATAGACATCTTCAAACTTACATGAACGCAAAGTCTGGGAGGTAAAAGGTATTGCTTGGTAATAGTTGATGATTATATAAGGTACACATGGGTTTTCTTCCTTGCACACAAGCATGACGCATTTTCTGGTTTTTCAAAATTTGTCAAGAAAATTCAGAATGAAAAAGGTTATTCCATTTCTTCCATTAGAACTAATCATGGGAGTGAGTTAAAAAATCGAATTTTTCAAAAATTTTGTGAAGAAAGAGTTTTTGAGCATCAATTTTCAACTCCCTATACACCTAAATAGAACGGTGCAGTAGAGAGGAAAAAAAGGTCCTTGCAAGAAATGGCAAGAACTCCTCTTTTAGAATGCAAAGTTGCATCACACTTTTGGGCTAAAGTCGTTTCAATAGCATGCTACATCATAAATCGACTTTTCCTTGGACTTTCTTCAAAAAAGACCCCCTTATGAGTTTTTCAAAAGTAGGAAACCAATAATTTCATATTTCTAAATTTTTAGTTGTAAATGCTTTATCTTAAAAAATGCTAATGACCGACTTGATAAGTTTAATGAAAGATCAAATGAAGGTATATTTTCGGGATTCTCAACTCTGAGCAAGGTTTTTAAAGTCTACAATAAAAGATCTTGCACAGTAGAGGAGTTTATCAACATAAAGTTTAATGAAACTACTCTTCCTCATGAAGATTATGATCAAGCAGAGCAATCATCTGACCACTTCAAGTAGAAGAAGAAATTAAAGTTTCAAAATTAGATGAATAGCCACAGCAACAAGAAAGTTCTGATAAGCACGACAGTGAAAAGCGCATAACATCTGATGACAGATTCAACAACAACTAGAAGCACAAGTCAAGCCATCCAAAGGATCTGATTATGGGAAACATTGATGACAAGATTAGAACGAGATCAACTCTAAAAAATTCCATCAGTACTTTGGCACTCATTTCAGAGATTAAAGCACGAAGTACTGAAGAAGCCCTATTAGATGAAAACTAGATCCAATCAATGTAGGTGGAATTTCAACAATTCCAAATAAATGAAGTATGGGAACTGGTTCCCAGACCAAAAGATCATCTTGTTATAGAAACATAATGGGTATATAGGAACAAGCTCAATGATTAAGGAAAAGTCACGAGAAATAAAGCAAGAGTGGTAGCCAAAGGCTACTCGCAAGAAAAAGGAATCGACTATGACGAAACTTGTGTGCCAGTAGCAAGGTTAGAAGCGATCAAACTTTCACTCGCTTACGCGTGTTTTCATGATTTTAGACTTTTCTAGATGGATGTGAAGAGCGCTTTCTTGAACGAATTCATTAAGGAGAAAGTGTTCGTAGAACAACCTCCAGGCTTTGAAGAACCACGAAAGTAAGATCACATCTACTAGCTAAAGAAAGCCCTATATGGTTTGAAACAAGCCCCCGGTGCTTGGTATGTAAGATCGACAACTTTCCTTATTTATAATGGTTTTGACAAAGATAATGTTGATACTACTTTATTCAATCAGAGAGAAGGTAAGGAAATTCTATCGGTGCAAATTTATGTCGATGACATTATTTTTAGATCTCTTAATGAAAATCTCAACAAGAATTTTGCTAAGTTGATGCAAGATGAATTTGAGATGAGCATAATGGGAAAATTAATTTTTTTCCTCAGATTGCAAATCAAGCTAAAAAAAGAAAGAACTTTTGTTTGCCAAGAAAAATATGCCAAAGAGCTTGTGAAGAAATTTTACATAGAAAATTCAAAGAAAATGGAAACTCCCATGTCTTCATCTTCAAAGCTCGACAAAGATGAAAATGGCAAGAAAGTTTATTAGAAGTTATATAAGAGCATGCTACTTTATCTCACCACTTCAAGACTTGATATCCTTTTTAATGTATGCATGTGCACAAGATTTCAATGAGACCCTAGGGAGGCTCATCTTTCTGCAGTAAAAAGGATTATCAAGTATATTAATACTTACCCATCTCTAAGACTCTAGTACCCTAAGAGATCGGAATCTGTGTTATCTAGGTATTCCGATGCTGATTTTGCAGGAAGTAAGATTAATAGAAAAAGTACATTCAGAACTTGTCAATTCTTAGACAACATGCTTATGTTTTGGTCCTCCAAAAAGCAATCAACGGTTGCTTTATCAACCGCTGAAGCTAAATATGTCACACTAGGCAATTGTTGCACCCAAGTCCTATGGATGAAGCAACAACTAAAGGACTACGGAGTAGAGGACTCGAATACGACGATCAAATGCAACAACACAAGTGCCATCAACCTAACAAAGAATCCAATCTTGCACTCAAGGGCCAAGCACATAGAAATCAAGCACCATTTCATGCGAGACCTTGTCAATGATAGTGAAGTAAACATTCCACTTGTTGATTCTCAAAATCAATTGGCTGACATTTTTACAAAGCCTCTTGACAAAAAGGCTTTTGATTTTATTCGCAATAAACTTGGCATTATTAATCCATTTGATTCAACTATTTAAAGACAAGGTATATGAGATGATACTAGGCAGATCATCTATTACGATTTCAAATTTTTGGTGATAAGATTATTTTTGGAAGCATATCAGGTACAATTTCTTCCTTACTTAAATTTATTGCTATATAATTTTATCTGTCTCGGAAATTGTTTATTTTATTCTTTCCAAAACCATTATACTGTTTTTTTTTTTTTTTTGGTAAGGACCAAAACCATTATACTATTATTATCTCTTTTTCTCTAAAAACAAATCTCTTTTAAATCCCTTTAATCGCGTCGCTTTATCTTCTTTAAAAAGAAAAAGTCTTCTTCTTCTTTGTTCTTCTTCAAACTCCCGACAACCAACTCTACAAAGAACCCTTCCCGTATCCTCTACTATTTTGCAAAAAGATCAAAACTTTTCTTCTCTTTCGGATCCATGGCACCAAAAACTACCTCGAAGTCAAAGCCCAGACCCTCTAGTTCACAACTGTGACATCTTAGATTTTCACCCCTATTTTCTACTGAATTAATCGGGCATTTCATTGACATGCCTATAGGGTTGTTCTCAGAGCTGATCACTCTCGCGATAACTAGGCTGTCTAGGGAAGCTATTAAGGACTTTAAAGCAAATAGACTTGTGAATTCGACCAGGAATCGGCTTATTGACCGTGCTTATCTTTAGAGATCATTACGGCACAATTAAAAAAATCGATTTGAGATCAAACATAGGTCTGTTTGACTGAGATGTGTGGCCGATTGTGGGTGACACCACTAAATTGGAAAATTCTCATCGACCGACACTAATTTGATTTTACTGTCGTTTTGGTACCCTGTGTCCGTAATTAAATTCTCGAGATTTTCACGACAATCGAGAGTCGCCATTGAGTTGAGTGGGTTCATTGTGGTTCAAAGAAAATCGACCAAAGGTCATTTGCCCTTAAAAGTTCTGAAAACTACTCGATAGCCTAGGTCACGCTAAAAACGCGCCGAATGGAAATTAACCGCCAATTTAAGTCCGATTTCAGAAATTGAGGATTCTGTCATGTCACAATAAATTCTAGGACTCACGACTTAGTCTCAAAAGATTTTTCTGACAGCCGAGACTTTTGGGAAAAAATCGTCGCCGGGGCACGACTCACGACTCATGACAGCTGCATTCTGTCATGTCACAATAAATTTTTTAGAATTGTTTTTTATGGCAAAATTGGAAAGCATGATGGATGTATTGGTGAGGAAAAATGCTGAGGTGACCGATGGAAGGTAGGTCGGATTTATGAGAGCCATTTGAGAGGGAATCAAGAGACAATTGAATCAATTGAAGCCACCCCACTCCAATTTCGTAACCCCCCATAGCCTAGCAAGTTTGGACCCTTTGAGAAGTTGTGAGGAGAGTGTGTGGGTGGCCAAATGGAGGCCAAGGGATGATACTTGGCCTAGGTTGATTCCTAGAGATATTTTTGTGGAAAATTTGACTAAGTGGAGCCCCCATCCTTCACCCATCTCTATCTCTTCTCTCTCTCACCCTCTTGGCCGGTTATCTCTCTTCTCTCCCTTTGGTTTTCGCACGCCACCAGCACAACAAGGAAGAGAGCTGCAGCCGTCCACGCCAAGCCGCTCGTCGCTGTGGCATCCCAAAATTCAAGACAACCTCTAGATGAATTAAAGTACATGATTAGGTAATGACATTACCTATGGTTTATGCTTTAGCCATTGATTTTCTCTTAATACCAAGTGTTATATCTTTGTGTTCATAAGTTATTAAAATTAGTATCATGGGATAAATTAATGAGAAGAATTTATTCTTGGCTATGACCTCATAGATTTAATCCCTATAGATTAAATGTTGCAAGATTATGGCCATATGAAATTGAAAATTTGGAATCTATAAAAGAAAGAATTAAAAGTGAATTATTAAAAGTAAAATTGGGGTTTAATTAGGCTTGGGCCTTAGGCCCAAGAGTATGGACTTTTAATGGGCCAAAAGGCCGGCCCATGAAGCCCATAGAGAGGGCTGCCGTCGACCAAGGAGAGGGGAGAGGCCGGCCCAATTCTTCCAAGCCCATTTTGCATGAGTCTTGCCAAGTGGCAAAAAGGAGACTCCATGCATTGGCCATTGTGGGTGGCTTCTCATCATTGCAAATGATGATGATTTAGGGGAAATAAAAGGGAGAGAGTGGCCGGTTGAAGGGGGGCTGTCGTCCAAGTGAGAGAGAGAGAGAGGGTCGCCGAGAGAGAGAGAGGAACCGAGAAAGAGGAGGAAGGAGCCCGTTGCCCGCCCGTCGCCTGTCGTCCGTCGCCCGTAGTCGCCGTCCGTCGCCGTCCGTGTGCCGTTGTTCGCTTGATTTTGGAGGCAAGTTGGGATCCATATTCTGCTCTTGCATGTTGTCTCTTGCATGTGTGATTGAGTAGTGGTAAAACTCGGGTGATTAGAGTATGAGAAACCGAAACTAGAGTGTGTAGTTTTTGAAATAGCTTGCTGTTTTCGAGTGTGCCGCCTGACCCCGAACGTTGTGAAGGCTTGCATGTGGGTTTTGAGTTGGATTTGGGCTTCCACTTCTTCATGAAAGTTGTAGACAACATCTCAAAGTATAACATACTACAATTTGAGACAAAATGGTTGAGGTTTACGGAGTGAAACCCATCTTCTACGAAAACGCTAGATCTGCAACTGTCTTGATGACCTCTTGGTGGTTTTGTATGCTGAATGTCATTTTTTATTGAGAATTTCACTTCGACTTCTTCACAAAAGTTGTAGAGAACATCGTGATGATTACCATACTCAAATTTTAGGTAAAACGAACAACTGTAGCCTAGTGAAACGATTTTCTTTTGAAGACGGAAGATCTGGAAGCATGGTACTGGACTCCCGAGACTTCGTGGACTAAATGGTGACTATCCTTTGAGAATATCACCTAGATCCCTTAATGAAAGTTGTAATGGACCTCTTTAGACAAAACATATTAAAATTTCAGAGGAAATGAAGAAATATTAGTAGGCGAAACCTCGATTTTTCGGAGACAGCTAAACTGGACTGTTTCGGTACTAGGTACACTAGCTTCGTCCGGCCATAGTTAATGATCTAGAGCGAATCTGGCCTAGATGTCTGTATTAAAAATCTACTTTAGGGTCTCGACTATAACTTGGTAAAATTTCATAATTTTTGGAGGTCATTCGGGTATTTTAATCGAAATATTTCAAGAACTGCGCAATCTGACTTTATCCGAATTTTGCATGCTGTATTGTGTGAGCTATATCTTCTGGTGTGAAGCTCTTTTGGGCATGTGTTCTTCATGAAATTGTTACCTTTATGTCTTGTCTATTACATGCTCTGATTGTATGATTTTTGAAGATCATATGGATATTTAATTTACATGTTTTCTGAAATGGTGCAAGCTGGAATTTGGTAAATTTCAAAAAGACATGATTTATGGATTATTCTAAGTTGTATGGACCCCATGGATTGTAGCTTGTTGCATGTATGATGATGATTGGAAATGCATATAAGAACCAAATGATGAAAATGATCTTGTTTGCCATCACATCATATGCCATGTTGAAATTGAGCTATAATTGAAAATGTGAACTAAGATTAAGTGAGAAGGCCGTCCGAGGTGTGAGCCGATGATGCCCCGGGAGTGTCGGGATGCCTGGCTAGAAGGGTAAAGGCCGGTTGCCCGGTGGCCTTAAATGGCTGGATGCCGGAGGGTCTTCGGGAGTTTCGAGATGCCCGGAGAGTAGGGGAGCCGGAAGCCTGGCAAGTATTGTGCCGGGGGATGCCTCGTGATGCCAGTTGGGGTACGAGATGCCTGGCAGGTATTGTGCCGGATGCCCGAAGGTTTGTGCCGGAGGGTTCTCACGATGCTAGGATTGGGTGCGAGTGATAAATGTGGGATGCAAACACTGGTCCCGGGAAAGAGAAATGTGGCAGTTCAAAATGAAAGAATAAAATTTGGAAATTGAAATTGAATCATGCATGGTATGGCAACATGTATGCATGGATGCATGATAGTGAGTGCATGGATGTATGTGCACCTATGGCATGATGGTATATGTATGGCATGATGATGATGAGTGCATGGATGTATGTGCACCTATGGCATGATGGTATATGTATGGCATGATGATGATGAGTGCATGGATGTATGTGCACCTATGGCATGATGGTATATGTGACATGATGATGGTGAATGCATGGATGTATGTGCACCTATGGCATGATGGTACATGTATGACATGATGGTGATGATTACATGAGGATGTATGTACATGCGGTATGATGACATGTGCATGGTTTCAAGGTAAGTTATGCATGGATGCATGAATGACATGTGTTATGCTGTGATTGTGATGATTGTATTGTGTGATGCATTGAGTGGTTTATTGGGTCCTTTACCTGCTGAGTGGTTGTACTCACCCCTTCGGGGACCAACATTTCAAATTAGAAAGATGCCGCTCCCTGCTGTCACGCGGGGTGTCTTTTACGGCCTTCCTTCGGACGTAGAGGTCGAGTGCGTGGAGATCGATTGTCCCACCATTCCGGGTCTGACGTTTATTCAGGTTCGTGCGATAGTGATGTATGATGTGGGCCTGGCTGAGGGCCCGGTCATATAGGAGTTCATATCTGTTCACGTTCGTTGAGACGGAGTGATGCGGGGGATGTTGCCACCGCCACCGCCTGACACACCGGGATGGGTGTGACGGCCCCTGCGTGAAGAGTAGGAGCTGCAACTTTTTGGGTTAATAGCCGACACTAGTTGATGGAGGATCTTGCATGATCGTTTTAGAGGGTCGAGTGTCTCTTTTTGGGGTTATGGCCGGGTGTAGCGAAAAGTCTTGGCCTTTCTTTTGTTGTATCGACCCGAGAAAATCCATCATGAAAATATGTAAATAAAAGTGTCATGGCTTTATCTTTTCTTATGATGCATAGTGGTGTGCAATTGTATCATGGTTGTTGGAGGGAGAATTAGTAACACTTGATTATGCTTCCGCAAATAAGATGCATTGGGACCGCTGTTAAAAAAAAAAATGCCTAGGATCTAAGGTTCTTCTTTGGTATATGTGGTGACCTTAGGAGCTTCGGGGTGCCACAGCCGCCCTTTTTGGTATCAGAGCAATGGTTATAGGTGGAGTGATAAGGAGCCTCATTTGGAAATTGAGGAACATGATGACAATGCACACCATAGGATATAAAACGGAAATAATTGATTAACTTTGAATAACGGGTGATGAGTATTCACTCGTAGATCCCTAGTAGTTATTATGAGTTGCTTTTAGGTACCAATAACATGTATATGTTACTTATGTAGTAGTAGTAGTTGCTTTGAGTGGAGACAGTGAGTCTCAGATTATTCCTGAGGCAATGCTTGGAAATTGCAGGAAAGTCATGGTGCGAGCTGGAAGTGCTCATCCATCGAGGGCTGAAGCCTCTGCTGCAAGGGCTGAACCCCGAATGAAAGACATCCTGCAGGCATTGGCCAATATTGGAAATCTGATGGAAAGACAGGCGCAACAACAACCTGGAGCAGAACGCCGTACTCAAGGACTGGTGGAGCAGTTTTTGAAGCTGAAGCCACCTAAGTTCAGTGGAATGAGAAGTCCTGAGGAGGCGGAACATTGGATTGATGGAATGGAACAAATTTTCAGGTTGTTGGACTGCAGTGATGCTGAGAAAATAACTTTGGCAAAGTACCAGCTGGAGGGAAATGCAAAGTTTTGGTGGAGAGCTTCGAGGGACACAATCTTCCCACCAGGTACTGAGGTTAACTTGGAAGAGTTTGTGAGAGCTTTCAACCGAAAGCATTTTTCTGACTGTGCTAAGGATAAGAAAATTACCGAATTTGTTCAATTAGAACAAAAGGAGCTGACAGTAAACCAGTATGAGGCAAGATTTTCTAAACTGTCTAGATTTACTCCTAGGCTAATTGAGGATCAAGAAGAGAAAGTTAAGAGGTTTCTGAAAGGGTTGAGAACTGATATCAGGAAACAACTAGTGCCTTTGAACATAAGAGATTATAATGAGATCTATGAAAGGGCACAGTTAGTGGAGCAGGAGTTGCTAAGGGAACATTCGGAGAATAAGAGACCATTGTCTTTTGGTGATGTGAGATGGGGTAAGAGACCCTATACAGGTCAAGGTCAGACCTGGGAGTCTAAGAAGAAGGGCAATCTCGGGAACTTTGGAAAGGGCAGGGGTAGTCTGAATTTGGAAAGGACACCTTGCAATGGGCAACCGAAATGGCCCAAGACCTTGCAATGGGCGACATGGCCCAAGACCTTGCAATGGGCAACCGAAATGTTATAGTTGTGGACGAATAGGTCATATTAAGAGAAACTGCCCATAGGAAAGGTCGCACGTGAGTATTGGCTCAGTGCAACAGCCACAGCGGAATGCTGTTAGGCCAAACTTACCAATGAATCCACAGAGGCCACCAGCACAAGGAAGGGTGTATGCGATCACCCAAGAGGAAGCGGAAGCTTCCAAAAATGTTATCTCAGGTACGATCCTTATAAATGATAAAAAGGCATATGCATTGTTTGATACGGGTGCTACGCATTCATTTGTGTCTGAAAGGTATAAACAGTTGAATGAGATAGAAACTACGCCTCTTGAAACGCCTCTTTGTGTTTCTACACCTTTAAAGGATATGTTATTGTCTACGCTGGTGTGTGGAAATTGTAAGATAACAATAGGAGGAAAGGATATGGAAATAGACTTAGTCGTAATGGCCATGTATGATTTTGATGTTATCATAGGAATGGATTGGCTTCATAAGTATCAAGCCCAGATGGATTGCTATAGGAAAGTGATCCAATTTACCTTACCTGATCAGTCTAGCTATGAATTTCTGGGAGGTCAAACCCACCTACCTGTAGCACTTATTTCAGCAATAGAAGCCCGTGCGTTACTTGACAAAGGAAGTCAAGGGTACCTAGCCATGGTTAGAGATTATACTAAGGAAGAGCCTAAGATTGATGAAATTCGGGTAGTTAATGAATTTCAAGATGTATTTCCTAAGGAATTGCCTGGATTACCGCCAGAGCGAGAAATTGAGTTTGAAATTGAATTAATGCCTAGAACAGGACCTATATAAAAGCCCCATATATGATGGCCTTAGTCGAATTAAAGGAATTGAAAGTGCAACTACAAGAGTTGCTTGACAAAGGATTCATTAGACCAAGTGCTTCACCTTGGGGTGCACCAGTATTGTTTGTGAAAAAGAAAGATGGATCGATGCGCTTGTGCATTGATTATAGGCAGCTGAATCAGGTAACCATTAAAAATAAATACCCTTTGCCTAGAATTGATGATCTTTTTGACCAACTTCAGGGAAGTTCGGTCTTCTCTAAGATTGACTTGAGGTCAGGATACCATCAGCTAAGAATTAAGAAAGAAGACATCCCTAAGACTGCGTTTAGGACTCGTTATGGACATTACGAGTTCCTTGTTATACCATTTGGACTAACCAATGCACCGGCTGCATTTATGGATCTAATGAATAAGGTATTTAGAACTTATCTAGACCAGTTTGTGATTGTTTTTATTGATGATATCCTGATATATTCGAGATGACCTAAAGAGCATGAACGACACTTGAGGATAGTTTTGCAAACTCTGAGAGAGCATAAGCTGTACGCTAAATTTAGTAAGTGTGAATTCTGGCTAGACCAGATAATATTTTTAGGGCATGTAATATCAGGAGGAGGAATTGCAGTAGACCCGGCGAAAGTTGAGATGGTAATAAATTGGCCGAGACCGACAACACCTACTGAAATACGGAGTTTCTTAGGACTGGCTGGTTATTATAGGAAGTTTATTGAAGGATTTTCACGACTGGCAGGTCCTTTAACTAAATTGACTCGAAAGAACGTAAAATTTGAATGGAATGGGGAATGTGAAAGGAGTTTCCAGGAGCTTAAAAGAAAATTGACCTCGGCTCCAATCCTGACTATACCAACTGGACCTGATGGTTTTACAGTGTATAGTGATGCATCTCACAAAGGACTGGGATGTGTTTTGATGCAGCATGGCAAGGTCATTGCCTATGCATCTAGACAATTGAAACCCCATGAACTGAACTACCCAACGCATGATTTAGAATTAGCAGCTATAGTGTTTGCCTTGAAGATATGGAGACACTATTTGTATGGGGAGAAGTTTGAGATTTATACGGACCATAAGAGTTTGAAATATCTGTTCTCACAAAAGGAGTTGAACATGACACAAAGGAGGTGGATGGAATTGTTAAAGGATTATGATTGTGAGATAAAATACCATCCAGGGAAGGCGAATAAGGTAGCAGATGCTCTTAGTCGTAAGTCGGCTATGGAGATGGCCAGTTTAAGAATGGCAGAATGGAGCTTGTTAAAGTCCGTTATAGACTCAGAATTTAAATTAAAAGTAGATTGTCTTACCGGTATGCTTAGTGCATTAAGGATTGAGCCTGAAATTATTCAGAAAGTTAAAATCTTACAAGAGTCTGACTGGGAGATTATGAAAGTAAAAGATGCAGTGTCTTTAGGAAAAAGACCAGAATTTCAAATCTCTGAAGATGGAATAATAAGATGCCAAGGACGACTTTGTGTTCCCGACAACGAAGAATTAAAGAAGGAAATTCTGTCGGAGGCACATAAGAGTAATTATAGTATTCATCCGGGTAGTACAAAGATGTACAGGAACTTACGTTAGCAGTTTTGGTGGAATGGTATGAAAGCAGATACAGCTAAGCAAGTTTCTCAATGTTTGACATGCCAGCAGGTAACAACGGAACATCGTAAACCCGCAAGACTCTTGAGACCATTAGACATACCATAATGGAAATGGGAACATATAACAATGGACTTTATACAAGGATTACCAAGGACGTCAAGTAGTCATGACTCTATCTAGGTTATAGTGGACTGTTTGACTAAATCTGCTCATTTCCTAGCGGTTCGCATGGACTACTCAATGGACAAATATGCGGACATATATGTAAGTCAAGCGGTACGCTTACATGGTGTTCCAGTAACTATTACCTCAGATCGAGATTCGAGATTCACTTCGAACTTTTGGCGAAGTCTTCAAATTGCATTAGGAACTAAACTTCAATTTAGCACTACTTTTCACCCTCAAACAGATGGACAAACAGAAAGAGTGATCCAGACATTAGAAGATATGTTGAGGGCTTGTGTAATTGATTTCAAAGGAAATTGGGATGAAAGATTGCATTTGGTGGAGTTTGCTTATAATAATAGTTTTCAGAAAAGTATAGGCATGGCTCCCTATGAAGCATTATATGGAAGGAGATGTAGGACTCCTGTCTGTTGGAATGAAGTAGGTGAAAGGAAATTGACAGGACCTGAACTGGTACAAGTTACCACTGAGGCTGTTGAAATTATTAGAAAAAGGCTTAAAATGGCTCAAAGTAGGCAGAAAGACTACGCAGATAGGCGTAGAAGGCCTTTGGAGTTTAGTGTAGGAGACCATGTATTCCTTAAGGTATCTCCAATGAAAGAAATATCTCGATTTGGAATGAAGTGTAAGTTAAACCCTAGATTTGTCGGACCTTTTGAGATACTTGAAAGGATAAGGGATGTAGCTTATCGTTTAGCGTTGCCTCTTAAGTTAGGAAATTTGCATGATGTGTTTCATGTATCGATGTTGAGGAAGTACCAGCCGGATCCTGGTCACATACTCGATCATGAAGCCATCAAAGTGGATGAGAAAGTGAGGTACATCGAAGAGCCTGTGCAGATATTGGATCGAAAGGAACAAATTCTTAGGACTAAGAAGATCCCTCTGGTTAAGGTATTATGGCGACATCATGATATGGAGGAAGCCACATGGGAAAGTGAAGATCAGATGAAGGAAAAGTACCCCTACTTGTTTCAAGAAGGCACGAGTGGTGTCTAATTTCGAGGACGAAATTCTCTAAGGAGGGGAGAATTGTGGCATCCCAAAATTCAAGACAACCTCTAGATGAATTAACGTCCATGATTAGGTAATAAAATTACCTATGGTTTATGCTTTAGCCATTGATTTTCTCTTAATACCAAGTGTTATATCTTTGTGTCCATAAGTTATTAAAATTAGTATCATGGGATAAATTAATGAGAAGAATTTATTCTTGGCTATGCACCTCATAGATTTAATCCCTATAGATTAAATGTTGCAAGATTATGGCCATATGAAATTGAAAATTTGGAATCTATAAAAGAAAGAATTAAAAGTGAATTATTAAAAGTAAAATTGGGGTTTAATTAGGCTTGGGCCTTAGGCCCAAGAGTATGGACTTTTAATGGGCCAAAAGGCCAGCCCATGAAGCCCATAGAGAGGGCTGCCGTCGACCAAGGAGAGGGGGAGAGGCCGGCCCAATTCTTCCAAGCCCATTTTGCATGAGTCTTGCCAAGTGGCAAAAAGGAGACTCCATGCATTGGCCATTGTGGGTGGCTTCTCATCATTGCAAATGATGATGATTTAGGGGAAATAAAAGGGAGAGAGTGACCGGTTGAAGGGGGGCTGTCGTCCAAGTGAGAGAGAGAGAGAGGGTCGCCGAGAGAGAGAGAGGAACCGAGAAAGAGGAGGAAGGAGCCCGTCGCCCGCCTGTCGCCCGTCGTCCGTCGCCCGCCCGTCGCCCGTCGTCCGTCGCCGTCCGTGTGCCGTTGTTCGCTTGATTTTGGAGGCAAGTTGGGATCCATATTCTGCTCTTGCATGTGTGATTG
The DNA here is from genome assembly GCA_014182375.1 of Eucalyptus virginea. NCBI lineage: Eukaryota > Viridiplantae > Streptophyta > Magnoliopsida > Myrtales > Myrtaceae > Eucalyptus > Eucalyptus virginea. Next base: position 12,130,084 of record CM024521.1, on the reverse strand, counting down.
AGTAGTGGTAAAACTCGGGTGATTAGAGTATGAGAAACCGAAACTAGAGTGTGTAGTTTTTGAAATAGCTTGCTGTTTTCGAGTGTGCCACCTGACCCCGAACGTTGTGAAGGCTTACATGTGGGTTTTGAGTTGGATTTTTGCTTCGACTTCTGCATGAAAGTTGTAGACAACATCTCAAAGTATAACATACTACAATTTGAGACAAAATGGTTGAGGTTTACGGAGTGAAACCCATCTTCTACGAAAACGCTAGATCTGGAACTGTCTTGATGACCTCTTGGTGGTTTTGTGTGCTGCATGTCACTTTTTATTGGGACTTTCACTTCTACTTCTTCACGAAAGTTGTATATAACATCCTGATTATTAACATACTCAAATTTGAGGTAAAAAGAACTTGTTTAGCCTAGTGAAACGATTTTCTTTTGAAGACGGCAGATCTGGAAGCATGGTACTGGACTCCCGAGACTTCGTGGACTAAATGGTGACTATCCTTTGAGAATCTCACCTAGATCCCTTATGAAAGTTGTAGTGGACCTCTTTAGGCAAAACATATTAAAATTTCAGAGGAAATGAAGAAAGATTAGTAGGCGGAACCTCGATTTTTCGGAGACAGCTAAACTGGACTGTTTCGGTACTAGGTACAGTAGCTTCGTCCGGCCATAGTTAATGATCTAGAGCGAATCTGGCCTAGATGTCTTCATAAAAAATCTACTTTAGGGTTTCGCCTATAACCTGGTAAAATTTCATAATTTTTGGAGGTCATTCGAGTATTTTAATCGAAATATTTCAAGAACTGCGCAATCTGACTTATTCCGAATTTTGCATGCTGTATTGTGTGAGCTATATCTTCTGGTGTGAAGCTCTTTTGCGCATGTGTTCTTCATGAAATTGTTACCTTTATGTCTTGTCTATTACATGCTCTGATTGTATGATTTTTGAAGATCATATGGATATTTAATTTACATGTTTTCTGAAATGGTGCAAGCTGGAATTTGGTAAATTTCAAAAGACATGATTTATGGATTATTCTAAGTTGTATGGACCCCATGGATTGTATCTTGTTGCATGTATGATGATGATTGGAAATGCATATAAGAACCAAATGATGAAAATGATCTTGTTTGCCATCACATCATATGCCATGTTGAAATTGAGCTATAATTGAAAATGTGAACTAAGATTAAGTGAGAAGGCCGTCCGAGGTGTGAGCCGACGATGCCCCGGGAGTGTCGGGATGCCTGGCTAGAAGGGTAAAGGCCGGTTGCCCAGTGGCCTTAAATGGCTGGATGCCGGAGGGTCCTCGGGAGTTTCGAGATGCCCGGAGAGTGGGGGAGCCGGAAGCCTGGCAAGTATTGTGCCGGGGGATGCCTCGTGATGCCAGTTGGGGTACGAGATGCCTGGTAGGTATTGTACCGAATGCCCGGAGGTTTGTGCTGGAGGGTTCTCGCGATGCCAGGATTGGGTGCGAGTGATAAATGTGGGATGCAAACACTGGTCCCGGGAAAGAGAAATGTGGTGGTTCAAAATGAAAGAATAAAATTTGGAAATTGAAATTGAATCATGCATGGTATGGCAACATGTATGCATGGATGCATGATAGTGAGTGCATGGATGTATGTGCACCTATGGCATGATGGTATATGTATGGCATGATGATGATGAGTGCATGGATGTATGTGCACCTATGGCATGATGGTATATGTGACATGATGATGGTGAGTGCATGGATGTATGTGCACCTATGGCATGATGGTACATGTATGACATGATGGTGATGATTACATGAGAATCTATGTACATGCGGTATGATGACATGTGCATGGTTTCAAGGTAAGTTATGCATGGATGCATGAATGACATGTGTTATGCTATGATTGTGATGATTGTATTGTGTGATGCATTGAGTGGTTTATTGGGTCCTTTACCTGCTGAGTGGTTGTACTCACCCCTTCGAGGACCAACATTTCAGATTAGAAAGATGCCGCTCCCTGCTGTCACGCGGGGCGTCTTTTACGGCCTTCCTTCGGACGTAAAGGTCAAGTGCGTGGAGATCGATTGTCCCACCATTCCGGGTCTGACGTTTATTCGGGTTCGTGCAATAGTGATGTATGATGTGGGCCTGGCTGGGGGCCCGGTCATACAGGAGTTCATATCCGTTCACGTTCGTCGAGACGGAGTGATGCGGGGGATGTTGCCACCGCCACTGCCTGACGCACCGGGATGGGTGTGACGGCCCGTGCATGAAGAGTAGGAGCTGCAACTTTTTGGGTTAATAGCCGACACTAGTTGATGGAGGATCTTGCATGATCATTTTAGAGGGTCGAGTGTCTCTTTTTGGGGTTATGGCCGAGTGTAGCGAAAAGTCTTGGCCTTTCTTTTGTTGTACCGACCCGAGAAAATCCATCATGAAAATATGTAAATAAAAGTGTCGTGGCTTTATCTTTTCTTATGATGCATAGTGGTGTGCAATTGTATCATGGTTGTTGGAGGGAGAATTAGTAAGACTTGATTATGCTTCCGCAAATAAGATGCGCTGGGACCGCTGTTAAAAAAAAAAAAAATGCCTAGGATCTAAGGTTCTTCTTTGGTATCTGTGGTGACCTTAGGTGCTTCGGGGTGCCACAGCCGCCGCGCCGTTGCTGCCCTCGCCCCTCACACGCGCACTCGCCTAGCCGAGCACCGCCATCCCCTTGGCCATCTCTCTCTCTCGCCCAGTTGCTGTTTCTGGTTTGTGGAAGCTCAACCAAAGCTGGTTTTCTTCGTTTCTTCATCGGTAAAGCTTCGTCAAGGCCCGGGTTGGTATATTTCTTCATTCCTGAGCAAGTCCCATCGTAACCGAGTGGTTTTTGTTCATTTTCCAGCCAAGAGCAGCAAGTTTCAGTGTGGGTTTCCAGCTGGGTTCTAGGCCCACTTTTGGAGTGTTACGGGCCTCGGTTTCTAGGTCCGCTTTGGAGTTTGTTGTTCCCCGCGGCATTCCTGTCGGATTAATCCGACTTGTGCGTTATTCCAGTGATTTTTGCTCACTAATCCTTGCTTAGTTTGCTAATGCTGCTTAAGGGTTGATTAGATTTAATTAAGTGCAATTAGGTGGTTTGATTAGAGTAGATTAGTGATTATTATATAACTGTGATGCATGTTAGGCAATTGAATTGTGCAATTAGCAAGTAGAGACATACTTCTATTTATTGAATGCATCCCAAGATTTTTCCCGATCCGTTTTGACGTCCAATTAGGCATTATGGGCCTAAATTGGATTTTTAGTATTTATTTATTAATTTTCGAAATTATTTAATTATTTATTTATTTTTCAGAAATCAGGCTGGGATAGTCGACGACCGAAATTTTATGTCAATTGTTGTGGTGCAGTCCGTTTATTTATTTGAGCTCTACGTTGTGTTAAATTGAATTAATTGTGCGTTTTGAAGAATTATTCCTAAATTGATTGAAATTGAGTTGAATTTGAATAATTGATTGGTAAATGGCCGAGTGTGGTTGTTTAGCGTCAATAGTGCGTTGATGAGCTGAATAGAAAGGGAGAATTGTGAGAGTGAACTAGGAATATTCTTGACTGAGACCAATCAGGTACGTGGTTCAGTGATTGGGAGTATCACTGGCAAAAACGGCGCTTTAAAGAATGCACGTAAATGTATGTCACGTTGGCGAAAACGGCGCCAGAGAGAAAGAATGTACGTGACTTATAGACACACGTGGTTTGGTGATTAAGGACGCCTTAAAGAACGCACGAGTGCTGTCTATTACATACATTACCTTGGCGAAAACGACACCCTAGAACAGACACGTGGTTCAGTGATTGAGGATATCACTGGTGAAAACGGCGCCTTAAAGAACGCACGAGGTCGGTGATGATATGTCAGTTGGCGAAAACAGCGCCCGAGAGTGTACATGGGATTTGGTGACTAGGCATACTATTGAACTGACCTAGAGAGTGTCCGACTAACATGTAATCGATTAGGTCGGTTGATCAATGATTTGATCTAATTGTCGTGATTTGATTGATTGTTTGATGTGACATATCAGGCATATGTGTATAACCTTGAATTGCGGGTTGGGACTGATGCCAAGGTAAGTCTTCTAACTCGTGTTATGCTTAGGCAACCATGTGGTGTATTGGTTTACTAATTGAGTCTTAAGGGGTAGAACTCGCTAAGACATGATCTCAATGGTTATTGTATAACCATTTTAGGACGAGGAGCCTGAGAAGGAGGAACCTGAGGAGGAGAACCCTAATGTGAAACCCGAGGAGGAAGAAGATTTTGAAGAAGAGGATGATCCTGAGGAGGATCCTAAGTACGATCCGGATGAGGATTGAGATCCCATCCCTTTTGTAATCCCTATATATGTGTAGATAAGTGTGAGCCTAGAAAGTCGTGCATGGTATTGTGAAATATACTATGGGTTGTGCTGATGTATAAAAGTGTGGTTGTGAATTTCAATATGAAAAATATAGCCTGCTTTTCTATCCCATTGTTTTGTTGTCTGGGGATTTATAATTACTTTTGCATGTGCTTATTTAAAATGAAACGGTCAGCAATACATAATCCTGGGATATCGCACTTAAAATCAACCAAGGTAAGGGATGTGCGCATGCCTATGGATCAGGGCGTGACAACAACGATCAAATCACATTGTAGGATTACACTCTAGAGTCAGAGGAAGCCCTGAATTTTTCCACTTGTCCGATTCCTCAAACAACATTAAAGGTATGGAACCTCCTCTAAGTTCTCTCAATTAAGATCAACAGTTGCAACACTCAAGGCTTTATGGAATGGTAAGGATGTTATTTTTCAGTTGTTAGCTAAGCACAGTTTCGAGAGCGAGGAAGCTTTAGAGTTAATGTTCATTAATCCTATCATAGTATGCCTTCCACTAGTGCTGGTGATTCGAGTGTTGTTAGGTCTAAAAAGGGGAAGGAGAAAGTTGTTGAAACGTTTGTTACTAAGAAAAGAACTGATAATGATGGTCAAAAGGATGATAATTATGAAAAATTGTACGCCAGTTTTAGGAGGAAGATGACTAGATATGAGACTGATACGAACCAAGTAGATAAATTGATTCAATCTGAAGAACATAAGCAACACTTAAAATCTTTGATGAACAAGGGAGTGATTAAATAGAGATTTTGACTTTTTCGAATTGACTAGCATTCATATCAAGCAATTTTTTGATGATCGACTCCTGACGGGTCTTCGTGTTACCGAATATCCTACATTCATTATCTTGATTGCATATTTTTATTCAACACTTTCGTTCCGCTCAATAGACACTATTGAGTTTACAGTATATTATAAGCCATATCTGATTCAAGCATGGGAATTGGCAAAGATTTTGGGGGTTAAGTATTCATAATTTGAAGCTATAGATATTTATTCTGATATCACCTATAGAGAACTCTCTGGAATCGCTAATTTTTCTAGGGATGATAAGTCCCACGTGTCTCATCATTTTTTTTCCTTTGAGACCAATTGTCCTTCATAAGATAATTATCAACTGTTTGAGACCGAAAGGATCTTCTACAACTGATATTTCTCATATGAAGCCAAACTAATGTGGGCAATCTTAAATCGACACTCTTTTTCTATTGCTCATCTTGTTCTACTGCATATGTATAGAATTGTTCATAAGAACAAAGGGCAATTGTCTTTTGGTTTTCTGATCACGAAGATTTTTCGTGAATTGAACATTGAGATCCCAAAGAAGTTGAGTAAGGTACAACTCCCTCCGCTAAAGGTAGATGAGTGATGATGAAAAAGATGAGTTTTAGGCACACTGCTAAAGGTTGGAAAAACACAAAAGGTAGATTTTTGAAAGTGGATGCAGATGAAATTTTGTGAGATCTAGTTGATCACACCATCAAGAGAAGGCGAATTGCTGACTAGAGACAAAGCTCTCGAGCCTTCTTGCAAAGGCTTAATTAGGAAATGCTGGAGGAATCTGAAGAAGATACAGTTGATTTCAATGATACCATCGATGCATATCAGCCTAATTTAGATGATAATATTGATGCAGAGGATGAAGCTGAAGGAGAAATAGGAATAGGGACGGCAACTGGTTAGACTAAGGAAGTCATTGCTAAAAACAACGACAAAAAGTTACTAAAAATCAACTCAGAACAACAGATCACCAGTATGGTGGATGTTGATCTAATCTATGATCCGGAGAGTGTTGACAATGCTACTGAGCATCAAGAGCCTGTTAGGGACCAAGACTTCATTGAACATCAGGAACCTGCTCAGGATCAAGTTCTTGCTAGAGAGTAGGGTTCAGTCTCAAATATTGGTGCCACTGAAGCTGAATCATCTCAAGTTATAACATCTATTCAGGGGGAGAGTGATCAACCAAAAGGCCCTATGGAACCTCTACCTAAAAACATTCCCATCGACTTAACAGATGATGCTAATAAGACTCTTGATATTCCTCAAGGAGGAAATGATGGTACTGATATTGTTCAAATGGGTCTAGAAGCACCTACTATGATAACTGCAATATCTGTTTATATTCCCAAAACTCAAGAACTTCATGAGGACACTCCAATGGCTCCAGAATCTATTGTTGTTGAAGCCCATGTTGCTGACCTTGTTTCCATTCCTACTAGAACTGTTGGCATAACTGGTGAGCTAATTGACGATCTTGTTCATTCTTCTAACCTAGCTATGCAAGATAAAGGGAAATGAGTTGAAATTGTTAAGGAGGATTCTGAAGAACAAAGGCGAGGATATTAGTATGAGACTCGGTATAGAAGTTGATCCTTCAAACACTCCTATGATTGACAGTGCTGAGGACAAGGATAAGATGGAGAAAAAACTAAAGAATTTATCTATATTTCCCAGAACTCAGGTCGAAGTTTTGAACACCAAAATGATAACAATGGAGCGTATTCTGGAAAATATGCAATATTATATTATTGTTCAACTGCCTACAGATCATAGATTTCCATCTCATGCTCCCCTTTCATCTCCAGCTCCTACTCCAAACCCTGATGCAAATCAACCATCCTCCAAATAATTTTCTATGCTTGCATTATTTCTCAAAGTTTGGATTGTTTTGATGTTTGGTTTGTCCTATTGAACTAAACCTCATGTTATGGTTTGCCTATGATATTAAGCTTTATCTAGTATCTTTTTTATTTTTGACAAAAATGGGGAGAAGGATCAGCAAAACTAGAACTTACGAATTTTTATTGCACTAACGTTATTTCTACAAGTGTCACGCCCCGATCCTCGAGCGCGTGTCCATCTCTCGGTGGTTGATTAAATTGCGACGTCTCAGGACGCGTTGCCACCCTTTCATTTTAATGCGCATGCGAAGGCGAATAAATAAATCCCTAGACAACACAAAGATAGGATAGAAAAGCAGGGCCAAAATTTTGAAAACTACAACACACTTTTATACACAACAGACTAGGTCATTTACAAAACTAGTCTATATTCACAAAAATCTACAAAAGATCGAGCATCAAAACAAAGCTGTCCTATGACCAGCTAGCCAGACTCGTTCGCCTATCCTTCGATCTCCACCGGCTCCAGACGAGACGTCGGGTCCTCCACCACGCCATCGGGAGGGTCAGTTGGGTCCTCGTCTAGAGTAGCATCAACTACGGGATATCAAAAGTCTTAAGGGGACCCACCCTGAAACCATTGGGTCCGTAATGGAACCACACTCTAAATCAATGAGGTATCCTTGGAGGTGGATTCTCTTCGACCCAGACAGTGGTCACTACAAATTCATAGACCCAATGACTTTCGAGATCGGGGTAACTAGAAACCCGCTCGGTAACCCTCATGGGACGGTTAGCCCACGACGGGGTGGGACGATGTCTCAGCAAGTCCACCCCCTAAACTCCTACTAGGAAGGAAATACACCTAAAAGCTGCCTATGCACACACAAGATAGAGGACTTACCTTGCCTCAATTCCTTCCTGCAAGTCAGTACAGTTCATGATCTCAACCAATAAACTCAAATCAAATCGTCGATCAATCAGTCAATTAACTCAATTCGATACCAACAGTACTATCTATCAATTCAATACCATATATCAATCCTCTAATACCTCCACTGCTCACACAAGATACAATATACGGTCATAGCTCACTCAAGGTGATATATATAGATAGATAGCTCGCTCAAGCTGATAAAACGATCTTAGCACACATAAGCTGATATAATTATATCGATCATGCCCACTCAAGCTGATAAAACAATCTTAGCTTGCACAAACATTTATATATATATATATATATATATATATATATCGTGCTCACTCAAGCTGATAAAACGATCTTAACTCACACAAGCTGATGTGCAAAGGGTCCCAAAAGCTGACGATAAATATGCTCGCACAAGTTGACACGCAAATATACTCTCACAAGCTAATAATTTATCATGTTAAAAATACCCCATAAAATAATCGTGTGTGGGTACACAGTCGACCTGAGCCAAAAACACAATATTTTTCTTTTTAAAAATCTCACTATTTAATATAATCCATAAACACATTTTTAGCGTTAAAAACTAAAGCCTGGTATTTTCTAATTAAATACTGAAATTCCACGATTTTGGGATAAATACCCAAAATTACAATTTTCACTCAATTTGCACAAATCAACACTCAATTAAATAAACCAAGCATACCATTGCAATCAGCATAAAATTCCGGTCACCGGCTATCCCAATATAATTTCCTGAAAATAACACATAATTAAATAAATTCCAAAATTAATTAAATAAATACAATTAAATACCATAAATAGAGACTTAGGCCAGAAAATTTAGGCTGGAAAAGCCTAATTAATTACCGAAATGGGCCCGGAAAAATTTTGAACCTATCTAAATAAATAATACAATCTATCTAGTCTCTAATTAAGCCGATCTACCACCTAACATGCAATAACGAGTAATTAAATCGCTAATATGTTATAACTAACCACCTAAATCATACTTAGCCTAAACTAATAAACTCTTAAGTATCATAACTCCCTAAACAGAGTTTAGTGAGTAAATTCATCGGTTTTGCGATCTGGTGAGTCCATGACGACGGCAACGCGGAGACAAGTGACAAACTCAGAAGCAGCGACACCCGACGAGGCTCGGAAGGGGTCTGAAATGGGCCTCGAAGCTCACGGATCCTTGCTAGGCTTCGACTTTGCTTGCTGGACCGAGGGGCTGCTCGAGTGGCCAAGAGAGGCAAGGAGAGGTGGTGATGGTGCAGCAGGGCTAAGCGGCCAACGGCGGGGCTTCATGGCGGCGAAACGGGCAACCAGGCGGCTCGGCAACTTACGATGGTGGCTCGAAGGCTTCGAGGGATGGGCTAAGGTCGCGGCTAGAGCAGAATAGATGGCAGACGAGCGCAGGACAAGCGCAGCTTGCACGGGGGTGCGACAGCGATGCGGCGGGGCTCTGGCGGCCTAGGGCAGACATGCGACGGCTAGGGGGACTTGGGCTTAATTTTCTGCAACTTTGGAGCTCTCTAAGGTCTGAAAATGGAGAAAGCAGGCTAGTTGGAGAAGAAAGGGGACAGCAAAGGCTTGGAGGGTCCCTCTTGGCTTCCCTTCTATCCCTTTGTCCCTTGAAGAGGTCCCACCAACCCTTGGCTGTCATCCATGGCTCTTTTGCAGCCCACAAACTTCCCAAGCAAGCTAATGAAGTGGTCCAAAAGTGAGGGAGGCCATGGCATATGAATTTGTAACATTTTCCCCCCAAATTGAACCAAGTTCTTTTCCAATTAAGCCCAAATTGGAGTCCACAAATCCCACCAAGGTGTCCTCGACCAAATTGACATTTTTCCTTGCCAATAGACCCAACTTGCATTCCAAAAACACAATAAAAAATGGTCCTCTAAATTTTCTGGTAAAAAACGACCCTATATTGAATTTTTCGCCAAAAATCTCGGTTTGCAGAAAAATCTTCAGAAGATGAGTCAATGTTCCTAAAATGAATCGTGACATAACAGAACATTCAATTTCTGAAATCGGATTTGAATTCGCGATTAATTTCAATCTAGCGTGATTTTAACGTGACCTAGCCTACCGGGTAGCTTTCAAGAATTTTTGGTGCAATTTGTTGGAGAAAACTTCCTTGAGTGTTTTGAAGTTGACAAAACATTTCCATCAGTCTAGTTTGAAGACTTGAAGACTCTCTATCAAAGTCTGAAGACCTCCGGACTGCCAGACTCAAGACTCAAAGTCTATCCTCATTGACAGTTTCTAGATCGTTGAAGAAGGCTTATCCGGAACAGAATATTTCGTTAAGGATTTGATTCTATCGACTAAAGAAGATCTCTTGGCTGGATATAGCATGTCAAAATCCATTATTCAAATCAAGATTGATTCGAAGATTTTGGATTCATTGATTAGCGAAGTATACTTGGAAAGTTCTACTTATGAAAACCTAAATCTTGATTGTATGGGCGAGCAGGATTGATGGGCTATCGTCATGTTCCTTTAATAGCTTGAAAATCTTCCTAATTGATTCTGTCCAACGGGTAGATTGAAAGAATTCCTTTGGTAAGTGCCAACGGGTGTGATGGCATGAAGGAGTATATAAAGAAGATGTTACAGTTGTTTGAGTGTGTGCGCGATAGAAGAATTCCAAAGTCTGAAGCTCCTTGTTCTTAGTCATTTAAACTATTGAGCGAAATCTTGTACGCAAAAGAGAGTCTACATATTTGAGAGACCTTGAGAAAGTGTGGCTGAGTCTCTACACTGTGGAATCAAGGAAGAGCCTTACTGTAACAATTCTTTTGTTTTATAGTAAAATCCAACCGGTGAGCTGTCAGTGCAGAAGAGTGGACATAGGCTTGGATTAAGCCGAACCACTATAAACTCTGTGTTCTTATTCTCTTCCTTACGCTCCTTTACTTTGATCGCAACTCATTTTATTTACAGGAGATAAATTTCCTTATCATAATCTATTGTTAATTAAGGGCTGCACAATTATCTCTGAAATTTGTTTCTACACCTATTCACCCCCCCTCTAGGTGCTCGTACTAGCTTTCACAATTGGTATCAGAGCTTGTGTACTCACTTAAATTGAAGTGTTTTACTTCAGAGTTAAAGATCCATAGCTAGTATGTTGGCTCCTGGACTAGTTGAAGGGCAAAGCAATACCAGACTGCCTTATTTTGATGGAAAGGAATACAACATTTGAAAAAACAAGATGAAGGCATTCCTAAGATCAAAGGATCCTCTGGAATGGGATGTGGTAGACAAAGGAATCATTCCGAAGGCTACACCTGTCTCAGAAAGAGGAAAAGAAGCTGTTGAGTCTAGTGAAATGACTCAAGAAGAGATAACTAAGAGACAAGCTCTTGACGCAAAAGCAATTTATTCTTTACATTGTGCATTATCACCTACTGAATATAACAGAATATCTTCTTGTGATACAGCTAAAGAAGTCTGGGATAGATTACACATCACCTATGAAGGAATTGATCGAGTGAAAGAAACCGGGAATCAACATTCTCGCTCGGTCAATACGAAGCATTCAAAATGAAACCAGGAGAATCTATCACTGACATGTTTAGTCGTTTTACAGAAATCGTGAATGGTCTTGAAAATCAAGGTCAACCAATTTTTGATCCCATGAAAGTAAACAAGTTACTGTGTGGACTCTCCAAGGATTAGAATCACATAAAGACTTCAATAAGAGAGACACAAAGAATTATGCCACTGTCAGTTGATGAACTGGTTGGGACTCTTCAGTCTTATGAAGTGGAGCGAATTAACGAAGATGAAGATCCTATGTGGCACCCCGAAGCGCCCAAGGTCGCCAAATCTTACCAAAGAAGTACCTTAGTTCCTAGGCATTTTTTTTTTTAACACTATCCCAGCGCATCTTATTTGCAGAAGCATAATCGAGTCTTACTAATTCCCCCTTCAACAACCATGATACAATGGCACACCACTAACATCATGAGAAAAGATAAAGCCAAGACACTTTTATTTACATATTTTCATGATGGATTTTCTCAGGTCGATACAACAAAAGAAAGGCCAAGACTTGTAGCTACACTCGGCCATAACCCCAAAAAGAGACACTCGACCCACTATGTCTATCATGCAAGATCCCTCATCAACTAGTGTCGGCTATCATCCCAAAAAGTTGCAGCTCCTACTCTTCACGAACGGGCCGTCACACCCATCCCAGTGCATCAGGCGGTGGCGGCAGCAACATCCCTCGCATCACCCCATCTCGACGAACGTGAACCGATATGAACTCCTGAATGACAGGGTCCTCAACCAGGCCCACGTCATACATCACTAACGCGCGAACTCGAATAAACGTCAGACCAAGGATGGTGGGACAGTCGATCTCCACACACTCGACCTCCACATTCGAAGGAAGGCCGTAAAAGACGCCCCGCGTGACAGCAGGGAGTGGCATCTTTCTAATCTGAAATGTTGGTCCCCGAAGGGGTGAGTACAGCCACTCAGCAGGTAAATGACCAATAAACCACTTAATGCATCATACAATACAATCATCACAATCATAGCATAACACATGTCGTTCAAGCATCCATGCACAATTTACCTTGATATCATGCACATGTCATCATACCGCATGTACATACATCATCATATAATCATCACCATCATGTCATACACTTACCATCATCATGTCACATGTACCATCATGCGATAGGTGCACATACATCCATGCACTTACCATCATCATGTCACACATACCATCATACCATAGGTGCACATACATCCATGTACTTATTATCCTCATGTCACATATGCCATCATGCCATAGGTGCACATGCATCCATGCACTTATCATCATCATGTCACACATATCATCATGCCATAGGTGCATCCATGCATTCATGCATACATATTAGCACATCATGCATAATTCAATTTCAATTTCCCAATTTCATTCTTTCATTTTGGGTCGCCACATTTCTCTTTCCCGAGACCAATGTTTGCATCACACATTTATCACTCGCACCCAATCCTGGCATTGCGAGAACCCTCCGGCACAAACCTCCGGGCATCCGGCATAATACCTGTCAGGAATCTCGCACCCCAACTGGCATCGCGAGGCATCCCCCGGCACAATACCTGCCAGGCTTCCGGCTCCCCCACGCTTCGGGCATCTCGAAACTCCCGAGGACTCTCCAGCATCCAGCCATTTAAGGCCACCGGGCAATCGGCCTTTACCCTTCTAGCCAGGCATTCCGACAATCCCGGGGCATCGTCGGCTCACACCTCCGATGGCCTTCTCACTTAATCTTAGTTCACATTTTCAATTATAGCTCAATTCCAACATGGCATATGATGTGATGGCAAACAAAAATCATTTTCATCATTTGGTTCTTGTATGCATTTCCAATCATCATCATACATGCAACAAGATACAATCCATGGGGTCCATACAACTTAGAATAATCCATAAATCATGTCTTTTTGAAATTTACCAAATTCCAGCTTGCACCATTTCAGAAAACATGTAAATTAAATATCCATATGATCTTCAAAAATCATAGAATCAGAGCATGTAATAGACAAGACATAAAGGTAACAATTTCATGTAGAACACATGCCCAAAAGAGCTTCACACCAGAAGATATAGCTCACACAATACAGCATGCAAAATTCGGAATAAGTCAGATTGCGCAGTTCTTGAAATATTTCGATTAAAATACCCGAATGACCTCCAAAAATTATGAAATTTTACCAGGTTATATCCAAGACCTTAAGGTATATTTTTCATGAAGACATCTAGGCCAGATTCGTTCTAGATAATTTTCTATAGACGTTCGAAGTTCCTGTTTCTAGTACCGAACAGTCCAGTTTAGCTATCTCCGAAATATCGAGGTTTCGCCTACTCATCTTTCTTCGTTTCCTCTGAAATTTTGATATTGTTTTCCTCAAGAGGTCCCCTAAAACTTTCATTAAGGTATCTAAGTGAGATTCTCAAAGAATAGTCACCATATAGGTCTAAGAAGTCTCGGGTGTCCAGTACCGTATTTCCAGTTTTACCGTCTTCAAAAGAAAATCGTTTCACTAGGCTAAACTTGCTCATTTTACCTCAAATTTTATTATGTTAGTCTTTAGGATGTTCTCTACAACTTTCGTGAAGAAGTCGGAGTGAAATTCTTAGTAAAAAGTGACATGAAACACACAAAACCACCAAGAGATCGATGAAACAGTTTCAGATCTAGCCTTTTCGTAGAGGATGGGTTTCACCCCTTAAATCTCAGTCATTTTGTCTCAAATTTTATTATGTTATACTATGAGATGTTGTCTACAACTTTCATGAAGAAGTAGAAGCCAAAATCCAACTCAAAACCCACATGCAAGCCTCTACAACGTTCGGGGTCAGGCGGCACACACGAAAACATAATACATTTTCAAGAACAACACACTCTAGCTTCGGTTTTGCATACCCTAAAAATCCGAGATCTACCACCAAACAATCACACATGCAAGACACACATGCAAGAGCAGAATATGGATCCCAACTTGCCTCCAAAATCGAACAAACGACGGCACACAGACGGCGATGGACGAGCGGATGGACGGACGACGGGCGGGCGAGCGGCTCCTTCCTCCTCTCTCGGTTCCTATCTCTCTCTCGCAACTCTCTCTCTCTCTCTCTCTCTCTCTCTCTCTCTCTCTCTCTCTCTCTCTCTGGCTTGGGCGACAGCCCCTCAACCGGCCACTCTCTCTCTCTTTTGTTTCCCCTAAACCCCATCATTAGTCATGATTAGTAGCCACCCACAATGGCCAATGCATGGGGTCTTCTTTTTGCCATTTGGCAAGACATGCAAGATGGGCTTGGGAGTGGGCTTGGAAGAATTTGGGCCGGCCTCTCCCTTGTGGCCGACGACAGCCCATCCGTGGGCTTCAATGGGCCGGCCATTTGGCCCACCAAAAGTCCATACTCTTGGGCCTAAGGCCCAAGCCTAATTAAAACCCCAATTTTACTTTTACAAATTCATCTTTAATTCTTTCTTTTATAGATTTCAAGTTTTAAATTTCACATGGCCAAAATCTTGTAACACTTAATCTATAGGAATTAAGTCTATGAGGTGCATAGCCAAGAATAAATTCTTCTCATTAATTTATCCTATGATACTAATTTTTAATAACTTATGAACACAATTAATTAACACTTGGTATTAAGAGAAAATCAATGGCTAAAGCACAGACCATAGGTAATTTCATTACCTAATCATGGGCTTTAATTCATCTAGAAGTTGTCTTGAATTTTGGGATGCCACAATTCTCCCCTCCTTAGAGAATTTCGTCCTCGAAATTAGACACCACCCGTGCCTTCTTGAAACAAGTAGGGGTACTTTTCCTTCATCTGATCTTCACTTTCTCATGTGGCTTCCTCCATATCATGATGTCGCCATAATACCTTAACCATAGGAATCTTCTTAGTCCTAAGAATTTGTTCCTTCTGATCCAATATCTGCACAGGCTCTTCGATGTACCTCACTTTCTCATCCACTTCAATGGCTTCATGATCGAGTATGTGACCAGGATCCGGCTGGTACTTCCTCAACATCGATACATGAAACACATCATGCAAATTTCCCAACTTAGGAGGCAGCGCCAAACGATAAGCTACATCTCCTATTCTTTCAAGTATCTCAAAAGGTCCGACAAATCTAGGGCTTAACTTACCCTTCATTCCAAATTGAGATATTCCTTTCCTTGGAGATACCTTAAGGAATACATGGTCTCCTATGCTAAACTCCAAAGGCCTTCTACGCCTATCTGCGTAGTCTTTCTACCTACTCTGAGCTGTTTTAAGCCTTTTTCTAATAATTTCAACAGCTTCAGTGGTAACTTGTACTAGTTCAGATCCTGTCAATTTCCTTTCACCTACTTCATTCCAACAGACAGGAGTCCTACATCTCCTTCCATATAATGCTTCATAGGGAGCCATGCCTATACTTTTCTGAAAACTATTATTATAATCAAACTCCACCAAATGCAATCTTTCATCCCAATTTCCTTTGAAATCAATTACACAAGCCCTCAACATATCTTCTAATGTCTGGATCACTCTTTTTGTTTGTCCATCTGTTTGAGGGTGAAAAGCAGTGCTAAACTGAAGTTTAGTTCCTAATGCAATTTGAAGACTTCGCCAAAAGTTCGAAGTGAATCTCGAATCTCGATCTGAGGTAATAGTTACTGGAACACCATGTAAGCGTACCACTTGACTTACATATATGTCCACATATTTGTCGATTGAGAAGTCCATGCGAACCGCTAGGAAATGAGCAGATTTAGTCAAACGGTCCACTATAACCCAGATAGAGTCATGACTACTTGACGTCCTTGGTAATCCTTATATAAAGTCCATTGTTATATGTTCCCATTTCCATTCTGGTATGTCTAATGGTCTCAAGAGTCCTGCGGGTTTACGATGTTCCGTTTTTACCTGCTGGCACGTCAAACATTGAGAAACATGCTTAGCTGTATCTGCTTTCATACCATTCCACCAAAACTGCTGACGTAAGTTCCTGTACATCTTTGTACTACCCGGATGAATACTATAATTACTCTTATGTGCCTCCGACAGAATTTCCTTCTTTAATTCTTCGTTGTCGGGAACACAAAGTCGTCATTGGCATCTTATTATTCCATCTTCAGAGATTTGAAATTCTGGTCTTTTCCCTAAAGACACTGCATCTTTTACTTTCATAATCTCCAGGTCAGACTCTTGTAAGATTTTAACTTTCTGAATAATTTCAGGCTCAATCCTTAATGCACTAAGCATACCGGTAAGACAATCTACTTTTAATTTAAATTGCAGGGTCTCAGAACGGACTTTAACAAGCTCCATTCTCGCCATTCTTAAACCGGCCATCTCCATAGCCGACTTACGACTAAGAGCATCTCGCTACCTTATTCGCCTTCCCCGGATGGTATTTTATCTCACAATCATAATCCTTTAACAATTCCATCCACCTCCTTTGTCTCATGTTCAACTCCTTTTGTGAGAACAGATATTTCAAACTCTTATGGTCCGTATAAATCTCAAAACTTCTCCCCATACAAATAGTGTCTCCATATCTTCAAGGCAAATACTATAGCTGCTAGTTCTAAATCATGCGTTGGGTAATTCAGTTCATGGGGTTTCAATTGTCTAGATGCATAGGCTATGACCTTGCCATGCTGCATCAAAACACATCCCAGTCCTTTGTGAGATGCATCACTATACACTGTAAAACCATCAGGTCCAGTTGGTATAGTCAAGATTGGAGCCGAGGTCAATTTCCTTTTAAGCTCCTGGAAACTCCTTTCACATTCCCCATTCCATTCAAATTTCACGTTCTTTCGAGTCAATTTCGTTAAAGGACCTGCCAGTCGTGAAAATCCTTCAATAAACCTCCTATAATAACCAGCCAGTCCTAAGAAACTTCGTATTTCAGTAGGTGTTGTCGGTCTCGGCCAATTTATTACCATCTCAACTTTCGCCGGATCTACTGCAATTCCTCCTCCTGACACTACATGCCCTAAAAATATTATCTGGTCCAGCCAGAATTCACACTTACTAAATTTGGCATACAGCTTATGCTCTCTCAGAGTTTGCAAAACTATCCTCAAGTGTTGTTCATGCCCTTTAGGTCCTCTCGAATATATCAGGATGTCATCAATAAAAACAATCACAAACTGGTCTAAATAAGGCTTAAATACCCTATTCATTAGATCCATAAATGCAGCCGGTGCATTGGTTAGTCCAAATGGCATAACAAGGAACTCGTAATGTCCATAATGAGTCCTAAATGCAGTCTTAGGGATGTCTTCTTTCTTAATTCTTAGCTGATGATATCCCGACCTGAAGTCAATCTTAGAGAAGACCGAACTTCCCTGGAGTTGGTCAAAAAGATCATCAATTCTAGGCAAAGGATATTTATTTTTAATGGTCACCTGATTCAGTTGCCTATAATCAATGCACAAGCGCATCGATCCATCTTTCTTTTTCACAAACAAAACCGGTGCACCCCAAGGTGAAGCACTTGGTCTAATGAATCCTTTGTCAAGCAACTCTTGTAGTTGCACTTTCAATTCCTTTAATTCAACTAATGCCATCCTATATGGGGCTTTTGATATAGGTCTTGTTCCAGGCATTAATTCAATTTCAAACTCAATTTCTCGTTCCGGCGGTAATCCAAGCAATTCCTCAAGAAATACATCTTGAAATTCGTTAACTACCCGAATTTCATCAATCTTAGGCTCTTCCTTCGTATAATCTCTAACCATGGCCAGGTACCCTTGACATCCTTTGTCGAGTAACGCACGGTCTTCTATTGCTGAAATAAGTGTTATGGGTAGGTGGGTCTGACCTCCCAGAAATTCACAACTAGACTGATCAGGTAAGGTAAATTGGATCACTTTCCTATAACAATCCATCTTGGCCCGATACTTACGAAGCCAGTCCATTCCTATTATAACATCAAAATCATACATGGCCATTACAACTAAGTCTATTTCCATATCCTTTCCTCCCATTGTTATCTTACAATTTCCACACACCAGCGTAGACAATAACATATCCTTTAAAGGCGTAGAAACACAAAGAGGCGTCTCAAGAGGCGTAGTTTCTATCTTATTCAACTGTCTATATCTTTCATACACAAATGAACGCGTAGCACCCGTATCAAACAATGCATATGCCTTTTTATCATTTATAAGGATCGTACCTGCGATAACATTTTTGGAAGCTTCCGCTTCCTCTTGGGTGATCGCATACACCCTTCCTTATGCTGGTGGCCTCTGAGGATTCCTTGGTAAGTTTGGCCTAACAGCATTCCGCTGTGGCTGCTGCACCGAGCCAATACTCGCGTGCGACCTTTCCTGTGGGTAGTTTCTCTTAATATGACCTATTCGTCCACAACTATAACATCTTGGTTGCCCATTGCAAGGTCCTGGGCCATGTCGCCCATTACACCTTCGACACTCCTCATTTTGATAAGGTGTCCTTTCCAAATTCAGGCTACCCCTACCCTTTCCAAAGTTCCCAAAATTGCCCTTCTTCTTAGATTCCCAGGTTTGACCTTGACCTATATAGGGTCTCTTACCCCGTCTCACATCACCAAAGGACAATGGTTTCTTATTCTCCGAATGTTCCCTTACCAACTCCTGCTCCACCAACTGTGCCCTTTCATAGCTCTCATTATAATCTCTTATGTTCAAAGGCACTAGTTGTTTCCTGATATCAGTCCTCAACCCTTTCAGAAATCTCTTAGCTTTCTCTTCTTGATCCTCAATTAGCCTAGGAGCATAAGACAGTTCAGAAAATCTTGCCTCATACTGGTCTACTGTCAGCTCCTCTTGTTCTAATTGAACAAATTTTGTAATTTTCTTATCCTTAGCACAGTCAAAAAAATGCTTTCTGTTGAAAGCTCTCACAAACTCTTCCCAGTTAACCTCACTACCCGGTGGGAAGATTGTGTCCCTCGAAGCTCTCCACCAAAACTTTGCAATTTCCTCCAGCTGGTACTCTGCCAAAGTTATTTTCTCAGCATCACTGCAGTCCAACAACCTGAAAATTTGTTTCATTCCATCAATCCAATGTTCCGCCTCCTCAGGACTTCCCATTCCGCTGAACTTAGGTGGCTTCAGCTTCAAAAACTGCTCCACCGTCCTTGAGTACGGCATTCTCGCTCCAGTTGTTCCCGCGCCTGTCTTTCCATCAGATTTCCAATATTGGCCAATGCCTCGCAGGATGTCTTCCATTCGGGGTTCAGCCCTTGCAAAGGAGGCTTCAGCCCTCGATGGATGAGCACTTCCGGCTCGCACCATGACTTTCCCGCAATTTCCAAGCATTGCCTCGAATAATCCGAGACTCACCGTCTCTATTCAAAGCAACTACTACTACTACATAAGTAACATATACATGTTACTGGTACCTAAAGACAACTCAGAATAAACTACTAGGGATCTACGAGTGAATACTCATCACCCGTTATTCAAAGTTAATCAATTATTCCGTTTTATATCCTATGGTGTGCATTGTCATCATGTTCCTCAATTTCCAAATGAGGCTCCTTATCACTCCACCTACAACCATTGCTCTGATACCAAAAAGGGCGATGTGGCACCCCGAAGCGCCCAAGGTCGCCACATCTTACCAAAGAAGTACCTTAGTTCCTAGGCATTTTTTTTTAACACGGTCCCAACGCATCTTATTTGCGGAAGCATAATCGAGTCTTACTAATTCCCCCTTCAACAACCATGATACAATGGCACACCACTAACATCATGAGAAAAGATAAAGCCAAGACACTTTTATTTACATATTTTCATGATGGATTTTCTCGGGTCGATACAACAAAAGAAAAGCCAAGACTTGTAGCTACACTCGGCCATAACCCCAAAAAGAGACACTCGACCCACTATGTCTAGTTAATGGTGGAAAAGTTTCTTTTGGAGGAAATAGCAAAGGAAGAATTGTGGGATTCGGAACTGTAAAGATTGGAAGCCTCATGATCAATAATGTTTTCTTAGTTGAAGGACTCAACTACAATTTGCTAAGTATCAGTCAACTGTGCGACACCGGTTTCAAAATCAACTTCCAAGAATGAATATGTTTAGGAACCAGTAAAGACTCTTCTCAGTCTTTTACGGGTTAAAGACATGGGAATATCTACCTCTTGGATATCAAACCAGATGAAACCAAATGTATAATCTCAATCCAAGAAGAAGCAAACTTATGGCACAGAAAACTTGGGCACGTCAACATGAAGCAAATAGCCAAAATCTCAGCAAAGAAGCTTGTTCGTGGACTACCCAATCTGTCATACCAAAAATCTTATCTATGTACACCATGTGTATTGGGAAAACATGTAAGAAACTCGTTCAAACCAATAAATCAAGTTTCCACTAATCGTGTACTGCAGCTCTTGCATATGGATTTCTTTGGACCAACCAGAACTCAGAGCATTGAAGGTAAGAGATATTGTTTGGTGATTGTGGATAATTTTTCACGATTCACTTAGGTATACTTTTTCACAAGTAAGTCTGAAACCTTTTCTTATTTTACAAAGTTTGCTAAAAAAAAGTCCAAAATGAGAAAGGGTATGTTATTTCGAGTATACGGACAGACCATTGAGGTGAATTTGAAAATCAAGACTTTACAAAATTCTGTGATGAATCTGGTTTTCAGCATATGTTCTCTTCACCATATACTCCAGAGCAAAATGGAGTAGTAGAAAGAAAGAATAGGTCGCTTCAAGAAATGGCTAGAACTCTTTTAATTGAAAGTAACATCTCATCTCGCTTTTGGGCTGAAGCAGTTTCTACAGCATGTTATATTATTAATAGAGTCTTTCTAAGGCCTATTCTGGAGAAAACTCCCTATGAATTATTCAAAGGGAAGAAGCCTGTTGTTTCATATTTTCATGTGTTTGGATGTAAATGTTTTATATTGAAAAATGCAAATGACCGTGTTGGTAAGTTTGAAGAAAAGTCAGATGAAGGTATTTTCCTTGGATACTCTATCACAAGCAAAGCTTACAGAGTTTACAACAAGAAGACTCAATCTATAGAGGAATCGATGAATGTCAAATTCCAAGACTTTATGCAGAATCAATCGATTTATACTCATCTTGAAGAATCTGAATCTGCTCCAGACTCCTCAAAGTCTATATCTCCAGAAGTAGTTCAACCTTCAGTAGACGAGCAACAAATGATCAACGAAGATTCAATTGAAGAAAAAGATCAACAGTTTGACAAATCAACCAGCAACTGGAAGCATAAGTCTAGTCATCCCAAAGATCTTATTATTGGCGATATTAATGAAGGAATCCGCACAAGATCCAAAAGGCGTGAAGAGTCTAGTGCTGTGGCTCTTATTTCTGAAAAAGAACCCAAAAGCATAGAAGAAGCTTTAACTGATGAAAGTTGGATTGAAGCTATGCAAGAAGAACTCAGGCAATTCAGCATCAATGATGTCTGGGAATTGACTCCTAAACCGAAAGGCAAATCCATCATTGGAGCTAAATGGGTTTTCAGGAACAAGATGAACGAGAAAGGAAAAGTTGTAAGGAACAAAGCAAGACTCGTGGCCAAGGGTTATACGCAAGAAGAAGGGATAGACTATGATGAGACTTGCGCACCAGTAGCAAGGTTAGAAGCAATTAGATTGTTACTTGCTTTTGCTTGTTATAAGAATTTCAGGTTATTCCAAATGGACGTCAAAAGTGCTTTCCTAAATGGATTTATTCAAGAGGAAGTCTATGTGGAACAACCACCTGGTTTTGAAGACCTAAGGAAACCAGACTCTATATTCAGGTTGAAAAAGGCTTTATATGGTTTAAAGCAAGCACCTCGAGCTTGGTACGATAGACTAAGTAAGTTTTTAATTCAAAATGGTTTTGTCAAAGGTAAAGTAGATACTATATTATTTATCAAAAGAGAAAGTAAAAGTTTTCTACTTGTTCAAATTTATGTGATTGATATTATCTTTGGATCTTCTAATGAAAATCTGTGCAAGAAATTCTCTAAGTCTATGTAGGACGAGTTTGAAATGAGCATGATGGGTGAACTCACCTCCTTTCTCGGGCTTCAAGTGAAACAACTAAAGGAGGGAATCTTTATTCATCAAGAAAAATATGCTAAAGAACTTGTCAAAAAGTTTGGTCTAGAAAATTGCAAAAAGACTGATATACCAATGTCAAGTTCGTTGAAGCTAGACAAGGATGAAGAAGGAAAGAGAGTTGACCAGAAGCTATACAGGAGTATCATTGGTTCACTTCTTTATCTAACTACTTCTAGACCTAACATTTTATTTAGTGTTTGTATTTGTGCCAGATTTCAATCAGACCCTAAAGAATCTCATTTAAGCGCTGCAAAACGTGTTATCAAATACATTGCCTCAACTTCAAGTTTGAGTCTCTGGTATCCTAAAGAAGGAGATTTTACTCTTCTTGGATACTCAGACGCAGACCTAGCCGGATGCAAAGTTGATAGAAAGAGCACCTCGGGCACCTGTCAACTACTTGGAAGCAGGATAGTATCTTGGTTTTCAAAGAAGCAAAGTACAATAGCTCTTTCTACAGCAGAAGCAGAATATGTAGCTCTTGGAAGTTGTTGTTCACAAATTTTGTGGATAAAACAACAGCTGAGAGACTTTGGAATTAAAGACTCATGCACCGAGATCAAATGTGACAACACCAGCGCAATCAATCTCACCAAGAATCCGATTCTTCAATCAAGAGCAAAACATATAGAGATTCGACATCATTTCATTAGAAATCATGTTCAAAATGGAGAAGTTTCAATTCAGTTTATTGATTCAAAGAATCAACTGGCGGATATATTTACAAAGCCTTTGGAGAAAAATCAATTTGAAGTTATTCGTTCCAGACTCAATATCTTAAAGTCTGAAGAAGTTCAGACTTAGGACTGAAAGTCGAAAGGCACTCAGACTCAGACAATCAAAATCTATGACTGTAAGTTCTTTCTATTTTAGAAACTTATCTCTCGGATCAAAACTTGAAAAGGTACGATTATCTGTTCAAAATTGATTGGTGCTATTTTCGTGATTGTTGCAATCCTTCCTTTTCGAAAAAGAAGTTATCCTTAAAATAACAGTTAATGGATTTTTGAAAAAGGCAGTTATTTTTTTAAAAATGCATCTTTGTATTTCTTTTTACGGCGTTTCATATGCCTCGCTTCGACTGCCTTATATACTGTTGGTTCCTCTTCGTTTTACTCACAGAAACCCTAAGAGAGCACAGATCGTCCACTTCTGTCTTCTTCTCTTATTTAATCCTCGAAAAGTTTTCATCTTTCTTGGGAACCAAGCTTGGAATCTCTTAAAGACTGTGAAAAATGTCGTCTCATAGAAAGTCTTCGAGGATCGCGAACAGGGGACCACAGCAAATGCGTGAGGGGCCTACGCACTTTGATCTCATAGAGGAAGAAGAGTCTCCTAAACAGCAGCAGAGCCCACAACATTCTCAGTAGCGTCCATCTCCTCCTTCTAGCCCTCAGAATGTTGCACATCAAGAAGAGGAATAAATCATCGAAGAGGCAGATCCCGTAAGTACTCATAAGCCCTCTTTTATCTACAAACTTTACCGTGCTTTGAAGAGGGTTGGTACTCCGTTGAACTACATAGATGGATTTCTTAAGGACAAAGGGTATAAGAATGAGACTTTCTTCTTACGCACAATGGAACAATTGGGAATTGTCCCTGCGGGGTCGGCAGAAGAAGTTATGGCGAATATCCCAAGTGATCCACGTGTTGGAGGACTGAGTCAACCAGATGGGAATGACAATGATAGGATGTACAGTCAGTTTAAACCTAGAATGGTTGTTGCGGCGAGAATTCGTAACAAAAGGACAGACTTGTTTCGTTCGGAGGAGCACAAGAAATTGTACTCTAAGTTGCTAAAGCGACGGGTGATAAACCCTAGAAGTGTGGATTTTGATTTCCTTGACTCTGTGAATGTCAATCTGCGGGAAAAGTTTAGTCTTCTTCAACTCGAATAGTTCTGTTCTGAACCGATAGAAGCTCATGCTGAACTTACTGCTTATTTCAATTCGAATCTTAGTTTTTTGGATGCGAATAGATTCTCTTCCAATGTTTGAGATCAGGACTATGTAGTTGACATGAATACATTGGCTGATGTGATTGGGGTTGAAAGAGGGAGATTTCACCCTATCAGTGTGGCTGTTGCTCGTGCAACAATTGAGCTTGTTTAGGATAGAGAAGGGGAAGGAAAGATTTCCTATTCACGGATGAATGCGTCCAACATTTTGCTTCACAAGATAGTGATCAACTGCCTCAGACCAAAATCTACTTCAAAGACCGACGTTTCAAACTCGGAGGCAAAGTTGATGTATGCCATCAATGCTGGGAAAAAGTTCTCTCTTCCAGACACTATAATGTTTCACATGTACAGAACAATGGTGAAGGACAAGGGTCAACTTCCGTACGCAGCTCTTGTGACTAAGTTGTTCAGACATTTGAAAGTTCAGCCCCCTCGAATCCTTTGTGTTTGAACATGCAATCAAATGGTGGTGGGACTAAAAATGGTCTCTAAAATGCGTCTGAAGGAACTTAACAAGGCGTTGGAGAAGTTCAAGGAGAAAACCCCTGTCAAGACTCATTCAGTCTCTTCGGCAGCAAAGCAAAAAGGGAAGGAGCCCATTGTTGCTTCATCCAAGAAGAGAAGAGGATGAGGATGATGTCACCATTTCTGCAATGGCATTGAGAAACTTGTGTCGTTCTGTTCCAGAAACAACGGTGAGACAGGAAAAAGACAAGGATGAGATAGAACAGAGGAATGAAGAGAGAGCAGATTTGGAGAAAGAAGCAGAAGAGAGAGCAGCAGAGGAAGAAAAAGAAGAAGAAGAGGAGAGAGAAGATCAAGCGGAAGCAGAGCATGAGAAACACTCTTCTCCAACTGAAGGCATGGAAACAGGGGGAGATCCTGAGAAAAGAGGAACGTCCTCATTCCCTGTCATTAGTGAAGGAGTAAGTCGTTCTCCAGTAGATCCAGAGGACATCTTTGCCTCTCAATTTCCAGAGGAAGGACATGACGTTTCATCGCCCAATCTGCGTGATCGTGCTGAACTGCCATCATCTGCCAATACTCCGTCTGATCGTGCAGAAGCCAGTACTCAGACAGACAATTCGGCAGACTTCCGCAGAATTCTTGATATTCTTTTGGAAATGCGAGGACAGATTTATGCTCTGGGACACGAAATTCAGAACTTGCAGAACGCAGGACAAGCCTCTTCAGTATCTTTGCATGATTAGATCAATACCCTTGCTCTTCAAGTTCAAGCAAATGCTAAGGGTGAAGATGTAGCGCAACTGAAGGAGGATCTGAAAAAGCTGGAAGGGATTGTCCAGTCCATGGGAGATTTCCAGCTTGTTCGTGTTCCCAAGCAATCTTAAAGCCATTCTCTTTTCATCTCTAACTTTTTAATGATGACAAAAAGGGGGAGTGATGTGCAGATTTGAACTTTGAACTGAACTTTGAACTCTTAACTTTTTCATTTGTGATGATTATGTTTGTTTGGTTTGTTTGACTTGACTTTTGTGTTTGGTTGTTTGGTAGTGGACTGGATTTGGACTTGACTTTGGACTTGACTGTTTAAACGATTGTCTATCTTAAGCACTATTGATATCTCATGACTTTGTTCATTTGCAGAACTAACATATCTTCTGTGGATGCAGATTCTGATGTTAAGATATTTATCTTTTGTGAGATATCTTTGTTTGCGTGAGTAATGTTTTGCAGGTCAAAGTTATCCAAATTTGCAGGAAAGTTTTGTCACCATCAAAAAGGGGGAGATTGTTGGAGAAAACTTCCTTGAGTGTTTTGAAGTTGACAAAACATTTCCATCAGTCTAGTCTGAAGACTTGAAAACTCTCTATCAAAGTCTGAAGACCTCCGGACTGCCAGACTCAAGACTCAAAGTCTATCCTCATTGACAGTTTCTAGATCGTCGAAGAAGGCTTATCCGAAACGGAATATTTCGTTAAGGATTTGATTCTGTCGACTAAAGAAGATCTCTTGGCTGGATATAGCATGTCAAAATCCATTATTCAAATCAAGATTGATTCGAAGATTTTGGATTTGTTGATTGGCGAAGTATACTTGGAAGGTTATACTTATGGAAACCTAGATCTCGATTGTATGGGCGAGCAGGATTGATGGGCTTTCGTCATGTTCCTTTAATGGCTTGAAAATCTTCCTAATCGATTCTATCCAACGGGTAGATTGGAAGAATTCCTTTGGTAAGTGCCAACGGGTGTAATGGCATGAAGGAGTATATAAGGAAGACGTTCCAGTTGTTTGAGTGTGTGCGCGATTGTCGCCACCAAATTTTTCGGGGTGTGAACCACCTAGAGTTTGGCTAATGGATTGTTAAGCCTAGACTTAACTCGGGCTCTCCCAAGCCCATACCAATTCGCGACTTAGGTTCAAGTTCTTAACATGCAAATGATATTTCAATCAGGAGTCGCCACTAATCTATTTTTGGTGGGTCGATTAGAAACCCAAGTAAAGTAATGGGAGTTTTACTTTACTCCTACGAAC
The DNA here is from genome assembly GCA_014182375.1 of Eucalyptus virginea. NCBI lineage: Eukaryota > Viridiplantae > Streptophyta > Magnoliopsida > Myrtales > Myrtaceae > Eucalyptus > Eucalyptus virginea. Next base: position 12,103,038 of record CM024521.1, on the reverse strand, counting down.
CAGAGATTTGTGAGTTCGGGGACTTGGTTACGTTAGATTTCTCTAACGCCCTTTCGGTACCTTTATCTTTTATTTTGAAAAATTGTTTGGCAAGCAACTTGAATTGATTTTAATTCCTTAACACGTGAGGTGACCATGCGAGAGTACGCAAACCACCAATTTAACACTCAAGAAAGCAAATGAATAAATTGCAGGACTTACCTCATAGCAACGAAAGCATCTGCGTTGTTAGTTTAGAATTCACATCAGCAGTCCTAAATATGATTTCTAATTAACACGCAATTTTTGTTTTGTTTTCACTTAATTAATGAAAATCATGCAATATGCAATGCATGCCACTAATTTAACATGAAATGATATGACATGGCAACATGACTTAGCTATATGACCTGAGCAATATGACATAACTAAGCATGTAGTCTATCCTAAGCATGAGATGATTTATTCTAAATAATTTTTTTGTATTTTCTATGAGATTCGAAATTAAAGAAATGCAACATTTAAATATGCAATCTAAATTAATCTAATAACTGACAATTTCTAATTAAATGGACCTAACAAAAATCACTAAATGACGTGCATATGGTTTTTATTCTAAATAAGCATGCAATTTATTCTAATATGCAATGACGTATAAAGAATGTCCTAACTCTACATGACATATGCATGATGACCTTTTTTGTGTTTTTGTTTTATTAATTTCGAAATTAAGAATTGTCAAATTATTAAACATGCAACCTAAGTAAAAAAAAAAAAACACTAGCAACCTAAATTGATTGATTTGATTTTTGATTTTTGAAATTCGAAATAAAATCTCTATTCTAAATATGCAAGATAACAAGAAATATTCTAAAACAAACCTAATCCTAACTCAAATATTTTTTTTCGGATTTTTCCTTTTACAAAAATAAAATTGATTCAACCAACATGACGGCAAATCAGATAAGATATGATTGATATCCACAAATTGGCGAACCGTACCTCGCGCATGAGATCGGGTTGGCCAATTTCTAAATAAATCGCGAATCGAATCTCGAGCGTGAGATCGGATTGGCGATTTTCCGTGCAATTGCGAGTCGGATTTCGAGCGTGAAATCGGACTGTCAATCATATGCACGTTGTGACGGCTATTCGAGATTATGATAACATCATTCGAGAGTTCAATCAAGAATGCAATAATTCGAGCAAGGCAACGAAATATATGAATCTTGACTAAGATAAAATTATTACCTTGTTCAAACCATTGCTTGTCAAAATTGGACAAACTCGACACGATGAAGAGGTGGTGTTGTCTCATGGATGCTCGGCGGGATGCTCACGGTGAAGGGCAAAGAGTTATCATGGTGAAAGCTCAAGGACCATCAAGAATTATTGACGTGCAGCAATATTGATCAACACTCCAGTTGAAAAGAAGCACACAATCTGATGGAGGTCAGCAATCGTTCATAGATAGCACGGATTCAGCGATGACTTAGATCGATCGTGGGCTATCGCGGATGAGTTTCAGAACAGCGAGGTGGCAAATTGTGTGGATGCGAGCCTATGGATGACAAGCAAGAGAAGATCGCGTTGGGACTGTCTTGGCTTTCTTTTTGTGAGTCTTTTATTGCATGCTGTACACTAGTGGAGACGTCCCTCCTTGTAACCTGCAGGAAAAGATAAAAACTTTTGGTCTCTCTTTCTGTGCATATCGTGGCCGTCTCTCGATCAGGCGGTGCTCGGCGACAGTTGGGGTAGCGGCAGGTGGCGGTCAACGATGGATCGGCAGCCGCGGGCGTCAAAGTTGTAGGTGCCGAACTTCACGCTTGAAGACCCCACTGGAAGAAGACAACCCCACCTTTTTAGTTTTGCCTTCTTCACGTGCTCTTGGTGTGATGTTCCTTGGACAACTACTCAGCCCGCCGATAGGAGGAGGATGACAGCAGCTTCGGGCAGGTGACGTTGAGGAACTGCAACAACTCCTTGTCGTCAGGAACCGCGACACGGCACAGCAAGAGAGGAGCGGACAGCGCGCAATGTTGATCTCTGCGGGAACTCGTCAGGAAGCAACAGGCGTCTCGGAAGAAGACTGCTGGCGTCAATGGACTGGGCTTCGTCTCAAGGGACAACAGGCTTCGTCGTCAGGGCTTGGATCAGATTGGACTTCGCCGAGGGGGCTCCAAGAGGAACGTCCTGCTCGTCGCGTTGTTGATGTCGTGGGAGCTCGTTGGAGGACTGGAAACTGGATCGGCGATAAGGAGCGTCGAGTGGCAGCGTTCCACTACGTGGGAAGAAGCGACCTTGGAACAAGCGTGCGGCAGCAACACAGGCACATCGCCAATCGAGGAGCGAGATGGCGCAGGGGCGGGGCAACCGTGGCCGAGCTCTCCAATCTCAAGCCTACTCTCTCTCCGCTTTCGTGAATGAACGGGGCTCTCTCCGGATTTGTGGCCGTGTATTCTCAATTGTGTGGCCTCCCCCCCTCAACTTTGTCCGTACGCGGTCCCTTTTATAAGCCAAAAAATTGGATCTTCGTGGTATATTTTACTTTCTAATTTTGCTCATGCAAAATACCACTGAATATATCGTTGCACCCGCGCAATATTACATTTTGTATTTATCAAATATCCCATCCAAAATTTTCCTTTTTGCTTGAAAATACATCATTCGGTGTATATTGCCTAAATGTGTGAAGAATCTTAACGGAATATGTGAAAAATTTTGCACTCGCCGTCGGTCCAATAAAATAAACAAAAATGTTCCTAAACTATATGCCATGTGATTTTATTTTTTCAAGGATAAAATTAACCCCTAATTTTTTAAATGTCTAAATGGGTCGCCAAAATTTAGGTGTCAACAGCTGCCCCTCTTTGAAGGTGAGCTCGTAGAGGTTGCCTTCAAAGACAAATTGAGACCTAAATTTTGACCATGCACATGCAGTGAATGATTTTTTGGTGGAATGTGAATTCCATTTTTTAATGCAATTTATATAATGCATGGAAATACTAATGCAAATGATAGATAAACCTACCTGGGATAACTTACCTTCGAGGAGGATAAAGTAATTCGAGGTAGTGAGTGTTACCTGTCCAGGACTCGTACCATTCTACGGTCGCCTAGAATAGTAACATGACTTTGTGAAGATACTGCTTTCCTAGGACCCGTACCATTCTACGGTCGCCTAGTATGGCAGAAAATGAGCTGCTTTCTCAGGACTCGTACCATTCTACGGTCGCCCAATACGGCAGAAAGGTTTTGTAAGGAACTGCTTTCCCAGGACCCGTACCATTCTACGGTCGCCTAGTACGGCAGAAAGGTTTTGTCTAGGACCCGTACCATTCTACGGTCGCCTAAACGGGGATTCATTTTCCAGGACCCGTACCATTCTACGGTCGCATGAATAAGGAATAAGTGTTGTCAAGGACCCGTACCATTCTACAGTCGCCTCGACGAAGAAAATTATTTTTCCAAGACCCGTACCATTCTACGGTCGCCTGAATGAGGAAATTGCTTTTCCAGGACCCATACCATTCTACGGTCGCCTGAATGAGCAATAAATGTTGTCTAGGACCCGTACCATTCTACGGTCGCCTAGACTGAGGTTTTGCTTGGCTAGGACCCGAACCATTCTTCGGTCGCCCAACCTTGCGACAGAAATCATCCGACCAGGACCCGAACCATTCTTCGGTCGCCTTAATCAGATTGAATCTGGAGGAAAAATCTTTAAGGGACAACTCCATTGAGTGTCGGTGTAAAGGACTCTGAGCTACAAAAGCATGCCAGGTCGATAAAAGAAATCCGGGCTACGGAAGCACGCCGGTTCGATAAAATGGACTCTGGGCTACGAAAGCATGCCAGGTCAAGAAGGGGACTTTGGTGAGTCAAGTGTTGATGCACTTGGGAGAGAATACCTGCACAATGACAAGTATTTTAGAGTATGATAGAGATATACTTACCTGGTAATATCTCTGATTCTTGGGGATATGTCATTTGAAATTTAGATATCCTGTGGAGGTCTTTCACCTCATGGTGGAGGTTTCTCATCTCCTAATATCATGAAACATTCTGAAAGGAATTTGAATTATCTATCAGACATGATTTAAAGCAAAAACTGATATGCATTCATCAAAGAGATAGACAATCTGAGCTACTCTAGAATGCACATTTCAAAATTCAAGGGTTCATGCATAATGACTTTACCATATTTGCATCACCCAAATTTCAACACGAGATAATTGTCATTCAAGATAATGACATGGATTTCTTAAAAATGCTAAATGAGAGACTTTCAGTTAGAAATGACTTTCACTCCCTCTCATTCAGAAGGGCTATTTTATGAGAATTACTCAATCTCACTATCATCATACCAACAAGGGTCCAAGTATTCTCGCAAGCGGTACGACCTTACCAATCTGAGAGGTCTTTAATAAGGACCGTAATGTAGGCTTGGTCAATGGCTTAACAAAGGGACTCTTTGAGTCAAGGCTATTGAAAGAATAGCTTCGCAATCATCTCCGGGTATACAAGTCAAGAACCCTGCAAAATGAGAAAGAAATAGTCTTGCTCGCACTCCTTCAAGCGATGCTTATAAACATATGAACTCCTATGTTAATTCAAGTGCCCTAATCTGAAGAAACTTTGTAAATGACGTAATGTAGGCTAGGTTCATGGGTTGAGAAATGAAAGGATCATTAGGCTCAAAATGTGTGTAAAGGGTGAGAGCTGATGATCATCTTGGCATTGCCACCAGTTTTCTTTTTCACCATCAGGGATTGTCTTCATGAAATGCCCCATTGATTGTAAAAACTCAGCTTTTGAGTTCTTTGAGTATTGCTCCATCAAGATTCAATTCTTGCAATTGAGAGTCACCTTATCTTGACTTTCTTTTGTTCATCTATGGGCATTGGCCTTGCTTTTACCAGGCACACCGCTTTTTCATGCCCCTAGTTCTTATTCATTTTTTTTTTTTTTTTTTTTCACTTTTTTTTTCATGGGCATTGGCCTTGCTTTTACCAGGCACACTGCTTTTTCATGCCCCTTAGTTCTATTTTGATTTCAATTTTTGCGCACAGTGCATGTGTCAAGGAACTACACTCTGAATGACACTCGAACTTTCAAGGGTCTTCATCTGTCTTTTGCTTTGCCCCAGTGTGGGGGATGATCACCAACTGGGTTTAATGTGAAAAGAATTCATAGGCTCAAATGGGCTATGCAATGGATAAAAGTGTGTACGATAGAGAAAGAAATGCTTTTCGTCATCTTAAGGCACTTAAATTACCACATGAATTTAATGTAATAGCACGACCTGAAGATTTAATGCAAGTGAGAGCAAGAAATTTCTTTTCATTTTCCTCACCTCATGATGCTGTCTTACCTCCAACTTGCCCCAATGTAGAGTGGTTCTTGACAAGGATAATTTGAAAAAAAAACTCCACAAGGGTATGGGGCTCAAAAGGGGTTAAGCAATGTATCACCTGTATTGTTTGGGATAAAGAAATGAACTGCCCCTCATCATTTCGGTCATCGTACCTTTTGCGAGAGAACTCTTTACCTTGTAGATATGGAACTTCCTACACTCATCTCACAAGTGTATCAGTAAGGGACTGTGTATAGGATAGGGCTTGCCTTTCATCATCCTGATACGTCTCATTCAGCGTTCTTAAACATTGATGTTACTCCATTAAATTGTCTATCTTGACAAATCTCCACATGAAATTGGTGAGTTGAATCAATATTAAAATTTTCTTTTCAAAAGAGTCCAGCAACTTTAAGCATAGAAACAATTTACTACACTCAAACATGATTCCAAGCATTCATTCAAGGAATTGTCCCATGAAGGGATTGTCTCAGCAATGGATGTCCCTAGATCGCCTCTATCAAGAGGGAATAAACACACAAATTGATCAATTGATGATGAAAATCCGATCTTTGATTTGATGAAATCTTGCTTTTGCCCTTGCACAAAACAACATGCATGAATAGGACACTATGCAACATCAAAGCAAATTCAAATAGCACAACAATTTTGGCTCAGATCGAGATTTTGTCTCCGTCATGTCATTACTAGAATCTGTAGTGCCCCCAATTCGTCATTTTGTTTGGCTCCTCAAGATGGATATTTCAAGTAGTGTTGAGATGTGACCGACATTAACTCTTTAGAAACTTGCTGAGTAAGAGTTGAACCGACGCAACCCGATGTGCCTTTTCGGATGCTTTCTTATCGGTCAAGAAAGTAATGCTCAAACATGAAGTAAATGAGTCAGAAAATTAAACAATGCTAATCTAATGCATGCTTTTTGGAAATGGCTTGAAAAATGATCTTTTTTTTTTTTTTTTTTTTTTTTTTTGATGAGGAAGCATGAAGAAGCCTAGTCCTCAGAATTCTCCTTGGATGATATTTTCTTTTCATTGTTGGATATCGTCACCGGGCTAGTTTGGTGTACCCCATCATATCCTCAAAACAAAACTTGTAATTCTATTGATATTCATCAATCAAATTACATTTATTGGAATGTGATGCTCAAACACAGAAGAGATTGAAATCAATCCCTAAAAAACGATAAGAATTCCCACGTAGGGGAAGGTGCATGCCCCTAATTAAATGAGGAAATGGAACAACTTAGGAACATGAACCATGTGTACTTAAGTTCTTCACCCTCCTTGATCTTGTGATGCAAATCCTCTAGGTAAGAGATTATTCCTTTTAGATATATCACTAGTCTCTTCATAGTGGCATCAAATTCAGCCACCTCAGGAAAATAGGACAGTTCAAAAGTCCTCTTGGCTCTCTTCTTTGAGTCATAGTTTCCTACTGAAGATAGAGTACCTATATCATCACGGCCCTTTTGCTTGACGAAACAAGCCACAGTAGCAGACAATTCATCGACTTGACTTTGGAGGTACGCAATTCGTTTGTTTATATTGACAATGATACGGTCCAGCACCTCATTTTGATCCGCTATATTAGCCCTCGGCCATGTACGGATGGGTGAGCGAGATCGCTCCATAATCACCTAAAGGAAATAAACGGGAACATGTAAGCATGAGGTGTAAATGGAGAGTCAATCCATTACGATGATCTAATCGATTTTTCTATTTTTTTTTCATTTATTCATGAAAAGTCTATGCAAGAAGGGAATTTCCTAAAAATGGATATCCTAGTAAAACCAAATTTTCTAGACATGATGTAAAAACAAATTCTCCAAAGTTTTTTTTGTAAATGATTCATTGCATGGCAATTTCCTCATTTCATTTCTAATTGACAAATGAATTAGATTAAATGACTAACCTAGATTGTCATGGATGGACCAAAAGTAAATTGCATAGTATAGGAATAGAAGACTTACTTCACCAAGGAAAATCAATGGCAATCACATAGACATGCGCATGGTAAGTGGCTCGATTTCTAATCTATAAAGCTTATCAAGGTGGAGCCACAAGGATGATCAGACTAGCCACGAGCTTGTGGACTATGTCGGGTCCTCATGACTCCGGCTTAGTCAAAGAGCCGACCTGGGTCGCGAGCATGCGGACCGAGGTGGGTACTCTTGACACCATGAAAGAAATTTCGGGATTGAAATGGGCGACTCATACCGCGAGCATGCGGTCGGAGTGGCAAACACCTCAATACCATCCTAGATGATCCTAATGTGGCCCAGGTCCGGCGGCAGGTTGTGTGTGCAATAGTGTAGTGCTAGATGCAAGGCATGCATGACACGACAGTTTATATCAAGCAACACTTCGTTCATGAAAATAAACCATACATTCCTACACCTCCCTGCAAAACAAAGGTTAACAAACACTTCCCCTTATACCTCCCATCCTGCAAAAACATCTAACACCTTAAATGTTAGGGACGTACCTGGAATCCTCGCTGCCAAACAAAAACATTTTTCAAATAAAAGAAAAATTGGCCTAAGTCCACTAAGAGTTTTAACTCAAGTCCCCAGCGGAGTCGCCAAGCTGTCGCCACCAAATTTTTCGGGGTGTGAACCACCTAGAGTTTGGCTAATGGATTGTTAAGCCTAGACTTAACTCGGGCTCTCCCAAGCCCATACCAATTCGCGACTTAGGTTCAAGTTCTTAACATGCAAATGATATTTCAATCAGGAGTCGCCACTAATCTATTTTTGGTGGGTCGATTAGAAACCCAAGTAAAGTAATGGGAGTTTTACTTTACTCCTACGAACCAGAGATTTGTGAGTTCGGGGACTTGGTTACGTTAGATTTCTCTAACGCCCTTTCGGTACCTTTATCTTTTATTTTGAAAAAATTGTTTGGCAAGCAACTTGAATTGATTTTAATTCCTTAACACGTGAGGTGACCATGCAGGTACGCAAACCACCAATTTAACACTTAAGAAAGCAAATGAATAAATTGCAGGACTTACCTCATAGCAACGAAAGCATCTGCGTTGTTAGTTTAGAATTCACATCAGCAGTCCTAAATATGATTTCTAATTAACACGCAATTTTTGTTTTGTTTTCACTTAATTAATGAAAATCATGCAATATGCAATGCATGCCACTAATTTAACATGAAATGATATGACATGGCAACATGACTTAGCTATATGACCTGAGCAATATGACATAACTAAGCATGTAGTCTATCCTAAGCATGAGATGATTTATTCTAAATAATTTTTTTGTATTTTCTATGAGATTCGAAATTAAAGAAATGCAACATTTAAATATGCAATCTAAATTAATCTAATAACTGACAATTTCTAATTAAATGGACCTAACAAAAATCACTAAATGACGTGCATATGGTTTTTATTCTAAATAAGCATGCAATTTATTCTAATATGCAATGACGTATAAAGAATGTCCTAACTCTACATGACATATGCATGATGACCTTTTTTGTGTTTTTGTTTTATTAATTTCGAAATTAAGAATTGTCAAATTATTAAACATGCAACCTAAGTAAAAAAAAAAAAAACACTAGCAACCTAAATTGATTGATTTGATTTTTGATTTTTGAAATTCGAAATAAAATCTCTATTCTAAATATGCAAGATAACAAGAAATATTCTAAAACAAACCTAATCCTAACTCAAATATTTTTTTTCGGATTTTTCCTTTTACAAAAATAAAATTGATTCAACCAACATGACGGCAAATCAGATAAGATATGATTGATATCCACAAATTGGCGAACCGTACCTCGCGCATGAGATCGGGTTGGCCAATTTCTAAATAAATCGCGAATCGAATCTCGAGCGTGAGATCGGATTGGCGATTTTCCGTGCAATTGCGAGTCGGATTTCGAGCGTGAAATCGGACTGTCAATCATATGCACGTTGTGACGGCTATTCGAGATTATGATAACATCATTCGAGAGTTCAATCAAGAATGCAATAATTCGAGCAAGGCAACGAAATATATGAATCTTGACTAAGATAAAATTATTACCTTGTTCAAACCATTGCTTGTCAAAATTGGACAAACTCGACACGATGAAGAGGTGGTGTTGTCTCATGGATGCTCGGCGGGATGCTCACGGTGAAGGGCAAAGAGTTATCATGGTGAAAGCTCAAGGACCATCAAGAATTATTGACGTGCAGCAATATTGATCAACACTCCAGTTGAAAAGAAGCACACAATCTGATGGAGGTCAGCAATCGTTCATAGATAGCACGGATTCAGCGATGACTTAGATCGATCGTGGGCTATCGCGGATGAGTTTCAGAACAGCGAGGTGGCAAATTGTGTGGATGCGAGCCTATGGATGACAAGCAAGAGAAGATCGCGTTGGGACTGTCTTGGCTTTCTTTTTGTGAGTCTTTTATTGCATGCTGTACACTAGTGGAGACGTCCCTCCTTGTAACCTGCAGGAAAAGATAAAAACTTTTGGTCTCTCTTTCTGTGCATATCGTGGCCGTCTCTCGATCAGGCGGTGCTCGGCGACAGTTGGGGTAGCGGCAGGTGGCGGTCAACGATGGATCGGCAGCCGCGGGCGTCAAAGTTGTAGGTGCCGAACTTCACGCTTGAAGACCCCCACTGGAAGAAGACAACCCCACCTTTTTTAGTTTTGCCTTCTTCACGTGCTCTTGGTGTGATGTTCCTTGGACAACTACTCAGCCCGCCGATAGGAGGAGGATGACAGCAGCTTCGGGCAGGTGACGTTGAGGAACTGCAACAACTCCTTGTCGTCAGGAACCGCGACACGGCACAGCAAGAGAGGAGCGGACAGCGCGCAATGTTGATCTCTGCGGGAACTCGTCAGGAAGCAACAGGCGTCTCGGAAGAAGACTGCTGGCGTCAATGGACTGGGCTTCGTCTCAAGGGACAACAGGCTTCGTCGTCAGGGCTTGGATCAGATTGGACTTCGCCGAGGGGGCTCCAAGAGGAACGTCCTGCTCGTCGCGTTGTTGATGTCGTGGGAGCTCGTTGGAGGACTGGAAACTGGATCGGCGATAAGGAGCGTCGAGTGGCAGCGTTCCACTACGTGGGAAGAAGCGACCTTGGAACAAGCGTGCGGCAGCAACACAGGCACATCGCCAATCGAGGAGCGAGATGGCGCAGGGGCGGGGCAACCGTGGCCGAGCTCTCCAATCTCAAGCCTACTCTCTCTCCGCTTTCGTGAATGAACGGGGCTCTCTCCGGATTTGTGGCCGTGTATTCTCAATTGTGTGGCCTCCCCCCCCGCTCAACTTTGTCCGTACGCGGTCCCTTTTATAAGCCAAAAAAAATTGGATCTTCGTGGTATATTTTACTTTCTAATTTTGCTCATGCAAAATACCACTGAATATATCGTTGCACCCGCGCAATATTACATTTTGTATTTATCAAATATCCCATCCAAAATTTTCCTTTTTGCTTGAAAATACATCATTCGGTGTATATTGCCTAAATGTGTGAAGAATCTTAACGGAATATGTGAAAAATTTTGCACTCGCCGTCGGTCCAATAAAATAAACAAAAATGTTCCTAAACTATATGCCATGTGATTTTATTTTTTCAAGGATAAAATTAACCCCTAATTTTTTAAATGTCTAAATGGGTCGCCAAAATTTAGGTGTCAACAGCGATAGAAGAATTTCAAAGTCTGAAGCTCCTTGTTCTTAGTCATTTCAACTGTTGAGCGAAATCTTGTACACAAAAGAGAGTCTACATATTTGAGAGACCTTGAGAAAGTGTGGCTGAGTCTCTACACTGTGGAATCAAGGAAGAGCCTTACTGTAACAACTCTTTTATTTCATAGTGAAATCCAGCCGGTGGGCTGTCAGTGTGGAAAAGTGGACATAGGCTTGGATTAAGCCGAACCACTATAAACTCTGTGTTCTTATTCTCTTCCTTACGCTCCTTTACTTTGATCGCAACTCATTTTATTTACAAGAGATAAATTTCCTTCTCATAATCTATTGTTAATTAAGGGCTGCACAATTATCTCTGAAATTTGTTTCTACACCTATTCACCCCCCCTCTAGGTGCTCGTACTAGCTTTCACACAATTGACCCTTGGTCGATTTATTTCGAGCCACAATGTACATCTTCAACATATTGGCGACTCTTGGTTGTCATGAACATCTTGAGATTTCAAATACGGGCACAGAGTACCCAAAACGACAAAAAAAAAAAAAAAAAATCGGTCTAATGCCGATTGACGAGAATTTTGCAATTAGGTGGAATCACCTACACTTTGATCACATATCTCAGTCGAATCAACCTATCTCTGATCTCTAATCGATTTTGACAATGCCGTAATGACCCTTATAGACTAGCACGGTCGAGCAGTTGATTCCTGGTTGAATTCTCAAGTCTATTGCGTTAAAATTCCTTAACAGCTTCATCTGATAGGCTAGTTATCTCGTGAGTAACCAACTCAGAGAAAAGAACTATAGGCGCGTTGATGAAAAGCCCAACTTATCCAATCGAAAACCGAACTTGAAAATCAGGATGTTACAACAAGTTTTATAAGACTCTGAGCATTGCAAAAGCTAAGGAGATTGGTTAAATCTTATCCCTTATCTTTTAATTTCAAAGCTTTAGCTATAAGAATCTTGCCAAATTTTCATTTAAATATTCTTATAGTATAAATGCGCCTCATTTTCATAACCAGCTTTAATCAAGAGCAATTTAAATCTCAAAATTTTATCTCCTTAAGAAGTTCAGCTTGAACAAGTTTTATCACAATCAAAAATATCACAATCAGAAATATCACAATCAAAAAGGAGGAGATTGTTGAGAAAACATTCCTTAAGCTATTTTGATGACTGACAAAATTTAGAGACTTTGATTATGATATAAACTACTTTTTCTGGAGGAAGGTCTAATGGGATATGATCAGACATTGTCAATCAGAATCAGAATCGCCATTTATTTTCCTTCCTTTGATATTCCAGTCAAACAGCTAGAAATGAGTCATATATACTTGTGCAACGACTAGTGGTAATTAGTTGGATTCTCTACCTTATTTATAAAGAGTTTCAAAAAGAAAGTCTTCTTAATATCTATCAAAGATCCAACTTTCCTTTAACAATTTATTTGAGGCCTTTCCAAGTTGAAGCACTCGACTTGTGGAAACCCAAACTGCTATATAAGCGGCAAAACTTATGGGAAGCATCAACCTTGGCGATCCTGAAGCAATCAGATCTTCTCAACCAAATCCAAGGCCAACAAGTAGATTGGCTGGATAATCCTTCCAAAGATATGTCCAACGGTTAGCTTGGACTTGAGGGAATATAAGAGGAGGTCTCAAAGCTGAAGGGATAATAATTCGTATCCACAAGTATTGAAGCTTTTGACTCCAAAGTCTGAAGATCGTTTTGATCTTTTACATTCGTCTCTGTGAGCATTATTGTGTAACCATTTAGAGGCCAAAAGTGTGTGAGGAGAGATACACACAAGTTTAAGTCTAGATAGTTCAAATCTTGTAACCTCTTATTGGTCTTATCAATGGATTCCAACCAATAGTTTGTAGCACGGGAGAGTGGACGTAGACTTGCAAAAGCTAAACCATTATAATCTTGAGTATATAACTCTCTATCCCTTACTCTTTATCTATTGTGATAAAATTGTACACCAGTAAGATTTGACCACTTCATCAAAAGTTATCTCACTGCAATATTTGTTTAAATTCTTTCATTTCTTCACAATCACCTATTCAAAACCCTCTAGGTAATAGTTATAGCCATAACAGCTTCGTCTACCATCACTATCATCATCTGAAGTGTGACATCCTAATTTTTGATTATGTTTTTGACTAAATGAATTGAGCTTTTCATCGACGCGCCTATGGCCTTTTTCTGTGAATTGGCCACTCATGAGATGACTAGTCTATCAGGTGAAACAGTTAAGGAATCTAAATGCGACCGACTTGAGAATACGATCAGAAATCGACTGCTCGACTGTGCTAATTTGCAAGAGTTAATACGACACCATTAAAATCGATTAGAGACCGGAGATAGGTTGATTTGACAGATACATGTAATTAAAGTGTGGGTGATTCCACCTGATCGCAAAATTCATGTCGAACAGCACTAAACCGATTTTTCTATTGATTCTGTACCTTGTGCCCGTATTTGAAACCTCGATATTTTCACAAAAACTGAGAGTCGTCTATGACTTGGAGATGCATAATGTGGATCGAAAATAATTGACCATGGGTAAAAAGCGTTCAAAATTCCTAAAAGCTACCCGGTAGGTTAGGTCACGCTAAAATCACATCCGGTTGAAATTAACCATGAAATTGAACCCGATTTCAAGAATCGAAAGTTCTAGTGCATCACGATTTATTTTAGGAACACTGACTCATCCTTTGAAGAATTTTCGGCGAACCTGGATTTTCGGTGAAAAATCAAAATTTGGCGATTTTAAACCGGGAAATTCGGAGGGTCGTTTTTGTGTGCAATTTTGGCCTTCAAGTTGGATCATTTGGCGAGGGAAATTGTGGAATTTAGTGTGGGCTTCCTCCTCAGCAATTTAGCCATTGATTTGAGGTCATTTGGTGTGTAATTGAGTTGATTTGGGAGAGAGACACATGAAATTCGTAGGCCATAGAGGCTGCAATATTTGGGCATAAATCCTTGGCTTGTGAAGGAAGATTGGGAGGGAAATTGTTGATGGATCATGGCTTTGGACTTATGGGGCATAAACTCAAGTGTTTAGGCTATTCTCCAAAGACTTTTGTGGCCTTTCGTCCCCCCCTTCCAGCTGCAGCAACTCCATCTTCTTCTTCCTTATGTCTTTGCTCTCCATTGTTGCTGAAAACCTCCATTTCCAGAGCAAGCAGCCAGCCACCACCCCTGCAAATCGAGCCAGCAACCACCAGGCCCCTTCGCCGTCGTCCAAGCCACACCCGAGCCTGAGACCATCCGCCGCTCGTCCGCTTCCAGCCACCAGTCCCGCGTCCCTAGCTCACGTCAGCCCGTGACCCTGAGCCGCCGTCGCTGGTCCCCAAGCCACCAACCCACCTCCGCCTCCTGGCCTAGCCCCGCTATTGCCGCCTAGCCCGTTCCCGCACCGTCCTAGCTCCCTCAACCAGCCTCTCCAGCTAGCCACAGAACCGAAGTCCTTGTTGGGCTGTGGGCCTTCCAAGGTTGTTTTCAGGCTTTTCCAGACCTCCTTGGGGGTCGTCGTAGGCCCAAGTCTCGCTCGCCTTCGTGTTGCCGTCGCCGTGAACTCATCGGCTCATTAAACCAGTGAGTTTACTTTCTAAACCTTAATTAAGGGGTTAATTATGCTTAAGGTGGTTTAATTAGCCTATTGAGGAATTAGTTAGCTTAAGTGAGATTAGAGTAAGTTAGTTAGTTTAGTTATTTAATTAGATTAGGTAATTAGGTTAAACTAGCTATTAGGTGGTTAGATTAAATTAGTTAGATTAGTAGATTAGTTAATTAGTGATTAGGTGGTTAGATTAGTGTATATATCTTAATTAGTAGTTTAATTTAATTATTTTGCAATTTATTTAATTAAATGTAATTTATTTAATTATTTATTATTTTTTGTAAATTATATAGGGATAGCCGGTCACCAAAATTTTGTGCTGATCGTCGTGGTATAGTTGATTTGTACAATTGAGTGTTAAATTGTGCAATTGGATGTTGATTGGTGAACTTTGATTTATTATTTCAAAAATATGAAATTTTGGTATTTAATCAAAAAAATACCGAGTGTTGGTTTTTTACGCCAAAAATATTTTTAATTACCATATCAAATAGTGGGATATTTAAAAGTGAGGATATCGCATTTTATGATTCAATCTGATCATGTACCCACACACAATTATTTTACCGGGTGTTTTTAATATAAAGAAAATAGGCCAAGTGTATTATTTTAATTGAGATATTTAAGTGCAAAGCACGATATCCTTGGCCGGGATTGGACGTGCGTGTGAACATCATGAGAACCTGTCACGAGCTTTTACGCCGGACGATGCTCCTTCGGGAATGCCCCCTGTCAACGGATGCCAGTCGCAATGGAGGCTGGGCCAATACTCCTTCAAGAATGCCATCTAGATGTAGACGTTGGGGTGCTCGATGGTACGAGACGACGCCCGGTTATACCGGATGACCACTGACTATTGAGTTAGCCATGGCCGTTGGGTCGTAATTAATTGGAACACTTGACTGAGTGAGATATAACCGCGCCTGATTATAGAACCAAATTATGTGGCACGGAATAGGACGTGTCATAATGATTTGACCTTAAGGTACCAATTGAGGTAGACCCTCATCGACCCATACCACGGACTCAACTAGCTCTCGAGTCAGGGTGGTCCTGGGAATAAGGAGGAAGGTGAACTCAAAATTCATCGTTTGCGGGACCCCGTATCGTACGTGACGCTCTTCCATCTAAGGACCTGTAAATTGTAAACCACGACAGGGTGAGACAATGTCTCAGCGAGTCTACGCCCTAAATCCCGATTAGGAAGGTAATACGCCTAGAGGCAGCCTAATCACACATCACAAAAGACTTACCTTGCCTTAACACCTTCCTAAACATTAGTACATTTCATCACATTTATACATGCAGTAAATGCAATCAATAACTGGAACGCTTGACTTTCATCAATCAATCAATCACAGGGTCTTGATTATCACCCATTCATAGCATGATTCATTGGCTTCTCTCAAAGGGGTCGGGAAGGTCCCTTTCGGGGTTTCGACGGGCCTCCTGAAGGGATCGGGGAGTGGGAAGCAGTGCACCCCATGGATCTTGTGACATCCTGAATTTCATGCCCTGATTTCGATTGGATAAGATGGGCCTTTCGTCAACGTTACTATAGTGTTTTTCTCTGAGTTGGCCACTCACGAGTTAACTGGCCTATTCGGTGAAGCCATTTAGGGATTTTAAACGCAATAGACTTGAAAATTCGACCAGGAATCGACTACTCGACCGTGCTAGTCTGCAAGGGTCATTACGGCATTGTCAAAATCGATCAGAGATCGGAGGTAGGTCGATTCGACTGAGATGTGTGATCAAGTGTGGGTGATGCCACCTGACTGCAAAATTCTCATCGATCGGCACTAAACCGAT
The DNA here is from genome assembly GCA_014182375.1 of Eucalyptus virginea. NCBI lineage: Eukaryota > Viridiplantae > Streptophyta > Magnoliopsida > Myrtales > Myrtaceae > Eucalyptus > Eucalyptus virginea. The sequence goes on along the minus strand of CM024521.1, from coordinate 12,086,572 downwards.
TTTCTGTCGTTTTGGGTACCCTGTGCCCGTATTTGAAATCTTGAGATTTTCACGATCATCGAGAGTTGCCAATGCGTCGGATGGATTCATTGTGGTTTGAAGAAAATCAACCAAGGGTCAATTGCACAAGAAAATTCTTAAAAGCTACCCGGTAGGTAAGGTCACACTAAAAGCACGTTCGATTGAAAATAACCGCGATTGAATTCAATTTCAGAAATTGGAAGTCCTGTCGTGTCATGGGTCATTCTAAGAGCGACGACTCACCTTTTGAGGAAATTCTGAAGAGTCGGGATCTTTTTCGGGAAATCAAGATGGACAATTCGAAAAATGAACGGAAATACGGGTTGGCCAATTCGAAGAGATATTTGGCATCTGGTGTAGGCGAATCGGTGAATGAAAGTTGTTTGGGCTTTTTTCCGGATTCGAATTGGACCTCAAACGGAATTGTTTGTTCAGAATCTCGAATGCCAAGAAAAGCGAGGTAAAAGTCAGATTTGAAGAAAACTCGTGGGATTAAAGGACCGCCTTCAATTAGATTTCAAATGTACAATTGATGAAGAATTCGGCCTAGGATGACCAATCAATAATGTTAATTGAAGGTGAGTATAAAGTGTTTTATTCAGCATTTTTGGTTCCTTTTCCCTTGGACACTCTCGGCCATGTACACCTCTTCTCCATCGTGCATGCTTCCTGATAATCCGAAGCTCATGCAAGAATATTTAATTCTTTCTCATCTCCCTATTTCTTTCTTTTTTCTTTTGGCGTGTGCCCCTCTGGCCGACGTTGCCCCCGTCTCACCCGCACACTTATTCTCTCTCTCCTCCCCCCTTCCACGCACGTTCCTTTTTACTTTTCCTTGTGCGTGAATACCATCCGCACATCCTCTCCCTCTCGGTTCATGCCCCACGGACTGTCTCTCCCTGCAGAATTCAATTTCCCTGTTTGACCGAGTCTTTGCTTATCCCATAAAGAAATATCTCTCTCTCTCTTTCTCTTGGCGACGTGGACAAACGTCCCATTCGGTTTCTGCACTGTTCGCCGTCTCCCTCATCAAGACCGAAGGAGTCTTCTCTCCTTTGGTGCGGTTGTTGTCCACTTCCTCGCATGACTTCTCCCATCTGCACGTGCTGTCTCTTTCCTTAATCAGTCGAAGCGTGGTCCACCAGAATCGACGACGCTGCTTCCTTCGATTGTGCGGTTGTTTGCCCCTTTTCGTGCTCAACCTGCCCCTCCACAGAAGTCGCGAATGCCCCCACTTTGGCAGTCAGCCCTCCAGCGTGTGGGACTCATCTCCAACGTGGAAGTCGTGGCCCCTTCGGCAGCAACTTCGGCCTTTCTGTTTTCAGTAGCTCGGCCCAACCCACGTCTACACCGGTTCAATTCTAAGAGGTCCGTTTGAGTGGAAGAAGGCAACCCATTTCAGCAGTCTATTTCTTCAGTTTCCAGCAAGGGTTTGAAGACCCCGTGGTCCATTTTTGAGCCATCTCCACCCCGGTTGTCGGAATCGCTTTGGAGAGAATCGAGCCTTGTCGCGTGCTCGTCGATTTGATCCGATCAAATCTTTAATCAAGTGAGTAATCTCACTAATCCCTGCTTAGTTTACTAATTATTCTTAGGGGTTGGTTAGGTTTAATTAAATGCAATTAGGTGGTTAGATTAGAGTAGATTAGTGATTATTAGACAATTGTGATGCGATTTAGATAAATTGATTGTGTAATTAGCAAGTAGACGTGGTCTATTATTTATTGGAAGTGCCTCGGGATTTTTCCCGACCCTTCGTGGGCTCCAATTAGGCTTGTCGGGCCTAAGTGGAATTTTTAGTATTTAAATATTAATTTTCGGAATTAAATTAAATAATTATTTATTTTCCGAAAATTCAACTGAGATGGTCCGGAACCGAATTTTATGTTGGTGACCGTGGTGAAGTCCCGTTTATTTAATCGGGCTTTATTTTGAGCTAAATTGAATTTTTAATATTAATTATTTAATTTTCGAAATTAATTAATTATTTATTTATTTTTCGGAAATTAAGACGAGATGGCCGACGACCAAAACCTCATGCTGATTGTCGTGGCGCAGTCCGTTTATTTATTTGAGCTCTACATTGCGTGGAATTGATTTGATTGTGCAATTTTAGTGATTTATCCCAAATTGAATGAAATTGAATGAATGATTGATTGGTTGATGGCCGAGTGTTATTATTTAGCATCGATAATGCTATAATGAACTATAAAGCAGAGGGAACTGTGAAAGTGAATTGGGGAAATTCTCGGCTGAAACCAATCAGGAACGATGTAATGAGACATACGTGGTTCGGTGATTAAAGGATATCACTGGTGAAAACGGCGCCTTAAAGAACGCACGAGTGCTGTCTATTACATGCAGCAGTATGGACATACGTGGTTCGGTGATGGAGGATATCACTGGTGAAAACGGCGCCTTAAAGAACGCACGAGTGCTGTCCATTATACACGTCACCTTGGCAGAAGTAGTGCCCGAGAGCATTAATGAGGCTCTGTGACTAAGTGTACTGCTGGAGATAAGTGTACTGCTGGAGATTATCGTGATCGGTAATTGGTACGTCACCTTGGCGAAAAGACGCCCGAGAGCATTCATATGGCTCTGTGACTAAGTACCCGAATGGAGATCATAAAGTATGGTGTTGATCTGACCGAGAGGTGGTCCAAATGACATGTAATCGACTAGGTCGATTGATCATTGTTTTGATCTGATATTGTGAATTGGTTGATTGAATGGGAATGGCCGTGAGTGGTCTTGTTGGCGTGTGATCGACTAGGTCGATTTGATCGATACTTTGATCTATGATGTGATTTCTTGGGTGCCTATTGAATTGTGCTAATATGCAGGTGGAATCTGAGGCCAAGGTAAGTCCTCTGACTCGCGTTGTGCATAGGCAGCCCTAAGGTGTATTAGTTTACTAATCGGGCCTTAGTGGGGTAGAACTCGCTAAGACGTAGTCTCATCCCGGTTGTGGGACCACATTTTCAGGTTCGGAGATGGCAGATCCCCCTAGCCGGTATGGTCGTCCTACGAGAACGACCAATCGGATCTATGCTTTTCCTGATCCAAGGAGCGTTTGGACATATGAGTTGGTGACAACTTCAGTCGGGCAGAAGAGGCCCCAAATCAGGAAGTACCCGATCTTTTTAGAGCCTGGTTCCGAACCACTCCATACGGTTTAAGGATAGGCCCCCTTTTAAGCTTCGATGTACCTGCCGAAGTGATTGATGCAGCCAAGGATGTGGAACAAGTGGACCTACCTGACGGTGATGTGGAAGACCCGTCGTCTCGCCCGGGTCAAGTGGACTTTGAGGGTCCAAAAGTCGAGTCTGAATAGTTTGTCTTAGGACAGCAAATTTTGACAACCAATCTTTTTGTTAGACCTTGTAAATATCGGCTGGCGATGTAAATAAATTAGCTCGGTATATATAAAGGTATGTTCTAGTTTCTGTGAGTTGCGGTCCTGCTTATCTATCACATTGTTTTATTGTCTGGGGATTTATAACTACTTCCGCATGTGCATATATGTATGAAAGGGTCGGCGATACATAGTCCTGGGATATCGCAATTTTAAAAATCGACCAAAGGTAAGGGATGTGCGCGTGCCTGAGGATCGGGGCGTGACAGATCTTGACACTCCTAATGGTGTCATGGTGGACCCTGAGCCCATGGATGAGGAGTCTAGTGCCTAGATGGCTTAATAGCTCTTCTTTTTGGAGTTAGGCTCTTGTACATAAACTAGTTGTGTACTTAAATCAATTATGTTTATAAAGTGTGGTTTGTTATTTGATTGTCCTACTTTTATATCCCATGTTGATTGTTGTCTGGAGATTGTTTATTTCACTTCCGCATGTGCATGAATCGTTTGGGTCGGCAACGCATCTTGGAAACGTTGCAATTTGATCGACCACCAAGGAATGTGCACGTTCTTGAGGTTCGGGGTGTGATATAAAGTCTCCCTCTCCCTCCCTCTCTCTCTCTCTCTCTCTCTCTCTCTCTCTCTCTCTCTCTCTAAGGTCTTCAGCACTCGTCATTCCTTCCTCCACAACTAGCCTCTTTGTCGAACTTTCCAACGAGGCTCCTGGTCAGTTTCACCAATTCCTTGTCCATGGGATAAAACAGTTCGCCTTATCACTGAACAATCCGTTTGGATTGAAACTAGAATTTAGGTTTAGGTTTCTTTAAGAAAATTCAACCTAATTTCTCAATTGGGAGAAGATTTGGGATTTAGGGTTTGGTTTGTGGTGCAAATTGAACTTAATTTCTCAATTTCGTGCAAATTTATGTTGTCAAGCAACGTCTTTTTATCTATATCTTGATTTGATTTGTCTAGCGAGACATGTCGGATCATCTATTCTAAAATAATGCCACGTGTGACTCTCCAACAGCACAAGTGGCCAATGCCACTTGAACGATCGATTTTCAAAAGTTGTGGCACTTAAAACAATCACTTGGAAAGTTATGGCATTAAAATGACACTATAAGTGTCCTTTTACTCTATCCTTTACGTGATTAGATTTTACAACTCTTCGGTCATGCTTTCTTAAAGTTGTTCAAAAATCTTTTACTCATGAAATGAAGAGGAAGATGAAGGAGAAGGAATTCCCGCCATTTTCCTTAGTTCTAACTGGCCAAACAGCACTTTTCAGCTTATGGCTTTTTTATATACGTCATTGGTGATGACCAAGGAAGAGGGAAATGAAGAGGAAGATGAAGGTATTCCCGCCATTTTTTTTAGTTCTAGCTGGTATTAAGGGGCATAGAAAATGAGGTTGGTGGTGATTGAAGAGACTAACTGGGATCGGGATAATTATTTACATTTTGATTGACATTATTTTCTTCCACAACCTGTTAAACTAATTTGGATAATTATTCTGTAAAAGGGTAATGTACGGATTTTCATGACCGAATGGAATAGACGAAAAGCACCTCCGACAAAGATTAAAAACAAAAGTAGAGAGATCAATCGAAATATGAGTGAGTTTCATGGTATATTTTTGGAATTTTTTACTGTAGCTAACAAATAAAGCTCCTTTTCTCGTCATAGAACGGTCAATTTGTTTATTTAAGTTGGGTTCAAAAATGACATGCGTAAATTTCAGTTTTGATGATTGCATTTTTTTTTTTTTAAAAGTTATATCAGTTATACAAACTTATACGAGTATGGAGCTTCGATGGTTTCTCGAGGTTCCAATGCACCGTCCTAGAATTGTCGTACTGTAGTGCACTTTGTTGCACCTCCTACACAGAATGCAATACCACACAAATAGTTCAAGAATTTCCATAAATGACAAGATTTGTTCTTCATGATTTTGTTTTATCAAAATAAAATTATATCCATTGCTCAAAAGGATATAGGAAAAGTTTATAGACTTCCATAGCAAAGCAAACCAAAGTAGAGCAAAACCTTGAATACTACAAAACAAAGCTAAATGTAGAAATCAAAGAGGATCAATAAAGCACTAGTAGGGTTAAGCATACACTCGTTCCATAAGAATGAATTTGTTAAGCAAAATAATCATCGGCCAATCACTAGACTTGTATCATCGATAGTTATGAGCACACGCAAGACATTCCTTCTCCAATAATTATGGTGTTACTAATTGGCAGCGCACGTCTAGGTTTAACTTCGTGTATACAATCGCCTTACAAAGACAACCAAAACAAGTTGAATAAATATAGATATAACATTTGGAAGAGTAAATTTTCGTAATTCAACGAGACACCAGAACTCTTGCGATCATCATTGAAACTAGAAGCAAAGAACCTATACATAGACAGAGTACGAGGGTATTAAATCCTGAAAACATTATTACTCACATATCTAAATCAGATGATGATGGCTTCTAGATTTAGAACTAAATTGAGAGAGTTCAAACTCTCATATATAGGACTAGATCGGGAGAAAAGAGCTTACAGATCTAGATCGGGAGAGAAGAAAAAAAATGAGAAAAGAACAAGAAAACTGAAACAAAATCAACAAAAGAGGGAGGGGAGGGTGAGACTAGCTCAGACCCTCCCCCACGGCTGAAGAGTATTATCTCTATCATGGTTTGTCATATATATCTGGCCACTCGCCGAGGTGGCAGTCTCGATTATGCCGGACCAGGTGGAGGACGTTTCGCAGGGGCTGATTTGAGTTGTTTTTTTAAAAAAGGATTCTTTTTTTCCCAGTCTGCACGAGAAAAAAGTACATATAACCACTAGTTTATCAGGACCACAGCAGCATTTCTATTTTGTTTTCTTAAAATGAAGGACCATTTTGAGCCAAAAATTTGTCTAATAACAGAGACTGATAATCGAACCTAAGAATTTCATCACATCCTTGTTTGTCTCTCCCACTCACCCAAGAACAATTTCATCACGCTATTATTCTCTCTCTCTCTCTCTCTCTCTCTCTGTTCAATCATCGCCAGTTATACGAGTGTGAATGCCCTCTATTCAAGTAAGGAGTGAGGAAAATGTTCAACTTTTATGACAGAAAGATAGAACAACGAATGCAAGAGCACTATAAAATTTCATGGGCAATGACTTTGACTGAACAAAATCTCTATAAAACAAAGGAGAGAAGAGGGTGCAAAGACGAGAGCAAAGATGGCACAGAGGGCTTCTTCTTCTTCTTCTTCTTCTTTCGGTTCATATTATTCCTTCGTAAGATTTTGTTGTCTTCTCTTGGTTGTGATAATCCTTCAAGGCACATCATGCAGAAGTTATGTACCCGTAGGTGCGTTTTCTCTGTATATTAATTCGTCCAGAAAATTAATTGGCTTGTTCAATTTTACCCTTGTCACGTGAGATTTAGCAAGCAATAAATTGTTGAATTCAACTAGTATTGCAAGAGAGATAGTAACTTTATTATTTTGGAGTTTGTAGGTAAACCAGATCCAAGCAAACCAAAGCCAAGCCCTGGATGTCGTTGATGCAGGTAAGCCGCCTAAATAAAGTGTGTCGGGGAAAATTCGTATCATTATGTGTTTACATCACATTCTCTTGTATTACCAGATAATTATTTCAGTTCGGAAAATTTTACTTTGATAATATTGATTGCAGGAGGTCCGTCATTCGAAATGAAGGGTGTCGTCCAACCAAAGCTGTGGCTCCAGTTAATTAATCAGAATTTCATAAATCTCATTTGTCTTGTTTTTCTATTTTATATTTTCCCCAAAGTATTGTATGCATTCCATATTGGACCCCATGCACTCTCGAGTAAGTATCACATGGTCTTTAAACCGTGTAAAATAAGTCGATTTACACTGTCATTGCACGAACCCTACGGTGAGATTTACATGTTTTTTCATTCAAATAAAGTAACTTGGTGCAACTGCAACCAATGAATTTTATTGGTCGCACAGAATTGTATAGATTTGATATGATTTCGCGATCTCGAATGGCAATAGTTATTTCAGAACATGAGGTTTTGAAAATAATTAATCGCTAGTTAAATGTATATCGGTCACATGGAATTATATAATTTTTGTATGAATTGGTCCTTCATTTTTAAGAAAAGAAAAAGGAAATAATACTTTCAATTGGATAAGTCGGTGGTTAAATGTATATTTTTCTTGTGTCACTTAAATAAAAATAGTAGAAAATTGAAAAGAAAAACTCAAATCCAGAGAGAGAGAGAGAGAGAGAGAGAGAGAGAGAGAGGAGGAGGAGCGTCACCGGTGAGGGCCGCCAAGCCCTAGCCAATCTTTGGCAACAAGAAAGCTGTGGGGAGAGGGAGGGAGGGAGGGAGGGCAAAATCATCAGGGTCACACAATTTTGGCGAGAAGTTGAATATATAAGACAAATCATGATAGAGATAATACTTATACCAGGCACTTCTAAAAACCCTAGGATCAAATTCTTGAGGATTAGTGACAATTGAATCACGAAAGAACAAATCTCGATCATTCATTGAAATTGTTGAAATGTTTTATGTTATAAGAGATGCGACATATGCACTATAATACGATAACTTGAGAATGGTACATTTATCCCTCATGAAGCCATAAAAATCCCATGCTTGTATAAGTTTGAGTTATTAAAATAATTTAAATGAAATAAAAAAAGTAATTATTAAAATTAAGGAATATTCGTGTCATTATCCGAACCCTACTTAACGAAACAAGTTACCCACTCAAGTACGAAACACAACTTTATTAGTTAGCTACAATTACAAAATCCAAAATATATCATGAAACTCGTGAATATTTCAATTGATCTCACAATATTTTATAATAAAAAAAAAAATTGTGTCAAAAACGCCAACCTCGCTTTCTATGCCCCTTATAAAAGTTAGAAATTAGGAAAATCGCGGGACTGCCACCTTCATCTTTCGCTTCATTTCCTTCTTCCTTGGTCACCACGAATGGCGTACTAAAATGTGATTGAAGTCCACAAAGTAAAAAGTGCTGTTTGGCCAGAAAGTGAGATTGGACTGTGGAATTTCATGAGCAATGACTTTTGAACAGCTTTATAAAACACGACCGAAGAGTTCTCAGAACTGATCAGAGAAAGATGGCACAGATTGCTTCATCTTATTCCTCTTCCTCTTTCAGTTTTTATCATTCCTTGGTGAGATTTTGTTGCCTACTCCAGGCTGTGATCCTTCTTGGCAAGCCATGCAGAAAAGGCGCGGGAGTCTTACAGTTTTGAAGCGCATCATCGAACTTTAACCTTGTGTTTGGGTCTCTGTCATTGGCTTTTTCAGTTAGCTGTAGTCACATGAGGTTTTGAAAATAATTAATCGTTAAAATTTACTAGTTACATATGCAGTTTGTGGTTGAAACGCTTACTTCTTCTTTTTTATTTTCTTCTTTTTTTTTTAATGTATTTCTTATTTGAGTTTGCAGGTGGAGCAGATCCGGACAATCCAAAACCAAGCCCTGGATGCCGGTGACGTAAAGTTCACTATTTAATGTAGCGGGTCCATCGTTCGAAATTACAGGGCATCGTGCCACCACAATTGTCGCTCTAGTAAACTTGAACTTCATAATTTTCCTTGATATCAAATATCAAAGTTCTTCTTTTCCTTTCTCTTTTGGCATCTTTTCTAGACCATTTGAAACTATGAGCTATGCTCTGTACAAAAAAGCCAATAACTTCTTCGATGTATTTCATTCGAAGCCATCAATTATATTTTAAATAGACCTAATCATAAATGTGGCAGGATTTATGGGGCCACCCACCAAACAGATTGGCTTGGCAAACAAATTAGGCCTGTCTGAACGGACTTTGCCAAAATTTTTGGACCTGATTAATTTTAGGACGGGACCTAGGCAGGAGAGTTCAAGCCTTGGCCAGCTCCACATGCAAACCTAACACATACACGCACATCCCTACAATACTAGCGCTAGCGAGCCTGCCCCTATGCCCTCTTCCACCTCAACCCTTCACAGAGACAGAGACAGAGACAGAGACAGAGAGAGGTGGCGGTGGCAATTGTTGATTGTACGGCGCCAAAGTTGGCGGTGGTCGGAGGTAGACCTGACCTAACGGTGGCGTTAGATCATAGGAGAGAGTGGAAAAAAAAAAAAGAGGAAAAACGAGAAAGAAAAGTAAAAAGACCCCATCGTCCAAGTATCGATCATCAAGAACGGGTAAATTGATGACGCGAGCCTATTCCTTGAATTTAGAGCATCCTTACCCATACTAAACTCCGATTGAATATTGTAGCACATTTTACCAAGTCAACAAACACCAACCCTGTGTCTGGGGAGAAAAGTAACGAAAGACAGGGAATTGGGCGAATGAACGAGTTAGAAATGGCTCTAGACATTGTTTGGATGAGGAGGAAATGGGGCAGCGAAAGTGAAGAGAACAAGATTCCATTTTGTAGAAAGTAACAATATCTGTCCTTTAAGTAATAACAAAACTGCCATTTCGAAATATAATTCCTGTCTCTTTTCTATATTTTCTCTCTAATCTGGAGACTTTTTTTCTCTTCTTTTTCTACTATTTGTGGCGTAGGTAAAGCCTTTCTGTTCACTTTCTCATCTGTCTAGTGGTAATTTTACCATATATAAATAATCTACCGAGAATATTACTTAATTATTAGACACTTCAAATGCGGAAACATATTAGCTATAATAATCTACAATTTATTCACACTCCAAAAAACCATGATGTATTACTAAAGTCGCTTTCCCCCCACCCCAACCATCTGAACCTCAAGAAGAATGACAATAGGACCACTGAATTTCTGCTAGAGTTTGACAAATTACAGTCATTATTTTCTTTGCTACCGCCGTATAAGTATGAGGGGTCAATTTGATAATCTGGAATCCAAAGACTTGGGAGAACCAATTTCTTGGACTTAACAATAACAAAGACTTCGCCAGTTCGAACAATTATTTTATATAATGTCTAATGGACCAAACCAGGCATGTTTCAAGAACTTGCAGGCTTATCATCCGGTCTTTCTGCGTTGTGATTAATTCTTGTTCGCTACGTCACTCGTGAAGTAAACGTAGGTATTATTTTTTCGACCGAGACCCGTTCCAACGGCACTTTTCAAAAGCTTCTACCCTTTTTTCTAACCAAAAAAGCACAAGTTGTCCTGAGACACAGGCTTCCTTAAGCCGTCGAGACACCTCATTTTTGACGAAGTTAATGAGATCTACCCACCCCCACCTGCTAGAGCGATCGATCGTATTCAATGAAATTGGACAAAGTCTCTAAAGTGATCAAACTTGGATCCCGGCAAATTCTTCCGCTCATTTTGTGCCTTTTAATCCTCGCGTGCATATCATTTGCGAAGACTCAGAATGGTAAGCAATGTCTTCGCTGGACAAATCTATGCCCTTCCTTGTTGTCCTCACGTTTGTGCTCATCAAATTCAAGCCCATCGCTTGCCAACCAACCTACAATGACCATGTCTGTTTACGCCCATCTAATGATACAGCAAACTCTACTTTTGGTTCCAATCTTGCCACACTTTTAGATTCTTTATCCTCTGAAGCATTCCTCAACAATAGCTTCTACAAGAATGGCTCCAACGGCATCTTTGGCCTTTTTCTCTGCCGGGGCGATGTTTCAAGCAGTTCCTGCCAGTCCTGCATCGAGAATGCAACTCAAACGCTCCCCAATCGATGCCTGTCACACTGGGAAGCGATCATATGGTATGATGAGTGCATGCTGCACTACTCAGATGCCGACTTCTTTGGAGTGATGGCGACATACCCAAGGGTCTTCATGTGGAATGTCCAGAACAACACATCGCCCAATGATCCGGATGTCAACGCTCTCGCTTTGATATACGATCTAGTGGCTAATGTTCAGTATACTTCTACGATGTATGAAGTGCATGAATCCGATAGAGGCAACGGCTCACAGCAAAGATATGGACTTGTGCAGTGTAGTAGAGACATCAATAGTACTCGGTGCAATTCTTGTTTGGCTCAGCTGACAGAAGATATCAAGCAGTGCTGTGAAGGGAAAAAGGGTTGGCGAATTCTGAGCCCGAGCTGTAATCTCCGATATGAGGATCACCTTTTCTATCAGCAACAGGCGGCTTCACCTCTTCCGAGTTCATCTACAGATAAAGGTCAGTACTCAAAAAAGCATATGCAATGTAAAGCAGGCTTGTTCCTGGGACTGGAAAAGTATAAGATTATTTGGTGTACAAGTTATGAGTTATAGAATTAACCAATCTTGATGCTTAGAAAGTGAACTATTAGTCTTGTTTATGTGGTCATGGACATTTGCTTACTCTTCCTCTACCCTAATTGTAGGCTCTGATGTAGGGGTCCCTGTTTTTAAAGCAGAATTAGTCATGTCTCGCGAATTAATTCAAGGAATTTCTGGCTAGGTAGAGGAGAAGTTTCTTATTTGCCCATGTAAAATCTTAGACAAGGTCAACATCAGTAATTTGGTTTTCCCGATATATGGTAGATTCAATTCTGGTCACCATGTGCATGGATATATGGAGATTTCAGGTATCAACTGTTGTAGATGTGTGCCTTTCATCGCTATAAATTTGTTTTTGCTGAATTCCAATAATAGCAGCTGGAGAATCACTTCCTTTAGGCTCACTCTCTATTATTCAAATTCATATGCAATTCGAATTGTAGTCCCGTTAGTGTTAGCGTTATTTCTGATCCCCAGTTTCATGCACTAATTGTAAGCAGGAAAGGGACGAAAAAACACAACGAAGATCATAGCCATTACTCTGTCACTGATTTTGGTAGTGGCATCACTTCTGGTGTCTTGTTACTACTTATCCAGGCATAGAAAGAGTCAGCAAAGAGGTACATGTAATGATTAATCCAGTATTGAGTAACACTAGTTTAGTCATATTCTAACACATAGTGATTATACAGATGGAGAAACAAGTGAAGATACACTTTTGCGAAGCATGGAGGATTCTGCGCACAGGACGAGCTTGAAGGAGAGAAGCGCACCCAATGGATACCAAGACGAAAGCGGCGAGATACGCTATTTTGACCTGCCTACTATACTAACAGCTACAAACAAGTTCGCCGATACTAATAAACTTGGAGAAGGTGGCTTTGGGCCAGTCTACAAGGTCAGGAAGCCTACTTTCCACGATGGACTGATATAGTTAATACTGATGTCTACTTTCATGTCACGTGATATTGTTGTGTGCAATTTACTCTCCCTCACTGCTTATTGGGGAACATGACTACCAAATGCAGGGCAAGCTACTTGATGGGAAAGAAATTGCAGTCAAGAGGCTTTCGATGAGATCGAGCCAAGGCATTGAAGAGTTCAAGAACGAAGTGATGCTCATTTCTAAGCTTCAACACCGAAATCTAGTGAGGCTATTGGGGTGCTGCTTAGAGCGAGGCGAAAAGCTTCTTGTATACGAATACCTAGCAAACTGTAGTCTTGATGCCTTCCTATTTGGTTCAGTCTCTTACCTCTATCTATCCATTTGTCTACTGTGTTCTCTCTGAAGCATTGCTTGCTATATACTAAAAAAAATTCCTATTTTCCCAATGCAGATCCGGTGAAAAGGAGCAAATTAGACTGGACAAAGCGTGCGCACATTATCAGGGGAATAGCAAGGGGCCTTATGTATCTGCATGAGGATTCTCGGCTCAAAATCATCCATCGAGATTTGAAAGTGAGCAATGTGCTATTGGATGACGAGATGAACCCGAAGATATCCGATTTTGGCACTGCTAGAATTTTCGAAGGCAATCAAATCGAAGCTAACACTAACAAGATCGTCGGGACATAGTGAGTTGCTCATATTTGTATTTTCATTGAGTTCATTATTATATAAAAGCTTGGATCATATTATTTTCTTACATAATTGAAATTGACAAAAGAGATGAGGGTGTGTTTGGTTCAGCATTTACAAAGCCCTTTGGGGCCCTAAAGCCCTTTCGGCAAATGCAAATACTATCGAGTAGTCAACCTACAGCCGATGACACTGGCCAATTTGGCTTGCCGGCGGCGACTAAGTTCCATCGGAAAATAGTTCAAGCTTTTTTTATAAAAATAAAATAGCAAAAATCCTTTACAAAGTGTGGTTTTTCTCAAATGACGTTTATATCAAAGTTGCTTTTTAATATTTTTTTAAAATACATTTCACCAAACACTACTTACATTTTGAAAGCCGAAAGGCCTTTGCATTTTCTCCTACTGTATTTCCTTTATTTTTTCTTTCTTTCCCTTGGCTCAAATGTTCTTGTTTCTTCCTTCTTAATGTCTATTATCAACAGTGGGTACATGGCTCCAGAATATGCTATGGAAGGGCTATTTTCAGTGAAATCCGATGTTTATAGCTTTGGGGTCTTATTGCTCGAAATCCTTAGCGGACGAAAGTGCAGCTCTATTTTTAATAACTGTGATCATGGTCAGAGCCTAGTATCAAGTGTAAGCCACATATTTCTTCATCTTTTGCAATTAGGCCATATTGAATGTTGTAATATCTCTGTTTCTTTTGTCAGTTAAAACTAAGAGAAGGTAGGATTTTGACAAGCATGGCTATTGTGGAACGAAGAGAAAGGGCTAGAGTTAGTAGATGCAAACTTGATCGGATCCTGTCTGAGAAACGAAGCTCTAAGATTGATCCATATATCGTTGTTGTGCATTCAAGAGGATCCGAGTTTTAGGCCTACTATGTAGACAGTCGTCCTCATGCTCGGGAGCGAATCAAACCTTCCTCACCCGAAATCGCCTCCCTTCTCTATAGGCAGATCTTTCATGTCGGATTTATCTTCCACCGACGCCGGCACTAGATGCCTCTCTTCCGATAAATCTTCAGCAAGTGCATCAAATTGATTCGGCATATGGTAAAATTCTGTATGTAAAGTCCATGAGATTTAATTATCCCAATTTCATATACATGGATTCACCTCCTTGATATTGTACCATTGGTGAAATTTATAGTTGAATTTCATTTGACATAACATATGGTATAGATGGTTATCAGTGAGGTCGCAACTTCAGCATATTTCTCTTCTCGAATACGAAGTACTAGGTCCAACATGCAATGCCACAAAATGATTAGGATTAACACTACAAAAAATCCCAAACTAATACATTACTGACAATTTTAGCCCCAACTAATTTTTTAACCAAATCCTAGACTAATACACTTATGACAAATTTATCCCAAGCTAATTTTTTAACTGCCAAAAATCCCAAATTGGTATACCTTTGACAAATTTACCCTCCTTCAACTTCCATCAAATTTTACCTTTAAATTTGCAAACATGAATGACACATGGTAATGTGGTATGGTGACGTGGCAAGTCCATGTGAAAATCCATACTATTAAAACTATGCGTCAATTTAGAGTTTTTCGTGGCATTTACCCTATAGATCTCCACAATACCACAACACCATGTGTCATCTAGATTAGCAAATTTAACAGGGAAATTTAACGAAAGTTAACAAATGGAAAATTTATCACAAGTGTACTAGTTTGGAGGTTTTTTGTAATCAAAAAATTAATTTTGGATAAGTTTGTACTTAGAGTTTTTTTGGTAAATTTGTCATTTGTATATCAATTTAGAATTTTTCGTAATATTAATTCAAAGGATTAAGACAAAATGAGCACGCAGAAAGTGTCTATCGTAAAGTAATAGATGAGGCAGGCCAAAGATGACGTTGACCCTTTTGGACATGTGGTCCGGTCTCGTGTTGTCAAACCTTAGCCTCATACAAAAGTATGTTTCGGAGCACTAGGGAAAAAAGGTAGAAAAGTGCGGGAAGTAGGTTTCGTTTTTTATGTAAAGGCCCTTGGACTCGATCATTTCTAAAAGAAATGAGTTTCCGCAAAATCCCAAAAATCTAACCTTCGTAGGGACACGGTGGCAATTGAATTATATAAGAGAAAGTCTCACCCGTTGATAATAAAATTTCTAAACTTTTGTGTGAATTACGGCACTTTAAATAAAAATTAGGGCAAAAAACTTATAAATTAAATCATGATCGGTGAGAATAGGGGATCGATCCCAGTGGACCATAGAAGGTCCCCAAAAAGAATAATTTCTTATGTTCTAGCAACGGCGCAAAAAATGGTGGGGAAAAAGTTTTAAAATGTGTACAGGAAGAGAATTTTCTTTTTTAAAATTTTAGTGACTTAGAGAAAGTGGAATTAAATATTTGTTTGGTTTTTTGTGGAACTTTCTAAAAGCTTGTGCTTTTTGAAAATGACAATGGTTTGATTCGGTTTTGCATTGTATATATGTATGATACATAGTATAGGTATTTATTGAATAAATTACATTGTTTACATATTCGATCAAAATGGAGAAAATTTACGTAAAAATGATTATTTGTAGGAGATCTACATGTTTGACGTCTGATTTATTTCATCTAGGGGGATAAGTCCAGATAAATTATCCTACTGTTTCTCATGGAGTCTTACTCATCCACCATAACTATCAAATCATTGTCAAATTAGGGGACATAACTAGGGTCGGGCTTCCCATTATAATGTAAGGTTATGTCATCAAGACAAAAAAAAATAATGACTAAATTCTTTTTTTTTTAAGATAATCAAATATAAAGGATCTTCACTGTGTGGAAAGTCGTTAACTATTACAATTTGAAACAAAAATTTTGGTCCAATGTGAAAAGATTTAAAATCAAATTGGTCCAATTGAAAGGTTTAAAACTGAATTTATATGGGAAAATGCCACAAAAACCCCGAACTTTGCCCAAAGTGATACATTTACCCCAAACTTTTTTTTGTGACATGAAAAACCCCAAACTTTACCAACCGTGACACATTTACCCCAAACTTTTTTTTGTGACACAAAAAATCCTGAACTTTCGTTATGTGACACATTTACCCCAAAATTGGAGGGCATTTTGGTCTTTTCATTTTTAAAATTTTTAAAATTTTTTTTACTTTTTTTTTAAATTTTTTAATTTTTTTTTTTCCCGGCGTTCGACGAGGGCTGCCCTCGCCGGCGTCGGGCGAGGGTCACCCTCGCCGGCCTTGGGCTAGGGCGGCCCTCGCCGGCGTAGGGCGAGGGCCGCCCTCACCCGTGTCGGGCGAGGACGGCCCTCGCCCGCGTCGAGCAAGGGTGTCCCCGCCCTCACCGGTCCGCCGGCGAGGGCCGCCCTGCGTCGGGCGAGGGGGTGCCCTCGCCGGATCTGGCAAGGGCCGTCCTCGCCCGACGCCGGTGAGGGCCGCCCTCGCCGTCGCCGGCGAGGGCGGTCCGATCGGGCGAGGGCGGGGACACCCTCACCCGACGCAGCCGGGCCGCCCTCGCCCGCGTCGGGCGAGGGTGTCCCCGCCCTCACCGGATCCGGCGAGGGCCGTCCTCGCCCGACGCCGGCAAGGGCCGTCCTCGCCCGACGCCGGCGAGGGCCATCCTCGCCTACGTCGGGCGAGGGTGTCCCCGTCCTCGCCAGATCTAGCGAGGGTGTCCTTGCCCTCGCCCTACGCCGGACGCCGGCTTCCCTCCGCCGGCTTCGCCATGGCCGGCGGAGGAAGAAGAAGAAAAAAAGAAAAAAAAATGAAAAATGAAAAAACAGAATAAAAAGACAAAAATGCCTTTGATGGGGTAAATGTGTCACGGTTTGGGGTTTTTCACGTCACAAAAAAAAAAGTTTGGGGTAAATGTGTCACTTTGGGCAAAGTTTAGGGTTTTTCGTGGCATTTTACCAATTTATATTAATGACATAGGTTTATAACTTTTTTAATACTTGGAGGCATATGCCTCAAACATTTGCTATAAAAAAGAAAATCTAATTATTTATTTTATTAGTTAATAAAAAAATTCTGATCAACGGTTCCATCGCAGGGCTTGGCTAGCGATGACGATTGGTGTTGAATTTGTGGCTCAAGTGCATGAGACCTGGAGAATAGAATAGGTCGAAGTCATGTTTAGAAGGGTCAAGATCGCGTGAATGTGGGGGACTAGGAGACCGGGTCAAATACCTAGCATCTAGCATTGGGCGGGCGCCCAGGCATCACAATCCACGCTCATTGACAAAGCAATTTTTAAGTATTATCTTGACATATTTTGTTTAGAACATGAACGCAGCTTTGTGGAACTTTCTTTTAATTCAAAATGCCAACATTAAGTTTCTATTTCTGGAGCCAAACCGACTTAAAATCGCTCTCTCTAAAATATGAATTTTGAGATGTGAGATCTAAGCACCGCATCGCCCTCAAATGAGCAATCCCTTGGTGGTGTTCACTGTTGCTACTCGGTCCTCTCCTCTAGATCTAAGAAGAAGCGTTGCATCTTTTCAGTCAATGGGAGAAGTCACATTTATCAAGAAAAAAAAATCAATATAAGGAGGGAAAAGGGCTGAACATTCAGACTGTGTTTGGCAACTAGGATAAAATTCATGATAGGATAAAATTTATCTTATGTTGTGTTTGGTGCTTACTTAAGACATGATAAAGAGGGATATAATGACGATATATACCGAATAAAATTATCCAATGGGACAAATGGGATAAAGATGGATATGATTTCTAACACAATTGGAAAGTTATTTTTCTCGAAAAACAAAATTTTTAAATTAACAAAATTAAAATTATATCTTAATATAAATAATATTTGAATTCTAATGTAAGAAATTTAAAATAACAAAAAATAACAATTTAGTTATTTTAATTTAATCTTATTTTTATTTGTATATATTCGAATTTAATTATATTTTATTAAATAATTTCAATATATAAATATATATTTACATTTATTATATATTTTAGTTATTTTAGTATTTAGGTTTTATTAGTACAATCTACCGATTAATAAAATTTTATTAGAGAATGATGGGAAGGGAAGAAAAAAAAAAAAAAGATATTAATTAATAAATGAAAGGAAAATAAAATTAAAAATCAAATAAAATAAAGTAAGCAAGAGTGTCACAAGAGATTTTTACTATATCCGTTTGTAAAATTTTTAGTTCATTTTTACTAATGTGTCGTTTATACTAAACAATGTAAATGATATGATGTGAATATATCCGATTTTGTTACTGTAATCACCAAACAGTGGATGGGATATATCAAAATTCATTGGATTTCATATCTTATCATATTCAGTTCTATCCTGATTAGAAATCCGAACGACCAAACGTAGCCTAAGGTTTTCAAGATCTTTTCCTAACTCAGCTCAAGGCTGGTTTCAAAAAAAACCAAGTAGGTTCAGGGGTTTAAAACACAGGAATTAGGAACCGACCAAACACTACTCGACCCTTGATTCAATCTTGACCCCGTGCAAATGTGAACTAGCTATGCTAGTTCTCGGGTAAAATCGATCTTGAACAAGTGAGCATATTTCCAAAAAAAAAAAAAATTGTTTTATTACCAACTCAAATAACGAAAAGAGGTTTCCTAAAACAAAGTTTCAACTCAATATGGAAAAAAAATAAAATGAAACGGTTATTTTAAATTTAACATACCAAAATTTAGGAAAATGGAGTTCAAGTTTCTAGTTCTACTAGACAGACAGTTTGGTTCTAAATTAGTTCTGGAGTAGACCGATTTAATACCCAATCCTAGATTTTCTGGAATCATTCCAATGGTTCCGTTTCCAAATTCAGCTGCACATGCACTCACTAGTGGTAGCATTCTCTCTAAAATAAAGCAGAAGCGTCAAAATATCATTCGCCCAAGCAGAGAATTTTACAGCAAGAAACCTTCTCCCTCCTAATCTCTCTCTCTCTCTCTCTCTCCCCCTCCCCGTTAACGAAGCTTCCATCTTCCCTCAGGAGCAGCCCTCCACAACCTTTTTCATTAGTCACATACCAAAAGATACACAAATCTCTCTCTCTCTCTCTCTCTCTCTCTCTGAATGGTTTTTCACTAACTTTGAGACTCCTTTTAGTCACCGAGAGTAAACAGGAAATTCCCATATCTAGAAGTGGAGGTGGCTTTTGATAAGTACATAAATCAAGCCGACCTTTATCATCGACGAATTGCACGATTTGCTTTCCTCGCCTAACTTAAACGACTTGCTTTTCCCTCACCAAACTTGGATGGCATTGGGACAGCTGGTACCCTCCCTACTTTCACATCCTTTACTAATTATTTTCACTTTCTGTAGTGCAGATAGGCAATCATAATCACTTTTGAACTATTTCTTTATGTATGTCCAAAAAAAAAAAAACTATTTCTTTATGTACTCGCTTTTTGTCGGTTTCGTCACTAATGCCAGGCAAAAGACCGAAGATGCTCCCCCGCCCGTGTATAAAGAGAGTGCAGTTTCCCTTTTTGGCCTTTTACTGAAGTCCCCTCAACATGAACACTCGATTCCTGCTCTCAGCCCTCTTCTTCTTCTTCACAGTCCTAAGCGTTGCACATGCTCAAGGAAGGGGACCCGTCTCAAGAATCACAAGAACTCGTGATCTTTCCAACGAAACTCATCACTGGAGACACACCCAGATGACGAAATCACAGGTGACTGGTGTCAAGTTCAAGTCTTTTTCACCTCCAATGGTGCAAGCAGGTGTCTTGTGCTTCGTAGCAGCTGCTATTTCAAGCGCGGGCGGGATTGGTGGTGGCGGGCTTTTCATGCCGATTCTCGCTATAATTGCAGGCCTTGAGCTCAAGACAGCCTCGAGCATCTCGGCTTTCATGGTCACTGGTGGATCGATTGCGAATGTCATCTGCAATTTGGTCATCAGGAGCCCCAGGTCTGGTGGCAAGTGCCTGATCGACTATGACATCGCGCTCCTCTCAGAGCCATGCATGTTGTTGGGAGTGAGTGTTGGGGTCATATGCAATGTTGTCTTCCCTGAGTGGCTCATCACTGTACTATTTGCACTCTTTCTTGCTTGGTCCACCATCAAGACCTGCGGAAATGGGGTCTCGTATTGGAAGCTGGAGTCACAGGAAGGGAGAGAGATAGTACACTTGGAAAATGGGTCTGTGAAAGAGGGGGTTCTTGATGGGTCTGAGGAAGCCAAAACTGCAAAAGAGCCTCTTTTGCGTGTTGAACCAGAATGTCCAGACAAGTTTCCATGGATGAAATTGGGGGTTTTGGTTCTGGTCTGGTTTTCATTCTTCTTGGTGTACGTTCTTCGTGGAAATCGATATGGGCAGGTTTGTTTCTTCTGTTATTATTTTTTTGTTGTTTTCTTTTATATCTCCTTTAACTCCACTATCATCTTAGATAAGGCTAAAGAATTATCATGCCTCCTGTCATTGAATTAGGTGAATGAATACAATATACCAGAAGATCTGTCCATTTTGTTATCATCCTCATTTTTTATTTTACAATTATAGATCATTCTCAATATAAAGATTTTAGACAGATCGTGCTGGATCTTGTTGCCTTCTTCTTATCTAGTGAGTCACCTCTTGAACTGAATTTTTAAGGAAATGATGATTAGGATGTTTATGGATTTATCTTAATAATGATATTGCGAAAGGAGTTTTGTGGAAAAAGTTGCTGCTCGTGCCGGGGACACTTCGTCATGTCACAGAACAGCAGATTTGTTTGCTTTGTGTTCTATAATTCAGGGATGATTCGCTTGATTCTTAAATGTGGGACTCCTGTGGGCTATATTTTTAATATTCTAATCCACCGTGTCAGAAGTTAAAAAAAAAAAATTGATTATTTTAAAGATACATATACAATTTTATTCTTATTTTTATTTTTTGGCTTTTAAACAGATTACTGGAAGTCAATGTTTGATCGAACAAAAGAAGATTAATAGACTCGAAGCTTAAGATGGAATTTTTTTTTTTACTACAAAACAAAGCCAAGAATCAAGAATCAAAAGCTCCACAAATATCTCCAAAAAGAAATTAGATCCATTATTTCTTGTTTTTGTCTCCTTAGAATGGTCCTTTTAACAGATCTTTTGACATTCACTCTGGTGGTATATCGAAAGCTTCTTTCTTTTTTTCTCATCTTTTCCCAAAACTGAAGCATCTCCTTCCACTCATATAGAGTACATGTTTTTCTATGGATGGTGACTCATTAGTCATTAGCTTGCTCTAAATCAATTTTAAAGTGTCAACTGATGGAAGTGATCTACATAGACTTCAATGTAGGTTTGAGTTGCTTTCAGTGCATGCCACGTGGAAAATGCTTTCAGCTAGCAAATCAAAACCTAGAAAGAAACCAACAAATAAGCTCCAGAATCGCAGTCTCGGATGTTGCCATGAAACTGCTATACCGATACCATGGTCCTCTTTCTTGTCTTGTATTAGCATGACACTGACCATAAATGGCCACTTCATGATGGAGTTGCCACTCATCTCTGGCCCACCGCACCATTTCTTGCTTAAACTCTACATATCACTAGCCTGCTGCTTAATTTTCTTCTTTTATTTTTCCGCCTTCCTGAGTAAATCTTTGCAAAGATTCTTCATGTGACTGTCCTGCAATACGATACTTCCCTCCAAGTTTGTACGACAGATTTGATGTGGATGGTCTTTGAAATTATGTGCAGAGTATCATCCCAATTGAGCCCTGTGGTCCAGGATATTGGGTACTTTCATCCATTCAGATTCCACTAGCTGTGGCCTTTACTTCATGGATCCTTTTCAGGAAAGAAAGCATCCAAAATCAAGTTTCAAGCCAGCAGGTCTTTACTTATATAGTGAAAAAGATTAATAAGAACCGTAAGAGTTGTTTTAGTAAACTAAGCTCGATAACTTGAACTTCATTAAGATGTGGTTCTTTTTTAAAGGACATTGATGACCTGAACAGAGAAGAACCAGCCAACAGGCTTATTTTTCCAGTGATGGCACTGTTAGCTGGACTTTTGGGCGGAATTTTCGGAATAGGTGGTGGAATGCTAATAAGCCCACTCCTCCTGCAAGTGGGAATTGCACCTGAGGTAACTTCTTGGTCACATATCATTTGTGACTCTATCGTTTCCTCGCATGAGCTGGGATAAATTATTAGGTGAAGTCACTTGAATGTCTAGCATCATAGACGAAGCCAATTGTAGAAAACCCGTGAGGTCCATATCCTACATGAAGGCTGAATCTGTCAGGCCGAACCCAATTCAGATTTTGTTAGGCATAACCTGCACTACATCTTGCAGGTTACAGCAGCAACTTGCTCATTCATGGTTTTCTTCTCGTCCACAATGTCGGCGCTCCAGTATATCCTATTGGGGATGGAGCACACAGAGATCGCCCTGATATTATCCTTTATTTGCTTCGCCGCATCACTTCTGGGAATAATCGTGGTTCAAAGGGCCATAAGTATATACGGGAGGGCCTCGCTCATCGTGTTCTCTGTCAGCATTGTGATGGCATTGAGTACGGTTCTCATCACCGGATTCGGAGCTGTTGAGGTCTGGAACGACTACATTTCGGGCAAGTATATGGGATTCAAACCTCCCTGTTGACGACTCTTGCACATGGAAAATTTTCGGTAAGCGCGCATGCTATAAAAGTTATAAACAGCTCGCTCCTCTTCAGCTAATATGGAATAGGGATTAGGCCTATCCCATTTGTGGGATCAGGCCAACATATTAGAACTTGTCTCTCTACGGGAGATTGTTCCAATAGACTAGTTTACGATATCGGGTGTAAAGTCGGGAGCGGAAGGGCCGTGCATGGAGATTTCTTGACCTGGAAAGATGATCCTTTGAATAATCTTGTAAGAAAAGTATGATAAACCTTGCCGTGAGACTGACTTTTCGATGTTAAGCACAATAAAGCATGCAATTCCACGACGTATCTTATCGCTCAAAATTAGAAACAAATCCCACTACCCTGATCGAAATAAAACTATAAAGGGAATTATTTTGATTCAGTCATCTCGGTTTGGATTTGGTCAGTTGAATATTTAATGTTGAATACCGAGTAATTACATAGTTCCCCCGTTACTGTGATATCTTTTATGACGATTCAAGTTTAGCAAGTGATTCCAGAAATCGAAGTAATGCACAGACGAGACAGGCAATTTAGTTCACTGATGACGAAAGACACAAACATTGACATGAGACTCCCATCTTTAGAGGTGACTTCAGTTGCATAAGGGGGGGAGACTTTAATTTCTACATCACATGCAGTCGAAAGATCAATACATTGTGAAGATTGATGCATGGCATTCTCCAGGAAGTATCAGGAAATATGCAGCTTTACAATTCAAGTGGCCGTATCATCCACGGAATTAGTATAGTACAAATTTCAAGTGATTATCTGCGGAATTCGTGTATATGCCTTCTTCTCGAAGGTTCTCGCAAACTAACAATGGATGAGATACTTTGATGTTAACAATTTATCGAGAGGAGATGATCTAAAAACTTGAACTGCAAGGTAGAGAGATCGGCAGAGGATGAATGTTGTCCATTGAACTCTAAAGACAAAGGTAAAAGATAGTTGTGATAGGAATCACACACCGATTCTAGAAAAAAAACACAAGTAAATAATTCACACAAATGAAATATAATAATAATAATAATAATAATAATAATAATAATAATAATAATAATAATAATAATAATAATAATAATAATAATGATGAAAAAACACACAAGAAAATTTGTTATTGAAGTTCATCTAGACTCAAGCTACTTTGCATCCCTTCGAATTATACTAGATTTCAAAGAAAGTAGGCAAATAATGATAATCTTCTCTCAAGATTAACGCACAAAGAGAAAACACTCACGAATAAAAAACCACTTTTTCTTCTCTCTTTGCTGCACACACTCGCATTTTTCTTCCTATTTGGTCGTCACTATCTCTCCTTTGTCTTTCTCTCTAGTTTCTTCTTAGCTATCACAACTGTCACCTCTCAATAGCTAATATGTGAAGTGTAACTTTTAACCTAAAAGTAAAATGAACCGTTACCTCTCAATAGCTAATATGTGAAGTGTAACTTTTAACCTAAAAGCAAAATGAAGAGAAAAGATAGGAAAACCCTTAATAAAAAGTCTAGCTTCACCTACCAACATCTCCCACTTAAAGATAAATGCACTCAATGCACCAAGTGACTTTGCATTCGTCCACTCTTTTTTTTTGGGGGGAGATGGTCAAGCTTGCATCCGCTTCAAAAGCTAGTAACCGGAACTTGTGCTTTTGCAATCCAAGTCATCAACTAATGTGGAGTAATACAAATGATACTAGTACAAAAAGATACTTCTCTATGTCTACTTCCTTAGTAAACATGTCCGATGGATTCTTTGTGTTAACTATTTGATATCTATGCACATTTGTTTCGAGTCTATTCGATCCTTCTCATAAGATTTTCTCTGTTTCTTTAATTAATACCAAGCCTTGATTACGATCCTTGAAAAGACCTTTCCACATCAAGAAGATGTGGTTGTGTATGGATGTGATCAAGCATTCAACTTCTTTTTAGGAAAATATGTATTGCTCGAATTTTATAATCATGTCCCAACTATCTTTCGTCTAAAGAGGATGTGCCTAATTTTATAAAAGGAGCCGTCCTTGATCCTTGAGCCTAGATTTTGCGAAAGTGAATATACCATTATTGAAAGATCTCACCATGAATTTTGTCATTTTGAGATCAAACCAATCAATGAGATCTAAGCACCATGTCGCCTTCCTCAAGTGAATGACCATACCATAGAAAATTGGTTTGCAAAACCTAGTTTTCCATAAAAAAAAAAAAGGAACATGAAAGGAATCAAGGATCATAAAATATATATTTGAGAACCCTGAGATAAACCGCTCTCAAGTCACCTTCCTCAATGCTGACAACCCTGAGCGACGGCGATTGCCACGTCACTCCGCAGTCCCTGGAGAAAATATTGGCTAGGTTTTACACTCCACGTCAGCGAGATGTAAGACCACTCAGCGATCGACACGTGTCTCCATGTAGGCAGAGGCGTCGGAGCTTTAAAATTTGCGCGCGCCGCTCCTAGGGCCCACCACTGACGCTCTCTCTCCTCTGCGACCTCTGCTCTCCTGTCCACTCGTCCTCTCTCTCCTCTCTCTCTCCCCGTTCTCCCCGTTCTCCGTTCCGTTTTGCGAGAGAACAAAAGTCACAGGGCTTCTCTCCGAATGCTCTTCCGCTCCTCTACTCTCTCTCCTCCGCTGGTTGCCCGCGACGCCTCCTCGCTGGTTGCCTGCGACGCCGACGTCCTTTCCACCTCCGCCGACGCCTCTGCTCTCCTCCGCTAGTTGCCCACGACGCCGACGCCAACGCCCGACGCCCACCTCTACCTCCGCCAACGCCTCTGCTCTCTCTCCTCCCTGCGACGCCTCCGCCGACGCCCTCCTCCGCCTCCGCCGAAGCCTCGACCGATCGTTCGGCTGGGGACTCTGCTCATATCTCACAAATAGCGTCCTCATCAGGTACCGCAGTAGCTTCTCGGTCTTTGATTATCTTTGCTCGTTGTTATTTGGGCAAATCTGTTCCGGCGACTCGAGTGCGAGCTCACGCGCTTCTTCGACCTTGTGGACTTCTTCGCAGTGTCATCTGCTGCGTTGCGGGGGTTCTAGCTCTGCTTTTGCTGCCGACGCCGACGCCCAACGCCCACCTCCGCCTCCCCGCGACACCTCCACCGACGCCCGCCTCCGCCTCCACCTCAGCCTCGACCGATAGTTCGGCTGGGGACTCTGCTTATATCTCTCACAGCGTCCTCGTCAGGTACCGCAGTAGCTTCTTGGTCTTTGATTATCTCTGCTCGTTGTTATTCGGGCGAATCTGTTCCGGCGACTCGAGCGTGAGCTCATGCGCTTCTTCGACCTTGTGGACTTCTTCACAGTGTCATCTGCTGCGTTGCGGGGGTTCTGGCTCTGCTTTTGCTGCCGACGCCGACACCCGACGCTCACCTCCGCCTCCCCGCGACACCTCCGCCGACACCCGCCTCCGCCGAAGCCTCGACCGATCGTTCAGCTGGGGACTCTGCTCATATCTCACAGCGTCCTCATCAGGTACCGCAGTAGCTTCTTGGTCTTTGATTATCTCTGCTCATTGTTATTCGGGCGAATCTGTTCCGGCGACTCGAGCGCAAGCTCACGCGCTTCTTCGACCTTGTGGACTTCTTCGCAGTGTCATTTGCTGCGTTGCGGGGGTTCTGGCTCTGCTTTTGCTGCCGACGCCGACGCCCGACGCCCACCTCCGCCTCCCCGCGACGCCTCCGCCAACGCCCGCCTCCGCCTCCGCCGAAGCCTTGACCGATCGTTCGGCTGGGGACTCTGCTCATATCTCACAGCGTCCTCGTCAGGTATTGTAGTAGCTTCTCGGTCTTTGATTATCTCTCGCTCGTTGTTATTCGGGCGAATCTGCTTCGCGACTCGAGCGCGAGCTCACACACGACCTTGTGGACTTCTTCGCAGGTGTCATCCGCTGCGTTGCGGGGTTCTCTCTCGCTTTTGCTGCTGCCGATTCTCGCCAAGAACACCTACATTTCCGAAAACGCCCTCATGCCAGGTCGATACTCATTCTTTCTCTGTGAATTTAATTGACTAATACCATGGATTAGCATTTTCGTTACTGTCATGTTCTTCCTTTTGACCTCCTCCGATGTAAGATGCAGCACTACATTTCTCTCCATCGTGCAATTAGCAAATAGCATACTCTAACTGAGAAGAGCGCTCTCTCTCCTCCGCTGGTTGGCCACGACGCCGACGCTGACGCCCACCTCCGCCTCCGCCTCCGCATCCGCCGACGCCGATGCACTCTCTCCTCTGCTGGTTGCCCGCGACACCGACGTCGACACGTGTCTCAATCATTTGTTCTAATATTCGATAGTTCTTTGTTTGACAAAGGAAGCTGTTGTTGATGCTGGAATATTCGATGGATCATTAGGTGTTATCTAGCAATATCTGCACTAAAGGTTCTGAATGCCCGCGGAAAGTTGGGTAATCTATTGCGGCCTGTCAAGGTATATGAAAACTTTGCTGCTTATTTTTCTTGAAGCTTCATTCGTGCCTTTGGCCATGTACTATTTTGCCTATAGAGTAGCATTCTTGCATCATTATTCAAATGCCCGGAATTGACATTTGCTGGATGCACTGGAAGGTGTGGATTTTTCTTTTTAGTCTTATCCTTTAGGAGTTCATATGGAATAGGATAGCTAGCACCTGAAATCACAGTCATTGCTAGAAAATTATGTTATATGTATTTGCATTTAATTGTATGGGAGAACCATGTACTTGGAGGTGACAGATTTCAATGATTTAATTCATGTAGGAAATTATATATGTCGTTATGTAATAAAACACTCGCAACTTTCTTATATGGTGTTTCATGTCGCATTGACAAGCTTCTAGGAAGTAAAATCTCCCCATAGACGATCATCGGCAGAGCAACAGTAATTACCCTTAGCTAGCAGTGCCAAACCACATGTTGGAGGATGATGGCCACATAGTAACCATGAAAACCGACGGATGTTGATTACTAAGAAAGTCAGCTGATTACTAAAAAAGCGAGAGGCTCTACGAAGAGAGAAAGTCAGGGAGGGTGAGTTTGAGAGCAGCGCACAAGAACGCGACCCAGACTGGAGACAATTTCTTTAGTTCCTTTCCTTGACACATCCAGAGCGCACCTGAAATAACTGAGTGCGGGTATTCGGGGCTAGTAGATAAAGCTGCTTTGGTGTTTCTTATTCTTTTTCCTGCGCTTTTATTTTGAAGAGTTTCTCTGGAAGTTGGAGAGAGCGAGAGAGAGAGAGGAGAGAGAGAGAGCGGCTTTTGAGTACCTTCGCTGCCCAGCAAATAGAAGTAGAAGCCATTTGACGTAAAACATGGTACCTGATGTCCTATGAATGTACTTAATGGTGCTATCAATTTGCAGGTGGATGACAGCGATGCTAATTGACTTCTACATCAACGTTGCTGCTCTTTCTGTTTGTTTTGTATTTTATTAGAAGGGAACTCTTGAAGAACTATTTCTATTTTGAAGACATCACCTCAATTAATTTGCACGTATAAAGTTATCGAATGGCTGAATCAGAGGTAATTCTTTACTCATACAATGTGAAATATATTTTGTCATACAATGTGAAATATATTTTGTTTTCTTTTGATGTTATTTTTTTTTATTGATTATTTATTGTTCATTTCGTTGCAGTATGAAACTTCTCATCTTGCACATGTAATGCGTGATATGGAAAATGATTTTGAGTTTGCCATCGGGATGGTTTTTTCTAATGAAGTTGAAGCATATCATAAGTACGTGGCTTATGCAATTGGAAAAGGATTTGGAGTGAGGAAGGGTCATACGGTTAAAAATAGAAAAGGAGAAGTAACCCGACGAACATATTTGTGCAATTGTGAGGGCCATTCTGTCACCTCATCTGATCAAAACAAGAAATTTGAGAGGGCTGAAGTTAGATGTGGGTGTCCTGCTCATATCAAATTTAAGGTTGATAATGGTGTCTATGAGGTTATAGAGTATGTTTCTGAGCATAATCATGCATTTGTACCGGAAGATCAAAAGCATTTGATTAGATGTGGAAGGATGATATCCGATACTTGCAAAGGTGTTTTAAGTGGCATGATGAAAGCAGGCATTGGTGGGACTACGGCATATAAGTTCTTAGCAAATGAAGCGGGTGGAAGTAAAAATTTGGGTTTCATTCTACGTGATTGTCAAAAATTTTTACAGACAGAAAGCAATAAGATTATAGAAGGGGGAGATTATCAACAACTTTTGAATCATTTCCATCGCATGTAAATGCAAAACCCAATGTTTTTCTACGCTGTACAAGTAGATCAAGAAGGTAGATTGACAAATTTATTTTGGAGAGATAGTTTGTCCAAATTCGATTACAATTGTTTTGGTGATGTGCTAGTGTTTGATTCCACGTATCGAACTAATAGATATAGTTTGATTTGTGCACCTTTTGTTGGGGTTAATCACCATTGGAAAAATACTCTGTTTGGTTGTGCATTTTTGTTGGATGAGACGGCGGAATCATTCATTTGGTTATTTAATGTGTTTTTGGAGTCTATGGGAGATAAGGCTCCTAAAACCATATTCACTAATCAAGATCAAGCCATGGCAAAAGCCATTAGAATGGTGTTTCCGAATACACAGCATCGTTTATGCACTTGGCACATCATACAAAATGCCATTAAAAACATTCCACAGCTTTACCATAAGCCGGATTTTAGAGATAAGTATTTTTTTAGGCTTATGTATAGATGCAAATCGGAGGACGAATTTGAATCTACTTGGATGGAAATGGAAGAGGAGTGGGATATTCAGAACAACAATTGGATTCAGAGATTATACGGCCTTAGACATAAATGGAGTTCAGCTTTTGGTCGTGATATTTTTTCATGTGGTATAAGGTCAAGTCAAAGAAGTGAGAGCACTAATAATGTCTTCAAGCATATTTCGAAGACGACGTCATCCCTTATAAAATTTGTCTACTATTATGAAGAGCAACTGAAGCACATGAGAGAAATTGAAATTCAAGATGATTACAGGTCTCGTGGGAAGCTCAGATTGCAGGTTTCGTCTAATGAGCTCCTGAAACATGCTGCTGCAGTCTATACCCATACTATTTTTCAGAAGTTTTCTGAAGAATTAATGGAATGTCTCTCTGAAGATGTTTCAGGTACTACATTTGATGGATCGGTTTATTCATATACCATAAGGTGTCGACATGAATACCTTGTCAGATTTAACCCTGTAGAGTTATCAATTTCTTGTGAATGCAAATTATTTGAGTCAAAAGGGTGGTTGTGTCGCCATGCATTGTACGTGTTGAATCAGAATAAATCGATAGTTAAGAGCATTCCATCTCCCTATATTTTGAAAAGATGGACTAAGGGTGCCAAAGAAGGGATTGTGAATGATGAATGTTTGCCACCTAGTCCGTCTACATTTAATCGATTTTGCACATTAATGCAAGAATCTTTTAAGCTGATGAGTTTGGGAGCCAAAGATGTAAACACTATGCAGATAGTGAGGGAGAATATGCAAATAGCAAATGGTCAAATTTCATCATACAATTCAAGTATGGCCGTGGCTGATGATGCTGGTGATGATGGTGATAATGAGGCTTCTTTGTGCGATATCTTGATATTAGACCCCCATCGAAGGAAAGGAAAGGGAATCAGTTATGGAAGACTAAAAAGTTCAACTGAGAAAAAGAAGAAAAAATCTATCAAAGGAATGCCCCCAATGCAAATAGACAATCGAGGTAACATTATTTTGGTTAATATGATCAGTTAAATTTTCCGTTTATGTTGCATGATGCTAATTAACATTTTGTTGCTTTTTAATGTAGAGTTGGTTGTTCAAGCAACACATAGTGAAACTCATTTTCCAAATTATTTGAGTAAAAAATCAGTTTCAAAGTATCCTTTATCCCAACAACATTGGTGGTCCTACCATGAATTTTCATAATCAGGTATGTTGCTCTTAGCTTTCCATTTTTATTTACATTTTACTAATTTGGTAAACAAATTTGTATAGATGCAACAACCACCATACATCATGCCATCGGGGATTATGAATGGATTTCGCCAATTTCCTAATCAGGTATTGAATAGCTATATATAAAGAGTTTAATTGGTGATCAATCAGTTTGTATATTTTTCAAGTTACTATGCCTCTTTATAATGGTAGAAAACACTTTCTCAAAAGTTACAATCATTATGATAATTTAATTGCATTATGGTAATGGGGTCATTTTTTTTAATGTAGATGCAATCATCATATATCATGCCGCCAAGCAATTTCAATGGATTTTCTCCATTCACTACTCATGTATTTATTATGAATCATTTTATTTGTTAGTATTATTTCAACTTTTTGTTACAATTGTAATATTTACTATTAGTAGCTTATTTTTTGATAGATGTTGGAGTACAATAATAGATCTCATGGAACCATTCTAAGTCAGGTACAATTTACTTTTTATTGATATGGGATTATTTGAGACATTTATCTAAGCATATTATTTAGATAAATATTAATATATGTCATTTTCTTGTACAGGGGTCATCAAACTCTTTTCAACATCTTGAGATGAATAAATCCGGAGGCCCCTGTGAAAGCATAGATAATGCATGGTCGCAACATAAATAGCCTAGAGGAACCCTCATATAGTATAGTGCTTGTGTTGTTTACAAGTTTTCAACTGGGTGGGATTCTCTGCATGGAGATGCTTGTATTTGTATTGTATCTTGCTATTGTCCCTTTTGGTTCCTTTTGTGACAATATTTCATCTAGAAATGAATTTTTTGTGCTGTTAATGAAATAGTTCAAATCAAAATTTTCAATTGTGATCTAGATGTACTTTGGAGGTTAGTGCTGGTCTCTTCTTTGCTTATGGATAAGTAAGTAAATGAAGGTTGAATCTTCATGACCCTGGAACTTTCATGAGTTTGTTGATTGCTTGTGTGCATTTAAGTGCCATAAGTTACGAGATTGAACAAACTTATGCTATAAATCTCTGCTCCATTTCCTTAATTATTTATCACATTTTCCATTTATTTTTTCCTCTTCTTTCCAGGCCAAAGAGAAGGTCAAAAGGGCTGAGAAAGCTCTAGCAAAAGTGCAGGAGAATCTTAGACCAGCAGACCTTCCAGTTGATTTGGAAACCATATTTTTTCCTCTCAAAACTTGTAATGTTCAGTAACATAATCACGAGTTGGCATTGAATACGAAAAGTATTTGCTGACCGCAATCTCGTTCTAACACCAGAATTCTCCGGGATTTGATGCTAGTGGTCATTGAGACCGTAGCAGAGATATAAAACTGTTAGTCTAGCAAGAAACTACTCCAACTATTCAAGTCATTTCTCGCGTCCTGTATCTATGCTTCAAAGTATGCATGGCATTCGCCTGTTACGTGCCAACTTCATATATATATAACCTGAAACCTAATATTGTTGATATGCATGGTACAAGAACTATGAGTGAAATAACAGCCTTGCATTCGAATATGGGATGTAACTAAACCAGATTTTGACAACCCAAAGTGAAAAATTACAGATAAAGATAAAGAAGGGAGATCTTTCATTCTGTGTAATTTTAAGTATTACAAGGTCTTCTGTGCCACACAATCGAATTCACTATAATTTCACTTCATGGGATTTCTCCAATCCCCTAAGCAGAAAAGTCTCCATACATTTTGTTTCTTTTTTTGCCACCATGGGCTCATAATCTTTCTTTCAATGGTATTCTGTAAATTTTCTTCTGAATAAATTATCCACCAGAATCCCTTGAGCGGCCTTAAATTCAGCAGCTCAGTGACGCTAATGTAATACCGGCCAACCTGAGCACTAGGCCAAGGAACTTTCTGATTTAGCCGTGGCATCTTCGGCTAACAAGATTTCTTGAACCTTGACAGCATGCGTTCATCTCTCTTATGCACCCAAAATTGCATCACGGAGAAAGGAGACACTTCTCCTTTTAGCCTTACTTCCTTCTCTTTGTTGATTCGCAAATGCACCCAGGGAGCGGATTTGCATAAAAACTTTCCTCTAGTTTTGGGAATTCCTCGGACTCCCTCAAATACGGAGCTCCTGTTCGATCTCTGTGAAGTTTCTTCACTTTGGAACTGAATTTCTTCCAAGAAATCTTCCCCTCATCTAGTTCATCAACCAGTTTAACAAAATTCATCCTGCATGCACAAAGAGGAGATGAAGATGAGATGCCTGTCGATGATCCATATCAGGACAGAAACAAAACCAAATATCAAAATGGGGAGAAAAATAAAACAAATCAGACAAACTGAAAAGAGTAGGAACAGGATAATAGTTACTTGTCTGGATTGTCTTCTTGAAATTCTCGAACCGCCTATGGCCTTGAACTGCTTTCGCCATATTCCCATCATAAGTATAAAGAGACAGGCTGAGCAAGGATATGATCTCTGCTTCAGACATCAGATATTAATTACAGTTAAAAGTGTTGTGGTCATGAGAAATAGATCACTATTTCATCTCCGAACAAAGTCATATGCATTTAGAGCTATGGTTTATAATAAAATCAGGTAACTGAAAGTGCATGAGCACATGACCTCAAAAAACAAACTTGACAGCAAGGTACTGAGCACCCAACATAGAAGTGCTAACCTTCCAGGCCTGTATTCAAGTATGAGGTTGTATAGCTGAACAAAAAAATCTTGCAAATCAACGTTCAAAGCATCGAGATTGTTCCTCATTACTTTAAAAGCAATGATGCAACAGCGAAGTCTTTCCGAGACGGTCACGCATTTTCCTGAACTGTCCGATTTTCCACCAGAACATGCAAGCTTTTTAAGGTAATTCATGAGATCTCCAATATAATCCAAGTCAATCATGTGAGAAAATTTTCCTAGACCATCCAAACATGATCCAAGGAGTGGGTGAGCCTCAGTCACATGAGTTGTACCAGTATCTCCATTAAGTCTGTAAAATAAACAAAAGAATGAAGTGATCACAGTATATACCACTCACAAAGACAATTTCTAACTCAACTTTATGCACATATTTTAGGTTGATTATAGAGAAAGATTAAATCAACACAGCAAATGGACAGCATCACTTATAATTAAGAACCACACCTTAAATTCGTCCTATGAATTTTTTCATATCAATCTGAAGACCTGACCAATATTGAAACCCCACTTTCAGTGTCTGATAAAACATTTGCTTTGACACGGTACTACGCACCAAGACCAATATGCCCTACCATGTTCGAATATTTCACTATAGTGTCAAAACCATACAAAATGACACATGAAATCACCTGGGCACAATTGACTGCATAGTATGCTTCACAATACGAAAATATATCTCAAATACGGCAGAAAGTGTCTCTGACTGCATCCTTCAGTGCTCCATAATATCTGGATCGAAGGTAGCTGCTTTATAATCAGCAGCAACCTGTTTACATCACCAAGCACCTCAATTTTATGATATGAAATTAGAAAATGAGAGAAAGTAGGCAGTTGTTGCATAAGAATCCCTACCTCTTCCCTCATTTTCGACATCATTTCTTGCCTAGATTTCTTTCTATCATTCGGTTGTGGATGGCTTGATTCCTCTGGTCGGTTTCCTTTCTTATAATTCTTCTTTTTAACTTTTTTATCCTTATCTGGTGCTTCAGATCTATGAAGGTCCTCGTCAAATGACAGAGATATAAGTACCTGAAAAAGCATTTTGATAGTTACAACAGAGAGAGAGAGAGAGAGAGAGGATGGGAGGGGTTAAACAAAATAACAAAGTAATTGAAACGCAAAAGTTCAAAATAGTGACCTATTAAACATACGTGGATATTTGACCAAAAAGAGAACATACTTGAATCGAGTCAGGATGCATCTGACAATTATGAGCTTTCACATAATTTGCAATCAATCGAACAGCTGCTCCAGTCACTTCACCACTGTGTTTACCCTCATTTGTAAAGAGTGACTTAATAGTGTCACAACAAAGTTTCCTGATGATATACATTCACATCTTTTATTCAAGAGAAGAGTAGAGAGGAAAAGGGAAAAATATACATGCGAAGAAATGCTCAAGGAATATGACCAGAAAACTAGAAGTAGAATTGTCTTTGACGTGTCATCGTAGCACTTGACTCTTTAAGGACTAGCTCCTTTTCTTGTAGTCCCAACTTCGTACCAAAAAGTAAAAAGGTACAATAAATAGAATGTTATCTACTATTTTTCAGACTAAAACATAAAAAAGATCATACTACATTGCATGCGTGACTTCATACAAGGGCACATGCACACATGCTCACAGATTTACATAACCACAAACATAAGCCATTGCATCTCTAAATGATTGCTAAGCAATGCTTCATCTATTTCCCTTTTGTTTGGGCAGGGAACTTAGACCAAAAGCAAGCAACAACTTATATTCATAGATAAAACAACATTGGTGATCTTATGAGTTCATCTGCCACAGA
Source organism: Eucalyptus virginea (assembly GCA_014182375.1). Taxonomy (NCBI): domain Eukaryota; kingdom Viridiplantae; phylum Streptophyta; class Magnoliopsida; order Myrtales; family Myrtaceae; genus Eucalyptus; species Eucalyptus virginea. The sequence goes on along the minus strand of CM024521.1, from coordinate 12,051,381 downwards.
AACACCCAAGCCATTCACAAAATGAGAATAGAATTCTGCACCCAAATGACCACATTAACAAAAGACTATTCTTCGAAGTTCTCAATTATTCAACCATTCTCCTCATCTAGTCAACCAAAGGTCTTATTTTTATTGCAAACTCTTAACATAAGAAGAATAATGAGAAGTTGAAAATATATGGCTAAACCTTATGACTTCATCTGAGGAACTTATGTTTCTGACAACAACTTCAACCAAGCTCTCGCAATAATTGAAATGAGGAACAGCATCTAGCAAAGTACAAATGCAGCGAACCACCGCATGTTGATACAAGGAGACTTTTTCTAAAACCATCAACTTCTGCAGGTAGGCCTGTTAAATAAATTTTGAAATAGCTCAGAGTAGATAAAATTGGATTGAAACAAATTCTTAATCAACATTAAACTAACTAAAACAGGAATGTGTAAACCAAGATTTGTAGTGTTTTTTGTCCCATTTCTGGTGAGTGCACTTCATTCAACAATCACAAGAAAATCAAGTAAAACCTTGTACGCAGACAGAAGTGTCGATTCATAATACCGCATCTTCTTGACATCCTTTGAAACTTTCATCACCAGCTCCTTCTCAGTAGGAAGTCTAATGCGGTAGCTATAATATCACAACAAAGGAAAACATCACAACAGTGCCGAGGGAACACATGGAGAGTAGACGTAACTGTAAAGATCACATCAAAATAAACTCGGCAACATACCCAGGAATGATGTCTTTGAACACAGCTAACAAAGATAGAAGCCCAAGCTTAACGATAGCATGATTGTGATCATTGCACATCTGCAGCATTTCTTTTAACAGTTTAATATTAGACTCTGGGTCAGCAAGCAGAGCAATTCCCAGTTCCACAAGTTTACACTTCTTAGTTTCAAATGACTCTTCTGCAGTGATGTCCTCTTTCAACTCAGCCTAAAGAAAACATGACATTGCATAAAGATGAGAAGAAATGTATTGATGTTAAAGTACTGTATGATAACTGTACAATGATACTAGCAAACTTGTGATAAACATCTAGGCATAATATCAAGTCCAAATCTTCATTGCATCTAAACCAATGACTCAGTATAAGCAAGCTAAAGTGATCCCACAAGATATATGCACAAGTTAAAGCAAAGCTTACTTTGACATAAATTGGTAGATGACTGATGTAGGTATACCAAGAATGTGTCAAAATGGGTACACTAAATTATGTGACATGAATTAAATTGGTCATGACAAGAGTAGATTCAAATCACAAGATGGTGACTTATTCATATATCCAATGTTAACATCATTTAGTATGATGGTAATTGTATAATTTTAGTATATCTAGAATTATTCTTGACAACAATGGAACACCAGTAAATTTTCTAGAAAGGATCGGCCCCTATTTCCTTTCTACTGAATTTAAGGTACACGATAAAAACAGAGCATAGGAATTTAAAAGCTTGTCTTAGCTACCATAGAATCCTAGTTAAAACAACAATATCACACAATCAATGAATCAATGGAGTGAAACTGGTCTTAACAGTAATCGCTATAAAAAAGCTACCTCGGAACAACTCAAGGTTCTGCATAGTGGCATGATCGAGATTAACAATTGGAGGCAACCCCTTGCTTGCAGCGGCCAATTCCATCAGCTCCAGCTGTTCATCCTCCATAAGCTCCATGGATTCCTTGGCAATTCTGCGAGCAGTGGCCTTCTCCACTGCAGCTTTTCATCTCTCTGCTTCTTTTTCTCGACGAAGCTCTTCTTTTTGTCTCTTTTTCTCCGCCTTCCAAACAAAAAACCAGAGAAGTTGGTAAAGAAAAGAGAAAAGAAGAGATGCTGCTTAACCAATCAAATAAAGCAAAAGAAACTAACTAGTGAAAATGCAATATCAAGCTCAAATACTTGCCTTAATAAATTCTTTCTGTAAATACTTCTCCCGTCGCTCTGATTCTCGCCTTCGCTCACGTAGCAATCTCTTATCCTCTCTCTGCTGTTCACGCATCAACCTTTCTTCTTCCTTCCTTCTTTCACGATCAAATCTTTCCATCTCTTTCCTCATTCGTTCCTCAGCCTGCAATAGAAAAATACAGGATATCAGTACATGCCAAAGTTTTCTCCACAGAGCTCACATATCCTTAAGTGATAAATGAAAACTTTTCTCCTAAAATATTTTCTTTCTCTAGTGCTTTAAGAATTCGGTTTTCATTAGCTTCAACTTCCCTAGCGATCTGGGCTTCTTCAATTTGCAACAAAATGACATTTTTGGTCACCCTAAAGCTATATCAAAAAGTGATGACAATACTCTGCTCTCAGAAGCATCAGAATTACCTTGCGTTTTCTCTTGACACGCAGGTCAGAAGTATTATGCAAAATTGTCCTGTCAGGCAGGGTAGAAGAATCTTCTTGACCGATAAATGGATGGCTTCCTTGGTGAGCATCCATTTGAATGTTAACAAAAGACTCTCGGCTGAAGGGAATGATCATCTCTCAGAGGGGATAAAACACTGTTTCGCTCTCTATCTTCTTGCGAGACACGGCATACTTGCAATCGGTGACCTCGAACACCATCAACACTAGGCAGCTTCTTACTTCCATGAATAGATGACACTCTGGTAGTTCGCCCATCCACCAGGACATCAAGATAGTGAGTTTGGGCAATCCGTTCATGGGTATGGTATCTTGCAGGCTGGTCATGCAACTGATACTCATGGTGGAGAAGTCTTGAAGCAGCCTAGATAATCACACATAACACAAATATTGGCAATCCACATATGGCTTTGAAAATTGAATGTTAACAAGCGAAACTATCATCAGAATTTTATTATATTCTTCTAAGAGCAGTAATCTTGGACATGTCTCTAAAACTGACAAGCTAGTGTCTGTCCTAACAATGCATGAGATGTTTAGCCAGAGTTTGTGGTAGTTAAGGCAAACCAGCCCTAAAATCTAGGCCCCCACCTTGAATTCACCATATGAAGTTTGAAGCAACATTGCCAGTAGAGCTGCACCTTAACCTGTGTTTCAAAATCCATAACTACTATATGAGAACAAAATCACCAAATTAAATAAATAAATAAAAATTGCCCACTTATTACCTCTATCATTTCCTAAATCCTGACTTTGCTGCAAATTAGAAGATATTTGGATGAAATCATCTTAAAGCTGAAGTGTGTGGGACATATATTTCATTTGGCAAATTCAAATTCAATTTGCTCTGCCCATAACAAATGGAAGCTACGGATGAGAAGCAAAAGTTTCCAAGGCTGAAGAATTCAATCTTCAGTCAGAAGTAATCTTGCACATAAAAGGTCCATGATTATCAAACTCCAGCAGCTACGATACAGTCAAATCATCATTCCAGGAATTGATTTCCCACCAGCTAACAGATGATGATCCACACAATCAACCAGGGAACCCAACCTAAGATAAATTCCCACAACTCGATTGTCAGGATAGAACTCACCAGGCCAAGCTGAGATACCAATGTGCTGCAATACAGGTTGCAGAGGAACAGTGCCATCTATATCAAGAATAATCTCTTCTTCAGCAAGCTGGAGGTTAGATAATGTTGGTCCCGAGACATTCTTTGCAGCCTTAATCACTCTGCATCGATGGAACAAAGTAGTAGTTGACAACCATTTGCTAGTGAACATCCAATCCATTAAAAAGTGTGAAATAGCAATCAAGATGCATAATGAATCTGCAACACTTGAAATAGTATGAACGGTGCCTCTCATGTAGTTGTAAAAATTATATTCTTCTCAAAATGAAAAGAAAGCAACAAAATCTTCAAAATTTCACCCCACAATGCTCCTCCCTCCACATCAGTAAGCAATAATACTGTCAGAACAGACACGGACGAAGGCGGAGGTCGCGAGAGGGAGGCGAAGGGGCGTCGGCGTCGGGGGCGAAGGCGGAGGCAGAAGCGTCGGCGGCGGAGGCGGAGGCGGAGGCGGAGGCGGAGGGGCGTCGGCGTCGGAGTCGGGGGCGACGGAGAGGCGAGCGGCGGAGGGCGTCGGGGTCGCGGTTCACTGGAAAGGGCGTCGGAGTCGGGGGCGTCGCCGGCAACCTGTGGAGGCGGAGGCGGAGGGGGCGTCGGCGTCGTGCGGAGGAGCGTTGGCAGCATCGTCGGCGTTAGGGTGGGGGAGATGGAAGCAACCAGCGGAGGAGAGAGAGCAGAGGAGGGGAAGAGCAAATGGAAGCACACCTGCTGTTTTTGTTCTCCCCCCGTAACGGAACGGAGAACGGGGAGAGAGAAAGGAGAGAGAGGACGACTCGACAGGTCGCGGAGGAGAGCAGAGGAGAGAGAGCGTCAGAGTGGTGGGCCAGATCCGCAGCAGAGAGCGCGCTGAGCGAATTTTGAACTTCTGACGCCATTTACACGTGGAGCCACGTGTCGAATTCTGAATGGTCTTACATCTCGCTGACGTGGAGTGTAAAACTCAGCCAATATTTTCTCGCAGTCCCTGATCATGGAGTGTGCTCCAGTCCAATGATCGATATGCGGCAAGATGGAAACAGCGGAAGAGAGAGAGAGAGAGAGCAGTGACGTAGAACGTGAGGAAGTGGGCACCTGAAAATCGGAGAAGTGGGGGCCGCTCCGACACGTGGTGAACAATTACTGGACTGGAGTGTGGCCTACGTGGCACTCCTAAGCCTGGATGGATCCGACCAGGTCGGATTCCTCGGATCTTGAAACGTCTCTGACCTAGTGAACATGTTTTGACCCAAAAAAAGAAAAGAGAAATCTATTGTTAACAAGTTATCAACTCAAAATAAAATAAAATAAAATAAAATAAAATAAAATAAAAAGGCTTCCAGAGACAGAATTTCAACTGAAAAAAAAAAAAAAAACAAAAAGTTGGTTGTTGTGTTTTAATATATTGAAACCATATAAACATAATAGACAAGTTCATGGTTCTACCGCGTGGCCACGGGAGCAAACCCATTCGACTTCTAAGTCTACATTTTCTTAGAATCAATCTCTTAAGCTTGTTTTTTTATTCAAAATCTAAATCGGACCATCCGAACCACGTTAATTATAATATTAGTATTATTCTTAAAATTATGAAGAAAGGCCAATATAAAAATAAATAAATAAATAAATAATCAATCCCTGACAGAACTAGAATTTGACAACAAGAAAGAATCTGCCTTCTCTCTCCAAATCCATCTAAATCTCTCACTCTCTCCTTAGCCACAACCGATGCTTCAACAGACAGACCTCCACAACCTTTTTGTTAAAATTAAAAATCAACATTCTCTCCATCTATCGGAGACTTTTCTAGTCGTCGGGAGTAAAGAGGAGTCCGAGGAATTTGCATGCTTTTGCTTTTCCTTCACCCAACTTGGATGACAAAACGACACATGGTAAGTCTGTAGTTTCACCAATTCCACATTCTTTCATCTTTTGCTTCGCTCTAGTTGATAATAATTCCATTTTACATTTAGTTATTGACAGCCCTATTTCCACCACTTATCCATCTCTTTTTTATTAAAAATATAACATTGCCCTTCATTATTCAATTGTAATTTAAAGTAGCGGCTCCAAGTTTATTTACTTTTTTTCTATTTGTAGGTAGCATCAAGTTGCATATTAAAAATATCACATGTTTATTTTTGCTTATCGTGGGTATCTATGTATGTTAAAGGCACTATATTTTCTTTTCTAATGTTGGATTTGTTTTCTTTTCTAATGTTGGATTTTACTTCCCAAAAATTTACTTTTGCTGAAAAGAGATTTTCAACAAAACCCAGTTCTTTTTCTACACTGTTGAAAAAATGTATGAATTAATTATCAAGTGGAATCTAGAGACAACTTTGTTAACATAGTCACGTGTTTATAAAATTTTACTTTTATTGTGCATACCACCATCAAACCATTTTTTTTTTTTTTGGTCTGAAATGTAAGTACTATTTATAAGATGGCGTACCATCAAACCATTTATATATATATATATATATAGAGAGAGAGAGAGAGAGAGAGAGAGAGAGAGAGAGAGAGAGAGAGAGAGAGAGAGAGATACACACACAAAGGGGTGATTGGATGAAACCAAAAAAAAAAAATTTCTCTTTAAAGATTTTCCAGCACAAAATCACAATTACATTCCTGAACATGAAACTTTAAATTTAATTGAATCAAAACTTTGCACAAAACAAGCAATTGTTTTTAAATGCCAATGAAATTTCATCACTTTGGATTAACAAAAATTAATATTGTGTGTGACTAAATTCATGGAAATTCTTTTACAATGGTACAAGTAAAAAGTTAATAAACGTGTGAATAAGTTAAAAAGTTGTCTCTATTAATTTTTTTTTTTTTTTTACTTGACAATCAATCCATAAATTTGCTCAATAATGTAGAAAAAACCTAGCTTTCTTGAAAGTTTCTCTTTTTGACAAAGCTAATTTTGACAAAAGCGAAATATGAAAATAAAGAAGAGAGCATAATAACCTTTAATAGACGTGCAATAAGTAAAAAGGAAAATATGTTATATTCCTTGGATTCTACACATCAATAGAAAAGCAAAAAAAGAAAAGTAAATTAAACTTCCACCATTATTAATTACAATTAAATGGTTGAGTGTAATTTTGTTTTAGTGAATTCTGGGGGTTCGCCTCAGTGGCCACTCTTCTAACTTGGAAGAAGGAGGTGAGGGGTTCAAATCCCCACCTTCTCAAGGGAATTGGGGTGGGGACGATTTCATTTTAGGAGTGGGTTTCGACTCCCACGTCCTGCACGGAGGCACGGGCAAAAGTCTAAGAGTGAGTGTTAGAGTAGGATTAGAGTAGAGGACCGACCAAAAAAAAAATACGGGGTGGTTTTTTTTTTTTTTTGGTTGGATACCGGGTGGGTTGAAAAAGCACGATCCTCATTTATTTTCTCACTTTTCGGTGGTACCCCCACCAATGCCATGAAGAAGATCAAATATCTCTCGCAACCGCTGTATATCAGGAGAGTGCAGTTTCCGTTTCCGTCCATTCGCCAAGCTCTCTCAATATGAAGAACCAGAGACTCTCCGCTCAATTGCTACTCTCGGCCGTCGCCTTCTTCGTCTTCTTCTTCACAATCCTAAGCCTTCCTCATGCTAAAGCAAGGGAACCCATCTCAGGAATCACAAAAAGTCATGATCTTTCCAACCAAACTCATCAATGGAGACACACCCAGATGAGGAAATCTCGAGAGACCCGTGTCGAGTTCAAGTCACCAGTGGTGCTAGCAGGTGTCTTGTGCTTCGTAGCATCTGCTATTTCCAGCGCGGGTGGGATTGGTGGAGGTGGGCTTTTCATACCGATTCTTGCTATAGTCGCCGGCCTTGAACTCAAGATGGCCTCGAGCTTCTCCGCTTTCATGGTCACTGGTGTGTCGCTTGCGAATGTTGTCTGCAGTTTGATCATCAAGAGCCCCAAGTTCGGTGGCAAGTGCTTGATCGATTATGACATTGCACTCCTCTCAGTGCCATGCATGCTGTTGGGAGTCAGTGTAGGGGTCATATGCCATGTTATCTTCCCTGAGTGGCTCATCACGATACTATTTGCGGTCTTTCTTGCTTGGTCCACCTTTAAGACCTGCAAAAAAGGGGTCTCGTATTGGAAACTGGAGTCAGAGGAAGGGGGAGAGAGAGTCCACTTGGAAAATGGGTTTGCGAGAGAGGGGGCTTTTGATGGGTCAGAGGAAGCCAAAATTGCAAAAGAACCTCTTTTGCGTGCTGCATCAAAACGTCAAGAAACGTATCCATGGATGAAATTGGTGGTTTTGGTTCTGGTCTGGTTTTCATTCTTCTTCGTGTATATACTTCGTGGAAACCGACATGGACAGGTGTGTTTCTTCTGTAACACTTTTTTGTTGTTTTGTTTTTATCTCCTTTAATTCCATCATCATCTTATATAAGGCCTAGAGAATTATCATGCCCCTGTGACTGAATTAGGTGAATGAATCGGTATACCAAAAGATCTGTCCGTTTTGTTTTCATTCTCATTTTTCGTTTTTCAACTACAGATCATTCTCAATATATAGACAGATCGTACTAGATCTTTTTGCCTGGTTCTTATCTATTGAGTCACCTCTTCCAACTGAATTTTAAGTTACTGATGATTAGGATGTTTATGGATTTATCTTAAAAATTATATTTCTCAGACGTGAAAAGAATTTTGAGGAAAAACCCGTTGCTCATGCTGGGGACATTTCTATTCATCTTATAGAACAGAAAATTTGTTTCCTTTGTGTTCTATAATTCAGGGATGACTCGCTTGATTCTCAAATGTGGGACTCATATGGTTCTAGATTTGTAATATTCTATATCTTTTTTTGGGCTTTTTAAACAGATTACTGGAAGTTGATGTTTAATCACATTAGGATGAGCAAAAGAGGATTGATAGACTTGAGGCTTAAGATGAAAATTCACTAACAAAACAAAGCCAAGTAGTAAGAATCAACAGTTCCACAGATAGTTCCAAAGAATATGAAGAAATTAGATTCATTGTTCCTTTGCTTTTGTCTCCTTAGAAGGGTCCTTTTAATAGATCATTTGTCATTCACTCGGGTGGTATACCGTAAGCTTTTTCTTTCTTCTTTTCTTTTTCCAAAATTGAAGTGTCTCAGTCCACTTATATAGAGTTCATGTTTATGGATGGTGACTCTTTAGCTTGCTCCAAATTAAATTTTTAGTGTCAACTGATGGAGGTAAACTACAAAAACTTCAATATTCAGTTTGTTTTGCTCTCAGTGAATGCAACTTGGAAGACACTTTGTGTTATCAAATTAAATCTAGGAAGAAATCAACAAATAATCTCTGATATCACAATCTCATATGTTGCCATGAAATCACAATACTGATAGCATGGTCCTCCGTTCTTGCCTTATGTTCACATAACACTGACCATAAAGGGTCGCTTTATGATGATGATACTCCTCATCTTTGGTCCAATGCCCCATTTCTTGCCTAAACTTTACATCACACTAACTTGCCACGAAATTTCTTTTACTGCATTCTTCAGTAAATCCTCGCAAAGATTTTTAATGTGACTGTCCTGTAATACTATCTTTTCTTCCAACTTTATACTACAGATTTATTGTGCATGATCTTTGAAATTATGTGCAGTGTATCATCCCAATTGAGCCCTGTGGTCCAGGATATTGGATGCTCTCATCTGTTCAGATTCCACTAGCGGTGGCCTTTACTTCATGGATTCTTTTCAGGAAAGAAAGCATTAAGCATCAAGTTTCAAGCCAGCAGGTGGTTGGGTTATATATAGAAAAAGATTAATAAGAACTGCAAAAGTTATTGTAGTGAAATTGCTTGAAGCTCATTAAGATGTGGTTCTTTTTTAAAGGACATTGATGATCAGAACAGAGAAGGACCAGCCAACAGGCTTATTTTTCCGGTAATGGCACTGTTAGCTGGACTTCTGGGCGGATTTTTCGGAATAGGCGGTGGAATGCTTATAAGTCCACTCCTCCTGGAAGTGGGAATAGTTCCTGAGGTAACTTCTTGCTCAAAATATCCACTCGTGACTCTACCTGTTCCTCGCACGAGCTGGGAGAAATTATTAGGTGAAGTGACTTCAATGTTTAGCATCATAGACTAAGCCAATCGTAGAAAACCTGTGAGGTCCGTATCCTATATGACGGCTCCAACCCACTTCTGATCATACCGTTCCTGAAAGGCTGAGCCCAGTTCATATTTTGTTAGGTATAACCTGCACTTCATCTTGCAGGTCACAGCAGCAACTTGCTCGTTCATGGTTTTCTTCTCATCCACAATGTCGGCACTCCAGTATATCCTATTGGGGATGGAGCACACAGAGGTCGCCCTGATATTTTCCTTTATCTGCTTCGTCGCGTCACTTCTGGGAATAATCGTGGTTCAGAGGGCCATAAGAGAATATGGGAGGGCCTCGCTGATCGTGTTCTCTATCAGCACTGTGATGGCTTTGAGCACGGTTCTCATCACCGGGTTCGGAGCTGTCAAGATCCGGAAAGACTACATTTCAGGCAAGTATATGGGATTCAAATCTCCCTGTTGACGGTGCTAGCGCATGGAATTTTCGCTAAGCGCGCATGCTGTAATAGTTAGAAACAATGCATTTCTCTTCAACCAATATGGAATAGGTAGAGTTAGCCATTTGTGGGATGAGGCGAACATGTTTGAACATGTCTCTGTACAGGAGATCGTTCCAATAGATTAGTTTCATTATGTGTATTTTCTCGTGTAAAGATGGGAGTGGAAGGGCCTTGCATGGAGACTTCTTGACCTGGACAGATGACCCTTTGTAAAATCTTGTAAGATAAGTATGATAATCTTTGCCATGAGCTTGACCTTTGAATATTAAGCACAATAGAGCACTCATGTGATTCTGTGACATCTCTTGTCGCTCAAAATTAGAAATCGATCCTGATGCCCCGATTGAAATAGAATTATTAAGGGAACTTTTTTATTCAACCATCTCTTTTTCAATTTGTTCAGTTGAATACCTTATGTTAGATAATAAGTAATCACATAGTTTCCCAATTATTTTGATCTCGTTTATGCGATTCAAGAGTACTAAGTGTTTCCAGAATTTATAGGAATGCACTGATGACAGGAGGCAGAGACATTGACTTGAGACTCCCATCCCAAGAGATAGGTTCCCTTGCACATAGGGAGACTAGAATTTCTACATGGTCTGCAGTCGAAAGATCAAAACATTGTGAAGATTGATGCATGACATTCTCCATAGAGTATCAGTAAATACGCAGCTTTCCAATTCAAGTTGGCCTATCGTCCATGGAATTAGCATAAGTACAAATTTCAAGTGATCGTATCATCTGCAGAATTCACATATTTACCCCATTCACTAAAATTCTCACAAATTGACAATGATTGAAAGCACTTCAATGTCGCCAATTAATTGAGAGATGATGCTCTTAAAAACTCGAAACTCGAATTGTGGGGTGTAGAGATCAGCGTGGGATGAATGTTGTCGATGAAACTCCAAAGACGAGAATTATAATCTTTTACATGAGGATGAGATTGAGTAATGAATATTAAAGCATATCGATCCCGATGCCTCGACGTAAATAGAATTTTAAAGGGGATTATTTTAATTCAACCGTCTCCTTATGCTAAAAGAAAGGAACCCATCTCAAGGATCACCAAAAGTCATGCTCTTTCCAACCAAACTCATCGATGGAGGTACACCCAGATGATGAAATCTCGAGAAACCCATGCCGAGTTCAAGTCTTTTTCACCTCCAAAGGTGCAAGCAGGTGTCTTGTGCTTCATAGCATCTGCTATTTCAAGCACAGGGGGGATTGGTGGAGGCGGGCTTTTCATGCCGGTTCTCGCCATCATTGCCGGCCTTGAACTCCAGACAGCCTCGAGCTTCTTCGCCTTCACGGTCACTGGTGTGTCAATTGTGAATGCCATCTGCAGTATGATCATCAAGAGCCCAAGTTTGGTGGCAAGTGCTCGTTTGGAGTCAGCATAGGGGTCATATGCCATGTTATCTTCCCCCGCTAGACGAACATTACGCCATTGGTGGGAAACTTGGGCATGGTTCGCCCCATTAGGGCCCATGGGCCTAGGCCAACCCAAGGCCCCTCCGGTTACAGGCCTAGGAGCAGAGGGTGTAGTGCATCGCCCTTCTCAAACTTGGGCCCAACGGTACCACAACTCATTTAACGCAGGGGTGATCGGCTTGATCCGGTCCGATTCCAAGGTGGAACCAATAACCGGGGACCAAACCGGTTGGTCCTAAAACCAGGAATCGGATATCTTATTGTCTATAAGCATGACTAGGAATAAATTTAAAACTTGAGATAAATCATATACTCCCATCCGGATATCTTATTGTCCAATTACAAACTTTTATTTCCTCATAAATAATAAACTAAACCAATATTTATAGTCGGTTCAATCCAATTCCTTGTGAGAATTGGATCGTTCGAACACCAGTTTCACTTTTAGAAATCGGGAATTGAATTGACACTCCTGAAGATTGAATTGATACTCTTGAAAACTAGACCCAACCAACCAATTCATATTTCTAATTCGGGCGATCCATATTGCACACCCTTAATTTTACGAGTCGTGATTTGGCTTGTGCTAGGCTTTCCCACCCAAAAAAAAAAAAAAAGTAACTATGCAATAGCAACATTGTGTGTTGCCAATTAAAAAAAAAATTCTAAGAAATGAATGTTGTTTCGAAATTTATAATCATGTCTCCACTTCCTTTCGCTGCAAAGGACATGTATACTTTGTAAAAAGAGCCGCCGTCGGTCCTCGAGCCTAGATTTTGCTGCAAGTGAATTTAACGCCCGTGGTCAATATAAATTTTACTCTTTCGGGTCAATCCGCCCCGCCCGCCGTCATTGCACGGTCTACCCCTCTCTAAATTTAAGAAGGAGCATCGTATTTTCAGCTAATTGAAGAAGTTTTAGCCTTATCCGAAATTTGTTGAGGAGTAACAGAGAACATCCGGCTGACCGGCAATAACGGTCATATGCAATGTTGTCTTCAATGTTGTCTTTCCTGAGTGGCTCATCAGTCTACTATTTGCAGTCTTTCTTGCTTGGTCCACCTTTAAGACCTGCAAAAAAAGGGGTCTCGTATTGGAAACTGGAGTCAAAGCAAGGGAGGGAGATAGTAAACTCGAAAAACGGGTGTATGGGAGAAGGGGGTTTTGGTGGGCCAGAGGAAGCCAAAATTGCAGAAGAGCCTGCTTTGCGTGATGAACCAAAATGTCAAGAAAAAGCTCCCATGGATGAAAATGGGGGTCTTGGTTCTGGTCTGGTTTTCATTCTTCTCGGTGTATATTCATCGTGGAAATCGATATGGACCGGTGAATTTCTTCTGTTACATTTTTTTGTCACCGTTTTTTTTTTGTTCTGATCTCCTTTAACTTCATCATCTTAGTTAAGGCTAAGGATGTTTCATGTCCCTGGGCGGAAGTCCCTGTGACTGAATCATGTTTAAAATGGTACACTCTGAGTGCCGGTTTAAAGTTAAATGGGACACTTAAGTGCCACTCCGTAAAAATCCGTGCCAACGGGCGACGTGGCGACTTTCCGTGAATTTGGTCCAAACGGCGTCGTTTTGCATGACGCCGACGTGGCGGAGAAAATGCAAAAACGACGCCGTTTCTTGTCTACGTGTAAATAATAATATAAAAATTAATTAAATTAGATTTAAAATTAATTTTATTTAAAATATTCAAAAAATTTTAAAAATTTAAAAAAATTAAGAAAATTTTAAAAATTTTAAAAAATTAAGAAAAATTTAAAAAAAAAAAAGGGGGAGGTCGAAGGGCGGGCGAGGGTGAGCCCTCGCCGCCGCCCGCCTCCCCGCGCGTCGCGGGAAGGACCGGCGACGGAGGGGGGGTCGGCCGGGGCCGGCAACCCCGGCCGACCCTCCCCCTCCGTCGCAGTCCTTCCGAACGGCGGGGGAGGCGGCGGCGGCGAGGGCTCGCCCTCGCCGCCCCTTCGACCTCCCCCCCTTTTTTAATTTTTCTTAAAATTTTTAAAATTTTTAAAATTTTCTTAATTTTTTAAAATTTTTAAAATTTTTAAAATTTTCTTAATTTTTTAAAATTTTTAAAATTTTCTTAATTTTTTAAATTTTTTAAAATTTTTAAAATTTTCTTAATTTTTTAAAATTTGTAAAATTTTTAAAATTTTTTAATTTTTTGAATATTTTAAATAAAATTAATTTTAAATCTAATTTAATTAATTTTTATATTATTATTTACACGTAGACACGAAACGGCGTCGTTTTTGCATTTTCTCCGCCACGCGCCGCGCAAAACGACGCCGTTTTTGGACCAAATTCGCTGTAAATCGCACGTCGGCCGTTTGGCCGGATTTTTCGAGTGGCATTTAAGTGTCCCATTTTACTTTCCGATATTGGCACTCAAGTGTACCATTTTAAAGTTATGACATGTCCTCCGCGTGCTGAAGTTATGGCCTCCAGGTGTCCCAACCTCCATGTCCCTGTGACTGAATCATGTGAATGTATACGGCATTCCAAAACCACGTTATTTTCATCTTCATTATTTAATATTATTCAATTGCAGATCATGTTCAATAAATAGGCAGATCATACTAGATCGTTTTGCCTTGTTCTTATCTAGTGGGTCACCTTTAACTGAACTTCTAAGTGACTGGCAATTGGGATGTTCGTTGGTTTATCTTGAAAATCACATTTTCTGCAGAAAAATTTTGTTGCTCATACTGGGAACGTTTAGTCATGTTACAGGAGTGCAAATTTGTTGTCCTTGTGTTCCTATAATTGAGGGATGATTTGCTCAATTCTTGCACGTGGGACTCGTGTGGGTCTAGATTATGATATTCTAATGCACTGTGTGAATCTTTCATTTATCTTAGATATTGCAAATAAGCTCTAGTATGCCATCTCGAATCTTGCCATGAAATCGCTAAATTGATCCCACGGGTCGCCTTCGTTGTCTTGTATTCATATAACACATATCAGAGATGGCCGGCTTACGACGATGATGATACCACTCATCTTTTAGGTCCGCTGCGCTATTTCTTGCTTGAAGTTTACATTACACCAACTTCCCGCTAGATTTTCTTTACTTTTCTGTTTATGTTTTCTGCATTCGCTGAGCAAATCCTTGCAAAGATTCTTCATATGACTGTTCTGCAATAGCATCTTTTCCTTCAACATTTTTTTCCCAGATTTAGTGTGCATGATCTTTGAAATTATGTGCGGAGAATTATCCCAATTAAGCCCTGTGTGGTCCTGCATAATGGTTACTCTCATCCGTTCAGATTCGTCTAGCTGTGGCCTTTACTGCGTGGACTTTTATCAGTAAAGAAAGCATTCCACATTAAGCTTCAAGTCAGAAGGTGTTTGGTTATTTACAGAAAAGAGATACAGCGAATATGATTGTTAATGTAATAAATTAGCTTGATATGAATGAACTAGAGAAGCTCATTAAGATTGGGTTCTTTTTTTCAAAGGACGTCGATGACCCGGGCAGAGAAGGACCAGCCAACAAGCTTACATTTCTGGTAATGGCACTGTTCACCGGACTTATGGGTGGAATGCTTATAAGCCCTCTCTTCCTGCGAGTGGGAATTGCACCTGAGGTAACTTCTTGGTCACTGTAATGTCTAGCATCATAGACAGAGCGAATGGTAGAAAACCAGTCGGGTCCGGGTCCTGTATCATGGGTCGCATCGACGACGGATCATACCGTTTCTGAAAGGCCAACATAACCTGTGGTTCGTCTCGCAGGTTACAGGAGCGACTTGCTCGTTCGTGGTTTTCTTCTCGTCCAAAATGTTGGCACTCAAGTGTCTCCTACTGGGGATGGAGCACATGGAGATCGTCCTGACATTTCCTTCGCCTGCTTCGTCGCATCGCTCCTGGGATTATTCGTGGTTCAGAGGGCCGTAAGGTTATACAGGAGTGCCTCGCTCATCGTGTTCTCCGTAGGTATTGTGATGGCTTTGAGCACGGGTCTCATCACCAGATTTGGAGCCGTCAAGATCTGGAAGGACTGCATTTCAGGCAAGTACTAGGGATTCAAACCTCCTTGCTGACGGCGCTACTTCCGCGCTTAAGCGACTCACTTAAGCACGGACACTACGAAAGTTAGATCGGCTAATTCCTCAAACAACTAACATGGAATAGGAGAGAGTTAGGCATTTTTTGGGATAAAGCTAACATACAGGAGAATGACCCGACGGACAAGTTTTGCGATGTCTGTAGTTTCATTGGCCGCACGGGGAAATTTCTTGACCTGAAAAGATGACCTTTGTAAAATCTGACTTCTGAGTAAAAAGAACGAAAGCGTACTCACGCAATTCCATAGCGTATCTCATTGCTAGACATTAGATATCGATCCCAATGCCTAGACAGAAACAGAACTTTAAAGGGAATTATTTTGATTCGACCATCTCTCGTTCAAGAAACTTTTACTTTGGATACTAACTATTCAAGTGGATGCATCATCCATGGATTTAGTATCAGTTCAAATTTCTAGTGATTGTACTGTATACAGAATTCGAGTATATACCCTGTTCTGTCATGTTGACGTGAATTAACAATGGACGAAACACTTCAATGTCAACAATTTATCTTTCAATGTCAACAATTTATCTTAGACAAGACGGTCTAAAAACTCGAACAGCAAAGAACAGAGATGTGCACAGGATGAATGCTGTCGATGAAACTCCAAAGACCAAGGTATGAATACTTGTGGTAAACCACCATTAAGACATTTGACACTTACCAGATCGATATACCACAAGACAAATTTACAAACAACATGCTCACAAATGCCGACACCATGGCAGACTCAGACCACAAATCTTAGGAAGACCGAAATGTACAGTGACATCCCCGTCGGGGGCCAGAAGCCGTTACTAGGCAACGCTGGCACGGAAGGACTGCATGAAACCATCTATCCTTTTCCTGATCTCTTCAGGATTCGCACCCACCAGCTTGTCGACCGGAGTTTTGTCCTTCAGCAGTAGAAACGTTGGCATGGCTTTCACCTCCATTCTAGTCGCTACCTCCTACAAAAAGCAAACCTTAAGAATGATGTTTTCTCACAGGCAAGGCTTGGCATAAACATATTGTTAGCCTGAGGAAAAAGTGACAAGATCTTTCAAATGCATATCGTTGCAGACTTATCATGACTAATAAGCCTCCTCTGCTCTACCTCCTACAAAAAGCAAACCTTAAGAATGATGTTTCCTCACAGGCAAGACTTGGCATAAACATATTGTTAGCCTGAGGAAAAAGTGACAAGATCTTTCAAATGCATATCGTTGCAGACTTATCATGACTAATAAGCCTCCTCTGCTCTTCGATGGAAGATCAAGACGACAAGCTTTGCAACACAAAAATACTTCATATATTCTTCTCCCCCCAACTACATATCAAAAGAGACACATCGATGCTGGAATGCGAACTTATAAAGCTTAGAGTGCCAGTATCAAAAGCCTAAGTTACTTTCAGAACCACCAGACCGTCCAAAACAACAGACATTCTAACTCACAAATGGGAAAAGATAATCGCGCCTGCTGAGAAATTTCAGCGACTATGCATCCTACTTTGGAAATTTCACTTGCTTTCCAAAGAATTCGAAACAGCTCCACCAAAGATCAAGACTGAACTCCCAAGTTTTCCACTGTGTAGTAGTTTTAATACTAAAGCAAACATTCAGGAGACAAACACCAACAAAGCAGATTCAAGTTGCAGCAGAAAGTACAGAGTCGTCAAACGGGAATAAAACTTTCAAAGTGGTCGGGGAAATCGCTTGTTGCTTTAATGAAAATCATAATCCCAACCCTAAGCAAAAGCAAACATATTCTAATCTCGCTAGACACGAAAAGAAAAAATTTCATATACTACAGTTCACAGCATATACTATGTCACAAGCTTATGTACAAGAAGAAAAGAGTATAAACACCTAATGATCTCAATGACATCCCAAGTCTAAACTGTAGGTTCCCAACTGCCGAAAATGGATTCCATCCTAATGTAACGAGCTAAAACTCAAGTCCTCCTGCACAAATTACTCCGAGACAAGACCTGGGCGTTACCTTAACATCGTCAACATCAACCGTGAGAAACAGAACATCTGGGTTCGCCGAGGCCAGCTCCTCAACGAACGGGTTCATGGCCACCGAAGGCATGCACCAAGCAGCGGTGAAGTGCACCACCACCTGCATCAACACCAACCCATCACGCCACTCCTTCGAAATTCACAGCCCAGAAGGAAATTCCCAATCTCAAAACCGAAACAGGGGTTTGCAGCAAGCAGCACAGTCATCGGGAGGCAAAAAGTTCGAAACTTTGACGACACCCAAGTCGAGATTTTTCTGAATTACGACGGAGAAGACGCAACGGTACGAGAAGAAGCAGGAAAAAAGCTGTACAGGGCAGGCTTGAGCGGCGGCCTGAGTCAAGCAGGTTTCCCACGACTCGGGCGAGTCGACCTTCACGACCCGGGACTTGTTCTGCTGGTCATATTGCCCTTCCATTCTTGCTTGCCCTGAAGAGATTTGCCCTTAGTGCTGGTGCTGGTGCTTTCCCTGGTCTTCTTCTCCTTCTCTCCCTCCCTCCTGCTCCTGAAGCTTCAAGAGAATTTCCATTGTAATTTAAGCAAAGAGGTTGATGCCTTCTTTGGTCTGATTGCAAAACAAGAAAGGCAGGGGGTGGGGCCCACTTTTGGATATGCACTTGGGGAATTGTTGGGGAAGGGAAATCTTTTTGTATTGCAGGAGCAGCAGCATCATCCTGGGGGCGCCCACCTTATTGTCCATTTCAGGTCCATGGGCCCACTTCTTTTTTGCTCTGGTGGGCCCAAGTGGCCCACTTGCGTGCCAATCCTTCAATCTGTACTTGAGCAGTGAGGGAGGCCAGGGGACACTATTGCCCAGATCATGAACGAGATCTGCAAGCTGTCATGTGTCAAGCTGACGTGCGAGTTATCTAACTTTCGGGATTATCGATTTTGGACTGGACTAATATAACTAATATGCGAGAAAGTCATTCGGATCTTAATAGATTACGCTAGGGCTTACCCCGAATGGTGTGGGAATTTGATTAATGGGTGATTTTTAGTCTTGTTTTTGGCATTTTAAAATTCATGTTGAGTTCGGCGAAAAATTAAAATATGACTTTATTATCTCAGCATATTTCAATTCTATGCCAATAAATTAAGCAGCGTTGCCCTTGTTACTTGCAATGCAAGCAAAGAAAGTCAAAAGTATTTCACATCATTTTTGCTGGTTGATGGATAGGTATTAGTACTATGTACCATCAGCTTTCTTTTTCTTCTTTTTTTTTTCCGGTCCAGGGTACTATCAACCATTTAAATACAATCTTTTGTTGATCAAATGAAGCTACAGCTGTTACCCAGTAGCCATCCTTTGCAGCTGTTGTTGTCCTGGCGTTAGTCCCTCTCTAGTTTCCTAATTGGGAAATATGTACATATATCCTAAATTGGAGAAACGTTCGATGGTGTTAACAATAGTTAAACGGAATCCCCTATTTTCCCTCTTCCCAAGGCAAATTTCTTATAAGAATTTTCGTGAATCTCATAATGAAGGTTTACATAATCAATGATTGTAGTTGATCCACTCCAATATATTCAAGTCTAAATAAGAAAATTCCCTTATTGATAGAGGCAAACAAAGCAAAGCTGAATTGCGTATAAAACCATATTAAATGCAGAATATCCACATAAGATGATGTGCTGAATTTTTATTAGGCATTAAGTATCATATACTTCTTTTGAGGCCCACTAATGATTGGTTATATTATATAGCGTGTCAAGTTTGTAGATAGACTTAATCTTGATACAGATGTCATTACAAACTATTTTAATGCTTTGAGATCTTTTTAAATCACCTGAAAGCAGCGTCGTGATGAAGAGTTGAGGGTGGGCAGACCATGATTTTTTTTTTTTTTTTTTTTTGGTCAGTGGCAGGCCATGATTGAGTACCTAGGAAATCAAATCACTCGGATTGTGGCTGGTCATGTCGCTCATCTCACGAGATGATGATGGCGACAAAAGGCATTGGGCAAAGGCCCAAGTGTTTTGATGATAGGCATGGCCAGGCCCCATCAGTTAAATTAGCCTGATTCTGCAGAGATCAGATGGCCCAATTCGTTCTTAGTTGAAGCCGACCTGACCCATCTCCAAGCTTGGTTTCCCGAAGAGAAAGATGGAAAGAACAAAAGATGCGTCTCGTTTCTTGCTTGTGAATGGCCAGTCATCACCAGCCATCTTCGTCATCTCTTCACTCATTGAACTGTCTTCCTCAAAAGTTCAAAAAACTTGCAGAGGGCATGGATGGAAGTTCTGCTAAATGTGAATTTGCAGACATTCTTGTATCCCCTGCTTTTGATTTTGATCTTACAGGAACTTTGCACTAAAAACAATTTATGATTCAGACCCAGTTACTCAATTTCATTTATGAGTAGATATCTTCCGAAAGAAAGAACAATTCAAGAAAATCAAATGGCAGTTGAAAGAATATAGAGGGAGAAAGAGACTATTGATAGCGACACAATCAGCATAAGAGCTTTGGAAAGCAAGGTCCGCAGCTGTAACTGCTTGGTGTCCTGAGCCAAAATCATTCCCAGTCCACGTGTCGAAATACAAGCAGCCCATTTCCCCAACCCAATCCTACCTGTCAAATTGAAACACCCTCATAATCCACGTGGCGGAAGGGGAGTGGCCAGGACCATATCCAAGTAATCCAAGCAGGAAAATGGCAGATAAGGTGGTGTCCCAGATCACTTCACACCACATAACCTCACGGCCTATTCGAGAGACTTCATCCAATTCACAGGAATATATTTCCTCATTTGACCCTCTTGAATCAAAACTTGCTGAGCAATAGCACTTGAGAATTGATATTGAAGGTGAATATGGCGCATGCTATGGCTTCAATGGCTGGCTTACGGGGCTCCTCTCAGGCGGTGCTGGAAGGTAGCCTCCAGCTTAGCGGCTCGACCCGCCTGAGCATCAGCGGTGGCAACAGGGTTGGCTTGGCCAGGCCTGGCTTCAGCATTAGAGCTCAACAGGGCTCGGCCGAGGCCGACACTAGCCGGAGGGCAGTTCTCGGTCTGGTCGCCACCGCTTTGGCTTCAGGTTCTTTTGTCCAAGCAGTGTTGGCCGAAGCCAAGTCGATCAAGGTAGGCGGGCCTCCCCCACCATCCGGCGGACTGCGTAAGCCTCCTGCCTTTTTCTCTTCTTCTCTTAGTCTACATCTACGAGCGTTGCAGATAAATCTTGCTCGAGAACTAGACAAGAATGTTGCATTGCACTGAAGATTTTTCCCTTACAATTGCTTCTCTGTTGAAAAGGAATTGAAACTGTTAAACACATAGCTAGATCTGCATTGTTCACATACCCGGTTGTTTTTGGAGACCAGTACCAACTTGATTGTGATTATCCTATTGTTGTAATTTAATGTGTGATTAGATCTAGAGATGTATCTGATATGGATATTTGGCATACTGCTCTGAAAGCATTTAGTTCCTTTCTGATGAAACTGTTGCTTTGGAGAGGCCAAAATTCGGCAAATTCGAAATTCAACCTGGCTCTATCCATGGTCGGTAATGACCCTATCTACCCGGTATTAGAATAGTGACTGAATTAGTGCTCGAGTTCTTGCATTGTTCAGCGAGATTCTGATTTCTCTTTAACCTTGAGGACTGTAGAATGTAAATATAAGGAAGAACTGTAGCATTCGAAGTTGTGGCTTAACGAATAATGGCAGTGAAATGCCTTCTCTTTATGTAGCTGGAACCCTGAACTCTGATGAGCCAAGAGATCTCGATCTCCCATTGAAGGACAGATTCTTCCTTCAGCCACTGACTCCGGCACAGGCGGCAGCCAGGGCAAAGGAGTCGGCCAAGGAAATTGTTAACGTGAAGTCGTTCATAGACAAGAAGGCATGGCCATATGTCCAGAACGATCTCCGCCTCAGGGCCGAGTACCTCCGCTTTGACCTCAACACTGTCATTTCCGCAAAATCCAAGGATGAGAAGAAGTCGCTCAAGGAACTTACTGGCAAGCTCTTCCAGACCATCAGCAATGTGAGTCGACAGAGAAAATCTTGAAACATGTCTTGCTCATTCAATTCGCCTTTGAAAATACCTGACTGACGCGATTTTAATTCCATGTGCTTTTTGAGCAGTTGGACTACGCAGCGAAGATCAAGAGCACCCCAGAAGCAGAGAAATATTATGCTGAGACTGTATCTACCCTTAATGATGTTCTTGCCAAGCTTGGCTAAATCAAGTTTGTGTATTTGTCACACTTTATCGGACACCTTGTTAAGGGCATTTGAAGAAATCTCTTTTTCCAATCCGGATAATGCTTTGTTAACTTCTCCTTCACTATCGCCACGAGTCCTTTTTCTTGAAGATAAATGCACAACTCTTGTACTTTCATGTTCAGAGTTGTACTTGAGAAGCATTACATATCAACTTGGAGAACACGCCCATTCATTCAAAATTAACATCATGCCGGAGGTTGAGTCCTATCAACTCTTTTTGTGCAACAACTTCACAGACCATCACTAGGCATGCGATTAGAAAGCATCTCGATGAGAGCCTTTTCAAGCAGTAGGGATTGTGGCATCGAACGTAGCTCACATGGTTGAACGTGAAGCAGCAGGAAACTCGCAATCTTATGAGCCTAATTTTAACAATTTGCATCATCTCGTGCCTTCATTGCATTAGCTTAGGTGTCTCATCAGTGTATTCGCTATGAATTTTACATTTCTCACCCTGAAAACGTCTCGCTATATTTGATTTGCTCATTCTTCTGCTTTTACATCACCGGGGTGTACCTTCAATTCCACCGCCAAGATTTCGAGGCAGGGTTCAGCCTGGCTGGCTCTGCAGTCCTTTGCCACCTGCTGTCTCCAGACGAAGTCGACAAGCTCGGCATGCTCATCTTGCTACCCTATTTTGCAATATGATCAGAAACGTCTTGTTTAATGTTATGTGGTCACCCTTGGTATGCAATTGTTCATCCATGTTATAGCAGATCTCCGAAGCAGTGTGCCACAGTTGCAGGCTCTGGTCATACTCTACATCCTCGATGTATCCGCACTGGCGATGTGCCACGGTACCACGGTCCACACACCGGTAACATGAACGAACAAAAGACTAGCGTCATCCAAAATGTTCTGTTGCACCCCTCCAATATATCAGTGGATTGCAATTTCTCTATTTCTGTAGTCTACTACGTTGCATGGATATATTCCACCATGAAATTTGTTGAGCTTGTCCTAATGATTGTATCGTGTCGTGTGGCATGGCTCAACTTTCTGAGGTATCACTTTGACGGACATGAGAAAGGTGGAGGCGATGGTTGATTACTTCAACAAAGAAGTGATCTTGTCAGATACATTGCTTGATGCCCCAAAACACTGGTCGAAGAAAGTGTGAGAAGATTTCAGCATCGACCATTTTGATGTCATGGTGGATGCAATCACTGCTTATCCATGCAATGTTCGAAGGGTTGAATTTGAAACTTAAGGGTCACACTCGTTGTCGAAGTCGATGCAATCAGACGCCGAGAGAATAGAGAAACGTTGAAACTGTTCGTTAATGTACTTGGGGCGAGCGAAGAATACTAATTGAGGAATAGCACCTGAATATTTCCTTCGTTAGGTCTGATCTATGATTGTGAATATCACTTGTTTCGACTTTGCTAAAACATGGTTCAGCATTACGCTCTTATTACGCAAATGGTTCAGCATGCTGCTCTATATTGGATATGCTAATTAAGTGGGAGTTTCTATGTGGAACTATAGATTCTGCATAATGTAACAAAATAATGATAATTAACTATTTGGTTAAGGATAATGACTGAAAAATTAGTAATTCTGTACGATATAACGTTTTACTGAGGATTTGGTGTCGCGTAATCTCTCTTTATCTGGTAACTATTCATAGCCGCAAGAAAGAATAGCATAACTGACTTTTATCAGGGTGAATAGCTGAACAGTGGTAACTTTGATATCTGATATCAAAAAGTGCTACTTGTGCTGAAAGAACCAAGCACCAACAAAGATATGAACCAAGTCATGAATGACCCTGACACGGAAGATGCTCAAACTAGGAGAGATCAACAGACATTTGGAGCCTGGAAGAAAAAGAATAACACGGCCCGTGCTACATTGATTAGCTGTATGCAAGATTAGCTGTATGCAAGATATATCATAAGATGGTCCGGGGTGTTTTCCCTACTGCTCCTGAGATGCGGCTTGCGCTGGAAGAGAGGTAAATCTCTCTATAGACATTAAGAAGCCTCAACCTCAATAGAGCAACTAGCATTTGTTTCAAATCCTGAGATAAAGAAATCTTCCAACTCACACCAACAAACGTTAGCAAGGATTTGTGCCCTTGTTGAACCACATCTCCATGGCTTTCCTCAAGCTAGTCAACTACGAATCTAGCAGTGGTCGAGCAACCTCAACCTCAATTCTGCAACCAGCATTTGCTTCAAATCCTGAGATAAAGGAATCTTCCAACTCACACTAAAATATATTAGCAAGGAGTTGTGTTCTTGTTGAACTATATGTCCATGGCTTTTCTCAAGCTAATCGACCACGGATCTAGCAGATGTCAAACGCACTTACACCTTAAAACAACGAGAACAAAGTAACCTTTAGCCAACCCAGTATCCATAGTACACCAAAGGAAGATTTGATAACAATGCACGACAAAGCTAAAACCCAGGCTTGGCATGATCTTACCTAATTCATCTCCTGTCCAATCTAATCTGATTTGTATACTCTGTTGTATCCCCCTGATTCATGCTTGCTTTAGGCCATAGATGTCCATGCAAACAAAATAGTGGGGACTAGGATGTTAAGACACCCCTATGCTTCTTACAAGCCCCAGGTGTTTTTCGATAGAACAATGGGATACGATGTTTGCTGATCAAAACAATAAATGGGCCAAGCAACTCTGATTTACAGGAGATGAAGTAATGCATCAGCAACATAACTTGCTTCAGAAACAACCACAAGTGATCATGACATCAGTGTCAAGAGAAAGGATGACAACATACCAGCTCGCTCATGACTGAGAACCGGCAGATTGGAATAGCAGGCACTAGCAACAGGCCAAAGCATTTAGAGAATATCATCAAACTTAAGAGGACATGCAAAAATCCAAGGTTTACATGCATTAAACTTACAAAACCATCGAAAAAAAGTACCGACATGAACCCAAAACCTAAGTAAACAAGATATATCACCTACACATTTTTTGCACAAAAAAGAACTGGCAGTCCCATCCTACTTTCCATCAGCCCGCTCATAAGCCTCTAAAACAACATTGGTTTGATCACTAATCAATGCGGCCCTCTCAGCCAATACTCGCATCTCAGCCAATTGCACTTTCCTCCATCGTTCCTTCAACTCCTCCTTCCTCGACTGATCCACCATCTCCCACCCTTTCTTCATGAAGTCCTGCTCCAAGCAAAGCCCAGACATCTGCAACATCTTGTTATCACAGGACAACATGCTTCCGGCATCAATATGCTCGCACAGCACTAGTTCACCATTCTCCTTCGGCCTCTCCAGCGACGTCTCCATCTTCAACTTGGGCACCTTGGCAGCAGTAGCAGCCTTACTCTTCTTAGCAGTACCATTCGCTTTCGGCACAGGCGTGTGCTCGCCGCTCCCACCCGCATCGCCGCTCTTATTGGCGCCCCAGATTTTCTTAGACAATTCGAAAACTTTCTGCTCGTGGGGCTTCGAGAACGACCTATCCTCACCATCCTTCCCCTTCCCTTCATTGTTGCTATACTTCTTCTTCAAAACCCGGATCTTGTTCGCCAATTGACTAGCGGTAAACTCTTGCCCGAGCGATTTCTTGACATAATGATGGAACGCGTTAGTGTTGGCAAAAGGGTCCATACCTTTCTTCTCCCGGAAATCGATCATGCCCTGCAACAGGGCTAGCTCGTCGTCATCGCCCCAGATCCTCTGGAACAGCTTCTTCGACTCCTCCCCGGATTTCTGCACCGACCCGTTCTCGGCCGCGTCCTTCTTCCTCCCTCTCTTCGGCTCCTTCTCCTTGGCGTCCTCCAGCTCGACCTTCCGCTTCGCCTTCGAGCCGCCCTCCGGCTCGGCCTTCCGCTTCGCCGCCGCCGCCGCCGCCGCCGAGGGCTGCTGCGGCTTCGGGGAGGAGGACGGCGGCTCCGCCCTCTGCTTCTTCGCGGGCGGGGTCTCGACCTTCTCCATGGGCTTCGAGGCTATGGGCTTGACGGTGTAGCGGCGCGAGTCGGACTCGGACTCGGACTCGGTCCCCGACTCGGACCCGGACTCGGATTCCGACTCGGACCCGGCCGCCGCCGCCGCCGCCGAAGACCCACCCTGAGACTTCTGCTGCGGCTGCGTCTGCGGCAGTTGCTGCTGCGGTGGCGGCGGCGGGGGAGTGGGCTTGGGCTGCGGCTGCTTCTTCCGCTCGCCCTTGCCGTCCTCGTCGCCGGAGGACTCGGAATCGGCCTCCGACTCTCCGGATTCTTCCTCCTCCTCCTCGTCCTCCTCCTCCTTGGGTTCTTCCTCTTCGGAGCTGCCGGCCGGCTCGTCGTCGTCGGAGGACGCCGGCGGCGGATCCTCTGACGGAAGAGGGCGCTTCGGGGCCATGGAGTGCGACGGCTTTTAGGGTTTTAGCGTTTCGGTCGATTCGCGAGAGACGCAGGGAGGGGGGCGATATCGGTGCGCAGCGGAGACGGTGCGTGAATATATATATATATATGAAGCAAGGGTAGAAAGGTCAAATAAATAAATAAATAAAACCCAATAATTTATTTCCGCCCTTTTTTTGTCAGCAAATTATTGTTTTTTTTTTTTTTTCCGATTATATATGGCTTTTCTAGGTTTCATGATGGTCGTCATCGTTATTTCTCAGGTGTAACTTTGTGGAATTAAGCTGTTTGATCTTGAAATCATATCGAGGTGCTTCTTTTTGCCTAAAATAGAGACGAAAGTAATTTAGTTTCGATATTTTTCGATTTCATGGGATTCTTATTTTATTTTGTTATAATCGCTAATTACAAATTTTGAATAAGCTTGAAAGGAGATTTCGGCTTAAATTTAATGCTAAAGTTTCATAAAACCCTTAGTTATAGGTCTTTTTCATGGCAAATTGATGACAGACTATAAATTTTAGAAGCTCGATTTGCAAGTTCATAATAAAGTCATATATTTTATATAATTAGTGCAATTAATGAATGTACTAAGAATATTATGAATTAACGAAACTAAATGATCGTTAATAACACTTTAATATTGTTTGAATAATTAAGCTTGATTTTCACTAATTTCATACTAGGGTTGAGCACTCACTTTGTCATGTGCAAAGTTGTATAATATACAGAAAGACAAAAAAAAAGTTAACAAATCAGGAAGTCATCCGAAAAAGGTAATTACTTTTTCTAGTAGAACAAGTGAGTTGCTTTGACGGTTAATAGAATTTAGTCGTTAATATGTTTTATATAAGAAAGACTGAATGTCAAGATAAGAAGCAAGAAGGGACTAGCTTTTTATCCCTTTTTAATTTGCCTTAATAGAAACAATTAGTGGACAAATTAGAATAATCTCTTGGGGAGTTCGATGCTAGCTTGGGGATGAATGTTGGTCGCATGCTTACTATATGTAAGTCGAACGGGATTTGGTAGTTAATTGATGGCAATCGATTAATAGTACTAGCATATCGGACTTTGCCTTACCAACACTTGCGGGAAATCATTAATAGCACATATTGTATAACAAGTATAACGGAGCCAATTAATTTGTGTATTGGATTTTTTTTTTTTTTGTTGGAGAAAAATTTAATTTATTTCCATAGATATACAATAGAGAGAAACGTAGTCCAACTATAAACTAACCCAAATTCCAAACAAATCCTAAATAAGAAGATGAATCATCACAATGAAGGTTATGGGTTCGATGTTCTTATCTGTAAATTTTTCAAATCGAAATTGATGGTTAATCAGGAAATCCATCTTCAATAATGAGCAAACACTGAGATCTTCATCTATTGCTACGACGTTGTCTCTTGACGGTGCACGCATAAGTTTGGCCTCTCCGACACCAACGCTGTTCATATCAATAAGGTTGAACACATGCAAATCTGACATCAGTGAGAGCGAAACTTTAACAAAACTATCCTGATTTCCTTTGAAACTAGATTTGCGCTCTAAAATTCGATGGAAGTGAAATATGGAATCATACAAGCAAAATCTGGAATTGTAAGAGGAGGTGGTCGTTTGATGTCCTTTGGGCCTTGATTTTTTACTGGGGTTGGCGAATCTTTTTGCTCTAGGGTGGTGTGGTCGCTGGTTGCCTTTCTGTCTCTGAATACGTTTTTGGGGACGCTCTCTGGCTGCTAGTTATTTGCCGTTGTTTGGCCGGTCTTGTTTTGGTTCTTTTGTAGCTGTTGGTTAGGCTTCACTGCCTTGTTGGCCTTGTGTTCCAACAGCTTGTAGTTTTTTCTTGGCACCCTTTCACTCGTGTAGACTAGGTTGTCTTATGAGTGTAGTTTTTGGTGCCGATCTGCTTTGTACATTATTGGTTATAGCTCAGTAAATACTTATTTACCAAAAACAAAAAACTTATTAATCTAGGCTAAATCAAAAGAGGAAAGCTCCACAAAATGGGAGGAAAGCAAGAAAAAAATATAGAAAGCCAAACCGGCCAAAGAAAATGGGGGAAAAAAGGGGAGGAGACAGGGATTTGACTCGTAGCGTTTCCTCCATGGAGGTTGAGGAAGAAAACAATATATATTGGATTACAAATAAGGAGCAATCGCGAATATTGTATGAAAGCGCAAAAAAAAAAAAAAAATTAAAGTGCGTTAATCGAGTGCCACGTGTAAAGTGCTAGAGCCGCGACACGTAATCAGCCGAAACGACGCCCCGTCTGGGAGCAGCGGGGAGAGGCGAGAGAGAAGCCGATGCTCGAAGCTGAACAATGCATGGCCCGCGCGCCACGTGGCGGGCAAACCGCATTACGAATTGACGAACGTTGGAAGACGCGACGCAGTTCTAGAATCCCCTCCCATCTTCTCCGTCTTCCTCCCCGATCGAACAGAGCTATAAACTGCAACACGATCACGATCATTCGCGCAGACAGAGAGAGAGATTTGCGGCTCCGATTCAATCTCCGGCGAACCGGCGTGCGGGCGGGGAGGGAGGGATGGCGGCGTACCGGTGGAAGAGCTTCGAGGAGGACGAGGACCGCCCCGAGAAGCCGCGGCGGTACGGCGTGACGGAGATCAGGGGCCCTCACTACTCCTTCTTCAACCAGAACCTCCTCCAGGTTCCCCCCCTCGTCTTTTGGTTCTTCTGCTTTATTTTGTTCTCGGCTTCGTGCATGCGCCGGTGATCGGGCTGGCGCCGCGGCGGCGGCGGCTCCGGTGGGGCTCCTGAACCGTCCGATTTGCCGTGGATTCAAGATGATTCGATCGGAGAGTGTTTAGACAGTGCGAATCAGCGAATCGGCATCTGCAGAGTGAATTTTTTTTTTTTTAATAATTTTTAGCTTTGGACGGTTGAGACGAGGTCGAGCGTTGGAGATCAAAAGCGGTTGGCGCGTGCTGATGATTAGTTCTAGGAGCTGTTCTTAGTTGGATTCTGGCTTTTATGGAGTGCCGCCACGGTAGGAGCTGGATTAGTGTAGTTGTTTCGAGTCGATCGAGCAGCGTGCGGCGGCGGCTTGTTTCCTGCTGCTAAATTGGGGAGTAGCGTTTTGCTGTGTAGCGTGCGAGGATTGTTTTTCGCCGAATCGGAAAGAAATTGGCCGATACCTTAATCGCCGGAGATCAAGCTGCGGCTTTTCTTCAATAAATGCACCTTTCCATTGAATTTGTATGATTGTTTCCGAAGAATGCTTGCTTTGGTTAAACTAATCTACGATCCTAAGGGGTGACTTTGCCGCTTGCGCACTTCCTGTTAATAAGTAACGTGTCGTGCGATGCAGGATATTTTCGAGTCGATGGGGCCGTTCGTTGATGGGTTGAAGTTCTCTGGCGGTTCGCACAGTCTAATGCCCAAGTCTTTTATCAAAGAGATCACTGATATAGCTCACGAGCATAATGTGTACGTGAGCACTGGGGATTGGGCTGAGCATTTGCTGCGCCGGGGTCCGTCAGCTTTCAAAGAATATGTTCAGGTGAGATGCGCTGGAGAGGTTCTTTCCTTGTCTTTCCTTTTCCTTTTTCGAGGCTTTATGTGTGTTGCTGATACGGTATGCTGTTCATGGATATTAATCAGGAGTGCAAGCAGTTGGGATTCGACACGGTTGAGCTAAATGTGGGGACTCTGGAGATTCCAGAAGACAGCCTTCTGAGATTCGTGCGAACTGTTAAGAGTGGTGGCCTTAGAGTCAAGCCACTGTTTGCGGTGAAGTTTAACAAATCTGACATCCCTAAGGCTGATGATAGAGCTTTTGGGGCATATGTAGTTCCAGAGCCTCGAAGTTCTGGTAAGAAGCAACTTATTTAAGTTTACTTAGTTTACTCAGTGCAATATTGGTATTAATGATGCATTATGGGAAAATTTATACCAGTGATACATAGATGCACATTTCCCTTACAGATGATGAAGTGTCCTAGCAATGATAGTTATGAAATGAGTGACTGATGTGGCCATTGGGATATTTTGGAGAGGATGTGAAGTCCTGTCATGGTATTCTTGCTAATGTCTCGATGAGATCAACATCTTAACCGGATAGTCGTCCTTGTGAAAAGTCACTTTGAAAGAAATATGTCTCACATTTTTGGTTCCTAGCAGTTTTGTGTTATGAATATTTTATTTGATAATTGATGATATGTACCTTTAATTGCATGGGAGAAGTTTTACTGAGTTTGCTCATCTTTTCAATTTGGCTACTTAGTTGCTGCTTCGTCCTCGATATGTGTGACTGTGGGCTTCATGGCTTCAAAATCAATTATTGCATAAACTTAATATGTGTGAATATGAGCTCTAGAACTTCAAGATTATGTGTTACATGTGTCTTTTCAGAAGCAGCATTTGAATCCATGTGTCTGGTTATTCCCCCATTCTTTGTTCCACAATAGATAGCAAGATTTTATTCTTCTAATGCTGTAATTTTTACCCTTTAGACTATTGAGTTTTAAGGAAGGTTTAAATAGTTTTTTAACACCATTGGAATCATTGTTAAAGTACTTCTGTAATCTTGCTATCATTTGTGAAGAAGTGACACTATTTTTT
Organism: Eucalyptus virginea; assembly: GCA_014182375.1. Taxonomy (NCBI): domain Eukaryota; kingdom Viridiplantae; phylum Streptophyta; class Magnoliopsida; order Myrtales; family Myrtaceae; genus Eucalyptus; species Eucalyptus virginea. The sequence goes on along the minus strand of CM024521.1, from coordinate 12,020,645 downwards.
GGATTTTGAATAAGATATTTCACATCTGCTTGCTTTTGTGGGTTCTGCTTCTGTAGAATTCGTTGAAGATGTTGATCTCTTGATCAGAAGGGCAGAGAGATGCTTGGAAGCTGGGGCAGACATGATAATGATAGATCCTGATGATATCTGCAATGCTGACGCTGTCCGAGCAGACCTTATTGCGAAGATTGTAGGTCGTCTAGGTCTTGAGAAAACCATGTTTGAAGCATCGAATGCCAGAACCTCGGAGTGGTTCATCCAACGCTATGGGCCCAAGGTATGTATGTCCCGGAATGCAAACTGTGCTTTTGGATGGCTTTCATTTCTTCAATGATCACTGCGTGTTTTCCACATGCAATATTTTCAGGTTAACCTTTTTGTTGATCACTCTCAAGTCATGGATTTGGAGTGTCTTAGAGGGCGCAAGCTGGGTAAAAACCATTCATCAGTTCTTGGATCCTCCTACTTCCTGTTCTGAATAGGAGAGTGTAAAGATGTGTATACCATGTCGGAAACTCCCTTTGTTACAGAATTCTGCTGTTCTGTGTATTGTACCGTTGGCTGTGACGCCACAAATATGATCAGAGTGTAACATTATAAGGAAAAGGGTTGCTCTTTTAGCAGGGTTCTTTCAATTGTCTTTATACAGTTGCCTGCAATGAGCTCAGATTTATTCTATCTTGTGAGGAAAAGTGTTGATTTGCAAAAGTTAAATTTTGTCCATCTTGAAATCTCATGGCTAAAACATTGAAGTAGTGGGAGTTGGTCCATCTGAAACTGCATCTTTCGTAACGAGAAACCAGTCTGGGAAGGAGGAAGTGAAGGAAGTGGGAAACAACTTCTCAAAATCACTTGTGCTTTTACTTGTCCATCCTACGGTCTGCGAACATGGTGCATCACTTCATAATTTGTACTGCAAGTGTTCTAATGAACTGATGTTTACAGCTTACCTATGTTCTGCAATCTAAGTGCAGAAGTAGTAGATAAGTTTGTCCATAAAGATGGAAGAAGGAAAGCTTAGTTTGAAAGATCACCTGGGGCCATCCAAGACGATGCCAGTCACCAAGCCTATCTTCAGTTGTAAGTAGACTGGTTCTTTTCTCTTTCAATGGGCAATGGTACAAAGGGCGGTCATTCCCAGAAGTCCGAAATCAAGCGAAGGAGCTACTAGTCGTCCCTTTCATGAAATATCATGTGAGCCATCCACAAGAAAGGATAGAAGTTTAGAGGTAGTTCTCTGCCGTAGTTTTGAGCCCGCCCGCAGAGATGTGTTCATGCTTCACGTTTTGTCATATAATCAGATACATTTGCAAAATTCTGCCAGTCGTGAACGCATCAGTTTACAACCTTCTGCATGTGCACTTCTGTAGGCATAGAATGATTGGTCAGATCGCTTTTGTTCTTGTGGTTGACCAGCAGAGTTGTTCCACTCGATAGCAGTGTCAATTGTAAGGGGCTGACGCTGGATATTTTGTTCCTTCTACCTTTCCTGTGCCGGAGATGGTACGTGTGCTTACCACGATTCAGATCAAGAATGATTACTGGCCGCCTTTGCACTAGAAGAACAACTAGGTTGGGACAATGTCTAGCCATTTTAGATCGGTCCAGCAACCTGGATCATCGGAAAACTATTTTCGCCGACAATGAACGGCTGTCTTCGAGTACAATGATTAGGTGGACCGTGCTACCGGGTCTTGCATGCAGGAACGTATCGTTGCCGATCAAGTGAACGAAGAACATGACAATCCAACTCTCTCCCTCCGAAAGAAGTGGTGGAGCCTGGGCATGTGCTTCATCTATTCTTGATGGCAGGTACAGGCATTTAGTGGTAAGGAATCTATTTCTCGGAAGTGGGGACCGATCACTCTCAAACTTCTGATTGGACAGGGGCCGGTTTCGTACGATCTACTTGTGTTATTTGGTTAATGTCTCATATCATTTGTCTCTCATCTTGATTACCGCCCATTTGTCGCTTTGAGACAAGATTCTGCGATCTTCCGTCTCATGCGTGAAAGAGTCGCATATCGTCCGAGTAGATGGACTATAAAAATCGGGTCTAAGAGCGTCGGAACGTCGAGTGGGCCGACACGATTTTTCCAATAAACACACAATTTCATCAATCAATCCAAAAGATACAAACAAAAACGTTTGCCCGTTCGGGAAGGACTTTCAACGATTAAGTAACGCAAGAAAACAAAACTTAGGTACGATGTGGTTATGGCGTGACCATGTAAGACTAGAGACTGTTTTGGCTTTTATAAGGCGCCTGTCCGTGAGATGCTGGCCAGCAGGTTGTTGGTAACCCTTTGGGTCTACGCTAGTTTCTAACCCTTGACGTCGATTTTACAATGTCGCCTTATCGCGTGTGAAGGATGAGCAAACTCTATCGTTCCGCTTAACGACATAAATGCGCGATCTCCAATCAAATTGATGAACACGTATTAGCCGTAATTGAACTTATAGCTTCTATGTAGTTGTGAAAAGTAAGTGACCGAATGCAATAATGCACGGAACAAAGGAATTTATGCGATCTGGATCTGCATGGCCCGGCCATGAGACCTACTTCACTCCATGAGAAGAGTGGCATGGGACTTCACTATAGATCAAGTGATATTATGAAAATTAAATCCATGCTCGAGTTACTCAAATACTTTAACGTTTTCAATTATGTTCAGTAATTAATATAATTCTTTTACCCTTAATATTTTTTCCTGAATTAATCTATTGATCTTATAGAGGAATACACAAAATCTTACCCAAAACCTCATATATTTCCCTTTTATATATAGTGATTGAATCCAAGATACGAACCTTGTTTAGGAAATATACTCAAATTAGGAAAGTATTCAAATTAAGAAACTTATTAAAAAACTTATTTGGATCAAAGGGTTGAGTTTCCTTTACGGGCTCAACCTCATCGGATATTCTCCATACATAGTTCAAGAGTCTTGGGCAAGCATAGCCCACTTACCCATCTAGTGTAAGGAAACGTTCAATCAAGCCGAGATGCTTTATTAGAATATACCTAACAAATTATTCTCAGCACGGAATCGTCCATAATGATTTTCGCTATGTACATATGTCCACTTCTTAATCGCTAAGCCAACTATATGATCAGATATAATAATTACAATGATAACCAATTAGCAAAGTGAATATTTTAGCGAGGAATTTGGAATCCGAGGAAGTATGAATCGTGCTAGATTCATTCGATCGAGTAAGTTCAACGTCATCGGGTTTGGTAACGTATTGTGTGCATACAGCAGATCGGGCAAATTAATTAATTCAATCGGAATGATGAGCAGATCATCCTCGATTGACACCAATTTTTCCATAATGAACAGTGCCATCTACAATCACCAGAAGTCATGACATGCCTGCGCTCGAGATTTCTATAACAAGATCCTTGTCCCTCTCAAAAGCTTTCTATAAAAGCATAAAGACATCCCTCAATGCTCGCTGGTCCTCAAGAAATCAAGGCATGTCTTCCTCCTCCTTGCCCGAGTCACATCTCCTTTATTGCCTCAACTTGTGCACAGGGTGATGGCACGCCAACACCCTCTGACTCTTCCTCGCTAGACCCTTTCCGTACTTGAAGATTTGGAGAACTGAAGTCGTGAGAGAAACACGAGAGAAGAGCCAAGGACGGCGGCGAGCGAGCGAGGGATCGGTACGATGCCGGCGGTTTGGTTTGCCCTCAAGAGGTCACTGGACTGCAAGTCGAGTCGTCAGTCGGATGTTCATGAGCCGAAGTCAAGAGGCCTCAACAACATCATCGTGAGGAGGCCGAGGTGCGGTTGCTCGAAGTCGATTTCGCATCTCAGAGATGTTGTCCATGGAAGCAAGAGGCAGGCTGCTCAGAAGCCGCCGAGCTGCAGCCCAAGATCCATCGCCAGCAATGAATTCATCAACCCCATAACCCATGAAGTGGTCTTCAATAACTCGAAATGCGAGATCAAGATCATGGGCGTTGGAGGCAAAGTCGGCGTGAATCACAGCAGGAGTGATTCGACTTCGTCGACTTTCGTCGGGACACTTCATCCCGGAACGCCTGGTCCTAGAGGCCAGTACACGGTTCCAAGCAGTTACAGTTGCCCAAGGTCGACGAGTACTCCCTCGAGGAAGATTGGCGGGAGTTCGGCCACGTCTGGCGGTTCCAGAGGCAGTGGTTTCCCAAAGTCCAGGACTATGGTGGGGCCTGATGCTCATTCGGGATCTTCGGTTCTCATCTGCCACAAGTGCGGGGAGCAATTCAAGAAGCTGGATGCTGTTGAAGCTCATCATCTCTCCAAACATGCTGGTAAAATAACATCTTACCTTGAACCACATGATCATATCTGTTTCTGCATCGCCTTTGCAGTTTCTCATTCTCTGGTCTAGATAAATATAAAATCGTTTGTTTAATTTTGGAGTAGCCTGAACGAACTGGGGATTGAACTTCTGGTTTTTAGCTTATCTGAGGATGGAAATTCTTAGACTGAACTGTCAATTTGATTAATGTCATTGCAACTTTTTCTTTTTCCAGTAACTGAACTAAGTGATGGAGATTCATCCAAAAGGATAGTGGAAATAATCTGCCAAACGAGCTGGTTGAAGTCTGAGCACAGCAGTTGTGGACAGATTGAGAGGGTCTTGAAAGTCCACAACATGCAAAGGACCCTCGCCCGGTTCGAAGAATATCGAGAGATGGTCAAGATCAGGGCCAGCAAGTTATCCAAGAAGCACCCCCGCTGTTTGGCTGATGGGAACGAGCTCCTAAGATTCTATGGCACGACCGTGACTTGCTCGCTCGGTGCCGATTCCTCCGGCCTATGTGATCTCAACAATTGTGCCGTTTGTCGGATTTTGAGACACGGTTTTCCTTCGAAGAAGGAATTGGCTGGTGGTGTAGGGATTTTTACTTCATCCACAAGCGGAAGAGCCTTCGAATCGGTCAAATTAGGTGAAGGAGATGGGTGCCTCAGGAAGGCTCTGGTGGTTTGCAGAGTAATTGCTGGGAGAGTCCACAAGCCTGTCGAAAATATTCACGAAATGGCGAGCCTATCCGGGTTCGACTCATTGGCCGGGAAAGTGGGTCAGTATTCAAGCATCGAAGAACTTTATTTATGGAATCCGAGAGCTCTCTTGCCTTGCTTTGTGGTAATTTGCAAAATCTGAAACGGGATTGAAGCGGGGGCTATAAAAGAAAAATCTTCCAGTTTCCAGACATGGACAGTTCTTCTGCAACATTTGTAATGCTTCTTCTAACAGATGCAATAATAATATTGATTTTATTCTTATCATGTTCATCAACACCAAAACAGTTCCTTCACTTTTGCTGTTCTTCTGTGCTTAAGAAGTTGTCTTCGAAATGCCCAGTACTGAGTACTGTCAAGTATAACCAAAGACGGTTCGAATAAGTAGGTTTCTATTAGGAGAATAGAAGAAAGAGAGACCGCAAAAAAATTTGTGAGCTTGAACGTGTTTGTACAGAAATCGGAACATAAAGCTCTCGAACGAATTGTGAAATTAAGCAACTTAATTGATGAACAGTTTAATATACATAATCCTCGAAGAACTATGGTATCAGAGGATGTAATGTCGTGAGTCAGATGCAGGGTCCTCTTACCTTGCATTTACTGTCGTAGCTTTGGTTGTCAGATGAGCCTTTCTGTCCAGTCTGGAGAATGTTGACCTCCATTTTAGGTGAAGCATTCATTTATATCGTGGAAATCTCCTCTCTCTGCCTGTCAATGCCGTGCTACTCACCTTTCCATATGCTACGAAAGATGAACTGCACTTCCATTGAAAAGAACATGCTCGACACGTTATGTTTCTACAGCATCGTCAATGGTAATTTATCAGCAAGTTCTTCGGCAATAATACCATTCATAAGGATTGTGCGTGAACTTGAGTAGATCGTGCTGTGACTTGTAGTTACTGCGTTGACAGCGCCTTCGGAATTAGCAAACTCTGGCCCTAACTAAAGGGACCATCAGTGAGTGTGTACTTAAAAAGTTCGATTGGCCATCCGTCATCTTGATGGAAAATGTTGATCATCAGGGACTGCAATGTAGGGAAGAGTCCAAGAGCTTGTGAATTGCATTAAAGGAAGGTTTCTTTCAGTGGACCTGCTCGGCATGTGCCCTCGACTTTGCAAATGCTGAAAGATCTTTCGCCAATGTCTTTGCCAAAGGATAGAGTGGCAGGGACCATCTTCTGCTGATTTATGAGCTAGTAAGGAGAAGAGAGAAGCAAGAGCAATTTGGATATTTAATGGCAACACCCATCTTTCTCTCTCTCTAGACGTCTGTGCCAACTGTGAATTATCTCACTTCTTGTCACTTTCATGTCATCTGTCCTGGTTTCTGTATGCATGTTCCCTTTTAATTCCTGCCCTTTCAAACAGCGATGACGAGCTCCGCTTCATTGCAGGTATTATGTCCTGGAAAAAAGAGGACGTGGATAAATGGGTCACAAGAAAATGCACATGTTGAGGAGCTCAACATTTGGATGGAGTTCGTTTAACATAAAATGAATTGGCTAGGGAAAATATTTTCTATCAACGGCTAAAATAGGGGAAATTTTTTAAATAAGAACATGAAGTGCCATTATTTTCTTAATTAATGACATGAAGTAAACCTTATATTAAAGAAGGGCCTAAAGTGGTTATGATAGTTTAAAAAAAAGCTTGACCTCGTCAATTGTTGGTCGGCTAGATCTTCCAACCGGTCAAAAGGCATTTTCGTCAAAAAGACAATTATAATTATAATTTATCTTTTATATTTATTTCTTTTCCTTTTTCTTTTTTCTCTTTTCTTTTTCCCCCCTTTCTAGCAAAAGTAGGCGAGGGCCTAGCAACCCTTGTCGGTTGCTAACAAGGGTTGCCTAGCCAACTGCTAGTGAGTCGACCCTCGGCTAGATTTGGCAAGGACCAACCTTGCTTTGTAGTTGATGACGATGGCCCTCTCCCTAGGCATCGCTAGCCATCACTTGAGACTAGCCATCAGCGAAGACCAGCCATCAGCGAAGACCAGCCACTTGCGAAGAAGAAAGGGAAAAGCAAAAAAAGAAGGAAAAAAGGTAAATGACAAAAATGTTCCCGACTAGTTAGAAAGTCGATCCTTATTTGAAATTAATATAATCATTTTGGACCCATATTTGAAGCAAAATCCACTTCATGCCATTCTTCAAAAAAAAATGATGGCACTTTATGCCTTTATTTATAACAAGATCTGCTTCAAGCTATTGTTTAAGAAAATGATGATATTTTAGGTCATTATTTGGAATTTTTCCTAAAATAGAAGAAAATGTTTTTCACTTTTCAAGTAGGGAAAACATTTTCCTTACTAACTCTTTCTTATTTCACACCCTTGCTTGCCCCCCTCTTCTTTCTTTTTCTTTTTAAATTTTTAACTTTTTTTTCTTTTTTCTTTCTTTCTTTCTTTTTTTCCTTCTTTCCAAGCCAATCGTTGGCCATGGCTACAGTTTGTGATTGGGCGAGGGTGAGCTTGAGCTTGAGGATTACTAAATTGGCAAGCATGAGCCTCAGGCTCATCGATTTGGAGCCTTTTTAAGGCCAGCATGTTAGGAACGCGAATATATGAAGAGAAAAATTGAGAAGAAAAATAGGCGACAATTTTTACATGAAAAACCCTTCCCAAAATCAAGAAGGGAAAATAATCTCTCTAGTATTAGTATCAACATTACAAGCTCTAAAGTTATAAGCTTCAACGTTTCAACTATAAAAGATATCGCCTCTATATATAGCAGGAATCTATGGCATACATAATTATGATGGAAATTACATATATGCCATTAGCAGCAATAAAAGCTTGGTTATCTAATTTAACATCATAGGATGAATAAGTTACTGGGAAATGCCTGCCCAAAATAAATTGTTTCTACACTTGACTATTGTTTTCCTCTATTATACTTTATAACTCTATTAATTGCCCACTTGGGGGTTGATCTTCAAAAAAATTAGCAATAATCTTTCATAGTATTTATCTTTGTAGCCCAAATTGTCCAAGTGCGGCGGCCCCTCTTGTCACTTACCATGGAGGCCAATTGAGGCAATTATTGATGCAGAAGGATGCCTTATTACACATGATGGGGAGATTGTTATGATGCACACGTGGGTGGATTATGCTAGAGAAATCGCACATCGGAGAATTAATGTGGTGGAGAGATGTAGAGTAGTTAATAAATCCTAGTTGACTCAGAAATCATTAACTTAAACTTTTGAGTTAAGGTGGGTTTAACTGGACATATTACCGGCTCGTATTTAGGCTCTCGCTTGGCAATTTCCTCAAGTGAAGGTATTGGATTTTTGCTGCATGCTCTCAACAAATGCTATTAGAGCTCATGATTGTAGTTTCTGAACAGGTAAGCATTGTGGTGTAACAACATGGGCCCGTAGGGAGTTGATGTAGAAGGATACCCAAATTAAGAGGGAGTGGACCTAACTAACACTAAGCTAACATGTAAGGAGGAGATTATTAAGATGCTCATGTGAGTGAATTGTATTAGAGAAATCTCACATCAGATAATTGCTGTGGTGTAAAACAATTAATATATTTTAGTTGATTTATAATTCATTGACTCAAACTTTTGAGTGAATATGGATCCAACTAGAGATATTGACGAGCTCGAACTTGGGTTTCCTCTTGACGATCTCCCCGATAGAAGGTATCGGGCTTCTGCTATGTGCTTCCAACAAATGGAGTCAAAGCCCATGGTTGTGGTTGGATGGCAAGTAGATGTTGTGGTGTAGCAATGTAGACCCATAGGAAGTTGATGCAGAATGATGCCTAATCACATATGAGGGGGAGATTGTTGGGATACACATGTGAATGGGTTATGTTAGAGAAATCCCACATCAGAGAATTGATGTGGTGTAGAGGTGTAGAGCATGTAATATATCTATACTAGTTGATTCATAACTCAATGGTTTAAGCTTTTGAGTGAAGATGAGTTTAACTAGATATATTGATAGGCCCGTATTTGGACTCCCTCTTGACGATCTCCCAAGGTGAAGTTATTGGATTTATGCTCTACACTACCAACACAGTAAGCTCGAGACTTGCCGAAATCTAGCAAGCCTTGAGCTTGCCTTTGACCGGTTGTTGGCTAGCATTATGGCCGATGACCGGCCATAGAAGACGAAGGAGGAAAATTAAAAAAAAAAAAGTAGAAAGAAAAAAATGAAGAATTAATTTTTAAAAAAAAAAAAAAAGAAAGAAGAATAAAAATTATTAAAAAGAGTCTAGGGAGGAAGATCAAATTCAAATCGAATTTTCTATACCGAATAACGGAAAATAATTTCTAGTTCATTTTTAAGTTTTAGCCAAACACCGAAAAAAATTATCTTTTTCATTGAAAATGATTTCTTGAAAAATATTTTTCAAAGATGCTATATTTTTTGTCAAATGAATGGAGCCTAATTACAATAATGCAGATTCAACTGCCCAATTGATTAAAAAAGACAAGGAAGCATCAACTTTGAAATCCTCAAAAGATGACAATTTGATATTTCGATCAGTCTCTGGCATCATCTTGTCATTTCATGTTATATCAACCGCAATTTACAACCTAACAATGCAATCATAATTAAACGTTCGGGTTCATGTTAGGTTTCCGTTCGCAAAGCTATGCAAAAATCGACGAGTACTTCACCTACTCTTCTCTAAAAACTTGAAGTAAACTACAAAATCGACAGAAGGGAAATTACCATATCATGAGTTGGGCTTTCAGCTGATCGGATTTAGGAGGCTTGATTCAGCCTCGGATCTGAATTTGACGAGCCCGTTTACATATCTCAAGTCCGCTTCAAACCCGAGTTGGGTCCTCGAATGGGTCTCGCAGAATGTTCTCGGATGCGTTTACTGGATCACGAGTAGACCGGAAAAAGAACCAAAAGAAGAAGAAGAAGCTCTAACCTTCTTCTTTTTTTTTTTACAAATTTAATTATAAACTTTTTAATTTGACAAATTTAATCATGAATATTTTCATATTGGTACTAGTTCAATTTGTTTAATTGATTTATGTTGGAAATTCGACGTGATCTTTGATCGTTTTATGTGGACATGTACGGCCGCTATGTCGATATTTTTAATTTTATTTATGTATTTATTTATTTTTTCTTTTTTTCTTTTTTCCCCCTTCATTTTGGCTGGTGAAGCTGTGAAGGCCCTTGAGTAGATCTAAGTGAGGGTTGTGGCCCTATTGGTGGTGGGCGAGGGTGTAAAGGCCCTTCGCCAGATTTAGGCGGGGGCTGCCTCACTTACTGCCGGTGAGGTTGTGAAGGCCCTCATAGATTTAGGTGATAGCCTATGACTTGTTGCTGGTGAGTGAGGGCGCAAAGGCCCTCTTGGAATCCAAGCAAGAGCAACCTTACCCGTGGCCAATGAGGGCTTGCTCACCCTCACTTATCCTCACTAGCCAAATGAAGGAAATGAAACGAAAGAAATAAAAAAAAAAAAACAAAAAATATATAAAAAATATTAGATATTATAAAAAAAAAAATCCACATAGTGCTAGTTTTATCATGTAAGATAATCAAAGTCCACATTAACGATTTTCGTCCTAAATTAGCTAAAGGAACAAAATTAGTATTAATATGAAAAAAATTATTATTAAATTAGTCAAATTGAAAAAATTGTGATTGAATTAGTAACAATATATAAAGTTTAGGATTATTTGTGTGATTCTCTTATGTATTAATGCATGGACAAAGTAAAAGACGGTAATAATCTCCACGCGAGTCAAGATCATAATCATAATGTGTTGACAATGACACCACCATCGAAAGTAAACATTTTTATGGTTTGACTGTATCGTCAAAAACAAAATTCTGGACAATGAAGCCAGAGACCATGAGATGAAGACATGTGGCAGCTTCTAGAATACCTTCATCTTGCGGGTCTAAGTGATTGGGCTAGCAACCTCGCTTCACGGGTAAATTCGAATTTACGAAATATCTCGCTAACCTTATAAATAAAGTCAATTGCGAGCTTACACATGAAAATATTAGCCCAAACACGATATTCTCTTTCTTTTTTGTATTTAATGGCGTACGAAATGGACGCTTTACATCGGGTTATTGTTTGCACATGTGCAAATGCATTCAGCAGAATTGATGAGATGATGTACTGGACATTTCGAAAATATAATATGAAATGTCACATCGTGTTGCAAAAATACAAGAGTGTTAGCAGCAAAAATGGATAAGGGTATTTAAAAATACTTTCATGAGAAAAACCTGGACCAAGGGAAAAAAAAAAAAAAAAATCTTCAGGACCAAGCTAGGTCAGCATCTGGCCTTTGTCCATCTTGATTTGCTCATGGTACTGAATAATAACGCCAATATTAGTAATTACTGAAGGGACAGTGATAGATATCATTACACATAATTAGATTTTTTTTTTTTCGGAATTACAGAAGTATAGGGCCACTTATCTATTTATCCAATAATTTTGTTTATTTATTTATTTATTTCTAGAAATTGTTATCTGAAATATTGCAGGAAGTGCATTGCAGTCAGAGACTAGCGGGAGATATGCGTCCTTCTCTGCTCAGAATCTCACCTAACGTGAAGTCGTTCACGTGATGCTCCTCTACCCCGTTTGAGTCGACACCTACCCCTCCTCGCTTTGCGACAAACACCTTCGCTTCACCCTTTTGCACGCCGTGCTATTTACTTGTTATATATATATATATATATGGATGATGCCAAAGTCGTCTTTGAAAATAATATTTAGGGAAAGTTTGGGTCGTGAACCCCAAACGCCCGGTAAGAAATGATTGTAGATAAGATTATTAGGTCCTCCCCGAGGAGCACAATTCTTTGAATCTATTTCACCAAATATCTTTTAAGAATATGGACGGATCGAGATGAATCGATAAAAGATGTGAATGATCTTCTTTTAATTTTGGGCATGTCAGTTTATTGGTAAGGAATTTACAAGTACGAAATTGACAACAGTTGTAAAAAATGCAAGAAAGTAAAAAATAAAAGATAATTTTATAAAAAAACGTTGAGTTCTTCGATGGATCTGGGTTTACAATTAATACACTTAAGATAGTTATAACCGATGACGGGATTAACATATAATTATTACTAAATTTGAATAAATAAGTAAATAAATAAATTTCTAGTCCTCTCAGCAATTACAAGAAATTACATAACCGCATATTATCTGGCAATAATGATCTATAAGAAGTTATAAAGATTTTAAAATAGCGACAATAAACATAGCCCTCCAATAATGATCTAAGTGACGTCGCTGTTTGATTTTTGATTGGACTGCGACGAGGATATAATAAGACAAAACCGAAGAAAAGGTCTTTTCATCTAATTATTAATTTCGGAAATTCAGTGCAGAGGGTCAATAGTACAAAAGTCAAGCTCATACGGACTAAGAGATCACGAGGAGTCCAGCTTTCAATGTAGTTTGACAATATCATCGAGCTCCTTATTAAAAAAAAAAAGAGAGAGAGAAGAATTTGACTATTAGATTATTCATTTGGTCCGATTGGATCGTATTGCAATTTCCTCATTGACCTATAATTATAATTACAAAATGCATTCTTTTTAAATGATTTTGTCAGTGTCTAAAAACGATTACATTTTGATTATTATCGATAAGTGATAGACTTAATTGATAAGAGCAAAATTTACAAAAACAAAAAGTGGTTAATAAACTGAACAATCGACGATGCATAATGTGAAAGTCTATCCAGCCAATTTTAAATGAAAATTGTTAATATGGACATTAGCCATTTTATATGACATGATCGACGTTAACATGGATAAATTTTATATTTTTAAATATATTTTTGAAATATTTATTATTTTTCAATGTGACTAGCAAGGATTAATGATGACCTTTACCGGCCACTAGCAAGGGCTTGCGAGCCCTCGCTAATCACTAGCAAGGGTCGTGGCTCTCGCTTAGGACATCTCGATTGCAAGTGAGGGTTGCCAAGCCGTACTAAAACCCACAAGGGTGGTTGAAGGTTGGGCCTTGCGGCCTTTGGTGAGGGCCGTCCTCATTGGATCGGGAGAGGGCTAAATGGCCTTCACTTGTAGTTGGCGATGGCTTGGGGAGGGTCGCCGGGCAACCTTTGTAGGCCAATAATAATAATAAAAAATAATAATAATAATAATAATAATAATAATAATAATAATAATAATAATAATAATAAAAGTTTAGAAAAAAATATTAAACAACTATAAAATTTGTCCACATTCGCTCAAAATTGGCCAAATGGGTTCGATTGGCACAAATGCGAAACTATTTTGTACTAAATTAGGTCAAATCGAAAGGTTTATAACTGAATTAATATCAATACATTATGTTTATGACTTTTTAAGTATTTTTCTCTCTCTCGTAATAACTTTCACATTGTGCCCAATCGATTGTTCAATTCATTAACAACTTTCTATTTTCACCAAACTATGCTTTTATCAATTAAGTCCGTCACTTGTCAATAATAATCAAAAGGTGATCATTTTTAGGTGTTAACGAAATAATTTAAAAATAATGCGTTTCATAATTATAATTTGTAGGGTCAATGAGGAAATTGCAATACGATCGACGCGAACCAAATTGAAAGGGATGGATAATCTAATACTCAAGTTCATCTCTCTCTCTCTCTCTTTTGAATAAGGAGCCCAATGGTACTGTCGAACTATATTGAAAGCTGGACTCCACATGATCTCCCTGTCCCTCCGAGCTTAAAAAAATAAAAAATAAAAAAAATTAAAAATTAAAAATTAAAAATTAAAAATAAAAAATAAAAAATAAAAAATAAAAAATAAAAATTAAAAAATAAAAAATAAAAAATAAAAATATTAAAATATTAATAAAAAGTTTGACTTTGGGTACATTTAACACCCTGCACTTAATTTTCCTTCGGTCCTGTGTTAGTATATCCTCGTCCCAGTACAATCAAAAACCGAACAGCGACTTTGCCTTGAGGTACAGACACCTGATGATATCAAGAGGAGCTAGTATTCTAGGTATTTTATTTCTTCCTTTGGTCAGCAAAAAGGAAAGTTCAATTCATTGTGGGTCGAATCTATCTGGCTGTACGGGGTTGCTTTGAGTCGTAGGTAAAGAGCACCAAGGAAGGCCACGTGCTCACCTTCTTCCCTCAGGTTAGATGGGGGAATAACGTGGGAAGGACAATGCTAAGGCCTATTTAAGACAACCAAACTCGCCCCAAGAATTCCAGCACAGACCCACCGTTAGATTTTTCTTGTTCTTCTTCATCTGCTGCTGCCGCTGCTGCTGCTGTCACCGTTAGAGAGAGATGGCCACAGAGATTGTAGGGAACAAGAAGGCGTGTGTCATCGGAGGGACTGGTTTCGTGGCTTCTTTGCTGGTCAAGCTTTTGCTCGAGAAGGGCTATGCTGTGAACACCACCGTCAGGGACCCAGGTTGATCTCTCTTCTACTTCTTCGTCTGTTGAATGCTCCGTTTTTGTGGCATATGCATTCATTGGTTGGTGATTAGCTCCTTGCGGTTAGACCCCCATCTGTTTGGGGAAATGCCCATTAGCCCTCCAATTCAAAGGAAACTTTCGTTTCGCTCACTTCAAACTATTGCCAATTCACCCATAGATGAAACCGAGTTCCTCCATTTAACTAAATCTGTATAGCCCAACTCGGGCCGTCAATACTATAGTATGCATTTCGCATTATCAACAAGGATGGCAAACATATTTAAATTGGCCGCGACATGGTTCCGACTTTAAAGGCCGTGTTTTAGTAATTTGGTAGGGTTGACGTAGCTTGATTGCTAGGAAGCTGAGGAACTAATGAATTAGGCGCTTTAGTTGGAACTGTTCGTTGATTTGCTATCTTATATTGCTGCAGATAATCAAAAGAAGGTGTGCCATCTCCATGAGCTCCAGAACTTGGGTGACCTTAAGATTTTCAGGGCGGATCTCACCGACGAATCAAGCTTCGATGCTCCTATAGCTGGCTGCGACTTTGTCTTCCATCTAGCGACCCCGGTCAACTTTGCTTCCACAGACCCTGAGGTATGAAACTAGTGGATCATTTGGAGCTGACTGTAAATTTCGACGAGACATTATATTGGTTCTGAAACTTCTTCTCCGATTTTACAGAATGACATGATCAAGCCGGCAATCCAGGGAGTCCTGAATGTTCTCAAAGCCTGTGCCAAAGCGAAGACAGTGAAACGTGTCGTGATGACTTCATCAGCAGCCGCAGTTTCAATCAACAATCTTCAGGAAACGGGCTTGGTCATGGATGAGAAAAACTGGACGGATGTCGAGTTCTTGTCCTCTGTGAAGCCGCCTACCTGGGTAAAATCAGTTGGCCATAGGATACAGATTTGACATTTGAGCTGTTAAAGAAGAAAAATTGAAATCGATGGGCTTTTCCAATTTCGCTATTTTCAGGGGTACCCTGCTTCCAAGACGCTGGCGGAGAAGGCAGCGTGGAAATTCGCGGAGGAAAACAATATCAAACTTATAACTGTCATCCCATCCCTAATGGCTGGCCGTTCTCTCACTCTGGATGTCCCCAGCAGCGTCTGCCTCGCAATGTCTCTACTGAGAGGTCTGAAACCGTCCACAGTACTATAATTTCACTAACTTGGGAGGCCGGACAGAACTAATCCCATGTCGAAACAAAACTAATCACAGAAAAGCATAAGAGAATTGTGCTTGTCCTAATGACTCCAATATTTCTTTTGCAGGAGATGAGTTCTTGATGAATGGGCTGAAAGGCATGCAAATGCTGTCGGGTTCTATTTCCATAACGCATGTTGAGGACGTCTGCCGTGCCCACATTTTCCTGGCCGAGAAGGAATCTGCTTCGGGACGATACATCTGCTGTGCTGCTAACACCAGTGTTCCGGAACTCGCAAAATTCCTTAACAAGAGATACCCACAATACAAATCCCCAACAGAGTAAGTCACTTGAATGTTGACCAAAACTTCCTGGTATATTTGTATGCACAGATTCTGGACATCCGATGATCCAATCGGGTGGTCGTTCTGATTTTGTGCCGATTGCCACATGCAGATTCGGGGATTTCCCATCCAAGGCCAAGTTGATCATCTCTTCAGAGAAGCTAATCAAGGAGGGCTTCACCTACAAGTACAGCATTGAGGATATCTATGACCAATCTGTCGAATACTTCAAGGAAAAGGGACTGTTGCAGGTGTAGTAATTTCTGTTGGCATTGCGGTTCTGCAGAAATCAGAGGAATGCTTGACCAGGAAGAGGGTGAAAGAATAACAGGTCATTGAGATCTATCAGTTAGCTTGTTCCAATTGAATGATTCATCGATGTGAATTGAAAAGTGTGGCTCTTGCATCTTTTCTAAACCATGAACGTCAATGATGCCTCAACGTTTGCAATTGGGACTCTTTACTAAATGTAATGGATCTGTTAACTCTGTAAGAGAAGTTGGTTCGCCTCTATTGCATCTATCAGCTTAGTTTTTTCTCTTCATCTTTTGCAGTGATCGACAATGACACGATATGCATAACCATGATTATATGCTTCCAGATTCAGAACTTGGTGAATAACCTCTGAAAATCAAACACAATGAAATGCAAATAAAACTATTTTGAATGAGACGAGACACAATATGAGATGAAATGAATCACATGCGAAATTATAGAAGATCCCCTTTAAGATCAAACAATTATATCGAATTGAGTATGATTATACGTGTGATAGCATTCACCATACTAGGAATATCAACGAACCCTACCATTGCAAGTGGTTGGAGTATTCTTTTTTAAGGTTCAGAATTTAGAGTTTAGGAATTATCAACATAAGCAGGCCCGACAAATTTGAAGCTAAATCCTAAACCATCGATTGTTTCGTGAAAGCAATGTACGAGCGTCTACCAAGTTGATGAACTGGTAGCTCCCAAAATCTGAGTTCTGCTTGCATATACATAGAAGGCACAAAAATGAGATCAAGTAAAAGTCCAGCTCTGTCTTTTCCAGAGGCCTCCTGCCTGAGATCCATATGATCAACCATATTATTTTGCAGCAGTGTACAGTCTGAAAAGGGCTTCGGACAATCTCAGCACATTTCAATCTTTTATGAGATCCAATGTCTTCTAAGTCCTAACGACAGTGCTGGACTCATTGTTTCTTGTAAAGTGATATAGCAGTCTATAGAAGTACAAGGAGGGCCTTTGTGGGATGGAATGGTTCAGAAGATTAGAGGGAGCCCATGAAGATGACCAATGATGTTGTTCAAAGCCCAGCTTTCGGCTTTTGGTCCGACCACAAGCATTCTTATTGTAGGGCACTGTGAAACTAAATTAGCAATTGTGATTCACACGGTTTGAGTAGGTAAGAAAAATTTCAAGAACCATCCTCCTAAAAAGCACGATATGTCATCCTACAAGAGTGAACCACGTGAAGGATGGGGTCAAATGACAAATTATATTTGAAGTTTATGTAAATAAATAAACTAAAACCACAGAAGAAATCTATGAAGATTGAGGTGACCATGGCTTGGCGGTGTGCATGGACCTGGCCATGCTTGATCAACTGAAAGGGCAACATGGGCAGGCATAGGCTAAAAATTCCATTCATGAACTCAGCTCTACCCACTTCAGGCCGCCCAGGCCTGATCAATGCTATGTAGAGTAGTGAAAAACTTTTAATCATTGAGATAGTGATAGGACGTTGTGTAGTAAGGGTGTCCATTGGTCTGGTCCAATTCGTGAACTAGACTAGGCATGGCTGGTTCTAGGTGATTCATGTGGGAATTGGTTTAGTTTATGATTCTTAGAAAAAAAATGGACTAATTGATCCGAACCGGCAGAACCGATCCATAGTGTATTATTAATGTTTTATTTACTAAGGGAAAAAAGTGCATGTTATTTGCAGGAGTAATTTTTTTATTTACTAGTAACTTAACATGATTAGTAATTTTACCCAACACTAAAGTAACTTTCAATAAATTCATGAACTTTAAAAAGAAAGTAAAAATTAAATAAGGCAACACCATTAGTTCTTAGGGCAACTTGGGAACTAGATAGAGACTAGCCGGTTTTTAGGATGGACATTGTCAGTTCTTAGTTCTACAGACTAAGAACTAACCCTATCTATTTGGTTCTCGATTCTAGGGACAGATCACCTCTATGGTGTAGAGATTTTCAAGCATCGTCCTACCTATTGATTAAGTCTTGTGTAGTAACTTTTTTTTTTTTCCACTAATTGCATCATGTGAAAGTTTATGTAGAAAACAAAACAAAGCATGTAAGCGAGATTCAAATTTTGTTGTCGATTGATTTTGTCATTAGATCTACTTGCCAATCACAAGAAAATTACAAAAAAACGTCAACCTTTTAATTATGCTAATTGAGTTTCTAACCTTTTCATAATTTTCATTTTTTTGCCGAAAATGGCTTACAGGGACGCTAATCATTTTACATGACACATTCTATGTTGATGTTGATAATTTTTACAAATTTTTTTAAATTTTGAATTTTGAATTTTAAATAATTTTTTATTTTATTTTATTTTATTTTTATTTTTTTTCTTCTTCCTCCGTTGGTCACCGTGCCTTGGCAATGGCTAGCGACTGGCCGCTGTTGATATATTATTTTGACTACTCAAGTAATGAATTGCATAGAAAATTAAGGTTAAATTTTAGTCCCTAAACAAAATAGTAAAGAGAGAGAGGGGGGGGATGGGGATGGGTTGAGAGAAACCGAACTCCGTTCTCAGCTGAGCGCTGCTCGGCAATCTTGCTGCAATCTGCCAACCTTTAGCCGACGCCCTCGAGTCTGCAGCCTCCCCTTCCACAACGCCCAAATTTCTAGCGAGTTTTCTTTGGGTTCGATCCACTTTTATCTTGAGGATCCCGGCTCGAAAACATCGAGGAGAGGATCCTGGCTTGGAGAACATCGAGGTGACCGACCATATCTTGATTTGCTTTGGGTTTGCCTTCCCGCCGTCGTTGTCGAACCGGGTAAGGACCCGCGGCCGAGCCCCTTTGGGTGCCTTGTTCTTCCTATGTCTCAGCCAACCGGGGCCGTGACTCATCAGTGCCAGCTCATACTTGATTTCGAGCTTTGGCGAGTTGGGCCCCGTCACTATGGCGTGTTATTACCTAGTCTGTGTTGACTGTTGATGTTGATCCTGGCTCTAATTGGCACCATCTCGCTTTTCCAATTGGTGCCCGCCATGTGTTTTTTGAAATGCCACAATAAGATCCAATTTTAGTTTCCTCGTTTTGGATGAAATCGAGTTGGCCGCGCATGGCCTGGATTTGTTAACGCGTTCTAGTGATGTTTGGCAACCCTAGGTGTCGGCCATTTAGTCATTTGCCCCATGTTCCCACCTCTGCCGTTGTTTCGTGTCGAGAATATAACGTAGAAACGGTAATGGATTTTGCAATTAAACCAATGCGAAATCACCAAAGAAATAAACGAGGAACAATAAAGACACTAAAGATTTACGTGATTTGATTCGAGTATTGGCATCTACATTCACGTAGAGAAATTTAGAAGAACAAATAATTAATTGTAATAAGAAAATTACAAAGTTATAATTGCTTATATCTTCAAGTATTTCTTACACCTAAATTATACCAAAATTTACATTATTTATAAATAAAACAACTCAATTTAATATAAAATCATGGCACAAAATCATCTCGTGTTCAAGTCCAAATCAAAACGCTCATGTACGGCCGAAAACAAGAACGTCCCATGCGTTCCTTTTCTCTCCCTTCGAGCAACTGTGGCTTCTTCATTGTAGTTGTTCAGAATGGGGAGCCCACAGAGTCTTCCTCTTTTCCTTTTGTATGCATGCGTCTACCCAGTCAAAAGAAATAATAAAACCAAACCCTTGCAATGACCTTTAGCCCCCACAAGTGGAATTGATATCATAAAGCAAAGTGCCCCAATCTTAGAAGGCTAGTGACAACTGATCATTTGAAAATCCTCATAGTATCAATTTGACTTGACATTGAATATCTCAATGTTGCGCAATGTATGAGCTTAGGAAAACGCGCACCTAATCAAGAGCCGTAGGCCTGCCTTTTAGGCAATTTCTCTAAACTTATATCTTTTTTAGTCTGAATAGAAAAGTTAGGTCGTGACAGTCACAGGAGAGAGCCGGTGAGATTCCACCTTGGCCTGAACCCCCCTGACTCAAGCCTTGCGAGCATTGGGCAAGGCTCCAGCAAGGTCAAGCTTGCACGCCCCAACGAGCTCAAGCCTCGCCTTGTCTCACCAACCTCCGATTATGAAAGCTCAGCCGACAGATTCTCTCATGTGTTGACACCTAGATTTCGATAACCCGGTCATTCATTTACCGCATAAAAAATTAGGGACTGAACTTTAGCCCTTGAACAAAAATATTAAAATCATATTGCATTTTGCATTGAACCGGTAACAGATGGGTTTGAATTGATGTTTCTGAGCTTTAACCTGATGAGATTAGACTAAGCCTGCGGCGAAGAAAATTTTTGGCCAAGTCCATGGATGTTGAGATCGAGGCGAATTTGAAAAAAAAGCAATATCTTAAAATCTTTCGATCATGTGGCAAAGAGGGAAACAATCGGTGTAATCCTCGTTTTGCTTGTGCGTAGTGGGCTATTCGAACAAAAAATATAAAGAGAGAGTGACATATATGTGGCCACCGATTGCATATGAAGAGGCCATTCATGTGCGCTTGGTCATTAAAAGATTTAGTCCAATATGCATATTGACTGAATATCTCTGCCAAATAGAAAAGGGAATAAAATATGTCAATATAATGCAGAGAAAAAAGAATATATAATTGAGACGCTTGAGTCAAAGGGGGTTGGCTAATATATATATATATTTTTTGAAGCACATAATATAGAGACACACAGAGATATTCACATTCTGTCAGAAGAGAGAAAAGGGAGACTCTGGTTTTGTCTTCTTAGATGGTCCCATTGTGAGTTAAAGGGAAAATCGTGAAGTTCCTCTGGCAATTGCACATGGTCTTCACATCATGACTTTTCCTCATGCTATTGTGCACCTTTTGCCATCAAGCTCACTTATTTCGAAGGCCCAGCCCTGACGACTAACGAAGCACCAGCACTCACCAATTTCCCAACGTGTCAGAGATTGTCCTCGCCATGTCATTGCTTTAACCCCACCTGAATTTTTCTTGCTGCAGGTTTTCTTAAGTCAAATTGCAGTCCAATCTCGATGTTGCATTCAACGTTTGTTCAGCAACTTCTGCGGTGATTTATTGCCATCAAAGGTGAAATTTCTTAGACGATTACATGACTTCTCAACGACTAGTAGCTTCCAACTACCAAAAGCAATTGTGCCGAATTCTCCAACCGTGGAGTTCTATGTGTTGAGCTGCAATTCTTACGAGTCGCTCGTGATCCATTGCGAGACAACCGGTTGTTTTTGCTGTCCTTAACCATCGTGTGATCATGTCACATCGAGCCACCAACTCCCCCACTCATGATGTATAAGTAATTAATGAGTCCTCCTTGGCTGTGAATTGCCGGGCCATCGACACCCGCTAATGCATCGCTGCTGCTCACCGCCATTCGTCGCCGTTCACCGTCGAGTAACTAGTCGCGATTCCGGTCCATTTGTATTGCAAGCAAATTTGGAAATAAAATCCTCAAATTAGGTAAGGTGCACATCTCTAGTATATTTGCAAATATTTTATTGCCTTATTTGAGTAGTTAATATATATTATGAAAATTGTATGATATACTCTATTGAATGTTAGAATATTTTGTTAGATATTTACTTAAAATAATATAATTCACAAAATCCTAAGATACCCCATCAAGTTGAGTCACATCATGGATTTGCCAAGTTCATGAGGGCGTTGCTAAGGTGATAGAGTATCTCGATCTACTGTACTAGAATCGGATAATCAGCTGAATTTGGCCATGTGACGTGTGGCCTGGCAATGCAATGAATCGGTAGGTCCCCTGACTTTTCTTCGTTTTCAGCCTGCTACAGTTAGTTTTTTTTTTTTTGACAAGAGCCTGCTACAGTTAGTTGCTAAGCCATCAGTGGACATGTATCTTCTTGAAGGGGGAAATCCGGACGCCCGTCGCAATCCAACGTCAGATCGATGTGCACATGAGTGTGGCACATCTCTCTCATGCTCCAAGGACGATTTTCTACATTTGTGCCGACACTCCCACGTACGATTTTTCTACAATTGTGCCGACACTCCCACACGGATTCATTCCAACATTATCGGCATGCATTCGAGATTAATTGTGTAACCCCTTTATTCTAAGAATGAGCATGCTTTCTTTCATCGTTTAGAATGTTAGTTTCTATCGTATATCCAAATTTATGGGGGTAAAACTTTGAGAAATTTTGAAAGAATTGAAAACGGTTCCCCATAGTGTGTCTTGGAAACATTTGAGGTTCAGGTTGGGTTGGTTCCCCCCCCAATCCTAAGACTAACCCATACAGTGCTGGTCTTCAATTTTTGGGACTGAGGGCCAACCCTATTGAGTTTGGGACTGAGGACCAAACCGACCTAATTCCAGGGTCAACCCGGGACCAATCGATAATTTTTATTTCGTTTTTTATACTCCTTAAAAAAGCGATTACCTAATGGGTTCGGTCCGATTTCAAGGTCAATCCATGACTAACCAATAATTTTTTATTTCAATTTTTGCACTCTTTGAAATGACATCCGAAGACCGTACTGACCAAATGGGTTCAATGATGAGTGAGCTTAGCTAAGAAAAGCAAGCGATGAGGGTTAAGTGGGGTAAGCGTTGAACACAATGAGTATTGAATGTCGAGCGGGGAGCAATAAGCCAAGCGAGTATCGAGCGGCGAGCAGCACAAGTGACCTAAAGCAAGCAAGGTGAGTGTTGAGTGGCAAGTGAAGAAGTTGTTTCTTTCGATTTTGGCAAATTGAAGACTAAGATGACAAATAAGTCAGAAGAGAACAGATACTGGAGGTTGTCATAAGGAGTTGTTTATATCTTTTTAGACATCATGAGGACTCCTCATGAAAACATTTTCCTCCTTCATGAATTATAACTATTGATGCCGTAAAAGGCATTAAAAATCCAAATTATTAAAGAATAATGTAAAATTACTTGAACTCCTCACTAAAGAGCTGTTTAATGTTGTTGACGCCGTTTATCAGGGTTGGTCCGAATTGCACTGACTCAGAACTCTCAGGACCGAGAATCGACTCGCACAATGCTGATTTAGGAATTCTAGGACCAAGGATCGATCAAGTTTCCCTAGGAACCGGACCTGGACTGGCAGGGTTGGGCTGATCCAAGGCCGGTCCAAGGTTGACCCTAGATCGATGCTCACCCTAGACGTGTGGCCCGACAATGCAATGAATCGGTAGGTCCCATGATGTTTCTTCGTTTTTAGCTTGCTGTAGTCGCTTAGCCATCAGTGGACATGTATCTTCTTGAAAGGGGAAATCTGTACGCCCGTTGCAATCCAACGTCAGATCGATGTGCACATAAGTGTGGCACGTCTCTCTCATGCTCCTACGACGATTTTTCTACAATTGTGCCGACACTCCCACACGGACTCATTCCAACATTATCGGCATGCATTCGAGATTAATTGTGTAACCCTTTATTCTAAGAATGAGCATGCTTTCTTTCATCGTTTAGAGTGTTAGTTTCTATTTTATGTCCAAATTTATGGGGGTAAAGCTTTCAGAAATTTTGAAAGAATTGAAAACGGTTCCCCATAGTGTATCTTGGGAACGTTTGAGAACATAAATTGACATCGTACCTCAAATGCTAAAATGATAGGGGAAAAAAGGGAATCGGACGAATGTGGAATTGACACCTCCTTTTCAATGAAGAGTGTAATAAAGGTGGCATGTAAATCGATGAATGAGAATTCATCCACATGAAATAAATTTAAGATGAAATATTGCACTGAAACCATGTTATTATATGTTGAATTGAAAAGATTGAGCTTTTACTTAAATTGAGATGACAACGCATGCAACGACTCATTCATAATCCCATAAATAAGTGATATCACGATCATGTTCTTGATCAGAGAGATTTCCCATTTTGGTAGTGCTTTAAGTTTTTAGCTGAGACAATTAATTATCGACCTCTCCAAAAGTCGAAATTGAGAAACTCGTTTTATATCATTATTGGTATGAAAATGATTGAACTCTTGGAGTACGGGATAAAAACTTCTCTTGCTATTTGCTTTAATTGCGTACGTCAATGGTCAGCGCGTGGTCATCAACTCAAATCGCCACCATCGAATGAAAAATCATTGTAGACAAGTGACTAACGTTGCTCGTACTAGTTTAAAAGAGCATAGACACCTAGGGAAGGTCTTCCATCGTTGGAAAATCACTATACACTTGTGACCTTGTCTCACGTACTTTTTAGTTCTAGGCATTCATCTTGTTTATTAGCCTAATAAGGTTTGACTAACCTTATAGCCTTCTAAGTTTAGCATAATTAATCACAGGCGTTGCGTTAGTAGCCACTCTTCTCACATGAAAAGAGAGAGGTGGGAAGTTTGATTCCCCAACTTTTTAGGGGGCTGATGATGTAAACGTTTAGTTTCAAGTGTGGAATTCAACTTGCTCTATAAAGAGACAAGATAAAAGTCTGAGAGTGAGTTGAGAGTTAGAATATAACATATAAAAAAAAGTTTAGCATAATCAGCAAGCCAAAAAAAAATCATAATTAATTCCATTAATACACACTAATTCGTCGTGAAGAAAATCCATATATATATGTGTGTGTATGTGGAAGGTAGATTGAGTTATTTTTGTATGAAAACAAAGTTGGATTAAAGATTTTGAATAATTCAACTAAAGGGAACATAGGCACAGAAATCACAACAAATTTGGCATTTAATATCATAGAGTAAAGCATAGAAACTAATTTTTCAAATCTAGTGGGAGGCATGGATCCTTGACTAGTTTCATATTGAATCACACCAAGAAATTAATGAATGAACAAGTGCGATTTGTTGTGAAAAAACACGAGATCAGAAAATAATAATATAGAAAATTGAAAGGTAAATGAGACATCGAATTTACATAATTCGGGGGTGTGAATTACTTTAGGAAGAGAAGTATCGAATTTCATTATAGATCTAATGAAAGAATGGACATTACAAACACATTTGAGTTACTCAAACGTTTCTAGTAACTTGTATAGTGTTTAACCCTCACAATTCTTAATGAAACAATCTCCTAATCTTACAAAAGAATACACAAAATTGATCAATGACAAAAGGTTTCTCCAATTTAGGTGCAAAGTGAACAAAATTTTCTACACATTCTGGGCACAAACCAAGGCACAAAGCCAAAAAATAAAAAATAAAAAATAAAAAAACTCTAATTAGAGAACTTATATTAATCCCAGGAGACCGACTTCAATACGAACTCGGGTTTCGT
Organism: Eucalyptus virginea; assembly: GCA_014182375.1. Lineage (NCBI taxonomy): Eukaryota > Viridiplantae > Streptophyta > Magnoliopsida > Myrtales > Myrtaceae > Eucalyptus > Eucalyptus virginea. The sequence continues at coordinate 11,995,262 of CM024521.1, read as the reverse complement.
TTAATGGTTTTAATCTCAAGACATATTTATCAACACAAAAAATGATTAATTGTGCACCCACTTTTTTTTTTTTTTTGGTAACCAAGGACTCCGCCTTGACCCGCCATGCCCGGTGGCACTATTGGGCCTGACTCCTATATCTTGAGAGAGACTAGCACAGGACCCCAATACCATGGCCCTCCACTTATAATACTTCAGCAACTACGAGTTTCGAACCTTTGACCTTGGCGATGAAGGAGAGACTCTAATCTAGCGTGCCCACGGTTGGCTTAATTGTGCACCCACTTTATTCCCAACTGATTTCTCAAATTCGATTTTTTAGCTAGAAGAATGTGGCTTGCGTTTTGCCAGATAGGCATTTGTAGACATATCTAGTTTGGTGTGGCCTTACCCCCGAACAAGATCTCAAGCCCCATCAACACTCCCCCTCGAACTTGCCTATATAAATCGGAGGATTGGGCTTTAACAATACTCATACTCATTCCATCATAAAACTTGTAGAAATTCGCGATCTCACCATTCTTCTCAACGTTCACTCACGCGTCATGGAGTACGGAACAGAACAAGCCCAGTTCCAAACATGCCCAGCGAATCAGCCGGAAGTCGTGGGCACAATGCATCAAAGAAGATCGGCCAATTATAAGCCTAACATTTGGAATTACGATTTCCTGCAGTCGCTTAGCAGCAAACACAACCTCGTAAGATTATAATTTGTAGCTTACGCACTATTTTATTGTCCTTTTTAACTCTAGCCATCTCTTCCTCATACGAGCAAATGGACTTTGGCATGCAATCATGCAAGTATTTGCATAGAGACGCATATTGATGTTTGAAATAGTACTTTGCTCCAAATTTATTTGTAACATCACGATGCATGTATCTATTTGATGTAACAAGCTATGTTAGAGTTTTGGTCAGTGTTATCATATGCATCGACCATCACATCCAGACTTGAGCTATCATATGATGTATCAAAATCAATTCATATAGCTCTACATATGCATATACTAAAGTAAAAACATCTTGGCATTGCTGTATAGATTGAATTATTTGAGGCCTTTTCAAGGTAGATTTTGATCTAACAAATACGACTCAACTCTGCAGAAAGAAGGAATAAAGGAACGGATGGAAGGGCTTGTGGAGGAAGTAAAGCCAATGTTATCGAAATCAGTCGATTCACTTGCCAAGTTAGAGTTAATTAACAGCATGACCAAACTGGGGTTGTCCAACCTTTTTGAAAGTGAAATGAAAGAAGCTCTTGAAAGAGTTGCGTCCATCAACAACGGCGTTTTCACCATGGAAGAACATCTCTATGCCAGTGCACTTCGGTTTAGACTCCTTAGACAGCATGGCCATATCGTTTCGCAAAGTGAGTTCAAAATATGGACCTGTATGAATTTGTAGGTGTAAGATATTACTATCAAATCACAACAGAAAAAAAAAACAATAAATAATCCTACAAACACTAAAGATTACTATACAAAAGTTGGTTCTTTCCGGAGATATCATTGAAAAGTTGACACACATCGGCTTCAATTTTAGTTGTTGAGATTACAATTGAAATTTTTATTCATCGTATTGGAAAAGTCCAGCAATCAACATACCTATATGGACTTAAGGTGCGTTTGGTTTCACTTTTGGAGAAAGTTTCTGAGAAAATGCAAAAGGCTTTACATTAAAGGGGTTTTTTCGAAATGCAAGTAGTGTTTCGTCCATTGTAATTTAAAAGTACATTGGAAAACAACTTTGGTTTAAATAGTGTTTGGAAAAATCACAATTTGTAAAGTACTTTTGCTTTTTTTTTAAAAAAAAAAAAAAATTTAAAACTGGCAAAGGACTTAGCAGCCAGCAGGCAGCCGGCAAGGCCAAATCTGGCTGCTGACGAGCCAGATCTGGAGTTCGCAGCTCGTTGCGTGACCTGGAGAAAGGACAAAGAAAATGTAATGGTAGATTAGACGGTGAAGAAAGTGTCGTCCCCATAGTGGTACGATGAAATTGGGTGTACATAAGCCACTCAAAGCTCATGTGTCATTATTCACTCCTTTACAATAAGATCTTCTGAGTCATCAGTCATCGTGGTTCTAATATTGAGTATTATCAGCAATTATTCTCAGTTCTGTCCGGTCATAAATCTGACTTTCAATCTGTAATCAGATGAATTAAGGAGCTTCAAAGAAGGAAGCATCTTATTCAACAAAATCAATTGCAAAGATGTTGAAGCTATGATAGAGCTTGTTGAGGCTTCACATCTGGCTTTGGAAGGTGAAAACATTTTGCATGAAGCGAAAGCCTTCTCAACTGGGATTCTCCACGAGAGAGTCTCTGGTTTGGACAGTCGGCTCTTTAAACACGCCATCCACGCTTTGGAGCTTCCGATGCATTGGAGGGTCCAGTGGTTCGACATCAAATGGCAAATAAGCTTGTACGAGCAACGGGAGGACAAGCAAAGCAATCTGCTTGAGCTTGCCAAGCTCAATTTCAACACGGTCCAAGCCACACACCAAAGAGATCTTAGAGAGATATCCAGGTAATTTTATATGTAGTCACAAATGATGTAGAAAACGTAGCGTTTCATCCGACCAAGGTCATCTGTTTAAAGAATGTCATGTTCTATTTTCAACTCATCTCAGGATCAAAACTCAACAAACTTGGTCATGATTTATATATGTTCTAAATTCACCCTGGGAACGTGCCTATTCTGAAGATCTCTCTACCAGACATGATGTGATTTTCCCAGCTTTTGATTCTGATTAGTTGCTTCGGTAAATTCAGGTGGTGGAGGGATCTGGGACTCATGAACCACGTAGACTTCACGAGGGATCGGCTGGCCGAGAGTTTCTTGTGTGCCCTTGGACTCTCTCAGGAAACACGGCTCAGCTCGCTCCGCAAATCTCTCACCAAAGTCGTCATCTTGATATTGGTGATCGACGATGTCTACGACCTTTATGGTTCGTTGGAAGAGTTGGAATGCTTTACTAGCACCATTACCAGGTTGTCCACGATGCCTCCCAATCTCTTCCTTTCGTCCCTGTTGAGTTTATTTTCGCTAACTGGAAAATCTGATGCTTCTAGGTGGGAATCGGAGCAGATTCAACAGCTTCCCGAGTGCATGAAGGTGTGTTTCCGAGCGCTTAACGATGTTATTCGTGAGATCGCTTATGATATTGGCAAAGATGAAGATTGGCATCAAGTGCTACCACATCTCGCGAAAGCCGTAAGAGAAAAACTTGTGGATAATTCCATACATATGCGCGTCACCCCAAAATTTTTTTATCCTTGCATAACTAATCATCTCTGAATAAGTATTTTTTTTCCTGATCTTTTTACAGTGGGCAGACTTTTGCAAAGCCTTACTTACTGAAGCAAAGTGGGACAATATGGGCTACACACCATCGCTGGAAGAGTACTTGAGCAATGCGTGGACATCATCTTCAGGACCATTGATCATGTCTCACGCTAGTTTCTTTGTGGGACATAGGAATTTGGAGGATGTAGCAGATTTGCTGGAGAGAAACAAGGATTTGATTTACAATGTGTCCATGATAATTCGCCTCTGCAATGACCTTGGAACGTCAACGGTAATTATCAAACTTCTGCGCCGAAGTTATAAACCAACTGAATTTGACATGATGTTAAGAATTCTTAGCCTGGTAAAAGAACCTGGTACTAACACGGCATATGCTGTAATTGAATCAAGGAGATCGAATCCGATAAGCACATTAAATTGATTTACTTGTTCAATTAGGCCGAAAGAGACAGAGGAGATGCTCCGTCGTCAGTGGTGTGTTACATGAGAGAAGCGAATGTTCCGGAAGACGTCACTAGGAAGCACATCAAGGAATTGATAAACCAGGCATGGAAGAGCATCAATGCTCATTGCTTTGGCAATGTCGAGACGCCCTTTGTCCGAACCTTCATTGATGTCACCGTGAACGCGTCTCGTGTTGCACATATGCTTTACCAGTTCGGAGATGGGTTTGGCGTCCAGGATGGTGATATTAGGCGGCAAATCTTATCTGCAGTGATCCACCCTGTCGCTCTTAACTGAGATAAAGCGCAAATGTAATCACATAGCAAGTGCATAAGGTAGACTAGCTGCTGCCAGTTAAAAGAGTGAGTACCCTGCGCAAATTGTATCCTATGCTGCATAATCATCTACTTGGGTTTAAAATGGTCAAATATCTGCAAGATGTCCATCTTACAATATCGCACGGAGTAACTACGTGCCTACTCGGTCTGATCCACATGAATCACACTTTCAAAAGAGATACTCGAGATCATAATAATCTGATTGTTCTCATCTGATGTGGAATTGAATGTTTTTATGGCCAGTGGCGGTACATTATTTTCTCAGTAGAATCGAAATTATGATGAAACTTATTCTATTGAATCAAGTTAATTGCACGTAAAAAAATAATTGGGCCGCAATGGGTATGGGAAAATGAATGCGTTTCTCATAATTTCTCATCTTGTTATAGGACGATTTGTGAGGTTTTATTGGTGGCATCCGTTATCCACTAACACGCAGCCCTATCAAATGTCAATGCATTTTCCCCTTGAAAGTTTGTCATCTGGTCTCTGTCCATAGAAAATGCTTCTTCAAGTTAGTAGATTTGAATTTTATGTCGTATTGATATGGTGAAAACGACAAAATTTGCAACTTGCGTCAACTAAATATGTTAAGAAATCAACCTCCGTCGTACTTGTATTGATTTTAAAGAGTATCCTTTCCATTATATTATGACACCTAATTTATGGTGACCATTAATAATTCATTGCGTAGTAAAATTAGGGATTGATTTCGACCCCTAAATAAAAAATAATATATAAATTGCAAATAGTTGTTAAGAGCATTTTTAGCATTAAACCCACATAAACTGCATTGAACTTGAATTTCGGTCATGCCCATCAAATTTCGTGATGTGGCCGAAAATTTCACATGTGCATTGCACATAAGGTGTTCTTAACTAAGAGGGTTGGTTCTTTGATCCAGAGGGCATATTCTTGATAATGAAAAGGGTAGACACCACAAATATATTCAATATCGGCTAAATATGTGTGATTTTTTGCAAGAAAGGACTAACGGGCGGAAAGATATGGCCACTCATGGCAGAGAGAGATTCACGGCCAGGTTAGATGCAATCAAGAGCGAAACATGATCAAGCCAAGTGTAAAGTCGGAAAGCAAAATACAAAACGTATGGATGTGATCTTTGGAATGAGCAGATTGGCCATTATTTGACCCGTAACCAATTAGTGGCGGCTCTAAAAGGTAAGAAAAATTTCATAATTAAATCAAATATCAAGTTGCGATTGATAGGATTTGAGAGAACTTGCGCTAAGTACCATGCTTAGTAATCCATTAAATTTCTCTAGATAGTTCATCTCTAGGAAGTCATGACATATATTCAACTTGAAGTCCAATGAAAGGCCAAGTTGATTTGAGTCAACTTAGTCATAATTGTCATTTCCTATTTTTCAGAAATAAAAATTTATTAATATGTATGGTAGGTACTTTATCCCGAACTCATCGCTTCGTGTTTATCGCTGTAAATAAGACACGCCCGTACAAATAAGAGAGACCATACTTCTCTGTAAATAAGACACGCCCACACAACCTTGCTTCTTGTTCCCTCCATGTCCATTTATTTGTTATGACCCATGTTGTAGAATTGATGTGGAAAATATAGGATTTTTCAATTAAATCAAGGGAAAATTGTTCAAAAAGTCCTAAACCTATCGCACTTTTTTCAATTCGGCCCTAAACTTTTTAACTTTCTTGAAATTGCCCTAAACCTTTTCATTTCTTGCTGATTCAGATCCATCCTACCAATTTTGGCTGGAAAATGCCGACGGACGTGGACGGTCTGCCACATGTGACTACTACTTGGCGTGGACGCGAAATTTTTAATAATATTTTAATATTTTTTTGAATTTTTTTTGAATTTTTTTTTCTGTTTTTTTTCCCTTTTTCCTTTTTTTTTCTTCTTGGCCTTTTTCCGGTGGCTGGCCACCGGCCACCGGCCATCTCAACCGACACTGCACATCTAAACCGGAGCCACCCCCACCGTCGTCTCCGCCGGAAATGGTCCCCCATCTTCAGCGTCTTTGTGGTCATCTTTACCCGTCATTGGCCTTGAGCAAATGGCCAAAAATCTGGAGAAAAATCAGGAAAAAGTAGAAATCTCTCGAGAAAAAAAAGAACTTGCAGGAAAAATCTGTGAGACAAAGAAGGGGGCAGTGGGTCTCTGGTACAGAGCAACATGGGTAAAAGATCAGTGGGTCTCTTGGCCGAAAGGTAGAATACATGACCGCAAACGACTTGAATTTTGGGCAATCTGTGGAAGCTGGGGAAGAAAGAAAGAAGAAACCTAAATGCCGAAGCTCTCCTATTTTTCATCGCAGCTCGTCGGGAGAACAAGGGAAAAAATTGAACCCAGAAATCCAAAATCTGCTCGCGACTTCCTTTGTTCGTCTTCCGCTTCGTCTTTCCGGCGGCCCAGCTCCAGATCTGGAGCAGAGCCTCATCCATGGCGGCGACAAGCGAGGTCGAGATCCCGGCTGTGATTGGGCTCCGGGGTGTTGGGGATGGGGGCGGAACTCAGGTCTCCGCTGGCGTGACTACTGTGGCGGGGGGTAAGGGCTCGTGGAAGGAGGATTGCGAGGGGGATCTGGCGAGGGGAGCCCTCGCCGAGGCCAGGGTGGCCTCGCCCGGCGTCGCCGTCGCCCGGCCAATGCCCAGCGAGGCCGCCCTGGCGTGGGGAGGGTCGGCCTTGCCCGGGCGACCCTGGCCGGGTTGCGCCTGGGCGAGGGCTCCCCTCGCCAGGGCTCCTCCTCGCCCGGCTGGGCCTCGTCTGTGGCGGGCGAGGCCAGCCGGCTGGCTGTGGCCGGTGGCCAGTGGCCGGCCACCGGAAAAGGCCAAAAAGAAAAAAAAAAAAAAGGAAAAAAAAACAGAAAAAAATAATAAAAATATAAAAATTCAAAAAAATTCAAAAAGTATTAAAATATTATTAAAAATTGTCAACGTCGGCGCGGTAGTCTACACATTAAGACCGCCGGCGTTCACGTCAAGATTTTCCGGCCAAAATTGGCGGATGGACTAAATCAAAAAAAGTGAAAATGTTTGGGACTAATTGTGAAAATTAAAAGATTTAACCGAATTAAGAAAAAGTCGAATAGGTTTAGACTTTTTGACAATTCTCCCATTAAATCAACAAAAAAGCATCAAAGAAATAAACAAGAACAATAAAGGACAATAGGTGATTTGGTTCGAATATCGATATCTACTATACGGGAGAGCCAGTGACGAGTAATTCATTAATAATCGGAGAATCAAAATTATAATTACTTTTACGCTCTTAAAATAGATCTAAATTCATAATATTTATAAATAAACAACTCAATATGGATGTAAAGCTCATGGCAAACAAATCTTCGCGTATTAACACAGCGGCCAAGAGAGAACTTCCCTGTGCGTCTCTTTTTATACTTCAAGTCTTGGCCAGAAGATCTCAACAAGACCCACGAAGTCCAGCCTTTGTCTTGGTCAACCCATTTTCTTGAAAAGGAAAATCCCCAAATTATTATTTTGTGTGTCCTTTCCTTTATGCAATTTGGTGCACTCTTTCAACGGAGAGATTCCAGAACAGTCTTGGGATTTTTTTTGTCAACAAATTCAGTTTATTATATGGACTGCATCCAATGGGGTCGAATATCATATAGGGCTCAAATTCGATATATACTTTAACAATTCCCTTAGGTCATAAAAGACTTTTGACCAAGCATAAAAGTCAGAATCTCCAGCCTCTTTCTTTGTTCCAACTGACCTTCCCGTATAGAGTTACTTAGTCCAACTCTTCACTTATTTCCCTCGTGGGAAGGATCCCAAAAGTCCCATATTTTACATATGCAATTTTTTTTTTCTGAGAAGCAGTTAAGTTTTATCTCTAAAGGTGCTTCCGGTTTGCAGTCTTCTTCTCCAACAATTTAAGTATGCTGCATTCATGGAGTAGATGTCAATGGCCTTGAGACTTTCCTGGTGGACAAGGTAAGTACTTGCTTTGGCTTTGTGGTTTATTATTTTCTAATTTGGTGCAATACATTTTTAGCACATGCTAATTTCAGACAAACGAAGGGAAAAGGGAATTTCGCCAAATTCCTTAAACGGGCTCAACTCGCTTGACTCGTTAAGAGTGATTGATTTCTAGGTGAATTGTTCCCGGCCTAGAACCACGAATTAATCCTGTGGCTCGCAATTCCAAAATTTTGGAAGTAGGAATTGGGATAAAATACAACCGTTCGAAACTATATTTTATGTTTTTTTAAATAGTTTATTAATTTATCCAAAAAATTAAAAAGAAAGATATCTCATTACTTTTTTGAGTCTTAGTGGAACAAAAAAACATTTTCCCCATACAAGTGTGCGGAGAGGAACTAACACACACTACAAGGAAAATATTTTTGGCGGTTTTCCTTTTTCTTTTATTATTAAAACACCCACATCTCACTCTCTCCACTTTCTCTCTACTTTCTCTTAGCTGCATTAAGCACCCAGTGGTTCCTCCATTGATGAACCTCTTTCATCTTTCTCTTTCACCCTCAGTTTCCACATGATGAGCTTAACTTTCATCTAGCTTCACTGTTATGGCGACTTTACTTTCGTCTAGCTTGGCTGTGATGGTAGCTGCATGAGACCTTGGTGGTGGTTGCATGAGAGAGGGAGGTGAGCGTGCCATACGCAAGAAAGGGAGGCAAGGGGCGTTGATTGTCGAGCGTGAGAAAGGTTGGTAAGAAGCTGAGGTATAAAAGAAAGAGAAAGAGCTCTAATTTTAATTGAGGCTAGCCTTTGGCAAGTTTCGTTGATTTAGTTCAATTTAGCATGAGGAACCGGGAACCGGGTTGGTATTGGGTTGGATTAGACTGATGCACACTTCTAGGGCTTGTGTGGGCTTAACCTTGAAAGTTCAGCAAGTTCAGGGCCCAAATTCAATGTGGGATCACATATTGGGCCAATTCAATGCAATTTAATGGAAACACGTTATTCACAAATAAAAATGTTCCAAATTTTTAAATATAGACGAATGTAGTAGAGAATGAAAATGTAAGACAATGCAAAAAGTGATGGGGCAGCGCTATTTCCACCTTCATTTTGGTTAAGAAACTATTTTTTTTTCAATTAACCAGTCAAATTAACCTTCTTTTTCTCTTCAATTTACTGCTTTTTTTTTTTTTTTTTTATCATGCTAATAAAAAAAAACTGCATTTATCTCTATCATCCCCCTCATCAATTTCTTAATATAAATGTCCAATTACATCCAACAAGATATCATATTATCTTATATCCTATTATCACTTTGTCTAGAGAAGATTGTTAATTTTAATTCATGGTCTCATCTTTAATTCACAAAAGCCACATAGAAGATGTTAAATTTATATTTCTAATGACTTATGAATACACAATTAATTGCTTATGTTTAATCAAATAGTTTGAGCAAACCTCTGTTTCAAAGTTGAGAATTAAAATTCAATCTAATTATCTAGTTGATCTTGACCTTGTGGTTGTTTTTCCAGAATAATATCTTCTAAAGTTAAAGTTTGTTTATTTTGTGCTTTCTTTTGAGTTTTTCACATTTTAATCTAAATTGCAAGATGGAGGTTGAAAGTCTTGTTACACATTCTTCACTTTCAAACTCACATTAGATTATTTAAGAGAAAATTTTTAAGCATAATTTATACTTTTGATCCACTTGTTATGAGATTGAATCTACAATTTGTAATATTTGGTTGGTGGGCCCAAAAGAAGAAAACAGAAGAAGGGTTGAAAAGTCAAAAGAAAAAAAAAAAGAAAAAAGAAAGGAAAGAGAAAAAGGGGTCAGCAGTGGTTGCTCACTTTAAAGAGCCGAACCACTCCGGGAGAAAGAGAAAAGAAAGGAAAGAAAGAGAAAAGAAGAAAGAAGAAAAAGAATAAAAAAAGGGAAGAAAGGAAAGGGGTTTTGACACATGCACGTTGCGGATGCCTCACCAAGCTGACTCGACTCCATAACGCAGTACCCGGTAAAGATTAGTGCTCCTTGTTTGTCCAATAGAAGTAATTTACGGGTTTAGAGCTCAAATTCGGAAATTTTGGAAAATTGAGTGGCGAAATCTGATTTTGAAGTCGTTGAGCCGTGAATTTGTATAGAAATCATAGTTTAGGATGTTGTGGAGTTACAGGATTTTACGGATTGTGATTTGAGCTTATGGTTTGTTCGAAATAAAATTTCAAAGTTTCTTGCACACTGTGAACAGTACGCGTCTAGCAGTTTTGGGCCCGTATTTTGTCATTTTTCAGCTTGATTTTGGGACGGTCAAGTTGGGATTCTTATAGTATGTTTGAAGGGCTTTATTTTGACTATAAATATGTTTGGAATGGCATTCGAAGGAGGAAGTTATAGTGTAACTAAGTTTTACGCTTAAACTCCGTTTGATGAACAGCTTGAACAATCGCTTTGGTTATGTGATTTGTTAGTGCGTAGGAATCCTTTTGTTAGAGTTAAGGTGTAATTTAGTTGTTTTGTAGTTGAGATAGAGTTTTATTTGATTTTAACATTATTCCTCGATTATTTGATAAGGCCATGAGTTCGACGATACTGGTATCGTTTGTCATTTGGTCATAAAAAACGAGGTGAGTGGTATTATATCTTTTTTAGTTTTGTAAAACCATGTCTTGAAGTATATATGTATATGTATATTAAATTGAGGAGCATTTTTATTGCATAAAAGCTAGATTGAGCATTTGCTACTATTTGGTTGATTATAAATATTTGAAAAGTGTGTTATACAAAGTTCGTGGAGTAATATATATATGAATTTGCTTTGCGACTGATTTATGGAAATGTTAATGATGATTTGATAAATGGATAGGAAATGGATGATGGGTTATGTTGTAAATGTTATTGGCTTGGTTTAAGATATTGATTTCTAGATTGGATTTTTGGTATTGGAGGATGGTTGTTTATACTCAATATGACTGTAAATCCAGTGAGAGGTTTTTGGAGTATGCATACCAAGTTTAAGATATCCTTCTGAGTCGAGCCACCGGCTTTGTAAGTGGAGACCTTGCTAGGGGGAATCTTGATCGCCTTGTCTCTAGGCGTTGTATCATGACCATAGTAGGGTATTGAGCAATAGATTAGTCAATGGATGGACCAGTGATGTGTGATATTTGATGGAGATTATTCAATGGACTTGACCATTGATACTTGAATTGTGATTATGATTTAAATGAGTATTTCATATTAGTATAAAGTTTTGATGATAAGGAATAACTCTTATATGATTCGATATGCATTTTATATATTGAGTTTGAGTTATGAAGTTTGATATTGCTTTGTATACATGCATATTGGTTGCTCGATTTGTTTAGAAAATATGTACTACTCACTAAGCTATGGTGCTCATTCACTCGTTCTTTAATCTTTTCAAGTTTCTCAGTTAGTAGCGAGTAGAGTGAAAGCGTCATCGGTGAGAAACTTTTGGAAGTGCTATTTTTAGGTATGGTTTAAGGAAATAGTGTACATAGTTTTTGATAGTGGTTGGATTGGCTAAGTTCTAATTGTATATTTCTTTTTGGTGGAGTATAAAAACTCTGATGTTGCAACCAACCTATTGGTTTATTTGATATGTATATATATGGTTTGAGATATATATATATATATGTTGATGTTGATATGAGGTTATTGGTTGTATTTGAGGCTGCATCTTTTGTGTGGAAGGACGGCTGAGTCATCCACATTCTTTGTAGTTTTGGGGTGTGACACAATTGATATTAATTACTTTTTTTTATCGTAGGAGTCAAACAACAAGAAATTCCTTTCAATTTTTTTTTTTTCCTTTTTTGCTTATCTTTTGTTAATATCTAGATATAAATTAATATGTTTAACATTTGATCATGCTTCTAAAAATCAACCTTTTTCATATTTTGATAATTTTTTCTCTTCCAAATTTGATCAAGATTGACTAGACAATTATCTTGAATTTTATTTTTGCACTTTGAAATATAGTTTCTCTCAAACTACTTTATAAATAAAAAAAAATGCAATTAATTGTGTGTTCATAAGCCGTCAAAACTAGAAATTTCTAATTTTTTATGTTGCTTTCATGATTAAAAATATGCTACCACAAAGTGAAATTAACAACTTTTTCTAGGCAAAGTGGAATAAGATGATATCTTGGGTGTAATTGGACATTTGTATTATGAAATTGATGAGAGAGATGATAGAAAGAAAGACAATTTTGTTGGTTAGTTTTGTTGGATTGGCTAAGTTCAATTCGGTTTTAAACTTTTTAATAATGCTAATTGAGTCCTTAACATTTTCATTATTTCTATTTTTTTTTTTGTAGACAATTGTTGACATGGACACTAATCATTTTACGTGGCACATTTGAGGTCGATGTTGATAATTTTTACAATTTTTTTTTTTAAATTTTGCATTTTAAATAATTTTTTATTTCATTTTTCCTTTCCTTTTCGTTTTTCTTTTTCCTTCGCTAGTCACCGTGCCTTGGCAATGGCTGGCGACCAGCCACTGGTGATACCTAAATTTTAACTACTCATTTAGTAATAAATTGTATAGAAAATTAGGGGTTAAACTTTAGCCCTTAAACAAAATAGCAGGGGGGGGGTGCTGAGAGAAAGTGGACTTCGTTTTCGGTTGAGCGTTGCCCGGCAATCTCGCCACAAACTAACGACTTCTAGCTGACACAACGTTTGTGGCCTGCTCTTCCACAACGCCTAAATTTCCAGTGAGGTTTCGCTGGTTTCGATCCCCTTATATCTCAGGGATATTGGCTCGGAGACATTGAGGTGATTGACCATATCTCGATTTGCTTTGGATTTGCCTTCCGGCTGTCATTGCCGAAATGAGTAAGGACCCATGGCCGATCCCCTTTAGGTGCTTTGTTCTTCGCCCATCTCGGCCAACTGGGGCCGAGACTCGTCAGGGCCGGCTCATACTTGATTTATAAGCTTGTTCATGTGGGAATTGGTTCTGCAGAAATCAGAGGAATGCTTGACCAGGAAGAGGGTGAAAGAATAATAGGTCATTGAGATCTATCAGTTAGCTTGTTCCAATTGAATGATTCATCGATGTGAATTGAAAAGTGTAGCTCTTGCATCTTTTCTAAACCATGAACGTCAATGATGCCACAACGTTTCCAATTGGGACTCTTTACCAAATGTAATGGATCTGTTAACTCTGTAAGAGAAGTTGGTTCACCTCTACGGCATCTATCAGCTTAGTTTTTTCGCTTCATCTTTTGCAGTGATCGACAATGACACGATATACATAACCATGATTATATGCTTCCAGATTCAGAACTTGGTGAATAAGCTCTGAAAATCAAACACAATGAAGTGCAAATAAAACTATTTTGAACGAGACGAGACACAATATGAGATGAAATGAATCACATGCGAAATTATAGAAGATCCCCTTTAAGATCAAACAATTATATCAAATTGAGTATGATTCTACGTGTGATAGCATCCACCATACTAGAAATATCAATGAACCCTACCATTGCAAGTGGTCGGAGTATTCTTTTTTAAGGTTCAGAATTTAGTGTTTAGGATTTATCGACATAAGCAAGCCCGACAAATTTGAAGCTAAATCCTAAACCATCGATTGTTTCGTGAAAGCAATGTACGAGCGTCTACCAAGTTGATGAACTGGTAGCTCCCAAAATTTGAGTTCTGCTTGCATATACATAGAAGGCACAAAAATGAGATCAAGTAAAAGTCCAGCTCTGTCTATTCCAGAGGCCCCTCCTTTCTGTGCATTCCTGCCTGAGATCCATATGATCAACCATATTAATTTGCAGCAGTCTACATAGTTTGAAAAGGGCTTCGGACAATCTCAGCACGTTTCAATCTTTTATGAGGTCCAATGTCTTCTAAGTCCTAACGACAGTGCTGGACTCATCATTTCTCGTAAAGTCATATCTATAGAAGTACAAGGAGGGCCTTTGTGGGATAGAATGTTCAGAAGATTAGAGGGAGCCCATGAAGATGACCAATGATGTTATTCAAGGCCCAGCTTTCGGCTTTTGGGTCGACCACAAGCAATCTTGTCGTGGAGCAATGTAAAATTTACTAAATCAATGATTGTGATTCACATAATTTGATTAGGTAAGAAAATTTCAAGAATCATCCTCCTAAAAAGCAGGATATGTCATCCTACAAGTGCAAACCATGTGAAGGATAGGGTAAAATGACAAATTATATATGAAGTTTATGTAAATGAATAAACTAAAATTACAAAAGAAACCTTTGAAGACCAAGGCGACCATGGCTTGGCGCCATGCACGGGCCTGGCTATGCTCGATCAACTGAAAGGGCAACATGGGCAGGCGAAGTCTAAAAATTCCATTCATGAACCGGCCCTGCCCACTTCAGGTTGCCCAGGCTTGATTAATGTTATATAGAGTATTGAAAAGCTTTTAATCATTGAGATATGATAGGACATCGTGTAGTAGGGGTGTCCATTGGTCCAGTCCAATTCGTGAATTGGATTAGATTGGGCCATGGTTGGTTCTAGGTAGTTCATGTAAGAATTGGTTCGGTTTCTGATTCTTAGAAAGGAATTGGACTAATTGGTCCAAACCAGCGGAATTGGTCCATAGTGTATTATTAATTTTTTATTCACTAAGGGAAAAAAGTACACGTTATTTGTAGGAGTAATTTTTTTTTTACATAACTTCCCATGATTACTAATTTTACCCAATACTAAAGTAACTTTTAATATATATATGAACTTTAGAATGAAAGTAGAAATTTTAAAAAAGTAACATCGTTAGTTCTTGAGACAACTTGGGAACTACATAGAGGCTATCTGATTTTTAGGGCGGATAGGGTTGGTTCCTACTTCCATAGACTGAAAATTAATATTGTCTAGTTTGGTTCTCGATTCTAGAGATAGATCACCTCTATGGTATAGGGATTTTCAAGCATCGTGCCACCTATTGATTAAGTCTTGTGTAGTTTACTTTTTTTCCCCCACAAATTGTGTGGTGTGAAAGTTTGTGTAGAAAGCATAACAAAGCATGTAATGGAGATTCAAATCCTGTAGGCAATTGATTCTGTCATTAGGTCTACTCGCCCATCATGAGAAAATTATTAAAAAAATCTTAAGCCTATTGTACTTATATCAATTCGGTCTAAAACCTTTTAATTATGTTAATTGAGTCATTAACATTTTAATTATTCTCATTTTTTGTAGACAATTGCTGACATGGATGCTAATTATATTACATGGCACAATTGACATTGACGTTGATAATTTTTATAATTTTTTTAAATTTTAAATTTTAAATAATATTTTATTTTATTTGTCCTTTCTTTTTCGTTTTTCTTCTTCCTTCGCTAGTTAGCATGCCTTGGCAACGGCTGGTGATCGGCCACTATTGACACCCAAATTTTAACTACTCATTTAATAATAAATTATATAGAAATTAGGGGTTAAACTTTAGCCCCTAAACAAAATAGTAAAAAGGAAAGGAAGAGGGGGATGGGCTGAGAGAAAGTGAAGTGAACTTTGTTTTCAGCTGAGCATTGCTCAGCAATCTCGCCGCAAAACTGACGACTTCTAGTTGACACCAAGTCTGTAGCCTGCTCTTCCACAATGCCCAAAATTTCCGGTGAGTTTTCTTTGGGTTCAATTAACTTATATCTCAAGGATACTGGCTCGGAGACATCGAGGTGATTGACCATATCTCAATTCGCTTTGGGTTTGCCTTCCAGCTGTAGTTGCCAAACCGAGTAAGGACTCACGGCCGATCCCTTTTAGGTGCTTTGTTCTTCCCCCATCTCAGCCAACTGGGGCCGAGACTCGTCGGCACCGGGTCATACTTGATTTCGAGCTTTGCAGAGTTGGGCTCGGTCACCGTGGCATGTTGTTACCTACTCTGTGTTGATTGTCGATTTTGACCCTAGCTCTAATCGACTCCGTCTCGCTTTTCCTATTGGTGCCCGCCATGTGTTTTTTGAAATGCCACAATGACACATAGTTTTAGTTTCCTCATTGTGGATGTAATCAAGTTGGCCGCACATGGCCTCGTTTTGTCAAAGTGTTCTGGTGATGTTTGGTGACCTAAGGCATCGGCCATTTAGTCGTTTGCCACATGTTCCTACTTCTCGTGTCAAGAATATAATGCGAAAACGCTAATGGACTTTGCAATTGAACCAACGTGAAATCACCAGAGAAATAAACAAGAAATAATAAAGACACCAAAGATTTACGTGGTTCGGTTTGAGTGTCGGCGCCTATATTTACGTAAAGAGTCAGAGCAAACCGTAATAAGATAACTACAGAATTATAATTGTTCACATGCTCAAATATTTCCTATGCCTAAATTACATCCAAATTCACATTGTACCGAATTAAATGTAAGATCATAGTACAAAATCATTACATGTTCAAGCCCAAATCAAAATGCTCGTCTATGGCTGGAAACAAGGTGCATTCCTTTTCTTTCCCTTCGAGCAACCGTGGCTTCTTCATTGTAGCTGTTCAGAATGGGGAGCCCACAGAGTCTTCTGTTTTCCTTTTTGCATGCATGCGGCTACTCAGTCAAAAGAAATAATAAGACCAAACCATCGTAGGGACCATTTTGCCCCCAAAAGTGAAATAGATATGATAAAGTAAAGTTTGCAGATTCTAGTAGGCTAATGGCGACTCATCATTCGAAAATTCACATAGTATTAGTTTGACTTGACATCAAATATCTTAATGTCATGCAATGTACAGGCCTGGGAAAACCCGCGCCTAATTGAGGGCTGTAAGTCTACCTTTTAGGATGTTCCCTTACACTTATGTAATTTCCGATTTTGATGAAAAAGTTAGGTCGCGACAACCACAGGAGATAGCTAGTGAGGTTTCACCTCGGCCCAAACCCTGCTAGCTTGAGCCTTGCAAGCCTCGGATGAGGCTCCACCTCTCTAGATCAACCGAGGTTAAGCTTGCACACCCCAACGAGCTTGAGCATTGCCTTGCCTCGCCGGCCTCCGATTCTGAAGAAGCTCAGCCAACAGATTCCCTCGTGCATCACATTCGCATTTGTCTTACTGTGGACGTGTGGTCCTAAGCTTCTGAGTGAGTACTTTATCGAGAGACGTTCGAATGGTGCATCACGTTCGCATTTGGCTCATTATAGATGCGTTGTCCTAAGCGTCTAGCGAGTACTTGATCGAGAGACACTCAAATGGCGCACCGCGGGCCATGTCGTGAAAATCATGGCATGTCTCTTTCACACTCCCCGAATGACTTCTCCGTGCCTCCAGTCTCCAAGTCAACAGGAGACACGATAGTGCTAACACTTCCATGTAGTAGTCAGACTCATTCCACTGATGTTGCCAGCTTATTTGGAAACGTTTTGATGTCATATCTTAAATGCTAAAAGTGATGGGGAAAGAGAAGACGGATGGAGGGAGAGGACTATGCGTATTGTTATTTTTGTTTCTTATATTTCATTTGATTCTCTATATCTTTTAGAATTGTGTATATCCATAATTGATTTTGATAGATATTTTATTACCCTGATACTTTAGATAGTCTCATCTAATAAAACATGCAATAATTGTATACTTTTTATCAGAACACATTGACATATACAGAAATTTCACATTTCTCTTCTGCATATAATTAATTAATTAATTATTTATCTTGATATAAGAATTGAGTGATCTTGGGGAAATTGGTGCACCCTGAGTGTGCTTCCAATGCTAATCTCACATCTTGTCAGTCTTGTTTTCAATAACAAATAATATCCCCATTTTCTTTACGTCGAAAATGATGGGAAATATTCTTAATATCTGTAAGGCATCCTCCTCCTGCGACGGCACGCTCGTACCTAGTGGTTGGGGCTGGTGGTTGACTGGGGGTCGTGCACTGTGCGGCTGCTGGTGGGAGAAGTCTTTGCAGGTCTCATGCTTTCTACTTTGCAAAATAGCAACAGGAGAGACAGAAAGCTTTAACACTTGATATTATTAGAAATGCCCAGAAAATATCATATTCGTAAAGCAGAAACATAGATGAACTCCTATGAGTGTGAAAAATAGACCCGATTAGTCGATTCAATTTAGTCGATTTAATTTGAATTAATTGTAAAGTCATCCATAATATCAAATAAATCTGCTTGTGAAGCCCCAAGTCCTTGGAGACAAAGCCTTTGGTCTGAGTGCAAAGTCATCCCCTCAAGCCTCTTCCAAATGCACCATAAATGTGGAAACAAATATGGAAATATCCTCAATTAATTGACAACTTATCTTTAAGATCAGCGTAGATCAGACAAGGTTAAGATCACGGGTGCCAAAATGAACTAAACCGATCCAAACTAAAAATTCAGGTCTTTTTGGTTCAGATAGCAAATAGAAAAGTTTCTACCTCGATTTGATTTGGTTTGATTTGGATTGGGTTGGTTGAGGGTGAGTGTGGCCTTGCCTAGATCTAGGAAGGGCCTTCATGCCCTTGCCCGTGGTTAGCGAGGCCGCAATGGCCCTCGGCAAGGCCTTTGTGGGCCCATCGTTTGCTAGCGAAGGCCCTTGTGGCCATGGGCAAGAGCATGAAGGCCCTTGCTTGCAATCAGGGATGGCCTCATTTGGGGCCTTTGTGGCCACACCAGCCGAGGGTGAGGCCTTCGGGCAAGCGACCCTCACCGGCATTGAAAAAAAGCAAAAACAAAAGGAAAAGAAATATGCAAAATAAAAAATTCAAAAAAATAAATAAAATATCAAGAAATAATGAAATTAAGAAATGTTAAAAAATCCATGTGGAAAGGAAAATTGATTAAAAAAATCAACATAGGGCGATTTGCTAGAAATGACACTTAAATGATCGATTTTACTTCGATGTGGCATTAAAATGAGCGAAAAAAAAAGTTATGACCCTTAAGTAAGCGTCATACGAAAGTTATAGCACTCATCCTATTTTTATCCCAAACAAAATGTGATTAGAGAGAGAGAGAGAGAGAGAGAGAGAGAGAGAGAGAGAGAGTGCTCTTGAGTTGAAAATCACTATGCACATGAAGCTGAAGAAGACGAGGGGAAAAAAAGCAGAAAAAGAGAACCAACTAGAACTGTAACCGGTTCCGGTTCAGTTCTCGGGTCGGTTTGGGTCGTCATACGAAAGTTATAGCACTCATCCTATTTTTATCCCAAACAAAATGTGATTAGAGAGAGAGAGAGAGAGAGAGAGAGAGAGAGAGAGAGAGAGAGAGGAGTGCTCTTGAGTTGAAAATCACTATGCACATGAAGCTGAAGAAGACGAGGGGAAAAAAAGCAGAAAAAGAGAACCAACTAGAACTGTAACCGGTTCCGGTTCAGTTCTCGGGTCGGTTTGGGTCATAGTTTGCTTAAGTCCTTTGTATTTGGTTCAATTCAGGTATCACGGATATCAGAACTGAACTGAACTGTTCACCCCTAGTTAAGACATGGCTCAACTAATTAATCACCTTTTTTTGAACATGTTTATTCCCAATTTAGAATTAAAATTAAGAGATTTAATTTATTACAAACTTGGTTGGATCCATGTGAAATCCTCTACGTGACATTACAATTTGTTAAATAAGCAATAATTGAATTGTCGAGATAGTGAACGCAAACTTAGGTTCCTATGAGGACCGATTGAATATGGAAACAAGAGTATTAAAGTCGTACAAAGTTAAATTTGTAAAGGGTTTTGCTAGTATAATATTCTTTGGTCTACTTTGAGAATAATAGCTTGTTGTGAGCGACACATTCTTGAAGGAATGTACCCTATAATATTTTATAAATATTTGTTATTTAGTTTTTGTGTGGTCTAGAATAAATTGTTATTCTCACAGCAAATTAAAGGTTGTAACCCAATCATTTCTCATTTGTAAACTTCTTCTATGGCTACCTAATCAATAAAACTCAAAGCACGCACTTATGTCCTTCGCTTGAATTAGTAAAGCTTCGACCATGAGTGATTTGAAAAATCTCGGAGCTTCCCGGAGGATATTTCCAAAGGAGAAAGTTGTCGTATAGGCTTTGTTTCCGTTGATCGACACATCGGGGGCCGGACTCTCTCCCAAAAGGTCACCAATAATGCTGTGCTTCCAGTGGAAAGCTCAGCCACCGGGAATTTCAGTGCATCACGTGCTCATTTGGCTTCTCATGCATGTATGGTTCGAAGTTTCAGATCGACCGATTGAGCAAGAGATATTCAAATGGTGCACGGCGGAGCAAAGTGGAGTTACATCAAGGATTTGCCAAGTTCATGAGGGCGTTATTAGGGTGACAAATATCCCGATCTACTGCACTAGAATCAGATCATCAGCTGAATGTGGCCATATAACGTGTGGCTCAGCAATGCAATGAATCGGTAGGTCCTCTGACGTTTGTTCGTTTTCAGGCTGCTACAATCGCTTAACCATCAATGGACAAGCATCTTCTTGGAAGGGGTAACCCCGATGCCCATCCCAATCCAATGTTGGATCGGTGAGCACGTATTAGCGTGGCACATCGCTCTCACGCTCCTAGGATGACTTTTCTACACTACTGTTGGCACTTCCATATGAAGCGCTAAGACTTTCACGTGATGCACGGATTTATTCCAACTTTATTGGCATGCTTTCTAGATTGAATACGTAACCCGTTTATTATAAAAATGAGCATGTTCGCTTTCATTGTTTAGAGTGTTAGTTTCTATTGTATGTCCAAATTTATGGGGGAAAATTTTGAGAAATTTAGAAAGAAACAAAAACAGTTCCATGTTTTCTGTCTTGGAAATGTTTGGGATCATAAATTGACGCCGTACCTCAAATATTGAAATGATAGGGAAAAAGGGAATGCGATGAATGCACCTCTTTTGGAATGAAGAGTGTGATGAAGACGATGTGAATTGATAATTGAGAAATCATCCACACGAAACAAATTTAAGACGGAACATCGCACCGAGACCATATTATTATTTGTCGAATTGAAATGATTGAGCTTTTACTTGGAATGAGATGGCGGTACAAACAATGGCTCATTCATAATCTCGTAAATAAGTAATATTGCGATCATGTTTTGATTAGAGAGAATTTCCATATTGGCAATGCTTTAATTTTCCAGTTGAGACAATTAATCACCGACCGCCCCAAAAGTCAAAAGAGAGAAACTCATTCTTTATCATTACTTTTTTTCTTTGGCTAGGAATCGTTTTATATCATGATTGATAGAAAATGATTGAACTCTTGGAGTACGGGATAAAAACTCTCTTGCTATTTGCTTTAATTACGTACGTCCACGGTCAGCGCGTGGTCATCGACTCAAATGGCCATCCATCGAATGAAAAATCACTGTAGACACGTGACTAACGTTGCTTGCATGAGGTTAAAAGAGCCTAGATGCCTGAGGAAGGTCTCCCATCGTTGAAAAATCACCATCCACATGTGACGTTGTCCCATCAACACTCCCCCTCGGACTCGCCTGTATAAATCAAAGGATTGTGCTCAACAATACACACACTCATTTCATCATAAAACTTGTAGAAATTCGTGATCTCACCAATCTTCTCAATTTTCACTCACGCGTCATGGAGTACGCAACAGAACAAGCCCAGTTCCAACCATGCCAAGCGAATCTACCAGAAGTTGTGGGCACGATGCACCAAAGAAGATCGGCCAATTATAAGCCTAACATTTGGAATTACGATTTCTTGCAGTCGCTTAGCAGCAAACATGACCTCGTAAGATTATAATTTCTAGCTTCCGCACTATCTTATTGTTCTCTTTAACTCTAGCCATCTCTTCCTTATATGAGCGAATGGACATTGGCATGCAATCATGCAAGTATTTGCACATGAGATGCATATTGATGTTTGAAGTAGTACTTTGCTCCAAATTCATTTGTAACATCACAATGCATGTACCTATTAAATGTAGGAACCAATGTTCGAGTTTTTGTCAGTGTTATCATATGTATTGGCCATCACATCCGGACTTGATTTGTAGCTATCACTTCATGTTCAGAAACCAATTCATATAGCTCTACATATGCATGTACTAAATTAAAAACATCTAGGCATTGCTCTATAGATTGCATTATCTGAGGCCTTTTCAGGGTAGATTTTGATCTAACAAATATGACTCAATTTTGCAGAAAGAAGGAATCAAGGAACGGATGGAAGGGCTCGTGGAGGAAGTAAAGCTAATGTTATTGAAAGTAGTCGATTCACTTGCCAAGTTAGAGTTAATTGATAGCATGACCAAACTCGGGTTGTCCAACCTTTTGAAAATGAAATGAAAGAAGCTCTTGAAACAGTTGCATCCATCAACAACAGTGTTTTCACCATGGAAGAACATCTCTATGCCAGTGCACTTCAGTTTAGACTCCTCAGACAACAAGGCCATATCATTTCGCAAAGTGAGTTCAAAATATGGAGCTGTGTGAATTCATAGGTGTAAGATGTCACTATCAAATCACAAATAAATAAATAAATAAATAAATAAATAAATAAAATCCTACATATACTAAAGATTACTATACAAAAGTAGGTTCTTTTTTGGAGATATCATTGAAAAGTTGACACATGTTAGACTTCAATATCATTTGTTGAGATTATCATTGAATTTTTATTCATAATATTGGAAAAGTCTTGCAATCGACATACCTATATGGTCTTGGGGTATGTTTTGTTTGGCTTTTGAAAAAAGTCTTTGAGAAAATACAAAAACTTTGAGGTTAAAGGAATTTTTTGAAATACAAGTAGTGTTTGATCAATTGTAATTTAAAAGTGCATTGACAAACAACTTTGGTTTAAATAATATTTGGAGAAGTCACACTCTGTAAAGCACTTTTTTGATTTTTTTTTCTTTTTAAATTCAAAACCGGCCAAAGACTTAGAAGCCAGTGGGCAGCCGCCGAGGCCAAATTTGGCTATTGCCGCTGGCTGCCCGTTGTGTGACCGGGAGAAAGGACAAAGAACATGTAATTTTAAATTAGACAGTGAAGAAAGTGTTGTCCCCATAGTGGTACAATGAAATTGGGTGCACATAAGCCACTCAAAGCTCATGTGTCATTATTCACTCCTTTATGATAAGATCTTCTGAGTCAACACTCATCGTGGTTCTAATATTGAGTATTATCAGCAATTATTCTCGGTTTTGTCTTGTCATAAATCTGACTTCCAATCTGTAATCAGATGAATTAAGGAGCTTCAAAGAAGGAAGCATCTTATTCAACAAAATCAATTGCAAAGATGTTGAAGCTATGATAGAGCTTCTTGAGGCTTCACATCTGGCTTTGGAAGGTGAAAACATTTTGCATGAAGCGAAAGCCTTCTCAACTGGGATTCTCCACGAGAGAGTCTCTGGTTTGGACAGTCGGCTCTTTAAATGCGCCATCCACGCTTTGGAGCTTCCAATGCATTGGAGGGTCTAGTGGTTCGACATCAAATGACAAATAAGCTTGTACGAGCAACGGGAGGACAAGCAAAGCAATCTGCTTGAGCTTGCCAAGCTCAATTTCAATACGGTCCAAGCCACACACCAAAGAGATCTTAGAGAGATATCTAGGTAATTTTATATGTATTCATAAATGATGTAGAAAATGTAGCGATTCATTCGACCAAGGTCATCTGTTTAAAGGATGTCATGTTCTTTTTGCAACTCATCTCAGGATGAAAACTCAACAAAGTCGGTCGTGATATATATATGCTCTAAATTCACCCTGGGAACGTGCCTATTTTGAAGATATCTCTACCAGACATTATGTGATTTTCCTAGCTTTTGATTCTGATTAGTTGCTTCGGTAAATTCAGGTGGTGGTGGGATCTGGGACTTATGGAGCACGTGGACTTCACGAGGGATAGGCTGGTCGAGAGTTTCTTGTGTGCCCTTGGACTCTCTCAGGAACCACGGTTCAGCTCGCTCCGCAAATCTCTCACCAAAGTTGTCATCTTGATACTGGTGATCGACGATGTCTACGACCTTTATGGTTCGTTGGAAGAGTTGGAATGCTTTACCAGCACCATTACCAGGTTGTCCACGATGCCTCCCAATCTCTTCCTTTCGTCTCTTTTGAGTTTATTTTCGCTAACTGGAAAATCTGATGCTTCTAGGCGGGACTCGGAGCAGATTCAACAGCTTCCCGAGTGCATGAAGGTCTGTTTCCGAGCGCTTAATGATGTTATTTACGAGATCGCTTATGATATTGGCAAAGATGAAGATTGGCATCGAGTGCTACCACATCTTGCGAAAGCCGTAAGTGAAAAACTTGTGGATAATTCCATACATATGCACATGCCATCCCAAAAAAATTTTATCCTTACATTATTGATCATCTCTGAATAAGTATTTTTTTTTTCCTTATTTTTTTACAGTGGGCAGACTTTTGCAAAGCCCTACTTACTGAAGCAAAGTGGGACAATATGGGGTACACACCACCGCTGGAAGAGTACTTGAGCAATGCGTGGACATCATCTTCAGGACCACTGATCATGTCTCACGCTGTTTCTTTGTGGGACATATGAATTTGGAGGATATAGCAGATTTGCTGGAGAGAAACATGGATCTGATTTACAATGTGTTCATGATAATTCGTCTCTGCAATGACCTTGGAACGTCAACGGTAATTATCAAACTTCTGCGCCGAAGTTATAAACCAACTGAATTTGACATGATGTTAAGAATTCTTAGCCTGGTAAAAGAACCTGGTACTAACACGGCATATGGTGTAATTGAATCAAGGAGATCGAATCCGATAAGCACATTAAATTGATTTACTTGTTCAACTAGGCCGAAAGAGACATAGGAGATGCTCCGTCGTCAGTGGTGTGTTACATGCGAGAAGCGAATGTTCCGGAAGACGTCGCTAGGAAGCACATCAAGGAATTGATAAACCAGGCATGGAAGAGCATCAATGCTCATTGCTTTGGCAATGTCGAGACGCCCTTTGTCCGAACCTTCATTGATGTCACCGTGAACTCATCTCGTGTTGCACATATGCTTTACCAGTTCGGAGATGGGTTTGGCGTCCAGGATGGTGATATTAGGCGGCAAATCTTATCTGCAGTGATCCACCCTGTCGCTCTTAACTGAGATAAGACGCAAATGTAATCACATAGCAAGTGCATAAGGTAGACTAGCTGCTGCCAGTCAAAAGATTGAGTACCCCGCGCAAATTGTATCCTATGCTGCATAATCATCTACTTGGGTTTAAAATGGTCAAATATCTGCAAGATGTCCATCTTACAATATCACATGGAGTAACTACGTGCCTACTCGGTCTGATCCACATGAATTGCACTTTCAAAAGAGATACTTGAGATCATAATAATCTGATTGTTCTCATCCGATGTGGCATTGAATGTTATAATGGCCAGTGGCGGTACATTATTTTCTCAGTAGAATCGAAATTATGATGAAACTTATTCTATTGAATCAAGTTAATTGCACGTAAAAAAATAATTGGACCGCAATGGGTATGGGAAAATGAATGCGTTTCTCATAATTTCTCATCTTGTTATAGGACAATTTGTGAGGTTTTATTGGTGGCATCCGTTATCCACTAACACGCAGCCTTATCAAATGTCAATGCATTTTCCCCTTGAAAGTTTGTCATCTGGTCTCTGTCCATAGAAAATGCTTCTTCCAGTTAGTAGATTTGAATTTTATGTCGTATTGACATGGTGAAAACGACAAAATTTGCAACTTGCGTCAACTAAATATGTCAAGAAATCAACCTCCGTCGTACTTGAATTGATTTTAAAGAGTATCATTTCCATTATATTATTATGACACCTAATTTATGGTGACCATTAATAATTAATTGCATAGAAAAATTAGGGATTGATTTCGACCCCTAAATAAAAAATAATATATAAATTGCAAATAGGTGTTAAGAGCATTTTTAGCATTAAACCCACATAAACTGCATTGAACTTGAATTTCGGTCATGCCCATCAAATTTCGTGGTGTGGCCGAAAATTTCACATGTGCATTGCACATAAGGTGTTCTTAACTAAGAGGGTTGGTTCTTTGATCCAGAGGGCATATTATTAGTAATGAAAAGGGTAGACACCGCAAATATATTCAATATCAGCTAAATATGTGTGATTTTTTGCAAGAAAGGAGTAACGGGCGGAAAGATATGGCCACTCATGGTAGAGAGAGATTTTTTTTTTGGTCTGGCAGAGAGATATTCACGGCCAGGTTAGATGCAATCAAGAGTGAAACATGATCAAGCCAAGTGTATAGTCGGAAAGCAAAATACAAAACGTATGGATGTGATCTTTGGAATGAGCAGATTGGCCATTATTCGACCTGTAACAATTAGTGGCGGCTCTAAAAGGTAATAAAAATTGCATAATTAAATCAAATATCAAGTTGCATTTGATAGGATTTAGGAGAGTCCACGCTAAGTACTGTGCTTAGTAATCCATTAAATTTCTCTGGGTAGTTCATCTCTAGAAAAGCCGTGACATATATTAAACTTGAAGTCCAATGAAAGGCCGTGTTGATTTGACTCAACTTAGTCACAGTTGTAGTTTCCTATTTTTCAAAAATAAAAATTTATTAATGTGTATGGTAGGGACTTTATCCCGAACTCATCGCTTCGTGTTTGTCACTGTAAATAAGACACGCCCGCACAAATAAGAAAGACCATACTTTTCTGTAAATAAGACACGCCCACACAATCTTGCTTCTTTGTTCCCTCCATGTCCATTTATTTGTTATGACCCATGTTGTAAAATTAACGTGGAAAATATAGGATTTTTCAATTAAATCAACATGAAAGCATCAAAGAAATAAATGAGAACAATAAAAAATCGCGTTATGACTCATCCAAATAGTACCCGATCTTGATTTTTTGTTCTCGGGAGTAATTTTGGAACAGAATTGCGTTTGGTAAAATTTTTGTTCCCAGGAACAGATTTGAAAAAGAATCAAGAATAAAAAAAAAAGAAAAGTTGATTCTTTGTTCTTGGGAACAATTCTAGAATCAAATCTACCTAATTTTTCCTTTTCGTTCTCTTTCTTCTTTCATTATTTTTCCCTCTCTTGTTCTTGAAGTGTTGCCACCGCCGCCATTGCCATTCGTCGCCGTCGCCACCGCCCCCGCCGAATGCCGCAGCCGCCGCCCACCACCGCCGGTTACCGTCAAGCTCGCCGGAGGCTCGCCCAGCTGCCGGTGAGGCTTGGCGAGCTCGTCGGCGCCTTGCCCAGCCGCCGTAGGCTCGACTAGATCCGGCGAGACCGAGCTCGCCCGGCCAAGGCTCGGTCGAGCCTTGCCCCACCGCCGGTGAGGCTCGGGCCGACGAGGTATGGCCTCATCGAGGGTTGGTGACGTTCGGTGAGGTTGCGACCCTCGTCCGGCCGGTGTCGGTCATCCCAATGCCGGCGACTGGCCAGAAGAAATTACAAAAGAAAGGAGAAAAAAGAAAAAAAAGAAAAAAAAAGGAAAAATTAATAAAATTATTTAAAAAATAAAAAATGATTTGAAGTATAAATGGAAATTTTGCTATATATAGAATACATATTTAATTTTGTATTTTAATTTATTATTTATATTTATAGTTTATACTATAGCTTATTATTTACTATTTAATAAAAAATTGATTAGTTAATATGTTTATTACTTAGTATAAATATAATTAATCAATAGAATTTCTATAATTTGATAAAATTTTAGAATTGCAATAGAAATTTTATGTAGTTACCAAACGCATTTCTGTTCTTTTTTTTTTAATCCAGAATAAATTTTTTTGTAAAGTTACCAAGACGTTCTTTTGCTCAAAAATTGTTCACGGGAACAGAATAAAAAAGAATTATTTTTGATCGTAATCTGCTTCCTTAACAGAATGGTTACCAAACATGTCCTAAGTGGTTTGGTCCGAATATCAATATCTACTATATGGGAGAGTCAATGATAAATAATTTATTAATAATTGGAGAATCAAAGTTACAATTGCTTTTATGCTTTTATGCTTTTAAAATAAATCCAAATTCATGATGTTTATAAATAAGCAACTCAATATGGATGTAAAGCTAATGGCAAACAAATCTTTGCGTTTTAACACAGCGGCCAAGAGAGAACTTCCCTGTGCATCTCTTTTTATACTTCAACTCCTGGCCAGAAGATCTCCACAAGACCCACGAAGTCCAGCCTTTGTTTTGGTCAACCCTTTTTCTTGAAAAGGAAAATCCCCAATTTGTGTGTGTGTGTGTGTCCATTCCTTTATGCAATTTAGTACACTCTTTCAACAGAGAGATTCTAAACCGTTTTGGGATTTTTTTTCCTCAACAAATTCAGTTTATCATACGGATTGAATCCTCCAATCGGACCGAATATCATATAGGGCTCCAATTTGATATATACTTTAATAATTCCTTAGGTCATAAAGGACTTTTGACCAAGCATAAAAGTCAGAATCTCCAGCCTTTCTCCGTTCCCACTGACCTTCCCGTATCGAGTTACTTAGTCCAACTCTTCACTTATTTCCCTCGTGGGAAAGATCCCAAAAGTCCTATCTTTTTCATATGCAATTTTTTTTTTCGGGGAAGCAGTGAAGTTTTATCTCTAAAGATGTTTCTGGCTTGCAGTCTTCTTCTCCAACAATTCTAAGTATGCTGCATTCATGAAGTAGATGTCAATGGCCTTGAGACTTTCCTGGTGGACAAGGTAATTACATGCTCTGGCTTTCTAGTTTATTATTTTCTAATTTGGCGCTATACATCTTTAGCACATGCTAATTTCACACAAATGAAGGGAAAATGGAATTTCGCGAAATTCCTTAAACAGGCTCACCTCACTCAACTCGTTAAGAGTGATTGATTTTTGGATGAGTTGGTCTTGGGCTAGAACAACGAATTGATCATGTGGCTTTCAGTTCCAAAATTTTGGAAGTGGGAGTTAGTTCGGAGGGTTTTGGAATCAGGAATTGGGATAAAATACAACTTTTCGAAACTATATTTTATGTTCTTTTTAAAATAATTTATTAATTTAACCAAATAATTAAAAAGAAAGATATCTCATTAGTTTTTTGAGTCTTAGTGGGACAAATTTTTTTTTTCCCTAGGCAAGTGTGCGGAGAGGGAACTAACACACATTATAGGGAAATATATTTTTGGCGGACTCATTGTTTCTCGTAAAGTGATATAGCAAACTATAGAAGTACAAGGAGGGCCTTTGTGGGATAGAATGGTTCAGAAGCCCATGAAGATGACCGATGATGTTATTCAAGGCCCGGCTTTCGGCTTTTGGGCCGACCACAAGCAATCTTATTGTGGAGCAATTTAAAACCTACTAAACCAATGATTGTGATTCACATAATTCGATTAGGTAAGGAAAATTTCAAGAATAATCCTCCTAAAAAGCAGGATATGTCATCCTACAAGTGCGAACGACGTGGAGGATAGGGTAAATTGACAACTTATATTTGAAGTTTATGTAAATGAATAAAATGAAATTACAAAAGAAACCTATGAAGATCAAGGCGACCATGGCTTGGCGCCGTGCACCGGCCTGGCTATGCTTGATCAACCAAAAGGGCAACATGGGTAGGTGAAGGCTAAAAATTCCATTCATGAACCGAGCCTTACCCACTTCAGGCTGCCCAGGCCTGATCAATGTTATGCAGAGTATTGAAAAACTTTTAATCATTGAGATAGTGATATGACGTCATGTAGTAGGGCTGTCCATTGGTCTAGTTTAATTGGTGAATTGGATTAGACTGGGCCATGGTTGGTTCTAAGTAGTTCATATGGGAATTGGTTCGGTCTCTGATTCTTGCAAAAGAATTGGACTAATTGGTCCGAACTAGCGGAACTAGTCCATAGTGTATTATTAATTTTTTTATTCACTAAGGGAAAAAAGTACATGTTATTTGTAGGAGTAATTTTTTTATTTACTCGTAACTTCCCATGATTACTAATTTTATCCAACAGTAAAGTAACTTCCAATATATATATGAACTTTAGAAGGAAAGTAAATTTTTTTAAAAAAGTAACAACCGTTAGTTCTTGGGACAACTTGGGAACTACACAGAGGCTACCTAGTTTTTAGGGTGGATAGGGTTGGTTCCTAGTTCTATAGATTGAAAACTAATCTTGTCTAGTTTGGTTCTCGATTCTAGAGATAGATCACCTCTACGGTATAGGGATTTTCAAGCATCGTGCCACCTCTTGATTAAGTCTTATGTAGTTACTTTTTTTTCCCCACAAATTGCGTGGTGTGAAAGTTTATGTAGAAAACATAACAAAGCATGTAATGGAGATTCAAATCCTATTGGCGTCATTAGGTCTACTTGTCCATCATGAGAAAATTATTAAAAAAGTCTTAAGCTTATTGTACTTATATCAATTCGGTCTTAAATCTTTTAATTGTATTAATCGAGTCCTTAACATTTTAATTATTTTCATTTTTTGTCGACAATTGCTGACATGGATGCTAATTATTTTACGTGGCACAATTGACGCTAACGTTGATAATTTTACAATTTTTTAAAAATTTTAAATTTTAAATAAATTTGATTTTGTTTTTCCTTTCTTTTTTGTTTTTCTTCTTCCTTTGCTCATCAAGGTGCCTTGGTAATGGCGGGTGATCGGCCACTATTGACACCCAAATTTAACTACTCATTTAATAATGAATTGTATAGAAAATTAGGGGTTAAACTTTAGCCCATAAACAAAATAGTAAAAAGGAAAGGAAGAGGGGGATGGGCTGAGAGAACGTGAAGTGAACTTTGTTTTCGGCTGAGTGTTGCGCGGCTATCTCACTGCAAACTGACGACTTCTAGTTGACACCAAGTCTGTAGCCTGCTCTTCCACAACGCCTAAATTTCCGATGAGTTTTCTTTGGGTTCGATCCACTTATATGTCAAGGATACTGGTTCAGAGACATCGAGGTGACTGACCATATCTCGATTTGCTTTGGGTTTGCCTTCTGGCTATCATTGCTGAACCGAGTCAAGACCCACGGCCAATCCCTTTTAGTTTCTTTGTTCTTCCCCCATCTCAGCCAACTGGGGCCGAGACTCGTCGGCGCCGGCGCATACTTGATTTTGAGCTTTGCAGAGTTGGGGTCGGTCACCATGGCATGTTGTTACCTACTCTGTGTTGATTGTCGATTTTGACCCTAGCTCTAATCAACTCCGTCTCGCTTTTCCTGTTGGTGCCCGCCATGTGTTTTTTGAAATGCCACAATGACACATAGTTTTAGTTTCCTCATTTTGGATGAAATCAAGTTGGCCGCACATGGCCTCGTTTTGTCAAAGTGTTCCGGTGATGTTTGGTGACCCTAGGCATCGGCCATTTAGTCGTTTGCCACATGTTCCTACTTCTGCCATTGTTTCGTGTCAAGAATATAATGTGAAAACGCTAATGGACTTTACAAATGAACAAATGTGAAATCACCAGAGAAATAAACAAGAAATAATAAAGGCACCAGAGATTTACGTGGTTCGGTCTGAGTATTGGCACCTATATTTACGTAAAGAGTTAGAGCAAATCATAATAAGATAATTACAGGACTATAACTGTTTACCTGCTCAAATATTTCCTATGCCTAAATTACATCCAAATTCACATTGTACTCAATTACATATAAGATCATAGTATAAAATCACTACATGTTCAAGCCCAAATCAAAACGCTCGTCTATGGCTGGAAACAAGGTGCGTTCCTTTTCTTTCCCTTCGAGCAACCCTGGCTTCTTCATTGTAGCTGTTCAGAACGGGGAACCCACAGAGTCTTCTGTTTTCCTTTTTGCATGCATGCGGCTACTCAGGCAAAAGAAATAATAAGACCAAACCCTCGTAGGGACCATTTTGCTCCCACAGGTGAAATAAATATGATAAAATAAAGTTTCCCGACCCTAGTAGGCTAATGGCAACTCGTCATTTGAAAATTCTCATAGTATCAGTTTGACTTGACATCGAATATCTTAATGTTGCACAATGTATGGGCCTGAGAAAATCCGCACCTAATTGAGGGTTGTAAGCCTGTTTTTTAGGTAGTTCCCTTATATTTATGTAATTTCCGGTCTGGATAGAAAAGTTAAGTCGCGACAACCACAGGAGAGAGTCAGCAAGGTTCTACGTCAGCCCAAACCCTGCTAGCTCGAGCCGCGAGCCTCAGGTGAGGCTCCACCTCTCTAGATCAACTGAGGTCAAGCTTGCACACCCCAGTGAGCTCGAGCATTGCCTTGCCTCGCTGGCCTCTGATTCTGAAAGCTCAACTAACAGATTCCCTCGTGCATCACATTTGCATTTAGCTTACTGTGGACGCGTGACCCTAAGCTTCTGTGTGAGGACTTTATCAAGAAACGTTCGAATGGTGCATCACTTTCGCATTTGGCTCATTATAGACGCGTTGTCCTAAGCGTCTAGCGAATACTTGATCGAGAGACACTCAAATGGCGCACCGCGGGCCATGTCGTGAAAATCATGGCATGTCTCTTTCACACTCCTCGGATGACTTCTCCGTGGCTGCTGCCTCCAAGTCAACAGGAGGACACGGTAGTGCTAACACTTCCATGTAGTAGTCAGACTCATTCCACTGATGTTGCCAGCTTATTTGGAAAGTTTTGATGTCATATCTTAAATGCTAAAAGTGATGGGGAAAGAGAAGACGAATGGAGGGAGAGGACGATGCGTTTTGTTATATTTGTTTTTTATATTTAGTTTGATTCTCTATATCTCTTAGAATTGTGTATATCCATAATTGATTTTGATAGATATTTTATTACCTTGATACTTTAGATAGTCTCATCTAATAAAACATACAATGCTTATATACTTTTTATCGGAACACATTGAAATATACAGAAATTTCACATTTCTCAACTGCATATAATTATTTATTTACTTATTTATCTTGATATAAAAATTGAGTAATCTTGAGGAAATTGGTGCACCCCGAGTATGCTTCCAATGCTAATCTCTCATATCGTCAGTCTTGTTTTCAATATTAACTAATATCCCCATTTTCTTTACGTGGAAAATGATGGGAAATATTCTTAATATCTGTAAGGCATCCTACTCCTGCGACAGCATGCTCGTATCTAATGGTCGGAACTGGTGGTTGACTGGGGGTCGTGCACCGTGCGGCTGCTGGTGGGAGTGGTCTTCGCAGGTCTCATGCTGTTTACTTTGCAAAATAGCAACAGGAGAGACAGAAAGCTTGCTTGTGAAATCCCAAGTCCTTGGAGATAAAGCCTTTGGTCTGAATGCAAAGTCATCCCCTCAAGCCTATTCCAAACGCACCGTAAATGTGGAAACAAATATGGAAAAGTATACTAAATTAGTTGACAACTTATCTTTAAGATCAGTGTAGTTAAGATCGGTGCCAAAACGAACTGAACCGATCCAAACAAAAAAATTCAGGTCTTTTTGGTTTGGATAGCAAATAGAAAAGTTTCCACCTTGATTTGGTTTGGTTCGATTTGGGTTGGGTTGGTTGCGGGTGAGCATGGCCTTGCCCATATCTAGGAAGGGCCTTCATGCCCTTGCCTGTGGTTAGTGAGGCCTTTGCGGGCCCATCGTTCGCTAGCGAAGGCCCTTGTGGCCATGGGCAAGGGCATGAAGGCCCTTGCTTGCAATCGGGATGGCCTCATTTGGGGCCTTCGTGGCCACACCAGCTGAGGGTGAGGCCTTCATAGCGGGCAAGCGACCCTCACCGGCATTGAAAAAAAGGCAAAAACAAAAGGAAAAGAAATATGCAAAAAAAAAGAATAAATAAATAAAATAAATAAAACATCAAGAAATAATAAAAAATTAAGATATGTTAAAAAATCCATGTGGAAAGGAAAATTGATTAAAAGATCAACATAAGGTGATTTGCTAGAAATAACACTTAAATGATCAATTTTATTTTGATGTGGCATTAAAATGAATAGAAAAGAAAAAGTTATGACACTTAAGTAACCGTCGTACGAAAGTTATAGCACACCTCCTATTTTTATCCCAAACAAAATGTGATTAGAAAGAGAGGGGGAGTGCTCTTGAGTTGAGAATCACTGTGCACATGAAGCTGAAGAAGATGAGGGAAAAAACCAGAAAAATAGAACTGACTAGAACTGTAACCAGTTCAAGTTTGGCTCTCGGGTCGGTTTGGGTCACGTTTGCTTAAGTCCTTTGTATTTGGTTCAATTTGGGTATCAAGGATATCGAACCGAATTGAACTGTTCACTCCTAGTTAAGACATGGCTCAACTAATTAATCACCTTTTTTGAACATGTTTATTCCCAATTAAGAGATTAAGTTTATTAAAAACTTGGTTGGATCCATGTGAAATCCTCTATGTGACATGACAATTTGTTAAATATTCAATAATTGAATTGTCGAGTGTTGACACCTAAATTTTTGTATTTAAAAATTGGTTAATTTTTACCCCAAAAAATATAAAAATCGCATGACATATAGTTTAGAGACATTTATGTTATGTTATGTTATGTTATTTTAT
Source organism: Eucalyptus virginea (assembly GCA_014182375.1). Lineage (NCBI taxonomy): Eukaryota > Viridiplantae > Streptophyta > Magnoliopsida > Myrtales > Myrtaceae > Eucalyptus > Eucalyptus virginea. Next base: position 11,960,820 of record CM024521.1, on the reverse strand, counting down.
TTTATTGGACCGACGGCGAGCATATTCAAGTAGGATTTTTTAAATATTCAGATAATATATATTGAGGGGTATATTTTTGGGCAGAAAGGAAATTTTCGGATGAAATATTTGAAAAATATAAAAAAGGAATATTGCGCGGGATGCAACGATATATTTAGAGGATTATGCAAAAGCAAAATTGGAAATGAAATATGCCACAACGATCTAAATTTTTTCACTGTAAAAGGTGTTGTTCGTGTACGGACAAGAGAAAGGAGTTCGAAGAATTTGAGGGGAAATACGTGAGGAGTCTTCGGGGTTTGGTGAGTGGAAATTAAAAAAAAAAAAAATTCTTTTGAGAAAACGTCAATTCGCTCGGCCTTAGTCGAAGCAAAAGGGTGGCAGAGAGCGTACGGAGTGACGTGAGAGAGAGAGAAGGTAAAAAAAAAAGAGAGAAAGGTAAAAAAAAAAAAAGAAGAAGAAAGGGCTACAGGTGTCGTCTACTTCACGAGGCCCCCGCTCACGCCAGTCCCGTGCTCGCACCGGCCACTGCACCGGCATTGCGACGCCAGCCACCACTACGCCTCGCCACCTCGCCGCTCCGCTCATTTCCGCCACCGCTTCTCCGCCGATCTCACTGCGACATCCAGCCCCAACGTCGACTCACGCAGCTACTCCCTCGCCGCTCCGTCCACGCCTCAGCCTTCGCCGACGCCTGCAGTGCTCCTTGACGCTCCGCTCGTTACCCGCCGATCTCACCGCGCAGCCCCGCTCCGCCCGTCGAACCCTCTCACCGGTCTCCCCGCCTTGCTAGCGGCCCGCGAGCCCGACGCCCGAAGCTCGAGCCGCCCGACGTCGCCCGGAGCTAAAGCCCACCGCGACCTACAACCCAAGATCTTGTCCGCCGACGTCCGTGGGACCGCTCGCCGCCGCTCCCGCAGCCGCGCGCGCCCGCCCGCCCGCGACCCGGCCCACCTCGCACGCCGCTCAAGCTTCCTCCGAGCAATGCTCGCGCCTGCAGTTCCCTGTTCGCTGCTGGCCCGCTCGCCGCCAGTGCGCCTGTTGTGTCCTTGCCGGAGTTCGTCACCGGCGACTCCCCTCGCCGGATCTCCGAACCGGCTACCAAGCCCTGTTTGGAAGAAAATAAAAATAAACTAAAATTAGGTATGTTTGCTTTATTTTATTAGGCAAGTTTGTTTTTATTTTACTTTATTTCTTGTTTACTTATTTGCAATATTTCCCTATGCATAATTAGAAATTATTACATACCACCTGATTTGCAACTGCGCTTGGATTTTTTATTTCATCTATAAGGCTTTAGATGAAATGACTAATAAAGCGGGAATAAAATTGATACTTTGTGGCTTAAGATCAATTTATCGATTTTACTAGTGAAATATTATCCTTTGAACCGAACGATATGTGATATATTTGATGATTTCGAATGGTTTGTGTCACGCCCCGAACCTCGAGCGCGCCAACATCCCACCATGGTCATACGAATATGCGACATCCCAGGATATGTCGCCGACCCATTCATTTATTTACGCATGCGGAAGCGAAACAAATCCCCTGACAACATTTGACTTACGGGATAGAATAACAGGAAACAAAATCACAACATAACACTTTCATAATTCAATAGAATTACAAATAGAGGTCCTATAGCAAAAGGTCTACTAAAGACGGCTCTTAAAAAGGAACTGTCCTACGACCTACAAGTCGGTCACGTTCTCCAATCCTCATGACTTCACCTCTGCAACTCCTCAAGACCAACCAAAGCTATCTGGCTGCTCCGTCCACCAGGGACCTGAAATTTTAATCCCCAAACCGGGATGAGACAATGTCTCAGCAAGTTCGACCCCCTAAACTCCTATTAGAAAGAAAATACGCCCCGGGTGGCCTAGCCACATCACACAGAAGACTTACCTCGCATTAACCTTCATCTGCAGGTTAGCACAGTTTATATAATTCAACCACGTGCAATTATAATAACCAAACAATTGCAACACAATCACATCATCAGAACAATTCAACCACTTGGATCGTCTCAGCGATCAATCGACTCGGCCGATTATATGTCATTCTAGTAACCCAATTACTGCTTCCAATCTCGACCCTACAGGATGGTTTAATAACCAGTGGCAATCACGGCCCCACTCGGCACGACCTTTAATTAGGTGGTCCATCACGGCCTCACTGGGCACAACCTCTCATAGGTGGTTCATCACGGCCCTACTAGGCACGACCTCTCATAGGTGGTTCTATCACGGCCTCACCGGCACGACCTCTAATAGGTGGTCCATCACGGCCCTATTAGGCACGACCTCTCATAGGTGGTTCATCACGGCCCCACTAGGCACGACCTCTAATAGGTGGTCCATCACGGCCTCACTAGGCACGACCTCTAATAGGTGGTTAATTACGGCCAATCTCCCATCAATTTCCACACTTAGGGTTTTCTAAAGAATCCTCATAAATCGCAATCACACTCAATTCGCCACAACCAATTATCAATATCAAATTCTAAATGCACAGCAGCGAGCGGCACGAAATTATGAGAGTTTAGGGTCCTAACAAAATTTTCGGAATTTATTAAATAATTAAATTTATTCCGAAAATTAATATAATAATAATATCCATATTTTTCACGATCCACGCTCAATTTATAATATCCAATCATCAATTTCAAAATCCGACTACACAAAGGTAGCGATCGGCACGAAATTCTGAGCAACCGGGCTCAAAAATAATTTTTCCGTTTTTTTTTTTTTTTTAAATAATATATTAATAATTTCGGAATTAATATAATATTATAAATTTCCAGAATTTCGAAGCAATTAAATAATTCGAAATTAAAACCATATTATGTCACATCAAAGCTTATATTAATATAACTACTCACTTAACCTTAAATTAAACACAATTTAAGTTAATCAAACACCTTAATATAATCTACACTTAAATAAATTAAACTAACCACCTAATAACACTTAATATAAACTAAACACCCATAAAGCATCATTAACCCTCTAATTAGGGTTTAGTGAGGTAAACTCACCGGATTAACGAGCCGAGCGAACCAAAACGACGAGGACGACGCGAGGATCGACTTTCCTCAAGGCGGGCCGAGCATCCGGGGTCGGGAAGGCGGCCAAAACGGGCCAAACATGGGCTGCCATACCCATTTTCCAGCAACTTCCGATTTGGGCCGAGAAGAGGCGGATCCGGCGCGGTTCGGGGAGGAAAGGGCGGAGGAGGACGGGGCGGCTCGTGCGGGCTCCGGCGGGCCGAGGCGGGGGTGCACGGCGGCGGAGGGAGCTCCGGCAGCTCCCGGAATGAGCGAACAGGGCGAGCGGAGGAGGCCGGGCGTCGGCTAGGTGCGGGCGAACGAGGAGCGCGGGCGAGCGGGGCGGTGGACGACGGCGAGCGACGCGAGGCGAGGACGGCGTGCGGCGGCGGCGGCTCCGGCGACGTGGCCGCCGCTGCTTCTTTCGGCGTCCGACCCGATCTCGAGATCCCGAGCAAAACGGAGGGAGAGAAGCGGGCGGAGCGGCGAAGCGGCGGGAGCGAGCCGACGGCGAAGGCGGCTTGAGGCGACGGCGACGACAAGCGGACGGGCGAAGGGACGGCGACGGCTCGGGCGAAGCATTGCGACGGCCAACCGGCTTCCTTTTCCCATGTCCGAAGAAGAAGAAGAAGATCCCCATGGAGGAGAGAGGCTTGACGGGAGAGAGAGGGAGGAGAGAGAGAGAGATGGGGCCATTTTCTTTTTCTTTTTTCTTTTTCTTTAACCCACAAAAATGGCCCACCACCATGACATCATGGGTGACATCACACTCCACTCACCCAATCCTCCACAACCTCTTCCAATGGGTCCATTTTATTTTTTTCCGCCGGGGTCCAATTCTTGTACGTCCCATTTCTTCAATTCTCATCAATTCTCTTCCAATTGAATCAAATTGAAGTCCATAAAATAAATTCAATGTCACCACACTTCAATTCACATATTCACTTGTCTATAAAATCAACTCGAGTCCCAAAAGTACGACCAAAAGCGGGCTTACTAATTTCTCGAGCCAAATTAGCCATTTTCTCGATTTAATTGCCGAAAAACTCGATTGCATGAAAAATCTTCCAAAGATAAGTCAATGATCCTAAAATGATTTGTGACACCCCCGCACTTCCAATTTCGAATTCGATCTCATTCCACGGTTCATTTCACTTTGGCACGATACTAGCGCGCCCAACCTACCGGGTAGCCTTTAGAAATTTTCATGCATTTGACCCGTGGTTGATCATCTCAAGCCACAATGTACATCTTTGAAACATTGGCGACTTTCGGTTGTCGGCGTAATCTCAAGGTTTCAAATACGAACACAGGGTACCCAATCCATAGAAGAGTCGGTCTAGTGCTGATCAACAAGAATTGTGCGATCTGGTGGAATCACCCACACCTGATCACATGCCTCTGTCGAGTCGACCGATCTCGGATCTCTAATCGATTTTAATCGTGCCGTAATGACCCTTGCAGATTAGCTCGGTCGAAAGGTCGCTTCCTGGTCAAATTCTCGAGTCTAATGCATTAGAAACTCTTAACAGCTTCACCCGATAGACTAGTTTTCATATGAGTGGCCGACTCAAGGAAAATGACTATATGCGTGCCAACGAAATGCCCGTCTCAATTTATTGAAAATAGGATTGGAAAACCGGGATGTCACAACTCTTCCCCTCTTATAAAAATTTCGTCCTCGAAATTTAAACCTTTACCAATTCTTAAACAGAAAATGTGGGGGTACAATTGTCTCATCTAATGATCTCTTTCTCAGGTTGCTCCTTCTGTACCAATGCTACCAGATCACTGCTATCTTGCCCCACACCACTTCGGATGCACAATACTAAGCACTTGCCCACTTAAAATTCCAAAGGTCTTCAACACAAAATCTGCGAAGCTAACTAGTGATTCCCTATCCTAGGCGACATCCAAGGATGAATAGGATTCTCTCTAAAAAATTCAAAGGTTTCGCCGCGTAAATTTCCCGATAATTGCAACTGAATCACTGATTTCTGAACCAACTCTGGGCCTGCGATTTTTTGATCCCTAATCTCATCTCGACAACTGAAGTTCTGAACACTCTCCTCTACACTGACTAAAAGAAACTATCTGACTGATCTGCTGAAACTGGGAACCTCTGGTCAAGATCTGATATAACTCTAACACTGATCACGGCAACTGCGATCACTGACTACTGTACTGACCCTGGCCTGTGATCTTTCTTTCCCTGACTTCATCTCAGCAATTGAAATTCTGCACTCCCGGCTATGCACTGCTTAAGAAATAACCATCTGAAAACTCTGCCAACTTGGAACATTTGATCTAGATTTGGAATACAATTCATCCCCGGCACTCCATGCCGGTGAATTATCTGATGCACACACACTTCGGTGTACCCACTTTGTGACACGATAGAATCTTTAATTTCTGAAATCGAACTTAGATTGGCGGTTAATTTCACTCCGACATGCTTTTAGTGTGACCTAGGCTACTGGTAGTTTTCAGAGCTTTTTAGGACAAATGACCCGTGGTCGATTTTCTTCGAGCCACGATGAACTCACTTGACACATTGGCGACTCTCGAGGGTCGTGAAAATCTCGATGATTCAAATACGGACACATGGTATCAAAACGATAGTAAGAACGAATTAGTATCAGTCGACGAGAGTTTTCCAACTTAGTGGAGTCACCCACGATCGGTCATTCATCTCAGTCGAACCGACCTACCTCCGATCTTAATTCGATTTTTAACTGTGCCGTAATGATCTCTAAAGATGAGCACGGTCGAGAAGTCGATTCCTGGTCAAATTCTCAAGTCTATTTGCCTTAAAGTCCTTAATAACTCACCCAACTAGTCTAGTTATCTCATAAGTGGCCAACTCAGAGAAAAACATTGTAATCGCGTCGATGAAATGCCCAATTTAACTAATCGAAATCAGAGTCTGAAAATCAGGATGTCACACACTCAAAACAAGATCTATTCGTACTGCTTGTACAACGCTGAAGTTCCTATGATGAGTTTCCCATAAGATATCTTCTTTAATCTCTGCATCATCAATTACATACAATCATCCTCAGAACCTTAGCGTTCTGCCTTCGGAAATCTGAAAATCAATCTCTCTCTCATCTGCATTCTCTTATAGAATCTTCTGAATTTCTAAATCTGTCCGCTAAAGCATTTGGATTCTGATATGAACTTTCGGCTCAATTCTGAGGGTAGTCATAAGATTCAAAGGTGGCCTACCTTAAATTTGAAAACCAAATTTCGAACTTTCTCAAATAAGATCCAATCCTTGAGTACCAACTGTGCAACTAAGGACTCTCGACTCAGTGCATCTGCGACTTTACTCATCTTTTCAGAGTGATACAAAATATCATAATCATAATCCTTAATGAGTTCCATCCAGCGACGATGTCTCATATTCAACTCTCAAAGTCTCAACTGACGGGACGCATATGCAACAACCCTATCTTGCTGCATCAACAAGCAACCAAATCCTTTAAACGACGCATCATTGCATATCTCATAACTTTCAAGACCGGATGGAATAGTAAGTACAAGTGCGGTAGTCAGCCTCTTCTTAGCTCTTGAACACTACTCTCGCACTTATTTGACCACACAAACTTTTCCTCCTTCCTCAGTAGTCGAATCAACTACAACGCTGACGCTGAAATCCCTTCCACAAAACTTCTGTAATATCCTGCTAATCCCAAGAAACTTCTAATCTCTGTCATTGTAGACAATCTCGGCCAACGGTTCACTGCTTCAATCTTAAACGGGGTCTACGGAGATTCCTTCGCCTGAAATCACGTGACCTAGGAATGCAATACGAGTCATCCAAAACTCGCACTTGCTAAACTTAACGCAAGATTCAAGAGTCCTCAAGGTCTGAAACATCATCTTCTAATGTCTCTTGTGCTCCTCAGCACTCTTTGAACACCCCAGGATAACTTCACTGAGCACGATCACAACTGATTCAAGTACTCTTAAACATTCTGCTCATTAGACCCAACAAACAGCTAAGATGTCCATCAAACCACACGGTATTACAATGAACTCATAACTGCCGTATCGAGCGCAAGATGCTAACTTCGGTATGTCTTTCTCCCTGATCCTCAACTGATGATACCCTGACCTCCAGTCGATCTTGAGGAATATCGATGTACGAACACAACGAACCAACTTTCTTCTTCACGAATAGAACGGGTGCTCCCCAAGGTGATGCACTGGAACGTATGAATCTCCTATTCAACACTTCCTGCATCTGCACCTTCAATTCTTTTAACTCGGTAACACCATCCGGTAAGGAGCCTTAGGGACTGGCTCTGTTCCGGATGCTAATTCAATCACAAACTCTATTTCTCTTTCTAACGGCAAACTTGGCAAACCTTCATGAAAATACCTTAGGAAACTTCTCTACCACGATTATGTTCTCCTTATTCGGCTCTTCAACTGACGCATCCATTTTCAGCTGCCACGCATATTTGGTAACCAACAACCAGAACCAGGTCATCTTCAGCGACGAATAACAAGGATCGAAGGTCCTTTCTGACTTTAAGTAATTCAAAACTTTCATACGCTGACTGAACAAACTGAATTACATCTCTAGCACAATTCATAACAGCAGAAGGCTCCTCGAGCCAAACCTTTTTATAAATGACTTCCAAGTCATACTTAAGCAAACTCATCAGGTACAACTATAGTCAGAGACTCATCTTCCTATTACTTAATTACAACAACGGAAACTCCACAACATTCACTGAAGATTCTGCTGCATTACTCTGACAAAAACATCTCAAAAACATTCTTCTTCTGATTGATGCATGGTCGATCCCTTCATGCTCCTCTAGCCATCCTAGTGGCGTCCTATCTGTAGTAACGGTACTTACACTCTCATGGACTTACGCAGACAGTTCCTAACTCGATGGTCGTGCTGGCCACATTCAAAGCACGCTCCCCTTTTTACTCTGACACTGGGCTGACTCAAACCTCATTTCCAAGACATCGGCACACAATCGGTGATTCCTTTACCTCCCATCAAGTGACATTATGCACCATTCCTTGCACTGGGGTCCATTCCAAGTACCCCACTGAACATCCTGAAGCATGCTTCCTCTGTTCTGTCTTATCAACGGCGGCGACAGAAAAGCTGTGATTCCATCTGTCTATACGGACAATCTTTGATCAAAAGACTGTACTGGCGACCCTTGTAACAAATCCTTCCTCTCTTACAGTACGGAACAGATCCCTGTCCTTTCTTACAGACACGACACACATCGATCGAGTTGAACACTAACTTTCCAACTCTACTCTTTCGGTTGGGTGAAACAGGACACCTTTCTTCTGACATCGGCATTTCTCCCCAATCAATTTCAATCTCTGTCTAAACTGAACCTTTACTAAGATACGGCGGCTTGATCCTCGATCACAACTCCATATTAGGCCTCAACAGGCGCGGCAACAACAACGGTCACCATACTGGCAGCGGTAGAAACAACGGCAACAGCAACAGCTCGGTCCTGAACTCACTGACCCAATAAGCTTCCAAGGAATACTAGCGCCTGAACGATCCCAATGAACCTAAGATCATTCGGTGCTGCTACACTCTAAGTACCGACTTGCGGCGGTACTCTCACACTCGCGCTGGTCTAAGCCTGCGCTCTACCTCGGGTACCAACTCTTGTCAGCATCCTACCCCGAGGTATAGATCCTATCGACCTCTTCCAAGGAGTTCTCCACTCCTGGTCACTCATCCTACAGGCTCTTTATCGACGCCTATTTTCGATTCCAACATCAGGTTAGAATTTGAGTGACCCCACAACAAGCTACCAATCAGCTATCACTCACATGCATCAGCATATTAAAAAGCCTTTCCTACTAACTATCCCATGACACATCGCACCTTATCACTCCATACGCAGACCACGCTCTGATACCACTTAAACGGGGATGTCACGCCCCGAACCTCGAGCGCGCCAACATCCCACCATGGTCATACGAATATGCGACATCCCAGGATATGTCGCCGACCCATTCATTTATTTACGCACATGCGGAAGCGAAACAAATCCCCGACAACATTTGACTTACGGGATAGAAAACAGAAACAAAATCACAACATAACACTTTCATAATTCAACAGAGTTACAAATAGAAGCCTATAGCAAAAGGTTTACAAAAGACCGGCTCTTAAAAGGAACTGTCCTACGATCTACAAGTCGGACACGTTCTCCAATCTTATGACTTCACCTCTGCAACTCCTCAAGGCCAATCAAAGTTATCCGGCCGCTCCATCCACCACGGACCTGAAATTTTGATTCCCCAAACTGGGATGAGACAATGTCTCAGCAAGTTCAACCCCCTAAACTCCTATTAGAAAGAAAATACACCCCGGGTGGCCTAGCCACATCACACAGAAGACTTACCTCGTATTAGCCTTCATCTGCAGGTTAGCATAATTTATATAATTCAACCACGTGCAATTATAATAACCAAACAACCATGGCACAATCACATCATCAGAACAATTCAACCACTTGGATCGTCTCAGCGATCAATCGACTCGGCCGATTACATGTCATTCTAGTAACCCAATTACTACTTCCAATCTCGACTCTATAGGAAGGTTTAATAACCAGTGGCAATCACGGCCCCACTCGGCACGACCTTTAATTAGGTGGTCCATCACGGCCTCACACGGGCACGACCTCTCATAGGTGGTCCATCACGGCCTCTACTAGGCACGACCTCTCATAGGTGGTTCATCACGGCCCCATTAGGCACGACCTCTAATAGGTGGTCAATCACGGCCCCATTAGGCACGACCTCTCTTAGGTGGTTCATCACGGCCCTATTAGGCACGACCTCTCATAGGTGGTCCATCACGGCCCTACTAGGCACGACCTTCAATTGGTGGTTAATCACGGCCAATCTCCCATCAATTTCCACACTTAGGGTTTTCTAAAGAATCATCATAAATCGCAATCACACTCAATTCGCCACAATCAATCATCAATATCAAATTCTAAATGCACAGCAGCGAGCGGCACGAAATTCTGAGAGTTTATGGTCCCAAAAAATTTTCGGAATTTATTAAATAATTAAATTTATTCCGAAAATTAATATAATAATAATATCCATATTTTTCACGATCCACGCTCAATTTATAATATCCAATCATCAATTTCAAAATCCGATTACACACGGCGCGATCGGCACGAAATTCTGAGCAACCGGGCTCAAAAATAATTTTTCCGTTTTTTTAAATAATATTTTAATAATTTCGGAATTAATATAATATTATAAATTTCCAGAATTTCGAAGCAATTAAATAATTCGAAATTAAAACCCTATTATGTCACATCAAAGCTTATATTAATATAACTACTCACTTAACCTTAAATTAAACACAATTTAAGTTAATCAAACACCTTAATATAATCTACACTTAAATAAATTAAACTAACCACCTAATAACACTTAACATAAACTAAACACCCATAAAGCATCATTAACCCTCTAATTAGGGTTTAGTGAGGTAAACTCACCGGATTAACGAGCCGAGCGAACCAAAACGACGAGGACGACGCGAGGATCGACTTTCCTCAAGGCGGGCCGAGCATCCGGGCTCGGGAAGGCGGCCAAAATGGGCCAAACATGGGCTGCCATACCCATTTTCTGCAACTTCCGGTTGAGGCCGAGAAGAGGCGGATCCGGCGTCGGTTCGGGTCGGAAAGGGCGGAGGAGGACCGGCGGCAGCTCGTGCGGGCTCCGGCGGGCTGAGGCGGGGGTGCACGGCGGCGGAGGGAGCTCCGGCAGCTCCTGGAATGAGCGAACAGGGGCAGACGGAGGAGGCTGGGCGTCGGCTAGGTGCGGGCGAACGAGGAGCAGCGGCTGAGCGGGGCGGTGGACGACGGCGAGCGACGCGAGGCGAGGACGGCGTGCGGCGGGCGACGGCTCCCGGCGACGTGGGCTGCTGCTTCTGCTCGGCGTCCGACCAGATCTGAGATCCCGAGCAGCAAACGGAGGCGGAGCGGGCGGAGCGGCAAGCCGGCGAGCTGACCGGCGAAGCGGCTTGAGGCGACGGCGACGACAAGCGGACGGGCGAAGGCGGCGACGGCTCCGGCTGCAGTTGCGACGGCTGCTGGCTTCCGGTGATGTCCGAAGAAGAAGAAGAAGATCCCCATGGAGGAGAGAGGCTTGACGGGAGAGAGAGGGAGGAGAGAGAGGAGATGGGACCATTTTCTTTTTTTTTTTTTTTTTTCTTTTTCTTTAACCCACAAAATGGCCCACCACTATGACATCATGGGTGACATCACACTCCACTCACCCAATCCTCCACAACCTCTTCCAATGGGTCCATTTTATTTTTTTTCCGCCGGGGCCAAAAATCTTGTACACTCATTTATTCAATTCCATTCAATTCTCTTCCAATTGAATCAAATTGAAGTTCATAAAATAAATTCAATGTCACCACACTTCAATTCACATATTCACTTGTCCATAAAATCAACTTAAGTCCCAAAAGCACGACCAAAACGAGCGGCTTACTAATTTCTCGAGCCAAATTAGCCATTTTCTCGATTTAATTGCCGAAAAACTCGATTGCATGAAAAATCTTCCAAAGATAATTCAATGATCCTAAATGATTTGTGACACCCCCGACTTCCAATTTCGAATTCGATCTCATTCCACGGTTAATTTCACTTTGGCACGATACTAGCGCGCCCCAACCTACCGGGTAGCCTTTAGAAATTTTCATGCATTTGACCTGTGGTTGATCATCTCAAGCCACAATGTACATCTTTGAAACATTGGCGACTTTCGGTTGTCGGGTAATCTCAAGGTTTCAAATACGAACACAGGGTACCCAATCGATGGAAAGTCGGTCCGTGCCGATCGACAAGAATTGTGCGATCGGTGGAATCACCCACACCGATCACATGCCTCTGTCGAGTCGACCGATCTCCGATCTCTAATCGATTTTAATCGTGCCGTAATGACCCTTGCAGATTAGCTCGGTCGAAAGGTCGCTTCCTGGTCAAATTCTCGAGTCTAATGCATTAGAAACTCTTAACAGCTTCACCCGATAGACTAGTTTTCATATGAGTGGCCGACTCAAGGAAAATGACTATATGCGTGCCAACGAAATGCCCGTCTCAATTTATTGAAAATAGGATTGGAAAACCGGGATGTCACAGTTTGTCTTGTTTTGATTACTTTATTTATCTTGAAATATGTTTGATTTAGAATATTGCATAGGGTTATCTTGCATGTTTAAGGTAGGAACTTTATTATTTCGAATTTTTAAAAATAGAAAATACCAAAAACATAAATTTAGGATGTTAGATTTTTCGTTTCATTAGCTTAATTTGCACGTTTAAGTATTTGACATTTTTTTTAATTTCGAAATTAATTAAAAAAAACAAAAATCATCACGCATATGTAGAATTAGGGCATCCTTTGTACGTTATTGCACATTAGGATAAAAATTGCATATTTCATATTAAGTTTAAATTGATTTAGATAGACTACATTCTAGGTTAGAGATTGCTAAGTTAAGATAATATCTTGGTTTAAATTAGGGTTTATCTTGACCTAATCCTTAATATAAATTAGATAGAATCTTAATTTAGCTAGATTATTTTCACATTTTTCTAATTTCGAATTTCGTAAAAAATACAAAAAAATATCTTAGGATAAATTAATTCCATTTTCTAGGATAGATTGCACATTTATTAAGAAAACACAAAAAAAAAAAAATATTATGTGCATGTCATTTAGAATTAGATTCATGAAATGCATGCCATTTAGCGATAGTTGCTAGGTCCATTTAATTAGAAATTGCATGTCATTAGAATTAGGTCATTTAGTTATATTACATTGCATAAAGCATGATTCTCATCAATTAAATGAAAACAAAAAAAAAATTGTGTGTTAATTAGAAATCATATTTAGGGTTGATGATGTGAATTTTAATCTAACCACACAGATGCTTTCGTTGCTACAAGGTAAGTCCCGTAATTTATTCATTGCTTTCTTGGGCGTTAAATTGGTGGTTTGCGAACGCATGATCACCTCACATGTTAGGAAATATATTTAAAATTAATCCAAGCTTTTTTTGCAAAATATTTTTGAAAATGAAAAAGAAATGGTACCGAAAGGGCATTAGAAAAGTCTAGTGTAATCAAGTCCCCGTACCTAAAGTTTCTGGTTTGTAGGAGTAAAATAATCCTCCAATTATTTTACTTAGATGTCTAATCGACCTCCATCAGAACCGATTAGTGGCGACTCACTGTATAAAATCTATTTGCATGTTAAGAAATTTGAACTTAAGTCGCGAATTGGTATGGGCTTGGGAGAGCCCAAGTTAAGTTTAGGCTTAACAATCTATTAGCCAAACTCTAAGTGGTTCACACCTGAAAATTTCGTCGCAACATCGAGATAGTGAACGCAAACTTAGGTTCCTATGAGGACCGATCGAATATGGAAACAAGAGTATTAAAGTCTGACGAAGTTGAATTTGTAAAGGGTTTTGCTAGTATAATAATCTTTGGTTTACTTTGAAAATAATAACTTGTTGTGAGCCATACATTCTTCAAGAAATGGATCCTATAATATTTTATAATTATTTGTTATTTAGTTTTTTGTGTGGTTCATAATAAATTATTATTTTCACAGTAAATTAAAGGCTGTAACCTAATCATTTCTCATTTGTAAACTTCTTCTATTGCGACCTAATCAATAAAACTCGAAGCACGTGCTTATGTCCTTCGCTTGAATTAGTAAAGCCTCGACCATGAGTGATTTGAAAAATCTCGGAGCTTCCCGGAGGATATTTCCAAAGGAGAAAGTTGTCGTATAGGCTTGGTTTCCGTTGATGGACACATCAAGGGCCGGACTCTCTCCCGAAAGGTCACCAATAATGCTGCTTGTCCAGTGGAAAGCTCAGCCATGAATTTCAGCGCATCGCGTTCTCATTTGGCTTCTCATGCATGTGTGGTTCGAAGTTTCCGATCGACTGATTGAGCCAGAGATATTCAAATGGTGCACGGCGGAGCAAAGTGGAGTCACATCAAGGATATGCCAAGTTCATGAGGGCGTTATTAGGGTGATAAAATATCTCGATCTACTGCACTATAATTAGATCATCAGCTGAATGTGGCCATATAACGTGTGGCCCAGCAATGCAATGAATCGGTACGTCCCCTGACGTTTGTTCGTTTTCAGGCTGCTACAATCGCTTAACCATCGATGGACGAGCATCCTCTTGGAAGGGGTAACCCTGATGCCCATCGCTATCCAACATTGGATCGGTGCGCATGTGTTAGCGAGGCGCATCTCTCTCATGCTCCTAGGATGACTTTTCTACAATAGTGCTTGTGCTCACATGTGAGGCGCTAGCACTCCCACCTGACTCACGGGCTCAATCCAACGTTATTGGCATGCTTTCGAGATTGAATGCATAACCCATTAATTATAAAAATGAGCATGTTTGCTTTCATTGTTTAGAGTGTTAGTTTCCATTGTACGCCCAATTTTTTTTTTGGGTGGGGGAACTTTGAGAAATTTCGAAAGGAACGAAAATAGTTCCATGTTTTGTGTCTTGGAAATGTTTGAGAACATAAATTGACACCGTACCTCAAGTGCTGAAATGATAGGGAAAAATGGAACATGATGAATGTAGAATTGACACCTCCTTTTGAATGAAGAGTGTGACAGAGATGACACGTGAATTGATAAATAATAAATCATTCATGTGAAATAAAATTTACGATGGAACGTTGTACTGAGACCATATTATTATATGTCAGATTGAAATTGAGCTGAGACCATATTATTATACGTCAGATCGAAATTGAGCTTTTTACTTGGAATGCGACGGCAGTGCATGCAACGGCCATTCATAATCCCGTAAATAGGTGATATTGCGGCCATGTTTTGATTACAGAGAATTCCCATTTGGGCAATGCTTTATCAACACTGCCCCAAAAGTCAAAACACAGAAACTCGTTTTATATCATTACTATTATTATTTTTTGCTAGGAATTGTTTTATATCAGTATTGGTATGAAAATGATTGAACTCTTGGAGTACGGGATAAAAAATCTCTTCCTTTCGTCTCTGTTAAGTTTATTTTCTCTAACTAGAATATCTGATGCTTCTAGGCGGGACGGAGCAGATTCAACAACTACCTGAGTGCATGAAGGTGTGTTTCCGAGCGCTTAACGATGTTATTCACGAGATCGCTTATGATATTGGCAAAGATGAAGATTGGCATCTAGTGCTACCACATCTCGTGAAAGACGTAAGTGAAAAACTTGTGGATAATTCCATACATATGCACATGCCACCCCAAATTTTTTTTATCCTTACATTATTGATCATCTCTGAATTTGTATTTTTTTTTCCTTATTTTTTTACAGTGGGCAGACTTTTGCAAAGCCCTACTTACTGAAGCAAAGTGGGACAATATTGGGCTACACACCATCGCTGGAAGATTACTTGAGCAATGCGTGGACATCATCTTCAGGACCACTGATCATGTCTCACGCTAGTTTCTTTGTGGGACATATGAATTTGGAGGATGTAGCAGATTTGCTGGAGAGAAACAAGGATCTGATTTATAATGTGTCCATGATAATTAGACTCTGCAACGACCTTGGAACGTCAACGGTAATTATCAAATTTCTGCGCTGAAGTTATAAACGAACTGAATTTGACATGATGTTAAGAATTCTTAGCCTGCGAAAAAACACGGCATATGGTGTAATTGATTCAAGGGGATCGAATCTGATAAGCACATTAAATTGATTTACTTGTTCAAAATTAGGCCGAAAGAGACAGAGGAGATGCTCCATCGTCGGTGGTGTGTTACATGCGAGAAGCAAATGTTCCGGAAGACATCGCTAGGAAGCACATCAAGAAATTGATAAACTAGGAATGGAAAAGCATCAATGCTTATTGCTTCAGTAATGCCAAGACGCCCTTGGTTCGAACCTTCATTGATGTCACCGTGAACGCGGCTCGTGTTGCGCATATGCTTTACCAGTTCGGAGATGGGTTTGGCGTCCAGGACGGTGATATTAGGCGGCAAATTTTATCTTCAGTTATCCACCCTCTCGCTCTTAACTGAGATAGCGCAAGTGTAATCACAAAGCAAGTGCGTAAGCTAGACTAGCTGCTGCCGGTCGAAGGATTTGAGTACTCCACGCAAATTGTATCCTATGCTGCATATTCATTTACTTGGGTTTACAATCGTCAAATCTCTGAAAGATGTCCATGTTACAATATTGCACAAAGTAACCATGTGCGTAGTCGGCCTGATCCACAGATATCGCACTATGAAAAGAAATACTCGAGATCGTAATAATCTGACCCTTCTCATCTGATGCGACATTGAATGTTGTAAATGGCCAGTAATGGTACATTATTTTTTTGCTAGGATAACAGTCTTTGGTTTACTTTGAAAATAATAACTTATTGTGAGCTACAAATTCTTGTTGAAGTGAATTTTACAACATTTTATAATTATTTGTTATTTTATTTTTTTGTGGTTCAGAATAGATTGTTATCCTCACTTGCTGTCACCCAATCATTTCTCATTTGTAAACTTCTTATGTTGCCACCTAATCAATAAAACTCAAAGCACACGCTTATGTCCTTCTCTTGAATTAGTAAAGCCTCCACCATGCGTGATTTGAAAAATCTTGGTGCTCTCCGGAGGATATTTCCCAAGGAGAAAGTTCTTGTTAAGGCGATAGAGTATCTCGATCTACTGTACTAGAATTGGATCATCAGCTGAATGTGGCTATGTGACGTGTGGCCCGGCAATGCAATGAATCGGTAGGTCCCCTGACTTTTCTTCATTTTCAGGCCGTTGCAGTCGCTTAGCCATCAGTGGACATGTATCTTCTTGAAAGGGGTAACCTGGACGCCCGTCGCAATCCAACGTCAGATCGATGTGCAAATGTTAGTGTGGCACGTCTCTCTCATGCTCCTAGGACGATTTTTTTTACTTTAGTGCCGACACTCCCACGTGATGCCCAGTCTCATTCCAACATTATCGGCATGCATTCTTTAGTGCCGAGATGCCCAGTCTCATTCCAACATTATCGGCATGCATTCGAGATTAATTGCATAACCCCATTATTCTATCAATGAGCATGCTCTCTTTCATTGTTTAGAGTGTTAGTTTCTATAGTACGTCCAAATCTATGGGGGTAAAACTTTGAGAAATTTTGAAAGAATCGAAAAAGGTTCCTGTATTGTGTCTTGGAAACATTTGAGAGCATAAATTGACATCGTACCTCAAATGCTGAAATGAAAGAGGAAAAAAGGGAATGGGACGAATGCGGAATCAACACCTCATTTTTCAATAATGAGTGTGATGAAGATGGCATGTGAATCGATGAATGAGGAATCATCCACGTGAAATAAATTTAAGATGGAATATTGCACTGAAAACATGTTATTATATGCCGAATTGAAAAGATTGAGCTTTTACTTAAAGTGAGATGATAAGGCATGCAAAGATTCATTGATAATCCCATAAATGAGAGATATCACGATCATGTTTTGATTAGAGAGATTCCCATTATTTTGGTAGTGCTTTAATTTTTCAGTTGAGACAATTAATGATCGATCGAGAAAAGTCAAAACTGACAAACTCGTTTTATATCATCGTTGGTATGAAAATGATTGAACTCTTGGAGTACGGTATTTGCTTTAATTACGTACATCAATGGTCACAGCATGGTCATCGACTCAAATCGCCATCCATCGAATGAAAAATCACTATAGCCAAGTGACTAACATGTAGACAAGTGACTAACATTGCTCGTACGAGGTACGAGGTTAAAAGAGCATAAACACCTGGAGAAGGTCTCCCCTCAGTGAAAAATCACCATCCACTTGTGACATGTCTCACGTACTTTTTTGTTCCATGCATTGATTGAACTCTTGGAGTACAGTATTTGCTTTAATTACGTACATCAATGGTCACAGCGTGGTCATCGACTCAAATCGCCATCCATCGAATGAAAAATCACTATAGACAAGTGACTAACATGTAGACAAGTGACTAACATGTAGACAAGTGACTAACATTGCTCGTACGAGGTACGAGGTATGAGGTACGAGGTTAAAAGAGCATAAACACCTGGAGAAGGTCTCCCGTTGGTGAAAAATCACTATCCACTTGTGACATGTCTCACGTACTTTTTTGTTTCATGCATTTATTCATCTTGTTTATTTAACCTAATAACGTTTGACTAACGTTATAGCCTTCTAAGTTTAGCATAATTAATCATAGGTGTTGCTCCAGTAGCCACTTTTCTCACATGAAAAAAGAGAGGTGGGAAGTTTTTAGGGGGCTAAGGATGTGAACCTTTAGTTTCAAGTGTGGAATTCGACTCCCACACTCTATAAAAAGACATGACAAAAGTTTGAGAGTGTGTTGATAGTTAGAATATGATATATAAATTTTTTTTAGCATAATCAACAAACCAAAAAAAAAAAAAAAAAAAATCATCATTAATTCCATTAATACACACTAACTCGTCATGAAGAAAATCCATATGTATGTGTGCGTATGTGGAAGGTAGATTGAGTTAGTTTTGTATGAAAACAAAGTTAGATTAAAGATTTTGAATAATTCAACTAGAGGGAACATAGGCACATAAATCACAACAAATTTGGCATTTAATATCATAGAGTAAAGCATAGAAACTAATTTTTCAATCTAGTGGGAGGCACGGATCCTCTACTAGTTCCATATTGAATCATGCCAAGAAATTAATGAATGAACAAGTGTAATTTCTTGTGAAAAAGCATGAGATCAGACAATAATAATCTAGAAAATTGAAAGGTAAATGAGACATCGAATTTACATAATTCGGGGGTGTGAATTACTTTTGGAAGAGAAGTATTGAATTTCATTATAGATCTAGTAAAGAATGGACATTACAAACACATTTGAGTTACTCAAACGTTTCTAGTAGCTTGTATAGTGTTTAGCCCTCACAATTCTTAACGAAACAATCTCTCAATCTTACAAAAGAATACACAAAACCGATCAATGACAAAAGGTTTCTCATGAGAATAATTTTTCTACACATTCTTTGCACAAACCAAGGCACAAAGCCCAAAAAAAAAAAAAAGACAACCTAGTTAGAGAACCGATATTAATCCTAGGAGACCGACTCCAATACGAACTCAGGTTTCGTTCAATGATTTCAATCTCGAGACATATTTATCAACACAAACAATGATTAGTTGTGCACCCACTTTATTCCCAATTGATTTCTTAAATTCGATTTTTTAGCTAGACGAATGTGGCTTGCATTTTGCCAGATAGGCATTTGTAGACATATCTAGTTTGGTTTGGCCTTACCCCGAACAAGCTTCTAAGCTTTGGTTTCAAGATATTTTGACGCGCTCTCAACATGTGGCCGGAGGCAGGAACCGGTACCGAGGTTGCCGTGTGGGGCTCGTCGTGAGAACTAAATTGAAACAGTTGCTCTCAAGCCCTATCAACACACCCCCTTGAACTTGCCT
The DNA here is from genome assembly GCA_014182375.1 of Eucalyptus virginea. Lineage (NCBI taxonomy): Eukaryota > Viridiplantae > Streptophyta > Magnoliopsida > Myrtales > Myrtaceae > Eucalyptus > Eucalyptus virginea. The sequence goes on along the minus strand of CM024521.1, from coordinate 11,941,229 downwards.
ATATAAATCGAAGGATTGTGCTTAACAATACTCATGCTCATTCCATAAAAAAAATTGTAGAAATTCGTCATCTCACCATTCTTCTCAACTTTCACTCACACGTCATGGAGTACGGAACAGAACAAGCCCAGTTCCAAACATGCCCAGCGAATCAGCCGGAAGTCGTGGGCACGATGCATCAAAGAAGATCGGCCAATTATAAGCCTAACATTTGGAATTACGATTTCCTGCAATCGCTTAGCAGCAAACACGACCTCGTAAGATTATAATTTGTAGCTTCTGCACTATTTTATTGTCCTTTTTAACTCTAGCCATGTCTTCCTCATACGAGCGAATGGACGTTGGCATGCAATCATGCATGTATTTGTACATGAGACGCATATTGATGTTTGAAATTGTACTTTGCTCCAAATTTATTTGTAACATCACGATGCATGTATCTATTTGATGTAACAAGCAATATTAGAGTTTTGGTCAGTGTTATCATATGCATCAACCATCACATCCGGACTTGAGCTATCATATGATGTATCAAAACCAATTCATATAGCTCTACATATGCATATACTAAAGTAAAAACATCTTAGCATTGCTGTATAGATTGAATTATCTGAGGCCTTTTCAAGGTAGATTTTGATCTAACAAATACGACTCAATTCTGCAGAAAGAAGGAATAAAGGAACGGATGGAAGGGCTCGTGGAGGAAGTAAAGCCAATGTTATCGAAATTAGTCGATTCACTTGCCAAGTTAGAGTTAATTGACAGCATGACCAAACTGGGGTTGTCCAACCTTTTTGAAAATGAAATGAAAGAAGCTCTTGAAAGAGTTGCGTCCATCAACAACGGCGTTTTCACCATGGAAGAACATCTCTATGCCAGTGCACTTCGGTTTAGACTCCTTAGACAGCATGGCCATATCGTTTCGCAAAGTGAGTTCAAAATATGGACCTGTATGAATTCGTAGGTGTAAGATGTTACTATCAAATCACAACAGAAAAAAAAAGCAATAAATAATCCTACAAATACTAAAGATTACTATACAAAAGTTAGTTCTTTCTGGAGATATCATTGAAAAGTTGACAAACATCGGCTTCAATAACAGTTGTTGAGATTACAATTGAATATTTTATTCATCGTATTGGAAAAGTCCAGCAATCAACATACCTATATGGACTTAAGGTGCGTTTGGTTTCGTTTTTGGAGAAAGTTTTTGAGAAAATGCAAAAGCCTTTACATTAAAGGGGTTTTTCGAAATGCAAGTAGTGTTTCGTTAATTGTAATTTAAAAGTGCATTGGAAAACAACTTTTCTTTAAATAGTGTTTGGAAAAATCACAATTTGTAAAGTACTTTTGCTTTTTTTTTTTTCAAAAAAAAAAAATTCAAAACTGGCAAAGGACTTAGCAGCCAGCAAGCAGCCGGCAAGGCCAAATCTGGCTGCTGACGAGCCAGATCTGGAGTTCGCAGCTCGTTGCGTGACCTGGAGAAAGGACAAAAAAAAAAAATGTAATTGTAGATTAGACGGTGAAGAAAGTGTCGTCCCCATAGTGGTACGATGAAATTGGGTGCACATAAGCCACTCAAAGCTCATGCGTCAATATTCACTCCTTTACGATAAGATCTTCTGAGTCATCAATCATCGTGGTTCTAATATTGAGTATTATCAGCAATTATTCTCAGTTCTGTCCGGTCATAAATCTGACTTTCAATCTATAATCAGATGAATTAAGGAGCTTCAAAGAACGAAGCATCTTATTCAACAGAAGCAATTGCGAAGATGTTGAAGCTATGATAGAGCTTCTTGAGGCTTCACATCTGGCTTTGGAAGGTGAAAACATTTTGCATGAAGCGAAAGCCTTCTCAACTGGGATTCTCCACGAGAGAGTCTCTGGTTTATACAGTTGGCTCTTTAAACGCGCCGTCCACGCTTTGGAGCTTCTGATGCATTGGAGGGTCCAGTGGTTCGACATCAAATGGCAAATAAGCTTGTACGAGCAACGGGAGGACAAGCAAAGCAATCTGCTTGAGCTTGCCAAGCTCAATTTCAACACGGTCCAAGCCACACACCAAAGAGATCTTAGAGAGATATCCAGGTAATTTTATATGTAGTCACAAACGATGTAGAAAATGTAGCGATTCATTCGACCTAGGTCATCTGTTTAAAGGATGTCATGTTCTATTTTCAACTCATCTCAGGATTAAAACTCAACAAACTCGGTCGTGATATATATATGCTCTAAATTCACCCTGGGAACGTGCCTATTTTGAAGATATCTCTACCAGACATTATGTGATTTTCCTAGCTTTTGATTCTGATTAGTTGCTTCGGTAAATTCAGGTGGTGGAGGGATCTGGGACTTATGGAGCACGTGGACTTCACAAGGGATCGGCTAGTCGAGAGTTTCTTGTGTGCCCTTGGACTCTCTCAGGAACCACGGTTCAGCTCGCTCCGCAAATCTCTCACCAAAGTTGTCATCTTGATACTGGTGATCGACGATGTCTACGACCTTTATGGTTCGTTGGAAGAGTTGGAATGCTTTACCAGCGCCATTACCAGGTTGTCCACGATGCCTCCCAATCTCTTCCTTTCGTCTCTCTTCAGTTTATTTTCTCTAACTAGAATATCTGATGCTTCTAGGCGGGACTCGGAGCAGATTCAACAGCTTCCAGAGTGCATGAACGTGTGTTTCCGAGCGCTTAACGATGTTATTCGTGAGATCGCTTATGATATTGGCAAAGATGAAGATTGGCATCGAGTGCTACCACATCTCGCGAAAGCCGTAAGAGAAAAACTTGTGGATAATTCCATACATATGCGCGTCACCCCAAAATTTTTTTATCCTTGCATAACTAATCATCTCTGAATAAGTATTTTTTTTTCCTGATCTTTTTACAGTGGGCAGACTTTTGCAAAGCCTTACTTACTGAAGCAAAGTGGGACAATATGGGGTACACACCACCGCTGGAAGAGTACTTGAGCAATGCGTGGACATCATCTTCAGGACCATTGATCATGTCTCACGCTAGTTTCTTTGTGGGACATATGAATTTGGAGGATGTAGCAGATTTGCTAGAGAGAAACAAGGATCTGATTTACAATGTGTCCATGATAATTCGCCTCTGCAATGACCTTGGAACGTCAACGGTAATTATCAAACTTCTGCACCGAACTTTTAAACCAACTGAATTAGACATGATGTTAAGAATTCTTAGCCTGGTAAAAGAACCTGGTACTAACACGGCATATGGTGTAATTGAATCAAGGAGATCGAATCCGATAAGCATATTAAATTGATTTACTTGTTCAATTAGGCCGAAAGAGACAGAGGAGATGCTCCGTCGTCAGTGGTGTGTTACATGCGAGAAGCGAATGTTCCGGAAGACGTCGCTAGGAAGCACATCAAGGAATTGATAAACCAGGCATGGAAGAACATCAATGCTCATTGCTTTGGCAATGTCGAGACGCCCTTTGTCCGAACCTTCATTGATGTCACCGTGAACACATCTCGTGTTGCACATATGCTTTACCAGTTCGGAGATGGGTTTGGCGTCCAGGATGGTGATATTAGGCGGCAAATCTTATCTGCAGTGATCCACCCTGTTGCTCTTAATTGAGATAAAGCGCAAATGTAATCACATAGCAAGTGCATAAGGTAGCCGGTCAAAAGATTTGAGTACTACGCGCAAATTGTATCCTAAGCTGCATAATCATCTACTTGGGTTTAAAATGGTCAAATATCTGCAAGATGTCCATCTTACAATATCGCACAGAGTAACTATATGCCTACTCGGTCTGATCCACATGAATTGCACTCTCAAAAGAGATACTTGAGATCATAATAATCTGATTGTTCTCATCGGATGCAACATTGAATGTTGTAATGGCCAGTGGCGGTACATTATTTTCTCAGTAGAATCAAAATTATGATGAAACTTATTCTATTGAATCAAGTTAATTGCACATAAAAAAAATAGTTGGACCGCAATGGGTATGGGAAAATGAATGCGTTTCTCATAATTTCTCATCTTGTTATAGGACGATTTGTGAGGTTTTATTGGTGGCATCCGTTATCCACTAACACGCAGCCTTATCAAATGTCAATGCATTTTCCCCTTGAAAGTTTGTCATCTGGTCTCTGTCCATAGAAAATGCTTCTTCAAGTTAGTAGATTTGAATTTTATGTCGTATTGACATGGTGAAAACGACAAAATTTGCAACTTGCTTCAGCTAAATATGTTAAGAAATCAACCTCCGTCGTACTTGAATTGATTTTAAAGAGTATCCTTTCCATTATATTATGACACCTAATTTATGGTGACCATTAATAATTCATTGCGTAGAAAAATTAGGGATTGATTTCGACCCCTAAATAAAAAATAATAATTAAATTGCAAATAGGTGTTAAGAGCATTTTTAGCATTAAACCCACATAAACTGCATTGAACTTGAATTTCGGTCATGCCCGTCAAATTTCGTGATGTGGCCGAAAATTTCACATGTGCTTTGCACATAAGGTGTTCTTAACTAAGAGGGTTGGTTCTTAGATCCAGAGGGCATATTCTTGATAATGAAAAGGGTAGACACCACAAATATATTCAATATCGGCTAAATATGTGTGATTTATTGCAAGAAAGGAATAACGGGCGGAAAGATATGGCCACTCATGGCAGAGAGAGTTTTTTTTTTTGGTCTGGCAGAGAGATATTCACGGCCAGTTTAGAAGCAATCAAGAGTGAAACATGATCAAGCCAAGTGTATAGTCGGAAAGCAAAATACAAAACGTATGGATGTGATCTTTGGAATCAGCAGATTGGCCATTATTCGACCTATAACCAATTAGTGGCGGCTCTAAAAGGTAAGAAAAATTGCATAATTAAATCAAATATCAAGTTGCATTTGATAGAATTTAGGAGAGCCCAAGCTAAGTGCTGTGCTTAGTAATCCATTAAATTTCTCTGGGTAGTTCATCTCTAGAAAGGTCGTGACATATATTAAACTTGAAGTCCAATGAAAGGCCGTGTTGATTTGACTCAACTTAGTCATAATTGTAGTTTCCTATTTTCCAAAAATAAAAATGTATTAATGTGTATGGTAGGGACTTTATCCCGAACTGATCGCTTCGCGTTTGTCACTGTAAATAAGACGCGCCCGCACAAATAAGAGAGACCATACTCTTCTGTAAATAAGACACGCCCACACAATCTTGCTTCTTTGTTCCCTCCATGTCCATTTATTTGTTATGACCCATGTTGTAAAATTAACGTGGAAAGTATAGGATTTTTCAATTAAATCAACATGAAAGCATCAAAGAAATAAATGACAACAATAAAGAATCGCGTTATGACCCATCCAAACAATACCCGATCCTGATTTTTTGTTCTCCGGAGTAGTTTTGGAACAGAATTGTGTTTGGTAAAATTTTTGTTTCCGGGAACGGATTTGGAGAAGAATAAATAATAATAATAATAATAAAGTTGATTCTTTGTTCTCGGGAACAATTCTAGAATCAAATTTACCTAATTTTTCCTTTTTCCTTCTCTTTCTTCTTTTATTCTTTTTCCCTCTCTTGTTCTTCAAGTTTGACTGCCGCCGCCATTGCCGTTTGCTGCCGCCATTGCTGTTTGCCGCCACCACCGCCCCCACTCAATGCCGTCGTCTGCCGCTCGCCGCCATCGGTGAGGCTTGGCGAGCTCGTCGGCACCTCGCCCAGCTGTCGGAGGCTCGGCCAAGCCTTGCCCCGCTGCCGGTGAGGCTCGGCTAGGCCGACAAGGCATGGCCTCATCGAGGGCTAGCGACGTTCTAGTGAGGTCGTTGACCCTTGTCGACCGGTGTTGGTCATCCCAAGGCTAGCGACCGGCCACCTTGAAGAAGAAGAAGAAGAAGAAGAAGAAGAAGAAGAAGAAGAAGAAGAAGAAAAGAGGAGAAAAAAAGAAAAAAAAAGGAAAAAATTAATAAAATTATTTTAAAAATAAAAAAATGATTTGAAGTATAAATGGAAATTTTGCTATATATAGAATACATATTTAAATTTGAATTTGAATTTATTATTTATTATTTATATTTATAGTTTATACTATAGCTTATTGTTTACTATTTAATAAAAATTTGATTAGTTAATATGTTTATTACTTAGTATAAATCTAATTAATCAATAGAATTTCTATAATTTGATTAAATTTTAGAATTGGAATAGAAATTTTATGTAGTTAACAAATGCAATTGTGTTCTTTTTCTATTCAAGAATCGACATTTTGTACGATTCAAAACGCGTTCTTTTCTTTCGAAAATTGTTCCTAGGAACAGAATCAAAAAGAATTATTTCCGATCAAAATTTGTTCCTAGGAACAGAATGGTTATCAAACGTGTTATAAGTGGTTTGGTCAGAATATCAATATCTACTATATGGGAGAGTCATTGACAAATAATCTATTAATAATTGGAGAATCAAAGTTACAATTGCTTTTATGCTTTTAAAATAGATCCAAATTCATGATGTTTATAAATAAGCAACTCAATATGGATGTAAAGCTAATGGCAAACAAATCTTTGCGTTTTAACACAGCGGCCAAGAGAGAACTTCCCTGTGCGTCTCTCTTTTCAAGTCCTGGCCAGAAGATCTCAACAAGACCCACGAAGTCCAGCCTTTGTTTTGGTCAAACCTTTTTCTTGAAAAGGAAACTCCCCAATTTTTTTTTTTTTTGTCTCCATTCCTTTATGCAATTTAGTACACTCTTTCAACGGAGAGATTCTAAAACCGTTTTGGGATTTTTTTCCTCAACAAATTCAGTTTATCATATGGTTTGAATCCTCCAATCGGACCGAATATCATATAGGGCTCCAATTCGATATATACTTTAATAATTCCTTAGATCATAAAGGACTTTTGACCAAGCATAAAAGTCAGAATCTCCAGCCTTCCTCCGTTCCCACTGACCTTCCTGTATCGAGTTACTTAGTCCAACTCTTCACTTATTTCCCTGCTGGGAAAGATCCCAAAAGTCCTATCTTTTTCATATGCAATTTTATTTTTTATTTTTTATTATTTTTATTTTTTTCGGGGAAGCAGTGAAGTTTTATCTCTAATGGTGTTTCTGGCTTGCAGTCTTCTTCTCCAACAATTCTAAGTATCCTGCATTCATGAAGTAGATGTCAATGGCCTTGAGACTTTCCTGGTGGACAAGGTAATTACTTGCTCTAGCTTTGTGGTTTATTATTTTCTAATTTGGCACGATACATCTTTAGCACATGCTAATTTCACACAAACGAAGGGAAAAGGGAATTTCGCCAAATTTCTTAAACAGGCTCAACTCGCTCAACTCGTTAAGAGTGATTGATTTATGGATGAGTTGGTCTTGGCCTAGAACCACAAATTGATCCTGTGGCTTTCAGTTCCAAAATTTTGGAAGCGGGAGTCAGTTCGGAGGGTTTTGGAATAAGGAATTGGGATAAAATATAACTGTCCGAAACTATATTTTATGTTCTTTTTAAAATAATTTATTAATTTAACCAAATAATTAAAAAGAAAGATATCTCATTGCTTTTTTGAGTCTTAGTGGGACAAAAAAACATTTTCCCTAGGCAAGTGTGTGGAGAGGGAACTCACACACACTACAAGGAAAATATTTTTGGCGGACTCATTGTTTCTCGTAAAGTGATATAGCAGACTATAGAGGTACAAAGGGCCTTTGTGGGATAGAATGGTTCAGAAGCCCATGAAGATGACCAATGATGTTATTCAAGGCCCAGCTTTCGGCTTTTGGGCCAATCACAAGCAATCTTATTGTGGAGCAATGTAAAACCTACTAAACCAATGCTTGCGATTCACATAATTCGATTAGGTAAGGAAAATTTCAAGAATCATCCCCCTAAAAGCAGGATATGTCATCCTACAAGTGCGAATGGCATGGAGGATAGGGTAAAATAACAAATTATATATGAAGTTTATGTAAATGAATAAAATGAAATTACAAAAGAAACCTATGAAGATCAAGGCAACCATGGCTCGGCGCCATGCACCGGCCTGGCTATGCTCGATCAACCAAAAGGGCAACATGGGCAGGCAAAGGCTAAAAATTCCATTCATGAACCGAGCCCTACCCACTTCAGGTTGCCTCGGCCTGATCAATGTTATGCAAAGTATTGAAAAACAATTAATCATTGAGATAGTGATAGGACGTCGTGTAGTAGGGCTGTCCATTGGTCTAGTTCAATTCGTGAATTGGTTTAGACGGGGCCATGGTTGGTTCTAGGTAGTTCATATGGGAATTGGTTCGGTCTCTGATTCTTGGAAAATAATTGGACTAATTGGTCCGAACTAGCGGAACCAGTCCATAGTGTATTATTAATTTTTTATTCACTAAGGGAAAAAAGTACATGTTATTTGTAGGAGTAATTTTTTTATTTACTCGTAATTTCCCATGATTACTAATTTTACCCAACACTAAAGTAACTTTCAATATATATATGAACTTTAGAAGGAAAGTAAAAATTTTAAAAAAGTAACACCATTAGTTCTTAGGACAACTTGGGAACTACACAAAGGCTACCTGGTTTTTAGGGTGGATGGGGTTGGTTCCTAGTTCTATAGATTGAAAACGAATCTTGTCTAGGTTGGTTCTCGATTCTAGAGACAGATCATCTCCACGACATAGGGATTTTCAAGCATCGTGCCACCTATTGATTAAGTCTTGTGTAGTTACTTTTTTTTTTTCTCCAAAAATTGCGTGGTGTGAAAGTTTATGTAGAAAACGTAACAAAGCATGTAATGGAGATTCAAATCCTGTTGGCGTCATTAGGTCTACTTGCTCATCACGAGAAAATTATTAAAAAAGTCTTAAGCTTAATGTACTTATATTAATTCAGTCTTAAATCTTTTAATTGTGTTAATTGAGTCCTTAACATTTTAATTATTTTCATTTTTTGTCGACAATTGCTGACATGGATGCTAATTATTTTATGTGGCACAACTAACGTTGACGTTGATAATTTTAAAATTTTTTAAAAAATTTAAATTTTAAATAATTTTTTATTTTATTTTTCCTTTCTTTTTTGTTTTTCTTCTTCCTTTGCTCGTCAAGGTGCCTTGGCAATGGCCGGTGATCAGCCACTATTGACACCCAAATTTTAACTACTCATTTAATAATAAATTGTATAGAAAATTAGGGGTTGAACTTTAGCCCATAAACAAAATAGTAAAAAGGAAAGGAAGAGGGGGATGGGCTGAGAGAAAGTGAAGTGAACTTCGTTTTCGGCCTAGCGTTGCTCGGCAATCTCGCCGAAACTGACAACTTGTAGCTGACACCAAGTTTGTAGCCTACTCTTCCACAACGCCTAAATTTCTGGTGAGTTTTCTTTGGGTTCGATCCACTTATATCTCAAGGATACTGGCTCGGAGACATCGAGGTGATTGACTATATCTCAATTTGCTTTGAGTTTACCTTCCGGCTGTTGTTGCTGAACTGAGTCAGGACCCACGGCCGATCTCTTTTAGGTGCTTTTTGTTCTTCCCCCATCTCAGCCAGATGGGGTCGAGACTAGTCGGTGCCGGCGCATACTTGATTTTGAGCTTTGTAGAGTTGGGGTCGGTCACCGTGGCATGTTGTTACCTACTCTGTGTTGATTGTCGATATTGCCCCTATAGCTCTAATCAATTCCGTCTTGCTTTTCTAGTTGGTGCCCGCCATGTGTTTTTTGAAATGCCACAATGAGACATAGTTTTAGTTTCCTCATTTTGGATGAAATTGAGTTGGCCGCACATGGCCTTGTTTTGTCAAAGTGTTCCGGTGATGTTTGGTGACCCTAGGCATCGGCCATTTAGTCGTTTGCCAAATGTTCCTACTTCTGCCGTTGTTTCGGTCAAGAATATAACGCGAAAACGCTAATGGACTTTCAAATTGAACTAACGTGAAATTACTAGAGAAATAAACAATAAATAATTAAGGCACTAAAGATTCACGTGGTTCGGTCTGAGTATTGACACCTATATTTACATAAAGAGTTAGAGCAAACTGTAATTAGATCATTACAGAATTATAATTGTTTACATTCTCAAATATTTCCTATGCCTAAATTACATCCAAATCCCATTGTACTCAATTACATATAAGATCATAGTACAAAATCACCGCGTGTTCAAGCCCAAATCAAAACGCTCGTCTATGGCTGGAAACAAGGTGCGTTCCTTTTCTTTCCCTTCGAGCAACCGTGGCTTCTTCATTGTAGCTGTTCAGAATGGGGAGCCCACAGAGTCTTCTGTTTTCCTTTTCGCATGCATGCGGCTAGTCAGTCAAAAGAAATAATAAGACCAAACCATCGTAGGGACCATTTTGCCCCCACAAGTGAAATAGATATGATAAGGTAAAGTTTACCGATCCTAGTAAGCTAATGGCGACTGGTCATTTGAAAATTCTCATAGTATCAGTTTGACTTGACATCAAATATCTTAATGTCGCGCAATGTATGGGCCTGGGAAAATCCGCGCCTAATTAAGGGCTGTAAGCCTGCTTTTTAGGATGTTCCCTTACACTTATGTAATTTCCGGTCTAAATGGAAACATTAGGTTGCGACAACCATAGGAGAGAGCCGGTGAGGTTCCACCTTGGCCCAAACCCCGCTAGCTTGAGCCTTGCGAGCCTCAGGTGAGGCTCCACCTCTCTAGATCAACCGAGGTTAAGCTTGCACACCCCAGTGAGCTCGAGCATTGCCTCGCCTCACCGGCCTCCGATTCTGAAAGCTCAGGCAACAGATTCCCTCGTGCATCACATTCGCATTTGTCTTACTGTGGACGTGTGGCCCTAAGCTTCTGAGTGAGCACTTTATCGAGAGACGTCCGAATGGTGCATCACGTTCGCATTTGGCTCATTATAGACGCGTTGTCCTAAGTGTGTAGCGAGTGCTTGATTGAGAGACACTCAAATGGTGCACCGCGGGCCATGTCGTGAAAATCATGGCATGTCTCTTTCACACTCCTCGGATGACTTCTCCGTGGCTGCTGCCTCCAAGTCAACAGGAGGACACGGTAGTGCTAACACTTCCATGTAGTAGTCAGACTCATTCCACTGATGTTGCCAGCTTATTTGGAAAGTTTTGATGTCATATCTTAAATGCTAAAAGTGATGGGGAAAGAGAAGACGAATGGAGGGAGAGGACAATGCGTATTGTTATATTTGTTTCTTATATTTTGTTTGATTCTCTATATCTCTTAGAATTGTGTATTTCCATAATTGATTTTGATAGATATTTTATTACTCTTATACTTTAGATAGTCTCAACTAATAAAACATACAATGCTCATATACTTTTTATCGGAACACATTGAAATATACAGAAATTTCACATTTCTCAATTGCATATAGTTATTTATTTATTTATTTATCTTGATATAAGAATTGAGTGACCTTGAGGAAATTGGTGCACCCCGAGTGTGCTTCCAATGCTAGTCTCTCATATCGTCAGTTTTGTTTTCAATAACAACTAATATCCCCATTTTCTTTACGTGGAAAATGATGGGAAATATTCTTAATATCTTTAAGGCGGCCTCCTCCTGCGACGGCACGCTCGTATCTAATGGTCGGAACTAGTGGTTGACTGGGGGTCGTGCACTGTGCGGCTGCTGGTGGGAGAAGTCTTCGCAGGTCTCATGCTTTTCACTTTGCAAAATAGCAACAGGAGAGACAGAAAGCTTGCTTGTGAAATCCCAAGTCCCTGGAGATAAAGCCTTTGGTCTGAGTGCAAAGTCATCTCCTCAAGCCTCTTCCAAACGCACCATAAATGTGGAAACAAATACGGAAAAGTATCCTCAATTAGTTGACATCTTTAAGATCAGCGTAGATCAGACAAGGTTAAGATCATGGGTGCCAAAACGAACTGAACCAATCCAAACTAAAAATTCAGGTCTTTTTGGTTCGGATAGCAAATAGAAAAGTTTCTACCTCGATTTGGTTTGGTTCGATTTGGGTTGGGTTGGTTGTGGGTGAGCGTGGCCTTGCCTAGATCTAGGAAGGGCCTTCATGCCCTTGCCCGTGGTTAGCAAGGCCGCAATGGCCCTCGGCAAGGCCCTCACGGGCCCATCGTTTGCTAGCGAAGGCCCTTGTGGCCATGGGCAAGAGCATGAAGGCCCTTGCTTGCAATCGGGGATGGCCTCATTGGGGGCCTTTGTGGCCACACAAGCCGAGGGTGAGGCCTTCAGGCAAGCGACCCTCACCGGCATTGAAAAAAAGCAAAAACAAAAGGAAAAGAAATATGCAAAATAAAAAATTCAAAAAAATTAATAAAATATCAAGAAATAAAAAAAATTAAGAAATGTTAAAAAAATCCATGTGGAAAGGAAAATTGATTAAAAAATCAACATAGGGTGATTGCTAGAAATGACACTTAAATGATTAATTTTACTTTGATGTGGCATTAAAATGAGCGGAAAAAAAGTTATGACCCTTAAGTAAGCGTCATACAAAGTTATAGCACTCATCCCGTTTTTATCCCAAACAAAATGTGATTAGAGAGAGAGAGAGAGGGGAGTGCTCTTAAGTTCAGAATCATTGTGCACATGAAGCTAAAGAAGACGAGGGGAAAAAAACCAGAAAGAGAGAACCAACTAGAACTGTAACTAGTTTGGGTTCAATTCTCGGGTCGGTTTGCGTCACAGTTTGCTTAAGTTCTTTGTATTCGGTTCGAATAAGGTATCACGAATATCAGAACCGAACTGAATTGTTCACCCCTAGTTAAGACATGGCTCAACTAATTAATCACCTTTATTTTTTAACATGTTTATCCAATTTAGAATTAAAATTAAGAGATTTAATTTATTAAAAACTTGGTTGAATCCATGTGAAATCCTCTATGTGACATTACAATTTGTTAAATAAGCAGTAATTGAATTGTCGAGATAGTGAATGCAAACTTAGGTTCCTATGAGGACCGATTGAATATGGAAACAAGAGTATTAAAGTCTTACAAATTTAAATTTGTAAAGGGTTTTGCTAGTATAATATTCTTTGGTCTACTTTGAGAATAATAGCTTGTTGTGAGCCACACATTCTTGAAAGAATTAACCCTATAATATTTTATAAATATTTGTTATTTAGTTTTTGTGTGGTCTAGAATAAATTGTTATTCTCACAGCAAATTAAAGGTTGTAACCTAATCATTTCTTGTTGGGAATAACGGATCCCCGAAAACCGGATTCGACACTGAATCGAACCCCTAAATCAATGCGGAAGCGTAGCCCGGGAATATCACGTATCACCGATCGTAAAGCACACCACAGATTCGAGCGTACCTTGTTAGCCACAGATTAAACACCAATGCTGAAGAAGAGGAAGAAATTCTGATCCGATGATGTCAATCGAAGGGAAAACAGTACCGTTTGGCTTACTGTCCTTTTTGGAGAGAGAGAGCGCACGCGGGAGAGGGGAGAACGTACGTAACTTCTGTTTCCAACAGGTGCGTCCTCTCTCTCTCTCATCCCTTTTATACCTTCCCCCATCCACGAGCCCTATTCCCGTGGGCCGAGCTTTTTGGGCCCAACATGGGCGGACGGACCTTAAGCCCATCTCATAAATCCATCATCTCCCACTCGCACATGGTGGTACAAAACCAACATGGGCGGACAGGCCCTACGCAGCCCCATCAGAGAAAAATCCATCATAGACTCTCACTTAACATGGTGGGCCAAACAGAATCCTCTTTTCCTCTCTTCAACATTCATACCGGTGAATAATCCGTGCGACCAAAGCATACTTTGAGAGCTCGTTGCTATACATCTGTTAGGAATATATAGCAGCTCATAATGGGCATCACATTCCGAGTAGATTTAGTATGCGTACCTAGATCGATCGATCACATTTATATCTCTCTTGATCTCTTTTAAACAATGATATATATTGTATTCACAATTATGATTATCACAAAGACAGTCATAATTGGTTAACCGGTGAATACAAAACTATAATGTGATTCTCCAAATTCGATCTTCCTCTTTCCTTTAAACTCTCAATTTCAGTTCAGCTTGCTTTTCTAGAAATGCCCCATTAGATCGAATCAAACTCATGACCATTGGCAACATCCTAAGATAGCAAACACTAAATAGAAATCTTGAGAATAAGTAAGAGTCTTGAGGGGACTAAAAATTGAGAAACTCTTTTCCTCAAGAGTCTCACACGACATAAAAAGTTGAGATCAAACTTTTGCCACTCTTATTGGTCGTCTCATGCATACGTAGTATGAAATACGTATTACGGTATTAACTCCTTTCCCATGGAGCGTATGTCTACACCTTCAATACCGTACAGATGATAGTTCGGACATACCCAATGTCTAACTTGAGTTCACGTATCTACTCATTCACAAAATTCATCGAACTCACATCTCGGCATCTTAGACAGATAAAGTAAAATATGTGGGGTATTTTACTTTCGGACATAGTAAGTATTATGTCCTCATCTTAACACTCGATTAAGGCGACATACATGTTTTAAGCTTGAGCTCTCGATTATCACCTAGATAATAAGCTTAAAAACAGTCTCATCTCTATTTATCACATAGTAAATAGAGGCGATTACCCATGTGAGTGGGCTAATCTCATATCTCGTCCGACATACTTTCTCAACTTAAAGTAATGCACTGAGCATTAAGATGCATAAAGATCAAACAAAAGATTCATAGGCATTAATGATGAAAACACAAATTCATCAAATGTGAACACTTCAGGGAAATTTCAATATTCAGTACATCAGCCTCTACGCAATCCTAGAGATTTCACATGGCCACAAAAAACACATCTCTAGGTACTGGCTTTATCATAGGATCTGCTACCATTCTATGCGTAGTATGTACTCTAAGTTCACATCTTTTCGTGCAACCATATTTTTTTAACAAAGTTATATTTGGTATCTACATGTTTGGTCTTGCCTTGGTATTTTGGATCTTTGGTGTACTCTTTCGCTGCTTGACTATCACAGTTAACAAATAACAAATCTACAGCACCTCCAATAACACCTAAATGATCCAATAATCTCTTAAGCCAAACATCTTCTTATACCTGTGATAATGCCACGAACTCGGTTTCCATCGTGGACAAGGCTATACACTTTTGTTTCTTACTTGCTCCAACATATGGTGCCATTATTCGGTAAGAAAACAAACTCGGAGATAGATTTTCTTTCATCTAAATCTCCTCCTCAATCATCATCGTATAGCCTCGAGTCGCAGATCCTTTTCTTAATGACTCAAAGCATATAATCAGCAGTCCCCTTTAGATACCTCGGTATTCTCTTAACGGCTTTCCATTGTCTTTGGACCCGGATTGGATTGGTATCTACTCACCATTCCAACTGCAAAACATATGTCGGGTCTTGTACACATCATAGTGTACATTAAGCATTCCAACAGCACTAGCATAAGGAACACGTTTAATTTGTTCCTTCTCTTGTGGAGTCCTTGGACACAGTCTATGGCTCAATCATTTACCCTTTGCAATAGGAGTGTCTATGGGTTTACAATCTTGCATACGAAATCGTTCAAGAACTTTGTTTATATAAGTTTCTTGCGAAAGAGACAACGATCTCTTCGAACGATCTCTTGAAATCTTAACTCCAAGAATGTATGCAGCCTCACCCATATCCTTCATCTCAAAGTTGGAAGACAACCAACTCTTAATAGTCTTAACAAACTCCATTTTGCTTCCGGTAATTAGTATATCATCAACATATAATGATATGATCACAAATTGATCATCGGATCTTTTGATATATACATAATGATCCTCATCAATCATTGTAAAATCATATGCCATTATGGCATTATGAAAACGTATATACCATTGTCTCGATGACTGCTTAAGGCCATATATTGATCTCAAAAGTCGACATACCTTTTCTTCTTGGCCTTTCACTATGAAACCAGCAGGTTGTTCCATATAAATTTCTTCCTCTAATTCTCCATTGAGGAAAGCGTCTTTACATCCATTTGATGTAACTCAAGATCCGAGACTAGCCACTATTGCCGAATAATGCGAATCGAGGTAAATCTGACTACAGGAGAAAACGTATCTTCATAATCTATTCCTTCCTGTTGATTATACCCCTTCGCCACAAGGTGAGCCTTATGCCTTTCTATCGAGCCATCAGCCTTTTGCTTTATTTTGAGAACCCATTTGTTCCCAATAGCTCTGCGTCCTTTTGGAAAATCAACCGGTTCCCGGACTTGGTTTGATTTCATTGACTCCATTTCCTCTTCCATTGCATTAATCCATTTTTCCTTACTAGGGCAATTCAGAGCCTCATTAATATTTCTTGGCTCATTCTCATCTTGTGGAGCAATCATAAAAGTTTCCCCTTTAATGTCAAAACGTCGACGGGGAATACTTTGGCGACTTATTCACCATATGGGAGATTGTGCACTAAGCACATCATTCTCAATTATGCTCCCACTAGGATTAGGTAATGATGATGTCATCTCATCAAGTGGTTGCAATTGAGAATGAGTTGAATTCAATTCATCACTTCTCATATTACTCCCACTTGGACGAACTCTACTAACATCATTATCCTGATCCAAGGTCTCAAATAGGAAGTAATCTTCTCCTATTTCGCCCTTCTTAGGAAATTCATCCACTAAGAATGTGACATCCTGTGATTCAAATTCAGTTATACTCCCACTTTCCTACTCACCTATGAACACATACCTTTTCGAGTGTTCAGAGTATCTCATAAAAATACTCTTCTTCCTTTTTGGGACCCAATTTCCCAAACTTGTGAGAGAACTCATGAGTATAGGTAGCACAACCCCATGGCTTAAGAAAACTTAAGTCCGATTTTCTACCTATCCATAACTCATATGGAGTGGAAATAACTGATTTGGAAGGCACCCGGTTAAGTATATAGGCAGCAGTTAACAACGCATCACTCCAAAAGGTAATAGGTAAGTTAGCATGCGCCATCATGGACCTAACCATTTCCAGTAGGGTTCTGTTTCTTCTCTCTTCAACAACATTTTGTTGAGGAGTATATGGAATAGACAACTGTCTTTCTATTCCTTTTTTATCACTTAATTTTCTGAACTCATCAGATAGATATTCTCGACCTCGATCGGATCTCAATATTTTTATTTTCTTGTCTAATTGATTTTCTACCAAGGTCGTAAACCTTTTGAAACAATTTATCGCTTCAGATTTATGAGAAATCAAATAGACACATCCAAATCGAGTATAATCATCTATTAAAAGTGATGAAATAAACAGCCCCATGCCTTCCTCTCACATTCATTGAACCACAGACGTCAGAATGGATTAAATGCTGAGGAAATTCAGCTCTTTTACCTTTTCCAAATGGTTTCCTTGTTATTTTCCCTACTAGGCAATGCTCACATATGGATAAATCGACTTTTTCAATATTACCCAACAAGCCCTCTTTGGCCAGTCTTTTCATATGTTGTTGGCCCATATGACCAAGTCTAGCATGCCACATAATCACATCATTATCACATGAAATATAAGAAGTGAATCAAGGGAATAACATATTGACATCACCACAGTCAACATCTAATACAATAAAACCATCCAGAAAGTGACCACAATTATAGTAGTTTGTATCAAAATACAAATCTACACCTTTATTATGGAAGTTCATACTAAAAAAAAGCTTAACCAACATCAAAACAGACACTTAAACTTCGACGAATCTCCGGAGCATTCAGAACATCTTGTAGAAACAAGGTGCGTCCACCACGCATGTTCAGTTGGTAGGTGCCAATCTCTTTAACTTCAGCTCTGGAGATGTTTCCCACATAGGTCCACTTAGTTCCAGTTGGTACTCGTCAAAATTCCACGAAAAATTCTCTATCCTTCGCTATATGGTCTGTGGCTTCTGAATCTACAGTCCACAAAGGATTGGATTCAGCCAATAATTCAGAACTTGACACATAAGCAAAGTTCACAAATATACAAGAGGTGTATACTTTCTTTGGCTCACAACAGTTGCGAGCATAGTGACCCTTCGTGTCACAATTGTAACACCTCACTCTTGACATTTTCTTTACTTGAGGACGTTTTCCTCTCTTGTGTTGGTTAACTCTTGATTTCTTGCAATAAGGACTTGATCCTTTGCATTCCCACATATTGAACGAATCAATACGCTTGCGCTTAGAGCACAAAGCCCTTTCGAGCTAGAACCAGCATATAGAAAATATCTATTTTCGGCTCAAATGCCGTTAGGCGGTCCTCAACTAGCTCAAGGTGGCGCACAACATTTATAAGATCTTCCATAATATGGTCAAGAGCTTCTAGTGCTTCTTTGCTTTTCCAGCACATATTGAATCTTCATATTCAATATTTCACAATTATTGCCGTTCATATCGCAATCACATTCTTAGTTGCTTTGAAACCATCGATCCGAACACATCGACATACATGCACGAATAATTAATGCCTATCATTTATGCATCCCTATTTGCACGAGACCCATCATATTAATGAATAATTTCAAGTAAGGCTTCGAATCAAAAGGTCACTATGTTTCCAATCATCCTCCAAAGTCCTAACTCAAAATTATTATTAATATAATTGTCTTATGCAAATACATTCTATGAAGTTACAAAAACTTCTATTACTACCCACAGCTAACTACCCACAGCAATCAGCAGTAATAGAAAGCAAATACTAATTGACATACAATAGATCAATTATACTTCCACATAATACAACTAACATATTACACTAAGCAATATATACAGAGAAAGCATAGAAAGAGATATTCATCATAAAAACATCTCAAAAATTCAATATATATCAGTCAAAATATTTTAGAAAACTGAAAGCACAATTTTCAACCAGGGAAAAAACTTTTGGAGAGCTTTCATGTCGCCACCAAGGCGCATTTACTCTGCGCCCTGTGGCGCTTAAACTAAGGGTTGAAGTTTTAGTTTTAACTCAATCCTATAGTACTCTCTTACAAAAGCTTCCACTAGCCTCCTATAATCCGGGACCATGTTGACCTCCTATAACCGATCTAACACTGCTTGCCATTCAGGCGGAAGAGTGTTCATCAAAGCCGGCACTTTCTCAAAATCCGGCATAAGATAACCATTACAGATGATTTCTTGTATCATCTGATTGACCCTGACCACATGTGATACTAAATCACCGTCATGCCACCAATAATTAGCTGACTCTGTCATCAGCCTTTTAAGTCTTGCATTTCCCTCGTCCATTCTCGGGATTGCAGGTATCCGTGCATGACGCATCATAGTTCCTGCAACAAATGCAGAACTAAAAATGGATCACTTATAATCCATAATTTTACATAAGGAAAATACATAATTTTCCATAATTCATGCAACACATGCATTAAAAAATGGGTTACATATAAACCACATAGGCATATATGAAAAAGAAACAAATCCTTTTTTTTTTTTTTTTTTTTCCGGGTCAACGGTCAACGGTCAAAGTCAACGGTCAACGGTCGTCGGTCAACGGTCGTCAACGGTCAACGGGTCGCCGGTCGTCTGACATCGGACCGGTCGACCCGGTCGGACCGGACGCGCCCGGTCGGGCCGCCGGTCGGTTCGAGCGGACCGCCCGCACGTGCCGCGCGCGTGCGTGGGCGACGTCCACACGTCGGCCGGCACGTGCAGCGCGCGTGCCGGGGTCCACGCGTCGCCCGGTCGGGTCGGGTCGCCGGTCGGGTCTCCGGCCGGCCACCGTCGTCGTCGCGGCGTCAACGATGACGTCACCCGCGGTTATTTACCGTTGGATGACGTCATGCCGACGCGGCACGCTGCGTCGGCTCCGCGGACCGGCGCGTGCGGTTCGTCGGCCGGCGGCGAGCGCGCGCCGGTTCGCCACCGGCGCGTGTGCCGCACGCGCTGGGCGAACCAGGCGCCTCGGGCGCGTCGCTCCCACGCGCGCGCTTCCGGCCGCGCGTGTGGGCGCGTGCGCGTCTCCCGACGGCGTTCGGCATATCGCCGGACTCGTCTCGACGCCACCTTTCTCCCTATGCCATCAGATTTTTATTTCGACTTACGAAAATACAGAAAAATGGCTGAAGAGCGCTCGGGTGTCGGGATTTGTCGCCCGATCCGTACGGCCGAATTGCTTTTGCAAAAAATCAATCAAAACAACAGCAAACAGGTCGGGAAACGTGAACTAGGGCTCACGATACCAATGTTGAGAATAACGGATCCCGAAAACCGGATTCGACACCAATCGAACCCCTAAATCAATGCGGAAGCGTAGCCCGGGAATATCACGTATCACCGATCGTAAAGCACACCACGATTCGAGCGTACGCTTGTTAGCGCAGTTAAACACCAATCTTTGAAGAAGAGGAAGAAATTCGATCCGATGATGTCAATCGAAGGGAAAACATCTTCGTTTGGCTTACTGTCCTTTTGGGAGAGAGAGCGCACGCGGGGAGAGGGGAACGTACGTAACTTCTGTTTCCAACAGGTGCGTCCTCTCTCTCTCTCATCCCTTTTATACCTTCCCCCATCCACGAGCCCTATTCCCGTGGGCCGGGCTTTTTGGGCCCAACATGGGCGGACGGACCTTAAGCCCATCTCATAAATCCATCATTTCTCATTTGTAAACTTCTTCTATTGCTACCTAATCAATAAAACTCGAAGCACGCGCTTATGTCCCTCGCTTGAATTAGTAAAGCTTCGACCATGAGTGATTTGAAAAATCTCGGAGCTTTCGGGAGGATATTTCCAAAGGAGAAAGTTGTCGTATAGGCTTGGTTTCCGTTGATCGACCAATCAGGGGCCGGACTCTCTCCCAAAAGGTCACCAATAATGCTGCTTGTCCAATGGAAAGCTCAGCCACCGGGAATTTCAGTGCATCACGTTCTCATTTGGCTTCTCATGCATGTATGGTTCGAAGTTTCAGATCGACTGATTGAGCAAGAGATATTCAAATGGTGCACGGCGGAGCAAAGTGGAGTTACATCAAGGATTTGCCAAGTTAAAGAGGGCGTCATTAGGGTGACAAAATATCCCGATCTACTGCACTGGAATCAGATCATCAGCTGAATGTGGCCATATAACGTGTGGCCCAGCAATGCAATGAATCGGTAGGTCCCAGGCTGCTACAATCGCTTAACCATCAATGGACAAGCATCTTCTTGGAAGGGGTAACCCCAATGCCCATCGCAATCCAATGTTGGATCGGTGCGCACGTGTTACAGTGACACGTCTCTCTCACACTCCTAGGATGACATTTCACAGTTCTAGGATGACTTTTCTACACTAGCTTTGGCACTTCCATGTGAAGCACTAAGACTTTCATGTGATGCACGGATTCATTTAAACTTTATTGGTATATTTTCGATATTGAATATGTAACCCGTTTATTATAAAAATAAGCATGTTCGCTTTAATTGTTTAGAGTGTTAGTTTCTATTGTATGTCCAAATTTACGGGGGAAAATTTTGAGAAATTTCGAAAGAAACGAAAATAGTTCAATGTTTTGTGTCTTGGAAATGTTTGGGAACATAAATTGGCGTTGTACCTCAAGTGTTGAAATGATAGGGAAGAAGGGAATGTGATGAATGCACCTCTTTTTGAATGAAGAGTGTGATAGAGATGACACATGAATCGATAAATGAGAAATCATCAATGTGAAACAAATTTAAGACGGAACGTCGTACCAAGATCATATTATTATATATTAATTCAAAATGATTGAGCTTTTACTTGGAATGAGATGGCGGTGCATGCAATGACTCATTCATAGTCTCATAAATAAGTAATATTGCAATCATGTTTTGACTAGATAAGTAATATTGCAATCATGTTTTGACTAGAGAGAATTCCCATTTTGGCAATGCTTTAATTTTCCAGTTTAGACAATTAATCATCGACCGCCCCAAAAGTCAAAACACAGAAACTCGTTTTATATCATTATTTATCTATTTATCTATTTATTTATTTATTTATTGCTAGGAATCGTTTTATATCATTATTGGTATGAAAATGGTTGAACTCTCGGAGTGCGGGATAAAAAATCTCTTGCACGGTCAGCGCGTGGTCATCGACTCAAATTGCCATCCATCGAATGAAAAATCACTGTAGGCACGTGACTAACGTTGCTCGCATGAGGTTAAAAGAGCATAGACGCCCGAGGAAGGTCTCCCATCGTTGAAAAATCACCACCCACAAGTGACGTTGTCCCACGTGCTTTTTAGTTCTAGCATTTATTCATCTTGTTTATTTAGCCTAATAAGGTTTGACTAACCTTATAGCCTTCTAAGTTTAGCATAATTAATTACAGGAGTTGCGCTAGATGGTCACTGTTCCCAAATGAAAAATGGGAGGTGGGAATTTTGATTCCTCAATTTTTTAGAGGGGTTGGGGGTGATAACGTTTTGTTTTAAGTGTGGAGTTCCATTTTTACACTTTGTAAAGAGATAGGGTAAAATACTGAGAGTGAGTTAAAATTTAAAATAGAACATAGAAAAAGAAGTTTGGCATGATCAACAAGCCAAAAAAAAATTGATCATTAATTCCATTAATACACACTAACTCGTTGTGAAGAAATGCCATATATACATATATCCGTGTGTATGTGAAAGGTAGATTGAGTTGTTTTTCTATGAAAACAAAGTTAGATTAAAGATTTTGAATAATTCACCTAAAGGGAACATAGTCACAGAAATCGCAACAAATTTGGTATTTAATATCATAGAGTAAAGCATAGAACCTAATTTTTCAAATTTTGTGGGAGGCACGGATCCTCTACTAGTTTTATATTGAATCACGCCAAGAAGCTAATAACCGAACAAGTGCAGTTTGTTGCGAAAAAAACATGAGATTGGACAGCAATAAACTAGAAACTTGAAAGGTAAACTTGATATCAAATTTACATAATTGGGGGGGGGGTGTGAATTACTCTAGGAAGAGAAGTATCAGATTTCATTATAGATCTAGGGAAGTGATGGATTTTACAAACACATTCAAGTTACTCGAATGTTTCTAGTAACTTGCATTCACAATTGTTAAGGAAGCAATTTCTTAATCTCAAAAAGAATACACAAAATTGATCATTGACAAAAGGTTTCTTCAATTTAGGTGCAAAGTGAACACAACTCATGAGAATAATTTTTCTACACATTCTTGGCACACCAAGGCACAAAGCCAAAAAAGAAAAAAAAAACCCTAATTAGAAAACTTATATTAATCCCATCAGACCGACTCTAATACGAACTTGGGTTTAGTTCAATTGTTTCAATCTTGAGACATATCTATCAACACAAACAATGATTAATTGCGCACCCTGGTCAACATGTACAGATTGCGCACCCACTTTATTCCCAACTGATTTCTCAATTCTGATTTTTGGGCAAGATGAATATGGTTGCGTTTTGCCAGATAGGCGTTCGTAGATTCGTCTAGTTTGGTTTGGCTTTACCCTGAACAAGCCCTCTAAGCTTTGGTTTCAAGAGATCGTGTCGTGTTCCCAACGTGTGGCCGGAGACGGGACCCGGTACAGAGGTTGCCGTGCGGGGCTTGTCGTGAGGACCAAATTGAAACATTTGCTCTCAAGTCCCATCAACACTCCCCCTCGGACTCGCCTATATAAATCAAAGGATTGTGCTGAGCAATACTCACACTCATTTCATTAAAGAACTTGTAGAAGTTCGCAATCTCACCAATCTTCTCAACTTTCACTCGCGCGTCATGGAGCACGCAACAGAACAAGCCCAGTTCCAACCATGCCAAGTGAATCTGCAAGAAGTTGTGGGCACGATGCACCAAAGAAGATCGGCCAATTATAAGCCTAACATTTGGAATTACGATTTCTTGCAGTCGCTTAGCAGCAAACATGACCTCGTAAGATTATAATTTGTAGCTTCCGCACTAATGACCTCGTAAGATTATAATTTGTAGCTTCCGCACTATCTTATTGTTCTCTTTAACTCTAGCCATCTCTTCCTTATATGAGCGAATGGACATTGGCATGCAATCATGCAAGTATTTGCACATGAGACGGATATTGATGTCTGAAGTAGTACTTTGCTCCAAATTCATTTGAGACATTACAATGCATGTACCTATTAAACATAGCAAGCGATGTTAGAGTTTTGGTCAGTGTTATCATATGTATCGGCCATTACATTCAGACTTGATTTATAGCTATCATATAATGTACCGAAACCAATTCATATAGCTCTACATATGCAAGTACTAAATTAAAAACATCTAGGCATTGCTCTATAGATTGAATTATCTGAGGCCTTTTCAAGGTAGATTTTGATCTAACAAATATAACTCAATTCTGCAGAAAGAAGGAATTAAGGAACGGATGGAAGGGCTTGTGGAGGAAGTAAAGCGAATGTTATCGGAAGTAGTCGATTCACTTGCCAAGTTAGAGTTAATCGACAGCATGACCAAATTGGGGTTGTCCAACCTTTTTGAAAATGAAATGAAAGAAGCTCTTGAAACAGTTGCATCTGTCAACAATGGTGTTTTCACTATGGAAGAACATCTCTATGCCAGTGCACTTCGGTTTAGACTCCTTAGACAACATGGCCATATCATTTCGCAAAGTGAGTTCAAAATATGGACTTGTGTGAATTTGTAGGTGTAAGATGTTACTATCAAATCACAAAAAAATAAAATAAAAAATCCTACATACACTAAAGATTACTATACAAAAGTTGGTTCTTTTTGGAGATATTATTGAAAAGTTGACACGTATCGACTTCAATATCACTTTTTGAGATTATCATTGAATTTTTTATTCATCATATTGGAAAAGTCATGCAACCGACATACCTATATGGACTTGGGATATATTTGGTTCAGCATTTGAAGAAAGTCTTTAAGAAAATACAAAAACTTCGAGATTAAAGGAATTTTTTGAAATACAAGTAGTGTTTGATCAATTGTAATTTAAAAGTGCATTGAGAAACAACTTTAGTTTAAATAATATGTGGAAAAGTCACACTTTGTAAAGTACTTTTCTTTTTAAATTCAAAACCAGTGAAAGACTTAGCAACCAGTGGGCAGCCGCTGAGGCCAAATTTGGCTGTTGACGCTGGCAGCCCGTTGTGCGACCTAGAGAAAGGACAAAGAAAATGTAATTGTAGATTTGACGGTGAAGAAAGTGACGTCCCCATTGTGGTACGATGAAATTGGGTGCACATAAGCCACTCAAAGCTCATGCGTCCTTAGTCACTCCTTTACGATAAGATCTTCAGAGTCATCAGTCATCGTGGTTCTAATATTGAGTATTATCAGCAATTATTCTCAGTTATGTCCGGTCATAAATTTGACTTTCAATCTGTAATCAGATGAATTAAGGAGCTTCAAAGAAGGAAGGATCTTATTCAACAGAAGCAATTGCAAAGATGTTGAAGCTATGATAGAGCTTCTTGAAGCTTCACATCTGGCTTTGGAAGGTGAAAACATTTTGCAAGAAGCGAAAGCCTTCTCAACTGGGATTCTCCACGAGAGAGTCTCTGGTTTGGACAGTCGGCTCTTTAAACCCGCCGTCCACGCTTTGGAGCTTCCGTTGCATTGGAGGGTCCAGTGGTTCGACATCAAATGGCAAATAAGCTTGTACGAGCAACGGGAGGACAAGCAAAGCAATCTGCTTGAGCTTGCCAAGCTCAATTTCAACACGGTCCAAGCCACACACCAAAGAGATCTTAGAGAGATATCCAGGTAATTTTATATGTAGTCACAAACGATGTAGAAAATGTAGCGATTCATTCGACCTAGGTCATCTGTTTAAAGGATGTCATGTTCTATTTTCAACTCATCTCAGGATTAAAACTCAACAAACTCGGTCGTGATATATATATGCTCTAAATTCACCCTGGGAACGTGCCTATTTTGAAGATATCTCTACCAGACATTATGTGATTTTCCTAGCTTTTGATTCTGATTAGTTGCTTCGGTAAATTCAGGTGGTGGAGGGATCTGGGACTTATGGAGCACGTGGACTTCACAAGGGATCGGCTAGTCGAGAGTTTCTTGTGTGCCCTTGGACTCTCTCAGGAACCACGGTTCAGCTCGCTCCGCAAATCTCTCACCAAAGTTGTCATCTTGATACTGGTGATCGACGATGTCTACGACCTTTATGGTTCGTTGGAAGAGTTGGAATGCTTTACCAGCGCCATTACCAGGTTGTCCACGATACCTCCCAATCTCTTCCTTTCGTCTCTCTTCAGTTTATTTTCTCTAACTAGAATATCTGATGCTTCTAGGCGGGACTCGGAGCAGATTCAACAACTTCCCGAGTGCATGAAGGTGTGTTTTCGAGTGCTTAACGATGTTATTCACGAGATCGCTTATGATATTGGCAAAGATGAAGATTGGCATCAAGTGCTACCACATCTCGCGAAAGCCGTAAGTGAAAAACTTGTGGATAATTTGATACATATGCACAGCCACCCCAAAAAAATTTTATCCTTACATTATTGATCATCTCTGAATTTGTATTTTTTCCTTATTTTTTTACAGTGGGCAGACTTTTGCAAAGCCCTACTTACTGAAGCAAAGTGGGACAATATGGGCTACACACCATCGCTGGAACAGTACTTGAGCAATGCGTGGACATCATCTTCGGGACCACTGATCATGTCTCACGCTAGTTTCTTTGTGGGACATATGAATTGGGAGGATGTAGCAGATTTGCTGGAGAGAAACAAGGATCTGATTTATAATGTGTCCATGATAATTAGACTCTGCAACGACCTTGGAACGTCAACGGTAATTATCAAATTTCTGCGCTGAAGTTATAAACCAACTGAAATTGACATGATGTTAAGAATTTGTAGCCTTCGAAAAAAACATGGCATATGGTGTAATTGAATCAAGGAGATCGAATCTGATAAGCACATTAAATTGATTTACTTGTTCAATTAGGCGGAAAGGGACAGAGGAGATGCTCCATCGTCGGTGGTGTGTTACATGCGAGAAGCGAATGTTCCGGAAGACATCGCTAGGAAGCACATCAAGGAATTGATAAACCAGGCATGGAAGAGCATCAATGCTTATTGCTTCAGCAATGCCATGACGCCCTTTGTCCGAACCTTCATTGATGTCACCGTGAACGCGGCTCGCGTTGCGCATATGCTTTACCAGTTCGGAGATGGGTTTGGCGTCCAGGACGGTGATATTAGGCGGCAAATTTTATCTGCAGTGATCCACCCTCTCGCTCTTAACTGAGATAGCGCAAGTGTAATCACAAAGCAAGTGCGTAAGCTAGACTAGCTGCTGCCAGCCGAAGGATTTGAGTACTCCACGCAAATTGTATCCTATGCTGCATATTCATTTACTTAGGTTTACAATGGTCAAATCTCTGAAAGATGTCCATGTTACAATATCGCACAAAGTAACCATGTGCATCTCGAGCCTCGCCTCACCAGCCTCCGATTCTAAAAGCTTTGCCAACAGATTCTCTTGTGCATCGGGTTCGCATTTGGCTTACTATAGACATGTGGCCCTAAGCTTTTGAGCGAGCACTTGATAAAGGGACGTTCGAATGGTGCATCACGTTCGCATTTGGCTCATTATAGACGCGTGATCCTAAGCGTCCAAGCGAGTGCATGACCGATAGACACTCAAATGGCGCACCGCGGGCCATGTCGTGAAAATCATGGCATTTCTCTTTCACACTCCTCGGATGACTTCTCCGTGGCTCCAGCCTCCAGTCAACAGGAGAACACGATAGTGCTAACACTTCCATGTAGTAGTTAGACTCATTCCACTGATGTTGCCAGCTTATTTGGAAAATTTTGATGTCATATCTTAAATGCTAAAAGTGATGGGGAAAGAGAAGACGAAT
Organism: Eucalyptus virginea; assembly: GCA_014182375.1. Classification (NCBI taxonomy): domain Eukaryota; kingdom Viridiplantae; phylum Streptophyta; class Magnoliopsida; order Myrtales; family Myrtaceae; genus Eucalyptus; species Eucalyptus virginea. Next base: position 11,913,446 of record CM024521.1, on the reverse strand, counting down.
GGAGGGAGAACGATGCGTATTGTTATATTTGTTTCTTATATTTCATTTGATTCTCTATATCTTTTAGAATTGTGTATATCCATAATTGATTTTGATAGATATTTTATTACCCTGATACTTTAGATAGTCTCATCTAATAAAACATACAAATATGCTCATATACTTTTTATCCGAATATATTGAAATATATAGAAATTTCACATTTCTCTTTTGCATATATATATATATACACGCATATATATTTCTTGATATAAGAGTTAAGCGATCTTAAGGAAATTTTGAGTGCATCGGGTGTGCACCCTGAGTGTGCTCCCAAAGCTAACCTCGCATACCGTCAGTCTTGTTTTCAATAACAATTATGTGTTTGTTTCACGAAAAACGTAACGTTTTTTGAAAATGTTTTCCGGGAAACCATTTTTCAGGAAAACTGTTAGTTTTTCTTTATTTGGTGATACGTGACTGAAAATATTTTCTAGTGTTTGGATTGCATTTGAAAAATGATTGAAGGTGTAGAAGACGCCAATGAAGAGGAAGAGGACGGAGCAGAGCCAACGGGAGCACAGGAGGTGCTAGGGTTGGACGAGGCGGTGGTAACGAAAGGGAGGGGGCGAAGGAGAAGGAGAGAGGGGAGGAGTAGTTAGGGTTTACATTCACAGGCAAAGAAAGAAAAGAGAAAACAAGAAAAAATAAAATTAAAAAATTAAAAAAAAAGAAAGAAGAAAGAAAAGAAAAATATAATAATAACAAATTCAAAATTTTTAATTAGATATTCTTTTTAACAATAAATTTTTCATTAAGCAAGAACCTTAAAACATTTTGGAAAACGTTTTACTGGTTCTTTCAAAGGGAAATCGTTTTCCTAAATTTAAGCTTTGGAAGGAAAACATTTTCTGTTGACTGGGAAAACATTTTCCATTGACTCATTTTCCTAAATGAACCAAACGCTGAAAAATGAGGAAAATGTTTTCTCGAAAATTGTTTTTCGCAAAACAAATACACCTTATCCCCATTTTCTTTCTATGGAAAATGATGGGAAGTATTCTTAATATCTGTAAGACATCATCCGGCTGCGACGGCACACTCATTTGTAATGGTCGGGGCCGGTGGTTTACTGTGGGTCGTGCACTGTGCGGCTGCTGGGGGGAGTAGTCTTCGCAGGTCTCATGCTTTTTCCTTTGCAAAATAGCAACAGGAGACACAGAAAGCTTGCTTGTGATCGTGAAGCCCCAAGTCCTTGGTGACAAAGCCTTTGGTCTAAGTGCAAAGTCATCCCCTCAAGCCTCTTCAAACGCACCATAAATGTGGAAACAAATATGGAAAAGTATCCTCAATTAGTTGACAACTTATCTTCAAGATCAGCGTAGATCGTACAAGGTTAAGATCACGGGTGCCAAAATGAACTAAACCAATCCAAACTGAAAAATTCAGGCCTTTTTGGTTCAGGTAGCAAATAGAAAAGTTTCTGCCTCGATTTGATTTGGTTCGATTTGGGTTGATTTGGGTTTGTTGTGGGTGAGTGTGGCCTTGCCCATATCTGGGAAGGGCCTTCGCGGCCTTGCCCGTGGTCAATGAGGCCGCAATGGCCCTTGGCAAGGCCTTTGCGGCCCACTGTTTGCTAGCAAAGGCCCTTGTGGCCATGGGCAAGGGCATGAAGGCCCTTGCTTGCAATCGGGGATGGCCTTGTTTGGGGCCTTCACGGCAACACCAGCCAAGGTGAGGCCTTCGCAGCGGACAAGCAACCCTCACTGACATTGAAAAATAGTAAAAAGAAAAGGAAAAGAAATATGCAAAATAAAAAATTCAAAAAAATAAAAAATAATAAAAAATAATAAAAAATGTTAAAAAATCCACGTGAAAAGGAAAATTGATTAAAAAAATTAATATAGGATGATTTGCCAGAAATGACACTCAAATGATCGATTTCACTCTGATGTGGCACTAAAGTGAGAAAACAAAGTTATGGCATTTAAGTAAGTGTCATAAGAAAGTTATAACATTCATACTATTCTTATCCCAAACAAAATGAGATTAGAGAAAGAGAGAGGGGATTGCTCTTGAGTTGAGAATCACTGTGCACTATGTAGTGAAGCTGAAGAAGACCAGGGGGAAAAAACCAAAAAAAGGGAACCGACTCAAATTGTAATCAGTTTAGGTTCGGTTCTTGAGTCAATTTGGGTCACAATTTGCTTAAGTCCTTTGTATTTGGTTCAGTTAGGGTATCATAGATATCGGAACCGAACCAAACTGTTCACCTCTAGTTAAGACATGGCTCATCTAATTAATCACCTTTTCCGAACATGTTTATTCCCAATTTTGAATTAAAATTAAGAGATTTAATTTATTAAAAACTTGGTTGGATCCATGTGAAATCCTCTATGTGACATTAAAATTTGTTAAATAAGCCGTAATTGAATTGTCGTGATAGTGAACACAAACTTAGGTTCCTATGAGGATTGATCGAATATGGAAACGAGAGTACTGAAGTTCTACAAAGTTAAATTTGTAAAGGGTTTTGCTAGGTTAATAGTCTTTGGTTTACTTTGAGAATAATAACTTGTTTTGAGCCACAAATTTTTGATGGAGTGAACCTTACAACATTTTATAATTATTTGTTTTTTTTTTTTTTGGTGGTGCATAATAGATTATTATTCTCATAGTAAATAAAAGGTTGTCACCCAATCATTTCTCATTTGTAAACTTCTACTGTTGCAACCTAATCAATAAAATTTGTAAACTTCTTCTGTTGCAACCTAATCAGTAAAACTCAAAGCACACGCTTATGTCCTTCTCTTGAATTAGTAAAGCCTCGACCATGCGTGATTTGAAAAATCTTGGTGCTCTCCGGAGGATATTTCCCAAGGAGAAAGTTGTTGTATAGGCTTGGTTTCCGTTGATCGAGACATCAGGGGCCGGACTCTTTCCCAAAAGGTCACCAACAATGCTGCTTGTCCAATGGAAAGCCTCGACCATGCGTGATTTGAAAAATCTTGGTGCTCTTCGGAGGATATTCCCAAGGAGAAAGTTGTTGTATAGGCTTGGTTTCCATTGATCGAGACATAAGGGGCCGGACTCTTTCCCAAAAGGTCACCAACAATACTGCTTGTCCAATGGAAAGCTCAGCCACTAGGAATTTCTGTGCATCACGTTCTCATTTGGCCTCTCTTGCATGTCCGGTTTGAAGTTTCAGATCGATTGATTGAGCAATAGATATTCAAATGGTGCACGGCGGAGCAAAGTGGAGTCACATCAAGGATTTGCCAAGTTCATGAGGGCGTTACTAGAATCAGATCATCAGCTGAATGTGGCCATATAACGTGTGGCCCAGCAATGCAATGAATCGGTAGGTCCCTTGACGTTTGTTCATTTTCAGGCTGCTACGATCACTTAGCCATCAATGGACATGCATCATCTTGGAAGGGGTAGCCCCGATGCCCATCGCAATCCAACGGTGGACCGGTACGCATGTGTTAGCGTGGCACATCTCTCTCACGCTCTTGGGATGACTTTTCTACACCAGCGTTGGCACTTCCATGTGAAGCGCTAGCACTTTCACATGATGCATAGATTCATTCCAACTTTATTGGCATGCTTCCGAGATTGAATGCATAACCCGTTTATTATAAAAATGAGCATGTTCACTTTCATTGTTTAGAGTGTTAGTTTCTATTGTATCTCCAAATTTATGGGGAAGAATTTTGAGAAATTTCGAAAGAAATGGAAACAGTTCCATGTTTTGTGTCTTGGAAACATTTGGGAACATAAATTGACGCCGTACCTCAAGTGTTGAAATGATAGGGAAAAAGGGAATGTGATGAATGCATAATTGACACCTCTTTTTGAATGAAGAGCATGATGGAGATGACACGTGAATCGATAAATGAGAAATCATCCACATGAAACAAATTTAAGACGGAACGTCACACCGAGACCACATTATTATTTGTCAAATCGAAATGATTGAGCTTTTACTTGGAATGAGATGGCAGTGCACGCAATGGCTCATTCATAATCTCGTAAATAAGTAATATTGCGATCATGTTTTGATTAGAGAGAATTTCCATTTTGGCAATGCTTTAATTTTCCAGGTGAGACAATTAATCATCGACCGCCCCAAAAGTCAAAAGAGAGAAACTCGTTCTATATCATTATTTTTTTTTCTTTGGCTAGGAATCGTTTTATATCATTATTGGTATGAAAATGATTGAACTCTTGGAGTAAGGGATAAAAACTCTCTTGCTATTTGCTTTAATTACGTACGTCCACGGTCAGCGCGTGGTCATCGACTCAAATGGCCATCGAATGAAAAATCACCGTCGACACGTGACTAACGTTGCTTGCATGAGGTTTAAAGAGCATAGATGCCTGAGGAAGGTCTCCCATCGTTGAAAAATCACCATCCACATGTGACGTTGTCCCATCAACACTCCCCCTCGGACTCGCCTATATAAATCAAAGGATTGTGCTCAACAATACTCACATTCATTTCATCGTAGAACTTGTAGAAATTCGCGATCTCACCAATCTTCTCAACTTTCACTCACGCGTCATGGAGTACACAACAGAATAAGCCCAGTTCCAACCATGCCAAGCGAATCTACCAGAAGTTGTGGGCACGATGCACCAAAGAAGATCGGCCAATTATAAGCCTAACATTTGGAATTACGATTTCTTGCAGTCGCTTAGTAGCAAACATGACCTCGTAAGATTATAATTTGTAGTTTCCGCACTATCTTATTGTTCTCTTTAACTCTAGCCATCTCTTCCTTATATGAGCGAATGGACATTGGCATGCAATCATGCAAGTATTTGCACATGAGATGCATATTGATGTTTGAAGTAGTACTTTGCTCCAAATTCATTTGTAACATCACAATGCATGTACCTATTAAATGTAGCAAGCAATGTTCGAGTTTTTGTCAGTGTTATCATATGTATTGGCCATCACATCCGGACTTGATTTATAGCTATCACTTCATGTTCCGAAACCAATTCATATGGCTCTACATATGCATGTACTAAATTAAAAACATCTAGGCATTGCTCTATAGATTGCATTATCTGAGGCCTTTTCAGGGTAGATTTTGATCTAACAAATATGACTCAATTTTGCAGAAAGAAGGAATCAAGGAACGGATGGAAGGGCTCGTGGAGGAAGTAAAGCCAATGTTATTGAAAGTAGTCGATTCACTTGCCAAGTTAGAGTTAATTGATAGCATGACCAAACTCGGGTTGTCCAACCTTTTTGAAAATGAAATGAAAGAAGCTCTTGAAACAGTTGCATCTATCAACAACAGTGTTTTCACCATGGAAGAACATCTCTATGCCAGTGCACTTCAGTTTAGACTCCTCAGACAATATGGCCATATCATTTCGCAAAGTGAGTTCAAAATATGGAGTTGTGTGAATTCATAGGTGTAAAATGTTACTATCAAATCACAAATAAATAAATAAATAAATAAAATCCTACGTATACTAAAGATTACTATACAAAAGTAGGTTCTTTTTTGGAGATATCATTGAAAAGTTGACACATGTTAGACTTCAATATCATTTGTTGAGATTATCATTGAATTTTTTATTCATAATATTGGAAAAGTCTTGCAATCGACATACCTATATGGTCTTGGGGTATGTTTGGTTTGGCTTTTGAAAAAAGTCTTTGAGAAAATACAAAAACTTTGAGGTTAAAGGAATTTTTTGAAATACAAGTAGTGTTTGATCAATTGTAATTTAAAAGTGCATTGACAAACAACTTTGGTTTAAATAATATTTGGAGAAGTCACACTCTGTAAAGCACTTTTTTGATTTTTTTTTTCTTTTTAAATTCAAAACCGGCCAAAGACTTAGAAGCCAGTGGGCAGCCGCCGAGGCCAAATTTGGCTATAGACGCCGGCAGCCCGTTGTGTGACCGGGAGAAAGGACAAAGAACATGTAATTTTAAATTAGACAGTGAAGAAAGTGTTGTCCCCATAGTGGTACAATGAAATTGGGTGCACATAAGCCACTCAAAGCTCATGTGTCATTATTCACTCCTTTATGATAAGATCTTCTGAGTCAACACTCATCATGGTTCTAATATTGAGTATTATCAGCAATTATTCTCGGTTTTGTCTTGTCATAAATCTGACTTCCAATCTGTAATCAGATGAATTAAGGAGCTTCAAAGAAGGAAGCATCTTATTCAACAAAATCAATTGCAAAGATGTTGAAGCTATGATAGAGCTTCTTGAGGCTTCACATCTGGCTTTGGAAGGTGAAAACATTTTGCATGAAGGGAAAGCCTTCTCAACTGGGATTCTCCACGAGAGAGTCTCTGGTTTGGACTGTCGGCTCTTTAAATGCGCCGTCCACGCTTTGGAGCTTCCGATGCATTGGAGGGTGCAGTGGTTCGACGTCAAATGACAAATAAGCTTGTACGAGCAACGGGAGGACAAGCAAAGCAATCTGCTTGAGCTTGCCAAGCTCAATTTCAACACTGTCCAAGCCACACACCAAAGAGATCTTAGAGAGATATCCAGGTAATTTTATATGTATTCATAAATGATGTAGAAAATGTAGCGATTCATTTGACCAAGGTCATCTGTTTAAAGGATGTCATGTTCTTTTTGCAACTCATCTCAGGATGAAAACTCAACAAACTCGGTCGTGATATATATATGCTCTAAATTCACCCTGGGAACGTGCCTATTTTGAAGATATCTCTACCAGACATTATGTGAGTTTCCTAGCTTTTGATTCTGATTAGTTGCTTCGGTAAATTCAGGTGGTGGTGGTATCTGGGACTTATGGAGCACGTGGACTTCACGAGGGATAGGCTGGTCGAGAGTTTCTTGTGTGCCCTTGGACTCTCTCAGGAACCACGGTTCAGCTCGCTCCGCAAATCTCTCACCAAAGTTGTCATCTTGATACTGGTGATCGACGATGTCTACGACCTTTATGGTTCGTTGGAAGAGTTGGAATGCTTTACCAGCGCCATTACCAGGTTGTCCACGATGCCTCCCAATCTCTTCCTTTCGTTTCTGTTGAGTTTATTTTCTCTAACTGGAATATCTGATTCTTCTAGGCGGGACTCGGACCAGATTCAACAGCTTCCCGAGTGCATGAAGGTCTGTTTCCGAGCGCTTAATGATGTTATTTACGAGATCGCTTATGATATTGGCAAAGATGAAGATTGGCATCGAGTGCTACCACATCTTGCGAAAGCCGTAAGTGAAAAACTTGTGGATAATTCCATACATATGCACATGCCATCCCAAAATTTTTTAATCCTTACATTATTGATCATCTCTGAATAAGTATTTTGTTTTCCTTATTTTTTTACAGTGGGCAGACTTTTGCAAAGCCCTACTTACTGAAGCAAATTGGGACAATATGGGGTACACACCACCGCTGGAAGAGTACTTGAGCAATGCGTGGACATCATCTTCAGGACCACTGATCATGTCTCACGCTAGTTTCGTTGTGGGACATATGAATTTGGAGGATGTAGCAGATTTGCTGGAGAGAAACAAGGATCTGATTTACAATGTGTCCATGATAATTCCTCTCTGCAATGACCTTGGAACGTCAACGGTAATTATCAAACTTCTGCGCCGAAGTTATAAACCAACTGAATTTGACATGATGTTAAGAATTCTTAGCCTGGTAAAAGAACCTGGTACTAACACAGCATATGGTGTAATTGAATCAAGGAGATCGAATCCGATAAGCACATTAAATTGATTTACTTGTTCAATTAGGCCGAAAGAGACAGAGGAGATGCTCCGTCGTCAGTGGTGTGTTACATGCGAGAAGCGAATGTTCCGGAAGACGTCGCTAGGAAGCACATCAAGGAATCGATAAACCAGGCATGGAAGAGCATCAATGCTCATTGCTTTGGCAATGTCGAGACGCCCTTTGTCTGAACCTTCATTGATGTCACCGTGAACGCGTCTCGTGTTGCACATATGCTTTACCAGTTCGGAGATGGGTTTGGCGTCCAGGATGGTGATATTAGGCGGCAAATCTTATCTGCAGTGATCCACCCTGTCGCTCTTAACTGAGATAAAGCGCAAATGTAATCACATAGCAAGTGCATAAGGTAGACTAGCTGCTGCCAGTCAAAAGATTGAGTACCCCGCGCAAATTGTATCCTATGCTGCATAATCATCTACTTGGGTTTAAAATGGTCGAATATCTGCAAGATGTCCATCTTACAATATCACATGGAGTAACTACGTGCCTACTCGGTCTGATCCACATGAATTGCACTTTCAAAAGAGATACTCGAGATCATAATAATCTGATTGTTCTCATCCGATGTGGCATTGAATGTTGCAATGGCCAGTGGCGGTACATTATTTTCTCAGTAGAATCGAAATTATGATGAAACTTATTCTATTGAATCGAGTTAATTGCACGTAAAAAAAATAATTGGACCACAATGGGTATGGGAAAATGAATGCGTTTCTCATAATTTCTCATCTTGTTATAGGACGATTTGTGAGGTTTTATTGGTGGCATCCGTTATCCACTAACACGCAGCCTTATCAAATGTCAATGCATTTTCCCCTTGAAAGTTTGTCATCTGGTCTCTGTCCATAGAAAATGCTTCTTCCAGTTAGTAGATTTGAATTTTATGTCGTATTGACATGGTGAAAACGACAAAATTTGCAACTTGCGTCAACTAAATATGTCAAGAAAGCAACCTCCGTCGTACTTGAATTGATTTTAAAGAGTATCCTTTCCATTATATTATTATGACACCTAATTTATGGTGACCATTAATAATTAATTGCAAAGAAAAATTAGGGATTGATTTCGACCCATAAATAAAAAATAATATATAAATTGCAAATAGGTGTTAAGAGCATTTTTAGCATTAAACCCACATAAACTGCATTGAACTTGAATGTCGGTCATGCTCATCAAATTTCGTGATGTGGCCGAAAATTTCACATGTGCATTGCACATAAGGTGTTCTTAACTAAGAGGGTTGGTTCTTTGATCCAGAGGGCATATTATTAGTAATGAAAAGGGTAGACACCGCAAATATATTCAATATCAGCTAAATATATGTGATTTTTTGCAAGAAAGGAGTAACGGGCGGAAAGATATGGCCACTCATGGTAGAGAGAGATTTTTTTTTTGGTCTGGCAGAGAGATATTCACGGCCAGGTTAGATGCAATCAAGAGTGAAACATGATCAAGCCAAGTGTATAGTCGGAAAGCAAAATACAAAACGTATGGATGTGATCTTTGGAATGAGCAGATTGGCCATTATTCGACCCATAACAATTAGTGGCGGCTCTAAAAGGTAATAAAAATTGCATAATTAAATCAAATATCAAGTTGCATTTGATAGGATTTAGGAGAGTCCACGCTAAGTACTGTGCTTAGTAATCCATTAAATTTCTCTGGGTAGTTCATCTCTAGAAAGGCCGTGACATATATTAAACTTGAAGTCCAATGAAAGGCCGTGTTGATTTGACTCAACTTAGTCATAATTGTAGTTTCCTATTTTTCAAAAATAAAAATTTATTAATGTGTATGGTAGGGACTTTATCCCGAACTCATCGCTTCGTGTTTGTCACTGTAAATAAAACACGCCCGCACAAATAAGAAAGACCATACTTTTCTGTAAATAAGACACGCCCACACAATCTTGCTTCTTTGTTCCCTCCATGTCCATTTATTTGTTATGACCCATGTTGTAAAATTAACGTGGAAAATATAGGATTTTTCAATTAAATCAACATGAAAGCATCAAAGAAATAAATGAGAACAATAAAGAATCGCGTTATGACTCATCCAAATAGTACCCGATCCTGATTTTTTGTTCTCGGAAGTAGTTTTGGAAGAGAATCGCGTTTGGTAAAATTTTTGTTCCCAGGAACAGATTTGAAGAAGAATCAAGAATTAAAAAAAAAAGTTGATTCTTTGTTCTTGGGAACAATTCTAGAATCAAATCTACCTAATTTTTCCTTTTCGTTCTCTTTCTTCTTTCATTATTTTTCCCTCTCTTGTTCTTGAAGTGTTGCCGCCGCTGCCATTGCTGTCTGCCGTCGCCACTGCCCCCCGCCGAATGCCGCAGTCCGCCGCCCACCACCGCCGGTTCCGTCAAGCTCGCCGGAGGCTCGCCCAGCTGCCGGTGAGGCTTGGCGAGCTTGTCGGCACCTTGCCCAGCCGCCGTAGGCTCGACTAGATATGGCGAGACCGAGCTCGCCCAGCCAAGGCTCAGTCGAGCCTTGCCCCACTGCCGGTGAGGCTTGGCCGACGAGGTATGGCCTCATTGAGGGTTGGCGACGTTCCGGTGAGGTTGCTGACCCTCGTCTGGCCGGTGTCGGTCATCCCAAGGCCGGCAACCGGCCATAAGAAATTACAAAAGAAATGAGAAAAAAAGAAAAAAAAAAAAAAAAAGGAAAATTAATAAAATTATTTAAAAAATAAAAAATGATTTGAAGTATAAATGGAAATTTTGCTATATATAGAATACAAATTTAATTTTGTACTTTAATTTATTTTTTATATATATAGTTTATACTATAGCTTATTATTTTCTATTTAATAAAAATTTGATTAGTTAATATGTTTATTACTTAGTATAAAATAATTAATCAATAGAATTTCTATAATTTGATAAAATTTTAGAATTGGAATAGAAATTTTATGTAGTTACCAAACGCATTTCTGTTCTTTTTTTTTTATTCCAGAATAAAAAATTTTGTATAGTTACAAGACGTTCTTTTGCTCAAAAATTGTTCACTTTAACGAGAATAAAAAGAATTATTTTTGATCGTAACTGCTTCTTTAAACATAATGGTTACCAAACATGTCCTAAGTGGTTTGGTCCGAATATCAATATCTACTATATGGGAGAGTCAATGATAAATAATTTATTAATAATTGGAGAATCAAAGTTACAATTGCTTTTATGCTTTTAAAATAAATCCAAATTCATGATGTTTATAAATAAGCAACTCAATATGGATGTAAAGCTAATGGCAAACAAATCTTTGCGTTTTAACACAGCAGCCAAGAGAGAACTTCCCTGTGCATCTCTTTTTATACTTCAACTCCTGGCCAGAAGATCTCCACAAGACCCACGAAGTCCAGCCTTTGTTTTGGTCAACCCTTTTTTCTTGAAAAGGAAAATCCCCAATTTGTGTGTGTGTGTGTCCATTCCTTTATGCAATTTAGTACACTCTTTCAACAGAGAGATTCTAAAACCGTTTTGGGATTTTTTTTCCTCAACAAATTCAGTTTATCATACGGATTGAATCCTCCAATCGGACAGAATATCATATAGGGCTCCAATTTGATATATACTTTAATAATTCCTTAGGTCATAAAGGACTTTTGACCAAGCATAGAAGTCAGAATCTCCAGCCTTTCTCCGTTCCCACTGACCTTCCCGTATCGAGTTACTTAGTCCAACTCTTCACTTATTTCCCTCGTGGGAAAGATCCCAAAAGTCCTATCTTTTTCACATGCAATTTTTTTTTTCGGGGAAGCAGTGAAGTTTTATCTCTAAAGGTGTTTCTGGCTTGCAGTCTTCTTCTCCAACAATTCTAAGTATGCTGCATTCATGAAGTAGATGTCAATGGCCTTGAGACTTTCCTGGTGGACAAGGTAATTACGTGCTCTGGCTTTCTAGTTTATTATTTTCTAATTTGGCGCTATACATCTTTAGCACATGCTAATTTCACACAAATGAAGGGAAAATGGAATTTCGCGAAATTCCTTAAATAGGCTCACCTCACTCAACTCGTTAAGAGTGATTGATTTTTGGATGAGTTGGTCTTGGGCTAGAACAACGAATTGATCATGTGACTTTCAGTTCCAAAATTTTGGAAGTGGGAGTTAGTTCGGAGGGTTTTGGGATCAGGAAATGGGATAAAACACAACTTTTCGAAACTATATTTTATGTTCTTTTTAAAATAATTTATTAATTTAACCAAATAATTAAAAATAAAGATATCTCATTACTTTTTTGAGTCTTAGTGGGACAAAAAAAAAATTTCCCTAGGCAAGTGTGCGGAGAGGGAACTAACAAACACTACAGGAAAAATATTTTTGGCGGACTCATTGTTTCTCGTAAAGTGATATAGCAAACTATAGAAGTACAAGGAGGGCCTTTGTGGGATAGAATGGTTCTGAAGCCCATGAAGATGACCGATGATGTTATTCAAGGCCCAGCTTTCGGCTTTTGGGCCGACCACAAGCAATCTTATTGTGGAGCAATGTAAAACCTACTAAACCAATGATTGTGATTCACATAATTCGATTAGGTAAGGAAAATTTCAAGAATAATCCTCCTAAAAAGCAGGATATGTCATCCTACAAGTGCGAACGGCGTGGAGGATAGGGTAAATTGACAAATTATATTTGTAGTTTTATGTAAATGAATAAAATGAAATTACAAAAGAAACCTATGAAGATCAAGGCAACCATGGCTCGGCGCCGTGCACCGGCCTGGCTATGCTTGATCAACCAAAAGGGCAACATGGGCAGGTGAAGGCTAAAAATTCCATTCATGAACCGAGCCTTACCCACTTCAGGCTGCCCAGGCCTGATCAATGTTATGCAGAGTATTGAAAAACTTTTAATCATTGAGATAGTGATAGGATGTCATGTAGTAGGGCTGTCCATTGGTCTAGTTTAATTCGTGAATTGGATTAGACTGGGCCATGGTTGGTTCTAAGTAGTTCATATGGGAATTGGTTCGGTCTCTGATTCTTGGAAAAGAATTGGACTAATTGGTCCGAACTAGCGGAACTAGTCCATAGTGTATTATTAATTTTTATTCACTAAGGGAAAAAAGTACATGTTATTTGTAGGAGTAATTTTTTTATTTACTCGTAACTTCCCATGATTACTAATTTTATCCAACAGTAAAGTAACTTCCAATATATATATGAACTTTAGAAGGAAAGTAAAATTTTTTAAAAAAAGTAACAACCGTTAGTTCTTGGGACAACTTGGGAACTACACAGAGGCTACCTAGTTTTTAGGGTGGATAGGGTTGGTTCCTAGTTCTATAGATTGAAAACTAATCTTGTCTAGTTTGGTTCTCGATTCTAGAGATAGATCACCTCTACGGTATAGGGATTTTCAAGCATCGTGCCACCTCTTGATTAAGTCTTATGTAGTTACTTTTTTTTCCCTACAAATTGCGTGGTGTGAAAGTTTATGTAGAAAACATAACAAAGCATGTAATGGAGATTCAAATCCTATTGGCATCATTAGGTCTACTTGTCCATCATGAGAAAATTATTAAAAAAGTCTTAAGCTTATTGTACTTATATCAATTCGGTCTTAAATCTTTTAATTGTATTAATCGAGTCCTTAACATTTTAATTATTTTCATTTTTTGTCGACAATTGCTGACATGGATGCTAATTATTTTACGTGGCACAATTGACGCTAACGTTGATAATTTTACAATTTTTTAAAAATTTTAAATTTTAAATAAATTTGATTTTGTTTTTCCTTTCTTTTTTTCTTTTTCTTCTTCCTTTGCTCATCAAGGTGCCTTGGCAATGGCGGGTGATCGGCCACTATTGACACCCAAATTTAACTACTCATTTAATAATGAATTGTATAGAAAATTAGGGGTTAAACTTTAGCCCATAAACAAAATAGTAAAAAGGAAAGGAAGAGGGGGATGGGCTGAGAGAACGTGAAGTGAACTTTGTTTTCGGCTGAGTGTTGCTCGGCTATCTCACTGCAAACTGACGACTTCTAGTTGACACCAAGTCTGTAGCCTGCTCTTCCACAATGCCTAAATTTCCGATGAGTTTTCTTTGGGTTCGATCCACTTATATGTCAAGGATACTGGTTCAGAGACATCGAGGTGACTGACCATATCTTGATTTGCTTTGGGTTTGCCTTCCGGCTGTCGTTGCTGAACCGAGTCAAGACCCACGGCCAATCCCTTTTAGTTCTTTGTTCTTCTCCCATCTCAGCCAACTGGGGCCGAGACTCGTCGGCGCCGGCGCATACTTGATTTTGAGCTTTGCAGAGTTGGGGTCGGTCACCATGGCATGTTGTTACCTACTCTGTGTTGATTGTCGATTTTGACCCTAGCTCTAATCAACTCCGTCTCGCTTTTCCTGTTGGTGCCCGCCATGTGTTTTTTGAAATGCCACAATGACACATAGTTTTAGTTTCCTCATTTTGGATGAAATCAAGTTGGCCGCACATGGCCTCGTTTTGTCAAAGTGTTCCGGTGATGTTTGGTGACCCTAGGCATCGGCCATTTAGTCGTTTGCCACATGTTCCTACTTCTGCCATTGTTTCGTGTCAAGAATATAATGCGAAAACGCTAATGGACTTTACAAATGAACAAATGTGAAATCACCAGAGAAATAAACAAGAAATAATAAAGGCACCAGAGATTTACGTGGTTCGGTCGAGATTGCACCTATATTTACGTAAAGAGTTAGAGCAAAATCATAATAAGATAATTACAGGACTATAACTGTTTACCTGCTCAAATATTTCCTATGCCTAAATTACATCCAAATTCACATTGTACTCAATTACATATAAGATCATAGTATAAAATCACTACATGTTCAAGCCCAAATCAAAACGCTCGTCTATGGCTGGAAACAAGGTGCGTTCCTTTTCTTTCCCTTCGAGCAACCGTGGCTTCTTCATTGTAGCTGTTCAGAACGGGGAGCCCACAGAGTCTTCTGTTTTCCTTTTTGCATGCATGCGGCTACTCAGGCAAAAGAAATAATAAGACCAAACCCTCGTAGGGACCATTTTGCTCCCACAGGTGAAATAAATATGATAAAATAAAGTTTCCCGACCCCAGTAGGCTAATGGCAACTCGTCATTTGAAAATTCTCATAGTATCAGTTTGACTTGACATCGAATATCTTAATGTTGCACAATGTATGGGCCTGAGAAAATCCGCACCTAATTGAGGGTTGTAAGCCTGTTTTTTAGGCAGTTCCCTTATACTTATGTAATTTCCGGTCTGGATAGAAAAGTTAAGTCGCGACAACCACAGGAGAGAGCCAGCAAGGTTCTACCTCAGCCCAAACCCTGCTAGCTCGAGCCGCGAGCCTCAGGTGAGGCTCCACCTCTCTGGATCAACTGAGGTCAAGCTTGCACACCCCAGTGAGCTCGAGCATTGCCTTGCCTCGCTGGCCTCTGATTCTGAAAGCTCAACTAACAGATTCCCTCGTGCATCACATTCGCATTTAGCTTACTGTGGACGCGTGACCCTAAGCTTCAGTGTGAGGACTTTATCAAGAAATGTTCGAATGGTGCATCACTTTCGCATTTGGCTCATTATAGGCGCGTTGTCCTAAGCGTCTAGCGAATACTTGATCGAGAGACACTCAAATGGCGCACCGCGGGCCATGTCGTGAAAATCATGGCATGTCTCTTTCACACTCCTCGGATGACTTCTCCGTGGCTGCTGCCTCCAAGTCAACAGGAGGACACGGTCGTGCTAACACTTCCATGTAGTAGTCAGACTCATTCCACTGATGTTGCCAGCTTATTTGGAAAGTTTTGATGTCATATCTTAAATGCTAAAAGTGATGGGGAAAGAGAAGACGAATGGAGGGAGAGGACGATGCGTTTTGTTATATTTGTTTTTTATATTTAGTTTGATTCTCTATATCTCTTAGAATTGTGTATATCCATAATTGATTTTGATAGATATTTTATTACCTTGATACTTTAGATAGTCTCAACTAATAAAACATACAATGCTTGTATACTTTTTATTGGAACACATTGAAATATACAGAAATTTCACATTTCTCAACTACATATAATTATTTATTTACTTATTTATCTTGATATAAAAATTGAGTAATCTTGAGGAAATTGGTGCACCCCGAGTGTGCTTCCAATGCTAATCTCTCATATCGTCAGTCTTGTTTTCAATATTAACTAATATCCCTATTTCTTTACGTGGAAAATGATGGGAAATATTCTTAATATCTTTAAGGCATCCTACTCCTGCGACAGCACGCTCGTATCTAATGGTCGGAACTGGTGGTTGACTGGGGGTCGTGCACCGTGCGGCTGCTGGTGGGAGTAGTCTTCACAGGTCTCATGCTTTTTACTTTGCAAAATAGCAACAGGAGAGACAGAAAGCTTGCTTGTGAAATCCCAAGTCCTTGGAGATAAAGCCTTTGGTCTGAATGCAAAGTCATCCCCTCAAGCCTATTCCAAACGCACCGTAAATGTGGAAACAAATATGGAAAAGTATACTAAATTAGTTGACAACTTATCTTTAAGATCAGTGTAGTTAAGATCGGTGCCAAAACAAACTGAACCGATCCAAACAAAAAAATTCAGGTCTTTTTGGTTTGGATAGCAAATAGAAAAGTTTCTACCTTGATTTGGTTTGGTTCGATTTGGGTTGGGTTGGTTGTGGGTGAGCGTGGCCTTGCCCATATCTAGGAAGGGCCTTCATGCCCTTGCCTGTGGTTAGTGAGGCCTTTGCGGGCCCATCGTTCGCTAGCGAAGGCCCTTGTGGCCATGGGCAAGGGCATGAAGGCCCTTGCTTGCAATCGGGGATGGCCTCATTTGGGGCCTTCGTGGCCACACCAGCTGAGGGTGAGGCCTTCGTAGCGGGCAAGCGACCCTCACCGGCATTGAAAAAAAGGCAAAAACAAAAGGAAAAGAAATATGCAAAATAAATAAATAAATAAATAAAATATCAAGAAATAATAAAAAATTAAGATATGTTAAAAAATCCATGTGGAAAGGAAAATTGATTAAAAGATCAACATAAGGCGATTTGCTAGAAAAGAAAAAGTTATGACACTTAAGTAACCGTCGTATGAAAGTTATAGCACACCTCCTATTTTTATCCCAAACAAAATGTGATTAGAAAGAGAGGGGGGAGTGCTCTTGAGTTGAGAATCACTGTGCACATGAAGCTGAAGAAGATGAGGGGAAAAAACCAGAAAAATAGAACTGACTAGAACTGTAACCAGTTCAAGTTTGGCTCTCGGGTCAGTTTGGGTCACAGTTTGCTTAAGTCCTTTGTATTTGGTTCAATTTGGGTATCATGGATATCAGAACCGAATTGAACTGTTCACTCCTAGTTAAGACATGGCTCAACTAATTAATCACCTTTTTTGAACATGTTTATTCCCAATTAAGAGATTAAGTTTATTAAAAACTTGGTTGGATCCATGTGAAATCCTCTATGTGACATTACAATTTGTTAAATATTCAATAATTGAATTGTCGAGTGTTGACACCTAAATTTTTGTATTTAAAAATTGGTTAATTTTTACCCCAAAAAATATAAAAATCGCATGACATATAGTTTAGAGACATTTATGTTATGTTATGTTATCTTATTTTATTTTATTGGACCGACGGCGAGCATATTCATAGTAGGATTTTTACATATTCGATAATATATATTGAGGGGTATATTTTTGGGCAGAAAGGAAATTTTCGGATGAAATATTTGAAAAATATAAAAAAGGAATATTGCGCGGAATCAACGATATATTCAAAGGATTATGCAAAAGCAAAATTGAAAATGAAATATGCCACAACGATCTAAATTTTTTCACTATAAAAGGTGTTGTTCGTGTACGGACAAGAGAAAGGAGTTCGAAGAATTTGAGGGGAAATACGTGAGGAGTCTTCGGGGTTTGGTGAGTGGAAATTCAAAAAAAAAATTTCTTTTGAGAAAACGTCAATTCGCTCAGCCTTAGTCGAAGAAAAAGGGTGGCAGAGAGCGTACGGAGTGACGTGAGAGAGAGAGAAGGTAAAAAAAAAAAAAAAAAGGAAGAAAGGGCTACAGTGTCGTCTACTTCGCGAGGCCCCCCTGCTCGCGCCAGTCCGTGCTCCCACCGGCCACTGCGCCGGCATTGCGACGCCAGCCACCATTACGCCTCGCCACCTCGCCGTTCCCCTCATTTCCGCCACCGCTTCTCCGCCAATCTCACTGCGACATCCAGCCCCAACGTCGACTCACGCAGCTACTCCCTCGCCACTCCATCCACGCCTCAGCCTTCGCCGACGCCTGCAGTGCTCCTCGACGCTCCGCTCGTTACCCGCCGATCTCACGGCGCAGTCCCTGCTTTGCCTGTCGAACCCTCTCACTGGTCTCCACCGCCTTGCTAGCGGCCCGCGAGCCCGACGCCTGAAGCTCACGCTGCCCCGACGTCGCCTGGAGCCAAAGCCCACCGCGACCTACAACCCAGTACTGTCGCCGGCGTCTGTGGGACCGCTCGCCGCTGCTCCCGCAGCCGCGCCTCTGCCCCAGCCGCGACCCAGCCCCTGCACGCCGCTCAAGCTTCCCCTCCGAGCAACGCTCGCGCCTGCAGTTCCCTGTTCGCTGCTGGCCCGCTCGCCGCCAGTGCGCCTGCTGTGTCCTCGCCGGATCTCCGAACCGGCTACCAAGCCCTGTTTGGAAGAAAATAAAAATAAACTAAAATTAGGTATGTTTGCTTTATTTTATTAGGCAAGTTTGTTTTTATTTTACTTTATTTCTTGTTTACTTATTTGCAATATTTCCCTATGCATAATTAGAAATTATTACATACCACCTGATTTGCAACCACGCCTGGATTTTTTATTTCATCTATAAGGCTTTAGATGAAATGATTAATAAAGTGAGAATAAAATTGATACTTTGATGGCTTAAGATCAATTTATCGATTTTACTAGCGAAATATTATCCTTTGAACCAAACGATATGTGATATATTTAATGATTTCGAATGGTTTGTCTTGTTTTGATTACTTTATTTATCTTGAAATATGTTTGTTTTAGAATATTGCATAGGGTTATCTTGCATGTTTAAGGTAGGAACTTTATTATTTCGAATTTTTAAAAATAGAAAATACCAAAAACATAAATTTAGGATGTTAGATTTTCGTTTCATTAGCTTAATTTGCACGTTTAAGTATTTGACATTTTTTTTAATTTCGAAATTAATTAAAAAAAACAAAAATCATCATGCATATGTAGAATTAGGGCATCCTTTGTACTTTATTGCACATTAGGATAAAAATTGCATATTTCATATTAAGTTTAGATTGATTTAGGTAGACTACATTTTAGGTTAGAGATTGCTAAGTTAAGATAATATCTTGGTTTAAATTAGGGTTTAGCTTGACCTAATCCTTAATATAAATTAGATAGAATCTTAATTTAGCTAGATTATTTTCACATTTTTCTAATTTCGAATTTCGTAAAAAATACAAAAAATATCTTAGGATAAATTAATTCCATTTTCTAGGATAGATTGCACATTTATTAAGAAAACAGAAAAAAAAAATATTATGTGCATGTCATTTAGAATTAGATTCATGAAATGCATGCCAAGCGATAGTTGCTAGGTCCATTTAATTAGAAATTGCATGTCATTAGAATTAGGTAATTTAGTTATATTGCATTGCATAAAGCATGATTCTCATCAATTAAATGAAAACAAAAAAAAATTGTGTGTTAATTAGAAATCATATTTAGGGTTGATGATGTGAATTTTAATCTAACCACACAGATGCTTTCGTTGCTACAAGGTAAGTCCCGTAATTTATTCATTGCTTTCTTGGGTGTTAAATTGGTGGTTTGCGCAACCGCATGATCACCTCACATGTTAAGGAATAGATTTAAAATTAATCCAAGCTGCTTGCAAAAATGTTTTTGAAAATGAAAAAGAAATGGTACCGAAAGGGCATTAGAAAAGTCTAGTGTAATCAAGTTCCCATACCTAAAGTTTCTGGTTCGTTGGAGTAAAATAATCGGAGTAAAATAATCCTCCAATTATTTTACTTAGATGTCTAATCGACCTACTGTAAACTGATTAGTGGCGACTCCTAGATAAAATCTATTTGCATGTTAAGAAATTTGAACTTAAGTCGCGAATTGGTATGGGCATGGGAGAGCCCAAGTTAAGTTTAGGCTTAACAATCTATTAGCCAAACTCTAAGTGGTTCACACCTGAAAATTTCGTCGCAACATCGAGATAGTGAACGCAAACTTAGGTTCCTATGAGGACCGATCGAATATGGAAACAAGAGTATTAAAGTCTTACGAAGTTGAATTTGTAAAGGGTTTTGCTAGTATAATAATCTTTGGTTTACTTTGAAAATAATAACTTGTTGTGAGCCATACATTCTTCAAGAAATGGATCCTATAATATTTTATAATTATTTGTTATTTAGTTTTTTGTGGTTCAAAATAAATTATTATTCTCATAGTAAATTAAAGGCTATAACCTAATCATTTCTCATTTGTAAACTTCTTCTATTGTGACCTAATCAATAAAACTCGAAGCACGTGCTTATGTCCTTCGCTTGAATTAGTAAAGCCTCGACCATGAGTGATTTGAAAAATCTCGGAGCTTCCCGGAGGATATTTCCAAAGGAGAAAGTTGTCGTATAGGCTTGGTTTCCGTTGATGGACACATCAAGGGCCGGACTCTCTCCCAAAAGGTCACCAATAATGCTGCTTGTCCAGTGGAAAGCTCAGCCATGAATTTCAGCGCATCGCGTTCTCATTTGGCTTCTCATGCATGTGTGGTTCGAAGTTTCCGATCGACTGATTGAGCCAGAGATATTCAAATGGTGCACGGCGGAGCAAAGTGGAGTCACATCAAGGATATGCCAAGTTCATGAGGGCGTTATTAGGGTGATAAAATATCTCGATCTACTGCACTATAATTAGATCATCAGCTGAATGTGGCCATATAACGTGTGGCCCAGCAATGCAATGAATCGGTACGTCCCCTGACGTTTGTTCGTTTTCAGGCTGCTACAATCGCTTAACCATCGATGGACGAGCATCCTCTTGGAAGGGGTAACCCTGATGCCCATCGCTATCCAACATTGGATCGGTGCGCATGTGTTAGCGAGGCGCATCTCTCTCATGCTCCTAGGATGACTTTTCTACAATAGTGCTTGTGCTCACATGTGAGGCGCTAGCACTCCCACCTGACTCACGGGCTCAATCCAACGTTATTGGCATGCTTTCGAGATTGAATGCATAACCCATTAATTATAAAAATGAGCATGTTTGCTTTCATTGTTTAGAGTGTTAGTTTCCATTGTATGCCCAATTTTTTTTTTTTTTTTTTGGGTGGGGGAACTTTGAGAAGATTCGAAAGGAACGAAAATAGTTCCATGTTTTGTGTCTTGGAAATGTTTGAGAACATAAATTGACACCGTACCTCAAGTGCTGAAATGATAGGGAAAAATGGAACATGATGAATGTAGAATTGACACTTCCTTTTGAATGAAGAGTGTGATAGAGATGACACGTGAATTGATAAATAATAAATCATTCATGTGAAATAAAATTTACGATGGAACGTTGTACTGAGACCATATTATTATATGTCAGATTGAAATTGAGCTGAGACCATATTATTATACGTCAGATCGAAATTGAGCTTTTTGATGGAACGTTGAGCTATGTCAGAGACCATATTATTATATGTCAGATTGAAATTGAGCTTTTTACTTGGAATGCGACGGCAGTGCATGCAACGGCCATTCATAATCCCGTAAATAGGTGATATTGCGGCCATGTTTTGATTACAGAGAATTCCCATTTGGGCAATGCTTTATCAACACTGCCCCAAAAGTCAAAACACAGAAACTCGTTTTATATCATTACTATTATTATTTTTTGCTAGGAATTGTTTTATATCAGTATTGGTATGAAAATGATTGAACTCTTGGAGTACAGGATAAAAACTCTCTTCCTTTCGTCTCTGTTCAGTTTATTTTCTCTAACTGGAATATCTGATGCTTCTAGGCGGGACTCGGAGCAGATTCAACAACTACCTGAGTGCATGAAGGTGTGTTTCCGAGCGCTTAACGATGTTATTCACGAGATCGCTTATGATATTGGCAAAGATGAAGATTGGCATCGAGTGCTACCACATCTCATGAAAGACGTAAGTGAAAAACTTGTGGATAATTCCATACATATGCACATGCCACCCCAAATTTTTTTTATCCTTACATTATTGATCATCTCTGAATTTGTATCTTTTTTTTCCTTATTTTTTTACAGTGGGCAGACTTTTGCAAAGCCCTACTTACTGAAGCAAAGTGGGACAATATTGGGCTACACACCATCGCTGGAAGATTACTTGAGCAATGCGTGGACATCATCTTCAGGACCACTGATCATGTCTCACGCTAGTTTCTTTGTGGGACATATGAATTTGGAGGATGTAGCAGATTTGCTGGAGAGAAACAAGGATCTGATTTATAATGTGTCCATGATAATTAGACTCTGCAACGACCTTGGAACGTCAACGGTAATTATCAAATTTCTGCGCTGAAGTTATAAACGAACTGAATTTGACATGATGTTAAGAATTCTTAGCCTGCGAAAAAACACGGCATATGGTGTAATTGATTCGAGGGGATCGAATATGATAAGCACATTAAATTGATTTACTTGTTCAAAATTAGGCCGAAAGAGACAGAGGAGATGCTCCATCGTCGGTGGTGTGTTACATGCGAGAAGCGAATGTTCCGGAAGACATCACTAGGAAGCACATCAAGGAATTGATAAACCAAGAATGGAAAAGCATCAATGCTTATTGCTTCAGTTATTGCTTCAGTAATGCTGAGACGCCCTTTGTCCGAACCTTCATTGATGTCACCGTGAACGCGGCTCGTGTTGCGCATATGCTTTACCAGTTCGGAGATGGGTTTGGCATCCAGGACGGTGATATTAGGCGGCAAATTTTATCTTCAGTGATCCACCCTCTCGCTCTTAACTGAGATAGCGCAAGTGTAATCACAAAGCAAGTGCATAAACTAGACTAGCTGCTACCGGTCGAAGGATTTGAGTACTCCACGCAAATTGTATCCTATGCTGCATATTCATTTACTTGGGTTTACAATCGTCAAATCTCTGAAAGATGTCCATGTTACAATATTGCATAAAGTAACCATGTGCGTAGTCGGCCTGATCCACAGATATCGCACTATGAAAAGAAATACTCGAGATTGTAATAATCTGACCCTTCTCATGTGATGCAACATTGAATGTTGTAAATGGCCAGTAATGGTACATTATTTTTTTGCTAGGATAACAGTCTTTGGTTTACTTTGAAAATAATAACTTATCATGTGAATACAAATTCTTTGTTGAAGTGAATTTTACAACATTTTATAATTATTTGTTATTTTATTTTTTTGTGGTTCGAATAGATTGTTATCCTCACTTTGTCACCCAATCATTTCTCATTTGTAAACTTCTTATGTTGCCACCTAATCAATAAAACTCGAAGCACACGCTTATGTCCTTCTCTTGAATTAGTAAAGCCTCGACCATGCGTGATTTGAAAAATCTTGGTGCTCTCCGGAGGATATTTCCCAAGGAGAAAGTTCTTGTTAAGGCGATAGAGTATCTCGATCTACTGTACTAGAATTGGATCATCAGCTGAATGTGGCCATGTGACGTGTGGCCCAGCAATGCAATGAATCGGTAGGTCCCCTGACTTTTCTTCATTTTCAGGCCGTTGCAGTCGCTTAGCCATCAGTGGACATGTATCTTCTTGAAAGGGGTAACCTGGACGCCCGTCGCAATCCAACGTCAGATCGATGTGCAAATGTTAGTGTGGCACGTCTGTCTCATGCTCCTAGGACGATTTTTTTTGCTTTAGTGCCGACACTCCCACGTGATGCCCAGTCTCATTCCAACATTATCGGCATGCATTCGAGATTAATTGCATAACCCCATTATTCTAACAATGAGCATGCTCTCTTTCATCATTTAGAGTGTTAGTTTCTATCGTACATCCAAATCTATGGGGGTAAAACTTTGAGAAATTTTGAAAGAATCGAGAACGGTTCCCTGTATTGTGTCTTGGAAACATTTGAGAGCATAAATTGACATCGTACCTCAAATGCTGAAATGAAAGGGGAAAAAAGGGAATGGGACGAATGTGGAATCAACACCTCATTTTTCAATGAAGAGTGTGATGAAGATGGCATGTGAATCGATGAATGAGGAATCATCAATGTGAAATAAATTTAATATGGAATATTGCACTGAAACCATGTTATTATATGTCGAATTGAAAGGATTGAGCTTTTACTTAAAGTGAGATGATAAGGCATGCAAAGATTCATTCATAATCCCATAAATGAGTGATATCACGATCATGTTTTGATTAGAGAGATTCCCATTATTTTGGTAGTGCTTTAATTTGATATCACCTCATTTTTAATGATCGATCGAGAAAAGTCAAAACTGACAAACTCGTTTTATATAATCGTTGGTTGAAAATGATTGAACTCTTGGAGTACGGTATTTACTTTAATTGCGTACGTCAATGTTCAGCGTGTGGTCATCGACTCAAATCACCATCCATCGAATGAAAAATCACTGCAGACAAGTGACTAACATGTAGACAAGTGGCTAACATTGCTCGTACAAGGTATGAGGTTAAAAGAGCATAGACACCTGGGGAAGGTCTCCCATCGGTGAAAAATCACTATCCACTTGTGACGTGTCTCACGTACTTTTTTGTTCCAGGCATCTATTCATCTTGTTTATTTAGCCTAATAAAGTTTGACTAACGTTATAGCCTTCTAAGTTTAGCATAATTAATCATAGGTGTTGTGCCAGTAGCCACTTTTCTCACATGAAAAAAGAGAGGTGGAAAGTTTAATTCCCCAACTTTTTAGAGGGCTGAGGATGTGAACCTTTAGTTTCAAGTGTGAAATTCGACTCCCACACTCTATAAAAAGACATAACAAAAGTCTGAGAATTAGTTAAGAGTTAGAATAAGACATTTAAAAAAAAGTTTAGAATAATCAACAAACCAAAAAAAAAAAAACCATCATTAATTCCATTAATACACACTAACTCGTCATGAAGAAAATCCATATATATGTGCGTATGTAGAAGGTAGATTGAGTTATTTTTGTATGAAAACAAAGTTAGATTAAAGATTTTGAATAATTCAACTAGAGGGAACATAGGCATAGAAATCACAACAAATTTGGCATTTAATATCATAGAGTAAAGCATAGAAACTAATTTTTCAATCTAGTGGGAGGCACGGATCCTCTACTAGTTTCATATTGAATCATGCCAAGAAATTAATGAATGAACAAGTGCAATTTCTTGTGAAAAAACATGAGATCAGACAATAATAATCTAGAAAATTGAAAGGTAAACGAGACATCGAATTTACACAATCCGGCGGTGTGAATTACTTTTGGAAGAGAAGTATCGAATTTCATTATAGATCTAGTGAATGAATGGACATTACAAACACATTTGAGTTACTCAAACGTTTCTAGTAGCTTGTATAGTGTTTAGCCCTCACAATTCTTAATGAAACAATCTCTCAATCTTACAAAAGAATACACAAAACTGATCAATGACAAAGGTTTCTCCAATTTAGGTGCAAAAGTGAAAAAACTCACAAGAAGAATTTTTCTACACATTCTTGGCACAAACCAAGGCACAAAGCCCAAAAAAAAAAAAAAAAAAAAAAACCTAATTAG
Source organism: Eucalyptus virginea (assembly GCA_014182375.1). Taxonomy (NCBI): domain Eukaryota; kingdom Viridiplantae; phylum Streptophyta; class Magnoliopsida; order Myrtales; family Myrtaceae; genus Eucalyptus; species Eucalyptus virginea. The sequence goes on along the minus strand of CM024521.1, from coordinate 11,887,977 downwards.
AGAACCTATATTAATCCTAGGAGACCGACTCCAATAGGAACTCAGGTTTCGTTCAATGGTTTCAATCTCGAGACATATTTATCAACACAAACAATGATTAATTGTGCACCCACTTTATTCCCAACTGATTTCTCAAATTCGATTTTTTAGCTAGACGAAGGTGGCTTGCATTTTGCCAGATAGGCATTTGTAGACATATCTAGTTTGGTTTGGCCTAACCTGAACAAGCTTCTAAGCTTTGGTTTCGAGATATTTTGACGCGATCTCAACATGTGGCCAGAGGCAGGAACCGGTATTGAGGTTGCCGTGCGGGGCTCATCGTGAGAACCAAATTGAAACAGTTGCTCTCAAGCCCCATCAACACTCCCCCTCGAACTTGCCTATATAAATCGAAGGATTGTGCTTAACAATACTCATGCTCATTCCATAAAAAAAACTTGTAGAAATTCGTGATCTCACCATTCTTCTCATGCGTCATGGAGTACGGAATAGAACAAGCCCAGTTCCAAACATGCCCAGCGAATCAGCCGGAAGTCGTGGGCACGATGCATCAAAGAAGATCGGCCAATTATAAGCCTAACATTTGGAATTACGATTTCCTGCAGTCGCTTAGCAGCAAACACGACCTCGTAAGATTATAATTTGTAGCTTCCGCACTATTTTATTGTCCTTTTTAACTCTAGCCATGTCTTCCTCATACGAGCGAATGGACGTTGGCATGTAATCATGCAAGTATTTGTACATGAGACGCATATTGATGTTTGAAATAGTACGTTGCTCCAAATTTATCTGTAACATCACGATGCATGTATCTATTTGATGTAACAAGCAATATTAGAGTTTTGGTCAGTGTTATCATATGCATCAACCATCACATCCAGACTTGAGCTATCATACGATGTATCAAAACCAATTCATATAGCTCTACATATGCATATACTAAAGTAAAAACATCTTGGCATTACTGTATAGATTGAATTATCTGAGGCCTTTTCAAGGTAGATTTTGATCTAACAAATACGACTCAATTCTGCAGAAAGAAGGAATAAGGGAACGGATGGAAGTGCTCGTGGAGGAAGTAAAGCCAATGTTATCAAAATCAGTCGATTCACTTGCCAAGTTAGAGTTAATTGACAGCATGACCAAATTGGGGTTGTCCAAAGGCATGTAAGATCGCTTTGGTGACTATCAAAAGGCATCTAAAGGACAATGCATCGATGCAAGAATGCACGTGGGCCAAGGCATCAAAAAAAAAAAAAAAAAGAAAGGCACGTGAAAGACTTGGAAGGTCATGGAATAAATATCCCATCCTACAATTTGTTTTGATAATGGATGTTTATTGTGAAGCTAAAGATTAAGTCCTTTGCCTACAAAAGTTGGTTCTTTCCATTTCGGACCGTGAAAGGAGGAGGAATCCAGAAGAACTCGGAGGTGAGATGCGAAGAGGAGGATTTTTGGAAGAAAGATAGTCTCGAGAGGAGCCGTTACGGTTTTGGATGGATTGAGATCCTTCTTTTGAGATCTCCGTTTGATGTGAATAGTTATGAAGTGATTTTATGGTTTGTATAAAAGTTTGGTTATAAATTTCAATTATGGGGATTTTAGCGCATGCGCTTAAAATTGAAAGGGTGTCTGGGGATCGCATTATAAATCGACCAAGTGAGACGGATGTGTGCGTGCTCGAGGATCGGGCGTGACATCCTCGTTTATGATCGGAGCGAAGTTGAAGATTGGAGTGATAAGGAGCGTTGACTGGGATGAGTTAGTAGGAAGCGCTTTAAATTCATGCTTGCAGTGCTAAAAATTGTTTGTTGTTTGGATCGCTCTGTTTCTAATTCGGTGTTGAATTGGAAACGAACCTCCGACTGGTGTCGGAAGAAGTGGAGTGAATCCACTCCGTCTCTATCCTGAAGCAATGGGTACAATGGATCGACAAAAGGCTTGCCGTCCCCTGCAGCCGCTGCCGCTGCTCCATGAATGTTGAAAACCCACCGGAGATAGTGGTTCTTGTCCATAAGTTGGTAGAGCATTTCCTATATGGATTAAGAAGCTCGAAACGTTTGCAACTGTGATGTGCAACGAGGCGAGAAGGTAATGTTAGCAACTTACCGGTGGAGGGAGTTGCCGCACTTGTGGATGACAACTCGAGAAATGATCTTTCGGAAGGTGCTGTCCAGGATTGGAACACTTTTCGCGAATTTCAATGATAAGTTCTTCTGAGACGCCAGAGAGGTGAAGATGGTCAGATTTCAATCTTCGCGGGTTCTCTATCTGTCGATGAGTAAAAATATGCCCCGAATTAATTGAGAACCCGTGAATCGACAAGGAGATTGAGAGGGATTCAGGCAAGATTTGAAGAGTGCCTTAGTCCTTCTGGATCAAGACTTATAATGACATATATCGGAGAGCTCAAAGATTGAGAAAGATCGGAACGATAAAGCCGCCTCATCGGATCGAGGTTTAGTTCTCACAGACAACATCCACCAAGGAAAAGGCCGATGTTTGGAAATAGATTCTAAGAGTGGATTTAATAGGTCGGGACCTATTAGGGCTAATGAGTGTCACTTTTGTGGGAAGACATGGGGCAGGAACGGGTGCATGCTTTGAATGTGGCGACGGGGGCCACATGGCCGATTTTGTCCTAAGAAGCAAAGAGGGACAGCCTTTGTTGCAAAATCAGTAGGAGGGTATGCCCTCGGGAATGCACCGCAAGGAGGACAAGAGAGACCTCCGGCTCGGGGACTTGTACCCCAGGTCGAGTTGATTACGGACGGTCTCGCCAACGACCAACCCGCTTTTTGTTTGATTAGGGAGCAACCCATTCCTTCATTCTTACAGCAATATGTTAGGATGCTAGGATTGAATCTGTATTGTTGGAATCGGCAATTTGCATATCTAGAAAGAGATTGGTGACGAGTGAAAAATTGATTTGTTAGTCTAGCTGTATGATTTTGATTTGATAATTGGCATGGATCGATAAAATGGATCGCTTATCGCAAGGCGATTTAGTTGACCAATCGAGGAGGGCCTTGATTTCCTTAATCTCGTCGCGGAAGCGGCCCGTTTGTTAGACGAGGGTTGCCGTGGATGGAAGAGTTGAAAATAGAAGATATTGCGGTGGTACAGGAGTTTCCGAGATGTCTTTCCAAAGAATTGCCAGGAACCTTTTGAAAATGACATGAAAGAAGCTCTTGAAAGAGTTGCGTCCATCAACAACGGCGTTTTCACCATGGAAGAACATCTCTATGCCAATGCACTTCGGTTTAGACTCCTTAGACAGCATGGCCATATCGTTTCGCAAAGTGAGTTCAAAATATGGATCTGTATGAATTCGTAGGTGTAAGATGTTACTATCAAATCACAACAGAAATTTAAAAAAAAAAAAAAAAAAACAATAAATAATCCTACAAATACTAAAGATTACTATACAAAAGTTGGTTCTTTCCGGAGATATCATTGAAAAGTTGACACACATCGGCTTCAATATCAGTTGTTGAGATTACAATTGAATTTTTTATTCATCGTATTGTAAAAGTCCAGCAATCGACATACCTATGTGGACTTAGGGTGCGTTTGGTTTTGCTTTTGGAGAAAGTTTTTGAGAAAATGCCAAAGCCTTTACATTAAAGAGGTTTTTCGAAATGCAAGTAGTGTTTCGTCAATTGTAATTTAAAAGTGCATTGGAAAACAACTTTGGTTTAAATAGTGTTTGGAAAAACCACAATTTGCAAAGTACTTTTGCTTTTTTTTTCAAAAAAAAAAAAATTCAAAACTGGCAAAGGACTTAGCAGCCAGCAGGCAGTCGGCAAGGCCAAATCTGGCTGCTGACGAGCCAGATCTGGAGTTCGCAGCCTGTTGCGTGATATGGAGAAAGGACAAAGAAAATGTAAATGTAGATTACACGGTGAAGAAAGTGTCGTCCCCATAGAGGTACTATGAAATTGGATGCATATAAGTCACTCAAAGCTCAGGTGTCATTATTCCTTGACGGTAATATCTTCTGAGTCATCAGTCGTCGTAGTTCTAATATTGAGTATTATCAGCAATTATTCTCGGTTCTGTCCGGTCATAAATCTTCGACTTTCAATTTGTAATTAGATGAATTAAGGCACTTCAAAGAAGGAAGCATCTTATTCAATAGAAGCAACTGTGAAGATGTTGAAGCTATGATAGAGCTTCTTGAGGCTTCACATCTGGCTTTGGAAGGCGAAAACATTTTGCATGAAGCGAAAGCCTTCTCAACTGGGATTCTCCGCGAGAGAGTCTCCAATTTGGATGGTCGGCTCTTCAAACGCACCGTTCATGCTTTGGAGCTTCCGTTGCATTGTAGGGTCCAGTGGTTCGACATCAAATGGCAAATAAGCTTGTACGAGCAACGGGAGGAAAAGCAAAGCAATCTGCTTGAGCTTGCCAAGCTCAATTTCAACACGGTCCAAGCCACACATCAAAGTGATCTTAGAGAGATATCCAGGTAATTTTATATGTATATTCACAAATGATGTAGAAAATGTAGCGATTCATTTGACCAAGGTCATCTGTTTAAAGGATGTCATGTTCTATTTTCGACTTATCTCAGGATGAAAGCTCAACAGACTCGGTCGAGATATATATGGTCTAAATTCACCCTGGGAACGTGCCTATTTTGATGATATCTCTACCAGACATGATGTGATTTTCCTAGCTTTTGATTCTGATTAGTCGCTTCGGTAAATTCAGGTGGTGGAGGGATCTGGGACTTATGGAGCACGTGGACTTCACGAGGGATCGGCTGGTCGAGAGTTTCTTGTGTGCCCTTGGACTCTCTCAGGAACCACGGCTCAGCTCGCTCCGCAAATCTCTCACCAAAGTCGTCATCTTGATACTGGTGATCGACGATGTCTACGACCTTTATGGTTCGTTGGAAGAGTTGGAATGCTTTACCAGCGCCATTACCAGGTTGTCCTCGATGCCTCCCAATCTCTTCCTTTCGTCTCTGTTGAGTTTATTTTCGCTAACTGGAATATCTGATGCTTCTAGATGGGACTCGGAGCAGATTCAACAGCTTCCCGAGTGCATGAAGGTGTGTTTCCGAGCGCTTAACGATGTTATTCACGAGATCGCTTATGATATTGGCAAAGATGAAGATTGGCATCTAGTGCTACCACATCTCGCGAAAGCCGTAAGAGAAAAACTTGTGGATAATTCCATACATATGCACATGTCACCCCAAAATTTTTTTATCCTTACATAACTAATCATCTCTGAATAAGTTTTTTTTTTTTTTTTTTTTTTTGGCTTATTTTTTTACAGTGGGCAGACTTTTGCAAAGCCTTACTTACTGAAGCAAAGTGGGACAATATGGGCTACACACCATCGCTGGAAGAGTACTTGAGCAATGCGTGGACATCATCTTCAGGACCATTGATCATGTCTCACGCTAGTTTCTTCGTGGGACATATGAATTTGGAGGATGTAGCAGATTTGCTGGAGAGAAACAAGGATCTGATTTACAATGTGTCCATGATAATTCGCCTCTGCAATGACCTTGGAACGTCAACGGTATTATCAAACTTCTGCGCCGAAGTTATAAACCAACTGAATTTGACATGATGTTAAGAATTCTTAGCCTGGGAAAAGGATCTTGTACTAACACGGCATATGGTGTAATTGAATCAAGGAGATCGAATCCGATAAGCACATTAAATTGATTTACTTGTTCAATTAGGCCGAAAGAGACAGAGGAGATGCTCCATCGTCAGTGGTGTGTTACATGCGAGAAGCGAATGTTCTGGAAGACGTCGCTAGGAAGCACATCAAGGAATTGATAAACCAGGCATGGAAGAGCATCAATGCTCATTGCTTTGGCAATGTCGAGACGCCCTTTGTCCGAACCTTCATTGATGTCACCATGAACGCGTCTCGTGTTGCACATATGCTTTACCAGTTCGGAGATGGGTTTGGCGTCCAGGATGGTGATATTAGGTGGCAAATCTTATCTGCAGTGATCTACCCTGTCGCTCTTATCTGAGATAAAGCGCAAATGTAATCACATAGCAAGTGCATAAGGTAGACTAGCTGATGCCAGTCAAAAGATTGAGTACCCCGCGCAAATTGTATCCTATGCTGCATAATCATCTACTTGGGTTTAAAATGGTCAAATATCTGCAAGATGTCCATCTTACAATATCGCATGGAGTAACTATGTGCCTACTCGGTCTGATCCACATGAATCGCAATCTCAAAAGAGATACTCGAGATCATAATAATCCGATTGTTATCATCTGATGTGACATTGAATGTTGTAATGGCCAGTGGGGGTACATTATTTTGTCAGTAGAATCGAAATTATGATGAAACTTATTCTATTGAATCAAGTTAATTGCACGTAAAAAAATAATTGGACCGCAATGGGTATGGGAAAATGAATGCGTTTCTCATAATTTCTCATCTTGTTATAGGACGATTTGTGAGGTTTTATTGGTGGCATCCGTTATCCACTAACACACAGCCTTATCAAATGTCAATGCATTTTCCCCTTGAAAGTTTGTCATCTGGTCTCTATCCATAGAAAATGCTTCTTCAAGTTAGTAGATTTGAATTTTATGTCGTATTGACATGGTGAAAACGACAAAATTTGCAACTTGCGTCAACTAAATATGTTAAGAAATCAACCTCCGTGGTACTTGAATTGATTTTAAAGAGTATCCTTTCCATTATATTATGACACCTAATTTATGGTGACCCATTAATAATTCATTGCGTAGAAAAATTAGGGATTGATTTCGACCCCTAAATAAATAATAATAATTAAATTGCATATAGGTGTTAAGAGCATTTTTAGCATTAAACCCACATAAACTGCATTGAACTTGAATTTCAATCATGCCCATCAAATTTCGTGATGTGGCCGAAAATTTCACATGTGCATTGCACATAAGGTGTTCTTAACTAAGAGGGTTGGTTCTTTGATCCAGAGGGCATATTCTTAATAATTAAAAGGGTAGACACCGCAAATATATTCAACATCGGCTAAATATGTGTGATTTTTTGCAAGAAAGGAGTAACGGGCGGAAAGATATGGCCACTCATGGCAGAGAGAGATTCACGGCCAGGTTAGATGCAATCAAGAGTGAAACCTGATCAAGCCAAGTGTATAGTCGGAAAGCAAAATACGAAACGTATAGATGTGATCTTTTGAATGAGCAGATTGGCCATTATTCGACCCATAACCAATTAGTGGCGGCTCTAAAAGGTAAGAAAAATTGCATAATTAAATCAAATATCAAGTTGCGTTTGATAGGATTTAGGAGAGCCCGTGCTAAGTACCATGCTTAGTAATCCATTAAATTTCTCTGGGTAGTTCATCTCTAGAAAGGTTGTGACATATATTAAACTTGAAGTTCAATGAAAGGCCATGTCGATTTGATTCAACTTAGTCATAATTGTAGTTTCCTATTTTTCAAAAATACAAATTTATTAATGTGTGTGGTAGGGACTTTATCCCGAACTCATCGCTTCGTGTTTGTCACTGTAAATAAGACACGCCCGCACAAATAAGAGAGACCATACTTCTCTGTAAATAAGACACGCCCACTACAACCATGCTTCGTTGTTCCCTCCATGTCCATTTATTTGTTATGACCCATGTTGTAAATTTAATGTGGAAAATATAGGATTTTTCAATTAAATCAACATGAAAGCATCAAAGAAATAAACGAGAACAATAAAGGACAATAAGTGGTTTGGTCTGAATATCAATATCTACTATATGGGAGAGTCAGTGATAAATAATACATTAATAATTGGAGAATCAAAGTTATAATTATTTTTATGCTCTTAAAATAGATCTAAATTCACAGTATTTATAAATAAGCAACTCAATATGGATGTAAAGCTCATGGCAAACAAATCTTCGCATTCTAACACAGCGGCCAAGAGAGAACTTCCCTGTGCGTCTCTTTTTATGCTTCAAGTCTTGGCCAGAAGATCTCAACAAGACCCACGAAGTCCAGCCTTTGTCTTGGTCAACCCCTTTTCTTGAAAAAGAAAATCCCCAATTATTATTTTGTGTGTCCTTTCCTTTATGCAATTTAGTGCACTCTTTCAACGGAGAGATTCCAAAACAGTTTTTGGGATTTTTTTTTGTCAACAAATTCAGTTTATCATATGGACTGCATTCAATGGGATCGAATATCATATCGGGCTCAAATTCGATATATACTTTAACAATTCCCTTAGGTCATAAAGGACTTTTGACCAAACATAAAAGTCAGAATCTCCAGCCTCTTTCTCTGTTCCAACTGACCTTCCCGTATAGAGTTACTTAGTCCAACTCTTCACTTATTTCCCTCGTGGGAAGGATCCCAAAAGTCCTATAATTTTCATATGCAATTTTTTTTTCCTGAGAAGTAGTTAAGTTTTATCTCTAAAGGTGTTTCCAGTTTGCAGTCTTCTTCTCCAACAATTTAAGTATGCTGCATTCATGGAGTAGATGTCAATGACCTTGAGACTTTCCTGGTGGACAAGGTAATTACTTGCTCTGGCTTTGTGGTTTATTATTTTCTAATTTGGTGCAATACATTTTTAGCACATGCTAATTTCAAACAAACGAAGGGAAAAGGGAATTTCGCCAAATTCCTTAAACGGGCTCAACTCGCTTGACTCGTTAAGAGTGATTGATTTCTAGGTGAGTTGTTCCCGGCCTAGAACCACGAATTAATCTTGTGGCTCTCAATTCCAAAATTTTGAAAGTAGGAATTGGGATAAAATACAACTATTCGAAACTATATTTTATGTTTTTTTAAATAGTTTATTAATTTATCCAAAAAATTAAAAAGAAAGATATCTCATTACTTTTTTGGGTCTTAGTGGAACTAAAAAACATTTTCCCCATGCAAGTGTGCGGAGAGGGAACTAACACACACTACAAGGAAAATATTTTTGGCGGTTTTCCTTTTCCTTTTATTATTAAAATGCCCACATCTCACTCTCTCCACTTTCTCTCTACTTTCTCTCAGCTGCATTAAGCACCCAGTGGTTATTCCATTGATGAACTTCTTTCATCTTTCTCCTTCACCCTCAGTTTCCACATGATGAGCTTAACTTTCATCTAGCTTCACTGTTATGGCGACTTTACTTTCGTCTAGCTTGGCTGTGATGGTAGCTGCATGAGACCTTGGTGGTGGTTGCATGAGAGAGGGAGGTGAGCGTGCCATACGCAAGAAAGGGAGGCGAGGGGCGTTGATTGTCGAGCGTGAGAAAGGGTGGTGGGAAGCTGAGGTATAAAAGAAAGAGAAAGAGTTCTAATTTTAATTGAGGTTAGCCTTTGGCAAGTTTCGTTGATTTGGTTCAATTCAGCATGAGGAACCGGGAACCGGGCTGGTATTGGGTTGGATTAGACTGATGCACATTCTAGGGCTTGTGTGGGCTTAACCTTGAAAGTTCAGCAAGTTCAGGGCCCAAATTCAATGTGGGATCACATATTGGGCCAATTCAATGCAATTTAATGGAAACACGTTATTCACTAATAAAAATGTTCCAAATTTTTAAATATAGACGAATGTAGTAGAGAATGAAAATGTAAGACAATGCAAAAAGTGATGGGGCAGCGCTATTTCCACCCTCCTTTTGGTTAAGAAACTATTTTTTTTCAATTAACCAGTCAAATTAACCTTCTTTTTCTCTTCAATTTACTGTCTTTTTTTTTATCATGCTAATTAAAAAAAAAAAACTGCATTTATCCCTATCATCTCTCTCATCAATTTCTTAATATAAATGTCCAATTACATCCAACAAGATATCATATTATCTTATATCCTATTATCACTTTGTCTAGAGAAGATTGTTAATTTTAATTCATGGTCTCATCTTTAATTCACAAAAGCCACATAGAAGATGTTAAATTTATATTTCTAAAGACTTATGAATACACAATTAATTGCTTATGTTTAATCAAATAGTTTGAGCAAACCTCTCTTTCAAAGTTGAGAATTAAAATTCAATCTAATTATCTAGCTGATCTTGACCTTGTGGTTGTTTTTCCGGAATAATATCTTCTAAAGTTAAACTTTGTTTATTTTGTGCTTTCTTTTGATTTTTTCACATTTTAATCTAAATTGCAAGATGGAGGTTGAAAGTCTTGTTACACATTCTTCACTTTCAAACTCACATTAGATTTTTAAGAGAAAAGTTTTAAGCATAATTTATACTTTTGATCCACTTGTTATGAGATTGAATCCACAATTTGTAATATTTGGCCGGTGGGCCCGAAAGAAGAAAACAAAAGAAGCGTTGAAAAGTCAAAAGAAAAGAAAAAAGAAAAAAGAAAGGAAAGAGAAAAAGGGGTGAGCAGAGGTTGCTCACTTTAAAGAGCCAAACCACTTCGGGAGAAAGAGAAAAGAAAGGAAAAAAAGAGAAAAGAAGAAAGAAGAAAAAAAAAAAAGGGAAGAAAGTAAAGGGGTTTTGGTACGTGCACGCTGCGGATGCCTCACCAAGCTAACTCGACTCCATAACGCAGTGCCCGGTAAAGATTAGGCTCCTTGTTCGTCCAATAGAAGTAATTTACAGGTTTAGAGCTCAAATTCGGAAATTCTGAAAATCGAGCAGCGAAATCTGATTTTGAAGTCGTTGAACCGCGTATTTGTATAGAAATCATAGTTTAGGATGTTGTGGAGTAACAGGATTATACATATCGTGATTTGAGCTTATGGTTTGTTCGAAACAAAATTTCGAAGTTTCCTGCACACAGTGAATAGTACGCGTCCAACAGTTTTGGGCCCGTATTTTGTCATTTTTCAACTTGATTTTGGGATGGTCAAGTTGGGATTCTTATAGTATGTTTGAAGGGCTTTCTTTTGACTATAAATATGTTCGGAATGGCGTTTGGAGGAGGAAGTTATAGTGTAACTAAGTTTTACACTTAAACTCCGTTTGATGAACAGCTTGAACAATCGCTTTGGTTATGTGATTTGTTAGCGCGTAGGAATCCTTTTGTTAGAGTTAAGATGTAATTTAGTTGTTTTGTAGTTGAGATATAGTTTTATTTGATTTTAACATTATTCCTCGATTATTTGATAAGGCCATGAGTTCGACGATACGGGTATCGTTTGTCATTTGGTCATAAAAAATGAGGTGAGTGGTACTATATCTACTTTAGTTTTGTAAAATCATGTCTTGAAGTATATATGTATATGTATATTAAATTGAGGAGCATTTTTATTGCATAAAAGCTAGATCGAGCATTTGCTACTATTTGGTTGATTATGAATATTTGAAAAGCGTGTTATACAAAGTTCGTGGAGTAATATATATGAATTTGCTTTGCAACTGATTTATGGAAATGTTAATGATGATTTGAGAAATGGATAGGAAATGGATGACGGGTTATGTTGCAAATGTTATTGGCTTGGTTTAAGATATTGATTTATAGATTGGATTTTTGGTATTGGCGAATGGTTGTTTATGCTCAATATGACTGTAAACCCAGCGAGAGGTTTTTGGAATATGCATACCAAGTTTAGGATATCCTTTTGAGTCGAGCCACCGACTTTGTAAGTGGAGACCTTGCTAAGGGGAATCTTGATCGCCTTGTCTCCAGGTGTTGCATCGTGACCATAGTAGGGCATTGAGCAATAGATTAGTCAATGGATGGACCGGTGATGTGTGATATTTGATGGAGATTATTCAATGGACTTGACCATTGATACTTGAATTGTGATTGTGATTTAAATGAGTTTTTCATATTAGTATAAAGTTTTGATGATAAGGAATAACTCTTATATGATTCGATATGCAATTTATATATTGAGTTTGAGTTATGAAGTTTGATATTGCTTTGTATACATGCATAGTGGTTGCTCGATTTGTTTAGAAAATATGTACTACTCACTAAGCTATAGTGCTCATTCCACTCATTCTTTAATCTTTTCAAGTTTCTCGGTTAGTGACGAGTAGAGCAAAAGCATCATTGGTGAGAAACTTTTGGAAGTGCTATTTTTGGGTATGGTTTAAGGAAATAGTGTACATAGTTATTGCTAGTGGCTGGATTGGCTAAGTTCTAATTGTATATTTCTTTTTGGTGGAGTATAAAAACTCTGATGTTGCAACCAACTTATTGGTTTATTTGATATGTATATATATGGTTTGAGATATATATATATATATATATATGTTGATATTAGGTTGTTGGTTGTATTTGAGGCTGCATCTTTTGTGTGGAAGGACGGCCGAGTCATCAACATTAATGCATACGTATGCATGCACAAGTTCGACGGACGTGCAGATTCTAGAGGAACCCTCAGAGAAGCAAAATGAGCCCATGATATATTATATAATATGTTCTCTCTCAAGTGTGGGTGTTAACTCTAGTGAAGCAATGAGGAATTTGCTGAAGAAAGAAGCAAGTAACAAGCAAGAAAAGTCAAAAGTTGCGGCAATCCTATAGAAGGGAGGGACAAGTAGCTGTATAGGAAGCCCCAGGCACGAAGAAGAAATAACAATCCAACATCCATTTTCTCCCCCCTCATTAATGCATGCACACGCATGTATGAAATGGGGGACGTGAAAATTCTACAAACGCTTGCAAGAAGATGGACTAACATTTTTATAATGTTATCCTTGCTGAAGAGCAATCAGTGACCACCATATTTGAAAAAAAGAACCGAACGTGAACAGCAAGGAAAAGTTACGGCTGCCTCCTGTTCACCTGTTCACACTAAAGTTGGTTGTAAATAAGCAAGGATCCTCGGCTTAAAAGAGGAGCAGAGAACGAAAAAAACTCCCTGGAGAGGTTTGTGAGAACTATTAAAAAAAGGGAGAGACGCTCATCAGAGAGAAACAAGAAAAAATGAAGTAAGGGGGAGGAGATTAAAAAAGAGATGAATAGAGAGTCCGTCAAAGAAAAACCAAAAAGAAGGTGAAGTCAGAGAGGGCAACAAAGAGAGAAAGAACGTAAAAAATAAAAATAAAAAAGACGGGTTATCTTCTTCCCATGGTATCTTCTTCCTAAGGGCTTCGAGCATCCGTTCTCGTACGTAGCAACCCGCAGCCGACTCCATCCTTCCGGCGATCTGAGGACGTAGACGCTGCAGCAACCCTCTGCTGCCTTCCTGCTCACGGCGAGTTCCGAACGCTGCTGCCGCTGTAGTCCCGTGCCTCCGCTCGCCCGCCTCCTGCAACTCGAAGCTTCGAGCGACGCCTGCAACCCCCCCACCGCAGCTGCTGTCTCGCGGTCGCTGGAGCTCCGAACACCGTCACTGTTGCAGCCCTCAGCCTGCTCGTCGCCGCACCACCGCAGCACCTTCATTTCGTCTCCTGCAGCAACCCGCATCACCTTCGCCCGCCGGTCGCAGCGCATCTTCGCCCAGACGCCTGCAAGCTGCAGCACCCGTCGCTGCGCCCTACCCGTCCCCGCACCTCCGCTCGCCCGTCGCCGCGTCTCCTCCGTCTTCGCCTGGCCCGAGCTGCGCGCTGCTGCTTCTTCCTTGCAGGTGCACCAGCGACGACTAGCCGTGCGAAGCACCACCAGCTATAATCTTTCCCTGCACACGACCCCAACCTGCAGCGCCAGAAGCCCCGAAGCCCTGTTCCGCCTTTGCCATCGTCGATCTGCTGCGACTGCCGGCCCCGAGTCCTCCGCCTGAGCGCTCCTGCTCCACTGGTCCTTGCTGCCCGGCGTCCCCTGCTCGCCTGAATCGGTCTTGCACCAACAAACTGCACGTGACTCCTACTGTGGTCTTCTCGGAGCTCCTCGCCTCCGTCTTCCCCCTGCCAGAACTCCAACAGGTGTTACCCCTCTCAATTGATTGAGCAGCCAAGCCATGCGTGGGAGCAAGACAAACAAGAAAAAAGAAAAAGAAAAAGCAAATAAGGTAGTTTTTCTTTATCTATTTTATTTTGTTCTTTTATTTACCTTTTTTAGTAGAATCATTCCTTAGTATAAGATTAAGAATGTTCGACATGAAATAGCCTGTGAAATTTGTGATTGACAGTCCGATTTTCGCGCCCGAAATCCGACTTGCAATTGCTTGAAAAATCGCCAATCCAATCTCACGACCGAGATTTGATTTGCGATTTATTTAAAATTGACCAACCCGATCTCATGCGCGAGATATGGTTCGTCAATTTGGATATCAATCTTGCTCTGATTTGCCATCGTGCCGTTTAAGTTAATTTCTCTTTCACACAATAATTAAAAAAAAAAAAAGACCAAAAAATGTAGGTTAGAATTAGGTTTATTTCCTATTTTAGGGTTTGCATATTTAGAATAGAAATTTTATTTCGAATTAAAAAAATCAAAAAAATAAGAAAATCAAATCAATCAATTTAGGTTGCTAATTTTAACTTAGGTTTCATGTTTAATTACTTGGCAATTTTTAATTTCGAAATTAATACAAAAACATAAAAAAAAAAAATTAGAATTATAGCACTCTTTGCATGTCATTGCATTTTAGGGTAAAATTTCATATGGTTTAACTCTAGATAATAGTTTTTTTAATTTATTATAAGTTTAGATAAATTTTTTAGATAGATTACATTTTAGTTAGGAATTTTTAAGTGAGGATAACATTCTAGTTTAAATTAGGATTTGGCTTAACCTCATTCCTAATACAAATTAGATGATATTTTAATTTAGATAGATAATTTTCACATTTTTCTAATTCCGAATTTCGTGAAAAATACAAAAAAAAATGTCTTAGAATAAATTAGTTTTATTTTCTAGGATAAATTGCATTAAAAAAAATGTCATGCACATGTCTTATAGAATTAGGTTCATGAAATGCACGTCATTTAGTGATTGTTGCTAGGTTCATTAAATTGGAAACTACCCGTCATTAGAATTGGGTCATTTTGTTAGTTTAGATTGCACATTTAATTATTGAACAATTTAAATTTCGAATTTCATGGAAAATACCTAAAAAATTGTCTTTGAATAAATTAATTTCATTATTTATGATAGATTGCATGTTTATTAAGAAAACACAAAAACATCTCATTTGCATCATGTAGCTTAAGCCATGTTATTATGTCATAACATATCATGTTAAATTAATAGCATGCATTGCATAAAGCACAATTCTCATTAAATAAGTGAAAACCAAAAAAGGAAATTGCCTGTTAATTAGAAATCATATCTAGGTCTGTTGATGTAAATTCTGATCTAACAATGCATATGCTTTCGTTGCTATGAGGTAAGTCATGCAATTTATTCATCGCTTTCTTAGGTGTTAAATTGGTGATTTGCGCACCCGCATGATCACCTCATATGTTAGGAAGATAAATTAAAATCAATTCAAGCTGCCTGCAAAATATTTTTTGAAATAAAAAAGAAAAGGTACCGAAAGGGCGTTAGAGAAATCTAGCGTAATCAAGTCCCCGAACTCATTTAATCTCTGGTTCGTAGGAGTGAAGTAATTTTCCCATTACTTTACTTGGGTTTCTAATCAACCCACTAAAAATAGATTAGTGGCGACTCCATGATAAAAATCATTTGCATATTAAGAACTTAAACCCTAAGTTGCGAATTGGTATGGGCTTGGTAGAGCTCAAGCTAAGTCTAGGCTTAGCAATCCATTAGCCAAATCCTTAGGTAGTCCAACCCACTTCGGGGAGGTCGCGACATAAATTAATATGTTTAACATTTGATCATGCTTCTAAAAATCAAGCTTTTTCATATTTTGATAATTTTTTCTCTTCCAAATTTGATCAAGATTGACTAGACAATTATCTTGAATTTTATTTTTGCACTTTGAAATATAGGTTCTCTCAAACTACTTTATAAATAAAAAGGCAATTAATTGTGTGTTCATAAGCCGTCAAAACTAGAAATTTCTAATTTTTTATGTAGCTTTTGTGATTAAAAATATGCTACCACAAAGTGAAATTAACAACTTTTTCTAAGCAAAGTGGAATAAGATGATATCTTGTTTGGTGTAATTGGGCATTTGTATTATAAAATTGATGAGAGAAATGATAGAAAGAAAGACAATTTTGTTGGTTAGCTTATAAAAATCAAGAAAAAATAATTGAATAGAAAGAAAGGATCGGTTCTTGGTTCAATTCGGTCTTAAACCTTTTAATAATGCTAATTGAGTCATTAACATTTTCATTATTTCCAATTTTTTGGTAGACAATTTCTGACATGAACGCTTATTATTTTACGTGGCACATTTGAGGTCGATGTTGATAATTTTTACATTTTTTTTTAAATTTTACATTTTAAATAATTTTTTATTTCATTTTTCCTTTCCTTTTCTTTTTCTTTTTCCTTTGCTAGTCACCGTGCCTCGGCAATGGCTGGTGACCAGCCATTGGTGATACCTAAATTTTAACTGCTCATTTAGTAATAAATTGTATAGAAAATTAGGGGTTAAACTTTAGCCCCTAAACAAAATAGCAGGGGGGGTGCTGAGAGAAAGTGAACTTTGTTTTCGGTTGAGTGTTGCCCGGCAATCTCGCCACAAACTGACGACTTCTAGCTGACACCACGTTTGTGGCCCGCGCTTCCACAAAGCCTAAATTTCTAGTGAGGTTTCTTTGGGTTCGATCCCCTTATATCACAGGGATACTGGCTCGGAGACATTGAGGTGACTGACCATATCTCGATTCGCTTTGGGTTTGCCTTCCGGCTGTCGTTGCCGAAATGAGTAAGGACCC
This sequence comes from Eucalyptus virginea, assembly GCA_014182375.1. NCBI lineage: Eukaryota > Viridiplantae > Streptophyta > Magnoliopsida > Myrtales > Myrtaceae > Eucalyptus > Eucalyptus virginea. Next base: position 11,871,345 of record CM024521.1, on the reverse strand, counting down.
ATGGCCGATCCCCTTTAGGTGCTTTGTTCTCCCCCCATCTCGGCCAACTGGGGCCGAGACTCGTTAGCGCCGGCTCGTACTTGATTTATAAGACTATTCATGTGGGAATTGGTTCTGCAGAAATCAGAGGAATGCTTGACCAGGAAGAGGGTGAAAGAATAACAGGTCATTGAGATCTATCAGTTAGCTTGTTCCAATTGAATGATTCATCGATGTGAATTGAAAAGTGTAGCTCTTGCATCTTTTCTGAACCATGAACATCAATGATGCCACAACGTTTCCAATTGGGGCTCTTTACCAAATGTAATGGATCTGTTAACTCTGTAAGAGAAGCTGGTTCACCTCTACTGCATCTATCAGCTTAGTTTTTTCGCTTCATCTTTTGCAGTGATCGACAATGACACGATATGCATAACCATGATTATATGCTTCCAGATTCAGAACTTGGTGAATAACCTCTGAAAATCAAACACAATGAAGTGCAAATAAAACTATTTTGAACGAGACGAGACACAATATGAGATGAAATGAATCACATGCGAAATTATAGAAGATCCCCTTTAAGATCAAACAATTATATCAAATTGAGTATGATTCTACGTGTGATAGCATCCACCATACTAGGAATATCAATGAACCCTACCATTGCAAGTGGTCGGAGTATTCTTTTTTAAGGTTCAGAATTTAGAGTTTAGGATTTATCAACATAAGCAGGCCCGATAAATTTGAAGCTAAATCCTAAACCATTGATTGTTTCGTGAAAGCAATGTTCGAGCGTCTACCAAGTTGATGAACTGGTAGCTCCCAAAATCTGAGTTCTGCTTGCATATACATAGAAGGCACAAAAATGAGATCAAGTAAAAGTCCAGCTCTGTCTATTCCAGAGGCCCCTCCTTTCTGCCTGAGATCCATATTATCAACCATATTATTTTGCAGCAATGTACATAGTCTGAAAAGGGCTTTGGACAATCTCAGCACATTTCAATCTTTTATGAGATTAATGTCTTCTAAGTCCTAATGATAGTGCTAGACTCATTGTTTCTCGTAAAGTGATATAGCAGTCTATAGAAGTACAAGGAGGGCCTTTGTGGGATAGAATGTTCAGAAGATTAGAGGGAGCCCATGAAGATGACCAATGATGTTATTCAAGGCCCAGCTTTCAGCTTTTGGGCCGACCACAAGCAATCTTATCGTGGAGCAATGTAAAACTTACTAAATCAATGATTGTGATTCACATAATTTGATTAGGTAAGAAAATTTCAAGAATCATCCTCCTAAATAGCAGGATATGTCATCCTACAAGTGCAAACCACGTGAAGGATAGGGTAAAATGACAAATTATATATGAAGTTTATGTAAATGAATAAACTGAAATTACAAAAGAAACCTATGAAGACCAAGGCGACCATGGCTTGGCACCATGCACGGGCCTGGCTATGCTCGATCAACTGAAAAGGCAACATGGGCAGGCAAAGTCTAAAATTTCCATTAATCAACCTGTCCTGCCCTCTTCAGGCTGCCCAGGCTTGATTAATGTTATGTAGAGTATTGAAAAGCTTTTAATCATTGAGATATGATAGGACATCGTGTAGTAGGGGTGTCCATTGGTCTAGTCCAATTCGTGAATTGGATTAGATTGGGCCATGGTTGGTTCTAGGTAGTTCATTTGAGAATTGGTTCGGTTTCTGATTCTTAGAAAGGAATTGGACTAATTGGTGCAAACTTGTGGAACTGGTCCATAGTGTATTATTAATTTTTTATTCACTAAGGGAAAAGAGTACACGTTATTTGTAGGAGTAATTTTTTTATTTTCATAACTTCCCATGATTACTAAATTTACCCAATACTAAAGTAACTTTCAATATATATATGAACTTTAGAATGAAAGTAGAAATTTTAAAAAAGTAACATCGTTAGTTCTTGGGACAACTTGGGAACTGCATAGAGGCTACCTGATTTTTAGGGTAGATAGGGTTGGTTCTGTGAAAGCTAGTACGAGCACCTAGAGGGGGGTGAATAGGTGTAAAAACAAATTTACGAAATAAGTGTGCAGCATTAATCAACAATAGATTATAAAAAGGAAATTTGTCTCTTGTAAACAGAACGAGTTACGATCAAAGTAAAAGAGCGTAGAGAAGAAAATATGAACACAGAGTTTATAGTGGTTCGGCTTAATCCAAGCCTACATCCACTCTTATGTACTAATAGCCCACCGGCTGGATTTCACTATGAACAAAAGAGTTGTTACAGTAAAGCTCTTCCTTGATTCCATAGTGTAGAGACTCTACTACACTTCCTCAAGGTCTCTCAAAGATATAGACTCTCTTTTGTATACAAGATTTCACTCAACAATTTAATTGACTAAGAACAAGGAGCTTCAGACTTTGGAATTCTTCTATCGCGCACACACTCGAACAACTGGAACGTCTTCCTTATATACTCCTTTATGCCATCATACCTGTTGGCACTTACTAAAGGAATTATTCTAATCTACCCATTGGACAGAATCAATTAGGAAGATCTTCGAGCTATTTAAGGAACATGACGATAGCCCATCAATCCTGCTCGCCCATACAATTAGGATCTAGGTTTCCATAAGTAGAACCTTCCAAGTATACTTCACCAATCAACGGATCCGTAATCCCTGAATCAATCTTGATTTGAATAATGGATTCTGACATGCTATATCCAGCCAGGAGATCGTTTCCAGTCGATAAAGTCAAATCCTTAACGAAACATCCAGTTCTGGATAAGCCTTCTTCGACGGTCTAGTAACTGTCAATGAGGATAGACTTTGAGTCTTGAGTCTGGCAGTCCGGAGGTCTTCAGACTTTGATGAAAAAATCTTCAAATCTTCAGACTAGACTGATGTAAATGTTTTGTCAGCTTCAAAACACTCAAGGAAGTTTTCTCGAACAATCTCCCCATTTTTTATGGTGACAAAACTTTCCTGCAGATTTGGATAACTTTGACCTGCAAAACATTACTCAAGCAAATATGGATATCTCACAAAGATAAATGGCTTAGTAATAACACTAGAATCTGCATCCATAGAAAGTAGGTTAGTTTTGTAAATGAACAAAGCCATGAGATATCAATAGTATTTAAGATAAACAAATGTTCAAACAGTCAAATCCAAATCCAGTCCAAATCCCAACAGCCAAACACAAAAGTCAAGCCAATCGACACAAAAGTTCAAAGTTCAAATCAAATCTACACCACATCTCTCCCCCTTTTTGTCATCATTAAAAAGGTAGAGATGAAAAGAGAATGGAATTAAGATTGCTTGGAAACACGAACAAGCTGAAAATCTCCCATTGACTGGACAATCCCTTCCAGCTTTTTCAAATCCTCATTCAGTTGCGCCACATCTTCACCCTTGGCATTTGCTTGAACTTGAAGAGCAAGGGCATGAATTTGATCATGCAAAGAAACTTAAGAGGTTTGACCTGCATTTTGCAAGTTCTGTACTTCGCATCCCAAAGCATAAATTTGGCCTCTCATCTCCCAAAGAACATCAAGAATTTTGCGAAAGTCTGCTGAATTGTCTGTCTGAGTACTTGCTTCTGCACGATCAGACGGAGTATTGGCAAATGATGGCATTTCAGCACGATCACATAGATTGGGTGATGAAACCTCATGTCCTTCTTCAGGAAATTGAGTGGCATAGATGTCCTCTGGATCTGCTGGAGAACAACTTACTCCTTCGCTAGTGGCAGGGAATGAGGACGTTCCTCTTTTCTTAGGATCTTCCCTTGTTTCCATGCCTTCAGTTGGAGAAAAGTGTTCCTCATGCTCTGCTTCCGCTTGATCTCCTCTCTCCTCTTCTTCTTCTTCCTCAATTCTTTCCTCCTCTGCATCTCTCTCCTCTGCTTCTTTCTCCTCTGCTTCCAAGTCTCCAGTCCTCTGTTCTGTCTCATCCATGTCTTTTTCTTGTCTCTCCGTTGGTTCTGGAATAGAACGACTCAAGTTCTTCAATGCCATTGCAGAAATGGTGATATCATCCTCATCCTCTTCATCCTTAATGATAAGAGCTCTTCTTTTCTTAGATAGAGCAACCATGGACTCCTTCCCCTTTTGCTTTGCCATAGAAGAGACTAAATGAGTCTTGACAGGGGTTTTCTCCTTGAACTGTTCCATAGCCTTAGTAAGTTCCTTCAGATGCATTTTTGAGACCATTCTCTGTCTCACCATCATTTGATCGCACGATCGAACACAAAGAATCCTAGAAGGCTGAACGTTCAAATGTCTGAATAACTTAGTCACAAGAGCTGGATAAGGAAGTTGACCCTTATCCTTCACCACTGTCCTGTACATGTGGAACATAATAGTGTGTGGAAAATAGAACTTTTTACCAGCATTGATGGCGTACATCAACTTTGCCTCCGAGTTTGAAACGTCGGTCTTTGAAGTTGATTTTGGTCTAAGACAGTTAATCACTATCTTGTGAAGCAAAATGTTGGATGCATTCATTCTCACATAAGAAATCTTTCCTTCCGTCCTTCTATCCTGAAAAAGCTCCAACGTTGCACGAGCAATAGACACATTGATAGGTTGATATCTCCCTCTTTCAACCCCAATCACATTAGCCAATGAATTTATGTCAACCACATAGTCCTGATCTCGAACACTAAAAGAGAATCTATTCATATCCAAGAAACTGAGATTCGAATAGAAATAAGCAGCAAGTTAGCATAAGCTTCTGTAGATTCAGAACAAAACTGTTCGAGTTGAAGAAGACTGAATTTTTCTCGCAGATTGACATTCACAGAGTCAAGAAAATCAAAGTCCACACTTCTAGGGTTTATCACCCCACGCTTCAGCAACTTGGAGTACAGTTGCTTGTATTCCTCCGATCGAAATAAATCCGTTCTTTTGCTTCGGATTTTCGCTGCAACACCCATTCTAGGTTTAAACTGATTGTAAAACTTGTCATCATCGTTCCCATCTGGTTGATTAAATCCTCCAACCCGTGGATCACTTGGGATATCGCCAAGGCTTCTTCCGCCGAACCCGTAGGGGCAATTCCCAAACGTTTTATGGTGCGTAAGAAGAAAGTTTCATTTCTATACCCTTTGTCCTTAAGAAACTCATCAATGTAGTTCAATGGAGTAACACTCCTCTTCAAAGCACGGTAAAACTTATACGTAAAAGAGGGCTTATGAGTTCTTACGGGTTTTGCGTCTTCGATGATTTCTTCCTCTTCTCAATGTGCAATATCCTGAGGTCTAGATGGAGGAGATGGACGCTGCTGAGAATGTTGTGGGCATTGCTGCTATCTAGGAGATTCTTCTTCTTCGGTGAGATCAAAGTGCGTAGGCTCCTCACGCATTTGCTATGATCCCCTGTTTGCGATCCTTGAAGACTTTTTTTAGGACGACATCTTTTACAGTCTTTGAGAGATTCCGAACTTGTTTTCCAAGAAAGATGACAACTTTTCGAGGATTAAACAAGAGAAGAAGACAGAAGTGGAAGATTGGTGCTCTCTTAGGGTTTTTGTGAGTAAAACGAAGAGGAACCGATAGTATATAAGGCAGTCAAAGCGAGGCATACGAAACGTCGTAAGAAGAAAAGAAAGTATAAAAATACCTTTTAAAAAACAAATAACTGCCTTTTAGATAACTGTAATTTCAAAAATAACTTCTTTTCCGAAAAGGTAGGTTTGCAATAATCACGGAAATTGAAAATAGCAACAATCAATTACGGATAGATGATCGTACCTTTTCGAGATTTGATCCGAGAAATAAATTTCTAAAAAAAAAAAAAAAAAACTTACAATCGAGAATCTTGATCGTCTGAGTCTAAGTGTCCTTAGGCTTTTAGTCATGAGTCTGAACTTCCTCAGACTTTAAGATATTGAGTCTGGAACGAATAACTTCAAATTGATTTTTCTCCAAAGGATTTGTAAATATATCCGCCAGCTGATTCTTTGAGTCAATAAACTGAATCGAAACTTCTTCATTTTGAACATGATCTCTAATGAAGTGATGTCGAATCTCTATATGTTTTGCTCTTGAATGAAGAATCGGATTCTTGGTGAGATTGATTGCGCTAGTGTTGTCACATTTGATTTCAGTGCATGAATCTTCAATTCCAAAGTCTCTTAACTGTTGTTTTATCCACAAAATTTGTGAACAACAACTTCCAAGAGTTACATACTCTACTTCTGCTGTAGAAAGAGCTACTGTACTTTGCTTCATTGAAAACCAAGACATTGTCTTGCTTCCAAGTAGTTGACAGGTGTCCAAGGTGCTCTTTCTATCAACTCTGCATCCGGCTAGGTCTGCATCTGAGTATCCAATAAGAGTAAAGTCTCTTTCTTTAGGATACTAGAGACCTAAGTTTGAAGTTGAGGCAATGTATTTGATAATACGCTTTGCAGCACTTAAATGAGATTCTTTAGGGTCTGATTGAAACCTGGCACAAATGCAAACACTAAACAAAATGTCAGGTCTAGAAACAGTAAGATAAAGACGTGAACCAATGATACTCCTGTATAGCTTCTGGTCAACTTTCTTTCCTCCTTCATCTTTGTCCAACTTCAAGGAACTTGACATTGGTATATCAGTCTTTTTGCAATTCTCTAGACCAAACATTTTGACAAGATCGTTGGCATATTTTTCTTGATGGATAAAGATTCATTCCTTCAATTGTTTCACTTGAAGCCCGAGAAAGAAGGTTAGTTCACCCATCATGCTCATTTCAAATTCATCCTGCATAGACTTAGAGAATTTCTTGCATAGACTTTCATTGAAAGATCCAAAAATAATATCATCAACATAAATTTGAACAAGTAGAAAACTTTTGCTTTCTCTTTTGATAAATAATGCAGTATTTACTTTACCTTTGACAAAACCATTTTGAATTAAAAACTTACTTAGTCTGTCGTACCAAGCTCGAGGTGCTTGCTTTAAACCATATAAAGCATTTTTCAGTCCGAATACAGAGTCTAGTTTCCTTGGATCTTCAAAATCGGGTGGTTGTTCCACATAGACTTCCTCTTGGATAAATCCATTTAGAAAAGCACTTTTGACGTCCATTTGGAATAACCTGAAATTCTTATGACAAGCAAAAGCAAGTAATAATCTAATTGCTTCTAACCTTGCTATTGGTGTGTAAGTCTCATCATAGTCTATCCCTTCTTCTTGCGTATATCCCTTGGCCACGAGTCTTGCTTTGTTTCTTACAACCTTTCCTTTCTCGTTCATCTTGTTCCTGAAAACCCATTTAGCTCCAATGATAGATTTACCTTTTGGTTTAGGGGTCAATTCCCAGGCATCATTAATGTTGAATTGCCTGAGTTCTTCTTGCATAGCTTCAATCCAGCTTTCATCAGTTAAAGTTTCTTCTATGCTTTTGGGTTCTATTTTAGAAATAAGAGCCACAGCACTAGACTCTTCGCGCCTTTTGGATCTTGTGCGAATTCCTTCATTAATATCGTTAATAATGAGATCTTTGGGATGACTGGACTTATGCTTCCAGTTGCTAGTTGATTTGTCAGACTGTTATTCTTTTTCCTCATTTGAATCTTCGACGATCATTTGTTGCTGATCTTCTGAAGTCTGAGCTGCTTTTGGAGATTTAGTGTGACATCCAGATTTTCGGGTTCTAATTTCGACTGGATAAATAGGGCCGTTTTCGTTCAATTGAAGCCATGGATTGTGAAATTGAGATACAAGTGGGCTACATTGGTAAGGAAAAATACCAATTGGAACGATGAAATATTGAATGAAATTATGGGGGTCAAATTGATTTGATTCAAGTGGGATTAAGGTTCAATTTGGGAAGAAAACTTAGCAAAATTCGTATGCCCATAAACCCAACTCTTTGAACTACCTAAATGCTTCTAGAAGGGGGCATATTTGTCAAAAATTGAAGAGTGGGAGACAGCTGGTGGTGGCCCACGTGTGGCTGACCTAAGAGAGAGAGTGTGTGAGAGGAAAAGGAGAAATTGATTTTCTCTTCCTCCCCTCTCTCCTCCGTCGAGCATCTCCATCTTCTTCCCTTTTTCTCTGGCTTTCTTCTTCAGCAGCAACCGAAGACCAGCGAGGACCGAGCTGCGGTCATCGCCTCTCGCCGTCGTCGTCGCACGCCCGCAAGCACCGGAGCTGCTCGCGAACCCGAGCCCGCCGCCGTGCTGCCGTCCGCGCATCTCCGCCCCCTCTCCCTCTTCCGGTTCGAACAGAACCGAATAGCGAGAAGTAGAAGCGGCGTCCGGCGTCGCCGGAAGGAGCCGCGACTAGGCGCGCTGACGCCGCCGCACCGCCGCCCGCGCAACGCCGTGCGCTCCGCCGCCTCACGCTCGCGCTGCCGTCCCCGCTGTGCGACCCGGCCTCTGTTTCGCCTCGTTCGGTCTCGTTCGGCCACCTCGGGCCGCCGCCCGACCACCTCCGGCCACCGTCGACCTCGCCGAAGCTCCGCCTCGCCCTCGCCGCTCTTGGCCGCCTCAACCAGCCCTGAATCTGCCCCGACCAGCAGCGATCAGAGGGTTGCAGAAAATGGGTATGACAAAGTGGGTTTTGGCCCGTTTTGGCCGCCTTCCCGAGCCCGGATGCTCGGCCCGCTTTGGGGAAAGTCGATCATCGCGTTGAGCTCGTCGTTTTGAGTGAGTTTTACTCACTAATGCTTTATTAGTTTGCTAATTATACTTAAAGGTTGATTAGTGTTAATTAAGTGTAATTAGGTTGTTAGATTAGAAGTGATTAGTGATTATTAGTTAATTACATTGCATGTTAGTTGTTTGGTTAGTGTAATTAGATAGAGAATTGCCTATAGTATTTATTGGATGCTTATTGGGATTTTTCCGTCCCTTATCGGGTGTTAATTAAGCAAATCGGGCCTAGGTGGTATTTTTAGGAATTAAATATTAATTTTCGAAATTAATTATTTAATTATTTATTTCCCGGAAATTCAACTGGGGTGGCAAATGACCGGGATTTTATGCTGATGATCATGGCGCAGTCCGTTTATTTAATTGAGTTTTATATTATGCTAAATTGAATTTATTGTATTTATTTATTTAATTTTCGCAATTAATTATTTAATTAATTATTTTCCGGAAATTCAACCGGGATGGCCGGTGACCGGAATTTCGTGCTGATTGTCGTGGAGTGGTCCATTTATTTATTTGAGCCTTAATTTGTGAGAAATTGATTTATTAGTGATTTTAGGATTTATTCCTAAATTGAATAATCTTTGGTTATTAATTGAAGAATAACCGGCCATCGGTTGATATGCCACCTGATAAAGGTCGCGCCCAATGGGGCCGTGAATTGCCACCTATTAAAGGTCGCGCCCAGTGGGGCCGTGATATGCCACCTATTAGAGGTCGCGCCCAATGGGGCCGTGAATTGCCACCTATTAAAGGTCGCGCCCAGTGGGGCCGTGATATGCCACCTATTAGAGGTCGCGCCCAATGGGGCCGTGAATTGCCACCTATTAAAGGTCGCGCCCAGTGGGGCCGTGATATGCCACCTGATAAAGGTCGCGCCCAGTGGGGCCGTGAATTGCCACCTATTAGAGGTCGCGCCCAGTGGGGCCGTGATATGCCACCTATTAGAGGTCGCGCCCAATGGGGCCGTGAATTGCCACCTGATAAAGGTCGCGCCGAGTGGGGCCGTGATGCCACTAAATTTAAGAAAATTGCTCGGTGGGGCTGTGATTACTACCTATAATTAAGTTGTGTCTTAAGGATCGTGATTCATAATTGGGAATTGAATTGGAATAGTTGAAATGATCGGAAGTGGCCCTGCTGATATATAATCGACTAGGTCGATTGATCGTTGCCTTGAATTGATGTTGTAAATTGGTTGGAATAATGGAAATGACCGTGAGTGGTCTTGTTGGTATGTAATCGACTAGATCGATTGATCATTGTCTTGATTTGATGCGGTGGATTGATTGATTGAATGGAAATGACATTGAGTGGTCTTGTTGGCGTGTAATCGACTCGGTCGATTTGATCGATGCTTCGATCTGTGATGTGATTGCTTGTGTGCCTATTTGATCTGTACTAATATGCGGGTGGAATCTGAGGCTAAGGTAAGTCCTTTGACCTATGTTGTGCTTAAGCAACCCTTAAGGTGTATTGATTTACTAATCGGGTCTTAGGAAGTAGAACTTGCCGAGACGTGGTCTCGGTGGTTATTGAATAACCATTTCAGGACCTGGATGAGGAGCCTAAGGAGCATGAATCTGACGAGGAGATCCTTGTTGAGGAACCCGAAGAGGAGTACGTGGAGGAGGACCCCAAGTATGACATCGAGTACGACCCGGATGAGGACCGAAATCCTATCCCGTCTTGTCGAGCCTTGTTTGCATGTAAAAAGTTGAAGTTGTGAATTTCAGTGAGAAAATGTATGGCCTGCTTTTCTATCCCATTGCTTTATTGTCCGGGGATTTATAATCGCTTCCGCATGTGCTATTAAAAATGAAAGGGTCGGCGATACATAGTCCTGGGATATCGCATAATAAAATCGACCAAAAGTAAGGGATGTGTGCGTGCCTGAGGGTCGGGGCGTGACATTTAGACTTTGTATAGTCTGGAGCAGGTTCAAATTCTTCAAGTTGAGTTTGAATCGATTCATTTTGCATAGAGTCTTGAAATTTGACATTCATTGATTCCTCCACAGATTGAGTCTTTTTGTTGTATACTCTGTAAGCTTTGCTTGTGATAGAATATCCAAAGAAAATACCTTCATCTGATTTTTCTTTAAACTTACCAACTCGATCATTTGTATTTTTCAATATAAAACATTTATATCAAAACACATGAAAATATGAAACAATGGGCTTCTTTTCTTTAAATAACTCATAGGGAGTTTTCTCCAGAATAGGCCTTAGAAAAACTCTATTAATAATATAGCATGCTGTAGGAAACTGCTTCAGCCCAAAAACGTGAAGATATGTTACTTTCAATTAAAAGAGTTCTAGCCATTTCTTGAAGCGACCTATTTTTTCTTTCCATGACTCCATTTTGCTTTGGAGTATATGGAGAAGAGAACTCATGCTGAAAACCAGATTCATCACAGAATTTTGTAAAGTCTTGATTTTCAAATTCGCCTCCATGGTCAGTCCGTATACTTAAAATAACATACCCTTTCTTATTTTGGACCTTTTTAGCAAACTTTTTAAAGTAAGAAAAGGTTTCACACTTACTTACCAGGAAATATACCCGAGTGAATCGTGAGTAGTCATCCACAATTACTAGGAAATATTTCTTACCTCCAATGCTCTGAGTGCTGGTTGGTCCAAAGAGATCAATATACAGAAGTTGCAGTACATGATTAGTGGAAACTTGATTTATTGGTTTGAATGAGTTTCTTACCTGTTTTCCCAACACGCATTGTGTGCATAGATCATCCTTTTGGTATGACAGATTGGGTAGACCATGAACAAGCTTCTTTGCTGAAATTTTGGCTATTTGCTTCATGTTGATGTGCCCAAGTTTTCTATGCCATAAGTTTGCTTCTTCTTGAATTGAGATTAGACATTGGGTTTGTTGACACCTAAATTTTGGCGACCCGTTTAGTCATTTATTGCATTAAAAAATTAGGGGTTAATTTTATCCTTGAAAAATAGTCAATTGCATAGCATATAGTTTTAGGTGCATTTATTTTTTAATTTGCATTTACATTGGGTTGGTGACAAATGGGTTTGAGTTAGTGGTCCTAAGCTTTAATTTGGTAGGTCAGACTAAGCCCATAAAGCAAGTAAATTGGCCCGAGCCCGTTTTTCTTTTAATGAAAAAATTGCATAAATGGAGATTTAAAATGATATTACGATGGATTTTTGGAATTTAAGAAAATTGGGTTGCAATCTTATCTTTAGGCGATAAAATCAGAAGATGTGGAAAAAAAAAGTGATATTACGTGCGAAAAAGAGATCTTCACGGATGTTAATTTGAAAAGGAAATTAAAACCCTAATCTTCAGCCTATAAAAAGATTTTTCGTGTAGGGTTTCGGAAGAGGCCACACAATAGACACATACGGCCACAATTCTGAAAAGAGGACTTCGAATACACGGGCACAGAGAGAGCTTTAGAGAGAAAAAAGCCAAGAGGAGAAATCGCGGAGGCGAGCAAATCAGAATTTCAAAACACAGCCAAGAGAATACACGTGAATAGAGAGGAAGGAGAGGGAGGCTACGGTCAGTCATACATCCTCACGGCCACGCTTTCACCGATCTTCGTCGCCGTCGTCGGTGTCCTTGCTGCCATCTGCTGCTGCCCAACGAAGCTGAGAAGCTATTGCCGTGCATCAGTGTGATTCGTAAGTGACACGTGAAAGAACAGGGAGAGTACACGGACGGAGGATTGGATCTAAAAATAAAAAATTCACGATTTCTCAACGTGGAGAGATAGAGAGAAACACAAGATCTGGCACGGCTCCCAGACCGCGACTTGTCTACGGAATTCAGCAGTCGGTGGAGGTTTCCTTCAGTCCCTGTTCCTCGCTCAGCAATGGTCCCGGTGCCGTGCGGCTTTCCTGGCTACGCCCAAGCTCTACATCCAGGGCGCCCGGTGATTTCCAGAGTCTATGATGAGCAGCCACTGCCGGTTTTGTATTCTTGGTTGAATTTTCGCAGGTTTTTCGGTGAACACAGCAGTCCTTGACGTGCCCCAGACTCCCACCGATCCAGTTATTTTGCTTTCGTTTGAATTTTTATTAGTGCAGGTCTTTCTTGACCGAATCCAGTCACCGCCCCGACAATCCCGTTGAATCTCCGAGCAATATTTGTCCTTCGGCAAATCCGATGAGCCGTTGCCATCCTTTCCTCGAGCTTTCACCGCCGTCAACCAGCTCACGAAACCATGCCAGGGAGGTTGCTGTCTTGCTCTTGTGACTCCATATTGCTGGCGCCACTCAATGACGAGTTGCTCGCCGCACCATCGCAACACTTACGGCAAGAAAGCTAACCCACCACATTTGAGTTCTTTCCTTGTTGCAGTTGGAAGTCCCCAGCCATAAATTCATCGTACGAGCGCATCTTCAAAGATTGCGGGTTGTTTTGATTTTTGGCCGAAGCGGTGGAATTTGTCTCTTATTGCATGGTGAAATCTGGAGACTTAACCGTGAGTTCTTGAGAAAGAAGCATCCGTGAGATTGAAGACAAAAAGTGCGTCGCGTCGCGTCGCAACCACCGCTCGTGAGCCATCACCTGTCTCAAATCATCGAGGCATCACCGTGAGTCCACCATCTCGGTTGCTGTCCAAGCCGAACCACCGTCTGCAGCAGATCGCCACCACGATCCACCGCTAGTTGTCATCCACCACCCCATTGCCCGCCGATTGCGATCCCAGTCCGATTGCGCAAGGTCCAAATTTGGAAATCAATATCGGATTAGGTAAAAATTTCATTTTATTTGATTTCCTAATATTCAGTTTCCTTATTTGAAATATCCGTTGATGCACATGATGGAAATTTCCGATATGCTATGATATCCGTAATTTCGAGTAGCCTTTTAAATTGGGAAATCTTCCTAATTTCGCAACGTACATATGATTGATGGTCCAATTTCACGCTCGAAATATGACCCGCAATCGTACGGAAAAATCACCAATCCGATCTCCCACTCAAGATACGATTCGTGATTTTATTTTAAAATTGGCCAATCCGATCTCATGCGCGAGATACGATTCGCCAATTTATTTCCCAAAATTAAATGGACATGGATGATATCTTGCTTGATTTGTTGCCGTGATGTTCTTGATGCCTTTATTTGATTGCTTCCGTAAAAGAAAGGAAAAACCCCAAAAAATATATCTGAGTTAGATTAGATGCATTTTAGAATATTTCTTGTTTTAGGGTTATCTTGCATATTTAGGATAGAGATTTTATTTCGAATTTTTAAAAGTAAAAATCCAAAAAAAATGCATTCATTTAGGATGTCAGTTTTAAATTTGAATTACACGTTTAATTATTTGGCAATTTTAATTTCGAATTTCATAAAAAATTATAATTAGAGCATTCTTTGCACGTCATTGCATATTATGATAGATTGCATGCTTATTCGGAAAATAAAAATCATGTGCACGTCATATAGAATTAGGTTCATACAATGCACGTCATTTAGTGATTTTTGTTAGGTTCATTTAATTAGAAATTATCCGTCATTAGATTTAGGTCATTAGATTAATTTAGATTGCATATTGAAGTGTTGCATGTCTTTAATTTCGAATCTCATGGAAAATACAAAAAATTATCTTTTAGAATAAATCCATTTCATGCTTCAGGATAGACTACATACTTATTTATGTCATATCGCTTAGGTCATATAGCTAAGTCATGTTGCCATGTCATATCATTTCATGTTAAATTAGTGGCATGCATTGCATAAAGCATGATTCTCATTAATTAAGTGAAAACAAAAAAGAAATTGCGTGTTCATTAGAAATCATATTTAGGACTGTTGATGTGAATTCTAAACTAACAACGCAGATGCTTTCGTTGCTACGAGGTAAGTCCTGCAATTTATTTTCTGCTTTACTTGGGTGTTAAATTAGTGGTTTACGCACCCGCATGATCGCCTCACATGTTAGGAAAATATATTTCAAATCAAATCAATTCAAGCTACCTGCAAAACCCTTTTGTCAAAATAAAAGAAATGGTACCGAAAGGGCATTAGAGAAATCTAGCGTAACCAAGTCCCCGTACCCAAATCTCTGGTTCGTAGGAGTAAAATAAAACTCCCGTTACTTTACTTGAATTTCTAATCGACCCACCAAAAATAGATTAGTGGCGACTCCTAATTAAAAAATTACATGTTAAGAACTTGAACCGAAAGTCGCAAATTGGTATGGGCTTAGGAGAGCCCGAGTTAAGTCTAGGCTTAACAATCCATTAGCCAAACCTTAGGTGGTTCACACTCGAAAAATTGGTCACGACAGGGTTTCATCTGGTTTGATATCCAAGAGGTAGATATTTCCATGTCTTCGACCCGTGAAAGACTGAGAGGAGTCTTTATTGGTTCTTGAACATATTCCCTCTTGAAAATTGATTTTGAAACCGGTGTCGCACAGCTGATTGATACTTAGCAAGTTGTAGTTGAGTCCTTCCACTAAGGAAACATTACTGATCGTGAGGCTTCCAATCTTTACAGTTCCGAATCACACAATTCTTCCTTTGTTGTTTCCTCCAAATGAAACTTTTCCACCATTTACTTGAACAAGCTTTATGAAGCAATTTGAATCTCTTGTCATATGCCTTGAGCATCCACTATTCAGGTACCATTTAACATTTTTCTTGATAGTGACCTGCATTTAGAAAAGAGACTCAAGCTTTCGTTGGTACCCATATTTTCTTGGATCCATTGGTGTTAGTATGATATACGGTCTTTGCCCATACTTTCTTAACATGTTTCCAAACCAAAGGAGATTCTTTCTCAAAATGATCTGAGCTATTACACTTAGAACATCTAAGAGCACTGCGACCTACTGGTTTTACAAAAACTTTTTGGAAATGATTTTTGTAAGCATCTCTTGTAGGTCTTTGCTTAATTCTATCCTTTACTTTAGGAAAATCAATTAAAGGAATGGTTTCAGCAGTCATTCCTAAACCTGATTTGTTGAAGTAAGGTCTTTGTGTTGAAAGAATTTTTTCAAGTTTCTCAGGTTCTATTGAAAATCTTTTAGAAATATTTGAGATGTCATTTTTCAAGAATGCATTTTCTTATGAAAGATTGTCTTCATTTTCTTTCAAGGCAGTAACACTTTTGTCTAAACTTTTGACCTTTTCTTTCAAAACATTTTCCTATTGTTTTAGTGCAGAATTCTCTTTTAAGTTTGGAAATCCTTTTAAGAGAAGTTTTGAGACTAAGACACAATTCATCAATGTATCTAGAGACTTTAGTAAGAATTTTTAAATTACTTACCTCGATTTCACTGTCTGAATCTGAGTCTGTCTCAGAGTCTGAATCTGAGTCTGATTGTGCCATGAGATAAATATTGGCATAATCATCATCACTTTCTTCACATTTTGTATCACTCCAAGTTTCTACTTTGAGTGCCTTTCGATATTTCTCAGCTTTTCCTTTATTTTTCCTCAGAAGGGGACAGTTGGGTCTGATATGTCCCTTTTTCTTACATTCAAAACATACTATATCTCTATTGGATTCATCATCCTTAACAGACTTACTCTGTTGCTTTTGAAAGTTTTGTTTCTTTGAATTGAATCTTCTTCCCTTTCTGTTTAGCTTTCTGAATCTTCTTATCATGAGAGCAAGCTCCTCATCATCCATATCGTCTTCAGAATCTGTGACATCAGAATCATCATTAGATTTTAATATAATGGATTTCTTACCTTTAGGATCTTCATCTTCATTGATTCGCTCCACTTCATAAGACTGAAGAGTCCCAACCAATTCATCGACAAAAAGTGGCATAATTCTTTGTGTCTCCCTTATTGAGGTCTTTATGTGATTCCAATCCTTGGAGAGTCCACGTAGTAGCTTGTTTACTTTCATGGGATCAGAAATTGGTTGACCTTGAGTTTCAAGACCATTCACAATTTCTGTAAAACGACTAAACATGTCAGTGATAGATTCTCCTGATTTCATTTTGAATGCTTCATATTGACCGACCAGAATGTTGATTATGGTTTCTTTCACTCGATCAGTTCCTTCATAAGTGATGTGTAATCTATCCCAGACTTCTTCAGCTGTAACACAAGAAGATATTCTGTTATATTCAGTAGGTGATAATGCACAATATAAAGAATAAATTGCTTTTGCATAAAGAGCTTGTCTCTTGGTTATCTCTTCTTGAGTCATTTCGCTAGACTCAACGGCTTTTTTCCTCTTTTTAGGACAGATGCAGCTTTAGGAATGATTCCTTTGTCTACCACATCTCATTCCAGAAGATCCTTTGATCTTAAGAATGCCTTCATCTTGTTTTTCCATATGTTGTATTCCTTCCCATCAAAATAAGGCGGTCTGGTATTGCTTTGCCCTTCAACCAGTCACGGAGCCAACATACTAGCTATGGATCTTTAACTTTAAAGTAAAACACTTCAACTTAAGTGAGTACACAGGCTCTGATACCAATTGTGAAAGCTAGTACGAGCACCTAGGGGGGTGAATAGGTGTAAAAACAAATTTACGAAATAAGTGTGCAGCACTAATCAACAATAGATTATAAAAAGGAAATTTGTCTCTTGTAAACAAAACGAGTTACGATCAAAGTAAAAGAGCGTAAGGAAGAGAATATGAACATAGAGTTTATAGTGGTTCGGCTTAATCCAAGCCTACGTCCACTCTTCCGCACTAACAGCCCATCGGTTGGATTTCACTATGAACAAAAGAGTTGTTACAGTAAAGCTCTTCCTTGATTCCACAGTGTAGAGACTCTACTACACTTCCTCAAGGTCTCTCAAAGATATACTCTCTTTTGTGTACAAGATTTCGCTCAACAATTTAATTGATTAAGAACAAGGAACTTCAGACTTTGGAATTCTTCTATCGCGCACACACTCGAACAACTGGAACGTCTTCCTTATATACTCCTTTATGCCATCATACCCGTTGGCACTTACCAAAAGAATTCTTCCAATCTACCCGTTGGACAGAATCAATTAGGAAAATCTTCGAGCTATTTAAGGAACATGACGATAGCCCATCAATCTTGCTTGCCCTACAATCAGGATCTAGGTTTCCATAAGTAGAACCTTCCAAGTATACTTCGCCAATCAACGGATCCATAATCATTGAATCAATCTTGATTTGAATAATGGATTCCGATATGCTACATCCAGCCAGGAGATCTTTTCCAGTCGATAAAGTCAAATCCTTAACGAAACATCCAGTTCTAGATAAGCCTTCTTCGACGGTCTAGTAACTGTCAATGAGGATAGACTTTGAGTCTTGAGTCTAGCAATCCGGAGGTCTTCAAACTTTGATGAAAGAGTTTTCAAATCTTCAAACTAGACTGATGGAAACGTTTTGTCAGCTTCAAAACACTCAAGGAAGTTTTCTCCAACATGTTCCTACTTCCATAGACTGAAAATTAATCTTGTCTAATTTGGTTCTCAATTCTAGAGACAGATCACCTCTATGGTATAGGGATTTTCAAGCATCGTGCCACCTATTGATTAAGTCTTGTGTAGTTACTTTTTTTTCCCCACAAATTGTGTGGGGTGAAAGTTTATGTAGAAAGCATAACAAAGCATGTAATGGAGATTCAAATCCTGTTGGCAATTGATTCTGTCATTAGGTCTACTTGCCCATCATGAGAAAATTATTAAAAAAGTCTTAAGCCTATTGTACTTATATCAATTCGGTCTAAAACCTTTTAATTATGTTAATTGAATCATTGACATTTTAATTATTCTCATTTTTTGTAGACAATTGCTGACATGGATGCTAATTATATTACATGGTACAATTGACGCCGACGTTGATAATTTTTATAATTTTTTTAAAATTTTAAATTTAAATAATATTTTATTTTATTTGTCTTTTCTTTTTCGTTTTTCTTCTTCCTTCGCTAGTTAGCATGCCTTGGCAACGACCGGTGATCGGCCACTATTGACACCCAAATTTTAACTACTTCATTTAATAATAAATTGTATAGAAAATTAGGGGTTAAACTTTAGCCCCTAAACAAAATAGTAAAAATGATAGGAAGAGGGGGATGGGCTGAGAGAAAGTGAAGTGAACTTCGTTTTCAGCTGAGCGTTGCTAAGCAATCTCGCCGCAAACTGACGACTTCTAGTTGACACCAAGTCTGTAGCCTGCTCTTCCACAACGCCTAAATTTCCAGTGAGTTTTCTTTGGGTTCGATCCACTTATATCTCAAGGATACTAGCTTGGAGATATCGAGGTGACCAACCATATCTCGATTAGCTTTGGGTTTGCCTTCCAGTTGTCGTTGCCAAACCGAGTAAGGACTCGCGGCCGATCCCTTTTAGGTGCTTTGTTCTTCCCCCATCTCAGCCGACTAGGGCCGAGACTCGTCGGTGCCAGCGCATACTTGATTTTGAGCTTTGCAGAGTTGGGGTCGGTCACCGTGCAATGTTGTTACCTCTCTGTGTTGATTGTTGATTTTGACCCTAGCTGTAATTGACTCTGTCTCGCTTTTCTAGTTGGTGCCCGCCATGTGTTTTTTGAAATGCCACAATGACAGATAGTTTTAGTTTCCTCATTTTGGATGAAATCGAGTTGGCCACACATGGCCTCGTTTTGTCAAAGTGTTCCGGTGATGTTCGGTGACCCTAGGCATTGGCCATTTAGTCGTTTGCCACATGTTCCAACTTCTGCCGTTGTTTCGTGTCAAGAATATAACGCGAAAACGCTAATGGACTTACCAATTGAACTAACGTGAAATCATTAGAGAAATAAACAATAAATAATTAAGGCACTAGAGATTTACGTGGTTCGGTCTGAGTATTGACACCTATATTTACATAAAGAGTTAGAGCAAACCGTAATTAGATAATTACAGAACTATAATTGTTTACATGCTCAGATATTTCCTATGCCTAAATTACATCCAAATTCACATTGTACTCAATTACATATAAGATCATAGTACAAAATCACTGTGTGTTCAAGCCCAAATCAAAACGCTCGTCTATGGCTGGAAACAAGGTGCGTTCCTTTTCTATCCCTTCGAGTAACCGTGGCTTCTTCATTGTAGCTGTTCAGAATGGGGAGCCCACAGAGTCTTCTGTTTTCCTTTTTGCATGCATGCGGCTACTTAGGCAAAAGAAATAATAAGACCAAACCCTCGTAGGGACCATTTTGCTCCCACAGGTGAAATAGATATGATAAAATAAAGTTTACCAACTCCAGTATATTAGTGGCGACTCGTCATTTGAAAATTCTCATAGTATCAGTTTGACTTGACATCGAATATCTTAATGTCGCACAATGTATGAGCCTGAGAAAACCCGCGCCTAATTGAGGGTTGTAAGCCTGTTTTTTAGACAATTCCCTTATACTTATGTAATTTCCAGTCTAAACAGAAAAGTTAAGTCGCGACAACCACAGGAGAGAGCCAGCAAGGTTCTACTTTGGCTCAAACCCTGCTAGCTCGAGCCACGAGCCTCAAGCGAGGCTCCACCTCTCTAGATCAACTGAGGTCAAGCTTGCACACCCCAGCGAGCTCGAGCATTGCCTTGCCTCGCTGGCCTCTGATTCTGAAAGCTCAGCCAACAGATTCCCTCGTGCATCACATTCGCATTTGGCTCACTGTGGACGCGTGACCCTAAGCTTCTGTGTGAGGACTTTATCGAGAAACGTTCGAATGGTGCGTCACTTTCGCATTTGGCTCATTATAGACGCGTTGTCCTAAGCGTCTAGCGAATACTTGATCGAGAGACACTCAAATGGCGCACCGCGGGCCATGTCGTGAAAATCATGGCATGTCTCTTTCACACTCCTCGGATGACTTCTCCGTGGCTGCTGCCTCCAAGTCAACAGGAGGACACGGTAGTGCTAACACTTCCATGTAGTAGTCAGACTCATTCCACTAATGTTCCCAGCTTATTTGGAAAGTTTTGATGTCATATCTTAAATGCTAAAAGTGATGGGGAAAGAGAAGACGAATGGAGGGAGAGGACGATGGGTATTGTTATATTTATTTCTTATATTTCGTTTGATTCTTTATATCTCTTAGAATTGTGTATATCCATAATTGATTTTGATAGATATTTTATTACCCTGATACTTTAGATAGTCTCATCTAATAAAACATACAATGCTCATATACTTTTTATTGGAACACATTAAAATATACAGAAATTTCACATTTCTCAACTGCATATAATTAATTATTTATTTATCTTGATATAAGAATTGAGTGATCATGAGGAAATTGGTGCACCCCCAGTGTGCTTCCAATGCTAATCTCTCATATCGTCAGTCTTGTTTTCAATAACAACTAATATCGCCATTTTCTTTACGTGGAAAATGATGAGAAATATTCTTAATATCTGTAAGGCATCCTCCTCCTGCGACGGCACGCTCGTATCTAATGGTCGGAACTGGTGGTTGACTGGGGGTCGTGCACTGTGCGGCTGCTGGTGGGAGTCTTCGCAGGTCTCATGCTTTTTACTTTGCAAAATAGCAACAGGAGAGACAGAAAGCTTGCTTGTGAAGCCCCAAGTCCTTGGAGACAAAGCCTTTGGTCTGAGTGCAAAGTCATCCCCTCAAGCCTCTTCCAAACACACCATAAATGTGGAAACAAATATGGAAAAGTATCCTCAATTAGTTGACAACTTATCTTTAAGATCAGTGTAGATCAGACAAGGTTAAGATCACGGGTGCCAAAATGAACTGAACCGATCCAAACTAAAAATTCAGGTCTTTTTGGTTCGGATAGCAAATAGAAAAGTTTCTACCTCGATTTGGTTTGGTTCGATTTGGGTTGGATTGGTTGCGGGTCAGTGTGGCCTTGCCCAGATCTAGGAAGGGCCTTCATGCCCTTGCTCATGGTTAGCGAGGTTGCAATGGCCCTTGGGAAGGCCTTCGCGGGCCCATTGTTTGCTAGCGAAGGCCCTTGTGGCCATGGGCAAGAGCACGAAGGCCCTTGCTTGCAATCGGGGATGGCCTCATTTGGGGCCTTTGTGGCCACACCAGTCAAGGGTGAGGCCTTCGAGCAAGCGACCCTCACCAGCATTGAAAAAAAGCAAAAACAAAAGGAAAAGAAATATGTAAAATAACAAATTCAAAAAATAAATAAAATATCAAGAAATAATAAAAAAATTAAGAAATGTTAAAAAATCCATGTGGAAAGGAAAATTGATTAAAAAATCAACATAGGGTGATCTGCTAGAAGTGACACTTAAATGATCGATTTTACTTGGATGTGGCATTAAAATGAGCGAAAAAAAAAAGTTATGACCCTTAAGTAAGTATCATACGAAAGTTATAGGACTCATCATGTTTTTATCCCAAACAAAATGTGATTAGAGAGAGAGAGAGGGGAGTGTTCTTGAGTTGAGAATCACTGTGCACATGAAGCTGAAGAAGACGAGAGGAAAAAACCTGAAAAAGAGAACCAACTAGAACTATAACTAGTTTCGGTTCAGTTCTCGGGTTGGTTTGGGTCACAGTTTGCTTAAGTCCTTTGTATTTGGTTCAGCTCAGGTATCACGGATATCAGAACTGAACTGAACTGTTCACCCCTAGTTAAGACATGGCTAAACTAATTAATCACATTTTTTTGAACATGTTTATTCCCAATTTAGAATTAAAATTGAGAGATTTAATTTATTAAAAACTTGGTTGGATCCATGTGAAATCCTCTATGTGACATTACAATTTGTTAAATAAGCAGTAATTGAATTGTCGAGATAGTGAACGCAAACTTAGGTTCCTATGAGGACCGATTGAATATGGAAACAAGAGTATTAAAGTCTTACGAAGTTAAATTTGTAAAGGGTTTTGCTAGTATAATATTCTTTGTTCTACTTTGAGAATAATAGCTTGTTGTGAGCCACACATTCTTGAAAGAATTAACCCTATAATATTTTATAAATATTTGTTATTTAGTTTTTGTGTGGTCTAGAATAAATTGTTATTCTCACAGCAAATTAAAGGCTGTAACCTAATCATTTCTCATTTGTAAACTTCTTCTATTGCTACCTAATCAATAAAACTCGAAGCACGCGCTTATGTCCTTCGCTTGAATTAGTAAAGCTTCGACCATGAGTGATTTGAAAAATCTCGGAGCTTTCCGGAGGATATTTCCAAAGGAGAAAGTTGTCGTATAGGCTTGGTTTCCGTTGATCGACCCATCAGGGGCCGGACTCTCTCCCAAAAGGTCACCAATAATGCTGCTTGTCCAATGGAAAGCTCAGCCACCGGGAATTTCAGTGCATCACGTTCTCATTTGGCTTCTCATGCATGTATGGTTCGAAGTTTCAGATCGACTGATTGAGCAAGAGATATTCAAATGGTGCACGGCGGAGCAAAGTGGAGTTACATCAAGGATTTGCCAAGTTCATGAGGGCGTCATTAGGGTGACAAAATATCCCGATCTACTGCACTAGAATCAGATCATCAGCTGAATGTGGCCATATAACGTGTGGCCCAGCAATGCAATGAATCGGTAGGTCCCAGGCTGCTACAATCGCTTAACCATCAATGGACAAGCATCTTCTTGGAACGGGTAACCCCAATGCCCATCTCTGTCCAAAAAAAAAAAAAAAAAAAAAAAAACCCCAATGCCCATCGCAATCCAATGTTGGATCGGTGCGCACGTGTTACAGTGACACGTCTCTCACACTCCTAGGATGACTTTTCACAGTCCTAGGATGACTTTTCTACACTAGCTTTGGCACTTCCATGTGAAGCACTAAGACTTTCATGTGATGCACGGATTCATTTAAACTTTATTGGTATATTTTCGAGATTGAATATGTAACCCGTTTATTATAAAAATAAGCATGTTCGCTTTAATTGTTTAGAGTGTTAGTTTCTATTGTATGTCCAAATTTACCGGGGGAAAATTTTGAGAAATTTCAAAAGAAACTAAAACAGTTCAATGTTTTGTGTCTTAGAAATGTTTGGGAACATAAATTGGCGCTGTACCTCAAGTGTTGAAATGATAGGGAAAAAGGGAACGTGATGAATGCACCTCTTTTTGAATGAAGAGTGTGATGGAGATGACACATGAATCGATAAATGATAAATCATCAATGTGAAACAAATTTAAGATGGAACGTCGCACCAAGATCATATTATTATATATCAATTCAAAATGATTGAGCTTTTACTTGGAATAAGATGGCGGTACATGCAATGGCTCATTCATAGTCTCGTAAATAAGTAATATTGCAATCATGTTTTGACTAGAGAGAATTCCCATTTTGGCAATGCTTTAATTTTCCAGTTTAGACAATTAATCATCGACCGCCCCAAAAGTCAAAACACAGAAACTCGTTTTATATCATTATTTATCTATTTATTTATTTATTTATTTATTTATTTATTGCTAGGAATCGTTTTATATCATTATTGGTATGAAAATGGTTGAACTCTCGGAGTGCGGGATAAAAAATCTCTTGCACGGTCAGCGCGTGGTCATCGACTCAAATTGCCATCCATCGAATGAAAAATCACTGTAGACACGTGACTCACGTTGCTCGCATGAGGTTAAAAGAGCATAGACGCCCGAGGAAGGTCTCCCATCGTTGAAAAATCACCACCCACAAGTGACGTTGTCCCACGTGCTTTTTAGTTCTAGCATTTATTCATCTTGTTTATTTAGCCTAATAAGGTTTGACTAACCTTATAGCCTTCTAAGTTTAGCATAATTAATTACAGGAGTTACGCTAGATGGCCACTGTTCCCAAATGAAAAATGGGAGGTGGGAATTTTGATTCCTCAATTTTTTAGAGGGGTTGGGGGTGATAACGTTTTGTTTTAAGTGTGGAGTTCCATTTTTACACTTTGTAAAGAGATAGGGTAAAATACCGAGAGTGAGTTAAAATTTAAAGTAGAACATAGAAAAAGAAGTTTGGCATGATCAACAAGCCAAAAAAAAATTGATCATTAATTCCATTAATACACACTAACTCGTTGGGAAGAAATTCCATATATACATATATCTGTGTGTATGTGAAAGGTAGATTGAGTTGTTTTTCTATGAAAACAAAGTTAGATTAAAGATTTTGAATAATTCACCTAAAGGGAACATAGTCACAGAAATCGCAACAAATTTGGTATTTAATATCATAGAGTAAAGCATAGAACCTAATTTTTCAAATTTTGTGGGAGGCACGGATCCTCTACTAGTTTTATATTGAATCACGCCAAGAAGCTAATAACCGAACAAGTGCAGTTTGTTGCGAAAAAAAAAACATGAGATTGGACAGCAATAAACTAGAAACTTGAAAGGTAAACTTGATATCAAATTTACATAATTGGGGGGGGTGTGAATTACTCTAGGAAGAGAAGTATCAGATTTCATTATAGATCTAGGGAAGTGATGGATTTTACAAACACATTCAAGTTACTCGAATGTTTCTAGTAACTTGCATTCACAATTGTTAAGGAAGCAATTTCTTAATCTCAAAAAAGAATACACAAAATTGATCATTGACAAAAGGTTTCTTCAATTTAGGTGCAAAGTGAACACAACTCATGAGAATAATTTTTCTACACATTCTTGGCACACCAAGGCACAAAGCCAAAAAAAGAAAAAAGAAAAACCCTAATTAGAAAACTTATATTAATCCCATCAGACCGACTCTAATACGAACTTGGGTTTAGTTCAATTGTTTCAATCTTGAGACATATCTATCAACACAAACAATGATTAATTGCGCACCCTGGTCAACATGTACAGATTGCGCACCCACTTTATTCCCAACTGATTTCTCAATTCTGATTTTTGGGCAAGATGAATATGGTTGCGTTTTGCCAGATAGGCGTTCGTAGATTCGTCTAGTTTGGTTTGGCTTTACCCTGAACAAGCCCTCTAAGCTTTGGTTTCAAGAGATCGTGTCGTGTTCCCAACGTGTGGCCGGAGACGGGACCCGGTATCGAGGTTGCCGTGCGGGGCTTGTCGTGAGGACCAAATTGAAACATTTGCTCTCAAGTCCCATCAACACTCCCCCTCGGACTCGCCTATATAAATCAAAGGATTGTGCTGAGCAATACTCACACTCATTTCATCAAAGAACTTGTAGAAGTTCGCGATCTCACCAATCTTCTCAACTTTCACTCACGCGTCATGGAGCACGCAACAGAACAAGCCCAGTTCCAACCATGCCAAGTGAATCTGCAAGAAGTTGTGGGCACGATGCACCAAAGAAGATCGGCCAATTATAAGCCTAACATTTGGAATTACGATTTCTTGTAGTCGCTTAGCAGCAAACATGACCTCGTAAGATTATAATTTGTAGCTTCCGCACTAATGACCTCGTAAGATTATAATTTGTAGCTTCCGCACTATCTTATTGTTCTCTTTAACTCTAGCCATCTCTTCCTTATATGAGCGAATGGACATTGGCATGCAATCATGCAAGTATTTGCACATGAGACGGATATTGATGTCTGAAGTAATACTTTGCTCCAAATTCATTTGAGACATTACAATGCATGTACCTATTAAACATAGCAAGCGATGTTAGAGTTTTGGTCAGTGTTATCATATGTATCGGCCATTACATTCAGACTTGATTTATAGCTATCATATAATGTACCAAAACCAATTCATATAGCTCTACATATGCAAGTACTAAATTAAAAACATCTAGGCATTGCTCTATAGATTGAATTATCTGAGGCCTTTTCGGGGTAGATTTTGATCTAACAAATATAACTCAATTCTGCAGAAAGAAGGAATTAAGGAACGGATGGAAGGGCTTGTGGAGGAAGTAAAGCGAATGTTATCGGAAGTAGTCAATTCACTTGCCAAGTTAGAGTTAATTGACAGCATGACCAAATTGGGGTTGTCCAACCTTTTTGAAAATGAAATGAAAGAAGCTCTTGAAACAGTTGCATCCGTCAACAATGGTGTTTTCACTATGGAAGAACATCTCTATGCCAGTGCACTTCGGTTTAGACTCCTTAGACAACATGGCCATATCATTTCGCAAAGTGAGTTCAAAATATGGACTTGTGTGAATTTGTAGGTGTAAGATGTTACTATCAAATCACAAAAAAAATAAAATAAAAAATCCTACATACACTAAAGATTACTATACAAAAGTTGGTTCTTTTTGGAGATATTATTGAAAAGTTGACACATAGCGACTTCAATATCACTTGTTGAGATTATCATTGAATTTTTTATTCATCATATTGGAAAAGTCATGAAACCGACATACCTATATGGACTTGGGATATATTTGGTTCAGCATTTGAAGAAAGTCTTTAAGAAAATACAAAAACTTTGAGGTTAAAGGAATTTTTTGAAATACAAGTAGTGTTTGATCTATCGTAATTTAAAAGTGCATTGAGAAACAACTTTGGTTTAAATAATATGTGGAAAAGTCACACTTTGTAAAGTACTTTTCTTTTTAAATTCAAAAGTGGCCAAAGACTTAGCAGCCAGTGGGCAGCCGCCGAGGCCAAATCTGGCTATTGATGCTGGCAGCCCGTTGCGCGACCTGGAGAAAGGACAGAGAAAATGTAATTGTAGATTTAACGGTGAAGAAAGTGACGTCCCCATAGTGGTACGATGAAATTGGGTGCACATAAGCCACTCAAAGCTCATCGTCATTATTCACTCCTTTACGATAAGATCTTCTGAGTCATCAGTCATCGTGGTTCTAATATTGAGTATTATCAGCTATTATTCTCAGTTCTATCCGGTCATAAATCTGACTTTCAATCTGTAATCAGATGAATTAAGGAGCTTCAAAGAAGGAAGCATCTTATTCAACAAAAGCTATTGCAAAGATGTTGAAGCTATGATAGAGCTTCTTGAGGCTTCACATCTGGCTTTGGAAGGTGAAAACATTTTGCATGAAGCGAAAACCTTCTCAACTGGGATTCTTCGCAAGAGAGTCTCCAGTTTGGACGGTCGGCTCTTTAAACGCGCTGTACACGCTTTGGAGCTTCCGATGCATTGGAGGGTCCAGTGGTTTGACATCAAATGGCAAATAAGCTTGTACGAGCAAAGGGAGGACAAGCAAAGCAATCTGCTTGAGCTTGCCAAGCTCAATTTCAACACGGTCCAAGCCACACACCAAAGAGATCTTAGAGAGATATCCAGGTAATTTTATATGTATTCACAAATGATGAGGAAAATGTAGCAATTCATTCGACTATGGTCATCTGTTTAAAGGATGTCATGTTCTATTTTCAACTCATCTCAGGATGAAAACTCAACAAACTCGGTCGTGATATATATATGCTCTAAATTCACCCTGGGAACGTGCCTATTTTGAAGATATCTCTACCAGACATTATGTGATTTTCCTAGCTTTTGATTCTGATTAGTTGCTTCGGTAAATTCAGGTGGTGGAGGGATCTGGGACTTATGGAGCACGTGGACTTCACGAGGGATCGGCTGGTCGAGAGTTTCTTGTGTGCCCTTGGACTCTCTCAGGAACCACGGTTCAGCTCGCTCCGCAAATCTCTCACCAAAGTTGTCATCTTGATACTGGTGATCGACGATGTCTACGACCTTTATGGTTCGTTGGAAGAGTTGGAATGCTTTACCAGCGCCATTACCAGGTTGTCCACGATGCCTCCCAATCTCTTCCTTTCGTCTCTGTTGAGTTTATTTTCTCTAACTGGAATATCTGATGCTTCTAGGCGGGACTCGGAGCAGATTCAACAGATTCCCGAGTGCATGAAGGTCTGTTTCCGAGCGCTTAATGATGTTATTTACGAGATCGCTTATGATATTGGCAAAGATGAAGATTGGCATCGAGTGCTACCACATCTTGCGAAAGCCGTAAGTGAAAAACTTGTGGATAATTCCATACATATGCACATGCCATCCCAAAAATTTTTATCCTTACATTATTGATCATCTCTGAATTTGTATTTTTTTTTTTTCCTTATTTTTTTACAGTGGGCGGACTTTTGCAAAGCCCTACTTACTGAAGCAAAGTGGGACAATATGGGGTACACACCATCGCTGGAAGAGTACTTGAGCAATGCGTGGACATCATCTTCGGGACCACTGATCATGTCTCACGCTAGTTTCTTTGTGGGACATGTGAATTGGGAGGATGTAGCAGATTTGCTGGAGAGAAACAAGGATCTGATTTATAATGTGTCCATGATAATTAGACTCTGCAACGACCTTGGAACGTCAACGGTAATTATCAAATTTCTGCGCTGAAGTTATAAACCAACTGAATTTGACATGATGTTAAGAATTCGTAGCCTGCGAAAAAAACACGGCATATAGTGTAATTGAATCAAGGAGATCGAATCTGATAAGCACATTACATTGATTTACTTGTTCAATTAGGCCGAAAGAGACAGAGGAGATGCTCCATCGTCGGTGGTGTGTTACATGCGAGAAGCGAATGTTCCGGAAGACATCGCTAGGAAGCACATCAAGGAATTGATAAACCAGGAATGGAAAAGCATCAATGCTTATTGCTTCAGCAATGCCGAGACGCCCTTTGTCCGAACCTTCATTGATGTCACCGTGAACGCGGCTCGTGTTGCGCATATGCTTTACCAGTTCGGAGATGGGTTTGGCGTCCAGGACGGTGATATTAGGCGGCAAATTTTATCTGCAGTGATCCACCCTCTCGCTCTTAACTGAGATAGCGCAAGTGTAATCACAAAGCAAGTGCGGAAGCTAGACTAGCTGCTGCCAGCCGAAGGATTTGAGTACTCCGCACAAATTGTATCCTATGCTGCATATTCATTTACTTAGGTTTACAATGGTCAAATCTCTGAAAGATGTCCATGTTACAATATCGCACAGAGTAACCATGTGCGTAGTCGGCCTGATCCACATATATCGCACTCTGAAAAGAAATACTCGAGATCGTAATAATCTGACCCTTCTCATCTGATGCGACATTGAATGTTGTAAATGGCTGGTAATGGTACATTATTTTCTCAGTAGAATCGGAAAAATTGTGAAACGTAAAAATAGAATTGGACCGCAATTCGTTTGGGAAAATGAACGCGTTTCTCATACTTTCTCCTCTAGTTATAGGATGATTTGTGAGGTTTTATTGGTGGGACCCGTTATCCACTTACATGCAGCCTTATCAAATGCCAATGCATTTTCCCCTAGAAAGTTTGTCATGAGTTCTCTATCCGTCGAAAATTCTTCTTCAAGTTAGTAGATTTGGATTTTATTTCGTACTGACATGGTGAAAACGACAAACACGAATTAGAATTCGCAATCCACATTGACTAAATATGTACAAAATCAACCTTTGTCGAGCTAGAATTGATTTCAAAAAGTATTAAATTCATTATACTATTGATACCTAAATTTAGACAACCCATTTAATAATTCATTTTATAGAAAAATTAAGAATCAACCTTGACCTTTCGATAAAATAATAGTTAAATTGCATTTAGGTATTAAGAGCAATTTTAGCATTAAACTTACACAAACTGCGACGAACCTGAATTTCGATCAAGCCCATTGAACTTGCTGACGTACCCGAAAATTCCACATGTGCATTGCACAGAGGGTGTTCTTAACTTAGAGGGTTGACTCTTTGATCCAGAGGGCATACTCTTTATAATGAAAAGGGTAGACACGGAAAATATGTACAATATCGGCTGAGCATGTGTGATTTTTGTCAAGATAGGGATAATGGGCAGAAAGATTTGGCCACTCACGGCAGAGAGAGATTCGCGGCCTGGTCATATGCAATCAACAGAGAAATATGATCAAGCCAAGCGTATAATTGGAAAGCAAAATACAAGTGTACGAGATTGGCCACTGTTTGGCCTATAACTGATTAGTGGCGTCTCTAAAATGTAAGAGATTATACATGATTGAACCAAGTGCCAAGTTGTGATTAGGAGGGTTTGGGAGAGCCAGAACTATGCGCCATGTTTAGTAATCCATTAGCTTTTCTCAGGGTAGTTCATCTTTGAGAAGGTTGCGACGTATATTAAACTAGAAGTCCAATGATAGGCTGTGTCGACTTGACTCAAGTTAGTCCTAACAGTAGTTTCCTATTTTTCAGAAATGAAAATTTATGAATGTGTATAGTGGGGACTTTGTCCCAAACTCATCGCTTCATGTCTATCACTCATCATCTTTCATTAGAATTTAAGTCTGAAATTGTAAAATGTGTTGACGTGTTATATGTCACAAGTTATTGTAATGGTTTGGTAGAGATGTTTATCAGCGTGGATGAGACAATGAACCACCTCAAATCATAGAGACCATACTTCTCTGTAAATAAGACATGCCCACACAACCTTGCTTCGTGTTCCCCCCATGTCCATTTATTTGTTATGATCCATGTTGTAAAATTAATGTGGAAAATATAAGATTTTGCAATTGAATCAACATGAAAGCACCAAAGAAATAAATGAGAACAATAAAGGACAATAGAAATTTATATGGTTTGGTTTGAATATAAGTAATTACTATACGGGAGAGCCAATGACAAATAATCCACCAATAATTGGAGAATCAAAGTTGTAATTACTTTTACGCTCTTAAAATAGACCCAAATGCACGATGTTTATAAATAAACAACTTGATATGGATGTAAAGCTTGCAGCAACAAATCTTCACGTCCTAACACAGCAGCCAAGAGAGAACTTCCCTGTGCGTCTCTTTCTATACTTCAAGTCTTGGCCAAGGATCTCAACAAGACCCACGAAGTCCACACCCTTCGTCTTGGTCAACCCCTTTCTTTTGAAAAGGAAAATCCCAAATTATTACTTTTTGTGCACCTTCCTTTATGCAATTTAGGAAACTTCTTTAACGGAGAGATTTTAAACCGTTTTGGGAATTTTTGTCAACGAATTCAATTTATCATTTGGATTGCATCCTTCAATCAAATCGAATATCATATTGGGTTGAAATTAGACATATACTTTAACAATTATCCTATGTCAGAAAGTACTTTTGACCAGGAATAAAAATCAGAATCTCCAGCCTCTCCCTCAGTTCCCACTGACATTCCCATATCGAGTTACTTAGTCCAACTCCACTTATTTCCCTCGGGGGAAAAGATCCCAAAAGTTCTATCCTTTTCATATGCAAAACTTTATTCCAAGAAGCAGTGAAATTTTTTTGTTCTAAAGGTGTTTCTGGCTTTGCAGTCTTCTTCTCCAACAATTTAAGTATGCTGCATTCTTGGAGTAGATGTCAATGGCCTTGAGACTTTCCTAGTGGACAAGGTAATTACTTGCTCTGGCTTTGTGGTTTATTCTTTTCTAATTTGGCACAATACATATTTAGCACATGCTAATTTCAGTCAAACAAAGGGAAAAGGAAATGTTGCCAAATTCCTTAATAGGTTCGACTCGCTCGACTTGTTAAGGGTGATTGATTTCCAGATGAGTTGGTACCCACCTAGAACCACGAGCTGACCCTGTGGTTCTTGGTTCCAAAATTGTTGAGGTGGGAGTTAGATCGAGTGGCTCTGGAATTGGGAATCCGGGCAAAATACAGATGCCCATACCTATATTTTATTTTCTTTAAAATAGTTTATTAATTTAACCAATTTTTTTTAAAAAGATATATCATTACTTTTTTAAGTCTTAGTGGGACCAAAAAAACATTTTCCATAGGCAAGTACGTAGAGAGGGAACTAACACAAACCACGAGGAAAATATTTTTGGCGGTAACCCTTTTCCTTTTATTATTAAAACACCCACATCTCACTCTCTCTACTTTCTCTTAGGGATGAGCATTGGTTCAGGGTCAACCTTGGGTTGACTCTGGACCAGCCCAACCCGGCTAGTCCTAGTTTGGTTCCAAGGGATACTAGGCCGGTCCTTGATCTTGGGACCCTTGGATCTTCCACTGTGCGGGTTGATACTCGATTATGGAAGTTTAGAGTTGGTCCAACTTGAACTAACCCTGTACATAATGTATATTATATATTACTCTGATTAAACAAATAATAGGCTTGGATATTTACCAAGTGTTGCAATTTGCAATTGATACGGCTTATTAGGACGTCTGGACCGACTTCAAGCGAAACTTTTTCTCTTTTCCCCTTTTTCCTTCGTCTTCTCTCTTTTTGGTTCACGGATTAGCACCTCTTCTCACTTCTTTGTTTTCTCTGTCGGTGGTCTCTTTCCCTTTTTACCGTTGCATGTGCTTCTGATGAAGAATTGGTGAAAGTGGGCTGAGTTTTTTAGGATAAAATTTTGAAAGGCTTTTGGGCTGGGCCAACAAATAATGAGCTTGGATTTACTAACAAAATAATGGGCTACTTAAGCCCATTATTACATCATTAGGACCTATCGAATATGAAAACGAGAATTTGAAGTT
Organism: Eucalyptus virginea; assembly: GCA_014182375.1. NCBI lineage: Eukaryota > Viridiplantae > Streptophyta > Magnoliopsida > Myrtales > Myrtaceae > Eucalyptus > Eucalyptus virginea. The sequence continues at coordinate 11,838,496 of CM024521.1, read as the reverse complement.
TAATGATTCGGAAATTCATTCCGTGCGACTCAATTTTTAAATATGGTTCATGTTGCTTTCTCGCCGTATTAGAGATTCGACAGGGTGGGGACTAGTCTTTGAGCTCCATATAGAATATTTTTGATTGAAAAGGTTGGGATCCTTTTTTTTTTTTTTTTTTTTTTTTTTTGTGATCATTCAACTTATTGAAACGTCTGTATCTGCCTTACGTCTATTTCTTGTGATGGTAGAGATTAAGAATGTGGGGACCTGAAAAGCCCTTGAGCTCAACAGAGAATACTATTGAAGGAAAAGTTCGAATCTTCTTGCTCCCGAGACTCAATTGATGAAACTCACACGCATGCTTATGTCTATTTCTTGTGATCTTATGAGACTAAATACAATAATGTGCGGACATGAGAAGCTCAAACATGAGTAGCATTTGAGCTTGACAAAGTATATTTCCGAAGAAAAAGTTAGTATATCAATTTCGTTTGTATAAATCAATATCGTCGTATCAATGGCTGTGATGGTGTCATCGTGCATCAAGTCCTCATCTGGCTTATCATGCATGTGCGGTCCTAGAATTCTAGGTGAATAATCGACAGAGGTATCAAACTTTATGCCGTTCGTATGTTATATTTTATGATAGCCATCGATGGACATGCATCGGGGGCCCGTCACAATTCATGAGGAACAAGCGCGCATTCTATGGAAAATCGTCGAAAGTTGGGCCGATCATCATGTGAAAATCTAGGCTTGTCTCCCTCGCACACCGAGGATGAGTTTTCTGTGGCTCCAATTTAGCAGTGCGCGGCAGTGCTGACAAGCCCATGCGAATGGTTCAGAAGATTAGAGGGAACCCATGAAGATGACCAATGATGTTATTCAAGGCCCAGCTTTTGGCTTTTGGGCCGACCGGGCAAAGGGAAACTTACTAAATTAGTGATCATCATCACACGGTTCGATTAGGTAAGAAAAATTTCAAGAACCATTCCCTAAAAAGCACGATATGTCATCCTACAAGTGTGAACCATGTAAAGGATAGAGTAAAATGACAAATTATATTTGAAGTTTATGTAAATGTATAAACTAAAATTACAGATTAAACCTATGAAGATCGAGGTGACCATGGCTTGGTGGCATGCACGGGTGTGGCCATGCTCAATTAACCAAAAGGGCAACATGAGCAGGCGTAGGCTAAAAATTCCATTCAAGAACTGAGTCCTACCTACCCACTTCAGGCCGCCTCGATAGATCTGGTGAGGTCGAGCTTGCACACCCTAGCGAGCTCGAGCCTCGCCACGCCAGCCTCCGATTCTAAAAGCTTTTCCAACAGATTCTCTTGTGCATCTCGTTCGCATTTGGCTTACTATAGACGTGTCGCCCTAAGCTTTTTGAGTGAGCACTTGGTAAAGGGACGTTCGAATGGTGCATCACGTTCGCATTTGGCTCATTATAGACGCGTGATCCTAAGCGTCCAAGCGAGTGCTCGACCGATAGACACTCAAATGGCGCACCGCGGGCCATGTCGTGAAAATCATGGCATGTCTCTTTCACACTCCTCGGATGACTTCTCCGTGGCTCCAGCCTCCAGTCAACGGGAGGACACGGCAGTGCTAACACTTCATGTAATAGTCAAACTAATTCCACTGCTGTTGCCAGCTTATTTGGAAAGTTTTGATGTCACATCTTAAATGCTAAAAGTGACGGGGAAAGAGAAGACGAATGGAGGGAGAGGACGATGCATATTGTTATATTTGTTTTTTATATTTCCTTTGATTCTCCATATCTCTTAGAATTGTGTATATCCATAATTGATTTTGATAGATATTTTATTGTCGTGATACTTTAGATAATCTCATCTAATAAAACATACACATATGCTTGAGTACTTTTTATCAGAATATATTGAAATATATAGAAATTTTCACATTTCTCTTTTGCATATATATATATTCTTGATATAAGAGTTAAGCGATCTTAAGGAAATTTTGAGTGCATCGGGTGCACCCCGAGTGTGCTCCCAAAGCTAACCTCGCATATCGTCAGTCTCATTTTCAATAACAACTAATATCCCCATTTTCTTTCTATGGAAAATGATGGGAAGTATTCTTAATATTTGTAAGGCATCCTTCGGCTGTGACGGCACGCTCGTACGTAATGGTTGGGGCCAAAAGTTTACTGCGGGTCGTGCACTGTGCAGCTGCTGGGGGGAGTAGTCTTCGCAGGTCTCATGCTTTTTACTTTGCAAAATAGCAACAGGAGACACATAAAGCTTGCTTGTGATTGTGAAGCCCCAAGTCCTTGGAGACAAAGCCTTTGGTCTAAGTGCAAAGTCATCCCCTCAAGCCTCTTCAAACGCACCATAAATGTGGAAACAAATATGGAAAAGTATCCTCAATTAGTTCACAACTTATCTTCAAGATCAGCGTAGATCGTACAAGGTTAAGATCACGGGTGCCAAAATGAACTGAACCAATTCGAACTGAAAAATTCAGGCCTTTTTGGTTCGGGTAGCAAATAGAAAAGTTTCTGCCTTGATTTGATTTGGTTTGATTTGGGTTGGTTTGGGTTTGTTGCGGGTGAGTGTGGCCTTGCCCATATCTGGGAAGGGCCTTTGCGCCCTTACCCGTGGTCAGTGAGGCCGCAATGGCCCTTGGCAAGGCCTTTGCGGGCCCACTGTTCGCTAGCAAAGGCCCTTGTGGCCATGGGCAAGGGCATGAAGGCCCTTGCTTGCAATCGGGGATGGCCTCGTTTGGGGCCTTCGTGGCAACACCAGCCAAGGTGAGGCCTTCGCAGCGGACAAGCAACCCTCACCAACCTTGAAAAATAGTAAAAAGAAAAGGAAAAGAAATATGTAAAATAAAAATTCAAAAAAATAAATAAAATATCAAAAATAATAAAAAAAATAAATAAAATGTTAAAAAATCCATGTAGAAAGGAAAATTGATTAAAAAATCAATATAGGATGATTTGCCAGAAATGACACTCAAATGATCGATTTCACTCCGATGTGGCACTAAAGTGAGAAAACAAAGTTATGGCACATAAGTAAGTGTCATAAGAAAGTTATAACATTCATACCATTCTTATCCCAAACAAAATGAGATTAGAGAAAGAGAGAGGGGACTGCTCTTGAGTTAAGAATCACTATGCACTATGTAGTGAAGCTGAAGAAGACCAGGGGGAAAAAAACCAGAAAAAGGGAACCGACTCAAATTGTAATCAGTTTAGGTTCGGTTCTCGAGTCAATTTGGGTGACAATTTGCTTAAGTCCTTTGTATTTGGTTAAGTTTGGGTATCATCGATATCGGAACCAAACCAAACTGTTCACCTCTAGTTAAGACATGGCTCATCTAATTAATCACCTTTTCCGAACATGTTTATTCCCAATTTTGAATTAAAATTAAGAGATTTAATTTATTAAAAACTTGGTTGGATCCATGTGAAATCCTCTATGTGACATTAAAATTTGTTAAATAAGCAGTAATTGAATTGTCGAGATAGTGAACACAAACTTAGGTTCCTATGAGGACTGATCGAATATGGAAACGAGAGTACTGAAGTTCTACAAAGTTAAATTTTTAAAGGGTTTTGCTAGGTTAACAGTCTTTGGTTTACTTTGAGAATAATAACTTGTTTTGAGCCGCAACTTTTTGATGGAGTGAACCTTACAACATTTTATAATTATTTGTTATTTGGTTTTTTTGTGGTTCATAATAGATTATTATTCTCACAGTAAATTAAAGGATGTCACCCAATCATTTCTCATTTGTCAACTTCTACTGTTGCAACCTAATCAATAAAATTTGTAAGCTTCTTCTGTTGCAACCTAATCAATAAAATTTGTAAACTTCTTCTGTTGCAACCTAATCAATAAAACTCAAAGCAAACGCTTATGTCCTTCTCTTGAATTAGTAAAGCCTCGACCATGCGTGATTTGAAAAATCTTGGTGCTCTCCGGAGGATATTTCCCAAGGAGAAAGTTGTTGTATAGGCTTGGTTTCCGTTGATCGAGACATCAGGGGTCGGACTCTTTCCCAAAAGGTCACCAACAATGCTGCTTGTCCAATGGAAAGCCTCGACCATGCGTGATTTGAAAAATCTTGGTGCTCTCCGGAGGATATTTGCCAAGGAGAAAGTTGTTGTATAGGCTTGGTTTCCGTTGATCGAGACATCAGGGGCCGGACTCTTTCCCAAAAGGTCACCAACAATGCTGCTTGTCCAATGGAAAGCTCAGCCACTAGGAATTTCTGTCCATCACGTTCTCATTTGGCCTCTCTTGCATGTCCGGTTTGAAGTTTCAGATCGATTGATTGAGCAAGAGATATTCAAATGGTGCACGGCGGAGCAAAGTGGAGTCACATCAAGGATTTGCCAAGTTCATGAGGGCGTTGCTAGGGTGATAAAATATATCGATCTAGTATACTAGAATCAGATCACCAGCTGAATGTGGCCATATAACGTGTGGCCCAGCAATGCAATGAATCGGTAGGTCCCTTGACGTTTGTTCGTTTTCAGGCTGCTACGATCACTTAGCCATCAATGGACATGCATCTTCTTGGAAGGGGTAGCCCCGATGCCCATCGCAATCCAACGTTGGACCGGTACGCATGTGTTAGCGTGGCACATCTCTCTCACGCTCCTGGGATGACTTTTCTACACTAGCGTTGGCACTTCCATGTGAAGCGCTAGCACTTTCACATGATGCACAGATTCATTCCAACTTCATTGGCATGCTTTCGAGACTGAATGCGTAACCCGTTTATTATGAAAATGAGCATGTTCGCTTTCATTGTTTAGAGTGTTAGTTTCTATTGTATCTCCAAATTTATGGGGAAGAATTTTGAGAAATTTTCAAATAAATGGAAACAATTCCATGTTTTGTGTCTTGGAAACGTTTGGGAACATAAATTGACGCCGTACCTCAAGTGTTGAAATGATAGGGAAAAAGGGAATGTGATGAATGCATAATCGACACCTCTTTCTGAATGAAGAGCCTGATGGAGATGACACGTGAATCGATAAATAAGAAATCATTCACATGAAACAAATTTGATACGGAATGTCGCACCGAGACCATATTATTTGTCGAATCGAAATGACTGAGCTTTTACTTGGAATGAGATGACAATGCACGCAATGGCTCATTCATAATCTCATAAATAAGTAATATTGCGATCATGTTTTGATTAGAGAGAATTTCCATTTTGGCAATGCTTTAATTTTCCAGTTGAGACAATTAATCATCGACCGCCCCAAAAGTCAAAAGAGAGAAACTCGTTCTATATCATTATTTTTCTTTTCTTTCGCTAGGAATCGTTTTATATCATTATTGGTATGAAAATGATTGGACTCTTGGAGTACGGGATAAAAACTCTCTTGCTATTTGCTTTAATTACGTACGTCCACGGTCAGCGCGTGGTCATCGACTCAAATGGCCATCCATCGAATGAAAAATCACCGTCGACACGTGACTAACGTTGCTTGCATGAGGTTAAAACAGCATAAATGCCTGAGGAAGGTCTACCATCGTTGAAAAATCACCATCCACATGTGACGTTGTCCCATCAACACTCCCCCTCGGACTCGCCTATATAAATCAAAGGATTGTGCTCAACAATACTCACACTCATATCATCATAGAACTTGTAGAAATTCGCGATCTCACCAATCTTCTCAACTTTCACTCACGCGTTATGGAGTACGCAACAGAACAAGCCCAGTTCCAACCATGCCAAGCGAATCTACCAGAAGTTGTGGGCACGATGCACCAAAGAAGATCGGCCAATTATAAGCCTAACATTTGGAATTACGATTTCTTGCAGTCACTTAGTAGCAAACATGACCTCGTAAGATTATAATTTGTAGTTTCCGCACTATCTTATTGTTCTCTTTAACTCTAGCCATCTCTTCCTTATATGAGCGAATGGACATTGGCATGCAATCATGCAAGTATTTGCACATGAGATGCATATTGATGTTTGAAGTAGTACTTTGCTCCAAATTCATTTGTAACATCACAATGCATGTACCTATTAAATGTAGCAAGCAATGTTCGAGTTTTTGTCAGTGTTATCATATGTATTGGCCATCACATCCAGACTTGATTTATAGCTATCACTTCATGTTCCGAAACCAATTCATATAGCTCTACATATGCATGTACTAAATTAAAAACATCTAGGCATTGCTCTATAGATTGCATTATCTAAGGCCTTTTCAGGGTAGATTTTGATCTAACAAATATGACTCAATTTTGCGAAAGAAGGAATCAAGGAACGGATGGAAGGGCTCGTGGAGGAAGTAAAGCCAATGTTATTGAAAGTAGTCGATTCACTTGCCAAGTTAGAGTTAATTGATAGCATGACCAAACTCGGGTTGTCCAACCTTTTTGAAAATGAAATGAAAGAAGCTCTTGAAACAGTTGCATCCATCAACAATAGTGTTTTCACCATGGAAGAACATCTCTATGCCAGTGCACTTCAGTTTAGACTCCTCAGACAACATGGCCATATCATTTCGCAAAGTGAGTTCAAAATATGGAGCTATGTGAATTCATAGGTGTAAGATGTTACTATCAAATCACAAAAAAATAAATAAATAAATAAAATCCTACATATACTAAAGATTACTATACAAAAGTAGGTTCTTTTTTGGAGATATCATTGAAAAGTTGACACATGTTAGACTTCAATATCATTTGTTGAGATTATCATTGAATTTTTATTCATAATATTGGAAAAGTCTTGCAATTGACATACCTATATGGTCTTGGGGTATGTTTGGTTTGGCTTTCGAAAAAAGTCTTTGAGAAAATACAAAAACTTTGAGGTTAAAGGAATTTTTTGAAATACAAGTAGTGTTTGATCAATTGTAATTTAAAAGTGCATTGACAAACAACTTTGGTTTAAATAATATTTGGAGAAGTCACACTTTGTAAAGCACTTTTTTGATTTTTTTTTTCTTTTTAAATTCAAAACCGGCCAAAGACTTAGCAGCCAGTGGGCAGCCGCCAAGGCCAAATTTGGCTATTGACGCTGGCAGCCCGTTGTGTGACCGGGAGAAAGGACAAAGAACATGTAATTTTAGATTAGACAGTGAAGAAAGTGTTGTCCCCATAGTGGTACAATGAAATTGGGTGCACATAAGCCACTCAAAGCTCATGTGTCATTATTCACTCCTTTATGATAAGATCTTCTGAGTCATCAGTCATCGTGGTTCTAATATTGAGTATTATCAGCAATTATTCTCGGTTTTGTCTTGTCATAAATCTGACTTCCAATCTGTAATCAGATGAATTAAGGAGCTTTAAAGAAGGAAGCATCTTATTCAACAGAATCAATTGCGAAGATGTTGAAGCTATGATAGAGCTTCTTGAGGCTTCACATCTGGCTTTGGAAGGTGAAAACATTTTGCATGAAGGGAAAGCCTTCTCAACTGGGATTCTCCACGAGAGAGTCTCTGGTTTGGACAGTCGGCTCTTTAAATGCGCCATCCACGCTTTGGAGCTTCCGATGCATTGGAGGGTGCAGTGGTTCGACATCAAATGGCAAATAAGCTTGTACGAGCAAAGGGAGGACAAGCAAAGCAATCTGCTTGAGCTTGCCAAGCTAAATTTCAACACAGTCCAAGCCACACACCAAAGAGATCTTAGAGAGATATCCAGGTAATTTTGTATGTATTCATAAATGATGTAGAAAATGTAGCGATTCATTCGACCAAGGTCATCTGTTTAAAGGATGTCATGTTCTTTTTGCAACTCATCTCAGCATGAAAACTCAACAAACTCGGTCGTGATATATATATGCTCTAAATTCACCCTGGGAACGTGCCTATTTTGAAGATATCTCTACCAGACATTATGTGATTTTCCTAGCTTTTGACTCTGATTAGTTGCTTCGGTAAATTCAGGTGGTGGAGGGATCTGGGACTTATGGAGCACGTGGACTTCACGAGGGATAGGCTGGTCGAGAGTTTCTTGTGTGCCCTTGGACTCTCTCAGGAACCACGGTTCAGCTCGCTCCGCAAATCTCTCACCAAAGTTGTCATCTTGATACTGGTGATCGACGATGTCTACGACCTTTATGGTTCGTTGGAAGAGTTGGAATGCTTTACCAGCGCCATTACCAGGTTGTCCACGATGCCTCCCAATCTCTTCCTTTCGTCTCTGTTGAGTTTATTTTCTCTAACTGGAATATCTGATGCTTCTAGGCGGGACTCGGAGCAGATTCAACAGCTTCCCGAGTGCATGAAGGTCTGTTTCCGAGCGCTTAATGATGTTATTTACGAGATCGCTTATGATATTGGCAAAGATGAAGATTGGCATCGAGTGCTACCACATCTTGCGAAAGCCGCAAGTGAAAAACTTGTGGATAATTCCATACATATGCACATGCCATCCCAAAATTTTTTTATCCTTACATTATTGATCATCTCTGAATTTGTATTTTTTTTTTTTCCTTAGTTTTTTACAGTGGGCAGACTTTTGCAAAGCCCTACTTACTGAAGCAAAGTGGGACAATATGGGGTACACACCATCGCTGGAAGAGTACTTGAGCAATGCGTGGACATCATCTTCGGGACCACTGATCATGTCTCACGCTAGTTTCTTTGTGGGACATGTGAATGGGGAGGATGTAGCAGATTTGCTGGAGAGAAACAAGGATCTGATTTATAATATGTCCATGATAATTAGACTCTGCAACGACCTTGGAACGTCGACGGTAATTATCAAATTTCTGCGCTGAAGTAATAAACCAACTGAATTTGACATGATGTTAAGAATTCGTAGCCTGCGAAAAAAACATGGCATATGGTGTAATTGAATCAGGGGGATCGAATCTGATAAGTACATTAAATTAATTTACTTGTTCAATTAGGCTGAAAGAGACAGAGGAGATGCTCCATCGTCGGTGGTGTGTTACATGCGAGAAGCGAATGTTCCGGAAGACATCGCTAGGAAGCACATCAAGGAATTGATAAACCAGGAATGGAAAAGCATCAATGCTTATTGCTTCAGCAATGCCGAGACGCCCTTTGTCCGAACCTTCATTGATGTCACCGTGAACGCGGCTCGTGTTGCGCATATCCTTTACCAGTTCGGGGATGGGTTTGGCGTCCAGGACGGTGATATTAGGCGGCAAATTTTATCTTCAGTGATCCACCCTCTCGCTCTTAACTGAGATAGCGCAAGTGTAATCACAAAGCAAGTGCGTAAGCTAGACTAGCTGCTACCGGTCGAAGGATTTGAGTACTCCACGCAAATTGTATCCTATGTTGCATAATCATTTACTTGGGTTTATAATGGCCAAATCTCTTAAAGATGTCCATGTTACAATATCGCACAAAGTAACCATGTTCGTAGTCGGTCTGATCAACATGAATTGCACTCTGAAAAGAAATACTCAAGATCGTACTAATCTGACCCTTCTCATTTGATGCGACATTGAATGTTGTAATTGGCCGGTGGTGGTACATTATTTGCTTAGTAGAATCAAAATCATGAAATCAAGTCAATTGCAAGCAATTTTTTTTTTTTTGGTTTTCTTTTATCTTGAAATTAAAACTTTACTATATAACATGCACTTTAACTACATCACCTAATTTTATTAACAAGCAAATTCTAATTAAATGAACCTAACATGCAAACTATTTGACATGCACCTAATATTTTTATATTTTTTTATTAAAAAATAATTAAATTGTTTAAAATAAATAATTTTCTAATATGCTTTAAGGGTTAATTTGACTTAAACCCTATTTATCCTAGAAAACTTTTTTTTTTTTTAAAAAAGAGAGATTATTAAAATGTGTAAACATTATTTAAGACCTTATCTATATAAAAAAAATTATTTAGATCCATTCCTAATCTATTCAAAAAATTACTAGAACGAGCAATCTAAAAATGCAATCCTAATTTACAAAACCAACATATTCCGATGCAAGATTTGATTTTTTTTTATTTTTTTTAGTGTTTTTCAAGATAAGCAATTATCAAATATATATTATATTTAAACTAAGGAAAAATTTCAATTAAGGGCCTGAAGTGGAACCGTTTTCTCAAAAAATGGCCTAAAGTGGACATTGTATCAAATAAGGGCCCGAAGTGACTGATTTAGTCTCGAATAAGGGTTTCAACTTGAAAGCCAGTCAAATCTTATTTGTAGCTAGGGGTATTTTCGTCCAAAGACTTTTTTTCTTTTTCCTTTTTGTTTTTCTTTTCTTTCTTTTTTCATCTTGCTCACCTTCTTCTTGACAAATGCATCAGACTCCGGATGCACGAGCTTGCACAGGTGCAAAACAATTTGAACAATTTAGGAAAAGCAGAAAACGAAAAGATATTCGAGAAGTTATGCAGTTTTACAAAACTGCAAATTGCGTGCTTCAGTTCTATAGCCTCCCCATCAACAAACTTCAAAGCGCATGCTCTACATTATGCAATTTTGCATCCTCACCCAAGAACTCATTGATCTCGGCATGAGCCAGTTTTTAAGTTAATCGCCACCACTCACCTTCTCCGATGATGATAATGAACTTGAGAATCAAGAAATATCCATAAGTGGGTTTTGTTTTTATTCAATTTGCTTGTAAAAACTTATTATGGCAATTAAAGTAACAGTTTCATGCTCTACCCACCAATGAAATTGCCTATGCCACGATAACTTTCACTCGTACCTTCTTGGGAATGTTTTATTGGGTCCGGGTTGGATTATTCATAACAGTCATAGACGTAGCTTGCATTGAGGTGAAATATGTGGCTTCTTGAGAGGGTCCAATTGTGTCATGCATGCTGGTTATTTTCAAAGGCTACTGAATCATTTTGACCCGTGATTGAAGATACTCGCCTTTGATGGTGATTCGAATCAGACAGCACTCAATCTAAAAAACGAATGACTCTGGTCTACACATGTTCAAACAAATTTGCCTCTAACTCTGAAATATTATCTACAGAGATTTGAGAGAGAATAACAAGATGAAAAAAGTGCAAAATCACTCAGAAATTCCCAAAACCACGTATTTCACTGAACAAATCAATGCACATGAGTATCACAGAGATTTCTCAAAAACCTCTAATAAATTTGGCTTAGGCACTTCAATCTAGCTTCTCCTTGCTAAGATCGATCATAGCTTGCATGAGCACTAATTTGAATTCAAGCATCGACAACAACGAGGGTAGCAAGCTAATGGCTTACATCTCATCATGCTTCGTGCTTGACCACGACCACAAGATGTGGGGATCGAATCTAGTTGAGATGATGGCTTACATCTCATCATGCTTCGTGCTTGACCACGACCACAAGATGTGGGGATTGAATCTAGCTGAGCGTCACATCTTGGTCCACTTGTGCTTGATCTAGGGCTTGGATTGACCTCCATCTTTCAACAAAGGTACTAGAATTGCTGTTAAGGGCAATGACAAATGAGGTTGAGGGCGTTGATGGCTAATTTAGCAAGATATAGATGGACTTTGGAGAACGTGATCTAAAGAGTGAAAAAGGTGAAGGCTCGATGATGATGAAGAAAAGAAAGAGAATGAGAAAATAGATTAAGAAAAGAAGGAAAAAAATCTTTAGACAAAAATACCCCTAGATACAAATAAGATTTGGTTGGGTCTGAAGTTAAGGCCCTTATTTGAAACTAAGTTGGTCACTTCAGATTCTTATTTGAGACAATATCCATTTTGGGTCCTTTTTTGAGAAAACGGTTCCACTTTAGGCTATTAATTGAAATTTTCCCTTTAAACTAATCAAGATATTCATCAAAAGAATGATTAAAATAATTGAAAAAATAATCAGTTGTCTCACGAGTTAGATTAACGATTATTTTAACTCTAAACATCACATAAGAGAAAATTCAAAATAATTAAAAATTTAATTCGAAGTTTTATGGATTAAATTAATAATTATAATGATTTACTAATCAAAAATTTATTAGAATGCCCCAAAAATCAATATAATTAAAAAATAATCCGACGACTTACAGATCAAATTAATAATTACAGTAATTTTGGGTAAAACCCTAAAGATAATGCTTAAAATATTAACGACATGAACATCGACATCCAATGTTCCAATTTGAGCAATAATGACAAAACTTGATTAAAAATTAAAAAAACTAAATAAAAAGAACTAGACCGGCGCGCCGGATTTGGACTGACGATTTGCACCGGGGTCGGGGACGGTGGCGCGGGCGTCGGGCAGCGAGAAGCACGGCGACTGGTGGGAAAACCAGCAGCGACGACGGGCGCAGGTTGCGAGCGGAGGTGCTGGTGGTGGTGGTGTGACAGCAGCAACACGGCAATCAGAGGCTCGGGGGCGAAGGCTGCTGGTGCAGTGGCGAGCGGCACCTGGCGGAGGGAGGCGCGGGCGTCGGCTGGGTGGCGCTCAGGCGAAGGCAGAGGGGGGGCGTCGACAGCTGCTGTAGGCGAGCGACGGCTGGACGGAAGCAACAATGGCGGCGATCGGGGCAACGATGATGCTGCTATGGGTTCACCGTCCAGAAGCGGGTGGTTGCGGCTTCTGGCGTCGGGTTGCTGCGGCGTCGGCGACGGTGGTGCTCGTGCAAGCGCGCAGCGGTGGTGCGGAGGTGCAGGCGCGGGTGAGGCGCGGCGAGCGCCGGGTGGAAGGGGGCGTCGGGCGTCGCTAAGAATCCAATGAAGAAGACACTCTTTTGTTTTTTGTAATATTTTTTTGTTCTTTCTCTCTCTCTCTCTTGTCTTTTCAGCCTTGCTTCGCTTTTTTTCTTTGTACTTTTGTCAGAGGAGAAAAAGGAGCTGTCCTTTCTTCTACGAGGGAAAATGTTCCTCTTTTCTTCTCTCTTTTTTCATCCTCTCTGTCTCTCATTTTTTTTTTTTTTTCACTCTATCTCTTACGAATTTTTTCGTTTTTGCGAATCCTCCCCCTTGCACGAATTCTTTCTTTCGTCGTTCCACCCTTTCTGTTCACGAAATGTCCTCTTTATAGTGAAAACCTGTACTGGCCTTTAGAAAGTTAGGCTTCCTTAATTGTGGGGATTACTGAATTTTAGCCTTGAATTGCCACCGTTTTCTCTTGTATTACTAGCGATGCATCCAAGTTCATTCTTGATTTTTGTGAAAAGCTCACTTGATAAGTATAACTCATCGATACTTTCCCTTCGATTTATTAATTTGGTTGTTCTTCTCACTGATTTTGGGTTTGGTTCCCATTTTGACTTTCTATTCATTTGATTTTGGTTGGAAATTTAGCTCCACATTTACCAAAGATTGAATATCTAATTGAAGCAAGAATAGCTTTGTCAAATTCCCACCTTCCATACATAATCAATCAAATTGATTTTCCACTTATTTCTCTTTTATTTGCTCTGATGTAATTTTTATTTTATTTCTTTTTTTAGAGCTTAAAAATTAATCCCTAATTTTTATGAACAAATAACCAGGTCGCTAAAATTTATGTGTCAACACGTTGTATAGTACAAGGCCCTAAGGGCAGCTCACACTAAACTCACATCCTAGTGTAGCACTTAGCTCTTGCATGATATGCATATTGACAACTCATCATTGGATTCACAACAATCATGAACATCAATTCATCACCTCGATAATTCACAAGACCAATCCAAATCCATCTCATAATCAGAATACAATTTACAAACCAAAACATATATTCTTTCACATCTCTGTTCATCAAAATGAGTTTATTTCACAAGACATTTCCCAAAGCATTTTAGAGTTTTTCATAAACCAAATTCACAGTTTGATATATGTATGTAACCTTTCCTAACATTTTTCATATAGCGTTTCTCAAATCATTTTAGAACTCATTCCATAAACCAATTTGCAATATATATGAACTTACCTTCCATAACACATTTCTCAAACTGTTCTCAAATAATTGAACAACAATAAATGCCTGATCTAAATATTTATGCAACAAACATGCTTTAGTTACACATATGATACTCAAATCTTTCTTACTTTGAAGATATGAGTTTATAAATTTGTAGAAGAGATAGCATCACTTATTTGAAAAAACTGAAAATAGATTGACCTTCAGTTGCTCAAGTTGACACACTCGTATTCCTGTTAATTAGCCGAAAAACGTTATCAAAATTTGAGTAAAATACTACTCTAATGAATGACTTGACTAAACCACGCTCAATCATCAATGAGTCCACTCTTGCGTGCTAGTAAAGAAACTCGTTTATAAAGGACGTTCATCTTTTCTATTAGATGTAATTCAAACATGAAAGTTTGTAATTTCGTTTCGATCAACTTGTACTTTAGAATCGATTTTCATTAAACCACACAACTCTACGATGCCCTACATATCATTTTTATTTATATTCACAGCCCGATGTCTCATCAATTGAACCTCACGGTTCAAAATCAAAATAACTTTGATTTGTGCCTTAACTTTGAAAATTACTCTGAAACAATGGACCTGAACGTTTACCAAGCGTTGCAATTTGCGATTGATTTGACTAGTTAGGACGCACGGATCGGCTACCGACGAAGCTTTTTCTCTTTTCCCCTATTTCCTCCGTCTTCTCTTTTCATAGTTCACAGATTAGCACCTCTTCTCACTTCTTCGTTTTCTCTGTGTGATAGTAGAGATTAAGAATGTGGGGACCTGAAAAGCCTTTGAGCTCAACAGCCAATATTAGTGAAGGAAAAGTTCGAATCTTCTTGGTCCAGCGACTCAATGAAATTCATGCACACGCTTGTCTCTTTCTTGTGTTCTTGTGAGACTAAAAACAATAATATGCAGACTTGAAAGGCATTTGAGCTCGACAGAGGATATTTCCGAAGGAAAAGTTAGTATGTCTATTTAGTTTGTATAAATCAATACTGTCGTATCAATGGCTGTGATGGTGTTATCGTGCATCACGTCCTCATTTGGCTTATCATACATGTGTGATCCAAGAATTCTGAGTGACGAGGTATTGAACTTTATGTAAGTGATAGAGATCGATGGACACGCATCGGGGGCCGTCACAATTCATGAGGAACGCGCACATATTGTATGGAAAATCGTCGAAGGTTCGACCGACCCTCATATGAAAATCTAGGCATGTCTACCTCACACACCGAGGATGAGTTTTCTGTGGCTCCAATTTAGCAGGGCACGGCAGTGCTGACACGGCCATGCGTCGTACAGACTCATTCACCATTGTCGCAAGCTTATTTGGTGACAGTCGAGAGTGATTGCTCAAGCGTTTTTATTCTAAGAACCAGTATGTTCGCTTTCATCACTCGAGATATTAGTTCTAAAGGGGTAAAACGTTGAGATATTTCCGAAGAATTGAAGAGGATTCCCCGTTCTGCGTTCTGGAGACGATTGGATGTCCTATCTGAAATGCAGAAATGACGGAAGAAACAAAAGCATGAGGAGAATGGGTAATCCACGCCTCATTTCATGTGAAAATAACAATGAAAACTGGTAGGCGAATTGACGAATGGGGAATCATAACCACACAAAATAAACTTAAGGCAAAATATGACTTTGATACCGTGTTAGTACGTGTCCAATTAAAAAGCTTGTAAAAATTCTTTGTTGGAAGTAGACAACAAGAATATAAAGGCTTATCTATGACCTTGTAAACTAGTGATGTGGTGATCATATTTATTGTCGTAGAAAACAAGTGATCAAACAATAAAATAAATATTATAAGAAAATAATTTGGATGCAGAATTTACATGATTCGTTCAACTTAACCTATATCGACATGGAGAATAGCACATAATTCCACTATAATTCAACAATATAAAGGATATTACAACCATACACAAGTTAGATGGACACTCTAGTGTTTCTCAGCATTCAATTACATTCAATAACTCACATATTGTTTAGTCCTCACAATTCCTCATGAAATAATCTTTTAGTCTTACAAAAAGAATTACACAAAATCTTAATACAAGACGGACCAAAAAACTAAAATCTTAAAACAAGATTTTCACTGCTTCAAACACCCTGATGTAATTCATGAAAGCCGCCTCTTTGATACTTTTCGCAGCAAATTCTGCTCAAACTAGGTGAACCACTTAAATAGGAAACCATTTTAACTAAGAAACCTATTAAAATTAGGAAACTTTTATTTTTGAGTTCAAACTCAAGATATATATTTTAAACAAAATTAATGAGGATTTCCATCACTTTCTCAAAGTAGAGACAATTGATCATCGACCGCCCCAAAAATCAATGCTGAGAAACTTAACTCACGTTAATACTGCTTTGAAAATTGTTCTCGGAGAGAGAGAAATTATTATATAGAATTCTCTTGCTATTTGCTTTCATGATGTAGGTCCATGGTCAACACAAGGTCATCGACTCAAGCCGCCATCCATCGAATGAAATATCTCTATAGACATGTGACTTACGTTGCTCGAATAAGGTTGAAAGAGCATAGACTCGTGAGCATGACGTGTCGTCATTTAAAAATCACCATGGACATGTGACTTTGTCCTCCATTTCTTTTTCTAGTTATAGGCATTTGTTTATCTAGTTTATTTAGCCTAACAAGGTTTGACTAACCTTATAACCTTCTAAGTTTAGCATAATCAATGAGAAAAAAAAATTCATTTAATTCCATTGATAAAAAATAATTTAATGTGAGGAAACTCCATCTATACGTGTATGTGAAAGATAATTTAAGTCATAAACTAAGTTATCTCTATATGAAAAGCACCAAGAAATTAATGACCAAGTTGTGAGATTTAGTAAGACAACTACCAATTGCTCTAAACAACTTGAGCTATATAAATGAAGATGCGGTTTAATATTGAACTAGTTTATCATGAACAAGCACAAACTGTTGTTGAAAAAACATGTGACCATACGGAATTAAACCAAAAAACAGATGAGTAAACTGAATTTTGGACTAATGTAATTTGGTTGGTATGATCTACTCAGGAAGAGTAGTACAAGCTTTCATTATAAATCAAGCGATACAATAAAGATTATAATCATATTTAAGTCACTCAACATTCATAATATTTTCTAGCTCCCAACTATATCCAATAACTCAGTGTCATTAGCCATTGCAATTTTTCTCCAAACAATCTCTCAATCATACAAAAGAATACACAAAGTTGATCTCATGGTAGAAGGGTTCTTGAGTTTAGGTGCAAAGTCAACAGAACTGACGAGGGGACTTTTTCAATACATTCTTTGTACCTTCTTGGCACAAACAAAGGCACTAAGCCAAAAAAAAAAAAAAAAAAAATCCAAATTACAACACTTACATCAATCCCATGATACGGACTCTCTATGAACTCAGATTTTGGAAATCTACAATTTTATAGCTTTAGTCGGTCTTAACATATCAGCAGCTTGAAAGTCCTAGTCCAGCTGTCCTTGGGGACGTGACCAATGTTCACTCGATGTGAACCATACTTCCACACACTTCAATTCGGGTTAAGTTTTTGAATCTCGAGACATATTGTCAACACAAATGATGGTTGATTGCTCAATTTTATAAGACTATGGAGTGGAGTACCCTACAAGCAAACATCCATATCACCCAGAGAAGTGGATTGCACACCCACTTTATTCTTAATTAATCCCCCAAATCTGTTTTTTTGGCTAGAGGAATGTGGCTTGCGTTTTGCCAGCCAGGCATTTATAGATTAACCGAGTTTTATTTGACCGAACCTTATATAGCCTTCTAAGTTTTGGTTTGTGAGGTTGTGTCGTGTTCTCAACGTGATATCTGCGTGTGTTCGGAGATATTTGCTAGTTTTATGGTCACTCTCAAGCCCCTGTTCGGAGATATTTGCTAGTTTTACGGTCACTCCCAAGCCCCAACAGCACTCGCCGCTGGGATTCGCCTATATATATCGAAGCATCGTGCTCAACAACGCTTACACTCATTCCATCACTAAACTTGTATAAATTTGTGACTCTCACAATCTTCTCAACTTTCGCTCGGTCGTCATGGAGGACAAAACAGAACAAGTCCAGCTCCAACCGTGCCTAGCGCATTCGCCGCAAGTCGGGAGCAAGACGCACCAAAGAAGATCGGCCAATTACAAGCCTAGCATTTGGAAATACGAGTTCCTCCAGTCGCTTAACGACAAATATGACCTCGTAAGAATATACCTTATATATTCCACGCTCGTGGGTTCGAGGTAATTTGGTTGTTCATTATCGACATTGTTCTTCTTTGGTGTCGGCCTTAGTTTTAGTGATCCCTTCCTCATACAAGTGAATAGTTAATGGCATCCAATCATGCAAGTATTTGCACATGAGACATAAGAAAATTATCCAAAAAGTCCTAAACCTATTACACTTTAACCAATTCAGTTTTAAACCTTTCAATGTTACAAATTTGCCAATTGAGTCCATTTGGCCAATTTTGTTCGGAATTCATTAACATGGATATCGGTCATAGCCTACATTGATGTGGATAACATTTACTAATATTTTTTTTTTCAATTTATTATTATTTATTTGATTTTTTCCTCTTTCTTTTTTCCCCATTTCTTCTTCCTCCATTTGTCGATAACTGGCCAATAGCCATAGCTGATGGCCGGCCTCGGTGAGGGCTCCCCTCTCCGAGCATCTCCTGGGCAAAGGGAACGCCTAGTGATGGTGGGCCTTGTTATTTATTTTTGTGATCCCACATTTTAGACCCAAATTTTCTCTTAAAGTTGCGACTATTCGACATGAAGTTCTTCCACGCTTCGTACCCTTTCGTGACAACCGCCCGTCTTGATGGGAGACGGTGTATAAATAGGAACGTACGTTCATTTCTGACGGGTGATGACAAGATCTAACTCAAACTCTCTCATTCAGAATACACCATCAGTACGAGAGTGAATTGGTTAGTAGCGTGTCCCCAATTTTCTTTGATTTCAGGTTTTTCTGACGAACTCGAACTAGAACAATGGCTGGAGGTTTGTCTTAATTGATCCTGGCTTCCGCATCATGTATTATTTTGTCTTACATTTGGTATCAGAGCAAGTTTAGTGCCTCCGCCTTGTTTTGTTATATTTTGGTGTATTTTCGGTGAATTTTTGGTGTGTTTTTCGGCATTTTGGAGATGAACAGTAATTCGGTTTTTTGAGGCCAAGAGAAAAACTCCTAAATTCCGGGCAAATTCCGGCGACCCACCCCTTGATTTTGGACCCATACGGTCGCACCGCCATGAGGAACATTAGCCATGAGTTTTTTGGGCATATCGGTGTTCGCCGGAGGCTAATCGGGCGGCGGAAGTACCGGTGGTTGAAGGAATTGTGTTTTGGGAAATTTTCGTCTGATTTTGGGGCCAATTTTTGCTCATTTTCGCCGAAACTTGGACCCGTGTGATCGTGCCGGCATGCTCTTCAAAACCCATTATTTATTTCTGTCTGGGATGGGCTGCCGGAGAAGAAACGGCGGCGAAAGCGCGGCGGAAAACGGCGAAAAACCGACAAAAAGCTTCTGTTCGCGCGAGGAAGAAGGCGCGTGGAGCCCACGCGCGTGCTGCGGTTGCAGGCGCGTGGAATCCACGCGCCACGCGCTCTCACGCGCGCGGCAACCATTTCGCGCGTGGGATCCACGCTCGCGGCAGTTGCCAGGCGTTGCACGCCCCTGCGCGTTGAACCGCGCGCGTGTAGGGCACGCGCCCCCGCGAATTCTGGCGCGTGCTCCGCACGCGCCTGTCGTCCCCTCTTCCGCGGCTTCTATTTACGCTTTTGCCTCAAATTTTTCATGTTTTTGCAATCTTGCCCTTGGCCAATTTATTTATTTACTGTTCTGCCCTTGATGTATTTATTTATTATGTCATTTCATGCATTTTTATGAATATTTTATGCATGAAATTAAATGTCCAATGTTCCATATATTTAATTAATTAGGGAGTGGCCACAGCATCTTTAATTGATTAAATTATATATTAAAAGCCTCTGGATCATATTTAGAAATGGACATTGATTGTAATTAATTATATTAATATGATGAATTTTATCCCACAGGAATTTTCATTATATTAATATGATTAATTAGGATGAAATATCATATTATTTTTCTTAATTTACCCACAGGGGATTAAGAAAAGGCATATAATATGGTAGTTTCTTCATGAAGTAATTATGAATCTATTTAAATTAAAAACTTAGCCCACAGGTAGTTTTTATGTTATGTGATTCATATTATGACATGTTTACATTGGTAAAACATGATTTATTTATATTTGCCTCAAATTTTGTGACATAAGCATGATTATTTGATATGCGGTTTCGCAACCCGTGAATTTTCTGAATTTAAGTTTGATGTTCCCATACCGAATGGTGAAAACTATAAAGTTTGGAAGGAGTCGATTCTTCTTCAATTGGGTGGATGGACATTGACTATGCTATAAGGAAAGACGAACCACCTGCTCCTACTGATTCGAGCACTCCAGCTGAGATAGCTCTTTATAACCAATGGGAGCGGTCCAACCGCGTTTGTGCCATGTTTATAAGAGCTAAGATATCTCCAAGTATTCGTGGTTCAGTTGCTCAGCATAGCAATGCTAAGGCTTTATTGGAGGCCATAGATGCGCAGTTTGAAAGTTCTAAGAAGGCGCATGCCATGACCCTAATTATGAAGTTTTCATCATTGAATTTCACTAATGTTAGAGGTGTGCGTGAGCACATCATGCAAATGAGGAACATTGCAGCTCAGCTTAAGAACCTTGAGGTTGAGATATCTGAATCCTTTCTTGTGTATTATATTCTGAACACTCTCCCACAACAGTATGCACCTTTCAAGATCTCTTATAACACACATAAGAATAAATGGTCAATTAATGAACTCATGACCATGTGTGTTCAAGAGGAAGAAAGACTGGTTATGGAATTGGGAGAAAGTGCTCATTTGGCAACACAAGGAAAGAATAAGGGCTATGGCAAGCATAAGGGAAAAGGTAAAATACCTCCCCAAGCTGACATTAAGAAAGAATCCAAATGTTTCTTCTGTAAACAGAAGGGGCATATAAGGAAGGATTGTGTCAAATTTAAGGCATCGCTCGAGAAGAAAGGTAATCCAATCTCTTGTGTTTGTTATGAATCTAATATGACTGATGTAAGTCACAACACTTGGTGGATTGATTCTGGATCTACAATCCATATTTCGAATTCCTTGCAAGGTTTTCAAAACCACAGGGAAGCCGGTGGGAAGTGAACAAAGCATCTATTCAGAAACAAGATGCGTTCGCATGTGGAAGCTATTGGGACATATAGACTAGTTCTCAATAGTGGTTTTGTTTTAAATTTGGAAAAGACCTTTTATGTTCCTAGTTTTTCTAGAAACTTAATTTCAGTTTCAAGACTTGTACCTTTGGGATACTCTTTTAATTTTTCAGATTCAAACTTATGTTTATCATTTAAATCTGAAATTGTCGGGAGTGGTACTTTGTCTGATGGTCTTTTTCGAATAAATTTACAAGACAATGCCTATTATGATGCGATGCATGTTCATGATAAAGCTGGTATGAAACGATGTGTTGTGAAAGAACATTCCTCTATGTTGTGGCATCGGAGATTGGGACATATCTCCATAGAAAGAATTAAGCGATTAGTAAATGATGGAGTACTTGGTACTTTATTTTACTGATTGTGATACTTGTGTGGACTGCATAAAGGGAAAGCAGACTAACAAGTCAAAGAAATGTGCCAAGAGGAGTACAAAAATATTAGAAATCATACATACGGATATTTGTAGTCCGGATATGGACTCATGTGGTTAGAAATACTTCATCTCTTTCATTGATGATTACTCACGTTACATGTATCTCTATTTGATTCATAATAAGTATGAAGCATTAGATGCCTTTAAGGTATTTAAGGCGGAAGTAGAGAAACAATGCGGTAAGCAATTTAAGATCGTGAGATTAGATAGAGGTGGAGAATTCTATGGTAGATACACTGAAGATGGACAAGCACCTGGTCCATTTGCAAGGTTTCTTCAAGAGCATGGGATAGTTGCCCAATATACTATGCCTAGTTCTCCGGACCAAAATGGCGTAGCGGAAAGAAGAAACCGGACCTTATTGGACATGGTGCGTAGTATGCTTAGCAGCTCCAAACTTCCTAAATCCTTGTGGACCGAAGCACTTAAGACGGCAGTGTATATATTAAACCGAGTTCCGACCAAGGCTGTCCCAAAGACACCTTTTGAGTTATTTAAAGGTTGGAAACCGAGTTTGCATCATGTGCGCATTTGGGGATGCCCGTCTGAAGTGAGAGTTTACAATCCACAAGAAAAGAAGTTGGACCCGAGGACCATAAGTGGGTATTTCATTGGATATGCCGAAAGGTCTAAGGGATACAGGTTTTATTGTCCATCTCACACCACTAGGATTGTGGAATCAAGAAATGCTAAATTTCTTGAAAATGACTTGATCAGTGGGAGCGATCGATCGAAGGATCTTGATCCTAAGAAAGATCATTCAGACACTCAATCTTCCACCTCAAGTTTAGGGTTGGTTGTTGCTTATAATGCCCCTTCAGTTCAGCCGGCTATTGAACAACCAATCGTTGAAGTTCCACAACCTGCTGACATTTATCTAGTAGATCCAGTTGTTCAGCAATTACCAGAAACTGTTGAACAACCAATTGAACAACACGCTCCTCAAGAGAATGTTGATGCAACATTGAGAAGATCTTCTAGAATAAAGAAATCGGCTATTCCTAGTGATTATATTGTGTATTTACAAGAGTTTGACTACAATATTGGAGCTGAGAATGATCCTGAAACGTTTTCACAAGCCATGGATAGTGATAAATCCAATTTGTGGTACAATGCCATGAAGGAAGAGATGAGTTCTATGGCATCTAATAAAGTCTGGGATTTGGTTGAGTTACCTGATGGTGCGAAGGCCATTGGTTGTAAATGGGTCTTCAAAACTAAGAAGGATTCATTGGGTAACATTGAAAGATATAAAGCTAGACTTGTTGCCAAAGGATTCACTCAAAAGGAAGGAATCGATTACACTTTGAGACTTTTCTCTCTATCTAAGAAAGATTCTCTTCGTATTGTTTTGGCATTGGTTGCCCATTTTGATATGGAATTACATCGATGGATGTGAAAACGGCGTTCCTCAATGGAGAACTAGAGGAGGAGGTTTACATGAAACAACCCAAGGATTCTCCTCTAGTAAAGGTGAGCATTTGGTGTGCAAGCTTAAGAAATCTATATATGGATTGAAACAAGCATCCCGCCAATGGTACTTAAGGTTCCATAAAGTCATCTCTTCATTCGGTTTTGTAGAGAATGTCATGGATCAATGTATATACCAGAAGGTTAGTGGGAGCAAAATTTGTTTCCTTGTGCTGTATGTGGATGATATACTACTTGCAACCAATGATAAGGGGTTGCTACATGAGGTGAAATAATTTCTCTCTAAGAGTTTTGACATGAAGGATATGGGTGAGGCATCTTATGTCATTGGTATTAAGATCCATAGAGATAGATCTCGAGGCATTTTAGGACTATCTCAAGAAACCTATATCAATAAAGTCCTAGAGAGATTTCGGATGAAAGATTGTTCACCAAGTATAGCACCCATTGTGAAGGGTGACAGTTCAATTTGAACCAATGCCCGAAGAACGATCTAGAAAGGGAACAAATGTACAACATTCCATATGCTTCTGCTGTTGGAAGCTTGATGTATGCTCAGGTTTGCACTCGACCTGACATCGCTTTTGTTGTGGGAATGTTGGGAAGATATCAGAGTAATCCAGGTTTAGACCACTGGAGAGCTGCAAAGAAAGTGATGAGATACCTTCAAGGTACCAAAGACTATATGCTTATGTATAGACGGACTAACAACCTGGAAGATGCGGACTTCGCGGGTTGCGTTGATTCACGAAAATCAACATCTGGATACATTTTCATGTTAGCTGGCGGAGCCGTGTCATGGAGAAGTGCCAAGTAGACTTTGACTGCTACTTCCACTATGGAGGCTGAGTTCGTTTCTTGTTTTGAGGCTACCTTGCATGGTGTATGGTTGAAGAGTTTCATTGCTGGGCTTAGAATTGTTGATTCAATTTCTAGGCCATTAAGAATATATTGGGACAATTCAGCTGCGGTTTTTATGGCTAAAAATGCCAAAAGTGGCAGTCGAAGTAAGCATATCGACATTAAGTATTTAGCCATAAAAGAACGTGTTAAGGAGAATAAAGTGGTTATTGAACACGTTAACACTGAATTGATGATAGCCGATCTTTTAACTAAAGGCATGCCACCAATGAAGTATAAGGATCATGTAACTAGTATGGGAATAGGTCCCATCATGTAATTTGTCGTCATATGTACGATTTTTGTTATATGAAACTCTTATTCAGTTGTAATGTTGATTCTCAATTTTTGTGTACACATTTTGTTGTTTATGAGAATAATATTTATCCTTGGTTTTGGAATAAACATGGGGTTTATTCATTAAGATATGTTGTCACATATTGGCTGACATTAAAGAAATGAGATGCATTGTGATACATGGAAGATATTACTCACTCTTAGAGGACATGTCGCCATGATTCATGTGTTTTGTTTCTTTTCTTTAAGCATAAAGTTTTCATGGAATTAGTTGGATAATCCGTATGATGAAAATGATGGGATCAAGTGGGAGAATGTTATTTATTTTTGTGATCCCACATTTTAGACCCAAATTTTCTCTTAAAGTTGCGACTGTTCAACATGAAGTTCTTCCACGCTTCGTACCCTTTCGTGACAACCGCCCGTCTTGATGGGAGACTGTGTATAAATAGGAACGTACGTTCATTTTTGACGGGTGATGACAAGGTCTAACTCAAACTCTCTCATTCGAATACACCATCGATGAGAGTGAATTGGTTAGTAGCGTGTCCCCAATTTTCTTTGATTTCAGGTTTTTCTGACGAACTCGAACTAGAACAATGGTTGGAGGTTTGTCTTAATTGATCCTAGCTTCCGCATCATGTATTATTTTGTCTTACAGGCCTCGCTCAAGCCAGATTTGAGCAATGGCAATTTGCAAAGTTGATGTGGTACATACGCTTACTCATCTCTCTCTTTCACTGCGTTGTGCGCGTGTAGGGCATTTGTTCATTATGGTGTTCCACTTGTATGGAGTGGGCAGCTTCATGGTGGTCCCAACCATTGTTGATGTCACCATGCTCACCCTTGCTTAGGTGAGGTCCAATGAGGCCTCACCCATATTAGATCTAGTGAGGCCAACCCTCGCGTAGGCTAGGTGTCACGCCCCAAACCCCGAGATACGCGCACATCCCACTGCGGTCGATCAAATATGCGACATCCCAGGATATGTCGCCGACCCATTCATTTATTTACTCATGCGGAAGCGAAACAAATCCCCTAACAACATTTAACTTGGGATAGAAAAGCAGGCAATCAATCACAATACCAAACACTCATTTACAAACACAAAGGGTTTAAATACAACACTGGATTGTCTACAAACTAGACTAGCTCGACAAAAAGGGGGATTATCCTAAAACCAACTGGCATGACACATTCTCCAATCCTTATGACTTCACATCTTCAACTCCTCAAGGTCAACCAAAGCTATCTAGCCGCTCCGTCCACCAGGGACCTGAAATTGTAATCCCCAAACCGGGATGAGACAATATCTCAGCAAGTTCAACCCCCTAAACCCTATTAGAAAGAAAATACCCCCCGGGTGGCCTAGCCACATCACACAGGAGACTTACCTCGCATTAGCCTTCATTTGCAGGTTAGCACAATTTATATAATTCAACCACGTACAATTATAATAACCAAACAACCATGGAACAATTACATCATCAGAACAATTCAACCACTTGGATCGTCTTAACGATCAATCGACTTAGCCGATTACATGTCATTCTAGCAAATCAATCATTACTCTCAATCACGGCCCCACTCGGCCAATTTTTGAATTAGTGGCATCACGGCCCCACTCGGCACAACCTTTAAAAGGTAGTAGATCTCGGCCCAATGGGCACGACCTCTAATAGGTGGTAATTCACGGCCCGATTGGGCGTGACCTTTATCAGGTGGCAATTCACGGCCCCACTGGGCGCGACTTTTATTAGGTGGCAATTCACGGCCCCATTGGGCGCGACCTTTATCAGGTGGCAATTCACGGCCTCAACCTTTATCAGGTGGCAATTCACGGCCTCATTGGGCGCGACCTTTATCAAGTGGCAATTCACGGCCCCACTGGGCGTGACCTCTAATAGGTGGTTAATCACGGCCAATCTCCCATAAATTTCGACACTTGGGACTTTATAAAAAGAATCCCTATTTATTGCAATCACACTCCATTTGCCACAATCAATCATCATATTCAAATTCTAAATACACAGCAGCGATCAGCACGAAATTCTGAGACAATAAGGTCCCGACGAAATTTTCGGAATTTAATAAATAATTAAATTTATTCCGAAAATTAATTAAATAATAATATCCATTTTTTTTTCGCAATCCACACTCAATTTATAATATCCAATCATCAATTTCAAAATTCGAATACACAGCGGTGATCGGCACGAAATTCGAGCAACAATGGGGTCGAAAATAATTTTTCCATTTTTTTTTAAAATAATAATATTTTAATAATTTCGGATTATAATATAATATTATAATTTCCAGAATTTTGAAGCAATTAAATAATTCTAAATTAAAATCCTATTATGTCCCATCAAAGTTTATTATTAAATAAACTCTCTTAGCCTTTAATTAAGCATACTTTAAATTAAGCAAGCATCTTAATCTAATTCACAATTAAATAAACTAAACTAATCACCTAAACTTACTTAACTTAGGCTAAACACACTTAAGACATCATTAACCATCTAATTAAGGTTTAGTGAGCTAAGCTCACCGGATTAACGAACCGAGCGGACCAAAACGACGGGGACGACGTGAGGATCGACTTTCCTCAAGGTGGGCCAAGCATCCGAGCTCGGGAAGGCGGCCAAAGCGGGCCTAACATCCGTTGAAATACCCATTTTTCTTGGCTGTTGGTTGAGGCCGAGAAGGGGCGGATCCGGGCTCGATCGAGCGGAGGAACGGCGGAGGAGAGGGACGGCTGCAGCTTGGCGGGCGAGGCGGCGACTCCGGCGGGACTCCCGGCGACCCTAGCGATGGCGGCAACGGCTTGACGGAGGGCGACGGCGGCGGTCCAGGTGAGGCGCGCGCGGGGCAACGCACGGGCGCGCGGGTGCGAGGCGACACGCGGCGGCGGCGAGCTCCGGCGATGGGCGTGCGGCGTCGAGCGGGCAGGCGGAGGGCGGCCGGTTGGGCGTGTGGCTGGCCTGGCCGGTCGCGCATCCTCCCCCCCCCCTTCTCTCTCTTCTCAAGGTTGAAGAAGAAGTTGGTTTAATCTCCCCCCTCCACTTGTCAAATTCTTCTTCAATTTAGCCAACCACCATGACATAGGGTGATGTCATCTTCCACTAAAATTCAAATCCTCCACAACTATCTTCAATGGGTCCATTTTATTTTTCCGCCGAGGCATGAAACTTTGTACATCAATTTCTTCAATTCCAATCAATTCTCTTCCAATTGAGTCCAATTGAAGTCCATAAAATTAATCCGATGTCACCACACTTCAATTCACATCTTCACTTGTCTATAGAACCAACTTAAGTCCTAAAAGCAAGACCAAAGGCGAGCCTACTAATTTCTCGAGCCAAATTAGCCATTCTCTGATTATTTTGCTGAAAACTCGGCTTGCATGAAAAATCTTCCGAAGATGAGTTAATATTCCTAAAATGATTTGTGACACACCAGACTTCCAATTTCTGAATTCGATCTCAATTCCATGGTTAATTTCACTTTGGCACGATACTAGCGTAGCCCAACCTACCGGGTAGCCTTTAGAAATTTTCATGCATTTGACCTGTGGTTGATTATCTCAAGCCACAATGTACATCTTTGAAATATTGGCGACTTTCGGTTGTCGGGGTAATCTCAAGGTTTCAAATACAAACACAGGGTACCCAATCGATAGAAAAGTCGGTCCAGTGCCGATCGACAAGAATTGTGCGATCTGGTGGAATCACCCACACCTGATCACATGCCTCTGTTGAGTCGACCTATCTCCGATCTCTAATCGATTTTTAATTGTGCCGTAATGACCATTGCAAATTAGCTTGGTCGAAAATCGCTTCCTGGTCAAATTCTCGAGTCTGATGCATTAAAATTTCTTAACGGCTTCACCTGATGGATTAGTTTTCACATAAGTGGCCGACTCAAGGAAAGGAACTATATGCATGCCAACGAAATGCCCGTCTCAATTTATTGAAAATAGAATTGGAAAATCGGGATGTCACAACTCTTCCCCTCTTATAAAAATTTCGTCCTCAAAATTTAAACATTTATCAATTCTTAAACAAAATGTGAGGGTATAGTCGTCTCATGTAGTCTTCTCTTTCTCAGGTTGCTCCTTCTGTACCAATGCTGCCAGATCACTGCTATCTTGCCCAAACCACTTCGGATTCAAAATGTTAAACACTTGTCCACTTAAAATTCCAAAGGTCTTCAACACAAAATCTGCAAAGCTAAACTGGCGATTCTG
This sequence comes from Eucalyptus virginea, assembly GCA_014182375.1. NCBI lineage: Eukaryota > Viridiplantae > Streptophyta > Magnoliopsida > Myrtales > Myrtaceae > Eucalyptus > Eucalyptus virginea. The sequence goes on along the minus strand of CM024521.1, from coordinate 11,810,002 downwards.
AGCAGTCTCTAAACTGTCTCTGATAATTGCAATTGAATCATTGATTTGTGACCCAACTCTAGACCTGCGATTTTCTGATCTCTGATCTCATCTCAATCGACTGAAATTCTATACACTCTGCTCTACACTGATTAAAAAGAAACTATCTGACTGATCTACTAAAACTGGGAATCTCTGGTCAAGGTCTGATATAACTCTGACACTGATCACAGCAACTGCAATCACTGACTACTATACTGACCCCGGCCTATGATCTTTCTTTCCCTGACTTCGTCTCAACAATTGAAATTCTGCACTCTCTGCTATGCACTGCTTAAGAAAGAACCATCTGAAAGCTCTGCCAACTTGGAACATCTGATCTAGATTTGAAATACAATTCATCCCTAGCGCTCCATACAGATGATTTATATGATATCCACACACTTCGGTATGCCTATTCTAATCGAAATCTTTTCGTGCTGCACTAAGGCGAGCTGACACTGCTAATTTGTCAATCACAACCTCATAAGGAATCAATACTCTTCCCGACTCCTTAATAAGCCTATCATAACATTCCATTATGCTATACTTCCATTCCCACACAAGACTCTCTCAAGTGCTTGAAAAAGCTTTCCTGGCTTACATTACCAAATTCTCACTTACTAATACATCCAACATTTACAACTTGTTCGACGATATCTATCTTCATACCGATCTACCAATCCCAATGATGTAGATTCTGACTCATCTTCGTACTGTCTGGACAACGCTGAAGTTGCTATGATGAGCTTCCCATAAGATCTCTTCTTTAATCTTTGTATCGTCAATTACACACAATCGCCCTCAGAACTTTACTGTTCTGTCTCCAGAAATCTGAAACTCAACCTCTCTCTCATCTGCATTCTCTTATAGAGTTTTCTGAATTTCTAAATCTGTCCACTGAAGCGATTTTATTCTGATATGAACTTTCGGCTCAATTCTGAGGGTAGTCATAAGATTCAAAAGGTGGCCTACCTTAGATTTGAAAACCGCATTTCGAACTTTCTCAAATAAGATCTAATCCTTGAGTACCAACTGTGCAACTAAGGACTCTCGACTCAGTGCATATATAACTTTGCTCACCTTTCCAAAGTGATACGAAATATCATAATCATAGTCCTTAATGAGTTCCATCCAGCGATGCTATCTCATTTTCAAATCCTGAGGTCTTAACTGATGGGACGCGCATGCAATAACCCTATCATGCTGCATCAACAAGCAACCCAATCTTTTAAACGACGCAGCACTGCATATCTTATAACTTCCAGGACCAGATGGAATGGTCAGCACAGGTACGGTAGTTAGCTTCTACTTAAGCTCTTGGAAACTACACTCGCACTTACCTATCCACACGAACTTTTCTTCCTTTTTCAGAATTCTTGTCAACGACGATGCTAACATTGAAAACATTTCTACTAACCATCTGTAATACCTTGCAAACCCAAAAACTTCTGATCTCTGTCCACTACGGTCAATCTTGGCCAACTGATCACTGCTTTAATTTTGGACGGGGTCTACGGAGATTTCTTTGCCTGAAATCACGTGACCTAGGAACGCAATACGAGTCATCCGAAACTTGCATCTGCTAAGCTTATTTTAAAATCCAAAAGCACTCAAGGTCTGAAGTATCATCCCTAAATGTCTCTCGTGCTCCTCAGCACTCTTTGAACACACTAGGGTAACTTCAATGAACAAGATCACAATTGATTCGAGTACCCTTAAACATTCTGCTCATTAGACCTAGACAAACAGTTAAGGTGTCCATCAAACCACACGGTATTACTGTGAACTCATAACTGCTGTATCGAGCGCGAGATGTTAACTTCGATATGTCTTTCTTCCTGATCCTCAACTGATGATACCATAACCTCAAGTCGATCTTTAAGAATATCAATGTACAAACGCAACGAATCAACTTTCGTCTTCACTAATAGAATGGTGCTCCCCAAGGCGATACACTAGAACGTATGAATCCCCTATTCAACACTTCCTACATCTGCACCTTCAGTTCTTTTAACTCGGGTAACACCATCCGGTAAGGAGCCTTAGGGACTGGCTCTGTTCCGGGTGCTAATTCAATCACGAACTCCATTTCTCTTTCTGACAGCAAACCTGACAATTCTCTAGAAAATACCTTAGAAAACTCCTGTACCACGATTATGATCTCCATATTCGGCCCCTCAACTGACGCATCAACTACAGTTGCCATGTAGATTCGATAACCAACAACCAGAATCAGGTCATCTTCAGTGACGGATAACAAGGATTGAAGTTCCTCTTCAACTTTTAGTGATTCAAAACTTTCGCACGCTAACTGAACAAGTTGAATTATATCACTGCCACGATTCATAACAGCAGAAAGCTCCTCGAGCCAAACCTTTTCATAAATGACTTCCAAGTCATACATAAGCAAACCTATCAGGTACAACTATAGTTAGAGACTCATCTTCCTATTACTTTATTACAATAACGGAATCTCCACAACCTTCACTGAAAATTCTGCTGCACTACTCTGATAAAAAAAATATCTCAAAAACATTCTTCCCTTGATCGATGCTTGGTCTACCCATTCATGCTCTTTTAGCCATTCTAGTGGCGTCCTATCTGCAGTAACGGTACTTACGCTCTCTTGGACTTACGCGGACAGTTCCTAACCTGACGGCCATGCCAGCCACATTCAAATCATGCTCTCTTTTCACTCTAACACTGGGCTGACTCACACTCTTTTTTCCACAACTCGGCACACAATCGGTGAGTCCTCTACCTCCCATAAAGTGACATCATGCACCCTTCCTTGCACTAGAGTCTGTTCCAAGTACCCCATTATATGTCCCGAAGCATGCTTCTTCTGTTCTATCTTATCAACGACGGTGACAGAAATAGTTGTGATTCCATCTGTCTATACAGATAATCTTTGATCAAATGGCCTTATTGGCGACACCTATAACAAGTCCTTTCCCTCTTACAACACGGGACAGATCCATGTCCTTTCCTACAGACACGACACACATCGATCGAGATGAGCACTGACTTTTCAATTTTACTCTTCCGGTTGGGTGAAACAGGGCACCTTTCTTCTGACATCGGCCTTTCTCCCCAATTGATTCTCATCTCTGTCTAAACTGAACCATGACTCAGATACAGCGGCTTGATCCTCGATCACAACTCCAGATTGGGTCTCAATAGGCGCGGTAACAATAACGGTCACAACACTGGCAGCGGTAGAAACAACGGCAACAGCAATGGCTCGATCCCGAGCTTACTGACCCAACAAGCTTCCAAGGAACACTAGCGCCTGAACGATCCCAATGAACCTAAGATCGTTCGGTGCTGCTACATTCTAAGTACCGACTTGTGGCGGTACTCTCACACTCGCGCTGGTCTAAGCCTGCGCTCTACCTCAGGTACCGACTCTTGTCAGCATCCTACCCCGAGGTATAGGTCCTACCGACCTTCTCCAAGGAGTCCTCCACTCCTAGTCACTCATCCTATAGGCTCTTTATCGACGCCTGTTTTCGATTCCAACCTCAGGTTAAAATTTGAGTGACCCCACAAATAAGCTACCAAGCAGCTATCAACCATATGCATCAACATATTAAAAGCCTTTCCTACTAACTATCCCATGACTCATCGCACCTTATCACTCCATACACAGACCATGCTCTCATATCACTTAAACGGGGATGTCACGCCCCGAACCCCGAGATACGCGCACATCCCACTGCGGTCGATCAAATATGCGACATCCCAGGATATGTCGCCGACCCATTCATTTATTTACGCATGCGGAAGCGAAACAAATCCCCTGACAACATTTAACTTGGGATAGAAAAGCAGGCAATCAATCACAATACCAAACACTCATTTACAAACACAAAGGGTTTAAATATAGCACTGGATTGTCTACAAACTAGACCAGCTTGACAAAAAGGGGGATTATCCTAAAACCAACTGGCATGACACATTCTCCAATCCTTATGACTTCACCTCTTCAACTCCTCAAGGTCAACCAAAGCTATCTAGCCGCTCCGTCCACCAGGGACCTGAAATTGTAATCCCCAAACCGGGATGAGACAATGTCTTAGCAAGTTCAACCCCCTAAACCCCTATTAGAAAGAAAATATCCCCCAGGTGGCCTAGCCACATCACATAGGAGACTTACCTCACATTAGCCTTCATCTGCAGGTTAGCACAATTTATATAATTCAATCACGTACAATTATAATAACCAAACAACCATGGCACAATTACATCATCAGAACAATTCAACAACTTGGATCGTCTTAACGATCAATCGACTTAGCCGATTACATGTCATTCTAGCAAATCAATCATTGCTTTCAATCACGGCCCCACTCGGCCAATTTTTGAATTAGTGGCATCACGGCCCCACTCGGCACAACCTTTAAAAGGTGGTAGATCCCGGCCCGATGGGCACGACCTCTAATAAGTGGTAATTCCCGATCCGGTTGGGCGCGACCTTTATCAGGTGGCAATTCACGGCCCCACTGGGCGCGACCCTTATCAGGTGGCAATTCACGGCCCCACTGGGTGCGACCTTTATCAGGTGGAAATTCACGGCTCCACTGGGCACGACCTCTAATAGGTGGTTAATCACGGTCAATCTCCCATAAATTTCGACGCTTATTTATTGCAATCACACTCCATTTGCCACAATCAATCATCAAATTCAAATTCTAAATACACAGCAGCGATCAGTACGAAATTCTGAGACAATAAGGTCCCGACGAAATTTTCGAATTTAATAAATAATTAAATTTATTCCGAAAATTAATTAAATAATAATATCCATTTTTTTTCGTAATCCACACTCAATTTATAATATCCAATCATCAATTTGAAAATCCAAATACACAGCAGTGAACGGCACGAAATTCTAAGCAACAGGGGTCAAAAATAATTTTTCCGTTTTTTTTAAAATAATAATATTTTAATAATTTCGGATTATAATATAATATTATAATTTCCAGAATTTCGAAGCAATTAAATAATTCTAAATTAAAATCCTATTATGTCCCATCAAATTTTATTATTAAATAAACTCTCTTAGCCTCCGTTCGTTTCGCGGAAAATATTATGTTTCCGAAAACATTTTCCCTGGAAGCCATTTTCCGGAAAATGATTCTATTTTCCTATTGCTCGCCAAAATCTAAAATTTGAGTGGAAAATATTTTCCACTATTCGTTAGCTCATTTAATTGTTTGGAAAAAATTATCAAAAATTGAATTTTAATATTTTTAATTGACCAAAAAATTTATTTTATTTATTTATATTTTTTTAAAAAATGATTTTTTTAATTATTTATATTTTTAAAATAGAAATTTTTATTATTCATTATTTCTTTTTCTTTTCCTTCTTCCTTCCTCCTCCTTTGTCTGCCGTCACCTCCTTCCTCCTTCTTCTTCCTCCTTCCGCCGCCGCCGCCACCTCCTTCCCGCTGACGATGGCCGGCCGCCTAGCGGCCGACCAAGACCCGGTGGCCGATCCGGCGAGCTCGACGCTCGGCCGATCTCACCCGAGCTTGCCGGATCTCGCGACGAGCTCGAGCTCACCGGATCGGGAGCCCGAGCTCTACCGCTAGATCCGGCGAGCCGCGAGCTCCGCCGCCAGATACGGCGAGCTCGAGGCTCGGCCGATCTCACCCGAGCTCGCCGGATCTAGCGATAGAACTCGAGCTCGCCCGGATCGGGAGCCCGAGCTCTGCCGCTAGATCCGGTGAGCCGCAAGCTCCGCCGCTAGATCCGACGAGCTCACGGCTCGCCACCGCCTCCCGCGAGCCTCCGCGCCGCGTGCTTCCTCTTGAGCCGGATCCTCCCGAGCGGCTTCGAGCCGCCGCCGGGGAAGTGGAGCGCGGCGGCGGCGCGCCCGGCCGGAGCAGGCGGGCGGGAGCGGCCGGGAGGGCGGAGGCGATCCCGAGAAGGACGTCGTCGAACCCATTGCAGCAGGGAGAGCAAGAGAGAGAGAGAGAACGAAAACTGAAGGAAGGAAAAAGCAGTGTGAGCGCAAGAGCTCGTGCGAGAGGCCGGGAAAATGATTTCCTCTTTTCAAAAGAGGAAATCATTTTCCATGGTTTCAAGAGGGAATTTTCCGTTGACCGGAAAATGTTTTCTTTGACCGTGTATTTTCCGCCACCCGAACACCGGAAATTTCGGAAAATATTTTCCTGGAAGTTATTTTCCGCGAAACGAACGGAGCCTTAGCCTTTAATTAAGCATACTTTAAATTAAACAAGCATCTTAATCTAATTCACAATTAAATAAACTAAACTAATCACCTAAACTTACTTAACTTAGGCTAAGCACACTTAGGACATCATTAATCGTCTAATCAAGGTTTAGTGAGCTAAACTCACCGGATTAACGAACCGAGCGGACCAAAACGATGGGGATGACGCGAGGATCGACTTTCCTCAAGGCGGGCCAAGCATCCGAGCTCGGGAAGGCGGCCAAAGCGGGCCTAACATCCGCTGAAATACCCATTTTTCTTGGTTGTTGGTTGAGGCCTAGAAGGGGCGGATCCGGGCTCGATCGAGCGGGGAACGGCGGAGGAGAGGGGCGGCTGCAGCTTGGCGGGCGAGGCAGCGACTCCGGCGGGACTCTTGGTGACCCTAGCGATGGCGGCAACGGCTTGACGGAGGGCGACGGCGGCGGTCCAGGTGAGGCGCGCGCGGGCAACGCACGGGGCGTGGGTGCGAGGCGACACGCAGCGGCGGCGAGCTCCGGCGATGGGCGTGCGGCGTCGAGTGGGCGGGCGAGGGCGGCCGGTCGGGCGTGTGGCTGGCCCGCTTGGCCGGTCGCGCATCCTCCCCCCTTTTCTCTCTCTTCTCAAGGTTGAAGAAGAAGTTGGTTTAATCTCCCCCTCCACTTGTCAAATTCTTCTTCAATTTAGCCAACCACCATGACATAGGGTGATGTCATCTTCCACTAAAATTCAAATCCTCCACAACTATCTTCAATGGGTCCATTTTATTTTTCCGCCGAGGCATGAAACTTTGTACATCAATTTCTTCAATTCCAATCAATTCTCTTTGCGAGTGCAGGTGTCCGGGACGATGCCGCCGGTGTTCGGGCGAAGACAGTGGCGCGCTCGGGGCTTGCTGAATTGAGTCCAATTGAAGTCTATAAAATTAATCCGATGTCACCACACTTCAATTCACATCTTCACTTGTCTATAGAACCAACTTAAGTCCTAAAAGCAAGACCAAAGGCGAGCCTACTAATTTCTCCTCCTTCCCTCTGAAGCCAAATTAGCCATTCTCTCGATTATTTTGCTGAAAAACTCTTTCTTCGCTTTCTTCACGCTTGCGGCTTCTCTAGCTTGCATGAAAAATCTTCTGAAGATGAGTTAATATTCCTAAAATGATTTGTGACACACCGTGATCCCATCTTCTTGCAGACTTTCTCAATTCTCACGTGTGCGGTGGAGAATTTTTTCTTTGCTTTCTCTAATGTGCGTTCGGATCAATGGAGAGAGAGAGACCATCCTTTGTGAATATTATCGACCACGAAGCTGCGTCTTGTTGCCCTTTTAGTCCCGATTTACATGAAATGCGATCTCATAAAATTAATCCGATGTCACCACACTTCAATTCACATCTTCACTTGTCTATAGAACCAACTTCCACAAATTAATTTCACTTTGGCACGATACTAGCGTGGCCCAACCTTAATTTCACTTTGGCACGGTAGCCTTTAGAAATTTTCATGCATTTGACCTGTGGTTGATCATCTCAAGCCACAATGTACATCTTTGAAATATTGGCGACTTTCGGTTGTCGGGGTAATCTCAAGGTTTCAAATACAAACACAGGGTACCCAATCGATAGAAAAGTCGGTCCAGTGCCGATCGACAAGAATTGTGCGATATGGTGGAATCACCCACACCTGATCACATGCCTCTGTCGAGTCGACCTATCTCCGATCTCTAATCGATTTTTAATTGTGCCGTAACGACCCTTGCAGATTAGCTCGTTCGAAAGATCGCTTCCTGGTCAAATTCTCGAATCTGATGCATTAGAATTTCTTAACGGCTTCACCTGATAGATTAGTTTTCACATGAGTGACCGACTCAAGGAAAGGAACTATATGCATACCAACGAAATGCCCGTCTCAATTTATTGAAAATAGAATTGGAAAATCGGGATGTCGCACTAGGGCAGCTTTGTCTTTGGCGGGCGACAGCAACCCTCACCTAGATGAGGCTAGCTCGCTCAACCATGGCCATTGGTTAGCCATCGCCTATGGCGAGTAGTCAATCACTGCCAAAAGGAGGAAGAAAAAAGGAAAAAAAAAGAAAATATAAAAAAAAATGTTAAAATATTATAAAAAGTCTACGTCAATATTGGCCATGCCATATACGATGGCTAGCATGCAGTTAGAGAATTCCAACCAAAGTTGGCTAGATTGACTCAATTGATAAATTAGCAAAATGTTTAAAACTCAGTTGGCAAAATTGAAAAGTTTAAGACTGAATTAGTAAAAATACAATAGGTTTTGGACTTCTTGGACAATTTTCCCTATGAGACATGCGTTGATGTTTTCTTGAAATCGAGCATGGTAGTGTATTTTTCTCTAGGTTCATTTGTAACATCATGCATGATATTGATATATGTCATTATCCATTTATTTGTGGCTAGCAATGTTTAAGTTTTGGTGAATGTTATTATATATATCAGCCATCACATCCAGACTTGATTTATAGCTAAAATATACTGTACAAAACCAATTTATATAGCTCAACATATGCATGCACTAAAATCATAACATTTGGCATTGCTTTATAGATTGATTTTTTTAGGCCTTTTCGAGGTATATTTTGATCTAATGAATTCAACTCGACTCAGCAGAAAGAAGGAATTAAAGAACGGGTGAAACAGCTTGTGGAGGAAGTAAAGCCAATGTTATCAGAAGAAGTCAATTCGCTAACCAAGTTAGAGTTGTTTGATAGAATGAGAAAATTGGGGTTGTACAACCTTTTTAATGATGAAATGAAAGAAGCTCTTGAACCAGTTGCATCCACCAACAATGACATTTTCAACATGGAAGATCATCTCTATGCTAATGCACTTCGGTTTAGTCTCCTTCGACAGCATGGCCATGTCGTTTCACAAGGAAAGTTCTAAATATTCTTCTGACATGTTATTATCAAAGCACAACACACATCAAATAATCAATGAAGATTACGATACAAAAGTTGTTCCTTCCATACCCGTCTTAATATCCTTAGAGTTACTTTTAATCAATTAATGGAGAGAATGCATGAAGAATTAGTTTAAATCATAGACATAAATTGGTCCAACTTATGTACAGACAAAACTTGACGTGAATTTCCAGCACGTTATTATTGTGATGGCAAGCCCCACCTGAAATCCATGATTTATGAAATCCTTTCTTGAGTAACCATTAGAAAGCTAGACACACATCGGCTTCGAAATCACTCGTTGAGATTACAATGGAATTCTTTCAGTGCACCTTACTGGAGAAGCGCGCAATTGACATGCCTAGATGTCTTAGCTCTTCGGAAAAAACCCTTATTGTTTCCAGACCAAGGACTATCAAAGAAAATGTAAATGTGGACTATACGGTGAAGAAAGTTTCGTCTGCAGAGAGGTAATATGAAATTGAATGCATACAAGCCACTCAAAATTCACGTCTTTTTTCACTGCTTTATAATAATATCTTTTAAGTAGTCAGTCATTGTACGTTCTAATATTCAGTAAATTCGAGTATGGTTAGCAGTATCAGCACTTGTTCTCGGTTCTGTCCTGTCGTAAATCCTTGGCTTTCAATTTGTGATCAGATGAATTAAGGAGTTTCAAAGAAGGAAGCGACGGGTTGAACGGAAGCAACTGCCAAGATGTTGAAGCTATAGTAGAGCTTCTTGAGGCATCACATCTGGCTTTGGAAGACGAAAACATTTTGAATGAAGCGAAAGCCTTTTCAACTGGGATTCTCCACCAGAGAGTCCCTGGTTTGGACGGTCTGCTCTTCAAACGTGCCGCCCATTATTTGGAGCTTCCGATGCACAGGAGGGTCCAGTGGTTCGACATCAAATGGCAAATTGACTTGTATGAGCAACAGGAGGACAAGCAAAGTAATTTGCTCGAGCTTGCCAAGCTCAATTTCAACACTGTCCAAGCCACACACCAAAGAGATCTTATAGAAATATCCAGGTAATTTTAACACGCTCGAACTCATTTAAGATTTATGTGGTCTAAATTCATCTTAAGAAATTGTACTTTGATGATATCTGTACCGGACATGATGTGTTTTTCATAGCTTTTGATTTTGATTAGTTGCTTCGGTAAGTTCAGGTGGTGGAGGGATCTTGGACTTCTTGAACATGTCGACTTCACGAGGGATCGGCTGGTCGAAAGTTTCTTGTGCGCCCTTGGACTCTCTCAGGAACCGCGGTTCAGCTCTCTTAGAAAATCTCTCACCAAGGTCATCATCTTGATACTGGTGATTGACGATGTCTACGACCTTTATGGTTCATTGAAGGAGCTAGAATGCTTCACCAGCGCCATTACCGGGTTGGCCACGATGCCTCTTAATCTCTTCCTTTCGTGTTTGTTTAGCTTATTTTCTCTAACTGGAAAGTCTGATGCTTTCAGATGGGACTCAGAGCAGATTCAACAGCTTCCCGACTGCATGAAGATCTGTTTCCAAGTGCTTCACGATGTTACATGTGAGAATGCTTATGATATTGGCAAGGATGAAGATTGGCATCGAGTGCTACCAAATCTTACGAAAGCCGTAAGCAAAAAACTGTCGGATTACTGCACGTCCATGCATATGTCACCGCAAGTAATTTACGTCCTTAGATAATTAATCATCTCCGATTGAATCTTCTTTTTCCCTTATTTTTCACAGTGGGCAGATTTTTGCAAAGCGTTACTTACTGAAGCAAAGTGGGACAATATCGGCCACATACCATCTTTGGAAGAGTACTTGAGCAATGCTTGGACATCATCTTCTGGACCACTGATCTTGTCTCATGCTTATTATTTTGTGGGACATATGAAATTGGAGGATGTAGAAGAGTTGCTAGAGAGAAACAAATATCTGATTTACAACGTGTCCATGATAATTCGACTCTGCAATGACCTGGGAACGTCTACTGTAATTATCAAACTTCTATGCAAATATTAATTCGACATGATGGACAAATTCTTAGCTTGCGGAATATAATTAACAAGTTAAATTGATTTATTTGTTTGATTAGGCTGAAAGAGATAGAGGAGATGCTCCATCCTCGGTGGTTTGCTACATGCGAGAAGCGAACGTGTCGGAGGACGTTGCACGGAAGCACATCAAGGAATTAATAAACCAAGCATGGAAAAGCATTAATGCTCATTGCTTCGGCAATGCCGAGTTGCCATTTCTCCAACCCTTCATTGATGTCGCCATGAATGCAGCTCGTGTTGCGCACATGCTTTACCAGTTTGGAGATGGGCTCGGCATCCAGGATGGAGACATTCGGCGGCAAATTCTATCTACCGTGATCCAGCCTCTTGCTCTCGACTGAGATATTAGCGCAAGTGTAATCACATAGCAAGTGTGTGAGCTGGACTAGCTGCTGCTGGTCAAAAGATTGAAGACTATATGCAAAGTGTATCTTAGGCTGAGCAATTATTCAGTTGCGTTTGCAATGTCAAATAATGCCGGAGCCTTCTGAGACAACATCAATTCTACAAAAGTGTTACCGATCTCACAGTTACTGATACTTTAGTAACTATACTGATACTACGGTAGCTGCGTGTTTTGAAGGGTGCCTACATTCATTGAATCAAGCAAGTCTTGGATACCTACACCCAACAATATTTATTTCTTATATTTTCAAGGTTTAGTAAAATGTCGTTTTAAATTTCTGGAGTCCTTATTTATGAGCCCTTTGTCTTCCCAAAGAGTCTTGTAATTGCTCATGCTTGGAGGGTTGCTTCAAGTTTGTCTATATAACATGTTATGATGAATAAGAATGCAGACTTATTTTGAATATTAGTTCGTTTAGCCTTTAGCTTGAGAATAAGAAGGATTTCTTATTGTGCTCTTATCTTTTAGATGGATTCTTATGAGTGGCAGGTGATGTTACGTCCCGACCCTCCGAACACGTGCCCAGCCCTGCTTGGTCGATATAATAGCGATGTTTCATGACGCATTGCTAACCCATTCATTTTTGTGATAATTCCCCACAATCACCAATCACATTAAAATTTCACAATTTGGTACTCAAATAAATAAACAGAGAGTACCATTGCAATCAGCACAAAATTTCGGTCGTCGGCTATCCTAGCTTAATTTCCGGAAAATAAATAAATAATTAAATAATTACGGAAAATAATAAATAATTGCGATAAATTCAACTTATGCCTGTAACACCTAATTGGAAGCCGAGACGAGCCTGAAAAATTACCGAGACTCGTTCAATAAATACTAGGACCTATTTCCTTGCTAGCTACACTATCCATTTGCCTAACATGCATCATTAAGTCTCCAATTTAATTACTCTAATCTAATCTATCCATCTAATTGCACTTAATTAAATCTAATCAATCCCTAAGCATCATTAACCAACTAATAAAGGATTAGTGAGCAAAACTCACTTGATTAAAAGCGGAGACCGAATCACCGCGACGGCGGCCGAACTTGGGCTCGCGACGACATCGACGAGCTAGGACTGAGCCCAAAGGCCTTGCAAGCCCAGAGAAAATTACTAGGCTTGGACTTGGCTGCGGTTGGGCCTTCTTCGCAGGCTGGACCACGCTGAACTGGGCTTGAAGAAAACGCGTGTTTTCAGTGGACTTGCTGGAATTGGGCCTCAAAAACTGGGCTTGCGAAATGGGCTGCTGGAGATGGGTCGATTCTGGCCTGACTTGCGGCCCAAATGGGCTGAGCTGCTGCAAACCGAAGCAGCAACGGAGAAGCTGGCGTCTTCGGCTTCGCTGCTGGGGTCAATCGACTTTGCTTGGTTGACCGTCGAAGACGCGTGGACGAAGGGCTGCAGTGTGAGACGGCAGGAGGGCACGAAGATGGAGCAGCTTCGGTTGATTGAGTTGTAGGGAAACGTGGGCTTGCAGAGCTGCTGATGGGCTGGGCTCCACGCGGCTGAAGGCGAGAGGCAACGTGGGTAGCTCGCTGGCATGAACTCGGCTTCGCTAGGTGTGTGATTGGCGTGAGGTGCTGCAGTCAGCGAAGAAGAGAGAGTTGACAGAAGGAGCTGGGCTTCGACGCGTGGAGAAGCACGAACTGGCGGTGGGGATTCGGTGGTGGCGTGGGGAAAATTCGTGAACGGCTGTCGTGGGTGCTCGAACTGGAGAGAAGACAAGGCAGCGAAGCTTGTCCGAGAAGGCTGAAGCGTGCGGATGAGGGAAGAGAAGACGTCCGAAGGAGGGGGGAGGGAGGGGGCGCTAAACCGTGAGGTAGAAGCCAGCAAATAGGGAATATTAGTCAACCATTATCCCTTCCATTAACTTCTTGTTCCCCTTAATACTTTCCAATAAGATAAGCCCATAATAATTAAATTTTGATGCAAATAATGCACCCCCAACCAAAGCTCCGAATTTCACCACTTTAGGTTCCAATTTCTTCACGAAATTTCTCAAATCAACATCCAAATTTCGTCATGGAAAAGCCCACAAAATTTCCACACTTTCCTATCATCAAGTCGCTCGGTCTGGAAGTTAGAATTTCTTTCAAACAAGGTAAACCGAATTTCCGCTAATTTTCTACGTTGTCCGAATCGATTTTCTGTAAAAATCTCTAACAATTCTTCGGAGGATGAGTCGACGTTCCTAAAATAGGTCATGACATGACAGAACTTTCAATTTCTGAAATCGGGTTCAAATTCACGGTTAATTTCACTTCGAAGTGATTTTAGTGTGATCTAGCGTATCGAGTAGCATTTAGGAATTTTTATGCAATTGACCCGTGATCGATTTATCTCGAGTCACATTGTACATCTTCGATTCATTGGTGACTCTTTGTTGTCGTGAAAATCTCAAGGTTTCAAATACGAGCACTGGGTATCAAAACGATAGAAAAATCGGTTTAGTGCTAATCAATAAGTATTTTGCAATCAGGTGGAATCACCCATACTCTGATCACATATCTCGGTCAAGTCAACCTATCTTCGGTCTCTAATCAATTTTGACAGTGCCATAATGACCCTTGTAGACCAACACGGTCGAGCAGTTAATTCCTGATCGAATTTTCAAGTTCATTGCATTTAGATTCCTTAATCGCTTCCCCAGATAGTCCAGTTATCTCGTGAGTGATCAACTCAGAGAATAGTACTATAGGTGCGTCAACGAAAGGCCCGATTTATTTAATCAAAGACAAAATATGAAAATTCAGGCTGTCACAACTTTTCCCATTTTATAAAAATTCCGTCCTCGAAATATAAATTATTACAAAACTTCATCAAAAAGGTGAGGGTACAGTTGTCTCATCGACTCTTCAGTCTCCCAGGTTGCTCCTTCAGTACAGTAGTGTTGCCAGACCACTTTGACCGGCGAAATAGTCTTTGTACGCAGAACTTGCTTTTTTCGATCCACAATTTGAATCGGGCTTTCAACGTATGACACACGGTCATCCACGTCTAATTCTTCGAAATTGAGCATGTGGGTCGGGTCAGGTTCATACTTCCTTAACATCAACACGTAAAAGACATCGTGCACTTGCGCCAATCTCGGCAGCAACGCAAGACAATACGCTAGGCTCTCGATTCTCTCAAGAATCTCAAACAGACCTATGTACTTCAGACTCAATTTTCCTTTCTTTCCAAAGTGCAAAGTTCCCCTCATTGGTGACATCTTCAGAAAAACGTGATCACCAACTTGGAATTCCAAAGACCTCCGACGCTTGTCTGCGTAATTTTTCTGTCTGCTCTAAGCAATCTTTAATCTGTTTATGATAACTACCACAGCATCGACTGATTGCTGAACCAATTCTAGGCTTGTAATCTTTCTTTCCCCAACTTCATCCCAACATACAGGTATCATGCACACTCTGCTATATAATGCTTCAAATGAAGCCATCTTGATGCTCTGCTGATAACTATTGTTGTAGGCAAATTCCACTAAGTGTAGTTGATTTTCCCAACTTCCTTTGAAGTCCAGTATATAAGCTCTCAGCATGTCCTTGAGGGTCTGAATGGTCCTCTCAGACTAGTCATCCGTCTGAGAATGATATGCCGTACTGTACTGAAGCTTTGTACCTAGAACACTTTGCAAGCTCTTCTAAAAAGCAGCAGTAAACCTCAAGTCTCTATCTAAAGTTATCGTAACCGGCACTCAATGCATACGAACCACTTGACGCACGTACAGATCTGCGTGTCTATCCAAGCTAAGGGCCTTTCATACAGCAATGAAGTGAGCCGACTTTGTCAATTTGTCGACCACTACTGAAATCGAATCATTTCCTCTTTCATTCCTCGGTAGTCCAGTCACGAAATCTATTGTGATATGTTCCTAGTTCCATTCTAGGATCTCGAGAGATTGCAAAAGTTCTCCCGACTTGCAATGTTGAGCTTTGACTTGTTGACACGTTAGACACTTAGTGACATGCTTGGCGATGTCCACCTTCATATCTGACCACTAATAATGGTGACGCAGATTCTGATAGATCTTGGTACTTCCAAGATGAATGCTGTAATTACTACGATGCGCTTCTGACAAGATATCCTCTCTAAGCTCCATATCGTCAAGTACAACTAAATGTCCTCGGAACCTTAGTGTTCCATCATCAAAAACCTGAAAATCAGCTTTTCTTTTCTTAGTGTCCTCTTGTAGAATTTTCTATACATCTGGGTCTATCGATTGGAGTAGCTTGATTTTGATCTGGACATCTGGTTCAATTCTAAGGGTGGCAATAAGACTTGAAAGGTGGTCTACCTCAAACTTGAATACCAAATCTCGAGCTCTCTTGATTAAATTCCACTCCTTAATCAATATATGAGCAACTGAAGACTTTCGACTCAAAGCATCGGCGACCTTGTTTGCCTTTCCCGAGTAATATAGAATATCACAGTCGTAGTCCTTTAGTAATTCCATCAATTGGCACCATCTCATGTTCAATTCTTTCTAAGAGAATAGGTATTTGAGACTTTGATGGTTCGTGAAGATCTAGAATTTTTCTCTGCACAAATAATGTCTCAAAATCTTCAGGGTAAATATGATAGTTGGGAGTTCTAAGTCATGCGTTGAGTAGTTCAACTCATAAGGCCTCAATTGATGGAAGGTGTATACAACAACTCTACCATGTTGCATCAGCACACAACCCAATCCTTTTAGTAACGCATCACTATAAATCTCGAATCCTCCAAAACCAGATGGAATCGTTAGCACATGTGCGGTAGTCAATTTTTCCTTAAGCTCTTGAAAATTACTCTCGCACTTGTTTGTTCACACAAATTTCTCCTCTTTCTTCAAAGGCGATACTAATTATGAGAACCCTTCCACAAACCGTCTATAATAACTTGCCAAACCCAAAAAACTTTTGATTTTCTGTCACTATAGTTGATCTTGGCCAATTAATCACGGCTTCAATCTTACTAGGGTCCACAGAATTCCTTCGCTTGAAATCACGTGACCTACGAAAGCAACACGAGTTAACCAAAATATGCACTTGTTGAACTTGGCATACAGCTTGATGGACTCTTAGTGTTTGCAACACTAATCTCAGATGATTCTCATGTTCTTCATCACTTCTAGAATACACCAAAATATCATCTATGAACACGATCATGAACTAATCCAGGTATTCCTTAAATACTTGGTTCATCAAATCCTTGAAAGCAGCTGGGGCATTTGTCAACCCGAATGGCATCACAGTGAACTAGTAATGACCATACCGAGTACGAAATGCTGATTTTGGAATGTCCTCTTTCCTGATCCTCAGTTGATGATATCTCATCTTCAAGTTGATTTTCGAAAATATCGACGCTTCTTGTAACTGATCAAACAAGTCATCGATCCTCGGCAATGGATACTTGTTCTTGATCGTTACTTGATTGAGTTGCCTATAGTTGATGCATAAGCGCACCGATCCATCTTTCTTCTTTACAAATAAAACTGGTGTTCCCCAAGGTGATGCACTGGGACAAATGAATCCCTTATCCAATAATTCTTACATTTGCACTTTTAGTTCCTTCAATTCAAATAACGCCATTCGGTAATCAGCCCTAGAGATTGGCTCTATCCCGAGTGCTAACTCAATCGCAAACTCAATTTCTCTTTCTAGCGGTAATCCTGGCAATTCTTTTGGGAACATATTTGGGAATTCTTGCAGTATAGCAATGTATTCCATTTTCAGTTCCTCAATTGCCGTATCCACGATAGTTGCCAAGTAACCTTGGCAACCCTCGTCTAACAAACGAGTTGCCTGAGGCGACAAGATCAAAGAAATCGAGGATCCTTCTCGGTTCCCTACAAACTCGAAGCTCTCACCCTTTAATGGGTAAAACTGAATCGACTTGCGATAACAATCCATTTTAGCTTGTTGTTTGGTGAGCCAGTTCATGCCAATTATCAAATCAAAGTCATACATGGCTAGGACTAACAAGTCTATTTTCCCCTCTCGCTCACCAATCGCTAACTTGCAACCAGAACAACCCAAAGCAGATAACACATTATCCTTCAATGGTGTAGATATACCAACAACAGATTCCAGTAATTTAGGATTCAACCCTATCAACTTAACATACTGCTCGGCAATAAAGGAATGTGTTGCGCTTGGATTGAATAAAGCATAAGCAGGATGATTGTTCAGTGAAACCATACCTGTAATCACATCAGGTGCAGCCTTTGCCTGACCTTGAGTGATAGCATACACCGTGCCTTGAATCGGAGGTCTAAGTTGTCCTCCCTGCAGTACGTTCTGCGGTACATTCCCCCTGATTTGACCCAACGGTGGTGGCGGCGGAAACTGTTGAGGTCTCCTCTTGTCTTCGGGAACAGCTCTTGGCTAGGTGACCCTGCTAGCCACATTCAAAACAGGTGCCCGTCCTTTGGGGGCATTGGTTCACTCCATGTCACCTTCCACAAGCGCGACATAACTCAATCCTATTTGGCACTAGCTTGCCAACTCCACCTCTCCTATTTGGTGGAACTTGGAATCTATTTCCAGGCATGGGCCTCTTCCCCTGGCGAATACCTTCTCTGTGAGAGTTAAACCTCGATCCAGACAAGGTAGCTTGCTCATTCAAACCTCTCTCTCTATCATCTGAACTCGACGATAGACCTCTCGATAACTTGTCAAATTTAAAGGCAACGAGGTTGCTTCAATTTAGAACAAATTTCAAGCCCTAATTGTGACGATTTGTTCAAATAGACAATTGGGGGTTTTGATCGCTTACTGGCATTGCAAAACGGAGTTGAGTCAACTTGACGAGTCATATGGATCATGAGCACATGAAAATTTTCTCTTTCCTCCTTTCTTCTTTCTCCTTTTTCTTCTTTCCCGACAAGCCCCTTTTCTTTCCCCTGTTTCTGCTTCAGCTTCTTCTTAGCCTCTTGTGCTTCATTGCACGAGCTCAAATAAGAAGAGAGAAAGAGAGTTGAGCTCGGGCTTGACTTGTTGGGCCATATTATTACAATGGGCATAGGAAAGTCCCCTTCAAAGCCCATTCATCATCAGATTTTGTCAAGGTGCACCAGTCGACACCAGCTCGGAAAACGGAAAACCCAGGAAGCTACTAATGGAATTAGCACACGGACCATATATCATTAGAAAATAAACTCGAATACATTCGTCATGATACCTGGTTCGCAATTTTCTGAGCTCCTTTGAGCCTTATATCAATCAGGGAAAGACAGGTCAAAGTTGTCGGAGAAGAGGTTGGGACCAAGTGTGAATTGAGGCAGTTGATACTCTTTGATGTTGCTGTTGACAAAAATTTTAGCTGTAAGGCCTGAGGTTTTAATACTACAATGTCCCTGGCTTAAAAGTGTAGTAGAAACGCAGTGGAAATGGACTCAAGATGACGTAATGTAGACGTTTTCGATTAGTGGTCAGATTGCGTCTATATCGATGCAATCGATTACTAATCTTCTTGAGATGCTGGGAGGGCCTACACAAAATTAACCCTAGTTATTACTCAACTATCGTGCTTATAGTATATACGTGCATAAAGAACGTGTCGGTTACGAGGGTCAAATTCTGCCGTATCTAGCAGAATTGATTTTCCTGAAATGATTTTCTTTTTAAAAAGAAATACGTGATGAACTTGTTAGCTATCAACCCAAATAAAAAAAAAAAAAAAAAAAATTGTTAGCGAAATTCCAGGGTCAATGGTAGCCGGCAGCTGTCTTTGGAGAAAAAGGACGACAAGGGTTTACGTACATGATATGCTTCTTTGTATTTTTTTCCTACTTTCAACTGAATAGCCTTCGCCTATGGATTGGCTCAATCCGCTGATTGATACATGTAATTTATCCCACATTTATCAGAGATTTTCTTCTTATTTTTTTCTTTGGCCACAATCTTCAACTACCGCCTATTAAACTACACACTTATCGACATTAATCCTAGAGGGGTCCAGGCTTTTTTAAAAAAGCTGATCAGAACTTCAACACTGAATAAGATTTGCGCTAGGTTGGGTATTACATATACATCACGAATATAGTTAGGCCCTGTTTCAAAGGCTATAGTACCTTATTCTTTCACATCCAGTAATGCACCGTTACCCAATTTCACTTGGCTTTTATCGATGTATCAATATTAATGAATATAAATCTTCCACTGTCATGTGATTACTACATGCATCATCAATATAATACTTATCATTCTCCTCCCGTTTGCCTCGTGGCCTATCTAGAACATAATGTTTGTATTTTTTCTTTCAAAATAATTATCTTGGTAGTTTATATTTGAGCGACAATACTTTTCTTAAAGTGATTCGTTTTCTTGCAAATGCAACAAGATGTATATTCTTCTTTTGGAGAGGTTTCTCCTCTTTTTTTTTTTTTTTTTTTTTCTTTTTTAAAAAAAAATTCCTCAAACTCCTTCCACCATTTTTTACATATATGATACTGTATTTTTATTGTAGATTGAAAGATACTTTTAAATTATTCTTTATCTTCTATCATCGTTCTTTTTTCGTATGCCTCTAGAGAGCTAATTAATTCATTTATTGATATAGTACTTCAATCCTTATATCCTTATATAGATGAGGTAATAAATTGTATTTTCTAGTAAGTGTCATGATAGTGATATCATATTTATAGACACTCATTTGATTTTCTACTTCTTTTAATCTACCATAATAGTGTTGGATAGTATTATAATCTTTCGTGTCAGCATTTTTGAATTCCATTATAAGAGATTGAAGTCTAATAGTGCTTGCCCTTATTGTGCTTGGAACTCTTCTCAAAGTGAGCTTATTGAATGACACATAGAGGCGTTGCATTTTTTTGTAGTGGTGCCGCCGGAACGTTCGCATTTCTTTTGGAGTCGCATGCCCTTTCTCTACAATGTCCCATGAATTTTGGGCTTTCAAGAAAAGAGTGATTTTAATACTCTTTATAGTCATAGTTATTTGGGGAGAATTACCCAAAAAAGTCATAAACCTTTTGAAATTGTGCAAATGCAGTCCTAAACTTATTTTTTAGCCAATTGAATCCTAAACCTTTTATAATTGTGCTAGTTCAATTCTTCCGGCCAAAATTGGCTGGCCGGCA
Source organism: Eucalyptus virginea (assembly GCA_014182375.1). NCBI lineage: Eukaryota > Viridiplantae > Streptophyta > Magnoliopsida > Myrtales > Myrtaceae > Eucalyptus > Eucalyptus virginea. The sequence continues at coordinate 11,789,289 of CM024521.1, read as the reverse complement.
CTAATGTGGCTGCCGGCTGGCATTGGCCATAATTTTTTAATAATATCTTTTTTTAATTATTTTATTAATTTTTAATCTTTTTTTCTCTTTTTTTTTCCTCCCTCCTTCCTTTGGCTCCGGCAACCGACCAACCCTTGCCGGTCGTTGGAGACAAAGGGGAAGAAGGAGGGAGGAGGAGGGAGGACAAAAAAAAAAAAAGATAAAAAAAGATAAAAAAATTAATAAAATAATTCAAAAAAAATATATCATTGAAAAAATTATGGCTAGCACCAACTGGCGGCCACGTCAGCGCTAGCCGGCCAATTTTGGTCGGAATGATTGAATTGGCACAATTGTAAAAGATTTAGGACTCAATTGGCTAAAAAATAAGTTTATGACTGAATTGTCACAATTTAAGAATTTTTTGGTAATTCTCCTTAGTTATTCCCATTGAAAGTAGTAATAAATAGTAAGTATGAGCTAGAGCTGTCCTTAATCTTGGTGTTGGATATGTAGACGGAAGATTTTAGTAGCAAGTGGAGAGGCAAACAACCAAACGAGGCTCTAACATGACTGTTAGTTTGACATAGAATGAAAAAAGATTAAAACATTGGTAATGGAAGAATAGTGTGTGGCTGATTTTGGAGCAAAGAAGGACCACTAAAGATTCGATGGATTTGTATGACAAGGGCTTATGTACACGGTATGCTTTTTTCTTTTATACACTTAACCCTGTCCGCAAACTTCAACTACCACCTATTAAACTAGGGACTTGTAGACATTAATCCTAGAGGAGTCTATGTTTTTCTAGAAAAAGAAAATGATCAAAACCTCAATACGCCCAACTTGATTAAGATCATAGAGTGCAGTATTCTACCAACATTATCCGTAATATCTAGAGAAGTGGATTGCGCACCCACTTCATTCCTAATTAATCTCTTAAATCTTATTTTTTGGTTAGATGAATGAGGCTTGCTTTTCGCTAGTTAGGCATTTATAGGTTTATCTAGTTTTGTTTGTACTAAGGCATGAGAAGCATGGGCAGATTTTTGCTAGTTTGACTTATAACCTTAACTAGCCATCAAATTTTTGGTTTTACGAGGTTGTGTCGTGTTCTTAACGTAATTACTGCGTGTGTGCGGAGACGAACAATTGAATGAATTGCCGTGGTGGGCTTGCTGTAGGGATCAAATTGAACAGTCACTCTCAAGCCCCAACAACCCTAGCCTTGTACTCGCCCATATAAATCGAGGAATTGTGCTCCATATTTTTGTAGTTTGTAGCCAATTCTCATTTCATCGCAAAACTAGTACGCCGCAAGTTGGGGACAAGATGCATCAAAGAAGATCAGCCAATTATAGGCCTAACCTTTGGAAATACGATTTCCTCCAGTCACTTAACAACAGCTACGACCTTGTAAGATTCTAATTTGTACCTTCCGTGCTCATAAGTCTGGTTTAATTTGGTTGTTAATCATCCAAATTGCTCTTTTTTGGTTGTCCTCCTTAATTGTAGTATAGAACGTGAGACACATGTTAATTTTATTTTTTTTTATCTTTCCAAAATTCGAGCAAGGTAGTATGTTGCTAAATTAATTTGTAATTTCACATGCATGATATCAATATGCCTGTTTATCTTATATATCAGCCATCATCTAGACTTGATTTATAGCTAACGTATAATGTAAGAAACCAATTCATCTAGCTCTATACATATGCATGTACTAATTATTTCTGAAAAATTAGCGCGTGCACGAGTTGAGTCCTCTAGGGATCGAAATGGAGCCAACCCTTTCAGTGAGGCTCATTTTACAACAAGACTTTGCAATATATTTTACAATATATTCATAAAGGATAAATTAGTATAATCACAATATATTGACATTGCTCTATAAATTATTTGAGGCCTCAAGGTAGATTTTTATCTAATGAATATGACTTGATTCGACAGAAAGAAGGAACTAAAGAACAGGTGGAACGGCTGGTGGAGGAAGTAAAACCAACATTATCAGAAGCAGTCAATTCACTTCTCAAGTTGGAGTTGATTGACAAGATGAGAAAATTAGGGTTGTCCAACCTTTTCGGTAATGAAATGAAAGAAGTTCTTCAAACAGTTGCATCCACCAACAATGGTGTTTTCAACATGGAAGATCATCTCTATGCCAGTGCACTTCGATTTAGACTCCTCAGACAGCATGGGCATGTTGTTTCACAAGGTAAATTCTAAATATGGATGTGTGCGACTTCCTTCGTCTTAGATGTTACTATCAAATCAAGGCACATATCAAATAAAGCAATAAGTAATGCCAAAGAAACCAAAGATTACTGTACAAAAATTGATTCCTTCCATACCATTCTTAACATCCCTAGAATTACTTTTATCGATAATCAATTAATGGAGAGTTTGCATACATTTAAGTGGACTTGATATCACTAGATCAAAAGCTCAATAGCCTTCTAAGGATATCGATTGCTCCAAATTTTGTACCCACAAACTTAACGTGAATTTCCAATTCAGGAATTTTCTTGATTTTGATATCACTCATTGAGTTTCCAACAGAATTTTTGGAACATCCAAATGGAGAAGTCCCGCAATCGGCATACGTATTGGGACTTAGCTCTTCTGAAAAGCCTTCTTGTTTCTATATATAGGATCATGAAAGGAAAGTGTAATTGAAGACTAGATGGCGAAGAAGGTTTCGTCCACAGTGAGGCACTGTCGAATTGAATGCATACAATCTACTCAAAGTTCATGTCAATATTCCTTGTTTTGCAATAGCATCTTCTTAGCGGTCAGTTGTCGTATTTCTAATATTTAGTACCGTCAAGTATAATTAATATTATCAGCAATAATTCTCGGTTCTTTCCGGTCGTAAATCTTTGCCTTTCAATTTGCAATTAGATGCATTGAGGAGCTTCAGAGACGGAAGGAACACATTGAGCGGAAGCAACTGCGGAGACGTTGAAGCTATGATAGAGCTTCTCGAGGCTTCACATCTGGCTTTGGAAGGCGAAAATATTTTGGAGGAAGCAAAAGCCTTCTCAACTGGGATTCTCCAAGAGAGAGTCTCTGATTTGGAAGGTCAGCTCTTGAAGCGTGCCGTCCACGCTTTGGAGCTTCCGATGCACTGGAGGGTCCAGTGGTTCGACATCAAATGGCAAATCGACTTGTATGAGCAACAGAAGGACAAGCAAAGTAATCTGCTTCAGCTTGCCAAGCTCAATTTCAACACTGTCCAAGCCACACACCAAAGAGATCTTAGAGATATATCCAGGTAATTTCTGCACGCTCAAACTCATTCATGATACATATGGTGTGAATTCATCCTAAGAAATTGTCTACTTCAAAGATATCTTTAAGGGACATGATATGATTTTCATAGCTTTTAATTTGATTAGTTGCTTCGGTAAATTCAGGTGGTGGAGGGATCTGGGACTTATCGAACATGTGGACTTCGCAAGGGATCGGCTGGTCGAAAGTTTCTTTTGTGCCCTTGGCCTCTCTCAAGAACCACAGTTCAGCTCTTTTCGAAAATCTCTCACCAAGGTCATCATCTTGATACTGGTGATCGACGATCTCTACGACCTTTATGGTTCGTTGGAGGAGCTAGAATGTTTCACTGACGCCATTACCAGGTTGGCCACGGTGCCTCTCAAATTTCTTCCTTTCGTGTTTGCTCAGTTCATATTCTCTAACTGGAAAGTCCGATGCTTCTAGATGGGACTTAGAGCAGATTCAACAGCTTCCCGAGTGCATCAAGGTCTGTTTCCAAGCACTTCGCGATGTTACGTATGAGATTGCTCATGAAATTGGCAAGGATGAAGATTGGCATCAAGTGGTACCACATCTCACGAAAGCCGTAAGCAAAAAAACTGTTGGATAACTGCATATCCATGCATTTGTCACCATAACTAATTTAATTCCTCACATGATGAATCATCTCCGATTAAATCTCCTTTTTCCCTCATTTTTTACAGTGGGCAGATTTTTGCAAAGCGTTACTTAATGAAGCAAAGTGGGACAAAATGGGCTACACTCCATCTTTGGAAGAATACTTGAGCAATGCATGGACATCATCTTCAGGACCTCTGATCTTGTCTCATGCTTATTACTTCATGGGACAAATGAAATTGGAGGATGCAGCAGACTTGCTAAAGAGAAACAAGGATCTGATTTACAATGTGTCCATTGTAATTCGACTTTGCAATGACCTTGGAACGTCAACAGTAATTATCAAACTTCTGTGTGAATGTTATAAACAAACTGAATTTGACATGATGGACAAACTCTTAGCTTGCAGAAAAATCTTGTGCTTACACACATTCAGAGTAAAGGAGATTGAATCTGATTAACAAGTTAAATTGATTTATTTGTTTGATTAGGCTGAAAGAGAAAGAGGAGATGCTCCATCCTCAGTGGTGTGTTACATGCGAGAAGCGAATGTGTCAGAGGACATTGCCCGGAAGCACATCAAGATATTGATAAACCAAGCATGGAATAGAATTAATGCTCATTGCTTTGGCAATGCCGAGAAGCCGTTTCTCCGACCCTTCATCAATGTCACCGTGAATGCAGCTCGTGGTGTGCATATGCTTTACCAGTTTGGAGATGGGTTTGCCATCCCGGACGGCGACATTCAGCGGCAAATTCTATCTATTGTGATCAAGCCTCTCGCTCTCGACTGAGATATTGACGCAAGTGTAATCACAGAGCTGGTGTGTAAGCTAGACTAGCTGCTGCTGGTCCAAAGATTGAGGGCTATAGGCAAATTGTATCCTAGGCTATGCAATAATTGCGTTTGTGTTTCGGTGGGAATATCGGCCAAGTACCTTTATCATCAAAGGTTGATCTTTGGATTTTATTGACTCGGGTTCAGTGGCGAGTCGGATAGAAAGCAAATTGTGCAACAAGAACGATTAAATCTAAAGAAAAGTAAATGCAAGTACAAGAAATTGATAAATCGAAAAAATTAAAATTGAGAAATTACATAAGCATTTGTGTTAAGGATCGTGTCTTTTACAACAATACAACACGGCTTTATATAGCCCTGTACAAAGTGTAACCGCGTACAAGCGATTAGTATTCCAATTATTGATTACAATTGCATCTGCATGACTTTAGGCTCCATGATTGTATGTTGACCTAATCTATAGGAAGTTACAACTCTTCAATTGTCTTTGGGACTTAATTATTAATGGCTATCTTCATTTTTTTTTGGGTCGGAATATGAGTTTATTTAATAAAAGTGTTTAAACATAAGTGCTCGCTAAGGGAGCATTAAAACAAAGTAACTCCCAGAGGGATTAAGGGGGATAAGCTAACCAATTACAGGGCAAATAATCGCTATCTTCACTTTGACATCTTCATTTTGTCTTTAATTTCTATTTTCAACACTTATCCATAGTAATAATCATAGACCAATCACCATGATATGTCGATAGCCGTATCATGGTAATCGATACATCATAGTCATCAACAAGCGTATCCACTATCAATAACTCATTGATAGTATAATCATACTTAACTCCAAGCTCTATATCTATTTAGGCTGGCACAATGTCGATAAGAAAGATTTAGTCATTTCTTGGTGTCAACAATTTGTAACGATCAAATCCCTACAAAACATCCATCTTACCATATTGGGCATCGCACAAGGTAACCATATGCCTAATTTGTCTAATCCATGTGAATCACACTTCTAGAAAAGGATACTTTTTTTTTTTTTTTACAAAAAAGGATAATTGAGATGGTGATAATTTGACCAATCCCCCGTTAGCTAGACTTGAATGTTGCACATGTCAAGGAAGGTACATTTTTCTCTCAAGAGCATCGAAATCGTGACGAGACTCGTTCTATAATCAAGTCAATCACAGATGATTGGATTGGACGACTCTGGATTTGGGAAAACGAATGTATTTCTCATATTTAATGCGGTGAGATAATTCAGTCCGCACGGATCGGCCAACTCTGTCAGATTATGAAATACTTTTTTCCTGTTGTTATGGGATGATTTGGAGTATTTATTGGTGGGATCCATTGTCCACTAACAGGCAGCCGCAGAGTCAAATGCCACTGCATTCATCGGCGGCGTTAGAAACGGCAAAAAGGTTAAATTGTGTCAAATTATTTGACCTTCAAAACCGTAAACCACTCCTTGGTTTGAAACTTTGGTTCTGGGGTCTGACTTGAAAGTTTGTCATCAGACCTCTGTTGCTGGAAGATGCTTCTTCAAGTTACTAGATTTGGATTTGATGTTTTATCGACATATTGGCACAGTCAAAACAATAGATGTAGTCCGAATTAGCAACACGTGCAAGCTGCGATTGATTTATTGAGTCGAGATGGATCGAAGTAAATACAAACAGAAGCAATACCTGTCAAGCTGGAATTGATTCAAAAGAGCATCCGATCAGCATATTCAACTTAAAATCAGATGATAGACCATGTTGACTTGATAGAACTTACTCATATCTGTAATTTTCCTCTTTCACGGAAATGAAAATTTATGAACATGTGTTTTAGGGGCTTTGTCTCTTCTTATGGCTTCTAGCACGAAATCAAAATCTGGAACATGAAATCTGAAAGTGATGGGGTTTCCTTCCATGTTCATGATGCATGTCTCTTATTCAGAATTTAAGTCCGATATCTAAAGTCAATGCTATCACAAACCATTGTGAGGGTTTGATAAACATGTATTTTTAGAGTGGATGAGACCCGAAATTACATAAGATGAGAGCGATCATACATTCCTATAGATAAAACATGCGCACACAACATAACCTCGCTTCTTGTTCCCTCCATTGTCTATTTATATATTATGACCCACACTTGTCCGAAAGGTCTTTCGATAAAGCATAGAAATTAGATTCTCTGGCTTCTTCCTCAGTTCCCACTGACTTTCCCATATCGAGCACTACTGTTCAATTAATTCCCTCGTGGAAAAGATCCCAAAAGTGCTAGCCTTTTCACATGCAGAACCATTTTCATGAAGCGGTAGAGTTTTGTCTCTGAAGGTGTTTTTAATTTGCAGTCTTCTTCTCCAACAATGGAAATATGCTGCATTCTTGAAGTAGACGTCAATGGCCTCGAGACTTTCCTGGTGGACAAGGTAATTACTTTCTCTGCTATCTCTCTCAATTTTTAGTTATCACCTTTCTGTTTTTATGACCTGCTTCAGTTCAAGTTCTTGTGATGTTGCTTCTTGTTACAGTTTTTACTACTGGTAATTGGGCTTTGAGTTTCTCGAACTGTGAAGTCACTCAGCTGATGAAATGGACTTCTGCCTAATTTATTGATTCCTATTTCTTGAAAAAAATAGTCTTTCCTACATTGAGAAGCCTGTCGTACTTTTTTGAAGTTTTTCAGGTTATCCCTATTATGGTTTTGAAGACTTAGACCATCCTGATGTGATTTCAACATTTTTTCCTTTCTTTCCCCTTTTGTTAACACTGTCTCTGTTTTTTGTTTCTTGTTCAGAAAATTATGGCATCGTTTTCAAGGAGGCTTAACAGATTGTTTGGTAAAACATTAGGAGCAGCAAATGGGAAGCAGAAAGTGATCTTTTATGATTTTCCAGGAGGCTCAGAGGGTTTTGAGCTCTTGTCAAGATTCTACTACAGCAATGGCAAAGTCAAGATAAACCCTTACAACATCGTCCTGTTGAACTGTGTGGCGCGCTTCATGGAAATGTACTGCGATGAAGCACCGAGCAATCAAATTTTGGAGGAACAAATGGAGAATTCCCTCAAAGGGATCAGCTACTGGTCTTGGTCCGAACTACTAGCGTCTTTGAAACAATGCCAGGATTTATTACCTGCTAAAGATTCGTCTTTTATAGTACAGAAAATTGTGGACTGCATAACAGAGAGGTTATCTTTGCCTACTGTTGCAAGTTCGTGCACGTCTTGGTCGGACAGTTCGTGCTATCCTCGCTCAAGCATGGATAGTGTCAATAGCAATTGCTCTCACATGGCATGGTGGTTTGAAGATCTTACGTTCTTGGAAATTGATTGGCTAGACAAAATAGTGAGAGCAATGGTATCTAAAGAACATGACCATTTCGCCATAAGTAGATTCCTCCTCTATTATCAAAAGTTGAAATCCACTGGCGCCACGGTCATCGAGAAACGCAGGATTTTAGAGGGCTTGATCAGTCTGCTATCTTTGGTGGATCGGGACTCAAGCACCATCTCTTGCAAATGCCTCTTTGAGCTACTGTGCCTCGGATTGAGGTGGAACATAAGCATTGGCCAAAAAGAACTCTTGGAGAGCTTGATCGGCTCGCGATTCGACCAAGCCATGGTCGACCATCTGCTCATTCAATCGCCTCGGGGGAAAAAGTACGCATATGATGTCTATTTGATCATCAGGATTATTAAAGCATTCTTGCACAAAGGCGATCAATCACCTGCAGGTCAGCTTAAGAAGGTTGGCCACTTGATTGATTCCTACATAGGAGAAGTGGCTGCCGATTTGCATGTAAAGCCCGTGAAATTCGAAGAGTTGGTCTCAATCTTGCCGGAGGCTGCAAGAGACTCTCATGACAGCCTATACAGAGTCATAGACATCTACATTGAGGTACCATACTTGGACGGCAAATTCCCAAAGCTTCACATTTAGTAGAACATTTAACAAAGTTACTGCTGAGTAATTCATTTACTTCACTTAATTTTCATGGCTGAAACATCATTTTCTGAGTTTTTTCTTGCCATTTCTGATAAGTTTTATGTAAATGCTTGAGCATTTCCTTTATAAAATGCTTATCAGGAGAGAATTTGTTTGCAGGTCCATCAACAATTATGTCCACAAGAGAAGCAGAGAATATGTGTTGTACTAAATCATGACAAGCTCTCTACAGCAGCTCTAGGAGACCTGGCTTACAACGCAAATTTCCCACCCAAAATCACTGTTAAAGCTCTGCTTATGCTGCAACATAAGCTCAAGAACCTGGTCCCAGGCACACGAGAGAATGTCAGCGATAAGGCCAAGGGAAAGCGAAAATCACACAATAGTTGGTGCTAGAGGGAGTTTACAAGTCGGTGCGATCAGATACTGCGAACTCAATTGTCCAGTCAGTGCAATGCAGGATTCTCAATTGCCTATGCTTGTGTTCAGAGCTGGGACCTTTTTCCTTACATTTCTTTGTTCTTTCGGGCTAGTCATTCTAGAATAGTCAAGTTGCTTTGCATATTCTTCTACCTCTGTTTTCTGTAGTTCTGAGATGATATGTATAGATTTCATAATTTACAGTGCAACGGACACAACATATTTATGCCGGGTGATAGGTATAAGGGTGATCGATAAGTATACTTGAAGAATGTCAATCCTTTTTGTGGAATATAGAATCAAAGTCCATCTCAAATCATCAAAGAGCAATGTGAATCCGGCCGAAAAAAAGAAAAAGCGCCAATTTATTCGCCCCACTTTCAAAGAATGGCACGAAATCCACAGAAAGTCTAATGAATTTATGAAAATCATAAGCACACTGGCTTTGATACGATAATAATGTGACTGTGCAATAAATTTGAATGTTTAACAAAGACGATTTAGTTACTCGGACTGAAAGTGAAGAAAGGAACTAGAAGAGAGATTGAGAAATTCAAGGGGACAAGACCCTTCTTAAGAACTAATTTAATTTGTCGATTCATTTATCGATGACAAAATCTGAGAACCCATGTCATTCAATTAACCCAATACCATGATTAATGGGACAAATTTATTAATACGATGAATGGATGTTTCTAAAGAATATACGCAACGATTTACGAGTTCGTGGTCGTCGCCGACTGAGGAGAAAAACGCGCTCGTTTAGGGGCTCAGAACAACAGACAATGCAGTCCCAGACAATGCATAAGCCAAAGGATTTTGGACTTTCTGAATTTATTAACTTTTTATTTATTTATTGGTTATTATAAATTTGACCCACGATTTTGAGTGATGGCCATAATATAAAAATATGTTACCCTCTTTTCTTTTTGTTATTCTCAAGACAGAATCTATGCTTTGGTCTACGTCAAGTTTTGGCTCGTATAGAGAGGAGTGAGGTCCTTTTTTATACTTCTTTTGCTCATTTTAACCAGAACCGAAAATGTTTTAATAAATGGACTTGGATTTATGTATTCCTTTCGCTTGACATGCATATCTTGCTTTAGAGAGTAAATCAAGCCCATTCTTTTCATAAAAAGAACATTACCTCACATTAAATTTTTTTAAGAGTTGACAACGTTTTTTGCTAGCTCAGTTTTTGGTGATTGGGGTAGTCTCTTTTCATCCAAGGATGAGGGCACGTGAAAGCCGGTATGGATCAAAGGGTCTCGATCCTTTCTAAGGTCTAATCCACTAATAATGTCCCTGAAGTCAGTTCTTATTAAGAAAATTCAATGAGAAAAGTTTCGATTTTTGATAAACTGATTGCACCTATAAGATGAAAAGGCAGAGTTGACTTGAGATGTGTTATCTTTCTTTGTCTGGTTTGTTTTTCAATAATAAAAAGAAACTGTAATGTGACCAATTTTTTTTTTTTAGTCGGTATCGTGTAACCCACTTTTTTTTTTTTTTTTTTTTTTCGGTTTTACTCTAATCCCACTCTAACACTCTCGGACTTTTTGCCCGCCTCCTTGTAAGGCGTAAGAGTCGAAACCCACTCCTTAAATGAAACCGTCTCGACCATAGGGAGGTTTTTATCTTTGAGGTTTTTATCTTTGAATGAAGTGTGTTTCATTGTTGACGCTTGGAATATCTCAAAGTATAGCAATGAACTAGAAAAAGAAATACTCGTAGAAGTATTCACAAAAATGAAATATATTCATTGGATGAAAGAAGGAGATAGTATTGTTCGATTGAAGTGTTTGGACGACATGACAACATCCACCGGTGAGCGTGAGCATTTAATGCAAGTTTTGGATCTAATAACAGCAGTCTCAATTCTCAGACTCGCGGACAAGCATCATTGATATTTGAAAATGCACATTTTCTTAGGCTGACGCAGATTATATAATTCAAAAGAAAAAAACATCCTTGGTATCTGTGATTTTTCGAGTCTTCAACGCTTTTGGTAGGTGAAAGCATTCAATGGATGGTAAAGTCGAGAGAGCCTTTCCCTCGAGGCGATTTTGAACTTGTTGGATGACCATTGCCCCCTTCCATTCTCTCAACAACTCTATTTCCGTCCCTCGTGTCTAATAAATAGTTAGGGATGCGTAAACATGTTTTATATTCTAAATGCCAAAAATGCCAAAAACCGTAATAAACCTATTCACATTGATACATATACAGTTCATTCGACCAATTTAAATTAAAAATTGGTAAATTTATCAAAAGTATACAAAAATAATTTGGGGTAAATTGGTCATAGGTGTACCAGTTTATGGTTTTTCAGGGTATTAACCATATTCTAAATGCCAAAAATGCCAAAATCGGGAATAAACTTATTCACATTGATACATATATAGTTCATTCGAATTGAAAATTGAGCTATCATATACTCTTTTTTTCAATTTTTGTAAATTTTTTTATCATTAAAAACCTCAAATTGGTATATTTGTGAGAAATTTACTCGCCATTAGTTTCCGTTAAATTTACTATCAAATTGTTAAGTTGAATAACACGCATACCGGTTTGGAGTTTTATAATTTGTTTGTTATATGTGTGTCAATTTGTGATTTTTTGAGATATTAATTTAATTTAACAGAAAAAATGAGGGTAAATTTACTATGGATATACTAGTTTAGGGTTTTTAGTAGTAAAAAAATTATTTTATTGTAAATTTATCACGAGTGTACTAGTATGGGTTTTTTTGGTATAAAATCTGTTTCAAAAAATTTGTTATAAGTGTATTAGTTTATGATATTTAAAATGCTTTGGGTTTAGCTTCCTAAGGGGCTTTTGACCAAATGCTGACCTTAAGAAAGCTGAAAGCCCAATAGGCTTTTAGTATTTGGTCAAATCTTCTTTGCTTTTTTTTTTTTTTTTTTTGCCCCTTTGTGATGTGACGGTGAAGCCAAATTTGGTCTACAAAGGGCTAAGGAGGCTAGATTTGGCTAGCAAAGGGCCAACCATTGCTCGATGAAGGGTTGATGAGGGATGGTTGCCTAACCCAAGCACCTTAGCCAAGGTCGTATGACCTTGAGTGACTATTGCCTAGGTCACGCGACCTCCATGACCTTGCCAAAGGTCGTGCGACCTTCAACGGCACTTCACTTGAGGTCACGAGATCTAGGAGGTCACAACCTAGGCAACGGTCACTTGAGTTGCATGCCGCCTAGGTGGTGTGACTCTCACCGAGGGTTGCTCGAGGTCCTCGACGTTGCCTAAGGTTAGGGACCTCAATCAATGGTCGCCAGGCATTAGATCTGGCTCAATGACAACCATAGCCCTTCATTGGGCTTCAGCAAAGGATTTAGGTTTTTCTAATAAAAAAATAAAAAAAATTATAGTCAAAGCCCATTAAAAAGTTTTTTTGTCAAACACTCCTTGAAACCAAAAATTCATTTACAAAGAGTTTTTACTAAACAAATTTACATTCTCTCAAAGGGTTTTAGCTTCAGCATTTAAATTACACCCAAAGTCCATTTGGAAAGATGAACCAAATGGACCCTTAGTTGTACTAACCCAATTTTTAAATACTTTTTCCAATATTTTATTAATTTTTATTTTTATTTTTTAATTTTTTTTCCTTTATTTTCTTTTCCTTTATTTTCTTTCTCATTCTTTCTTTTCTCTTTTATCCTTTTGAGTTAATACTATGCAAATCTCTAAGCCAATAATCCATGACACAATTATTTTTATTAATTTTTGCTAAATTTTATTGTTAAATTACTGAATTGGATGACACGTGACAATTGACGGATATATAAATTTGAGGTTTTACTATTCTTTTATTACTTATATATTAATTTCAATTTCATAAAGACTAATGAATGGTAAATTCGTTACAAATATACTAGTTTATGATTTTTTGTAGTGAGTAAATTTGTTATAGGTGTACCGATTTTGATTTTTTTGTGATAAAAAAATTAGTTTGAGGAAAATTGTCATGGGCATACTAATTTAAGGTTTTTCATGGTATTAATCTTTTCTTTTTTTCCTTATCACCCTCAGCAGTCGCCACCGGTGAAGGACGCAACTTCTGGGGAGGGCTAAGGTTGGGACGGCCTCGTCGGCCTTTGGCGTTGCCCCCTTGCCGGCTGACTATCACCTAGGAGCAGGACGCGAGGAGGTGGAGGTTGAAGCACAGTGTTTGGGCGTCACAGTTGTCTGCAGGTCTGGATCTGGGTTCGTCGTTCTGGGTAGAGAAGATCTTCGACTGTAGAGTGAGGGAAAAGTCCATTTCCAATCAACGCAGAGGATGTCACCTGTTCTCCTGTTGTGCATAGTTCCATCTTGGTACAGCAATGCGTCTTTAGAAGTTTGGGCGCACATCTTAGGTCCAGTACATCTCGTTGTTCCATTCATAGTTGCTTCTTCAGGCACGTAGTTTTTCTCTTGAATTTCGCGCACATCCTTTGCCCAAACCATCTCTCTTTCTCTCTCTTTCTCAGTTTGTGTGTTCGTGAGATGCAGAGATGGAGATGGTGTCTCCGCCTCAGAAAACGAAATAGCCGGGCGCCTTAAGAGTCCTAAATGGAAACTTGGTACGAAACAAACAATGACGATCTTGCTTTTGATTTGGGCTCGCCCATATGGCAAAGGCTGGGCAGTCCCCTCGCCAGATCTGGAGAGACCCCACCTCACCTAGGCCTTGCACAAGACTGGCGGGTGGGCCTTTGCATGTGGCCTTGCCTGTGGCCGTCGAGAGTGTCTTCACCCTCGCCCTTGTGGCTACCGACCTCTGCCAGCTAGCGGTATAATAAAATAAGAAAAAAGAGAAAGGAAAGAAAAAATTAATAAAAATTTTGAGAAAAAGTGTTACAAAATTAAAACATATTCACGTTGGCATCGATTGTACCACATAATATGATTGGGTCTACGTTAGTAATTTCCAACCTAAATTGATCAGATGAACTGAATTAGTATTAATGTGAAAATGTTATAATTAATTGCTCCCATTGAAAGGTTTAGAGTTGATTTGATACTAATACAATAGGTTTATGATTTTTTTTTTTTGGATGCATTTCCCCATTCAATCCAATAAAGAGACTTTTTGACTATTAAAATAGTGATTGCAAAGGTACAAACATGTAATATTTTCCATATTTTGTTACTCAGAAGATGTAGCTGAGAATTCTAGTAGTTATCAAAGTGATGAATAGTTTCACGCTACAATTGGGTTCTCATAGAGTTGTAACTATCTTAACTCTTGATGGGCACGATGTCGTCATTAGAAAAATGATCATCTTTAAGTATGCTCAATAAGAAAATATTTAATTTTTAGAACATTGATTCTGTATATCAAGAGAAAAGCTAATTCATTTGAATTCTCATGCGATATGTCTATATGTCATGAATATAGGTAAAATGTAAAGATAAATAGTAACCAATCAGAAATTACGTAAATAAATTATTTCGAAGAGAAACAACGTATTTTCCTGTGCGGTGTGTAAATACTTCTTTCAAAAGAAAATGACTTGTCGGATACCTACCTCACATATGTCATGGTGTTTGGTTCATGGATAGAATAGTTTCTTCTCATGCGTTGTGTCTATAAATATCTGAACAATTGGCAAATCTACTCCATGGTGAGTGCAACATAAGATTCCACAATAGATTAAGTGTTACCATAAATATCAGAACTATACTTGAGTTAGTAAAATATTTTTAGTGTTTCCCAACCCTTAATTACACGAAAAAAATGTATACAATGTTTAGACTTCATAGTTTCTCGGAAAAAAATCTCCCATCTTACAAGGGAATGTACAAATCTTACCATTATTAATTTTAAAGGACTTACATTAAGGGATGAGTGTTCAAGGTAGACTCGTGAATTGTATCTAAGTGGTTATGGTCTTGTTCCAGATGCCAAATTTTTTAAACCAACTATTATTGGTCCGGGGGGCAAAATTGGACCACTGGAGAACTGGGCCGAGATAACCATAATTCTCTCTATTTATTCTTGCATGTTGAACTTTTTATCTTTTATGTCATTTTACGAGTTCATATTTTAATGGATTGTTGCTTTTGATAGATGAGATTTATTTTTTGTTGCTTTAACTTTTATTTAGCTTGGCTAAGGGATGAGCTGGACACTTCCCAAATATTTTATATTTCTGTTTGTTTTGTACCGGTATTTTACATCTCAATGTTTTGTTGAACTAAATTTTTGTGCAACCGCTATCTGTCTAATTTTTTAATAGGTTTTACTTCTCACCGTTTTGGTAAGCTAACTATAAAAGTTTGTCCTTTCAAGCAATTGAAAAAATTGAAACCAAAAAAAAAAAAAAAAAGGTCACTTACATTGCTCATAAAAATAAATAAATAATTTTTTATTGTACATAAAAATGTTTAGACATAAATAATAATTGATGATAATATTTTTCATTGACTATATATTTTAAATATTCATTCTTAGGAAAATATTTTTTATATTAGTTATATTTCACAAAACAAACGGAGCCTAAAAATAGAAAAAAAGAACAAACATATCGTGCAAAGTCCATAAGACAGAATGGTCCATGCATATCGAGAAACTTGACCTGCGCAACAACTATTTTTGCAGGATTGCGTTCAAGAGAGGAGGATTAGGTAGAGTTATGCTGCTATGGTCTCAGCCTTGCCGCTTCATAAGAAATGATAGTCCAATAATCAAACTTTCTTTAAGAAAACTTATATATAATCATATGAAGCAAAACAGAAAAGAAAAGGAAAGAAGGAAAGTTATATTACTTGGAAAATTTCTTGAAATTACGAAATAAAATGATGCTTTGTCTTATGAAATTGTCAGATAATCGTCCTTGATTGTCCACAAGCTCTAGGTTCCCATGGGATTAAACCAACGCGTAAACATGTGACATCCCCTAAGTATGACGCGTAAATATGGTACGAAGCATATCCACGGTCAAACACATTGTTGTTGAGGCAATTCGCTATCCACCGATTAAAAAATCGCTATCGACATGTGACTTATGTTGCTAACCAACATGTAAACATGTGACATCCCCTAAGTATGACGCGTAAATATGGTACGAAGCATATCCATGGTCAAACACATCGTTGTTGAGGCAGCATCCACCGATTAAAAAATCCACGACATGTCAAACCAACACGTAAACATGTGACATCCCCTAAGTATGACGCGTAAATTGGTAGGTCAACAAGGCAATTCGCTATCCACCGATTAAAAAATCGCTATCAACATGTGACTTATGTTGCTAACCAACACATAAACATGTGACATCCCCTAAGTATGAAATATGTACGAAGCATATTCACGGTCAAACACATGGTACAAACCGATTAAAAAATCATATCCACCAACACGTCATGTGACATCCCCTACCACACCAAACATTGTTGAGGCAATTTGCTATCCACCGATTAAAAAATCGCTATCGACATGTGACTCATGTTGCTTGTATGACTATATATAACAACCCGCTTGTGTATATGCAAATCATATTCACGTCGGACTAAGTCCCGTAACGTGATTCGTGTTCACACCTTTTAGAACGGTAAATGTAGGTGCTCGCGAAGATCAAGGCTTCAGCGTGGTCAAATGTAATTGGAGTCCCGCCAAAGGCCACTCTAATTATATTATCATTAGGGGTTTCTTGTCCCCATTATAGGTAAACAAATGCTGTTGTGATTCTCTTCCCTAATTTAATTGACATGGAATCAAGATTCAGTCTAATAAGACATGCGGACAGAGACAATAACCAGTGAAGCGTGTAAAAATGAACACTGGTTTCACAAACATTTTAGCCTTCTAAGTCTTTTTCTTTTGGGGTCAAACCTAGCCTTATAAGTTAAGCATAATGAAATGAGCAAAGATAATAATAATTATTATAATTTAATTCCATTGACTAAAGATAAATCATTGAGATGAAAATCTATGCATACACATGGACAATTTAAACAAATTTATACTAAATTGTTCTTGTATGAAAACGAAGTTAGATTAAAGAAATTGGAAAGTTCAATCAAAGGAACATAGTGGCTAACTTTGGTGCATAGTCTATTAGAGCCAAGCAGAAAAAAAATATTTAAATCTCATGTGATGCACAGACGCTCTACTAATCTCATATTGAACCCCATCAAGATGTTAATGGACAAATAAGTGCAAAAGCGTTGTGAAAGAACAAGCAAATGAACAATAACGCACCAGAAAACAAAAACGAAAAAAATTGAATACTTGATTCATATGGTCCACTTGGTGTGATTTACTCCATAAGTACAAAAATATAAGATTTTATTATAGATCAAACAGCACAATGGACATTACGATCACATTTGAGTTGTTGAAATACTCTTAGCATTTCCCAATTTGAAATTATACCAAAAAGCTTACATAGTATTTACCCTTCACAATTTCTCTCAAGACAATCTCTAAAGGAATACAAAAAGTTGGCTCGTGGCAAAATGTTTCCTATAGTTGGCTGCAAAGTTAACAAAACATGAAGATTTTTTTTTTTTTTTTTGGTAAAGAACATGAAGAATTTTTGAAATCTACAACTTTAAAGATTTAGTCATTCTTAATAGATTGGCAACTTTAAACCTTAGTTGTATTGTCCTTGACGACATGACCATGCGTTCACATAATGTCGACCGTACTTCTACACAGTTATGCAAAATGGGTTTTGTTCAAAGGGCTCAATGTCGAGACATATTGTCAAACACAAACAATGATCAATTTATTCCCGATTAATTCTTTTTTTTTGGGTCAAAGCGGTCAATCCCTTAAATCAATATTTATTTTGGCTAGGTGAAGTTGCCTTGCTTTTGCTATGAAGTTTTGTTTAGCCTAAGGCATGTGAAGCACGTGCCGATATTTGTTAGTTTTTGTCGTGTTCACAACGTGATTGCTGCGTGTGGTCGGTGACGAGACCGACCGAATACGAGGTAGCCGTCCAGATTTGACGGTTACTCTGAAGCCCCAAAAACACTCACATTCGTACTCGCCTATATAAATCGAAGCATTGTGCTCAACAGCACCCACACGCACTCCATCACAAAACTCGCACGATTCGTAATCTCACCAATCTTCTCGACGCTCGCTCACTCGTCATGGAGTACAAAAGAGAAGAAGTCCAGTTCCAACCTTGCCAAGCGAATTCGCCGCAAGCTGTGGACTCGATGCATCAAAGAAGATCCGCCAATTATAAGCCCAACATTTGGAAATACGATTTCCTCCAGTCGCTTAACAACAATTTCGACCTTGTAAGATTATTACTTTTACCTTCCATGTTGATGAGTTTGAGCTAATTTGGTCCTTAATTACCGACATTTTTCTTATCATTCAAGTGATCTATTCCTCACTAGGGCGAACCGACATTGGCATGCAATGTGAAAGTATTTGCACATGAGGCACATAGTGATGTTTTTGAAATTAAGCATGTTAGTATGTTGTTCCAAATTCATTTGTAACATCACATCCAGGATACTAATACATGCCATTACCTTTTAAATATAGCTAGAAATGTTCTAGTGTTGGGCAATGTCATCATACGTATCAGCCATCACATCTACACTTGATTTATAGCTATCGTATAAATATATATGCAAGTACTCAACTTATCAGAACAATTAGCTTGCTCCCTAGTTGAGTCCTCTAGCAATTGAAATGAAGCCGATCACTTCATGAAGACTTGTTTTATAACACAGTCAATTACGATGATAAACAAATCAGTCATGATATCAGAAACATAGCAAGTCCACATTCTTTAAGCAGTTTACTGCTTAAAATATGATCAAGTCTGTTAATTTTGAATGAGTCTAGGTAAAACCTACATTCAAGAAATTAACACTTCACAACAAATCTTACCACACATTCGCAAAAGGAAAATATGACAAAATCCCAACATATTGCCATAGCAGTATAGATAGAATTATTTGAAGCCTTGTGGAGGTAGATTTCAATATAATGTATTCATCTTGATTCTGCAGCAAGAAGGAAATGGAGAACGGATGGAACGACTCATGGAGGATGTAAAGGCAATGTTAGCAGAAGCAATCGATTCACTTACCAAGTTAGAGTTGATTGACTGGATGAGAAAAATGGGGTTGTCCAACCTTTTTGACAATGAGATGAAGGAAGCTCTTGAAACAGTTGCATCCACCAAAATGGCATTTTCGAAAGGAAGATCATGTCTATGCTAGGGCACTTCGATTCAAACTCCTTCGACAGCATGGTTATGTGGTTTCACAGGGTAAGTTCTAAATGTGGACATGTGGTGAATTCATTCTTATGAGATGTTACTATCAAAATCACGAGGTGAGCTCAATGATCAATGCCAGAGATACTAAAGAGATATTTTAAAAAGTTTGGTTTCTGCCCTTCTAGTCATTTAATATCCCTATGCTTGCTTTTAGACAATTAATGGAAACATTACATCATAAATTAGTCTAAATCATAGGACGTCCATGCATTTAAGTGGAATCAATGTCACCCAGAAGCTCCAAATCTTATTGAGGAAGTCGATCGCTCCAATTTGTGTATCGACAAAACCTTACATGAATTTTCAATCTTTTGTTATTGTGATGACTAGCCTCATCTAAGACCTCTGACTCATCAAACTCTTTTTTGGGGTATCATTAAAAAATGGACACACATCGGCTTTGGCATCCAATGGAGAAGTCGCACAATCGACGTAATGGAACTTTCAGTACATCCTAATGCAGCAGAGACGTGCAGTCCACATGCCTATTTGGACTTAGTTCTACTGAGAAAACCTTCTCATTTCTAGAGAGGGGATAATGAAAAGAAAAGTAATTGTGGACTAGACGATTGAAAAGTTCGGTCCACAGAGAGATACTATGAAATTAAATGCATACAATCTACCCAAATTCCATATGTCATCATTCACTGTTTAGAAATATTGTCTTCTGAGTCCTTAGTCCTCAAACTTTCTTATATTCAGTAATATATTGGGTATAGTTTGTAGTATTAGCAATTATTGTCAGTTCTGTCCAGTCATTATCTTCCACTTTCAATTCTGTAATCAGATGAATTGAGAAGCTTCAAAGAAGAAAGCAAAACATTCAACAGAAGCAATTGCGAAGATGTTGAAGCTATGATGCAGCTTCTGGAGGCTTCACATCTGGCTCTGGAAGGTGAAACATTTTGGACGAAGGGAAAGCCTTCTCAACTAAGATTCTTCGCGAGAGAGTCTCCAGTTTGGACAGTCGGCTCCTCAAATGCGCCATTCATGCTTTGGAGCTTCTGATGCACTGGAGGGTCCAGTGGTTCGACATCAAATGGCAAATTGACTTGTACGAGCAACAAGAGGACAAGCAAAGTAATCTGCTGGAGCTTCCCAAGCTCAATTTCAACAGGGTCCAAGCCACGCACCAGAGAGATCTTATAGAGATATCCAGGTGATTTTTTAGCATAAACAGAAGATATAGAAAATGCAGCGACTTATCTTCGATTCTTCGTTTGTCAAGATTTAAACATGAAAAACTCACTCCTGATATATGGGCTAAATTAAGCCTAGGAATGTGCCAGTTTTGATGTTATGTATACCAGACGTGATGTGAGTTTAATATATTTTGGTTTTGATTAGTTGCTTTGGTAATTTCAGGTGGTGGAGGGATCTGGGACTTATCGAACGTGTGGACTTCACAAGGGATCGTCCGGTCGAGAGTTTCTTGTACGCCCTCGGACTCTCTCAGGAGCCGCGGTTCAGCTCACTCCGAAAATCTCTCACAAAAGTCGTCATCTTTATACTAGTGATTGACGACGTCTACGACCTTTATGGTTCGTTGGAGGAATTAGAATGCTTCACCAGCGCCGTTACCAGGTTGGCCCCGTTGCCTCCCGATCCCTTCCTCTCGTCTTTGTCCGTTCATTTTCGCTAACTAGAAAGTCCAATTCTTCTAGATGGGACTCGAGTCGATTCAACAGCTTCCCGAGTGCATGAAGGTCTGTTTCCGAGCACTTCACGACGTTACATACGAGATCGCTCATGAAATTGGCAAGGAGGAAGATTGGCATCGAGTGCTACCACATCTCACGAGAGCCGTAAGCAAAAAGCTTGTGGATAACTGCATATGCTTGCAATGGTCATCCTAATTAATTTTGTGCCCTTACATAATTAATCATCTTTGATCGAATCATTTGCTTTCCTTACTTTATTTCAGTGGGCAGACTTTTGCAAAGCACTACTTACTGAAGCAAAGTGGGACCATTTGGGCTACACACCCTCTTTGGGAGAGTACTTGAGCAATGCTTGGACATCCTCTTCAGGACCCCTGCTCTTGTCCCATGCTTATTTCTTTGTAGGACATATGAAATTGGAGGATGCAGCAGAGTCGGTGGAGAGAAACAAGGATCTGATATACAATGCGTCCATGATAATCCGACTCTGCAACGACCTAAGAACGTCTAAGGTAACCATCAAAATCCTGCAAAAAAGCTACGTACGCATTGGATTTGGCATGTACAGATTCTTGGCTGCGAAAAAATCTTATACTAATGACGTTTGTCGACAGTGAATTGAGGAGATTGAATCTCATTAACACATTAAATCGATTTATCTTTCGAGTAGGCTGAAATAGAAAGAGGAGATGCTCCATCATCGGTGGTGTGTTACATGCGAGAAGCAAAAGTATCAGAAGACGTCGCTCGGAAGCATATCAAGGGATTGATAGACCAAGCATGGAAAAGCATTAATGCTCATTGCTTCATCAATGCTGAGACACCATTTCTCCGACCCTACATCGATGTCACTGTGAATGCTGCTCGCGCTGCGCACATGATCTACCAGTCCGGAGATGGGTTTGGCGTCCAGAACGGCAAGATTGGGCAGCAAATGCTATCTGCTGTGATCGAGCCTCTTGCTCTTGATTAAGATATTACCGCAAAGTCTAATAGTATTATGTCTTATTATGTCCTGTTGAATGAACACTCAATCAACCGTCAGTCTGTTACAAATAATCCCAATCAGAAAGTTTATTATCTAAGCGTCTTTGATAAAATGAAGACTTAAGTCTTGGTGGGCCGACAAGTTGGACTAAATATTGCGATTTCTTTTACATAATATGTTGGGCCCCACACACCTCTCATTTCTTGATGTGAATAAAACGTCGCTAAATGTTCGGAGTCAACCTCTGCAGATTCGTATCGGCACAAAGACGCAGCTCCTCTAACATCTTCATTCTCTTTATGAAAGTTCCTAGCTTTCTTATGGAAAGAGAACATGCTCATGGCAATTGTAAAGGAGTTGATGCTTCCGAAGCGCCGATTGTCACCCGTTTGTTCCTTGTGGATGATCTCTATCCGTTAGCTAAGTGCTCGCTCTTTTATCTGATTCATCGGGGGAAGAGGGAACAGGAAAAAGTCAAGGATATTTCTCTCCAGTAATGTCACTGAGGAGGATAGAAGCAATTTGGACCCAATAGTGGATATAAGCATTGTAAATGATCTGGGCAAGCATTTTGGTTTCAGCTCTGAATGGAGATGGCAGAGGGACCTCTAAATTTGCTAGTCAGCGAGAAAGTTGGGGAAAAGCTTGCTGGTTGCTGCTCCCCTATGTTGTCCATGGTTGGAAAAAATATTCTCATCAGGTCCACTAACGAGGCGATCGTGCGCAGATTGAGAATCTTCCCTCCAGCATCTTCGATCGGCTATATAAAATATAAGATGATGAGCTAATACCACCAATTTGTTTTTTTAATTATACTTACGGTAATAGTAATGTCCCAAACTTTTCTTTGTATCAGGGGCGCTTCCAACCTATTTCAATGATGACACCAAATATCGAAAGTTCTTTTTTGTGACAAAAGTCCCTAAACATGTACCAGGGTAATAAGAACAACCCCCATCACTAGATGGCCGCTAAAAATCCGAAGTGGTGGCTTGCATGCACAATAGCCGGCCAATGGAGCGGATGTGGATTTGACGCTGCTTTCATCTATGCCAAAGGACATTGTTTCATGGATTATGTCACTTCAAGGACTCTAAAAGAGCCAAAGAGACAATTTATTATAGAGGAGGTCATCTTTTGAAGAAAAACACCTAGTTTTACCGGTTGTAAAACCTTGAGGGTCAAGTGGATTTTAATACATATAAATCACATATAAACCTACAAATTCACAAATTATGTCGCCTTGGAGTAGACTAAAATCACGTCAGCCCTATTTCCTTGCCATTGTCCATGCAAGACGCCGCGTCAGATTTTTTATAGCCATCGTTGATGGCAATATGACAGAAGGTGTTTTTGGGTTACTAAGTACGGGTTATCAGTGACAACAAATTTTTTTTTTTTTGTGGTATTGGCGTCACCTTGGACATAATTTAGGAGTTGTTAGGGTAGACGAAGAGTTTTTTTGACGGTGGATTTAAAAGGAAAAACAACTTTGATTTCTGCGAATTTTCAAGTCTTCGCCACTTGTTGGATGGCGAAAGCATTCGATGGATGGTATAGTCAAGAAAGCTTTCTCTCGTGGCAATTTAGAACTTGTGCCATGACTATTGCCCCCTAAGATACTCTCAAAAAAGTGATTCGAGATACATGTTGTTTACATGTTGATTGCCGCAACTGCCACCCTTCCCACATAGGAATGGAGAGATGGGGAGTTCGATTCCTCACATTTTCAAGGCACCTAAAGATGAAAATGTTTAGTTTCAAGTGTGGAATTTGACTCCCCCAATCTACAAAGAAACAGAGTAAAAGTCTGAAAGCGAGTTGAGAGTTCGATTATGATAGATTAAAAAAATTAAAAAGTAAATATGGGTAAACAAGTAATTCGAGATACATATTATTTATATGCTAATTCAATAATCAAAATATTCGATTTTTAAAACATGGACCGCAAAGGACAAGAAAAAAGGTCCTTGCCTTGAGGAATGTAATATTTACCATTTTGTCTACCTTAAAAATGTAGTTGAGAATTCTAGTAGTTATTTGTAAGTGATGAGACAAACAGTATCATGCAATGATTGGGATCTCCTAGATTTATAACTATCTTAACTCTTCATGGGCTCCGATGTTGTCATCAGAAAAATGATCATCATTGCATTTGCTCAGTAAGGAAATATTCACTTTGTAGAACTCTTGATGACCTTCCTGAAGATGAACCATCCGGGGGAAAATTAATGGATTACTAAGCTCAAAGACTTAACATATACTCTTCCAACATGGAAGGGATAGGTGAGGGGTTCAAATACCCACCTTCTCAGGGGGGGATGGGGGTGGGGACGCGTAAGTTTCAGGAGTGGGTTTCGACTCCCACGCCCTGCAAGAGGCAGGGCAAAAGTCTGAGAGTGAGTGTAGAGTAGGATTAGAGTAGGACTGACCAAAAAAATAAAATAAAATTAGACACCTAAGTAAAGTGTATGAGAGGAATTTACTTCTGCGTACCCGAGATTTAATGAATTTGAGTAAATGTATCATATAGGTATGACTTAAGGGTTTTTTGTACCAAAGAATAAGGTTCAGAGTGAATATGTTACGGTAGACATAATTTAAGGCTTTTTGTGGCTTTTGCCCCCTAATTTGAAAGTGCTTATTAAGAGTTATGTATGCTTGTCAACACCTAAATTTCACCTAAATTAATTAATTTAAAGTAGCATTAAATGTTAGGAATTAGTTGCAAAAGAAAATTTTAAAAAAATAATAATTAATTATTAAAAAAATGACGAAATCGGCCGGAGTCGCGCCGAATCCAGGCTTGGCCCCGACCTGCCCCTTTCCTTTTCTCTTCCCCTTGCGCTAGGCCCGACCCAACCCATTTTCTCCTTCAGCCCAGCCCGCAAACGAGCTAGTTGTCTCCCCTAGCCGGTCTTTGCTGCAAGACTAGCAAAGAAAAACAGAAATAGAGCAGCGATGGAGGGAGTAGAGGGATCAATGGCAGGTGAGCGGCGTGATCCGTGGGTCGAGGGGGCAGTTCGGCCGGCAAGCTAGCAGCTGCAAAGGCCATGTGCGCTTGCTGGCCAAGCATAAAACCAAAGGAGAGGACGGAGAACCGAAAATGGGCGGGGAGGGGGGCGGAATCGAGATGACATAGAAAACACAAAAAAAAATAATAATAAAAGGAAACACCGACATGAGGAGAGGAGTAAGAGAGACCTCAGAGTTGTTGATCGCTATCGTCGGTCACCACCGGAATTGCCGACCGCCTCCGACTCTGCCAGAGTCCAAGAGGCGAACAGAGCGAGGAGAGAGAGGGAGGAAAGTAAACAGAGAGTGAAAGAGAGAAGAAACAGGAGGAGGTAGGAGAATCGGTCGTTGTCATCGCCGTTGACACGATTGTAGGTCACCACCGCCGCAGTCGACGTGTTCCCGAGCTGCCATTCTCGCCGGACTCAGTTGGTATTTTATCGAACACCTGGTGTGCATTTTTGAATTCAAGCTTGCCGGAGCTCGTCCCGTCCATTTCGGGCAAGCTCCAACCTCCATAGGTTCCCCCGTTGGTCCCTATTTATTTCTGGTTGTTTTCTGGTCACTGCCACCGTCGCCTCGAGTCCCATTTAGGTTGGAATCCCTCCCGGTTCACCCTTGCCCTCCACCTATTCACCATAATGCCCGAGCGGGCTCTCCCTACGCGAAGCTCCTCCGTGCGGGACCCTAAGGCCCCGGGTTGCTGGAGGGACACCGTCGCGGCCAAGGAGGCCGCGCCATTCCCCCCTGGTCTGGTCACCGAGGCGTCGTTGTCGGCGTGCGTCTCGTTGGCACCCCTAGTCGCGACTGGGCAGTCGGGACCAAAGGGATGCCGGCCGAGTGGGCCAGACCACAAATCTGGCCCACTCAACTCCCATTTCGTTTGGGCCCGGCGCTCGGGCCCAAGTTGGGTCGAACCGGATCCAAATCGAACCAAACCAGGTCGAGCCGACCTAGTCAAACCCGACCCAACCCGACTGGTCCAGTCCCAAATTTTTTTTATTATTTAAAAAAACAATTTCGCAAATAAAAAAATTAATTTTTTAAAAATAAAAAATAAAAAAATTTTAAAAAAACTAATTTGTTTAAAAAATTAAAAAATTGAAAAAATAAAAAAAAAAAAACTTAAAAATTAGAAATTTTGAAAACCCAAAAATGATGGGGTTTGGATAGGAATTACTGTGCTTTCCCTTTTTAGTTTAATTACGTCTTTATTTGCTTGTATGGTGATTATATCAAGTGTTTAATTTGCATATGTTATTATGTTTAATTGCACGTGTCTAGTTTTAGGGCAATTAGGATCTTAGTAGCTATAATTGTCATGTTAATGATTGCACACCTGCATGATCACCTCACATGTTAGTGGATAGGTATAAAATCAATCCGAACTGCCTAACAAAAAATATTTTCTTTTAAAATGAACAAGATTAGGTATCGAAAGGGTACTAATTAGTCAATTAGTGTAATGAAGTCCCTGATCCTAGATTCTCTGGTTGCGTAGGAAGTGAGGTACACTCTCATGTCTCATTTGGTTCCTAGCCGACCCCAATAAACTAGTGGCGACTCTTTTTGTGCCAAAATTCCTAAAGAATATCCCAATGTCATGCGGAGTATAGGCTTGAGAGAGCCCGCGCCTAATCATAGGCCTTATGCCTATCTTTTAGGCAATACCCCTAAACCTACTCCCTCCCCCCGAGTGGTAGGTCACGACAGCTTGGTGACTCCGCTAGGGAATTGGTTTTAATCCTTAGAGGACTTAGGTCAAAATTAATCTCGTTTAAAAATATTTTTGTTTAGCAGCGAAGATATCATGTGCATCCATAACTTGTCGAATGTTGAATGCTTATGGGAGTTATAAGGGGTGGTGATTTCTAACATTTGTTTTGTAAAAGGTGTAAGAGTGAATGGTTTATTTATGTTTGAAGTGCTGATTGTTTTTATATTGTCATGCATGAGTCCCTTGCATTGCACTACACTATAGCACACACTACCTGCCGCCGGACCTGGGCCGCGTACGATCACTTAGGATGGTGTTGAGAAGGATATCTGTCATGCCCCGATCCTCGGGGACGCACCTATCCATTTACTTGGTCGATTTTATAATGCGATATCCCAGGATTACGTATCGCCGATCCTTTCATTTTTAATAACACATGCGGAAGCAGTTATAAATCCCCAGACAATAAAACGATGGGATAGAAAAGTAAGACTATAATTTTCATATTGAAATTCACAACCATACTTTTATACAGAGAATAACTCACAGTACTTTACAAAACTATTCATAACTTTCTGGTCTCACACTATTCACATTTAGATAGGATTCACAAAAGAGGATGAGATCTTAGTCCTCAGGATCATCCTAATCCTCTTCTGACTCTTCTTCACAAAGCTCACATCCTTCAAGCTCTTCATCTTTTACAGGCTCATCATCCTCTTCTGGTTCCTTCTTCACAAGCTCATCTACGAGCCTGAAATGTTGTCCCACAACCGGGATGAGATTATGTCTCAGCAAGTTCTACCCCACTAAGACTCGATTAGGAAATCAATACGCTAACCGGGCTGCCTATACACACACGGGTTAGAGGACTTACCTTGGCCTCAGATTCCACCTGCATATTAACACAATTCAATAGGCACCCTAGCAATCACATCACAGATCGATATCTCAATCAATCGACCTAGTTAATTACATGTTAATCGGACCATTCAAGGTCAAATCACTTCTCAATATAAAACCTCCCATTTGCACTCTCAGTCACAGAGTTACAGTAATGCTCTCAGGCGTCATTTTCGCCAAGGTGACGTATGTACTGGACAACACTCGTGCGTTCTTTAAGGCACCGTTTTCACCAGTGATATTCTTAATCACCGAACCATGTATGTCCATAATGATGCATGTAGTAGACAGCACTCGTGTGTTCTTTAAGGCGTCGTTTTCACCAGTGATTTCCTTATCACTAAATCACGTATGTCTATACTAATGCAGGTAATAGACAACACTCGTGCGTTTTTTAAGGCGCTGCTTTTACCAGTGATTTCCTTATCACCGAACCATGTATGTTTATTCCTCGTACCTAATTGGTCTCAGCCAAGAGTATTATTAGTTCAATCTCCCAATTCCTTCCGATTTACGACTCATCAAAGCATTATAAATGCTAAATAACCATACTTGGCTATCTATCAATCAATCATTCAATTTCACTCAATTTCAATCAATTTATGAATAATTCCTCAAATTGCACAATTAATTCAGTTTACCACAACGTGGAGCTCAAATAAATAAATGGACTGCATCACAACAATCAGCACGAAATTTCGGTCATTAGCTATCCTTGCCTAATTTTCGAAAAATAAATAATTAAATAATTAATTTCAAAAATTAATAAATAAATGCTAAAAATCCAATTTATGCCCATAATGCCTAATTGAAGCCCGCGAAGGGTCAGGAAAAATCTCGAGATGCGTTCAATAAATAGTATAGGCAGTTCTCTAACTAAGTACACTAACCACCTAACTAATATGCAAAGCAATTAACTAATAATCACTAATCCATTCTAATCTAACCACCTAATTGTAATTAATTAAATCTAATCAATCCTTAAGCATAATTAGTCTACTAAGCAAGGATTAGTGAGATTACTCACTTGATTAAAAGCAAGGACCGGGACATTGCGACGGCGACGTGACGGTGGCCGAAATCGGGCTTTCGACGACACCGACGGGCTTGGACCGGGCCTTAAACTTGGGCCCAACAAATCTCAGCCCAACTGAGATTTGTTCTTGCACTCGACTGGGCTCACTCTTGGGCTTGGGCTTGGCTGCGACTGGGCCTTCTTCGCGGGCTGGACTTGGGCCGAACTTGCTAAATTGGGCTCAATGGAGCTGATGGATTTTTGGGCCAAAGACTTGGGCTGTTGGACTTATTTAATGGGCTGAGATGGGCTGCTGATTCCACTGGGCTTTGTTGGGCCCAATTCTTGCGGGCTCTTGGACTTCAATTAGGCTGGAATAGGCTGACTCAGGCGTTGGAATTTGCTGGATTGATTCGATGGGCCTGGCCTTTCATGGAGCTAGGTCCACGACGAAATTTGCTGGCCGCGAGGAGGAAGCTGTTGGGCGATGCTCGAGCATGAAGATGGGCGTTGCTGGGGAAGCTACTGTGTGGATGAAGAGAGCAACTTCGGTCTTCAATGGGCTAGAGAACTTTGATGGACGCTGAGTGGAACGAAGCAGCGACTCGCGGACATGTGTTGCTGGTGGAGAAGCACGGACGACGACGCTGGACTTCTTGGTGGGATCGTGGGCGGTGAAGGCGGTCAACCACTTTGCTGAAGTGGACTGATCATGCGGCAGAGAGAAGAACGAGGATGGAGAAGCACGTGGGAAGGGCTGAAGCTTGCTTGGTGCAGATGAAGACACGAACGAGTGGCAGCTTGCTCGGTGGCTTTGCTGAGTCAACAAATTGGTGGAGATGGGATCCGAGAGACTGACTTCCGTGGCTTCTTCGGTCAAGAGGACGAATTTTATGGGGCAGGGGCGTGGGGGCGTTTGGAGCGAAGGAAATGAATAGAGAAAAACAGGGAGGAACAGTCTAGCAAGAGGAAAAGAAAATGATGAGGATCGAACAGGGGGTTTGGCCTCGTGCGTTGAAGGAGATGGAGGGGAAGCCATGCATGAGGGAGAAGTCAGCTGTGAGGGGAACAAAAGTCTCAATCCTTAGCCAATACATTGAATGACTTGGTCCCACAAACTCACAATCTAATCCCTCTTGTCCCCTAATTCTTTCTAGAAGAATAATTCCACCATTAATAAACTTTGAAGCCAAAATTTGTAGCCCTCAACCATAGCTTCAAATTTCTCAATTTTAGGATCAATTTCCTCACTCAATTTCCTAAATTGAGGTCCAATTTCGATGAAAAAATCTCGAACAATTTTCTGTAATTCCCCGACACTCAAAGGCTCAACTTGAAAGTCAAAACTCACTTAAATTCGGCCCATACGAATTTCCGTTAATTTTCCGCGACGTTCGTATGATTTTCCGTAAAATTCTCGGAATCTCTGAAAAATCTTCTAAGACTGAGTAGACCCCCCTAGAATTTATTGTGACATGACAAAAACTTCAATTTTTGAAATCGGACTCGAATTCACGATTAATTTTCAATTAACGCGTTTTTAGCGTGACCTAAACTACTGGGCAACTTTCAGAAAATTTTAGTGCAAATGACCCGTGGTCGATTTTCTTCGAGCCAATATGAACCCACTCGACTAATTGGCGACTCTTGATTGTCGTGAAAATCCCGAGAATTCAAATATGGACACAGGATACCAAAACGATAAAGAAAATTAGTCTAGTGTCGGCCGACAAGAATTTTTCAATTTAGTGGTTTTACCCACGATTAGCCACACATCTCAGGCAAACCGACCTATCTCTGATCTCTAATCAATTTATGTCTGTGCCGTAATGATCTCGGTAGATGAACACGGTCAAGCAGCCGATTCCTAGTCAAATTCTCAAGTCTATTTACCTTAAAATCCTTTATGGTTTCTCTAGATAGTCTAGTTATCTCAAGAGTGATCAATTTTGAGAAGAGCCTTATAGGCGCATCAATGAAATGCCCAATTTATTCAGTAGAAAACAGAGTTGAAATTCTGGGATGTCACAATATCACTCTAACTACAAGCATGTAGTACGAGTCGCCCATCTCATCCTCGAAACTTCTTTCTTGATGTCAGAGGTCCCCATCCCGGTCTACGAGCATGCGACACGGGTCGATCCTTTTATGAAACCGGAGTCATGGGTAACACGACCTAGCCGCGAGCTTGTTGGTTCAGTGCTGTGATCTCATGGCTCCATTTTGGGCCGTCTAGAGTAGAAATCGAACCACTGTCCATGTGCATGTCTATGGCATTGACATCGCTGCTCAATGAGTAGGGTAAGTTTTTGTTTGAATTCTTTTCTTCACAATTTACTTATTTTCCTTTTGGTCGGATCACAACAAATTAGGTCGATCATACGATGGGGGTACCTGACCTTTGCATCATCTTTGTCCTGAAAGCCGAGTTTCGTGCTTGGTGTGATAAATTGGATCCAACTAGTTGTGAGTGTGTGTGATCATATGTTGGACGTTTACTTCCCCTATTAGAGATAGAAATTCATTCTGGTGTAGTACAAGCGTTAGCGCATGTTTGGTGCCCCGAAACTTGCACGTTCATACTTGGTGATCACGAACTCACTCCAGCCCTGGAAGAATACAGTGTTGCCATGGGAAAGCCCTTGGTATCGGAGTTAATTGGCCCACTTGTAGGGACTGAGCATGCATCGACCTTATCTGATTTCCTTAGAGTTAAGGAAGATGACGTGATGAAAGTTTTGAAAGCTAATCACAAGACCTGCCCGTTTTCATTCCTAAATGAGCTTTTTCAAAATGCCCCATCTTTTCAAAAGAATAGGATCTTCCTATTAGCTTTCTTCAGGTTCGTGTTATTCCCACATTGTAGGAACGTTATTAACCCTTCCGTGACATGGGTAGTTTGTAAGGTATGTATAGGAAAGAGCTTTGTTAATGCCGTCCTGACTGAAACTTTTCTTTCCCTTACTTGTTTCAAAGAAAATAAAAACAAAACTTTCCATGCTCCTCCTGAACTCTTGCAAATTTGGTTCTTCTCTCACGTTAAAAGGTTTGATAGCTTAATGATCGTGAACGACATCTCTGACTCTTGCCACCCTATCCTAAAGTTCAAAGATAGGAAGATGTTTGTCTCTGATTATCATTATTCTGAATGGTTAGTTTTCATGACCAACCCTGGACCCGAAGTTTCCAATAGCACGCCAAATGGCTCCGAGTTTGAGAAGCGCGGTTCTTGTGTGGGTTTACTGGACCTGTTCCTTTGTTGGGAATTACCGGAGTAATATTGATTAGTTATGTATCAATTTGGATTTTCTTATATAATTAGAATTAGGATTAAGAAAAGACAATACTGAGTATTACCCGACCCGAGTTGCCTGCCAGTTCCAAGAGGTTCAACAACTTCCACGGACAATTCAAGAAGACCCGCTCAAGATAGACTTCCTTGATGGATGCCAAGATCACAAAGACTCTGTCACGTTAGTCAAGTTGATGTGGGATATGTGCCACCCCCGGAAGCTAATATGGCCCAAAGAGGAGTTGGAAGGACAATAGAAGACCTACTATGTCTCAATGGAATACATCCTTAGGCATAAATTTCCAGAGAGCTTACGCCCAAAAATTCCCGACATTCCATTAAAGACCACCCATAGAGCCGAGATCAAGTGCCTCAAAAGGAAGCTCAAAGAAGTTGAGGAGCGTCCCTCAAAGTTGACCCGAGTTAGTGGGGCCGTCACAAGCGGGAGCTGTCCTCGTTAGTTAGATTGAGTCAAGTGTGATATGTAATGGGCTCGTGCCCACATATGTTACAATGTTAAAGAATTTGTCTCGAGTCGCATTATCGGGAGATAAAAGTCATGATTAGCTTTGTTGTTTAGGGGTTCTCCCTCATGTCTACTACTGCGTTATGTAGCAACCTTGCTTTCAATAAAACGAATAAACTGGGGCGATTAGATCTTTGTTATGGACCGACCGCCTAATCATTACTACATGCTTATATATGATTATTTATACTTGTTCAAGTACTAACCGATCGATTGTCTTTTACTGATTGTCGACACGGCCAAGTGGAGATCCCCAATTCACACGCGCGCAAAAGTCAGAATGGAGAATGAGGACACCAACGTACGCATGGCCAAGATGGAGGACTAGCTAGCCCAACTCACCACAATGATGCTTGAAATGAGCCAGAAGCTCAAGGAGCCCCCTACTGTAGCTATCACGGGAACATCCACTCCGATGTCGACGGAAGGTACACACGTTGCTGATCCCCCCGAGAAAGAAACTGCCGAGGAGGCTCCTTTTGTCATGCCAATCATCGTCAATTTGGATCCTCCTTCGAAGGAAAACCCAACACCCCACCTAAGCGACGAGAGTGAAAAACGTTTGGCAAAGATGGAGGAGCGACCGTGCGCCTTGCAAGGTTACGGGCTGAAAGGAGCTAATAGGCTGTCTCCATACACCAAGATGAACTTCCTTAAGAACTTCCAAGAGCTTGAGTTCATGAGAAAATATGACGGAACAGGATGTCCCAAGACCCACCTTAGATATTACATGAGAAAAATGGCTCACTACGCTGACAACGTGCCACTTCTCATACACACATTTCAAGATAGCTTGGAAGGCATTGTCCTAACGTGGTTTATTGCACTGGACATTGAAAAATTCACTAGTTTGGAAGATTTAACCAATGAATTCTTGCAATAATACCGGTTTAATACCGAGCTCCCCCCTACAAGGGAGGAGTTGACCCGTATTGAGAAGAAGAGGAACGAGTCATTTAAGGGTTTCGTGCAAAGGTGGAGGACTATGGCCTCACAAGTGAAGCCGGCCTTGAACGAGAGGGAGATGAAACAACTGTTCCTCAAGACATTGCCCCCTGAGTACTTCCAAGGGTTAGTGTTCTCGGGTTGCCAGACATTTTCGCAACTAGTTAAGGTAGGTGAAGGAGTCAAATGGGCAATGGTTGAGAGAAAGATTTCAACCGAAGGCACAAAAAAATTCCCGGCAAAAAAACATAAGGAGGTTGCAGTTGAAGTAGCGCTTGTGCAGGAGCCGTTTTTCCCTCGACCGCCCTCAACATCCGCGCATAAGCCTATAGTGGTCCAAGGTAGCTCGTCACGAGCATATGATAACGGCAAAAGGCCCTTTCGAAAGGATTTTTCTCCACTACCATGCCCACTGTAAAAGCTGTTGCTCATACACCTCAAAAAAAGGATGGCCGCGAAGGAAATACCTAGAGACAATCCCTCGAGGTTCGCTAGGTTCGATATGAACAAGATCTGCGAATACCACATGGGAGAAAGGGGGCATAATGTAGATGATTGCAACGTGTTGAGATATAAAATTCAACAGCTTCTAGACAAGAAGATCTTAACTTTCAGGGAGGCTCAACTTAATGTGCAATGGAACCCTCTACTAAATCATGCAGGGGGAGTGAACTCAATTTCTAAGGAAACGCGGGCAAGTCAACAGCCTCTAGTGGTGGATGCTTCCAGGTTGTATGAATCCTTAGTGCTGGCGGGATACTATGGAGGTTAGGAGGATGTGACTCTAGAAGAGAAGCTAAACCGCGTCCGCAAGATGGTAGCCATGAGGGTAATCCGACGCGGAGAAGAAGAAGAGGGGGTTGTATCCATGATAATGCCATTGTCATTCCGCTCATCTTTCTACAAGTTTGCTTGTATATCTCAGGCAAAGAAGGTTATGCCTGGAATTTCGAAGACCCCAACTTTGTACGAGGAAGGGGTCGTAGCTATGATAACCCCAATGGTGATTGAATTACCTGATGAGGAGCCTATCGATGATATCGAGATGGAAATCGCTGAACCCATGGTGATCGACCTTATGGTCGAGGAGACGTTAACAATCGAAGTCACAGGAGGGAACGCAATGCCAGTCACGATAGAATTGCCACCCCGGGAGAAAAATGGAGTGATAATGTTGGAGAATCCTCCCAAATTCGATCCCAAAGCTGTACCTTGGGACTATGGAACAACTGAGGTAGACATTATCACTTGATCAGGCTGTTGTTACACCTCTGATAAAGGAGTATAAAAGAAGGCCGTCACCGAGGAGGAGGCAAAGCAATTCTTGACCGTAGTAAAGTCCAGTGAGTTCAATGTGGTGGATCAACTGCGGAAGCTGCCAGCTCAAATCTCCCTCTTAGAATTATTCAAATCTTCCGAGAAACACATGAACATTTTGCTAAAAGTCCTTAATGAGGTGCACGTGCCAGAATCAATCGATGAAGTCCAATTAGAAGAGTTTGTTGAGGCCGTTCTACTGAAAGACCAAATCTACTTTATTGATGAAGATCTCCCCTTGATGGCCCTAATCATAGCAAAGTGCTACACATCTTGGTGAAGCATGAGAGCACTATTGTTTGCAGAGTGTTGATCATTAATGGTTCAGCGCTCAATATATGCCCGTTGGCTACGCTCCACCATCTTGGCATTGATCTTGGAAGAATTCGTACTGGCAAGTCAACTGTGTGGGCTTTTGACGGGATGAAGAAGGAGGTGATAGGGGAAATTGAACTTGAGCTACTAATTGGCCCCGTACTTTTGCAAGTCCCATTCTAAGTGTTAGATATATCAAGCGCTTTTAATTTTTTGTTAGGGAGGCCATGGATCCACACAGTGAGTTTTGTTGCCTCTAGCCTCCATCAGAAGGTACGATTTGTGGTGGACAACAGGCTTATCACGGTATATGGAGAGTCTAACTTCAAGATCTACCACAAGACGGCCATTCCTTATGTGGAGCCCGAATGTATCGAGAAATCCAACTTTCAAACATTAAAGCTGGTGTCCATGATTCATGTGCCTACGGGTTCTTTCATAAAGGCCCTTGAATTGTCTAGGCCAGCTATTGTTGCGAGGAGGATCATGCTGGCGAGAGGGTATAATCCTGGGGAGGGTCTTGGATCGCATGGCCAGGGTGTGCGAAAACTCATTGAAGCTCATAAAAACTTCAAAAGAAAGACTTGGGATATGTCGAGAAGTGGGGAGGCGATAACGAACGAGGTGGTCGTGGCAACCGAGGAGGCCATGGAAGGCATAGAGGCCGAGGTGCCCGAAGAGGCCGAGACGGGTATAGAGACAAGAGTGAACGCATTGTCCAAACCGAAGAGGACGAGGGTGATCAAAGCCCATTTCCCCCGTTGCTAGAAGAGATGTTTCTAGGACCCTCAAGGATGTTGTTTAAGGAAGATAATGATATTCTATGGTGTGACCAAGCTATTCTAGGAGGACGTCATATGCACCATCCTGGCGTGTGAGGAAGCCGAGTCCTTTGAAGTTGTGGTTATCTCTCCAGAGTAGGGCGATTCTCGTCTAGCCTAATCTTTTGTTTTATGTCTTTTCCCTTGCGCAGGATCTTGTAGTTTTTCTTTCTTTGTTTCATGTTTATGTCATTTGTAACGTAAACTATGGTCAACCCCGCTCTTGAGCTGTTAGTCGAGGGTGGTGTGTGTTAAAATACGGTTTTATCTTTGTTCATTCAATAAAATAGACACATGTTTTATTAAGGACATGTGGAAGCACATCAAACTAGCCCTATGATGGTCGCTGAGGCCTAGGCCTCCACATGCTCCCTTATTTGACCGTTTTGCAAAAACGAGGAAATCCGAGGATATGAGAATGAGTTCTTGAAATTTTTACAAAAAATACTTCAAAAACTTTTTGAAAACGACATGCATCGTCTTTGTTGTTAACATTACTCTAACTCATCTCATCGCATCTCAGGTATTGCATTATGCATAATCATGATAAGGACGCGTGTGACTCAGATGTGCATGAAGAAAGCCCATCAGGTTCCGATGACATTGACGATGACAATCAGAAAGGGATCAAGTGCGAATGGAATCGACACGAAGAATCGAGGCCGTTGGCTGAAGAGCGAACAGTCATTATAACTTTAGGTGATGCAGAGAATGTCAGAGAAGTAAAAATCGGGGCATGTCTCTTAGAGTTAGAAGCGGATTGGATGACTCATTTTCTGAAAGAGTATCAAGATGTGTTCACTTGGACATATGCCAACATGCCAGGATTGGATCCTGAAATTGTGGAACATGCTTTACCAACGGATCCCAATGTGCCACCCAAAAAGTAAAGACTCAGGAGAACTAAACTAGAGTTGTCCAAGAAGATTGAAGAAGAAGTGATGAAACTACTGAAAGTAGACTTTATCGAAGTGACTCGTTACCCTGATTGGGTAGCAAATATCATGCCTGTAATGAAAAAAGATGGGCGAATCAGGGTGTGTGTTGACTATCGTGACCTAAATCAAGTTAGTCCCAAGGATGACTTTTCGCTCCCGCATATCGATGTCTTGGTTGACAGTACGGCGGGATTCAAGTTATTCTCCTTCATGGATGGTTTTTCTGGATATAACCAAATCCATATGAAGGAGGAAGACATGAGCAAAACATCATTCATAACTCCTTTGGGAACTTTTTGCTACAAAGTGATGCCTTTTGGTTTAAAGAATGCTGGGGCAACGTATCAGAGGGCCATGGTCACATTATTCCATGACATGATGCACAAGAAGATCGAAATATACGTCAACGACATGATTGTGAAATCAAGACGTGGTGAAGATCATGTTAAAGTCTTGCAAAGGTTGTTCGAATGTCTTCGGAAGTTCAAGTTGCGCCTCGATCCCGCAAAATGTGTTTTTCGAGCGAAATCTAGGAAGCTATTAGGATTCATGGTTAGTAGTAGGGGCACAGAGATTGATCCGTTGAAGGTTAAAGCCATTTGCGATTTACGACCCTCGACTATCGCCAAAGAAGTCCGCAGCTTGATGGGACGACTTAATTATGTGGCGAGGTTCATTTGTCAGTTGTCTGAAACGGCGAAGCCATTCTTCAAGCTCCTGAAAAAAGAATGCAAAGATTGAGTAGAATGCCGGGTGCCAGGGTGCATTTGAGAAGATAAAACATTATCTCACTCATGCACCAGTCTTAATGCCCCCACTCCCTAAAATTCCCCTGATTTTGTATTTAACCATACATGACAAGTCTCTGGGAGCTATGCTAGCCCATAAAAGACCAAATGACAGGAGAGAATGCGCAATATACTACTTGAGCAAGAAGTTCACTATTTCCGAGATGAACTATACGAAAGTTGAGAGAACTTGCATGGCCTTAATTTGGGTCTCGCACAGGCTGTGACAGTACACACTTCATCACTAAATCTTGTTGGTGACCGAAAATGATCCCATCAGGTATCTCCTAGAGAAACCAGCATTGGTTGGCAAGTTGGCCAAGTGGCAAATCTTAATTTCTGAGTTTGATGTTTAAAGCTTGGGACAGAAGTCTGTTAAAAGTTGAGCCATAGCAGACATGTTGGCAGAAAATTCCAAAAGGTCCAGAGCATTTGATGAGGATAGTGATGCAGAAAAGGGAATTTTACTTGTATCAAGCGACAAATGGACAATGTACTTTAATGGTGCGGTTAACTTAGCCGGGTCGGGTACTGGGGCAGTTCTTATCTCCTTGGATGGACATCATTACCTTGTTGCCGCTAAATTGACGTTCCCTTGCACGAATAACATCACTGAATACGAAGCATGCATTCTCGGCCTCCAAGCTACCGTTGAAATCATGGCTACATAATTTTCTTCAACCAAATTTGCATCTGCCTTCACTGTTGGAATGTTCTTGTCCTTTGAAATGCTCTTACGGTGAATGCAATCCTTGGCGTAGTGTCCTTGTTTGCCATAAACAAAACAACAACCCTTTTTCTTTTTTTGTGTTCTCTTAAATTTATGCCCGCTTTTTACTTTGAAGTTCTGGCCAATTTTTCGTTTTTTATCCACCGCATTCACCTTGGAATTGTACAAAACAGAATTATCACGTAAACGTGACTTTTCCTCAATGCGAAGATGTTTCTATATTTGCTCCAAAGTAAAATCTTCCGACTTTTTTCATAGTCTTTCCAGCTTGGAGACAAATTCACAATAATTGCTCCAACATAAAAAGCTTTTGGAATATCAATCTTGAGGGCACGAATTTTATTCACAATCACTTGCAATTCATGGACTTGTTCCAGCAATGGTTTAGTACCAATAAACTTGAAATCAAAATACTCTGTGATTAGATTGTTGGTACCTTGCTCCTCCGCTTTGTACTTGAATTCTAGTGCATTCCAAATTTCTCTAGCTGACTTCATTTCAGTGAATAAGTCGTACAGACGATCGGAGAGTGTATTCAGAAAGTGTCATCGACAAAGTAATTCATCATCTGCACATTTCTTCTTCTCCTTATTAACCCTCTCAATGGCTTCCACACTTGGCTGTCCTCCATTGAAAGTAGGCTTAAGATCTTTTATAGGCGCCAAGTTAGGATGCAGTATGTAGGAAATCTTCAAAGCAGTGAGTAAGAACATCATCTTGTCCCTCCAGGGAGCAAAGTTGTTCCTATCGAAATCGTCCAGTTTGACCATATCTTGATTCATAACTTTGATTGTCTCCGACTCCATTGTAGCAAAATAAATCCTTAAAATTGTTGGGAAAATATGGCTTCAAATTGGGTAGAACAATGAAGATAGATATTCAGAGTACTCAAGTCGCACTTTGAGACGTGATATCACTTTCTTTAAGGATTTATTTGCCCCCACAAAGTTGCTAATGATCACTGGCAAAAATCCTCCAGGATACAACAAAGTCTCAAATGAAAATACTAGATAGCAATTCTA
Source organism: Eucalyptus virginea (assembly GCA_014182375.1). NCBI lineage: Eukaryota > Viridiplantae > Streptophyta > Magnoliopsida > Myrtales > Myrtaceae > Eucalyptus > Eucalyptus virginea. The sequence goes on along the minus strand of CM024521.1, from coordinate 11,750,010 downwards.
GGGTCTCTAGGAAACAATCGAAAAATTGGCTGCAGTTTTTCTAAAAGAAGGTTCGGAAAAATGATCACTCTATTTCTTCCGAAAACGACAAGTATATGTATAAAACAGTCTTAAAACACATGCAACTCTTTGTAAAAAATTTCCAAAAAAGAATGAACAAACACGTCCTTTCAAAAATTGTTCGGATTAACAAATGTGTCCCTTCGGAAGAAGTCGAAAACTGAACAATCGCAACCCTTTGGGAAATGTTGCAAACTAATTAAGTAATTTTTCTAAAGGTTGTCTTGAAAAGACACAAACAAAATTCGGAATAATAATATTTTTTTTTTTTTTTTTTTCCTTAGATAAATAAAATTTCTAATTTTCATTTTTATGTTATATTTCTGAAAATTCTCATAAACAAAAGGCAACCTTTGAATTGATTAAAAGTAATAACATAACCAAAAAATAAAATAAAATAACAAAAATAGCGCAAGCGTGCTAAGTGTGCCAAATAATTGCGCATCCGCACGTGGGTATGATAGGGTCTAGCCCCACCCACTCATTCTTTTAGCTACACAAAGGAAATCCCACACTTATTAATTGGCTCACTTTCTCCCACTTTTCCTATGTGGGACAAAGAAAAAGCACTTCATTTGTTTTTACAAACAAACCCTCAACATACGCAAAACTCATCTCAAACATATGATTTAAGTCAATTTGAGGAAAGTTAAATGACTTGGAAAATTTCTGCAAATTGCAGGAGAAGATTCTCTAGCTATTTGGCAATGATCACAACCAGAAATATCACTTGCTTTGAGCCTAATAATGCTATGTCTTATTGAATTGTCAAATAATCGTCCTTGATTGTTCACAGGCTGTAGGTTCCCGAGGGATTAAAGCCAACGCGCAGATGTGCAACGTCCCCTATGTATAACGCGTAAATATGGCATGGAGTATGTCCATGATCGATTACGTCATCGTTGACGCAGTTCTCTATCCGCTTGTGCATATGCAAATGACGTTCACGCGGAACTAAGTCTCAATCGACAATGCATCTACGAATCGAAACATGACTCCTGTTCATGACTTTTAGAAAGGTCAATGTAGGTGCGAAGATCGAGGCTTCTGCGTGGTCGAATATAATTGGAGTCCCGCTAAAGGCCACTCTAATTAAATTTAATTAAGACGAAACGTGCACACATAAACACTGGTTTGACGATCATTTTAGCCTTCTAAGTTAAGCAGAATAATGTATGACCAAGAACAAAAAGTTCAGCATAATGAAATGAGCGAAGATGATTATAATAATAATTAAATTCCATTAATAAAAGATAAATCACTGTGATGAAAATCCATAAGTACGCGTGCACTATAAAAACATCTCGAATTTATACTAGCTTGTTCTTTTATGAAAAGGAAGTTCGATTAAAGAAATCGGATAGTTCAATCAAAGGGAAAATATTGACCAACTTGGCTGCATAATATCTTAAAGCAAGGCGTAAAAAATAATGTTTAAATCTCACGTGATGCACGGACACCCTACAGGTCTCATATTGAACCCATCAAGATGTTAATGACCAAACAAGCGTGAAAGTGTTGTGAACGAGCAAGTGATCGAACAAAAATAAACTAGGAAACATAAAAGGTAAACTAGATACTTGATTTTAATGGTTCAATTGACGGGACCTGTAAACCAATACGAGATTTTAATATTTTTTATATTAATTATATTTCACAAAACAAACGGAGCCTAAAAATAGAAAAAAAGAACAAACATATCGTGCAAAGTCTAAGACAGAATGGTCCATGCGTATCGAGAAACTTGACCTGCGCAACAACTATTTTTGCAGGATTGCGTTCAAGAGAGGAGGATAAGGTAGAGTTATGCTGCTATGGTGTCAGCCTTGCCGCTTCATAAGAAATGATAGTCCAATAATCAAACTTTCTTTAAGAAACTTAAATATAATCATATGAAGCAAAAAAGAATAGAAAAGGAAAGAAGGAAAGTTATATTACTTGGAAAATTTCTTGAAGTTACGAAATAAAATGATGCTTTGTCTTATGAAAAATTGTCAGATAATTGTCCTTGATTGTCCACAAGCTCTAGGTTCCCGCGGGATTAAATCAACACGTAAAAATGTGACATCCCCTATGTATGACGCGTAAATATGGTACGAAGCATATCCACGGTCAAACACATCGTTGTTGAGGCAATTCGCTATCCACCGATTAAAAAATCGCTATCGACATGTGACTTATGTTGCTAACCAACACGTAAACATGTGACATCCCCTAAGTATGACGTGTAAATATGGTACAAAGCATATCCACGGTCAACCACATCGTTGTTGAGGCAATTCGCTATCCACCGATTAAAAAATTGCTATCGACATGTGACTTATGTTGCTTGTATGACTATATATAACAACCCGCTTGTGTATATGCAAATCATATTCACGTCGGACTAAGTCCCATAACGTGATTCGTGTTCACACCTTTTAGAACGGTAAATGTAGGTGCTCGCGAAGATCAAGGCTTCAGCGTGGTCGAATGTAATTGGAGTCCCGCCAAAGGCCACTCTAATTATATTATCATTAGGGTATCTTGTCCCCATTATAGGTAGACAAATGCTGTTGTGATTCTCTTCCTAATTTAATTGACATGGAATCAAGATTCAGTCTAATAAGACATGCGGACACAGACAATAACCAGTGAAGCGTGTAGAAATGAACACTGGTTTCACAAACATTTTAGCCTTCTAAGTCTTTTTCTTTTGGGGTCAAATCTAGCCTTATAAGTTAAGCATAATGAAATGAGCAAAGATAATAATAATTATTATAATTTAATTCCATTGACTAAAGATAAATCATTGAGATGAAAATCTATACATACACATGGACAATTTAAACAAATTTATACTAAATTGTTCTTGTATGAAAACGAAGTTAGATTAAAGAAATTGGAAAGTTCAATCAAAGGAACATAGTGGCAAACTTTGGTGCATAGTCTATTAGAGCCAGGCAGAAAAACAAATATTTAAATCTCATGTGATGCACAGACGCTCTACTAATCTCATATTGAACCCCATAAAGATGTTAATGGCCAAATAAGTGCAAAAGCGTTGTGAAAGAACAAGCAAATGAACAATAACGCACCAGAAAACAAAAACGAAAAAAAATTGAATACCTGATTCATATGGTCCACTTGGTGTGATTTACTCCATAAGTACAAAATATAAGATTTTATTATAGATCAAACAGCACAATGGACATTACGATCACATTTGAGTCGTTGAAATACTCTTAGCATTCCCCAATTTGAAATTATACCAAAAAGCTTACACAGTATTTACCCTTCACAATTTCTCTCAAGACAATCTCTAAAGGAATACAAAAAGTTGGCTCGTGGCAAAATGTTTCCTCTAGTTGGCTGCAAAGTTAACAAAACATGAAGAATTTTTAAATCTACAACTTTAAAGATTTAGTCATTCTTAATAGATTGGCAACTTTAAACCTTAGTCGTACTGTCCTTGACGACATGACCATGTGTTCACATAATGTCGACCATACTTCTACACAGTTATGCAAATTGGGTTTTGTTCAAAGGGCTCAATATCGAGACATATTCTCAAACACAAACAATGATCAATTTATTCCTGATTAATCCTTCTTTTTTTTGGTCAAAGTGGTCAATCCCTTAAATCAATATTTATTTTGGCTAGGTGAAGTTGCCTTGCTTTTGCTATGTAGTTTTGTTTAGCCTAAGGCATGTGAAGCGCGTGCCGATATTTGTTAGTTTCTGCCGTGTTCACAACTTGATTGCTGCGTGTGGTCGATGACGAGACCGACCGAGTACGAGGTAGCCGTCCAGATTTGACGGTTACTCTGAAGCCCCAAAAACACTCACATTCGTACTCGCCTATATAAATCGAAGCATTGTGCTCAACAGAGCCCACACGCACTCCATCACAAAACTCGCACGATTCGTAATCTCACCAATCTTCTCGACGTTCGCTCACTCGTCATGGAGAACAAAAGAGAAGAAGTCCAGTTCCAACCATGTCAAGCGAATTCGCGGCAAGCTGTGGACTCGATGCATCAAAGAAGATCCGCCAATTATAAGCCCAACATTTGGAAATACGATTTCCTCCGGTCACTTAACAACAATTTCGACCTTGTAAGATTATTATTTTTACCTTCCGCGTTGATGAGTTTGAGCTAATTTGGTCCTTAATTACCGACATGTTTCTTATAATTCAAGTGATCTATTCCTCACTAGGGCGAACGACATTGGCATGCAATGCGAAAGTATTTGCACATGAGGCACATAGTGATGTTTTTGAAATCAAGCATGTTAGTATGTTGTTCCTCATTCATTTGTAACATCACATCCAGGATACTAATACATGCCATTACCTTTTAAATATAGCTAGAAATGTTCTAGTGTTGGGCAATGTTATCATACATATCAGCCATCACATCTACACTTGATTTATAGCTATCGTATAAATATATATGCAATTACTCATCAGAACAATTAGCTTGCTCCCTAGTTGAGTCCTCTAGCAATTGAAATGAAGCCGATCACTTCATAAAGACTTGTTTTATAACACAGTCAATTACGATGATAAACAAATCAGTCATGATATCAGAAACATAGCAAGTCCACATTCTTTAAGCAGTTTACTGCTTAAAATATGATCAAGTCGGTTAATTTTGAATGAGTCTAGGTAAAACCTACATGCAAGAAATTAACACTTCACAACAAATCTTACCATACATTCGCAAAAGGAAAATATGACAAAATCCCAACATAATTGCCATAGCAGTATAGATTGAATTATTTGAAGCCTTGTGGAGGTAGATTTCAATATAATGTATTCATCTTGATTCTGCAGCAAGAAGGAAATGGAGAACGGATGGAACGACTCATGGAGGATGTAAAGGCAATGTTAGCAGAAGCAATCGATTCACTTACCAAGTTAGAGTTGATTGACTGGATGAGAAAAATGGGGTTGTCCAACCTTTTTGACAATGAGATGAAGGAAGCTCTTGAAACAGTTGCATCCACCAAAAATGGCATTTTCGATATGGAAGATCATGTCTATGCTAGGGCACTTCGATTCAGACTCCTTCGCCAGCATGGTTATGTGGTTTCACAGGGTAAGCTCTAAATGTGGACATGTGGTGAATTCATTCTTATGAGATGTTACTATCAAAATCACGAGGTGAGCTCAATGATCAATGCCAGAGATACTAAAGAGATACTATAAAACATTTGGTTTCTGCCCTACTAGTCATTTAATATCCCTATGCTCGCTTTTAGACAATTAATGGAAACATTACATCAGAAATTAGTCTAAATCATAGGACGTCCGTGCATTTAAGTGGAATCAATGTCATCCAGAAGCTCCAAATCTTATTGAGGAAGTCGATCGCTCCAATTTGTGTATCGACAAAACCTTACATGAATTTCCAATCTTTTGTTATTGTGATGACTAGCCTCATCTAAGACCTCTGACTCATCAAACTCTTTTTGGGGTATCATTAAAAAATGGACACACATCGGCTTTGGCATCCAATGGAGAAGTCGCACAATCGACGTAATGGAACTTTCAGTACATCCTAATGCAGAAGACGTGCAGTCCACATGCCTATTTGGACTTAGTTCTACTGAGAAAACCTTCTCATTTCTAGAGAGGGGATAATGAAAAGAAAAGTAATTGTGGACTAGACGATTGAAAAAGTTCGGTCCACAGAGAGATACTATGAAATTAAATGCATACAATCTACCCAAATTCCATATGTCATCATTCACTGTTTAGAAATATTGTCTTCTGAGTCCTTAGTCCTCAAACTTTCTTATATTCAGTAATATATTGGGTATAGTTAGTAGTATTAGCAATTATTGTCAGTTCTGTCCAGTCATTATCTTCCACTTTCAATTTTGTAATCAGATGAATTGAGAAGCTTCAAAGAAGAAAGCAAAACATTCAACAGAAGCAATTGCGAAGATGTTGAAGCTATGATGCAGCTTCTTGAGGCTTCACATCTGGCTCTGGAAGGTGAAAACATTTTGGACGAAGGGAAAGCCTTCTCAACTAAGATTCTTCGCGAGAGAGTCTCCAGTTTGGACGGTCGGCTCCTCAAATGCGCCATTCATGCTTTGGAGCTTCCGATGCACTGGAGGGTCCAGTGGTTCGACATCAAATGGCAAATTGACTTGTACGAGCAACAAGAGGACAAGCAAAGTAATCTGCTGGAGCTTGCCAAGCTCAATTTCAACAGGGTCCAAGCCACGCACCAGAGAGATCTTATAGAGATATCCAGGTGATTTTTTAGCATAAACAGAAGATATAGAAAATGCAGCGACTTATCTTCGATTCGTGTCAAGATTTAAACATGAAAAACTCACTCCTGATATATGGGCTAAATTAAGCCTAGGAATGTGCCAGTTTTGATGTTATGTATACCAGACGTGATGTGAGTTTAATATATTTTGGTTTTGATTAGTTGCTTTGGTAATTTCAGGTGGTGGAGGGATCTGGGACTTATCGAACGTGTGGACTTCACAAGGGATCGTCCGGTCGAGAGTTTCTTGTACGCCCTCGGACTCTCTCAGGAGCCGCGGTTCAGCTCACTCCGAAAATCTCTCACAAAAGTCGTCATCTTTATACTAGTGATTGACGACGTCTACGACCTTTATGGTTCGTTGGAGGAATTAGAATGCTTCACCAGCGCCGTTACCAGGTTGGCCCCGTTGCCTCCCGATCCCTTCCTCTCGTCTTTGTCCGTTCATTTTCGCTAACTAGAAAGTCCAATTCTTCTAGATGGGACTCGGAGTCGATTCAACAGCTTCCCGAGTGCATGAAGGTCTGTTTCCGAGCACTTCACGACGTTACATACGAGATCGCTCATGAAATTGGCAAGGAGGAAGATTGGCATCGAGTGCTACCACATCTCACGAGAGCCGTAAGCAAAAAGCTTGTGGATAACTGCATATGCTTGCAATGGTCATCCTAATTAATTTTGTGCCCTTACATAATTAATCATCTTTGATCGAATCATTTGCTTTCCTTACTTTATTTCAGTGGGCAGACTTTTGCAAAGCACTACTTACTGAAGCAAAGTGGGACCGTTTGGGCTACACACCCTCTTTGGGAGAGTACTTGAGCAATGCTTGGACATCCTCTTCAGGACCCCTGCTCTTGTCCCATGCTTATTTCTTTGTAGGACATATGAAATTGGAGGATGCAGCAGAGTCGGTGGAGAGAAACAAGGATCTGATATACAATGCGTCCATGATAATCCGACTCTGCAACGACCTAAGAACGTCTAAGGTAACCATCAAAATCCTGCAAAAAGCTACGTACGCATTGGATTTGGCATGTACAGATTCTTGGCTGCGAAAAATCTTATACTAATGACGTTTGTCGACAGTGAATTGAGGAGATTGAATCTCATTAACACATTAAATCAATTTATCTTTCGAGTAGGCTGAAATAGAAAGAGGAGATGCTCCATCATCGGTGGTGTGTTACATGCGAGAAGCAAAAGTATCGGAAGACGTCGCTCGGAAGCATATCAAGGGATTGATAGACCAAGCATGGAAAAGCATTAATGCTCATTGCTTCATCAATGCTGAGACACCATTTCTCCGACCCTACATGGATGTCACTGTGAATGCTGCTCGCGCTGCGCACATGGTCTACCAGTCCGGAGATGGGTTTGGCGTCCAGGACGGCAAGATTGGGCAGCAAATGCTATCTGCTGTGATCGAGCCTCTAGCTCTTGATTAAGATATCACCGCAAAGTCTAATAGTATTATGTCTTATTCTGTCCTGTTGAATGAACACTCAATCAACCGTCAGTCTGTTACAAATATCCCCATCAGAAAGTTTATTATCTAAGCGTCTTTGATAAAATGAAGACTTAAGTCTTGGTGGGCCGACAAGTTGGACTAAATATTGCGATTTTCTTTTACATAATATGTTGGGCCCCACACACCTCTCATTTCTTGATGTGAATAAAACCTCGCTAAAGGTTCGGAAGTCAACCTCTGCAGATTCGTATCGGCACAAAGACGCAGCTCCTCTAGCATCTTCATTCTCTTTATGAAAGTTCCTAGCTTTCTTATGGAAAGAGAACATGCTCATGGCAATTGTAATGGAGTTGATGCTTCCGAAGCGCCGATTGTCACCCGTTTGTTCCTTGTGGATGATCTCTATCCGTTAGCTAAGTGCTCGCTCTTTTCTCTGATTCATCGGGGCGAAGAGGGAACAGGAAAAAGTCAAAGATATTTCTCTCCAGTAATGTCACTGAGCAGGATAGAAGCAATTTGGACCCAATAAGGGATATAAGCATTGTAAATGATCTGGGCAAGCATTTAGGTTTCACCTCTGAATGGAGATGGCAGAGGGACCTCTAAATTTGCTAGTCAGCGAGAAAGTTGGGGAAAAGCTTGCTGGTTGCTGGGCTCCTATGTTGTCCATGGTTGGAAAAAATATTCTCATCAGGTCCACTAACGAGGCGATCGTGTGCAGATTGAGAATCTTCCCTCCAGCATCTTCGATCGGCTATATAAAATATAAGATGATGAGCTAATACCACCAATTTTTTTTTTTTTTAATTATACTTACGGTGATATTAATGTCCCAAACTTTTCTTTGTATCAAGGGCGCTTCCAACCTATTTCAATGATGACACCAATATGGAAAGTTCTTTTTTGTGACAAAAGTCGGCAGAAGAACAGCCCAAGTGCCATAACTTGGCACGGGAGGACACTTAAATGCCATAACTTCAAAATTATACACTTGAGTGCCAGTTTCGAAATTAAATGGAACACTTAAGTGCCAGTTTCGAAGTTAAATGGAACACTTAAGTGCTACTCCGACGAAAGTCCGGTCAAATGGCTGACGTGACAATTTTCCGGTGAGTTTGGTCCAAAACGGCGTCGTTTCGCACGCTAACGTGGCGAGAAAATGCAAAAATGACACCGTTTCGTGTCTGACGTGTAAATAATAATATAAAAATTAATTAAATTTAATTTAAACTTAATTTTAATTAAAAATATTCAAAAATTTAAAAAATTTAAGAAAAATTTAAAAAATTTAAAAAAAATTTTAAAAAAAGGGGGAGGTCAAAGGGGGCGGCCGAGGGCCGAGCCCTCGCTGCCGCCCGCCCCGCCATCGCCGGGAAGGGCCGGTGACGGTGGGGGAGGGTCGGCCGGGGTCGCTAGCCCCGGCCGACCCTCCCCACTTCGTCGCCGGCCTTCCCGACGGCGGCAAGGGGAGGTGGCAAGGGCCCGCAAGCCCTCACCGGATCTAGGCGACGGCTACGACCCTCGCACCGAGATCTTGGCATGGGTCACAACCCTCGCCCCGGATGCGGGGAGGGCTCGCGTGGGGGCGAGGGTCACGGGCCCTTGTCGCCGCCGGAAGGGTCGGCGACGAAGTGGGGAGGGCCGGCGCGCCGAGGGCCCGCGAGCCCTTGCCCAGATTTGGGGCGAGGGTCGTGGCCCTCGCCGATCACCAACGGTCGGGCCGGGGGCCGGTGACCTCGGCCAACCCTTCCCCTCCGACGCCGGCCCTTCCCGGCGACGGCGGGGAGGCGGCAGCGGCAAGGGCTCACCCTCACCCGCCCCCTTGACCCCCTCTTTTTTTTTTTAAATTTTTTAATTTTTAGAATATTTAAAATAAAATAAAGTTTAAATCTAATTTAATTAATTTTTATATTATTATTTACACATCGACATGAAATTGCGTCGTTTTTGTATTTTCTTGCCACGTCAACGTGCAAAACGACGTCGTTTTGGACTAAACTCACCGAAAAATTGCCACGTCGCCTATTTGGCCGGATTTTCACCGGAGTGGCATTTAAGTGTGCCATTTACTTTGAAACTGGCACTCAAGTATACCATTTTAAAGTTATGGCACTTAAGTGTCCTCCCGTGTAAAGTTATGGCACTCCAGGTATCCCAACCTTTGTCCCTAAACATGTACCAGTGTAATAAGAACAACCCCCGTCACTAGATGGCAGCTAAAAATCCGAAGTGGTGGCTTGCATGCACAATAGCCGGCCAATGGAGCGGATGTGGATTTGACGCTGCTTTCATCTATGCCAAAGGACATTGTTTCATGGATTATGTCACCTCGAGGACTCTAAAAGAGCCAGAGAGACAATTTATTAGAGAGGAGGTCATCTTTTGAAGAAAAACACCTAGTTTTACCGGTTGTAGACCTTGAGGGTCAAGTGGATTTTAATACATATAAATCACATATAAACCTACAAATTGACGAATTATGTCGCCTTGGAGTAGACTAAAATCACGTCAGCCCTATTTCCTTGCCATTGTCCATGCAAGACGCCGCGTCAGATTATTTATAGCCATCGTTGATGGCAATATGACAGAAGGTATTTTGGGTTACTAAGTATGGGTTATTAGTGACAAAGAAGTTTTTTTTTTGTGGTAGTGCCGTCACCGTGGACATAATTTAGGAGTTGTTAGGGTAGACGAAGAGTTTTTTTGACGGTGGATTTAAAAGAAAAAACAACTTTGATTTCTGCGAATTTTCAAGTCTTCGACACTTGTTGGAAGGCGAAAGCATTCGATGGATGGTATAGTCAAGAAAGCTTTCTCTCGTGGCAATTTAGAACTTGTGCCATGACCATTGCCCCCTAAGATACTTTCAAAAAAGTCAATTTCCGTCCGTAATATCTACTAAATAAGTACAGATATGTAAACAAGTGATTCCAGATACATGTTGTTTACATGTTGATTGCTACAACTGCCACCCTTCCCACATAGGACGGGAGAGGTGGGGAGTTCGATTCCTTACATTTCAAGGCAGCTGAAGATGGAAATGTTTAGTTTCAAGTGTGGGATTTGACTTCCCTAATCTACAAAGAAACAGAGTAAAAGTCTGAAAGTGAATTGAGAGTTTGATTAAATATGGGTAAACAAGTAATTCAAGATACATATTATTTATATGCTAGTTCAATAATCAAAATATTCAATTTTTAAAACACGGACCGCAAAGGACAAGAAAAAAGGTCCTTGCCTTGAGGAATGTAATATTTGCCATTTTGTCTAACTTAAAAATGTAGTTGAGAATTCTAGTAGTTATTTGTAAGTGATGAGACAAATAGTATCATGCAATGATTGGGATCTCCTAGATTTATAACTATCTTAACTCTTCATGGGCTCCGATGTTGTCATCAGAAAAATGATCATCATTGCATCTGCTCAATAAGGAAATATTCACTTTGTAGAACATTTGACGACCTTCTTGAAGGTGAACCATCCGGGGAAAATTAATTGATTACTAAGCTCAAAGACTTAACATATACTCTTCCAAATCCTACCAATCACAACTTGGTACTCAATATTAATTTGTTCGATTAAAAATGCAAATAAATTTATTTAATACTCACCATTAATCAGTTATTGATTGGTTAATTAGACACCTAAGTAAAGTGTATGAGAGGAAATTACTTCTGCGTACTCGAGATTTAATGAATTCGGGTAAATGTATCATACAGGTACGAGTTAAGGGTTCTTTGTACCAAAGAATAAAGTTCAAAGTGAATATGTTAGGGTAGACATAATTTAAGGCTTTTTGTGGCTTTTGCCCCCTAATTTGAAAGTGCTTATTAGGAGTTATGTACGTTGTTGGGAAAATATGGCTTCGAATTGGGTAGAATAATGAAGACGGATATTTATAGTACTCAAGTCGGACTTTGAGGTGTGATATCACTTTCTTTAAGGATTTATTTGCCCACAAAATTGCTAATGCTCACCGGCAAAAATCCTCCAGGATACAACAAAATCTCAAATGAGAATACTAGATAGCAATTCTAGTATTACTCCAAGGTCTCTCTAGGAAACAATCGAAAAATTAGCTGCAGTTTTTCTGAAAGAAGGTTCGGAAAAATGATCACTCTGTTTCTTCCAAAAACGACAAGTATATATATAAAACAGTCTTAAAACGCATGGAACTTTTCGTAAAATATTTCCAAAAAAAAAAATGAACAAACACGTCCTTTCAAAAATTGTTCGGATTAACAAATGCGTGCCTTCGGAAGAAGTTGAAAACCGAACAGTCGCAACCCTTCAGGTATAGTCGCAAATTGATTAAGTAATTTTTCCAAAGGTTGTCTTGAAAAGATACAAACAAAATTCGGAATAATAATAATATATATTTTTATTTTTTTAAATAAATAAAATTTTGAATTTCATTTTTATATTTTATTTCCGAAAATTCTCATAAACAAAACACAAACCTTTGAATTGATTAAAATTAATAACATAACCAAAAAATAAAATAAAATAACAAAAGGGGTTAGTGCAGGCGTGCTAAGTGCGCCAAATAATCACACACCCGGAGGCAGGTATGGTGGGGTCTAGCCTCACCCAATCATTCTTTTAGCTACACAAAGAAAATCCCACACTTATTAATTTGTCCACTTTCTCCCACTTTTTCTATGTGGGATAAGGAAAAAGCACTTAGTTTGTTTTTACAAACAAACCTCAAATAATCCCCTACTTTATTTGTAAAATAAAGATTTCAAAATTAATTTTTTTTTTTTTAAAAACCATACAGCCAAAATTTTAGGAAGATTAATATACATACATAAAGGCCTCCTTTGAGTTAAACCTTTACTTAGTGCAACTATATTAAGGCTCTATCAAAGTGACAAGTAGCTCGGCTTTAAACTTGTTGTCGCGCCTCGATCCTCAAGCGCATGCCCATCCTTCCTCCTTGGTCGGTTAAAATGACGTCCCAGGATGCATCGCCGACCCTTTCAATTTTTTAATACTCATGAGGAAACATATAGATAATCCCCAGACAATAAAACAGTGGGATAGAAAAGCAGGACTACAAATGTTGCTTGAAATATAAACCACACATTTTATACATATTGGATCACTTTAGATACAATGCTACCCGATATTTACAAAGTCTAACGAAAGGCTTGATTCTCAAAATTAGTAGTTCTATACTCAACTACGCCGACTTGATTGCTGAGCTCTCTGGGTCCACGGGATCCGGACGATAAGGCAGATCCTCTAACATACCATTAGGGAGACTTGCTACATCTCCATCTAGAGCACAGGTAGCATCAATCACTTCTGCTGGTATACGAAAGTTTGAGAGAGGGCGTATTCTAAGGCCACAAGGGGTGGTATGGAACTAGGCCCTCTATCTATTGGGCCTCTCCTGGTATGGAATTTCCAAAACCCAAACGGTAGTCACAACCATTTCATACGTCAAGTCACTCCTGGAGTTGGGGAAAACTATGACTTGCTCTATTATTCTTGTGGGACGACCGAGACGTCTAGGAGGAGTCACCATTTGAGAACCTGAAAATGTGGTCCCACAACGGGTTGAGACTATATCTCAGTAAGTTCTACCCTACTAAGACTCAATTAGGAAACCAATACACCACATGGTTGCTTAAGCACAGCACGAGTCAGAAGACTTACCTTAGCATCAATCCCAACCTACAATTCAAGGTTATATATAAATGCTTCATATATGTTGCATCAAACAATCACTCAATTCACGACAATCGGATCAAATCATTGATCAATCAAGCTAGTCGATTATATGTCAGTCGGACCATTTCTAGGTCATTCATTCCACACCATATAACCTCCAATAGTACACTCCGTCACAGAGCCATATTAATGCTCTCGGGCGTCGATTTCGCCAAGGTGACATATACACTAGACAATTGCATGCATTCTTTAGGGCGCCGTTTTTGCTAGTGATGTCCTTAATCACCGAACCATGCATGCCTATAACGATGTATTTAATAGACAGTTACGTGCGTTTTTTAAGGCACCATTTTCGCCAATGATATCCCAAATCACCAAACCACACATGTCTATAATGATGTATGTACTAGATCGTCATGTGTGTTCTTTAAGACACCATTTTCGCTAGTGATATCTTTAATCACCGAACCACGTAGGTCCATAATATCGTATCTGATCGATTGTAGCCAAGAGTATTTCTAGTGTACTCTCACAATTCTCTCTGCTTTACAACTCATCAAAGCATTATAAATGCTGAATAACCAAACTCGGCCATTTACCAATCAATTATTTAATTTCACTCAATTTCAATCAATTTAGGATAAATTGATAAAATATCACAATTAATTCAATTCCATGCAATGTAGAGCTCAAATAAATAAATGGACTACATCACGACAATCAGTGCGAAATTTCGGTCGTTGGCTATCCTTGCCTAATTTCGGAAAAATAAATAAATAAATAAATAATTTCGAAAATTAACAAATAAATACTAAAAAATCCAATTTAGGCCTGTAATGCCTAATTGAAGCCCGATAAGAGTCGGGAAAAATCCCGAGATGCATTCAATAAATAGTAGACTATATCTACCTGCTAATTGCGCAATCAAAATGTTTAATATGCATCACAATTAATTAATAATCACTAATCTACTCTAATCTAACCACCTAATCCTACTTAATTAACACTAATCCATTTTTAAGCATAATTAGTCTACTAAGCAAGGATTAGTGAGATTACTCACTTGAATTAAAATTAGCTTGGGTCAAAATGATGAGCTTACAACAAAGCTCGATCCTCTCCAAAGTGGTTCCAGCAACCGGGGCCAAGACGGGCCCAAAAACGAATCACAAAACTTGCAAACCCTTGCTGCAAAAATGAAGAAATAGACTGCTGTGGACTGATTTGAACCTAGCTTGGGCTATGCTCGGTGATCGCAAGTGATGCGGGTCATGGCTCGGTCCGATTTTAGAGCTCACAGAAGGAGGCACGGGCTACTCTAATGGGCTGACCAGGAAGATCACAAACAGGAGAGGGATGAGTTGAAGATGTCACCGGGTTTGGGTGGTGCTTGGCCACTCGATGAGCCAATTCCGCGGCTACTAAAGTCAACACACAAGCAGGGGACGTCGCTGGATTGACTCGTGAAGATTAATGGGCTGAAAGCATGAAGATTCGGTGGGGTTTCTGTGGGGCAGATGTGCGGAAGAAGTAAATAAACAAGAGAGAAAAATGAGGTAGCAGGTTCGATAGGCAAAAAATGTGAAAGGGATGGATAGCAACAAAACCGAAAGAAGCAGCGTTCGTTGTCTTTGTGGGGATAATGAACTGCATGGAAGCTGAATGAGGCAGGGGCGTGGATCATGCTTGTGACATCCTGAAATTCGATCCCGTTTTGATAAAGTGAAATGGGCATTTCGTCGACGTGTTTATGGTCCTTTTTCTCTGAGCTGATCACTCACGAGTTAACTAACCTATTGGGTGAAGCCATTAAAGGATGTATCTGCAGTAAAATCCCTAAAAGCTACCTAATTTGTTGGATTGTGCTAAAATCACGTCTGATCGATTCTAACAATGAAATTTAATTTGGTTTCGGGAATCGAATATTCGAGCGTGTCATAATTCATTTTTAGGACCTTGTCTCATCGTCCGTCAAATTATTGACGAGTCCGAAATTTCGGGAAAGAAATTATTGGAGGAAAAATTGAAGACCGAAAGAAAATAGAAAGGGAAAGAGAAAAGAAAAAAAAAGAATAATATTATTATTTTATTTTATTCCTCTCTCTCCCTCTTTCTTCTTTTCTCTCTCTCCTTCCTTGTTTTCCCTCATGCGTTTTCCCCCTCCACCGACTGCCCCTATCAATTTCAACTTTGCTTCTCCTCCTTCACTTTTTCTTTTTAACTAGTCAAAAACCCTTATCTCTTCTTCTCTCGCTCTCATCTCTCCTTCTCTCTCTCTCGATGCTCTCTCTCCTTCCCCTTGTTCGCAAGACACCCAGCGAACCAGCGAAGAAGAAGCGGAGACAGCAGCACCGAGAGGAGAAGACCAGAGCAGCTTGCCGTCGCCGCTCGTGCTCCGCCGCTCACCGCTCGCCTTCGCCTCTCCCTCACGCCCCTCAGCCGTCGCTGCCCTTCTTCTTCTCCTTTCTGGTTTGTGCGAAGACAGAAGCAGACAGAAGCAGAACTAGCAACCAGCCGTCCGTCGCTGCTGCACCGGAGCCGGATTGCCACCCGCACCGCCGCCCACGCGGCCACCACTCGCCGCCGTCCCGCTGCTCGCTGCTGCCTGTCCCCTCGCACCCAGGCGTCCTCTCCCGTGCGACCCCGCCTCTGTCCAGCCGCGTTCAGCCGCCTCCGGCCACCGTCCAGCTCCGTCCGGCCATCGTCCGACCTCCCCAGTGTCCCCCTCACCCTTCGCTGGCCTTGCCTCGCCGGTTTGGCCACCGGACTAGCTCCGGCCATCCAAGGGTAGAAACCCACCGAGTGAGTTTCCAGCAGCTTCGGGCTCATTTTTGGGCCGTTTCCGGGCCCCGAACACGAGCCGTGCTTTGGGGTTTATC
Source organism: Eucalyptus virginea (assembly GCA_014182375.1). Taxonomy (NCBI): domain Eukaryota; kingdom Viridiplantae; phylum Streptophyta; class Magnoliopsida; order Myrtales; family Myrtaceae; genus Eucalyptus; species Eucalyptus virginea. The sequence goes on along the minus strand of CM024521.1, from coordinate 11,733,649 downwards.
GTTCCTCATGTCGTCCCCATCGAATTGATCCGATTTGCGCATGATTCCGGTGAGTAATCTCACCAATTCCTGCTTAGTTTACTAATTATGCTTATGGGTTGGTTAGGTTTAATTAAATGCAATTGGTGGTTAGATTATAATATATTAGTGATTATTAGACAATTGTGATGCTTATTAGACATTTTGATTGTTCAATTAGCAAGTAAACGTAGTCTACTATTTATTGAAAGTATCTCAAGATTTTTCTTGACCTTTAGCGGGCTTCAATTAGGCAATTCGGGCATAAATTGGATTTTTAATTTATTAATTATTTTTCGGAAATTCAACTGGGATGGCCAGTGAACCTGGTGATCATGGTGAAGTCCGTTTATTTAATTGGGCTTTATTTTGAGCTAAATTGAATTTTTAGTATTTATTTATTAATTTTCAAAATTAATTATTTAATTATTTATTTTTCGGAAATTAGGCAAGGATAGCAGACAACCGAAATTTCGTGCTGATTGTCATGGTGCAGTCCGTTTATTTATTTGAGCTCTACGTTGTGCTGAATTGAATTAATTGTGCAATTTGAGGAATTATTCCTAAATTGATTGAAGTTGAGTGAAATTGAATAATTGATCGGTAGATAGCCGAGTATGGTTATTTAGCATTTATAATGCTTTGATGAGTTGTAAATCGGAAGGAATTGGGATATTTAACTAAGAATACTCTTGGCTGAGACCGATCAAGTACGAGGTATAAACATACGTGGTTCGGTGATAAGGAAATCACTGGTGAAAACGGCACCTTAAAGAACGCACGAGTGCTATCTATTACCTACATTAGTATAGACATACGTGGTTCGGTGATAAGGAAATCACTGGTGAAAATGGCACCTTAAAGAACGCACGAGTGCTGTCTACTACATGCATTATCATGGACATACGTGGTTCGGTGATTGAGGATATCACTGGTGAAAACGGCGCCTTAAAGAACGCATGAGTGTTGTCCATTGTTTATGTTGGCTCTGTGATGAATATATCACCTTAGCGAAAAAGACACCTGAGAGCATAGTGAATTGTTTATGTTGGCTCTATGATGAATATATCACATTGGCAAAAAAGACGCCCGAGAGCATAGTAAAGTGTTCACTATAGTCACCTTGGTGAATTGATGCCCGAGAGCATTGATATGGCTCTGTGACTGAGTGTACTATTGAAGGTTATATGGGATGAAATGAATGACCTAGAAATGGTCTGACTGACATGTAATCGACTAGGTCGATTGATCGTTACCTTGATTTGATATTGTGAATTGATTAATTGAATGGAATGATTGGTGAATGGTTGATTGAGACATAATCGACTAGGTCGATTGATCGTTGCCTTGATTTGATATTGTGAATTGATTGATTGAATGGAAATGACCGTGAATGGCCTTGTGAGCATGTAATCGACTAGATCGATTTGATCGATGCTTCGATCAGTGATGTGATTGCTTGGGTGCCTATTTGATCTGTGCTAACTTGCAGGTGGAATCTGAGGCCAATGTAAGTCCTCTGACCTGTGCGTATTTAGGCAGCCTATAGTATAATGGTTTACTAATCGGGCCTTAGTGGGGTAGAACTTGTTGAAACGAAGTCTCATCCCGGTTGTGGGACAATATATCAGGCCCGTAGATGAACCCGAGGAGGAGGAATCGGAGAAGGAGAATACTGAAGTGAAACCTGAGGAGGAGAAAGATTTTTGAAGAAGAAGATGATCTAGAAAGGGATCCTGAGTACGATCGGATGAGGACTGAGGTCTCATCCTCTTTTGGGAATCTTGTTTTGATGTGAATAGAGTGAAATTAGAAAGTCGTGAATAGTTTGTGAAATACTTTGAGTTATGTTCTGTATAAAAGTATGGTTGTGAATTTCAATATGAAAAATATGGCCTTACTTTTTTATCCCATCGATTTACTGTCTGGGGATTTATAACTACTTCCGCATGTGTTTAAAAAAAAGAAAGGGTCAGCGATACATAGTCCATAGTCCTGGGATATCGCATTATAAAATCGACCAGGTAGAAAGATGTGTGCGTGCCCGAGGATCGGGGCGTGACAATGCTGGTGGACTAAAGAAGACCAAAGAAAGCAAAGAAAAATGATAAAAAGGTGACTAGCAAAAAGTAAAAAGGGATAAGAACAAGACCAGTCAAAAAAGGAAAATGAAAGCAACGTGGAGGAATAGAAAGTGCAGCTGGCCGCACGAATGGGTAGAGAAGAGAGAGAGAATGCTGACCTAGAGAGAAAAGAAAACGAGGAAAACGTGGGTGAACAGAGGGGGTCTTCGTGCGAGGAAAGAGAGAGGGTGTGCACGGAAAGGGGGGGTATTTGCGTGTGTGGGAGGAAAAAAGAACATGGAGAGCGAGAAAAAGCTTGCGTGAGGTGGGGTGCGGGTCCAAAGGAATGGGAGAGGAAAACAAAACAAAACTAAATTATAGTTTTGTTCAACTTCCACACAACAATCTCAATTGGTCAAAATAAGCCAAATTCTATGCCCACTTGTCCAATTTGAAGTCTCACTAAAAGCCAAAATAAAACAGTCTTTCAATCTCACGAATTGCCTTTGAAACCGACTTTAATTTCATTTTTCTCGACATCCGCTTTTCTAAACAAATAAATTCGGTTAACCTCAAATTTGAAATCAGAAAATGCCCAAACAACTTCCATTCACCGATTCACTTACACTAGATGTCAAATGTCTATTCAAATTGGCCAATCCGTATTTCCATTCATTTTCCGAATCGTCCGCAACGATTTTCCGTAAAAATCCTAAACTCGCCAGAATTTCCTCAAAAGGTGAATCGACGTTCTTAGAATGACTCGTGACATGACAGAACTTTTAATTTCTAAAATCGAATTCAAATTCGCGATTATTTTCAATCAAACGCGCTATTAGTGTGACCTTACCTACCGGGTAGCTTTTAGGAATTTTTGGTGCAATTGACCCGTGGTCGATTTTCTTCGAAACACAATAAACCCATCCGACACATTAGCAACTTTCGGTTGTTGTGAAAATCTTGAGGTTTCAAATAAGGACAAAGGGTACCCAAAACAATAGAAAATCGGTTTAGTGTCGATCGACGAGAATTTTACAATCATGTGGAATCAACAACACTTTGATCACCATCTCAGTCAAATCGACCTATCTCCGGTCTCTGATCGATTTTTTAATTGTGCCGCAATGACCCTTGCAAACTAGCACGGTCGAGTAGTTCATTCCTAGTCGAATTCTCAAGTCTGTTACATTCAAAATTCTTTAATGGTTTCACCAGATAGGTCAGTTATCTCCTGAGTTGCCATCTCTGAGAAAAACACTATAGTTATGTTGATGAAAGGCCCGACTTATCCGATTGAAATTAGAACATGAAAATCAGGATGTCACACTTGTACTTTTATGTAATAGAACCGGACATACTGCACATATACTAATCTCTTGTTTCCGCAAGAAGTTCTATATTACTCCGCACTATTATGACCTTATGCTTGATCCGGTTTCATGAGTTCTTTAAAAAGCAACCTCCACTTTTGTAAGAAGTGGCACCACTTCTAAGCTCATATAGGTGAAGTATCTACCATGTGTTTTTGTTACTATCAACACATTACAAATTTGTATCATACTTCATTAAGAATTCAATTCAACCTACGAAATGTAACAGACGATACTGACTTTTCATATCAGGGCTATATCAGTATCAAACAATCACATTCAATAACTTGTTCTTACCCATTAAACCTTGTAACTAGTGATGTTCTATAAAAAAGGTCCAATTACCATTATTGGTGATTTCAACTAAAGGGTTTCAGCCCCATTTGAAGACTTGACAATATAAGCAGAACTAGAAGTATTATTATTGATACTTAGTTGATACATGCCGACTTCATGTATTATTATTTCTCTAGCCGACTTCAATTCAGTGAATACACTTCATTTGTTTTTACAAACAAACCTCCAACATACGCAAAACTCATCTCAAACATATGATTTAAGTCAATTTGAGGAAAGTTAAATGACTTGGAAAATTTCTGCAAATTGCAGGAGAAGATTCTCTAGCTATTTGGCAATGATCACAACCAGAAATATCACTTGCTTTGAGCCAAATAATGCTATGTCTTATTGAATTGTCAAATAATCGTCCTTGATTGTTCACAGGCTGTAGGTTCCCGAGGGATTAAAGCCAACGCGCAGACGTGCAACGTCCCCTATGTATTATAACGCGTAAATATGGCATGGAGTATGTCCATGATCGAACACGTCATCGTTGACGCAGTTCTCTATCCGCTTGTGCATATGCAAATGGCGTTCACGCGGAACTAAGTCTCAATCAACAATGCATCTACTAATCGAAACATGACTGCTGTTCATGACTTTTAGAAAGGTCAATGTAGGTGCACGCGAAGATCGAGGCTTCTGTGTGGTCGAATGTAATTGGAGTCCCGCTAAAGGCCACTCTAATTAAATTTAATTAAGACGAAATGAAGATTTAGTCTAATAAGACATGCCAACATAGACAGTAACAGGTGAAACGTGTACACATAAACACTGGTTTGACGATCATTTTAGCCTTCTATGTTAAGCAGAATAATGTATGACCAAGAACAAAAGGTCAAGCATAATGAAATGAGCGAAGATGATGATAATAATAATAATTAAATTCCATTAATAAAAGATAAATCACTGTGATGAAAATCCATATGTACGCGTGCACTATAGAAACATCTCGAATTTATACTAGCTTGTTCTTTTATGAAAAGGAAGTTCGATTAAAGAAATCGGATAGTTCAATCAAAGGGAAAATATTGACCAACTTTGCTGCATAATATCTTAAAGCAAGGCATAAAAAATAATGTTTAAATCTTACGTGATGCACGGACACCCTGCAGGTCTCATATTGAACCCATCAAGATGTTAATGACCAAACAAGCACGAAAGTGTTGTGAAAGAACAAGTGATCGAACAATAATAAACTAGGAAACATAAAAGGTAAACTAGATACTTGATTTTAATGGTTCAATTGACGGAACCTACTCAACAAGTACACCAATACGGAATTTTAATATAGATCAAACGACACAATGTGCATTACATTCATATTCAAGTCACTCAAACATTTTCAGCGTTCAAGTCACAATATATTTAGTTCTCATAATTTCTCACAAAATAATCAAGTAATACACAAAGTTGACTCATCACAGAAGGTTTCTTCTAGTCGGGTGCAAAGTTAAACAAAACTTACAACAAGAATTTTCGAAATCTGCAACTTCAAAGCTTTAGTTGCTCTTAACAGAACAGCAACCAAAAGCTTAGTCGCCCTATCCTTGAGGACACCACCAGTGTTCGCACGATGTGGACCGTGCTTCCATACCTTTCGATGTAGGTTGGGTTTCATCAACAAGCTCAATGCCGAGACATATTGTCAGACACAAAGCGTGATTCTTTTTTTTTTTTTTTGTGGGGGGACGACGAAGTTGCCTGGGCATTTGCTTTCTAGTTTTAATTAGCTTTAGGCATGTGAAGCATGCGCCAAATGTTTGGTAGTTTTTGTCGTGCTCTCAACGTGATTAATGCGTGTGGTCGGATAGGAGACCTTCCGAGTACGAGGCTGCCGTCCAGATTTAACGGTTACTTTCACGCCCCAAAATCACTCACGCTCGTACTCGCCTTTATAAATCGAAGCATTGTGCTCAACAACTCAACTCACTTCACCGGAAAACTTGCACGATTCGTGAGCTCACCAATCTTCTCAACGTTCATTCACTCGTCATGGAGTACAAAACAGAAGAAGTCCAGCTCCAACCTTGCCAAGCCGTGGACCAGACGCATCAAAGAAGATCCGCCAATTATAAGCCCAACATTTGGAAATATGATTTCCTCCGGTCGCTTAACAACAATTTCGACCATGTAAGATTATAATATTTACCTTTCATGCTAATGAGTTTGAGCTAATTTGGTCATTAATTATTGATATTTTTCTTATAATTCAAGTGATATGTTCCTTACCAGAGGGAACCGACATTGGCATACAGTTGTGACAGTATTTGCACACGAGGCATGCAACGATGTTTTTAAAGTTGAGCATGGTGGTATTTTGCTCCAAATTTATTTGTAACATCACATCCAGGATAATAATACATGCCATTACCTAGTAAATATAGCTAGGAATGTTCAATTGTTCGGCCATGTTATCATACACATCAGCCATGACATCTACACTTGATTTATATCTACCATATATTGTAAACAACCTACTCTATAGCTATATATATATAGATAAGCATGTACTCAGTCATTCGGAAAAATTAGCTTGCTCCGATGTTGAGTACTCTAGTGATCCAAATGAAGCCAATCACTTTAGACATCGTTTTACAACAAAGTCAATCACGATTGCCAAAAAAAAAAAAAAAAAAAAAAAAATCCTATCATGATATCGAACCATTGGGAGTCCACATTCTTGTAGCAGTTACTTCTTAAAATATGACCAATCCTTAATAGAAGAAATTAACACTTCACAACAAGTCTTACCATAAATTCGCAAAAGGAAAAGATAATAAAAACCCAACATATTGCCATTGCTGTATAGATTGAATTGTTCGAGGCTTTGTTGAGGTAGATTTCATATAATGGATTCATCTCAATCCGCAGAAAGAAGGAATTGAGCAACGGATGGAACGACTCATGGAGGATGTAAAGCCAATGTTTCCAAAAGCAGTCGATTCCCTTGCCAAGTTAGAGTTGATCGACAGGATGAGAAAAATGGGGCTGTCCAACCTTTTTGACAATGAGATGGAGGAAGCTCTTGAAACAGTTGCATCCACCAAAAATGGCATTTTCGATATGGAAGATCATGTCTATGCTAGGGCACTTCGATTCAGACTCCTTCGCCAGCATGGTTATGTGGTTTCACAAGGTAAGTTCTAAATGTGGACATGTGGTGAATTCATTCTTATGAGATTGTTACTATCAAAATCACGAGGTGAGCTCAATGATCAATGCCAGAGATACTAAAGAGATACTATAAAACATTTGGTTTCTGCCCTACTAGTCATTTAATATCCCTATGCTCGCTTTTAGACAATCAATGGAAACATTACATCAGAAATTAGTCTAAATCATAGGACGTCCGTGCATTTAAGTGGAATCAATGTCATCCAGAAGCTCCAAATCTTATTGAGGAAGTCGATCGCTCCAATTTGTGTATCGACAAAACCTTACATGAATTTCCAATCTTTTGTTATTGTGATGACTAGCCTCATCTAAGACCTCTGATTCATCAAACTCTTTTTTGGGGTATCATTAAAAAATGGACACACATCGGCTTTGGCATCCAATGGAGAGGTCGCACAATCGACGTAATGGAACTTTCAGTACATCCTAATGCAGAAGACGTGCAGTCCACATGCCTATTTGGACTTAGTTCTACTGAGCAAAACTTTTCATTTCTAGAGGGAGGATTATCAAAAGAAAAGTAATTGTGGACTAGACGGTTGAGAAAGTCCGGTCCACGGAGAGGTACTACGAAATTAAACGCATACAATCTACCCAACGTCCATATGTCATCATTCACTGTTTAAAAATATTATCTTCTGAGTCCTTAGTCCTCAAACGTTCTTATATGTAGTAATATATTGGGTATAGTTAGTAGTATTAGCAATTATTGTCAGTTCTGTCCAGTCATTATCTTCCACTTTCAATTCTGTAATCAGATGAATTGAGAAGCTTCAAAGAAGAAAGCAAAACATTCAACAGAAGCAATTGCGAAGATGTTGAAGCTATGATGCAGCTTCTTGAGGCTTCACATCTGGCTCTGGAAGGTGAAAACATTTTGGACGAAGGGAAAGCCTTCTCAACTGAGATTCTTCGCGAGAGAGTCTCCAGTTTGGACGGTCGGCTCCTCAAATGCGCCATTCATGCTTTGGAGCTTCCGATGCACTGGAGGGTCCAGTGGTTCGACATCAAATGGCAAATTGACTTGTACGAGCAACAAGAGGACAAGCAAAGTAATCTGCTGGAGCTTGCCAAGCTCAATTTCAACAGGGTCCAAGCCACGCACCAGAGAGATCTTATAGAGATATCCAGGTGATTTTTTAGCATAAACAGAAGATATAGAAAATGCAGCGACTTATTCAACCGAGATCCTTCTTTTGAAGGAAGGCAAGCCCTTATCTTCGATTCGTGTCAAGATTTAAACATGAAAAACTCACTCCTGATATATGGGCTAAATTAAGCCTAGGAATGTGCCAGTTTTGATGTTATGTATACCAGACGTGATGTGAGTTTAATATATTTTGGTTTTGATTAGTTGCTTTGGTAATTTCAGGTGGTGGAGGGATCTGGGACTTATCGAACGTGTGGACTTCACAAGGGATCGTCCGGTCGAGAGTTTCTTGTACGCCCTCGGACTCTCTCAGGAGCCGCGGTTCAGCTCACTCCGAAAATCTCTCACAAAAGTCGTCGTCTTTATACTAGTGATTGACGACGTCTACGACCTTTATGGTTCGTTGGAGGAATTAGAATGCTTCACCAGCGCCGTTACCAGGTTGGCCCACGTTGCCTCCCGATCCCTTCCTCTCGTCTTTGTCCGTTCATTTTCGCTAACTAGAAAGTCCAATTCTTCTAGATGGGACTCGGAGTCGATTCAACAGCTTCCCGAGTGCATGAAGGTCTGTTTCCGAGCACTTCACGACGTTACATACGAGATCGCTCATGAAATTGGCAAGGAGGAAGATTGGCATCGAGTGCTACCACATCTCACGAAAGCCGTAAGCAAAAAGCTTGTGGATAACTGCATATGCTTGCAATGGTCATCCTAATTAATTTTGTGCCCTTACATAATTAATCATCTTTGATCGAATCATTTGCTTTCCTTACTTTATTTCAGTGGGCAGACTTTTGCAAAGCACTACTTACTGAAGCAAAGTGGGACCGTTTGGGCTACACACCCTCTTTGGGAGAGTACTTGAGCAATGCTTGGACATCCTCTTCAGGACCCCTGCTCTTGTCCCATGCTTATTTCTTTGTAGGACATATGAAATTGGAGGATGCAGCAGAGTCGGTGGAGAGAAACAAGGATCTGATATACAATGCGTCCATGATAATCCGACTCTGCAACGACCTAAGAACGTCTAAGGTAACCATCAAAATCCTGCAAAAAAGCTACGTACGCATTGGATTTGGCATGTACAGATTCTTGGCTGCGAAAAAATCTTATACTAATGACGTTTGTCGACAGTGAATTGAGGAGATTGAATCTCATTAACACATTAAATCAATTTATCTTTCGAGTAGGCTGAAATAGAAAGAGGAGATGCTCCATCATCGGTGGTGTGTTACATGCGAGAAGCAAAAGTATCGGAAGACGTCGCTCGGAAGCATATCAAGGGATTGATAGACCAAGCATGGAAAAGCATTAATGCTCATTGCTTCATCAATGCTGAGACACCATTTCTCCGACCCTACATGGATGTCACTGTGAATGCTGCTCGCGCTGCGCACATGGTCTACCAGTCCGGAGATGGGTTTGGCGTCCAGGACGGCAAGATTGGGCAGCAAATGCTATCTGCTGTGATCGAGCCTCTAGCTCTTGATTAAGATATCACCGCAAAGTCTAATAGTATTATGTCTTATTCTGTCCTGTTGAATGAACACTCAATCAACCGTCAGTCTGTTACAAATATCCCCATCAGAAAGTTTATTATCTAAGCGTCTTTGATAAAATGAAGACTTAAGTCTTGGTGGGCCGACAAGTTGGACTAAATATTGCGATTTTCTTTTACATAATATGTTGGGCCCCACACACCTCTCATTTCTTGATGTGAATAAAACCTCGCTAAATGTTCGGAAGTCAACCTCTGCAGATTCGTATCGGCACAAAGACGCAGCTCCTCTAGCATCTTCATTCTCTTTATGAAAGTTCCTAGCTTTCTTATGGAAAGAGAACATGCTCATGGCAATTGTAATGGAGTTGATGCTTCCGAAGCGCCGATTGTCACCCGTTTGTTCCTTGTGGATGATCTCTATCCGCTTTGTAAGGCGGATCGTGAAAATCGTCGGACTGTTAGCTAAGTGCTCGCTCTTTTCTCTGATTCATCGGGGCGAAGAGGGAACAGGAAAAAGTCAAAAATATTTCTCTCCAGTAATGTCACTGAGGAGGATAGAAGCAATTTGGACCCAATAGTGGATATAAGCATTGTAAATGATCTGGGCAAGCATTTAGGTTTCACCTCTGAATGGAGATGGCAGAGGGACCTCTAAATTTGCTAGTCAGCGAGAAAATTGGGGAAAAGCTTGCTGGTTGCTGGGCCCCTATGTTGTCCATGGTTGGAAAAAATATCCTGATCAGGTCCACTAACGAGGCGATCGTGTGCAGATTGAGAATCTTCCCTCCAGCATCTTCGATCGGCTATATAAAATATAAGATGATGAGCTAATACCACCAATTTGTTTTTTTAATTATACTTACGGTGATAGTAATGTCCCAAACTTTTCTTTCTATCAGGGGAGCTTCCAACCTATTTCAATGATGACACCAATATCGAAAGTTCTTTTTTGTGACAAAAGTCCCTAAACATGTACCAGTGTAATAAGAACAACCCCCATCACTAAATGGCAGCTAAAAATCCAAAGTGGTGGCTTGCATGCACAATAGCCGGCCAATGGAGCGGATGTGGATTTGACGCTGCTTTCATCTATGCCAAAGGACATTGTTTCATGGATTATGCCACTTCAAGGACTCTAAAAAGAGCCAAAGAGACAATTTATTATAGAGGAGGTCATCTTTTGAAGAAAAACACCTAGTTTTACCGGTTGTAAACCTTGAGGGTCAAGTGGATTTTAATACATATAAATCACATATAAACATACAAATTGACAAATTATGTCGCCTTGGAGTAGACTAAAATCACGTCAGCCCTATTTCCTTGCCATTGTCCATGCAAGACGCCGCGTCAGATTTTTTATAGCCATCGTTGATGGCAATATGACAGAAGGTATTTTTGGGTTACTAAGTACGGGTTATTAGTGACAACAATTTTTTTTTGTGGTATTGGCGTCACTGTGGACATAATTTAGGAGTTGTTAGGGTAGACGAAGAGTTTTTTTGACGGTGGATTTAAAAGAAAAAACAACTTTGATTTCTGCGAATTTTCAAGTCTTCGACACTTGTTGGAAGGCGAAAGCATTCGATGGATGGTATAGTCAAGAAAGCTTTCTCTCGTGGCAATTTAGAACTTGTGCCATGACCATTGCCCCCTAAGATACTCTCAAAAAAGTCAATTTCCGTCCATAATATCTACTAAATAAGTACATATATGTAAACAAGTGATTCGAGATACATGTTGTTTACATGTTGATTGCCGCAACTGCCACCCTTCCCACATAGGAATGGAGAGGTGGGGAGTTTGATTCCTCACATTTTCAAGGCACCTAAAGATGAAAATGTTTAGTTTCAAGTGTGGAATTTGACTCCCCCAATCTACAAAGAAACAGAGTAAAAGTCTGAAAACGAGTTGAGAGTTCGATTATGATAGATTAAAAAAAATTAAAAAGTAAATATGGGTAAACAAGTAATTCGAGATACATATTATTTATATGCTAATTCAATAATCAAAATATTCAATTTTTAAAACATGGACCGCAAAGGACAAGAAAAAAGGTCCTTGCCTTGAGGAATGTAATATTTGCCATTTTGTCTACCTTAAAAATGTAGTTGAGAATTCTAGTAGTTATTTGTAAGTGATGAGACAAACAGTATCATGCAATGATTAGGATCTCCTAGATTTATAACTATCTTAACTCTTCATGGGCTCCGATGTTGTCATCAGAAAAATGATCTTCATTGCATTTGCTCAGTAAGGAAATATTCACTTTGTAGAACTCTTGATGACCTTCCTGAAGGTGAACCATCCGGGGGAAAATTAATGGATTACTAAGCTCAAAGACTTAACATATACTCTTCCAAATCCTACCAATCACAACTTAGTACTCAATATTAATTTGTTCGATTAAAAATGCAAATAAATTTATTTAATACTCACCATTAATCAGTTATTGATTGGTTAATTAGACACCTAAGTAAAGTGTATGAGAGGAATTTACTTCTGCATACCCGAGATTTAATGAATTCGGGTAAATGTATCATATAGGTATGAATTAAGGGTTTTTTGTACTAAAGAATAAAGTTCAGAGTGAATATGTTACGGTAGACATAATTTAAGGCTTTTTGTTGCTTTTGCCCCCTAATTTGAAAGTGCTTATTAAGAGTTATGTATGCTTGTCGACACCTAAATTTCACCTAAATTAATTAATTTAAAGTAGCATTAAATGTTAGGAATTAGTCAAAAAGAAAATTAAAAATAATAATAATTAATTATTTAAAAAAAAAAAAAAGATGAAATCGGTCGGTCGGGCCGAATCCAGCCTTGGCCCCGACCCGACCCGCCCCTTTCCTTTTCTTTTCCCCTTGCGTTGGGCCCGACCCAGCCCATTTTCTCCTTCAACCTAGCCCGCAAACGAGCTAGTCGTCTCCCCCAGCCGGTCTTTGTTGCAAGGCCAACAAAGAAAAACAGAAACAGAGCAGCGACGGAGGGAGCAGGGGGATCGGTGGTAGGTGAGTGGCGTGATCCGTGGGTCGAGGGGGCAGTTCGGCCGGCAAGCTAGCAGCTGCAAAGGCCATGCGCGCTTGCTGGCCAAGCACAAAACCGAGAGGAGAAGAGAGAGAACCGAAAATGGGGGAGGAGGGGGACGGAATCAAGATGCCGAGAAAACACAAAAAAAGAAAAGAAAAGGAAACACCGAGAGGAGGAGAGGAGTAAGAGAGACCTCAGAGTTGTTGATCGCTATTGTCCGCCACCGCCTCCAACTCTGCCGGAGTCTAAGAGGTAGAACATAGAGCGAGGAAAGAGAGAGGGAGGAAAGCAAACAGAGAGTGAAAGAGAGAAGAAACAGGAGGAGGTAGGAGAATCGGTTGCCGTCACCGCCGTTGAGATGATTGCAGGTCACCACCGCTACGTCGATGTGTTCTCGAGCTGCCATTCCCGCCGGACTCAGGTTGGTATTTCATCGAACACCTGGTGCATTTTCGAATTCAAGCTCGCCGGAGCTCGTCCCATCCGTTTCGAGCGAGCTCCAACCTCCATAGGTTCCCCCGTTGGTCCCAATTTATTTCTGGTTGTTTGCTGGTCACCGCCACCATCGCCTCGAGTCCCGTTTAGGTCGGAATCCCTCTCCGGTTCGCCCTTGCCCTCCACCTATTCACCATAATGCCCAAGCGGGCTCTCCCTCCGCGAAGCTCCTCCATGCGGGACCCTAAGGCCCCGGGTTGCTGGAGGGACACCATTGCAGCCAAGGAGGCCACGCCATTCCCCCCCCCCCCCCGGTCTGGTCACCGCGGCGCCGTTGTCGGCGTGCGTCTCGTTGGCACCCCTAGTCGCGACTGGGCGGTTGTGACCAAGGGGATGCCAGCCGAGTGGGCCAAACCACAAATCTGGCCCACTCGACTCCCATTTTCGTTTGGGCCCAGCGCTCGGGCCCAAGTTGGGTCGAACCGGATCCAGTCGAACCAGACCTGGTCGAGCCGGACCTGGTCAAACATGACCCAACCCGACCCGGTCCAGATCCCAAAAAAAAAAAAAAATTTATTATTTAAAAAAACAATTTCACAAATAAAAAAATTAAATTTTTTTAAATAAAAAATAAAAAATTAAAAAACTAATTTGTTTAAAATTTAAAATTTTAAAAATTTAAAAAAACTTAAAAATTAGAAATTTCGAAAACCCAAAATGATGGGGTTTGGATAGGAATTGATGTGCTTTTCCTTTTTAGTTTAATTACGTCTTTATTTGCTTGCATGTTGATTATATCATGTGTTTAATTCACGTATGTTATTATGTTTAATTGCACGTGTCTAGTTTTAGGGCAATTACGATCTTAGTAGCTATAATTGTCATGTTAATGATTGCACACTCGCATTATCACCTCACATGTTAGTGGATAGGTATAAAATCAATCCGAACTGCCTAACAAAAAATATTTTCTTCTAAAATGAACAAGATTAGGTACCGAAAGGGCACTAATTAGTCAATTAGTGTAATCAAGTCTCCGATCCTAGATTCTCTAGTTGCGTAGGAAGTGAGGTACACTCCCATGTCTCATTTGGTTCCTAGCCAACCCCAATAGACTAGTGGCAACTCCTTTTGTGCAAAAATTCCTAAAGAATATCCTAATGTCATGCGGAGTATGGGCTTGGGAGAGCCCGTGCCTAATCATAGGCCTTAGGCCTATCTTTTAGGCAATACCCCTAAACCTACTCCCTCCCCCCGAGGGTTAGGTCGCGACAGCTTGGTGACTCCGCTAGGGAATTGGTTTTAAACCTTAGAGGACTTAGGTCAAAATTAATTTTGTTCAAAAATATTTTTGTTTGGCAGCGAAGATATCATGTGCATCCATAACATGTCGAATGTTGAATGCTTATGGGAGTTATAAGGGGTGGTGATTTCTAACATTTGTTTTGTAAAAGGTGTAAGAGTGAATGGTTTATTTATGTTTGAAGTGCTGATTGTTTTTATATTGTCATGCATGAGTCCCTTGCATTGCACTACACTATAGCACACATTACCTGCCGCCGAACCTGGGCCGCATAAGATCACTCAGGATGGTGTTGAAAAGGATATCTGTCATGCCCCGATCCTTGGGGACGCACTCATCCATTTACTTGGTCGATTTTATAATGCGATATCCTAGGACTACGTATCGCCGACCCTTTCATTTTTAATAACACATGTGGAAGCAGTTATAAATCTCCAGACAATAAAATGATGGGATAGAAAAGTAAGGCCATAATTTTCATATTGAAATTCACAACCATACTTTTATACAGAGAATAAATCACAGTACTTCACAAAACTATTCATAACTTTCTGGTCTCACACTATTCACATTTAGACGGGATTCACAAAAGAGGATGGGATCTCAGTCCTCATCCGAGTTATACTTAGGATCATTCTAATCCTCTTCTGACTCTTCTTCACTAAGCTCACATCATTCAAACTCTTCATCTTTTACCGGCTCATCGTCCTCTTCTGGTTCCTTCTTTACAAGCTCATCTACGAGCCTGAAATGTTGTCCCACAACCGGGATGAGATTACGTCTTAGCAAGTTCTACCCCACTACGACTCAATTAGGAAGTCAATACGCTAACCGGGCTGCTTATACATGCACGGGTTAGAGGACTTACATTGGCCTCAGATTCCACTTGCATATTAATACAATTCAATAGGCACCCTAGCAATCACATCACAGATCGACCTAGTTGATTACATGTCAATCGGACCATTCAAGGTCAAATCACTTCTCAATATAAAACCTCCCATTTGCACTCTCAGTCATAGAGCTACAGTAATGCTCTCGGGTGTCGTTTTCGCCAAGGTGACGTATGTACTGGACAGTACTCGTGCGTTCTTTAAGGCGCCATTTTTACCAGTGATATTCTTAATTACCGAACCACGTATGTCCATAATTATGCATGTAGTAGACAGCACTCGTGTGTTCTTTAAGGCGCTGTTTTCACTAGTGATTTCCTTATCACCGAATCACGTATGTCTATACTAATACAGGTAATAGATAGCACTTGTGCATTCTTTAAGGTGCCATTTTCACCAGTGATTTCCTTATCACCGAATCATGTATGTTTATACCTCGAACCTAATTGGTCTCAGCCAAGAGTATTATTAGTTCAATCTCCTGATTCCTTTCGATTTACAACTCATCAAAGCATTATAAATGCTAAATAACCATGCTCGGCTATCTACTGATCAATCATTCAATTTCACTCAATTTCAATCAATTTAGGAATAATTCCTCAAATTGCACAATTAATTCAGTTTAGCACAACGTGGAGCTCAAATAAATAAACGGACTACACCATGACAATCAGCACGGAATTTCGATCGTCAGCTATCCTTGCATAATTTCTGAAAAATAAATAATTAAATAATTAATTTCGAAAATTAATAAATAAATACTAAAAATCCAATTTAGGCCCGTAATGCCTAACTGAAGCCCGTGAAGGGTTAGGAAAAATCTCAAGATGCGTTCAATAAATAGTATAGGTAGTTCTCTAACTAAGTACACTAACCACCTAACTAATATGCAATGCAATTAACTAATAATCACTAATCCATTCTAATCTAACCACCTAATTGCAATTAATTAAATCTAATCAACCCTTAAGCATAATTAGTCTACTAAGCAAGGATTAGTGAGATTACTCACTTGATTAAAAGCAAGGACCGAGACATCACGACGACGACGTGACGGTGGCCGAAATCGGGCTTTCGACGACACTGGTGGGCTTGGACCGGGCCTTAAACTTGGGCCTAACAAATCTCAGCCCAACTGAGATTTGTTCTTGCACTGGACTGAGCTCACTCTTGGGCTTAGGCTTGGCTGCGACTGGGCCTTCTTCGCAGGCTGGACTTGGGCCGAACTTGCTGAATTGGGCTCAATGGAGCTGATGGATTTTTGGGCCAAAGACTTGGGCTATTGGACTTATTTAATGGGTTGAGATGGGCTGCTGATTCCACTGGGCTTTGTTGGGCCCAATTCTTACGGGCTCTTGGACTTCAATTAGGCTGGAATGCGCTGACTTAGGCGCTGGAATTTGCTGGACTAATTCGATGGGCCTGGCCTTTGATGGAGCTGGGCCCACGACGGGATTTGCTGGCCGCGAGGAGGAAGTTGTTGGGCGATGCTTGAGCAAGAAGATGGGCGTTGCTGGGGAAGCTGCTGCATGGATGAAGAGAGCAGCTTCGGTCTTCAATGGGCTAGAGAACTTCGGTGGACGCTGAGTGGAACGAAGCAGCAAAGATGAAGCTGCTCGTGGACATGTGTTGCTGGTGGAGAAGCACAGACGACGACGCTGGACTTCTTGGTGGGATTGTGGGCGGTGAAGGCAGTCAACCACTTTGCTGAAGTGGACTGATCGTGCGGCAGAGAGAAGAACGAAGATGGAGAAGCACGTGGGAAGTGCTGAAGCTTGCTCGGTGGAGATGAAGACACAAACGAGTGGCAGCTTGCTCGGTGGCTTTGCTGAGTCAACAAATCGGTGGAGATGGGATCCGAGAGACTGACTTTCGTGGCTTCTTCGGTCAAGAGGAGGAATTTTATGGGGCAGGGGCGTGTGGGCGTTTGGAGCGAAGGAAATGAATAGAGAAAAACAGGGAGGAATAGTCTAGCAAGAGGAAAAGAAAATGATGAGGATCGAACAGGGGGTTTGGCCTCATGCGTTGAAGGAGATGGAGGGGAAGCCGTGCATGAGGGAGAAGCCAGCTGTGAGGGGAACAAAAGTCTCAATCCTTAAACAATACATTGAATGACTTGGTCCCACAAGCTCTCAATCTAATCCCTCTTGTCCCCTCATTCTTTCTAGAAGAATAATTCCACCATTAATCAACTTTGAAGCCAAAATTTGTAGCCCTCAACCATAGCTCCGAATTTCCCAATTTTAGGATCAATTTCCTCACTCAATTTCCCAAACTAAGATCCAATTTCGATGAAGAAAAATCCCGAACAATTTTCTGTAATTTCCTAACACTCAAAAGCTCGGCTTTAAAGTCCAAACTCACTTAAATTTAGCCCATACGAATTTCCGTTAATTTTCTGCGACGTTCGTATGATTTTCCGTAAAATTCTCAAAATCTCTACAAAATCTTCTGAGACTGAGTAGACCCTCCTAGAATTTATTGTGACATGACAGAAACTTCAATTTCTAAAATCGGACTCGAATTCACGGTTAATTTTCAATTAACACGTTTTTAGCGTGACCTAAACTACCGGGCAACTTTTAGAAAATTTTAGTGCAAATGACCCATGGTTGATTTTCTTCGAGCCAATATGAACCCACTCGACTAATTGGCGACTCTCGATTGTCGTGAAAATCTTGAGAATTCAAATATGGACACATGGTACCAAAACGGTAAAGAAAATTAGTCTAGTGTCGACCGACAAGAATTTTCCAATTTAGTGGTTTCACCCACGATTAGCCACACATCTTAGTCGAACCGACCTATCTCTGATCTCTAATCAATTTACATCTATGTCGTAATGATCTCGGTAGATGAACACTGTCGAGCGGCCGATTCTTGGTCAAATTCTCAAGTCTGTTTACCTTAAAATCCTTTATGGTTTCCCTAGATAATCTAGTTATCTCAAGAGTGATCAATTCTGTGAACAGCCTTATAGGCGCGTCAATGAAATGCCCAATTTATTCAGTAGAAAACAGAGTTGAAATTCTGGGATGTCACAATATCACTCTAACTACAAGTATGTAGTACGAGTCGTCCATCTCATCCTCGAAACTTCTTTTTTGATGTCAGAGGTCCCCACCTCGGTCTGCAAGCATGCGACATGCGTCGGTCCTTTGACAAAACCGGAGTCATGGGTAACACGACTTAGCCGTGAGTTTGTTGGTTCAGTGTTGTGATCCCATGGCTCCATTTTGGGCCGTCTAGAGTAGAAGTCAAACTACTGTCCATGTGCATGTCTATGGCATTGACATCGCCACTCAATGAGTAGGGTAAGTTTTTGTTTAAATTATTTTCTTCGCAATTTACTTATTCGCTTTCCTTTTGGTCGAATCACAACAAATTAGGTCGATCATACGATGGGGTACCCAACCTTTACATCATCTCCGTCCCGAAAGCCAAGCTTCGTGCATGGTGTGATAAATTGGATCCAACTATTTGTGATTGGGTGTGATCATTTGTTGGACGTTTACTTCCCCTATTAGAGATAGAAATTCATTCTGGTGTAGTACAAGCATTAGAGCATGTTTGGTGCCCCGAAACTTGCACGTTCATACTTGGTGATCACAAACTCACTCCAACCCTGGAAGAATACAGTGTTGCCATGGGAAAGCCCTTGGTGTCGGAGTTAATTGGCCCACCTGTAGGGACTAAGCATGTATCGACCTTATCTGATTTCCTTAGAGTTAAGGAAGATGACGTGAGGAAAGTTTTGAAAGCTAATCGTAAGACCTGCCCGTTTTCATTCCTAAATGAGCTTTTTCAAAATGTCCCATCTTTTCAAAAGAATATGATCTTCCTGTTAGCTTTCTTCAGGTTTGTTTTATTACCACATTGTAGGAACACTATTAACCCTTCCGTGACATGGGTAGTTTGTAAGGTATGTATGGGAAAGAACTTTGTTAATGCCGTCCTGACCGAAACTTTTCTTTCCCTTACTCGTTTCAAAGAAAACAAAAACAAAACTTTCCATGCTCCTCCTGAACTCTTGCAAATTTGGTTCTTCTCTTAAGTTAAAGGGTTTGATAGCTTAATGATCGTGAACGACATCTTTGACTCTAGCCACCCTATCCTGAAGTTCAAAGATAGGAAGATGTTTGTCCCTAATTATCATTATTCTGAGTGGTTAGTTTTCATGACCAACCCTAGACCCAAAGATTTCCAATAGCACGCCAAATGGCTCCGAGTTCGAGAAGCGCGGTTCGTGTGTGGGTTTACTGGACCTGTTCCTTTGTTGGGAATTATCGGAGTAATACTAATTAGTTATGTATCAATTTGGATTTTCTTATATAATTAGAATTAGGATTAAGAAAAGACAATACTGAGTATTACCTGACCCGAGTTACCCGCTAGTTCCAAGAGGTTCAACAATTTCCACCGACAATTTAAGAAGACCCGCTCAAGATAGACTTCCTTGATGGATGCCAAGATCACAAAGACTCCGTCACGTTAGTCAAGTCGATGTGGGATATGTGCCACCCCCGGAAGCTAATTTGGCTCGAAGAGGAGTTGGAAGGGCAAGAGAAGACCTACTATGTTTCAATGGAATACATCCTTAGGCATAAAATCCCAGAGAGCTTACGCCTGAAAATTCCCAACGTTCCATTAAAGACACCCACTGAGCTGAGATCAAGTGCCTCAAAAGGAAGCTCGAAGAAGTCGAGGAGCGTGCCTTGAAGTTGACCCGAGTTAGTGAGGCCGTCACAAGCAGGAGCTGTCCTCGTTAGTTAGATTGAGTTAAGTGCAATATGTAATGGGCCCGTGCCCAAATATGTTACAATGTTAAAGAATTTATCTCGAGTCGCATTATCGGGAGATAAGAGTCATGATTAGCTTCGTTGTTTAGGGGTTCTCCCTCATGTCTACTATTGCGTTATGTAGCAACCTTGCTTTCAATAAAACGAATAAACTAAGGCGATTAAGATCTTTGTCATGGACCGATCGCCTAATCATTACTACATGCTTATATAGCTTATATATGCTTATTTATCCTTGTTTAGGTACTAACCGATCGATTATCTTTTATTGATCATCGACACGGCCAAGTGGAGATCCCCAATTAGCACGCGTGCAAAAGTCAGAATGGAGAATGAGGACACCAACGTACGCATGGCCAAGATGGAGGACCAGCTGGCCCAACTCACCACAATGATGCTTGAAATGAGCTAGAAGCTCAAGGAGCCCACTACTGTAGCTATCACGGGAACATCCACTCTGGTGTCGACGGAAGGCACGCACGTTGCTGATCCTCCCGGGAAAGAAACTGCTGATGAGGCTCCTTCTGTCATACCAATCATCGTCAATTTGGATCCTCCTTCGAAGGAAAACCCAACACCCCGCCTAAGCAACAAGAGTGAAAAACGTTTGGCAAAGATGGAGGAGCGACCGTGCGCCTTGCAAGGTTACGAGCTGAAAGGAGCTGATAGGCTGTCTTCATACACCAAGATGAACTTCCCTAAGAACTTCCAAGAGCCTGAGTTCACTAGAAAATATGACGGAACAGGATGTCCCAAGACCCACCTTAGATATTACATGAGGAAAATGGCTCGCTACGCTGACAACGTGCCATTTCTCATACACACATTTCAAGATAGCTTGGAAGGCATTGCCCTAACATGGTTCATTGCACTAGACATTGAAAAATTCACTAGTTTGGAAGATTTAACCAATGAGTTCTTGCAACAATACCGGTTTAATACCGAGCTCGACCCCACGAGGGAGGAGTTGACCCATATTGAGAAGAAGAGGAACGAGTCATTTAAGGATTTCGTGCAAAGGTGGAGGACTATGGCCTCACAAGTGAAGTCGACCTTGAACGAGAGGGAGATGAAACAATTGTTCCTCAAGACATTGCCCCCTGAGTACTTCCAAGGGTTAGTGTTCTCGGGTTGCCAGACATTTTCGTAACTAGTTGAGGTAGGTGAAGGAGTCAAATGGGCAATGGTTGAGAGAAAGATTTCAACCGGAGGCACAAAAAATTCCTGGCAAAAAAAGATAAGGAGGCTGCAGTTGAAGTAGCGCTTGTGCAGGAGCCGCTTTTCCCTCGACTGCCCTCAACACCCGCGCATAAGCTTATAGTGGTCCAAGGTAGCTTGTCACGAGCATATGATAACGGCAAAAGGCCATTTCGAAAGGATTTTTCTCCACTATCATGCCCACTATCAAAGCTGTTGCCCATACTCCTCAAAAAGAGGATGGTCGCGAAGGAAGTACCTAGAGACAATCCCTCGAGGTTCGCCGGATTCGATATGAACAAGACCTGCGAATATCACATGGGAGAAAGGGGGCATGATGTAGATGATTGCAACGTGCTTAGATATACAATTCAACAGCTTTTAGATAAGAAGATCTTAACTTTCAGGGAGGCTCAACCTAACGTGCAATAGAACCCTCTACCAAATCATGCAGGGGGAGTAAACTCAATTTCTAAGGAAACGTGGGCAAGTCAACAGCCTATAGTGGTGGATGCTTCCAAGTTGTATGAATCCTTAGTGCTGGCGGGATACTATGGAGGTTAGGAGGATGTGACTCCAGAAGAGAAGCTGAACTGCGTCCGCAAGATGGTAGCCATGAGGGTAATCTGACGCGGAGAAGAAGAAGAGTGGGTTGTATCCATGATAATGCCATTGTCATTCCGCTCATCTTTCTACAAGTTTGCTTGTATATCTCAGGCAAAGAAGGTTATGCCTAGAATTTCGAAGACCCTCTGTATGAGAAAGGGGTGATAGCTATGATAACCCCAATGGTGATTGAATTACCTGATGAGGAGCCTACCAATGATATCGAGATGGAAATCGCTGAACCCATGGTGATCAACCTTATGGTCGAGGAGATGTCAGCAATCGAAGTCACGGGAGGGAACACAACGCCAGTCATGATAGAATTGCCACCCCGGGAGAAAGATGGAGTGATAGTGTTGGAGAATCCTCCAAAATTCGATCCCAAAGTTGTACCTTGGGACTATGGAACAACTGAGGTAGACATTATCACGCGATCAGGCCGTTGTTACACCCCTGATAAAGGAGTATAAAAGAAGGTCGTGACCGAGGATGAGGCAAAGCAATTCTTGGCCGTAGTAAAGTCCAGTGAGTTCAATGTGGTGGATCAACTACGAAAGCTGCCAGCTCAAATCTCCCTCCTAGAATTATTTAAATCTTCCGAGAAACACAGGAACATTTTGCTAAAAGTCCTTAAATGAGGTGCACGTGCCAGAATCAATCAATGAAGTCCAATTAGAAGAGTTTGTTGAGGCCGTTCTACTGAAAGACCAAATCTCCTTTATTGATGAAGATCTCCCCCCTGATGGCCCTAATCATACCAAAGCGCTACACATCTTGGTGAAGTATGAGAGCACTCTTGTTTGCAGAGTGTTGATCATTAATGGTTCAGCGCTCAATATATACCCGTTGGCTATGTTCCACCGTCTTGGCATTGATCTTGGAAGAATTCGTACTGGCAAGTCAACTGTGTGGGCTTTTGACAAGATGAAGAATGAGGTGATAGGGGAAATTGAACTTGAGCTGCTGATTGGCCCCGTACTTTTGCAAGTCCCGTTCAAAGTGTTAGATATATCAAGCGCTTTTAATTTTTTTGTTGGGGAGACCATGGATCCACACAGCGAGTTTTGTTGCCTCTAGCTTCCATCAGAAGGTACGATTTGTGGTGGACAACAGGCTTATCATGGTCCATGGAGAGTCTGACTTCAAGATCTACCACGAGACATCCATTCCTTATGTGGAGCCCGAATGTACCGAGGAATCCAGCTTTCAAACATTAAAGCTGGTGTCCATGATTCATGTGCCTACGGGTTCTTTCACAAAGGCCCTTGAATTGTCTAGGCCAGCTATTGTTGCGGGGAGGATCATGCTGGCGAGTGGGTATAATCTTGGGGAGGGTCTTGGATCGTGTGGCTAGGGTGTGCGAAAATCCATTGAAGCTCATAAAAACTTCAAAAGAAGAGACTTGGGATATGTCGAGAAGTGGGGAGACGATAATGAATAAGGTGGTCGTGGCAACCGAGGAGGCCGTGGAAGGCATAAAGGCCGAGGTGCCCAAAGAGGCCGAGGCGGGTATAGAGACAAGAGTGAACGCATTGTCCAAACCGAAGAGGACGAGGGTGATCAAAGCCCGTTTCCCCCGTTGCTAGAAGAGATGTTTCTAGGACCCCCAAGGATGTTGTTTGAGGAAGAGAAGGATATCTATGGTGTGACCGAGCTATTCAAAGAGGACGTCATATGCATGATCCTGGCGTGTGAGGAAGCCGAGTCTTTTGATGTTGTGGCTGTCCCTCCAGAATAGGGCAATTATCGTCTAGCCTAGTCTTTTGTTTTATGTCTTTTCCCTTGCGTAGGATCTCATAGTTTTTCTTTCTTTGTTTCATGTTTATGTCATTTGTAACGTAAACTATGGTCAACCTCGATCTTGAGCTAATGGTCAAGGGAGGTGTGTGTTAAAATACGGCATTATCTTTCTTCATTCAATAAAATAGACACATGTTTTATTAAGGACATGCGGAAGCATATCAAACTAGCCCTATGATGGTCACTGAGGCCTAGGCCTCCACATGCTCCCTTATTTGACCGTTTTGCAAAAACGAGGAAATCCGAGAATATGAGGATGAGTTCTTGAAATTTTTACAAAAAATACTTCAAAAACTTTTTGAAAACGACATGCATCGTCTTTGTTGTTAACATTACTCTAACTCATCTCATCGCATCTCAGGCATTACATTTTGCATAATCATGATAAGGACGTGTGTGACTCAGATGTGCATGAAGAAAGTCCCTCAGGTTCCGATGACATTGATGATGACGATTAGAAAGGGATTAAGTGCGAATGGAATTGACACAAAGAATCGAAGCCGTTGGCTAAAGAGCGAATAGTCATTATAACTTTGGGTGATGCAGAGAATGTCAGAGAAGTAAAAATCGGGGCATGTCTCTTAGAGTTAGAAGCGGAAAGGATGACTAATTTTCAAAAAAAGTATCAAGATGTGTTCACTTGGACATATGCCAACATGCCAGGATTGGATCCTGAAATTGTGGAACATGCTTTACCAACGGATCCCAATGTGCCACCCAAGAAGCAAAGACTCAGGAGAACTAAACCAGAGTGGTCTAAGAAGATTGAAGAAGAAGTGATGAAACTACTTAAAGTAGACCTTTATCGAAGTGTCTCGTTACCCTGATTGGGTAACAAATATCATGCCTGTAATGAAAAAAGATGGGCGAATCAGGGTGTGTGTTGACTATCGTGACCTAAATCGAGCTAGTCCCAAGGATGACTTTCTACTCCCGCATATCAATGTCTTGGTTGACAGTACGGCGGGATTCAAGTTATTCTCCTTCATGGATGGTTTTTGTAGATATAACCACATCCATATAAAGGAGGAAGACATGAGCAAAACATCATTCATAACTCCTTGGGGAACTTTTTGCTATAAAGTGATGCCTTTTGGTTTAAAGAATGTTGGGGCAACATATCAGAGGACCATGGTCACATTATTCCATGACATGATGCACAAGAAAATCGAAGTAAACGTCGACGACATGATTGTGAAATCAAGATGTGGTGAAGATCATGTTAAAGTCTTGCAAAGGTTGTTCGAACGTCTTCGGAAGTTCAAGTTGTGCCTCGATCCCGCAAAATGTGTTTTTGGAGTGAAATCTAGGAAGCTATTAGGATTCATGGTTAGTAGTAGGGACATAGAGATTGATCCGTTGAAGGTTAAAGCCATTTGCGATTTACGACCTTCAACTATCGCCAAAGAAGTCCGCAGCTTGATGGGACAACTTAATTATGTGGCGAGGTTCATTTGTCAATTGTCTGAAACGGCGAAGCCATTCTTCAAGCTCCTGAAAAAGAATACAAAGATTGAGTGGAATGCCGGGTGCTAGGGTGCATTTGAGAAGATAAAACATTATCTCACTCATGCACCAGTCTTAATGCCCCCACTCCCTAAAATTCCCCTGATTTTGTACTTAACCATACATGACGAGTCTCTGGGAGCTATGCTAGCCCATAAAAGACCAAATGACAGGAGAGAATGCGCAATATACTACTTGAGCAAGAAGTTCACTATTTCTGAGATGAACTATATGGAAGTTGAGAGAACTTGCGTGGCCTTAATTTGGGTCTCGCACAAGCTGCGACAGTACACACTTCATCACTAATTCTTGGTTGGCAAATTGGCCAAGTGGCAAATCTTAATTTCTGAGTTTGATGTTTAAAGCTTGGGACAGAAGTCTGTTAAAAGTCGAGCCATAGCAGACATGTTGGCAGAAAATTCCAAAAGGTCCAGAGCATTTGATGAGGATAGTGATGCAGAAAAGGGAATTTTACTTGTATCAAGCGACAAATGGACAATGTACTTTAATGGTGCGGTTAACTTAGCTGGGTCGGGTACTGGGGCAGTTCTTATCTCCCCGGATGGACAGCATTACCCTGTCGCTGCTAAATTGACGTTCCCTTGCACGAATAACATCATTGAATACGAAGCATGCATTCTCGGCCTCCAAGCTACCGTTGATATGAAAATTCGGAAGCTGCAAGTTTATGGTGATTCAACCCTTATCATCTTACAGACTTAAGGAAAATGGCGAACACGGGATTCTAAATTGATTTCATATCATGAGTTCCTTGGGGAGTTGACAGAAGAATTCCAAGAAATATCATTCGAATACTTACTAAGGTCTCAAAATCAGTTTGTTGATGCCTTAGCTATCTTGTCTTCGATGTTGCAAGTAGCTGGAGGCTTGGACATTGAACCGTTGAGAATTGAAATCCTTAGGCACTCGGCTTATTGCATGAGGATTGAAGAGGAACCGAACGGACAACCTTGATATCATGACATCTTGAAGTATCTGCAGAAGGGTGAATTCCCCGAAGGAAGTGAAGTAGCAGACATAAAGTATTTGGTAAAGCTAGCATCAAAATTCTTCACCAGTGGAGATGTCTTCTACAAAAGCTTCTTCGACTTGACATTACTAAGGTGTGTCGATGCTAAAGAAGCCGATCGTTTGATGAAAGAGATACATGAGGGGGAGTGTGGCCCCCATATGAACGGACACTTCTTGACGAGAAAGATCATGCGACTCGGTTACTATTGGTTGACCATGGAGTCCGACTACATTCAGCACGTACGATGGTGTTACTAGTGCCAGATTTATGGAGACAAGATAAATGCCCCTCCAATTGAACTTCACTAATGTCTCAACCCTGGCCTTTTTCAATGTTGGGAATTGACGTGATCGGGCCCATTAATCCCAAAGCTTCAAATGGGCATTGATTTATCTTGGTGGCGAAAGACTATTTTACCAAGTTGATTGAGGCTAACTCGTATGTTAATGTTACTGCCAATAATGTGGCAAAATTCATTCGTCACGACATTGTCACTCGTTACGGGGTGCCGGAGGCGATCATTATCGACAATGGCACTAATTTGAACAACAAAGTCATGGATGGTTTGTTTAGTGAGTTTCGAATAAACATTTGAACTCGCCACTATACCATCCTCAGATGAATGGAGAAGTGGAGGCGGTGAACAAGAACATAAAGAAAATCTTATCAAAGACCGCTGAAAATTATCATGATTGGCGCAATAGGCTCCCTTACGCGCTAATGGCATACCGAACTTCTGTCCACACCTCCACGGGGCAACTCCTTTCTCACTCGTGTACGGGATGGAGGCAGTTTTACTTGTTGAAGTTGAAGTCCCTTCTCTCAGGGTCCTTTCCCAATCTACACTCGATGAGACTGAGTGGATGCAACAGAGGAATGAGCAATTAAACATGATCAATGAGAAGAGATTGCAAGCTATGTGTCATGGTCAATGCTATCAGAGACGAGTCGCAAAAGCCTTCAATCGAAAGGTGCGTCCTAGACACTTTGAAGTCAACGACTTGGTGTTGAGGAAGGTGCTTCCGATCATACTAGATCCTCGTGGCAAATTCACCCCGAACTACGAAGGGCCATATGTCATTAAGAAGATTCTTCCTGATGGTGCCATGACTTTATTTGAAATGGATGGCAGTGAATTGCCTAAACTTGTAAACGCTGATGCAATCAAGTATTTTCCATGAATGAAATCAAGGCCGAGGGGTCACTTCACACATAATTCAAGTCGCATAGCATCATGCATAGCATTGTAGATATCATGCATATGTTGCATACACGCATATCTATTTGTGTTTCAAGCACCCTACCATTTGATGAGGAAATAGTAAGGGAAAGAACTTACTCAAGAATCCATCAAGTCTTTGCACAAACTGTTGAGTGTCTCTTTTGAGAGGTAGGTTGAGACGATAAAAAAGGGCAAAACAAAAGAAAACAAACAAACAAAAAGAATAAGGACAAAAATAAAAAATGCATGACATGATTCGCATGACCTATTCTTTGGTGTCACTATGCACGCTTCACATCTACAACCCTCAAGAAAAATGGCTTGTAAAAATGACTTTATTCGGGCAAAAGAGTGAAATGTTAACCATGCCAAATGAGAAGTACTTAGGATGAAGAAAGGCAAGCCCATTTCCAGACACATCCTTCAAACACTTTTGAGAGTTGAGTGAAAAGCGACATTCTCTTAGGACGAATGATTCATTTGCATTGAGCGCAAAGATTGAAATGGTAAAGGCATTTCCTTCATCAGTCCCAAGCATTGCACTAGTCTCTCGCTACCTCTTCGGCCCAAAAAAAAAAAAAAAAAAATGACCCTTTAAAGTACCCCTGTCAAGGACGACCCTATAATGAGGCAGCATAGGAGGGTTCGGTTGAGATGTAGAGCGAAAGATTGAGAAAGATTCTATTACTTTCACTTGCATCAATCTTTTGGTGATAGCTCTTTACCAAAAAAAAAAAATAAATAAAATCTTTTGGTGATTAAAGGAATTCTCATTAGATCTTGACTTATCCCAAAGTGAAGAAGAACATTTTCTTCTCTACCCAAACACTGATATCCATTGCTTTAATCGACTTGGGCCTGATTATTCATTTCTAAACCCCGAGTAGTGATCATCTCCCTTCACTGGGGCAAGGCATAAGAATTGACCAAATGTAATTAACATAATCAAGAAAATGTGAAAAGCATCTCAAAAGTCTTAAGAGCTACAAAAGTTTAAAGAGCAAAAAGTTCGACGAACTAGGGGGCATGAAAAAAGTAGTGTGCCTGGTAAAAGCAAAGCCAATGCCCATTAAGAAAAAAAAAAAGCCCAAAAACTGCATCTTATGTGGAAGAAAAAATTATCGAAGTCCAAGTGCCTGTGCAAAAAAAAAATCATCGCAGGTACAAAGGAAATTAGAGAGGAGGGAAACTCCCATGCATAAATGATTAGTCAATGGACTTTCAAGATGCACTGTGTTTCAAAAGCCAAATGACTTCGAAAGATCGAGCAACTTGGTCACGATGCTATGATGATCACTAACTCTTAAAAACTCCATTGAAAATTTTAAGCCTTTCATGCCTTTCCCGAGCCAACATTACAACCCTCTTCCGAAGTCTCTTCTGATGGGATGGTTCGAGTGAAAATGAGAATGCCACAAAGAAGCTATTGCTTGAAGAAGTGGAAGTAATCCTATCTTGTCTTATCTTCCAAGTTCTCGACTTGTAAACCCGATGAAAGATAGCGACAAATGTTCCTCTATTAGCCTCAAAGCAGTAATTCCTTTGTGTAAGCTCGTGACAAAACCTATATTACGGTCCTTTCAAAAGACCTTTTTGATTGATCAGATTGTGCTCATAGCGAATGTTTCTGAAAGCCTTTGATATGGGTTATGTGAGATACCCTCAGCAATCAGTTACCTCCCATATGAATGGATGGGATCAAGTAGCCTTTTTATTAAAAGTGTGTGAGAAACCCTTTTTAACTAAGAAGCTTTAGTTTGGCATGCTTAATGATCATTTTTCACGAATAAAAATTGTTTTGATAAGAACTTGTCTCCCAGAGGATTTGATGATTAATGGTACATCCCCGGACAAGATGACAGTTTTGTGCCACATGATGCTAATTGACATCGAGTGTTTTTTTTTTTTTTTTTTTTTTTTTAAGAAAAGGCAATCGAACTTAGCTTGATTAGCTTATTCAATTAATGCTGCAATATTGTTAATACATCTCTTGATGGGGTCTCTAATGACATTTGCTTAAGTTGAGTTTGACGGGATTCCTCAATGAAGCCATGCAATTTTCAAGGAATTAGCGGATGCTTCCCTAAAGACAACAAATGTTCATGGTCAACCTTAAATCATGTTATCTATAAAAGTTCATGGATTTTTCTCAAACCATGTATTTTCATGTTAGTCGAAACTTGTTGTTATACGTTGAGGCTTCAGTCCTTCTCCTCCTTCTTATGACCCGGTGGGCTTTCCGTAGCCTGGAGTCCTTCTCCTTCTTCTAGACCCGGTGGACTTTTCGTAGCCCGGAGTCCTTTTCCCTCTTCTTATGACCTGGTGGGCTTTCTATAGCTTAGAGTCCTTCTCCTCCTTCCTATGACCCGGTGGGCTTTCCATAGCCCGGAGTCCTTTCCCTCTTCCTATGAACCGGTGGGCTTTCCGTAGCCCAGAGTCCTTTTACCCTTTCTTATGATCTAGTGGGCTTTCTGTAGCTCGGAGTCCTTTTACCCCTTCTTATGACCCGGTGGGCTTTTTGTAGTCCGGAGTCCTTCTCCCTCTTCCTATGACCCGGTGGGCTTTCCATAGCCTGGAGTCCTTCTCCCTCTTCCTATGACTCGGTGGGCTTTCTATAGCCTAGAGTCCTTTTACCCCTTCTTATGACCCGGTAGGCTTTCCATAATTTGGAGTCCTTCTCCCTCTTCCTATGACCTGATGGGTTTCCGTAGCTCGGAGTCCTTTTACCCATTCTTATGACCCGATGGGTTTTCCATAACCCGGAGTCCTTCTCCTCTTTCCTATGACTCGATGGGCTTTCCGTAACCCGGAGTCCTTTTACCCCTTCTTATGACTCGGTGGGTTTTTCATAGCCCGAAGTCCCTCTCTCTCATCTTATAACCCGGTGGGCTTTCCGTAGCCCAAAGTCCCTCTCATTCTTTTATGACCCGTGGACTTTCCCTAACCTGGAGTCATTTTACCCCTTCTTATGACCTGGTGGGCTTTCTGTAGCTCGGAGTCCTTTTACCCCTTCTTACGACCCGGTGGACTTTTCGTAGTCCGGAGTCCTTCTCCCTCTTCCTATCTCTTATTTTTATTTCTCGAACCGAGAGATCCATGAATCGGGATCCTAATGCATATAGATACAAATGGTCCAATGGGAGCAAGAATTTCCAGGAACATTTGGATGTGCTCGGGGTAGAAGTTT
The DNA here is from genome assembly GCA_014182375.1 of Eucalyptus virginea. Taxonomy (NCBI): domain Eukaryota; kingdom Viridiplantae; phylum Streptophyta; class Magnoliopsida; order Myrtales; family Myrtaceae; genus Eucalyptus; species Eucalyptus virginea. The sequence continues at coordinate 11,703,023 of CM024521.1, read as the reverse complement.
TGTATAAATGTATCGCCATGCTATTCCGTAGCCCGGAGTCCTTCTCCCTCTTCCTATGACCCGGTGGGCTTTTCGTAGCCCAAAGTCCTTTTACCCCTTCTTATGATCCGGTAGGCTTTTGTAATCTAGAGTCCTTCTCCATCTTCTTATGACTTGATGGGCTTTCCGTAGCCCGGAGTCCTTTTACCCCTTCTTATGACCCGGTGGGTTTTCCATAACTCGGAGTCTTTCTCCTCCTTCCTATGACTCGGTGGGCTTTTCGTAGTCCGGAGTCTTTTTACCCTTCTTATGACTTGGTGGGCTTTTCGTAGCCCGAAGTCCCTCTCCCTCATCTTATAACCCGGTGGGCTTTCCATAGCCCAGAGTCCCTCTCATTCTTCTTATGACCCGGTGGACTTCTATAACCCGAGTCTTTCTTCCTCTTATTGACAAGACACGCTTTCATAGTTATGAGTCATTTCCATCGACCTGATACATGCATATGCACCTAAGGTCTTTCTATCGCTAAAATAATTTAGGTGTCTTCTGTCTTTAATCACAACCTCTTCGAGGCTACATTCAAAGATGGGCTAAATTTTAAATTTCACATAAATTAATTAATTTAAAGTAGCATTAAATATTAGGAATGAGTCGCAAAAGAAATTTTTTTTAAATTTTATTAATTAAAATTAATTAATTATTTAAAAAAAAACAACGAAATCAACCGGGTCGGGCTGAATCTAGCCTTGGCCCGACCCGCCCATTTCCTTTTCTCTTCCCCTTGCGCTAGTCCCGGCCCAGTCCATTTTCTCCTTCAACCCAGCCCTCGAATGAGCTGGTCGTCTCCCCTAGCCGGTCTTCGCTGCAAGACCAACAAAGAAAAACAAAAACAGAGTAGCGACGGAGGGAGCAGGGGGATCGGTGGCAGGCGAGCGGCATGATCCGTGGGTCGAGGGGGCAGTTCGGCCAGCAAGCTAGCAGCTACAGAGGCCATGTGCGCTTGCTGGCCAAGCATAAAACCAGAGGAGAGGACAAAGAACCAAAAATGGGGGGATAGAATCGAGACGCCGGAGAAAACACAAAAAAAGAAGAAGGGGGAAACACCGAGGGGAGGAGAGGAGTAAGAGAGACCTCGAAGCCGTCGATCACTACCGTTGGTCACCACCGGAATTACCGACTGCCTCTGACTCTGCCGGAGTTTAGGAGGCAGAACAGAGAGCGAGGAGAGAGAGGGAGGAAAGCAAACAAAGAGTGAAAGAGAGAAGAAACATGAGGAGGTAGGAGAATCGGTCACTATCACTGCCGCTGACACGGTTCCAGGTCACCACCGCCACAGCCAACGCGTTCCTGAGTCACCATTCCCGCTAGACTCAAGTTGGTATTTCATCGAACACCCGGTGTGCATTTTTTAATTCAAACTCATAGGAGCTCGTCCCGTTCGTTTCGGGCGAGCTTCGACCTCCGTAGGTTCCCCCGTTGGTCCCCGTTTATTTCTGGTTCTTTGTTGGTCACCGCCATCGTTGCCTCGAGTCCCATTTAGGTCGGAATCCCTCCCGGTTCGCCCTTGCCCTCCACCTATTCGCCATGATACTCAAGCGGGCTCTCCCTCCGCGAAGCTCCTCCGTGCAAGACCCTAAAGCCCCGGGTTGCCGGAGGGACACCGTTGCAGCCAAGGAGGCCGTGCCTTCCCCCCCTCGCCCCGTCTAGTCACCATGGTGCCATCATCGGCGTGCGTCTCGTCGGCACCCCTGGTCGCGACTAGGCAGTCGAGACCAAGGGGATGCTAGCCGAGTGGGCTAGACCACAAATCTAGCCCACTTGACTCACATTTTCGCTTGGGCCTAGCGCTCGAGCCCAAGTTGGGTCAAGGTTAGGCCCGACCAGGGACGGTCGGGCCTAACCCGGTCGAACTGGATTCGGTCGAACCAAACCCGGTCGAGCCGGACCCGAATCGGACCCAACCGGACCCAACCTAGTCCGATCCCAAAATTTTTTTATTTTATTATTTAAAAAAAAAAATCAATTTCAAAAATTAAAATTTAAAATTTAAAAAACAATAAAAATTTATAAAAATTTTTAAAAACGAATTTTAAAAAAATTTAAAAAAATTAAAATTTAGAAAATTTTTAAAAAAATAAAAAAATTAGAAATTTCGAAAACCCAAAAATGATGGGGTTTGGATAAGAATTACTATGCTTTCCCTTTTTAGTGTAATTACGTCTTTATTTGCTTGTATATTGATTATATCGTGTGTTTAATTTGCGTATGTTATTATGTTTAATTGCACGTGTCTAGTTTTAGGGCAATTAGGATCTTGGTAGCTATAATTGTCATGTTAATGATTGCGCACCCGCAAGATCACCTCACGTGTTAGTGAATAGGCATAAAATCAATCTGAATTGCCTAACAAAAAATATTTTCTTCTAAAATGAACAAGATTAGGTACTGAAAGGGCACTAATTAGTCAATTAGTATAATCAAGTCCCCGATTCTAGATTCTCTGGTTGTGTAGGAAGTGAGGTACACTCCCATGTCTCACTTGGTTCCTAGTCGACCCCAATAGGCTAGTAGCGACTCCTTTTGTGCAAAAATTCCTAAAGAATATCCCAATGTCACGCAGAGTATAGGCTTAGGAGAGCTCGCGCCTAATCATGGGCCTTAGGCCTGTCCTTTATGTAATACCCCTAAACCTATTTCCTCCCACTAGAGAGGTAGGTCACGACAACGTTGTTGAGAAAATATGGCTTCAAATTGGGTAGAACAATTAAGATGGATATTCAGAGTACTCAAGTCGGACTTTAAGGCGTGATATTACTTTCTTTAAGGATTTATTTGCCCCACAAAGTTGCTAATGGTCACCGGCAAAAATCCTCCAGGATACAACAAAGTTTCAAATGAGAATACTAGATAGCAATTCTAGTATTTCTCCAGGGTCTCTCTAGGAAACGATCGAAAAATTGGCTACAGTTTTTTTGAAAGAATGTTCGGAAAAATGATCACTCTGTTTCTTCCAAAAACGACAAGTATATATATATAAAACAGTCCTAAAACACATGTAACTCTTCGTAAAAAATTTCCAAAAAAAAAAAAATGAATAAACACGTCATTTCGAAAATTGTTCCAATTAACAAATGCGTCCCTTCAGAAGAAGTCGAAAACCGAACAATCGCAATCCTTTGGGAAAAGTTGCAAACTAATTAAGTAATTTTTTCAAAGGTTGTCTTGAAAAGACACACAAAATTTAAAATAATAATATTTTTTTCTTTTTTTCTTAAATAAATAAAATTTGAATTTCATTTTTATATTTTATTTTTGAAAATTCTCATAAACAAAAGGCAACCTTTGAATTGATTAAAATTAATAACATGACCAAAAAATAAAATAAAATAACAAAAGGGGTTAGTGCAAGGCGTGCTAAGTGCTAAGTGTGCCAAATCATTGTGCACCCGCACGCAAGTATGGTGAGGTCTAGCCCCACCCAATCATTCCTTTAGCTACACAAAGGAAATCCTACTTATTAATTGGCCCACTTTCTCCCACTTTTCCTATGTGCGACAAGGAAAAAGCACTTAGTAGTTTTTTACAAACAAACCTCCAACAATCCCCCACTTTGTTTATAAAATAAAGATTTCAGAATTAAAATTTTTTTAAAAACCATACAGCCAAAATTTTAGTAAGATTAATATACATACATGAAGGTCCCATTCGAGTTAAACCTTTACTTAATGCAGGTATATCAAAACTCTATCAAAGTGACAAGTAGCTCGGCTTTAAACTTGTTGTCACGCTCCGATCCTCGAGCGCGTGCCCATCCTTCCTCCTTGGTCAGTTAAAGCGATGTCCCAGGATGCATCACCGACCCTTTCAATTTTTTAATACCCATGTGGAAACATATAAACAATCCCCAGACAATAAAATAGTGGGATAGAAAAGCAAGACTACAAACAATGCTTGAAATATAAACCACACTTTATACACATCTGATCACTTTAGATACAATACTTCCCAATATTTACAAAGTCTAACAAAAGGCTTGATTCTCAAAATTAGTAGTTCTATACTCAACTACTTCGACTTGATTGATGAGCTCTCTGGGTCCACAAGATTTGGACGACACGACGAATCCTCTAACATACCATCAGGGAGACTAGCTACATCCCCATCTAGAGCACGGGCAGCATCAATCACTTTCGTCGGTATACCAAAGTTTGAGAGAGGGCCTATTCTAAGACCATAAGGGGTGGTATGGAACTAGGCCCTGTATCTATTGGGCCTCTCCTGGTATGGAACTTCCAAAACCCAAACGGTAGTCACAACCATCTCATACGTCCAGTCATTTCTGGAGTCAGGGAAAACTGTGACTTGCTCTATTATTATTGTGGGACGACTGAGACGTCTAGGAGGAGTCACCATTTAAGAACCAGAAAATGTGGTCCCACAACAGGGTGAGACTATGTCTCAGCAAGTTCTACCCCCACTACGACTCGATTAGGAAATCAATACACTACATGGTTGCCTTAGCACAGCACGAGTCAGAAGACTTACCTTAGCATCAGTCCCAACCTGCAATTCAAGGTTATATACAGATGCTTCATATATGTTGCATCAAAAAAATCAATCAATTCATGACAATCGAATCAAATCATTGATCAATTGAGCTAGTCGATTACATGTCGATCGGACCATTTCTAGGTCATTCATTCCACGCCATATAACCTCCAATAGTGCACTCCGTTACAGAGCCATATTAATGCTCTCGGGCATTGATTTCGCCAAGGTGACGTATACACTAGACAATTGCGTGCGTTCTTTGGGGCGCCATTTTCACCAGTGATGTCCTTAATCACCGAACCACTCGTGCCTATAACGATGTATTTAATCGACAGTTACGTGCGTTCTTTAAGGCACTATTTTCGCTAGTGATATCCCAAATCACCAAACCGCGTATGTCTATAATGATGTATGTACTAGACTGTTACGTGTCTTCTTTAAGGCACCATTTTCGCCAATGATATCTTTAATCATCGAACCACGTAGGTCCATAACATCGCATCTGATCAATTGTAGCCAAGAGTATTTCCAGTTTACTCTCACAGTTCTCTCCGCTTTACAACTCATTAAAGCATTATAAATGTTAAATAACCAAACTCGGCCATCTACCAATCAATCATTTAATTTCACTCAATTTCAATCAATTTAGGATAAATTGATAAAATATCACAATTAATTCAATTCCATGCAACGTAGAGCTCAAATAAATAAACGGACTACATCACGACAATCAGCGCGAAATTTCAGTTGTCGGCTATCCCTGCCTAATTTTCGAAAAATAAATAAATAATTAATTAATTTCAAAATTAACAAATAAATACTAAAAAATCCAATTTATGCCCGTAATGCCCTTATTGAAACCCGACAAGGGTCGGGAAAAATCCCGAGATGTATTCAATAAATAGTAGACTATATCTACCTACTAATTGCACAATCAAAATGTTTAATATGCATCGCAATTAATTAATAATCACTAATCTACTCTAATCTAACCACATAATCCTAATTAATTAACACTAATCAATCATTAAGCATAATTAATCTACTAAGCAAGGATTAGTGAGATTATTCACCTGAATTAAAATCAGCTTAGGTCAAAATGACGAGCACGCAACAAAGCTCGATCCTCTCCAAAGCAGTTTCGGCAACCGAAGTCGAGATGGGTCAAAAAATGAATCACAAAACCTACAAACCCTTGCTACAAAAATGAAGAAATAGGCTGCTGTGGGGCTGATTTGAACCTGGCTTGGGCTACACTCGGCGATCGGAAGTGAGGCGGGCCGTGGCTCGGTCCGATTTTAGAGCTCACGGATGGTGGCACAGTCTAGTCTAATGGGCTGACTAGGAAGAACACAAATGAGAGAGGGATGAGTTGAAGATGTCACTAGGCTTGGGTGGTGCTAGGCCGCTCAATGAGCCAATTTTGCGGCCACTAAAGTCAACACACTAAGCAGGGGACGTCACTGGATTGACTCGTGAAGATTAAAGGGCTAAAAGCATGAAGATTCGGTGGGGTTTCTGTGGGGCAGACGTGCAGCAAACGTAAATAAACAAGAGAGAAAAATGGGGCAGCAGGTTCAGTGGGCAAAAAACGTGAAAGGGATGGACAGCAACAAAACAGAAAGAAGCAGCGTCCGTCATCTTCGTGGGGACAGCGAACTGCACGGAAGCTGAATGAGGCAGGGGCGTCGACCACGCTGGTGGACTAAAGAAGACCAAAGAAAGCAAAAAAAAAAAAATGATAAAAAGGTGACCAGCAGAAAGTAAAAAGGGATAAGAACAAGACCGGTCAAAAATGGAAAATGAAAGCAGCGTGGAGGATTAGAAAGTGCAGCTGGCCGCACGAATGGGTAGAGAAGAGAGAGAGAATGCCGACCTAGAGAGAAAAGAAAACGAGGAAAACATGGTGAACAGAGGGGGTCTTCGTGCAAGGAAAGAGAGAGGGCGTGCACGGAAAGGGGGGTATTCACGTGTGTGGGAGGAAAGAAGAACGTGGAAAGCGAGAAAAAGCCTGCGTGAGGTGGGGTGCCGGTCCAAAAGAATGGGAGAGGAAAACGAAACAAAACTAAATTATAGTTTTGTTCAACTTCCACACAACAATCTCAATTGGTCAAGATAAGCCAAATTCTATACCCACTTGTCCAATTTGAAGTCCCACTGAAAGCCAAAATAAAACGGTCTTTCAATCTCACGAATTGCCTTTGAACCGACTTTTATTTCATTTTTCTTGACATCGGCTTTTCTGAACAAATAAATTCGGTTAAGGTCCAATTTGAAATCAAAAAAGGCCTAAACAACTTTCATTCACCGATTTACTTACACCAAATGCCAAAAGTCTCTTCAAATTGGCTAATCCATATTTGCATTCATTTTCCTAATCGTCCGCAACGATTTTCCGTAAAAATCTCGAGCTCGCCGGAATTTCCTCAAAAGGTGAGTTGACGTTCTTAGAATGATTCATGACATGACAGGATTTCGAATTTCTGAAATCGAATTCAAATTTGCGGTTATTTTCAATCAAATGCGCTTTTAGTGTGACTTTACATACCGGATAGCTTTTAGGAATTTTTAGTGCAATTGACCTGTGGTCGATTTTCTTCGAACCACAACAAACCCATCCAATACATTAGCGACTCTCGGTAATTCTAAAAATCTCGAGGTTTCAAATACGGACACAGTGTACCCAAAACAATAGAAAATTGGTTTAGTGTCGATCGACAAGAATTTTACAATCATGTGGAATCACCCACCCTTTGATTACCATCTCAGTCAAATTAATCTATCTCCAGTCTCTGATCGATTTTTTAATTGTGCCGCAATGACTCTTGCAGACTAGCACGATTGAGCAGTCGATTTCTAGTCGAATTCTCAAGTCTATTACATTCAAAATCCTTTAATGGCTTCACCAGATAGGTCAGTTATCTCCTGAGTTGCCATCTCAGAGAAAAACGCTATAGTTACGTTGATGAAAGGCCTGACTTATCCGATTGAAATTAGAACATGAAAATCATGATGTCACACTTGTACTTTTATGTAATAGAATCGGACATACCGCACATATATTAATATCTTATTTCAGCAAGAAGTTCTATATTACTTCCCATTATTATGGCATTGTGCTTGATCCTGTTTCATGAGCTCTCTAGAAAGCAAACCCCACTTTTGTAAGAAGCGGCACCACTTCTAAGCTCATATAGGTGAAGTATCTACCATGTGTTTCTGTTACTATCAACACATTACAAATTTGTATCATACTTCATTAAGAATTCAATTCAACCTACAAAACGTAACAAACGATACTGACTTCTCACATCAGGGCTACATCAATATCAAACAATCACATTCAATAACTTGTTCTTACCCATTAAACCTTGTAACTAGTGATGTTCTAGAAAAAGATCGGATTACCATTATTGGTGATTTCAATTAAAGAGTTTCAGCATCATTTCTTGTGAGGTCATTATTATCATATGTCTTGATAAAGCCTTCGTCAAAGGATCGACGGGATTATTACTTGACCTCACATAGACAATTGTTATGGTACCATCTTTAATCAATTGTCTCACATATTCATATCTTAGACTAATATATCTAGACTTACCATTATAGGTGCTACTATAGGCTCTTGCCAAAGTGGCCTACTATCACAGTAGATAGAAATAGGAAGCATGGGACTAGGCCATAATTTGATATTCAACAACAAATTGCTAATCCATTCAACCTCTTTTCCCAACTGCCGCCAAAGCAATAAATTCATATTCCATTGTTGAGTAAGTTATACATGTTTGTTTCTTGCTCGCCCAAGATACAGCACCTCCAGCTAGTGTGAAGATCCATCCCAAGTGGAACACTCATCTCCCACACTTGTAATCCAACTAGCATTAGTATATCCTTCTAATAAAGCTGGATAATTATTGTAGAACAACCTTAAATTTTTAGTTCTCTTAAGAGAACCAAAAATTCTAGTAATAGCTCTCTAATATTCTATACTTGGATTACAAGTATACTTACTCAACTTGCACACAGAATAAGCAATATCGGATCTAGTACAATGCATCACATACATTAAAGACCCTATAGCACTTGCATATTTTAGTTGCACCACCGCTCTACCAGTATTATAATTTAATTTAATATTTGAATCAAATGGAGTACTTATTTCTTTTAAAACCAAGATGTTGAAATTTATTTAATAATTTTTCAACATAACTACATTGGCTTAAAGAATAACCCCCACTATGTTTCTTAACTTTAATACCTAAGATAATATCTACTTCACCCAAATCCTTTATTTTAAACATGGAAGTTAAATACTTCTTAGTCTTATTAATTCCAGTCATATTTGTTCCAAAGATAAGCATATCATCAACATACAAGCACACTAAGACACCATAGTCTTTAGTGAATTTAGAGTATATACACCTATCGACACTACTATTCATGAAACTATTTGACAATATGACCGAATTAAACTTTTCATGCCACTGCTTAGGAGCTTGCTTGAGTCCATAAAGAGACTTAATCAATTTACATACTTTTCTTTCATTTCCAAGAAGAACAAAACCCTCTGGTTGTTCCATGTAAATCTCCTCATTTAAGTCTCCATTTAAGAAAACAGTCTTAACATCCATTTGATGAACACAAATATCATAAATGGAAGTCAGAGCAAAAAGAACTCGAACAGGAGCATATGTATCAAAATAATATATTCCTTATTTTTGTCTATATCCCTTGGCTACAAGCCTAGCTTTAAAAACTTGAATAGAACCATCATAATGATATTTTCTTCTAAAGACGTTTTGATCATTTCGGTAAATCTACTAATACCCAAGTATTATTGGGCATTATTGAGTCTATTTCATCATTCATAGCTTCTTTCCAAAAAGAAGCATCTATAGAAGACATAGCATCATCGGAGCTTCTAGGATCATCTTCTAAATTTAATACTAAAGGGTATTTATTTATCACATTATTATCTCCATCTCCTTCAACAAGAAAAACATAAGTAATAAAATCAGGACCTAAGTCTTTTATTTTTCTAGCTCTAGTACTTCTCCTTGGTTCAATTATGTCTTTAGAATCATTTATTTCTTTCTCTTGAGGATCACTTTGAGTTTCCATAGATCTTGAATTATTTTCAATAATTTTAGAACTTGTAAAACATTTATTTTCAAAGAATTCAACGTCTCTCGATTCTACAATGACATTGGGCTCTAAATCAAGAAGCCTATAAACTTTACTATTTTCAGCATACCCAACGAAAATATTTTTGATAGCTCTAGAACCGAGCTTTGTTCTCTTAGGATCTGGAGCTCAGTAGTATGCCAAACACTCCCACACTTTAAGATATAACAAATTTGGTTTTCTACCTTTCCATATTTCATAAGGGGTTATGTCATTTTTTTTGGAAAGTATTCTATTATAAATATATTATGCAGTAAGTAATGCTTCTCCTCAAGTATTAATTAATAGTTTTATTTGAAAGCATACAATTAACCATTTCTCCAAGAGATCGATTTTTCCTTTCAGCTAAACCATTTTTTTGTGGAGTATATGGTGCCGAAATTTGATGAATAATACAATGTTCTTCACAGAATGAAGATAATTCATTTAAGAAATATTCTCCACCTCTATCTGATTGTAGAACTTTAATTTTATTTTCTAATTGATTCTCTACTTCAGCATTATATTTCTTAAACATGGTAAATGCTTCATCCTTCGATCTCATGAGATAAACATATAAGAACCTACTGCAATCATCCACAAAGGTAATAAAATACCTTTTACCTTCACATGTTAGCATACCATTGAATTCACATATATCACTATGAACCAGATCCAATAAATTTGAATTTCTTTTAACACTAGGAAATGGTTTCTTAGTAAGTTTTGACTTAGCACATATTTCACATTTATCAAATTCGCAATTGAAATTTATCAAGACTAATTTTCTCATATTCTTCAAATAATGAATATTTATATGTGCCAACCTACTATGCTATAAAATTGAAGACTTGACAATATAAGCAGAATTAGAAATGTTATTATTGATACTCAGTTGATACATGCCATCATTGGCATAACCCTTCCCAACAAACAGCTCATTTTTTGATAGGATAACCTTGTCGGATTCAAACAAAACCCAAAACCCCCTCTTACAAAGTAAATCAATAGAAACTAGGTTCTTCCTAATTTCAAGTATAAATAATACATTAAGAAGAGTTATCTTCTTTCCAAAAGTGAAGTCTATCCCCACCGTGCCTTTTCCAGCAACCTTTGCAAGAGCATTATTCACCATCAGGACCTCTTAAACATTTAAGTCAATAATCTCTTCAAATTGCTTGAACATGTACTTGTCCTTGCACACATGGATTGTCGCTCCAAAATCTACCACCAATCAGATTGGACAATGGTAGAATTGATTTCAGAAACCATAGCCATCACATCTTTGATTTCATAAATTTTCATGTTCGAAAACATGTTTGAAATCATGGTTACATAATTTTCTTCAACCAGATTTGCATCTGCCTTCACCGTCAAATGTTCTTGTCTTTTGAAATGCTCTTGTGGTGAATGCAATCCTTGGCGTAGTGTCCCTGTTTGCCACAAACAAAACAGCAACCCTTTTTCTTCTTTTGTGTTCTTAAATTTATGCCCGCTTTTTACTTTAAAGTTCTAGCCGATTTTCCATTTTTATCCACAGCATTCACCTTGGAATTATACAAAACAAAATTATCACGTAAACGTGACTCTTCTTCAATATGAAGATGTTTCTGTATTTGCTCAAAAGTAAAGTCCTCCGACTTGTGAATCAGCATTTTTCCATAGTCTTTCCAACTTGGAGGCAATTTCACAATACTTGCTCCAACTTGAAAAGCTTTTGGAATATCAATCTTGAGGACACGAATTTTATTCACAATCACTTACAATTCATGGACTTGTTCCAGCAAGGGTTTAGTATCAATAAACTTGAAATCAAAATACTTTGCAATTAGATATTTGTTGGTACCTTGCTCCTCTGCTTTGTACTTGAATTCCAGTGCATTCCAAATTTCTCTAGCTGATTTCATTTCAGTAAATATGTCGTACAGATGATCGGAGAGTGTATACAGAATGTGTCCTCGACAAAGTAATTCATCCTCTGCACATTTCTTCTTCTTCGTATTAACCCTCTCAATGGCTTCCGCACTTGGCTGTCCTCCATCGGAAGTAGGCTTAGGATCTTCTATAGGCACCAAGTTAGGATCCAGTATATAGGAAATATTCAAAATAGTGAGTAAGAACATCATCTTGTCCCTCCAGCAAGCAAAGTTGTTCCCATCGAACCAGTCCAGTTTGACCATATCTTGATTCATAACTTTGATTGTTTCCAACTCCATTGTAGCAAAATAAATCCTTAAAATTGTTGGGAAAATATGGCTTCGAATTGGGTAGAACAATGAAGACGGATTTTCAGAGTACTCAAGTTGAACTTTGAGGCGTGATATTACTTTCTTTAAGGATTTATTTGCCCCACAAAGTTGCTAATGGTCACTGGCAAAAATCTTCTAGGATAAAACAAAGTCTCAAATGAGAATACTAGATAACGATTCTAGTATTACTCTAAGGTCTCTCTAGGAAACAATCGAAAAATTGGCTACAGTTTTTTTGAAAGAAGGTTTGGAAAAATGATCACTTTGTTTCTTCCAAAAAGGACAAGTATATGTATAAAATAGTCTTAAAACACATGCAACTTTTCGTAAAAAATTTCCAAAAAGAAAAATGAACAAACACGTCCTTTCGAAAATTGTTCGGATTAACAAATGCGTCCCTTCGGAAGAAGTTGAAAATCGAACAATCGCAACCCTTCGAGAAAAGTTGCAAACTGATTAAGTAATTTTTCCAAAAGTTGTCTTGAAAAGACACAAACAAAATTCGGAATAACAATATAATTTTTTTCTTTTTTTCTTACATAAATAAAATTTTGAATTTTGAATTTGTATATTTTATTTCCAAAAATTCTCATAAACAAAAGGCAACCTTTGAATTGATTAAAAGTAATAACATAACCAAAAAATAAAATAAAATAACAAAAGGGGTTAGTGCAAGCGTGCTAAGTGCGCCAATTAATCGCGCACCCGCACTCGGGTATGGTGGGGTCTAACCCCACCCAATCATTCCTTTAGCTACACAAAGAAAATTCTACACTTATTAATTAGCCCACTTTCTCCCACTTTTTCTACGTGGGACAAAGAAAAAGCACTTCATTTGTTTTTACAAACAAACCTCCAACATACGCAAAACTCATCTCAAACATATGATTTAAGTCAATTTGAGGAAAGTTAAATGACTTGGAAAATTTCTGCAAATTGCAGGAGAAGATTCTCTAGCTATTTGGCAATGATCACAACCAGAAATATCACTTGCTTTGAGCCAAATAATGCTATGTCTTATTGAATTGTCAAATAATCATCCTTGATTGTTCACGGGCTGTAGGTTCCCGAGGGATTAAAGCCAACGCGCAGACGTGCAACGTCTCCTATGTATAACGCGTAAATATGGTATGGAGTATGTCCATGATCGAACACGTCATCGTTGACGCAATTCTCTATCCACCGAATAAAAGATTGCTATTGACATGTGACTCATGTTGCTGGTATGACTATATATAACTGTCTGCTTGTGCATATGCAAATGACGCTCACGCGGATCTAAGTCCCAATCAACAATGCATCTACTAATCGAAACATGACTCCTGTTCATGACTTTTAGAAAGGTCAATATAGGTGCCCGCGAAGATCGAGGCTTCTGCGTGGTCGAATGTAATTGGAGTCCCGCTAAAGGCCACTCTAATTAAATTTAATTAAGACGAAATCAAGATTTAGTCTGATAAGACATGCCAACATAGACAGTAACCGGTGAAACGTGTACACATAAACACTGGTTTGACGATCATTTTAGCCTTCTAAGTTAAGCAGAATAATGTATGACCAAGAACAAAAAGTTAAGCATAATGAAATGAGCGAATATGATAATAATAATAATTAAATTCCGTTAATAAAAGATAAATCACTGTGATGAAAATCCATATGTACGCGTGCACTATAGAAACATCTCGAATTTATACTAGCTTGTTCTTTTATGAAAAGGAAGTTCGATTAAAGAAATCGGACAGTTCAATCAAAGGGAAAATATTGACCAACTTTGCTGCATAATATCTTAAAGCAAGGCATAAAAAATAATGTTTAAATCTCACGTGATGCACGGACACCCTACAGGTCTCATATTGAACCCATCAAGATGTTAATGACCAAACAAGCACGAAAGAGTTGTGAAAGAACAAGTGATCAAACAATAATAAACTAGGAAACATAAAAGGTAAACTAGATACTTGATTTTAATGGTTCAATTGACGGAACCTACTCAACAAGTACACTAATACGGAATTTTAATATAGATCAAATGACACAATGTGCATTACATTCATATTCAAGTCACTCAAACATTTTCAATGTTCAAGTCACAATATATTTAGTTCTCATAATTTCTCACAAAATAATCAAGTAATACACAAAGTTGACTCATCACAGAAGGTTTCTTCTAGTCGGGTGCAAAGTTAAACAAAACTTACAACAAGAATTTTCGAAATCTGCAACTTCAAAGCTTTAGTTGCTCTTAACAGAACGGCAACCAAAAGCTTAGTCGCACTATCCTTGAGGACACCACCAGTGTTCGCACGATGTGGACCGTGCTTCCATACCTTTCGATGTAGGTTGGGTTTCATCAACAAGCTCAATGCCGAGACATATTGTCAGACACAAAGCGTGATTCTTTTTTTTTTTTTTATTCTTTGGCAAAACCTGGTCAATCCCTTCAATCAGATTTTGGGGGACGACGAAGTTGCCTGGGCATTTGCTTTCTAGTTTTAATTAGCTTTAGGCATGTGAAGCATGCGCCAAATGTTTGGTAGTTTTTGTCGTGCTCTCAACGTGATTAATGCGTGTGGTCGGATAGGAGACCTTCCGAGTACGAGGCTGCCGTCCAGATTTAACGGTTACTTTCACGCCCCAAAAACACTCACGCTCGTACTCGCCTTTATAAATCGAAGCATTGTGCTCAACAACTCAACTAACTTCACCGGAAAACTTGCACGATTCGTGAGCTCACCAATCTTCTCAACGTTCATTCACTCGTCATGGATTACAAAACAGAAGAAGTCCAGCTCCAACCTTGCCAAGCCGTGGACCAGATGCATCAAAGAAGATCCGCCAATTATAAGCCCAACATTTGGAAATATGATTTCCTCCGGTCGCTTAACAACAATTTCGACCATGTAAGATTATAATATTTACCTTTCATGCTAATGAGTTTGAGCTAATTTGGTCATTAATTATTGATATTTTTCTTATAATTCAAGTGATATGTTCCTTACCAGAGGGAACCGACATTGGCATACAGTTGTGACAGTATTTGCACACGAGGCATGCAATGATGTTTTTAAAGTTGAGCATGGTGGTATTTTGCTCCAAATTTATTTGTAACATCACATCCAGGATACTAATACGTGCCATTACCTATTAAATATAGCTAGGAATGTTCAATTGTTCGGCCATGTTATCATACACATCAGCCATCACATCTACACTTGATTTATATCTACCATATATTGTAAACAACCTACTCTATAGCTATATATATATATAGATAAGCATGTACTCAGTCATTCGGAAAAATTAGCTTGCTCCGATGTTGAGTACTCTAGTGATCCAAATGAAGCCAATCACTTTAGACATCGTTTTACAACAAAGTCAATCACGATTGCAAAAAAAAAAAAAAAAAAAAAATCCTATTATGATATCAGAACCATTGGGAGTCCACATTCTTGTAGCAGTTACTTCTTAAAATATGACCAATCCTTAATAGAAGAAATTAACACTTCACAACAAGTCTTACCATAAATTCGCAAAAGGAAAAGATAATAAAAACCCAACATATTGCCATTGCTGTATAGATTGAATTGTTCGAGGCTTTGTTGAGGTAGATTTCGATATAATGGATTCATCTCAATCCGCAGAAAGAAGGAATTGAGCAACGGATGGAACGACTCATGGAGGATGTAAAGCCAATGTTTCCAAAAGCAGTCGATTCGCTTGCCAAGTTAGAGTTGATCGACAGGATGAGAAAAATGGGGCTGTCCAACCTTTTTGACAATGAGATGAAGGAAGCTCTTGAAACAGTTGCATCCACCAAAAATGGCATTTTCGATATGGAAGATCATGTCTATGCTAGGGCACTTCGATTCAGACTCCTTCGACAGCATGGTTATGTGGTTTCACAAGGTAAGTTCTAAATGTGGACATGTGGTGAATTCATTCTCATGAGATGTTACTATCGAAATCACAAGGTGAGCTCAATGATCAATGCCAGAGTTACTAAAGAGATACTATAAAACATTTGGTTTCTGCCCTACTAGTCATTTAATATCCCTATGCTCGCTTTTAGACAATTAATGGAAACATTACATCAGAAATTAGTCTAAATCATAGGACGTCCGTGCATTTAAGAGGAATCAATGTCACCCAGAAGCTCAAGATCCTACTGAGGAAGTCGATCGCTCCAATTTGTGTATCGACAAAACCTTACATGAATTTCCAATCTTTTGTTGTTGTGATGACTAGCCTCATCTAAGACCTCCGATTCATCAAACTCTTTTCTGGGGTATCATTAAAAAATTGACACACAACGGCTTTGGCATCCAATGGAGAAGTCGCACAATCGACGTAATGGAACTTTCAGTACATCCTAAAGCAGAAGATGTGCAGTCCACATGCCTATTTGGACTTAGTTCTACTGAGAAAACCTTCTCATTTCTAGAGAGGGGATAATGAAAAGAAAAGTAATTGTGGACTAGACGATTGAAAAGGTTCGGTCCACAGAGAGATACTATGAAATTAAATACATACAATCTACCCAAATTCCATATGTCATCATTCACTGTTTAGAAATATTGTCTTCTGAGTCCTTAGTCCTCAAACTTTCTTATATTCAGTAATATATTGGGTATAGTTAGTAGTATTAGCAATTATTGTCAGTTCTGTCCAGTCATTATCTTCCACTTTCAATTCTGCAATCAGATGAATTGAGAAGCTTCAAAGAAGAAAGCAAAACATTCAACAGAAGCAATTGCGAAGATGTTGAAGCTATGATGCAGCTTCTTGAGGCTTCACATCTGGCTCTGGAAGGTGAAAACATTTTGGACGAAGGGAAAGCCTTCTCAACTGAGATTCTTCGCGAGAGAGTCTCCAGTTTGGACGGTCGGCTACTCAAATGCGCCATTCATGCTTTGGAGCTTCCGATGCACTGGAGGGTCCAGTGGTTCGACATCAAATGGCAAATTGACTTGTACGAGCAACAAGAGGACAAGCAAAGTAATCTGCTGGAGCTTGCCAAGCTCAATTTCAACAGGGTCCAAGCCACGCACCAGAGAGATCTTATAGAGATATCCAGGTGATTTTTAGCATAAACAGAAGATATAGAAAATGCAGCGACTTATTCAACCGAGATCCTTCTTTTGAAGGAAGGCAAGCCCTTATCTTCGATTTGTGTCAAGATTTAAACATGAAAAACTCGCTCCTGATATATGGGCTAAATTAAGCCTAGGAATGTGCCAGTTTTGATGTTATGTATACCAGACGTGATGTGAGTTTAATATATTTTGGTTTTGATTAGTTGCTTTGGTAATTTCAGGTGGTGGAGGGATCTGGGACTTATCGAACGTGTGGACTTCACAAGGGATCGTCCGGTCGAGAGTTTCTTGTACGCCCTCGGACTCTCTCAGGAGCCGCGGTTCAGCTCACTCCGAAAATCTCTCACAAAAGTCGTCATCTTTATACTAGTGATTGACGACGTCTACGACCTTTATGGTTCGTTGGAGGAATTAGAATGCTTCACCAGCGCCGTTACCAGGTTGGCCCCGTTGCCTCCCGATCCCTTCCTCTCGTCTTTGTCCGTTCATTTTCGCTAACTAGAAAGTCCAATTCTTCTAGATGGGACTCGGAGTCGATTCAACAGCTTCCCGAGTGCATGAAGGTCTGTTTCCGAGCACTTCAGGACGTTACATACGAGATCGCTCATGAAATTGGCAAAGAGGAAGATTGGCATCGAGTGCTACCACATCTCACGAAAGCCGTAAGCAAAAAGCTTGTGGATAACTGCATATGCTTGCAATGGTCATCCTAATTAATTTTGTGCCCTTACATAATTAATCATTGATCGAATCATTTGCTTTCCTTACTTTATTTCAGTGGGCAGACTTTTGCAAAGCACTACTTACTGAAGCAAAGTGGGACCTGTTGGGCTACACACCCTCTTTGGGAGAGTACTTGAGCAATGCTTGGACATCCTCTTCAGGACCCCTGCTCTTGTCCCATGCTTATTTCTTTGTAGGACATATGAAATTGGAGGATGCAGCAGAGTCGGTGGAGAGAAACAAGGATCTGATATACAATGCGTCCATGATAATCCGACTCTGCAACGACCTAAGAACGTCTAAGGTAACCATCAAAATCCTGCAAAAAAGCTACGTATGCATTGGATTTGGCATGTACAGATTCTTGGCTGCGAAAAATCTTATACTAATGACGTTTGTCGACAGTGAATTGAGGAGATTGAATCTCATTAACACATTAAATCAATTTATCTTTCGAGTAGGCTGAAATAGAAAGAGGAGATGCTCCATCATCGGTGGTGTGTTACATGCGAGAAGCAAAAGTATCAGAAGACGTCGCTCGGAAGCATATCAAGGGATTGATAGACCAAGCATGGAAAAGCATTAATGCTCATTGCTTCATCAATGCTGAGACACCATTTCTCCGACCCTACATCGATGTCACTGTGAATGCTGCTCGCGCTGCGCACATGGTCTACCAGTCCGGAGATGGGTTTGGCATCCAGGACGGCAAGATTGGGCAGCAAATGCTATCTGCTGTGATCGAGCCTCTAGCTCTTGATTAAGATATCACCGCAAAGTCTAATAGTATTATGTCTTATTCTGTCCTGTTGAATGAACACTCAATCAACCGTCAGTCTGTTACAAATATCCCCATCAGAAAGTTTATTATCTAAGCGTCTTTGATAAAATGAAGATTTAAGTCTTGGTGGGCCGACAAGTTGGACTAAATATTGCGATTTTCTTTTACATAATATGTTGGGCCCCACACACCTCTCATTTCTTGATGTGAATAAAACCTCGCTAAATGTTCGGAAGTCAACCTCTGCAGATTCGTATCGGCACAAAGACGCAGCTCCTTTAGCATCTTCATTTTCTTTATGAAAGTTCCTAGCTTTCTTATGGAAAGAGAATATGCTCATGGCAATTGTAATGGAGTTGATGCTTCCGAAGCGCCGATTGTCACCCGTTTGTTCCTTGTGGATGATCTCTATCCGCTTTGTAAGGCGGATCGTGAAAATCGTCGGACTGTTAGCTAAGTGCACGCTCTTTTCTCTGATTCATCGGGGCGAAGAGGGAACCGGAAAAAGTCAAAGATATTTCTCTCCAGTAATGTCACTGAGCAGGATAGAAGCAATTTGGACCCAATAAGGGATATAAGCATTGTAAATGATCTGGGCAAGCATTTAGGTTTCACCTCTGAATGGAGATGGCAGAGGGACCTCTAAATTTGCTAGTCAGCGAGAAAGTTGGGGAAAAGCTTGCTGGTTGCTGGGCTCCTATGTTGTCCATGGTTGGAAAAAATATTCTCATCAGGTCCACTAACGAGGCGATCGTGTGCAGATTGAGAATCTTCCCTCCAGCATCTTCGATCGGCTATATAAAATATAAGATGATGAGCTAATACCACCAATTTTTTTTTTTTTAATCATACTTACGGTGATAGTAATGTCCCAAACTTTTCTTTGTATCAGGGGCGCTTCCAACCTATTTCAATGATGACACCAATATTGAAAGTTCTTTTTTGTGACAAAAGTACCTAAACATGTACCAGTGTAATAAGAACAACCCCCATCACTAAATGGCAGCTAAAAATCCAAAGTGGTGGCTTGCATGCACAATAGCCGGCCAATGGAGCGGATGTGGATTTGACGCTGCTTTCATCTATGCCAAAGGACATTGTTTCATGGATTATGTCACCTCAAGGACTCTAAAAAGAGCCAAAGAGACAATTTATTATAGAGGAGGTCATCTTTTGAAGAAAAACACCTAGTTTTACCGGTTGTAAACCTTGAGGGTCAAGTGGATTTTCATACATATAAATCACATATAAACCTACAAATTGACAAATATATGTCGCCTTGGAGACTAAAATCACGTCTGCCCTATTTCCTTGCCATTGTCCATGCAAGACGCCGTGTCAGATTTTTTATAGCCATCGTCGATGGCAATATGACAGAAGGTATTTTTGGGTTACTAAGTACGGGTTATTAGTGAGAACGATTTGTTTTTTTTTGTTTTTTTTTTTGTGTGGTATTGGCGTCACCGTGGACATAATTTAGGAGTTGTTAGGGTAGACGGAGATATTTTTTGACAGTGGATTTAAAAGAAAAAACAACTTTGATTTCTGTGAATTTTCAAGTCTTCAACACTTGTTGGAAGGTGAAAGCATTCGATGGATGGTATAGTCAAGAAAGCTTTCTCTCGTGGCAATTTAGAACTTGTGCCATGACCATTGCCCCCTATGATACTCTCAAAAAAGTCAATTTCCGTCCGTAATATCTACTAAATAAGTACATATATGTAAACAAGTGATTCGAGATACATGTTGTTTACATGTCGATTGCCGCAACTGTCGCCCTTCCCACATAGGAAGGGAAAGGTGAGGAGTTTGATTTCTCACATTTTCAATTCAGCTAAAGATAGAGATATTTAGTTTCAAGTGTGAGATTTGACTCCCCCAATCTATAAAAAAACAAAGTAAAAGTCTGAAAATGAGTTGAGAGTTTAATTATGATAAATTAAAAAAAATTAAAAAGTAAATATGGACAAACAAGTTGTTGACACCTAAATTTTTGCATAATTTTTAGGGTTAATTTTTACTAAAAAAAAAAATCACATGTCATATAGTTTAGGAACATGTGTGTTTATTTTATTTTATTGGGCCGTCGGCGAACACAAAATTTTTCACATATTTTATTGAGATTTTTCATATATTTAGGTAATATACGCCAAGTGATGTATTTTCGAGCAAAAAGGAAAATTTTGGATAGAATATGTGAAAAATACAAAAAAGAATATCATGTGTGGTGCAATGATATATTCAGAGAATTATGCACGAGTGAAATTAGAAATAAAATACGCTTCAAAGATCTAAAATTTTCCCCTATAAAAGGCGTTGCGCACGTACGGACAAAAGGGAGGGGGCGGGGGGAGGAATTTCGAAAATTTGGAGCAAAGGAGGCCACACACATTGAATATCCAGCCGACGGGGGAGTCTTTTCTTCGTTTTGTTCCGAAGGCCTCATTCGGTTTTTGGGGGATTTTCCTTTGCTGAAAAAAGAAGAGAACAGAAAAAAGTGAAAAGTGAGGAAAAGCGTGCAGAGAAGCATAGGGAAAGGGACGTGAGAGAGACGTGTGCAGTAGGTCAGAAAAAGAGAAAGTAGAAAGAAAATCACTGTTCTTCTTCTTCAGAGGACTCTTCGCCGGTTCACCTGCTGCCCGAACTCCCTCACCGCCGATCCGTCGCGCCTCCGCAGCCGCTCGAAGCTTCCGCTACGCCGGCCGCCGCGCGGTGTCTTCGTCCGCGAGTCATCAGCTACCGTCGCCCGTCCGCCTTGCTAGCACCCATCTGCCGTCGCTGCGCATCCGAGCCATCACTCGCCATCTCCGAGCACCATCGCGACGTGCAGCTCCCTCTGCCGGACCTCGCCGCAGCAACACCTCCGCGAGCACCACCTGCGAGCGCCAGTCCTGTCGCCGAGCCGTCGCACGCCTCCTTGGTTGCCGACGCCTGCTGCAACCGCGACCTGCAGTGCTCCCCCTCTCTGAGATCTGCGCCACCGCTGCAACAACCCCGACGTCCTCCTCCGCCAGTCTGCTCGTTGAGATCCCCGCAGCAGTCGGTCCAGATCCAACGACGCTGTTGCCATAGATCTGCCTCGCCGGACGCCGCGCCCAATAGCCAGATCCAGACGCCGGAGCTCCTCGCCGCAGCCGCTCGAGGCCTCCTGCCGTCCCTGCAGCGCCCCGCCGGCTGAAGCCTGTGATCTGAGCGCCCCGACGCAATCCCCGCGACGCAGGCCCGTGCCGTCGCACCGTCCTCCGGACCCCCTCACCGGAACCCTAGCCGGCGATCTCCCTCGTCGGACCGGCCACCAGCTTTATTTTTTTTTTTTTAGAAAAAAAGGAAAAGAAAAAGAAAGAGAAAAGCAAAAGGAAATTTAGGTATTTTCTTTATCTTATTTTTGTTTTATTATTTTTGCTATTTTATTTTATCTTTTTAGTGTAATTATTCCTTTAATGTGAAATTGAAATTCCATGATATGAAATTACCTTGGAATTAGCAATTGCTTGGAGTCCGATTTTCGCGCCCGAAATCCGATTCGCAATTACTTAAAAAATTGCCAATCCGATCTCCCGCCCGATATCCGATTCGTGATTTATGTGAAATTGGCCAACCCGATCTCATGCGCGAGATATGGTTCGTCATTTGGGTATCAATATGGCTTGATTTGCTTTGTGGTATTACTTAAATTAGCTTTCTTTAAAAAAAAAAAAAAAAATGTAGTTTTAGGGTTTGCATGTTTTTTTTTTTTTTTTTTTTTTTTTTTTGGTCGAGAATAAGATTTACTTTCATTAAAAACTCGGATTACAAGTAGACGGTAAATAAACTTCAGAACATAAAATATTTAGAAGGGGTTGAGGTGGTGCATTTAACCAATTAGTAGGTAAAATCTTACGGCGATGCGCCTTGGCGGTCCAATCACTGCGTGGTTTGCGTCCGGGAGCGTGGCGAGAGTGACGAAGGACATCTGCTGAAGGAGCTCTCGATTTCGGTCACTAAATGCATAATAGCCCAAGGTGGGTTTGCATGTTCATAATAGGTATTTTATTTCGAATTTTCAAAAATAAAAAAAAATCAAATCAATTAATTTAGGTTGCTAGTTTTCTTTAAAACTTAGATTGCATGTTTAATTATTTGGCAATTATTAATTTCGAAGTTTAAAAAAAGGGAAAAAAGGAAAAACACAAAAAAAAGTCATTATGCATATGTCATGTAGAATTAGGGTATTCTTTGCATGTCATTACATGTTAAGATTGCATATTATAGGTTTAGATAA
This sequence comes from Eucalyptus virginea, assembly GCA_014182375.1. Classification (NCBI taxonomy): domain Eukaryota; kingdom Viridiplantae; phylum Streptophyta; class Magnoliopsida; order Myrtales; family Myrtaceae; genus Eucalyptus; species Eucalyptus virginea. Next base: position 11,680,223 of record CM024521.1, on the reverse strand, counting down.
TTTCTCCTAAATAGATTGCATGCTTATTAGGAAAATAAAAATCATGTGCACGTCATATAGAATTAGTTTCATACAATGCACGTCATTTAGTGATTTTTGTTAGATGCATTTAATTAGAAATTGCCCGTCATTAGAATTAGGTCATTAGATTAATTTAGATTGCATATTTAAGTGTTGCATTTCTTTAATTTCGAATCTCATGGAAAATACAAAAAATTATTTTTTAGAATAAATCCATCTCATGCTTCAGGATAGACTACATGCTTATTTATGTCATATCGCTTAGGTCATATAGCTAAGTCATGTTGCCATGTCATATCATTTCATGTTAAATTAATGACATGCATTGCATAAAGCATGATTCTCATTAATTAAGTGAAAACAAAAAAGAAAAAAGAAATTGCGTGTTAATTAGAAATCATATCTAGGGTTGTTGATGTGAATTCTGGTCTAACAACGCAGATGCTTTCGTTGCTTTGAGGTAAGTTCCTGCAATTTATTCATTACTTTATTTGGCTGTTAAATTGATGGTTTGCACACCCGTATGATAACCTCACATGTCAGGGAAATAGTTTAAAATCAATTCAAGCTGCCTGCAAAACTTTTTGTAAAAATAAAAGAAATTGTACCGAAAGGGCGTTAGAGAAATCTAACGTAACCAAATCCCCGTACCCAAATATCTGGTTCGTAGGAGTAAAGTAAAACTCCCGTTACTTTACTTGGTTTCTAATCGATCCACAAAAAATAAATTAGTGGCGACTCCTAATTAAAAAATTACATGTTAAGAACTTGAACCAAAAGTCGCGAATTGGTATGGGCTTGGGAGAGCCCGAGTTAAGTTTAGGCTTAACAATCCATTAGCCAAACCCTAGGTGGTCCACACGTGAAAATTTGGTCGCGACACAAGTAATTCGAGATACATATTATTTATATGCTAATTCAATAATCAAAATATTCGATTTTTAAAACACGGACCGCAAAGGACAAGAAAAAAGGTCCTTGCCTTGAGGAGGTGGAGGTTGAAGCAGTGTTTGGGCGTCACAGTTGTCTCCAGGTCCGGATCTGGGTTCGTCGTTCTGGGTAGAGAAGATCTTCGACTGTAGAGTGAGGGAAAAGTCCATTTCCAATCAACGCAGAGGATGTCATCAGTTCTCCTGTGGTGCATAGTTCCATCTTGGTACAGCAATGCGTCTTTAGGAGTTTGGGCGCACATCTTAAGTCCAGTACATCTCGTTGTTCCACTCATAGTTGCTTCTTCAGGCACGTAGATTTTGTCTTGAATTTCGCGCACATCCTTGCCCAAACCATCTCTCTTTCTCTCTCTCAGTTTGTGTGTTCGTGAGATGCAGAGATGGAGATGGTGTCTCCGCCTAAGATAACGAAATAGCCGGGCGCCTTAAAGAGTCCTAAATGGAAACTTGGTACAAAACAAACAACGACGATCTTGCTTTTGATTTGGGCTCGCCCATATGGCAAAGGGAGTCCCCTCGCCAGATCTGGAGAGGGCCCACCTCACCTAGGCCTTGCGCAAGGCTGGCAGGTGGGCCTTTGCCTATGGCTGTCAAGAGTATCTTCACCCTCGCCCTTGTGGCTGCCGACCTCTGCCTGGCGATATATATATATTGGGGGCAATAAAATAAGAAAAAAGAGAAAGGAAAGAAAAAATGAATAAAAATTTTGAGAAAAAGTGTTACAAAATTAAAATATATTCACGTCAGCATCGATTGTACCACGTAATATGATTGGGTTTACATTAGTAATTTCCAACCTAAATTGATTAGATGGACTGAATTAGTATTAATGTGAAAATGTTATAATTAAATTGCTCCTATTGAAAGGTTTAGAGTTGATTTGATACTAATACAATAGGTTTATGATTTTTTTTTTTTTTTGGGATGCATTTCCCCATTCAATCCAATAAAGAGACTTTTTGACTATTAAAATAGTGATTGCAAAAGTACAAACATGTAATATTTTCCATATTTTGTTACTCAGAAGATGTAGCTGAGAATTCTAGTAGTTATCAAGTGATGTGATGAATAGTTTCATGCTACAATTGGGTTCTCATAGAGTTGTAACTATCTTAACTCTACATGGGCACAATGTCGTCATTAGAAAAATGATCATCTTTAAGTATGCTCAATAAGAAAATATTTAATTTTTAGAACATTGATTCTATATATCAAGAGAAAAGCTAATTCATTTGAATTCTCATGCGATATGTCTATATGTCATGAATATAGGTAAAATGTAAAGATAAATAGTAACCAATCAAAAATTACATAAATAAATTATTTCAAAGAGAAACAACGTATTTTCCTGTGTGGGGTGTATATACTTTTTTCAAAAGAAAATGACTTGTCGGATACCTACCTCACACATGTCATGGTGTTTGGTTCATGGATAGAATAGTTTCTTCTCATGGGGTGTGTCTATAAATATCTGAACAATTGGCAAATCTACTCCATGGTGAGTGCAACATAAGATTCCACTATAGATTAAGCATTACCATAAATATCACAACTATATTTGAGTTAGTCAAATATTTTTAGTGTTTCCCAACCATTAATTACACTAAAAAATATATATACAATGTTTAGACCTCATAGTTTCTCAGGAAAAAAATCTCCCATTTCACAAGGGAATGTACAAATCTTACCATTATTAATTTTAAAGGACTTACATTAAGGGATGACTACCAGTTCAAGGTAGACTCGGGAATTGTATCTAAGTGGTTATGGTCTTGTTCCAGATGCCCAATTTTTTAAACCAACTATTATTGATCCGGGGGGCAAAATTGGACCACTGGAGAACTGGGCCGAGATAACCATAATTCTCTCTATTTATTCTTGCATGTTGAACTTTTTATCTTTTATGTCATTTTACGAGTTCATATTTTTAAGGATTGTTGCTTTTGATAGATGAGATTTATTTTTTGTTGCTTTAACTTTTATTTAGCTTGGCTAAGGGATGAGCTGGACACTTCCCAATGGTTTTATATTTCTGTTTGTTTTGTACCGGTATTTTACATCTCAATGTTTTGTTGAACTAAATTTTTGTGCAACCGCTATCTGTCTAATTTTTGAATAGGTTTTAGTTCTCACCGTTTGGTAAGCTGACTATAAAAGTTTGTCCTTTCAAGCAATTGAAAAAACTGAAACCAAAGAAAAAAAAAAAGTCACTTACATTGCTCATAAAAATAAATAAATACTTTTTTTATTATACATAAAAATGTTTAGACATAAATAATAATTTATCATAATATTTTTCATTGACTATATATTTTAAATATTCATTTTTAGTAAAATATTTTTTATATTAGTTATATTTCACAAAACAAACGGAAGCCTAAAAATAGAAAAAAAGAACAAACATATCGTGCAAAGTCCATAAGACAGAATGGTCCATGCATATCGAGAAACTTGACCTGCGCAACAACTATTTTTGCAGGATTGCGTTCAAGAGAGGAGGATTAGGTAGAGTTATGCTGCTATGGTCTCAGCCTTGCCGCTTCATAAGAAATGATAGTCCAATAATCAAACTTTCGTTACGAAAACTTAAAGATAATCATATGAACCAAAAAAGAATAGAAAAGGAAAGAAGGAAAGTTATATTACTTGGAAAATTTCTTGAAATTACGAAATAAAATGATGCTTTGTCTTATGAAATTGTCAGATAATTGTCCTTGATTGTCCACAAGCTCTAGGTTCCCGCGGGATTAAATCAACACGTAAAAATGTGACATCCCCTATGTATGACGCGTAAATATGGTACGAAGCATATCCACGGTCAAACACATCGTTGTTGAGGCAATTCGCTATCCACCGATTAAAAAATCGCTATCGACATGTGACTTATGTCTCTAACCAACACGTAAACATGTGACATCCCCTAAGTATGACGCGTAAATATGGTACGAAGCATATCCACGGTCAAACACATCGTTGTTGAGGCAATTCGCTATCCACTGATTAAAAAATCGCTATCGACATGTGACTTATGTTGCTAACCAACACGTAAGCATGTGACATCCCCTAAGTATGACGCGTAAATATGGTACAAAGCATATCCACGGTCAACCACATCGTTGTTGAGGCAATTCGCTATCCACCGATTAAAAAATCGCTATCGACATGTGACTTATGTTGCTTGTATGACTATAGATAACAACCCGCTTGTGTATATGCAAATCATATTCACGTCGGACAAAGTCCCATAACGTGATTCGTGTTCACACCTTTTAGAACGGTAAATGTAGGTGCTCGCGAAGATCAAGGCTTCAGCGTGGTCGAATGTAATTGGAGTCCCGCCAAAGGCCACTCTAATTATATTATCATTAGGGGTATCTTGTCCCCATTATAGGTAAACAAAGGCTGTTGTGATTCTCTTCCCTAATTTAATTGACATGGAATCAAGATTCAGTCTAATAAGACATGCGGACACAGACAATAACCAGTGAAACATGTAGAAATGAACACTGGTTTCACAAACATTTTAGCCTTCTGAGTCTTTTTCTTTTGGGGTCAAATCTAGCCTTATAAGTTAAGCATAATGAAATGAGCAAAGATAATAATAATAATTATAATTTAATTCCATTGACTAAAGATAAATCATTGAGATGAAAATCTATACATACACATGGACAATTTAAACAAATTTATACTAAATTGTTCTTGTATGAAAACGAAGTTAGATTAAAGAAATTGGAAAGTTCAATCAAAGGAACATAGTGGCTAACTTTGGTGCATAGTCTATTAGAGCCAAGCAGAATCTCATGTGATGCACAGACGCTCTACTAATCTCATATTGAACCCCATCAAGATGTTAATGGCCAAATAAGTGCAAAAGCGTTGTGAAAGAACAAGCAAATGAACAATAACGCACCAGAAAACAAAAACGAAAAAAATTGAATACCTGATTCATATGGTCCACTTGGTGTGATTTACTCCATAAGTACAAAAATATAAGATTTTATTATAGACCAAACAGCACAATGGACATTACGATCACATTTGAATCGTTAAAATACTCTTAGCATTTCCCAATTTGAAATTATACCAAAAAGCTTACATAGTATTTACCCTTCACAATTTCTCTCAAGACAATCTCTAAAGGAATACAAAGAGTTGGCTCGTGGCAAAATGTTTCCTCTAGTTGGCTGCAAAGTTAACAAAACATGAAGAATTTTTGAAATCTACAACTTTAAAGATTTAGTCATTCTTAATAGATTGGCAACTTTAAACCTTAGTCGTACTGTCCTTGACGACATGACCATGTGTTCACATAATGTCGACCGTACTTCTGCACAGTTATGCAAATTGGGTTTTGTTCAAAGGGCTCAATATCGAGACATATTCTCAAACACAAACAATGATCAATTTATTCCTGATTAATCCTTTTTTTTTTTTTGGTCAAAGTGGTCAATCCCTTAAATCAATATTTATTTTGGCTAGGTGAAGTTGCCTTGCTTTTGCTATGTAGTTTTGTTTAGCCTAAGGCATGTGAAGCGCGTGCCGATATTTGTTAGTTTCTGTCGTGTTCACAACGTGATTGCTGCGTGTGGTCGATGACGAGACCGACCAAGTACGAGGTAGCCGTCCTGATTTGACGGTTACTCTGAAGCCCCAAAAACGTTCACATTCGTACTCGCCTATATAAATCGAAGCATTGTGCTCAACAGCACCCACACGCACTCCTTCACAAAACTCGCACGATTCGTAATCTCACCAATCTTCTCGACGTTCGCTCACTTGTCATGGAGTACAAAAGAGAAGAAGTCCAGTTCCAACCTTGCCAAGCGAATTCGCGGCAAGCTGTGGAGTCGATGCATCAAAGAAGATCCGCCAATTATAAGCCCAACATTTGGAAATACGATTTCCTCCAGTTGCTTAACAACAATTTCGACCTTGTAAGATTATTATTTTTACCTTCCGTGGAGATGAGTTTGAGCTAATTTGGTCCTTAATTACCGACATGTTTCTTATAATTCAAGTGATCTATTCCTCACTAGGGCGAACGACATTGGCATGCAATGTGAAAGTATTTGCACATGAGGCACATAGTGATGTTTTTGAAATCAAGCATGTTAGTATGTTGTTCCAAATTCATTTGTAACATCACATCCAGGATACTAATACATGCCATTACCTTTTAAATATAGCTAGAAATGTTCTAGTGTTGGGCAATTATCATACATATCAGTCATCACATCTACACTTGATGTATAGCTATCGTATAAATATATATGCAAGTACTCAACTTATCAGAACAATTAGCTTGCTCCCCAGTTGAGTCCTCTAGCAATTGAAATGAAGCCGATCACTTCATAAAGACTTGTTTTATAACACAGTCAATTACGATGATAAACAAATCAGTCATGATATCATAAACATAGCAAGTCCACATTCTTTAAGCAGTTTACTGCTTAAAATATGATCAAGTCGGTTAATTTTGAATGAGTCTAGGTAAAACCTACATGCAAGAAGTTAACACTTCACAACAAATCTTACCATACATTCGCAAAAGGAAAATATGACAAAATCCCAACATAATTGCCATAGCAGTATAGATTGAATTATTTGAAGCCTTGTGGAGGTAGATTTCAATATAAGGTATTCATCTTGATTCTGCAGCAAGAAGGAAATGGAGAACGGATGGAACGACTCGTGGAGGATGTAAAGGCAATGTTAGCAGAAGCAATCGATTCACTTACCAAGTTAGAGTTGATTGACTGGATGAGAAAAATGGGGTTGTCCAACCTTTTTGACAAGGAGATGAAGGAAACTCTTGAGACAGTCGCCTCCACCAACAATGGCATTTTCGCAAAGGAAGATCATGTCTATGCTGGCGCACTTCGCTTTAAACTCCTTCGACAGCAAGGTCATGTCGTTTCACAAGGTATGTTCTAAATGCAGCCCTCTATGAATGAATTCTTCTGAGATGTTACTATCGAAATCACAACGTTAATTCAATGAACAATGCTGGAGATACTAAAGATTATTTTACAAAAGTTGGTTTGTGCCCTACTAGTCATTTAATATCCCCATGCTTGCTTTTATCAATTAATGGAAACGTTACATCATAAATTATTCTAAATCATAGGCCATTCATACATTTAAGTGGACTCGATATCACTCGAACGCTAAAGATCCTATTGAGGAAATCAATTGCTCCAATTTATGTACTGACGAAACCAGACACGAATTTCCAATCTGTTCTTATTGTGATGACAAGCCTCGCCTAAAATCTCTGATTCATCAAACTATTTTCTGAGATATCATTAAAAGTCAACATACATCGACTTCAATATCTAATGGAAAACTCGCTTAATCGACATAACGGGATTTTCAGTACGTCTAATGCAGCAGCCGTGAAATCGACACCCATTTGGACTTAGTTCTACTGAGCAAAACTTTTTATTTCTAGAGGGAGGATTATCAAAAGAAAAGTAATTGTGGACTAGACGGTTGAGAAAGTCCGGTCCACGGAGAGGTACTATGAAATTAAACGCATACAATCTACCCAACGTCCATATGTCATCATTCACTGTTTAAAAATATTATCTTCTGAGTCCTTAGTCCTCAAACGTTCTTATATGTAGTAATATATTGGGTATAGTTAGTAGTATTAGCAATTATTGTCAGTTCTGTCCAGTCATTATCTTCCACTTTCAATTCTGTAATCAGATGAATTGAGAAGCTTCAAAGAAGAGAACGACACATTCAACAGAAGCAATTGCGAAGATATTGAAGCTATGATGCAGCTTCTGGAGGCTTCACATCTGGCTCTGGAAGGCGAAGACATTTTGGATGAAGGGAAAGCCTTCTCAGCAGAGATTCTCCGCGAGAGAGTCTCCAATTTGGACGGTCCGCTCCTCAAAGGCGCAGTCCATGCTTTGGAGCTTCCGATGCACTGGAGGGTCCAGTGGTTCGACGTCAAATGGCAAATCGACTTGTACGAGCAACAGGAAGACAAGCAAAGTAATCTGCTGGAGCTTGCCAAGCTCAATTTCAACACGGTCCAAGCCACACACCAGAGAGATCTTATAGAGATATCCAGGGAATTTTCTAGCATGCACAAAAGACATAGAAAATGCAGTGACTTATTCAACTGAGATCCTTCTTTTGAAGGAAAGCAAGCTCATACCTTCGATTCGTGTCAAGATTTAAACATGAAAAACTCACTCATGATATATGGGCTAAATTAAGCCTAGGAATGTGCCAGTTTTGATGTTATGTATACCAGACGTGATGTGAGTTTAATATATTTTGGTTTTGATTAGTTGCTTTGGTAATTTCAGGTGGTGGAGGGATCTGGGACTTATCGAACGTGTGGACTTCACAAGGGATCGTCCGGTCGAGAGTTTCTTGTACGCCCTCGGACTCTCTCAGGAGCCGCGGTTCAGCTCACTCCGAAAATCTCTCACAAAAGTCGTCATCTTTATACTAGTGATTGACGACGTCTACGACCTTTATGGTTCGTTGGAGGAATTAGAATGCTTCACCAGCGCCGTTACCAGGTTGGCCCCGTTGCCTCCCGATCCCTTCCTCTCGTCTTTGTCCGTTCATTTTCGCTAACTAGAAAGTCCAATTCTTCTAGATGGGACTCGGAGTCGATTCAACAGCTTCCCGAGTGCATGAAGGTCTGTTTCCGAGCACTTCACGACGTTACATACGAGATCGCTCATGAAATTGGCAAGGAGGAAGATTGGCATCGAGTGCTACCACATCTCACGAGAGCCGTAAGCAAAAAGCTTGTGGATAACTGCATATGCTTGCAATGGTCATCCTAATTAATTTTGTGCCCTTACATAATTAATCATCTTTGATCGAATCATTTGCTTTCCTTACTTTATTTCAGTGGGCAGACTTTTGCAAAGCACTACTTACTGAAGCAAAGTGGGACCGTTTGGGCTACACACCCTCTTTGGGAGAGTACTTGAGCAATGCTTGGACATCCTCTTCAGGACCCCTGCTCTTGTCCCATGCTTATTTCTTTGTAGGACATATGAAATTGGAGGATGCAGCAGAGTCGGTGGAGAGAAACAAGGATCTGATATACAATGCGTCCATGATAATCCGACTCTGCAACGACCTAAGAACGTCTAAGGTAACCATCAAAATCCTGCAAAAAAGCTACGTACGCATTGGATTTGGCATGTACAGATTCTTGGCTGCGAAAAATCTTATACTAATGACGTTTGTCGACAGTGAATTGAGGAGATTGAATCTCATTAACACATTAAATCGATTTATCTTTCGAGTAGGCTGAAATAGAAAGAGGAGATGCTCCATCATCGGTGGTGTGTTACATGCGAGAAGCAAAAGTATCAGAAGACATCGCTCGGAAGCATATCAAGGGATTGATAGACCAAGCATGGAAAAGCATTAATGTTCATTGCTTCATCAATGCTGAGACACCATTTCTCCGACCCTACATCGATGTCACTGTGAATGCTGCTCGCGCTGCGCACATGATCTACCAGTCCGGAGATGGGTTTGGCGTCCAGAACGGCAAGATTGGGCAGCAAATGCTATCTGCTGTGATCGAGCCTCTTGCTCTTGATTAAGATATTACCGCAAAGTCTAATAGTATTATGTCTTATTATGTCCTGTTGAATGAACACTCAATCAACCGTCAGTCTGTTACAAATATCCCAATCAGAAAGTTTATTATCTAAGCGTCTTTGATAAAATGAAGACTTAAGTCTTGGTGGGCCGACAAGTTGGACTAAATATTGCGATTTCCTTTTACATAATATGTTGGGCCCCACACACCTCTCATTTCTTGATGTGAATAAAACGTCGCTAAATGTTCGGAGGTCAACCTCTGCAGATTCGTATCGGCACAAAGACGCAGCTCCTCTAACATCTTCATTCTCTTTATGAAAGTTCCTAGCTTTCTTATGGAAAGAGAACATGCTCATGGCAATTGTAAAGGAGTTGATGCTTCCGAAGCGCCGATTGTCACCCGTTTGTTCCTTGTGGATGATCTCTATCCGTTAGCTAAGTGCTCGCTCTTTTCTCTGATTCATCGGGGCGAAGAGGGAACAGGAAAAAGTCAAAGATATTTCTCTCCAGTAATGTCACTGAGGAGGATAGAAGCAATTTGGACCCAATAGTGGATATAAGCATTGTAAATGATCTGGGCAAGCATTTAGGTTTCACCTCTGAATGGAGATGGCAGAGGGACCTCTAAATTTGCTAGTCAGCGAGAAAGTTGGGGAAAAGCTTGCTGGTTGCTGGGCCCCTATGTTGTCCATGGTTGGAAAAAATATTCTCATCAGGTCCACTAACGAGGCGATCGTGCGCAGATTGAGAATCTTCCCTCCAGCATCTTCGATCGGCTATATAAAATATAAGATGATGAGCTAATACCACCAACTTTTTTTAATTATACATATGGTGATAGTAATGTCCAAAACTTTTCTTTGTATCAGGGGCGCTTCCAACCTATTTCAATGATGACACCAAATATCGAAAGTTCTTTTTTGTGACAAAAGTCCCTAAACATGTACCAGTGTAATAAGAACAACCCCCATCACTAGATGGCCGCTAAAAATCCGAAGTGGTGGCTTGCATGCACAATAGCCGGCCAATGGAGCGGATGTGGATTTGACGCTGCTTTCATCTATGCCAAAGGACATTGTTTCATGGATTATGTCACTTCAATGACTCTAAAAAGAGCCAAACAGCCAAAGAGACAATTTATTATAGAAGAGGTCATCTTTTGAAGAAAAACACCTAGTTTTACCGGTTGTAAAACCTTGAGGGTCAAGTGGATTTTAATACATATAAATCACATATAAACCTACAAATTGACAAATTATGTCGCCTTGGAGTAGACTAAAATCACTTCAGCCCTATTTCCTTGCCATTGTCCATGCGAGACGCGGCGTCAGATTTTTTATAGCCATCGTTGATGGCAATATGACAGAAGGTATTTTTGGGTTATTAGTGACAACGAAGTTTTTTTTTTTTTTTTTTTTTTTTTTTTTTGGTGGTGTTGGCGTCACCGTGGACATAATTTAGGAGTTGTTAGGGTAGACGAAGATTTTTTTTTGACGGTGGATTTAAAAGAAAAAACAACTTTGATTTCTGTGAATTTTCAAGTCTTCGACACTTGTTGGAAGGTGAAAGCATTCGATGCATGGTATAGTCAAGAAAGCTTTCTCTCGTGGCAATTTAGAACTTGTGCCATGACCATTGCCCCCTAAGATACTCTCAAAAAAGTCAATTTCCGTCCGTAATATCTACTAAATAAGTACAGATATGTAAACAAGTGATTCGAGATACATGTTGTTTACATGTTGATTGCCACAACTGCCACCCTTCCCACATAGGAAGGGAGAGGTGGGGAGTTCGATTCCTCACATTTTCAAGGCACCTGAAGATGAAAATGTTTAGTTTCAAGTGTGGAATTTGACTCCTTCAATCTACAAAGAAACAGAGTAAAAAGTCTGAAAGTGAGTTGAGAGTTCGATTATGATAAATTAAAAAAATTAAAAAGTAAATATGGGTAAACAAGTAATTCGAGATACATATTATTTATATGCTAATTGAATAATCAAAATATTCGATTTTTAAAACACGGACCGCAAAGGACAAGAAAAAAGGTCCTTGCCTTGAGGAATGTAATATTTGCCATTTTGTCTAACTTAAAAATGTAGTTGAGAATTCTAGTAGTTATTTGTAAGTGATGAGACAAACAATATCATGCAATGATTGGGATCTCCTAGATTTATAACTATCTTAACTCTTCATGGGCTCCGATGTTGTCATCAGAAAAATGATCATCATTGCATCTGCTCAATAAGGAAATATTCACTTTGTAGAACATTTGATGACCTTCCTGAAGGTGAACCATCCTTGGGAAAATTAATGGATTACTAAGCTCAAAGACTTAACTATGCTCTTTCAAATCCTACCAATCACAACTTGGTACTCAATATTAATTTGTTCGATCAAAAATGCAAATAAAATTATTTAATACTCACCATTAATCAGTTATTGATTGGTTAATTAGACACCTAAGTAAAGTGTATGAGAGGAATTTACTTCTGCATACCTGAGATTTAATGAATTTGAGTAAATGTATCATATAGGTACGAGTTAAGGGTTTTTTGTACCAAAGAATAAAGTTCAGAGTGAATATGTTACGATAGACATAATTTAAGGCTTTTTGTGGCTTTTGCCCCCTAATTTGAAAGTGCTTATTAAGAGTTATGTACGCTGTTGGGAAAATATGGCTTCGAATTGGGTAGAACAATGAAGATAAATATTCAGAGTACTCAAGTCGGATTTTGAGACGTGATATCACTTTCTTTAAGAATTTATTTGCCCCACAAAGTTGCTAATGATCACCGGCAAAAATCCTCCAAGATACAATAAAGTCTCAAATGGAAATATTAAATAGCAATTCTAGTATTACTCCAGGGTCTCTCTAGGAAATAATCGAAAAATTGACTGTAGTTTTTCTAAAAGAAGGCTCGGAAAAATTATCACTCTATTTCTTCGGAAAACGACAAGTATATATATAACAGTCTTAAAACACATGCAACTCTTCGTAAAAAATTTCCAAAAAAAAAAAATGAACAAACACGTCCTTTCGAAAATTGTTCGGATTAACAAATGCCTACCTTCGAAGAAGTCAAAAACCGAACAATCGCAACCCTTCGGGAAAAGTTACAAATTGATTATGTAATTTTTCCAAAGGTTGTCTTGAAAAGACAAACAAAATTTCGAATAATAATATATATTTTTCTTTCTTTCTTAAATAAATAAAATTTCGAATTTTCATTTTTATATTGTATTTCCGAAAATTCTCATAAACAAAAAGCAACATTTGAATTGATTAAAATTAATAACATAACCAAAAAATAAAATAAAATAACAAAAGGGGTTAGTGTAGGCGTGCGCCAAATAATCGTGCAATTATTCGTGCACCTGCACGTAGGTATGGTGGGGTATAGCCCCACCTAATCATTCCTTTAGCTACGCAAAGGAAATTCCATACTTATTAATTGACCCACTTTCTCCCACTTTTCCTATGTGGGACAAGGAAAAAACACTTAGTTTGTTTTTACAAACAAACTTCCAACAATCCCCCACTTTGTTTGTAAAATAAAAATTCATAATTATTATTATTTTTTTAAAACCATACAGCGAAAATTTTAGTAAGATTAATATACATACATAAATGTCTCCTCCGAGTTAAACATTTACTTAGTGCAAGTATATCAAAGCTCTATCAAAGTGACAAGTAGCTCGGCTTTAAACTTGTCACCATGCCCTGATCCTCGAGCGCGTGCCCATCCTTCCTCCTTGGTCGGTTAAAGCGACGTCCCAGGTTGCATCGCCGACCCTTTCAATTTTTTAATACACACACAAAAACATATAAACAATCCCCAGACAATAAAACAGTGGGATAGAAAAGCAAGACTACAAACGCTGCTTGAAATATAAACCACACATTTTATACACATCAGATCACTTTAGATACAATACTACCCGATATTTACAAAGTCTAACAAAAGGCTTGATTCTCAAAATTAGTAGTTCTATACTCAACTACTCTGACTTGATTGGTGAGCTCTCTGGGTCCACGGGATCCGGAAGATACAGCGGATCCTCTCACATACCATCAGGGAGACCAGCTACATCCTCATCTAGAGCACACGCAACATCAATCACTTCCGCCGGTATACCAAAGTTTGAGAGATGGCCTACTCTAAGACCATAAGGGGTGGTATGGAACCAGGCCCTGTATCTATTGGGCATCTCCTAGTACGGAACTTCCAAAACCCAAACGGTAGTCACGACCATCTCATACGTCCAGTCACTCCTGGGGTCGAGGAAAACTGTGACTTGCTCTATTATTCTCGTGGGACGACCGAGACGTCTAGGAGGAGTCACCATCTGAGAACCTGAAAATGTGGTCCCACAACAGGGTGAGACTATGTCTCAGCAAGTTCTACTCCACTAAGACTTGATTAAGAAATCAATATACCACATGGTTGCTTAAGCACAGCACGAGTCAGAAAACTTACCTTGGCATCAGTCACGACCTGCAATTCAAGGTTGTATACAGATGCTTTATATATGTTGCGTTAAATAATCAATCGATTCACGACAATCGGCAAATCATTGATCAATCGAGCTAGTCGATTACATGTCAGTCGGACTATTTCTAGGTCATTCATTCCACACCATATAACCTCCAATAGTACACTCCGTCACAGAGCCATAGTAATGCTCTTGGGCGTCGATTTTGCCAAGGTGACGTATACACTAGACAATTGTGTGCGTTCTTTAGGATGCTGTTTTCGCCAGTGATGTCCTTAATCACCGAACCGCGCATGCCTATAACGATGTATTTAATAGACAGTTACGTACGTTTTTTCAGGCACCGTTTTCGCCAGTGATATCCCAAATCACTGAACCACATATGTCTATAATGATGTATGTACTAGACCGTTACGTGTGTTCTTTAAGGCACTATTTTTGCCAGTGATATCTTTAATAACCAAACCACGTAAGTTCATAACATCGTGTTTGATCAATTGTAGCCAAGAGTATTTCCAATTTACTCTCACAATTCTCTCCGCTTGACAACTCATCAAAACATTATATATGTTGAATAACCAAACTCAGCCATCTACCAATCAATAATTTAATTTCACTCAATTTCAATCAATATAGGATAAATTGATAAAATATCACAATTAATTCAATTCCATGCAACGTAGAGCTCAAATAAATAAATGGACTGCATCACGACAATCAACGCGAAATTTCGGTCGTCGGCTATCCCTGTCTAATTTCCAAAAATAATTAATTAATTAATTTCTAAAATTAATAAATAAATACTAAAAAAATCTAATTTAGGCCCGTAATGCCTAATTGAAGCCCGATAAGGGTTGGGAAAAATCCCGAGATGTATTCAATAAATAGTAGACTATATCTACTTGCTAATTGCACAATCAAAATGTCTAATATGCATCATAATTAATTAATAATCACTATTCTACTCTAATATAACCACCTAATCCTACTTAATTAACACTAATCAACCCTTAAGCATAATTAGTCTACTAAGCAAAGATTAGTGGGATTACTCACCTGAATTAAAATCAGCTTGGGTCAAAACGACAAGCACACAACAAAGCTCGATCCTCTCCAAATTGGTTCTGGCAACCGGGGTTGAGACGGGCCCAAAAACAAATCACAAAACCTGCAAACCCTTGCTGTAAAAATGAAGAAATAGGCTGTTGTGGGACTGATTTAAAACTGGCTTGGGCTACGCTTGGCGGTCACAAGTGATGCGGGCCGTGGCTCGATCTGATTTTAGAGCTCACTGATGGAAACACGGGCTGGTGTAATGGGCTGACCAGGAAGAACACAAACGAGAGAGGGATGAGTTGAAGATGTCACCGGGCTTGGGTGGTGCTAGGCCAC
The DNA here is from genome assembly GCA_014182375.1 of Eucalyptus virginea. Classification (NCBI taxonomy): domain Eukaryota; kingdom Viridiplantae; phylum Streptophyta; class Magnoliopsida; order Myrtales; family Myrtaceae; genus Eucalyptus; species Eucalyptus virginea. Next base: position 11,664,768 of record CM024521.1, on the reverse strand, counting down.
TCGATGAGGCAATTCCGTGGCCACTAAAGTCAACACACAAGCAGGGGATGTCACTGGATTGACTCGTGAAGATTAAAGGGCTGAAAGCATGAAGATTCGGTGGGGTTTCTGTGGGGCAGACGTGTGGACGACGTAAATAAACAAGAGAGAAAAATGGGGTAGCAGGTTCGGTGGGCAGAAAACGTGAAAGGGATGGACAACAACAAAACAGAAAGAAGCAACGTTCGTCGTCTTCGTGGGGACAGCGAACTGCACGGAAGCCAAATGAGGCAGGGGCGTCAACCATGCTGGTGGACTAAAGAAGACCAAAGAAAGGAAAAAAAAATGATAAAAAGGTGACCAACAGAAATTAAAAAGGGATAAGAACAAGACTAGTCAAAAAGGGAAAATGAAAGCAACATGGAGGATTAGAAAGTGCAGCTGGCCACACAAATGGGTAGAGAAGAGAGAGAGAATGCTGACCTAGAGAGAAATGAAAAAGAGGAAAACGTGGGTGAACAGAGGGTGTCTTCGTGCGAGGGAAGAGAGAGGGCGTGCACGGAAAGGGGGGGTATTCGCGTGTGTGGGAGGAAAGAAGAACGTGGAGAGAGAGAAAAAGCTTGCATGAGGTGGGGTGTGGGTCCAAAAGAATGGGAGAGGAAAACAAAACAAAACTAAATTATAGTTTTGTTCAACTTCCACACCACAATCTCAATTGGTCAAGATAAGCCAAATTCTATACCCACTCGTCCAATTTGAAGTCCCGCTGAAAGCCAAAATAAAACAGTCTTTCAATGTCATGAATTGCCTTCGAAACCGACTTTTATTTCATTTTTCTCGACATCCGCTTTTCTGAACACATAAATTCGGTTAAGGTCCAATTTGAAATGAAAAAAGGCCCAAACAACTTCCATTCACTGATTCACTTACACCAGATGCCAAAAGTCTCTTCAAATTGGCCAATCCATATTTCCGTTCATTTTTTGAATCATCCGCAACGATTTTCCATAAAAATCCTGAGCTCGTCGGAATTTCCTCAAAAGGTGAGTCGACGTTCTTAGAATGACTCATGACACGACAGGACTTCCAATTTTTGAAATCGAATTCAAATTCGTGGTTATTTTCAATCAAACGCGCTTTTAGTGTGACCTTACCTACCAAGTAGTTTTTAGGAGTTTTTTGTGCAATTGACTCATGATCGATTTCTTTGACCCATAATAAACCCATCCGACACATTAGCGACTATCGGTGGTCGTGAAAATCTCGAGGTTTCAAATATGGACACAGGGTACTCAAAACGATAGAAAATCGGTTTAGTGTGGATCGATGAAAATTTTGCAATCGTGTGGAATCACCCACACTTTGATCACCATCTCAGTCAAATCGACCTATCTCCAGTCTCTAATCGATTTTTTAATTGTGCCGCAATGACCTTTGCGAGACGAGCACGGTTGAGCAGTCGATTCCTGGTCGAATTCTCAAGTATGTTGCATTCAAAATCCTTTAATGGCTTCACCAAATAGTTCGGTTATCTCCTGAGTGGCCATCTCAGAGAAAAACACTATAGTCACGTTGATGAAAGGCCCGACTTGTCCAATTGAAATTAGAACCTTAAAATCAGAATGTCACAACTCTTCCCCTCTTATAAAAATTTCATCCTCAAAATTTAAACATTTACCAATCCTTAAACAAAAAGGTGGGGGTGTTGTCGTCTCATCGAGTCTCATTTTTCCACGCTGTCTCTTCGGTCTCGTGGTGTTGTCAGACCACTTTGACTAAGGAGACCATTTTGGTCCACAAAATTTGCTCTTTTTGAACCAACAACTGAACCCGCTCTATCGTCCACTCCTAATTCTTTAAGATTTAGCACGCGGGTCGAGTCAGGCTCATATGTTCTCAATATTTACATGTGAAAGACGTCATACACTTATGCCTACCTTGGCGACAATGCCAGACGATACGTTAGGATCCTGATTATTTCTCTAGAATCCCTAAGGAACCTACATACCTCGGTCTCAGCTTTCCCTCCTTGCTGAAGTGCAAGGTATTCTTCATTGGTGGCACCTTCAAAAAGACAACCACCAATTTGGAACTCTAAGGGTCTTTATTGGTCAACAATTCAACTTTTCTAGCAATTCCGTGCGGTCTCTACTCTGACACTGATCTCGGCAATTGCAATCACTGACTACTGCACTAACCTTGGCCCGTCATCTTTCTTTCCTCGACTTCGGGCCCGTTTGGTTCGGCTTTTGGGGAATGCCATTGGGAGAATGCAAATATCTTTGAGGGAAATGGGCTTTCGGAAATGTTAGACCGTTTGGTAAATTTTAGCATTGAAATGCAACTTAGCATAAATACCGTTTGGCAAAATTTACATTTGTAATTAGCTTTTGTTATTTTTATTTTTTAAAGTCTGAAATCAAATTCCAACGGCCGGCCACTGCCGGCCAACCGCCCGCTGGACGGCCAGATCTGGCATCGCACAGTTTGCACAGCTCGCGCAAGACCAGGTGACGCCGGCTGAGGTCCGCGCGACCTTAGGCGGCGTCGCCTGGTCGCGCGAGACCGGCGACGCCCTGAGGTCGCCCGACCTCGGGCCACCTCGCCTGAGGTTGTACGACCTCAGGCGAGGCTTCTCAGCGGCCAGATCGCGGCTGAGCGCCGCCTTTGGCAAAGAAGAAGACGAACGGCGAAGAAGAAGGCGAACGGCGGAGGAGACAATGAAGTGAACAGTAAAATCGCATATCCGGAATGCTCAATGCTCAAAGCTAGTCCCCCAAATTCGGCTTTCGGCATTTAAAATGCCCACATTTCACAAATGGGCATTCAAAAGCCCTTGCCAAACACCCAAAATTTCTCCCAAGGGGCTTTGGGGGCCCAAAGCCCCTTGGGAATGCCCAACCAAACACCCCCTTCATCTCAGCAATTGAAGTTCTACACTCTCTGCTATGTACTGCTTAAGAAAGAACCATATGAAAACTCTGCCAACTTGGAACCTCTTATCTAAATTTGAAATATAATTCATCCCTAGTACTCCATGCCGATGAATTATCTGATATACGCACACGTTAGTATACCCATTCAAATCGAGATCTTTTCGTACCGTACTAAGGTGAGTTGGCTCTTTTTATCTGTCGACCACAACCCCATAGTGAATCGGTACTCCCCTGACTCCTTGGTACGCCTGTCGTAAGGTTCCATCATGATATACTTCTATTCCTGCGTAGGGCTCTCATGTGACTGTAAAAGTCCTACCTGTTTGCATTACTGAATCTCCACTTACTAACACATCTGATACTTGCAATCTATCCGACGATATTTATCTTCATAGTGATCTACCAATCGGGCTGATGCCGATTCAGACCTACTTTGAATTGTTTGGTCGAATACTGCAACTACTATAGTGAATTTCTGACAAAGCCTCCTTCTCAAGTTCCGTACTATCTAACACCTATCATCACTCATGATACTTCGGCATTCCATCTTTGAAATGTGAAAGTCAACTTTTCTCTTACCAGTATCCTCTTAAAGGACTTCTTGAACATCTCGATCTGTCAACTGAAGCATTTGCTTCTAACTTGAATATCCGGTTCAATTTTAAGGGTGTCCATATAATTCAAAAGCTGACCTACCTCAAATTTGCAAACCGAATTTCGAACTTTATTAGGTAAGGTCTATGCTTTAACCAGCATATGCACAATTAAAAACTCTCGTCTCAATGCCTCAATAACTTCTTTCATTCTTCCAGGATGTTACCGGATATCACCATTCTAGTCCTCCCAAGGTTTTGATTTATGACACCGTCTCATATTCAACTCCTTATAAGAGAATAAACACTTGAGACATTAATAGTGATGAAGATCTGGAATTTTCCCTCATACCAACTATGTTTCTAAATCTTTAGAGCAAAAATTAATCTTGTGAATTTCCAATTCATGTGCTGGAAATTTTAACTTATGAGATCTCGACTGGCGGGACACGTATGCAACAATCTTACCATATTGCATTAGCACGCAACCTAGTCTTCTGAATGACCCATCACCATAGATCTCATATCTTTCACGACTAGATGGAATGATCAGTACGGGTGCGTTAGTCAACTTCCATTTAAGCTTTTGAAGACTACACTCGCACTTGTCCATCCACACGAACTATTCTTCTTTCTTCGGGAGTCGAGTCAATGGCGGTACCGATGTTGAAGTTCTTTCCACAAATCCTCTGTAGTAATCTGTCCAGTCCATACGGCTTTTGATCTCTAATACTGTTGTCAGTCTTGGTCACTAGTAACTGCTCCGATCTTAATCAAGTCCACGGAAATTCTTTCAATGTTCTCAGATGTCCCTCGTGCTCCTTAGCATTCCTCGAACACACCAGAATATCATTGAAAGACACAACCACAAACTGAATTTGATATTCCTTGAACACTTGATTTGCCAAACCAATGACAACATCTGAAGTGTTCACAAGACCAAACGGTCTTACAATACTCTTGTACATATCGTCTCAAGTATTAAATACTGAATTCAATATGCCATTCTTTTTGGTCCTCCACTGATGATGCCCTATTCTGAAGTCGATCTCTGAAAGCATTGACACTTCTGTAACTAGTCACACAATTCATTAATCTTCAACCACGAATACTTGCCCTTTGGCTATCACCTAATTAAGTTGATGATGGTCGATATATAATTACTATGAACGATCCTTCTTCACAAACCAAACCGGTGCTCCCTAAGGAATGCACTGACATACATAATTCCTTATTCAACAATCCTCACATCTGCACCTTTGGTTCTATCAATTCAAACAACGATAGCTAGTGAAAAGCCTTAGAAAGTGGCTCTGTTCTGAGTGCTAGCTCGATCGCAATTTCTATCTCTTTCTCTTATGACAGGCCTAACCATTCTTGTAGAAATACATCCAGAAAATTTTGGACTACTGATGAGTCTTCAATTTTCAGCTCTTCAATCTGACTTATCTATGACAATCGTCAAGTAACCTAGGCAACCTTCGTCTAACAAATGGATTGCCTCAAGTGATAAGGCTAAAGAAGTCGAGGATCTTTCTCAACTCCCAATCATTCTGACACTTGACGATAAAGTTGTACACCAACAACCAATCAGGTACAACTCTAGTCAGCGGTTCTTTTCCTACAGCCTCGACATACCACTGAAATTTCGCAATTGTATCCCTAACACTCTTTGGCATCATTTTGATAAAATCACCTCAAATATTCTTTTATTGAATAAAGCATGGTCAGTTCCATTCCTATTCCTTTTGCTATCCTAGTGGCATTCTAACGGTAGTAACAGTGTTGGTGTTTTTTTTTTTTTTTTTTTGAACTCCAACTAACAGTCCCTTACCTGATGGCCGTGCTGACTATCCTCATAGCACTTTCTAGCCATGCTCAGACACAGGATTAATCTAGGCATTCCTTCCATACTTTTGACACTCACTTGGCGAGTCTTCTATCTCTTGTCAAATGACAGCATGCACAATTTCTTGCATTGGAGGTCTACTCCAAAAACTCTTGTGGTGTGCTTTATGACGCACATTCACTAATCTTATCTTACCACCGGTGATGGCACTTACCCTCCCATCGGCCTTCTGGACAGTCACTTGACAAGTGACCTTTCTGGTCATAATCAGAACAACCACCCGCACAAAAATGGTACGGGGCCAATTTATATTGTCTTCCATAACACACAACGTTCTGATCCGATGCGGATTTGCCTATCTCACCTTTCCTGATGGGCGAAACAACATGTCTTTCTCCAGTCATAAGCTCCTTTCTAAACCGATTTCCATCTCTATTGAATCTAAACTTCAACTCAGATGCAATGGCTTGCTCCCAAAGCACATCTTCATATTGGACCTCAGTAGGTGTCGCAACAACAATGATCGCAACGATGGCTCGATCCTGAGCTTACTGGCTCGACAAGCTCCTTGGGAAAACTTGCGCTTGAATGATCCTGATGGACCTAGGATCGCTCGATGCTACTACACTCTCAATACCGACCTACGGCGGTACTCTTACACTCGCGCTGGCTTAAGTCGGCGCCCTGCCACAAACACCTCGGGCACCGATCCTCGTCGGCGTTCTATCCCGAGTTCCAGAGGCTAATGTCCTCTTACTAAGAGCCCTCAGCTCTTGATCACTCAAATTATAGGATCTTTATAGAAACCTGTTTTCTAATTCTAATACCACATTACAATTCGAGTGACTCACAAACAAGCTACAAATCAGCTATTACAGACATGCATCAGCATGAATTTAAAGGTCTTTCCTACTACTATCCCATGACTCATCGCACCTTATCACTCAAATCCCCAACCAATGCTCTGATACCACAAAAATGGGATGTCATGCCCCGATCCTCGAGTGCGTGCTCATCCTTCCTCCTTGGTCAGTTAAAGCGACATCCCAGGACGTATCGCCGACCCTTTCAATTTTTTAATACGCATGCGAAAACATATAAACAATCCCCAGACAATAAAACAATGGGATAAAAAAGCAGGACTACAAATGCAGCTTGAAATATAAACCACACCTTTTATACACATGAAATCACTTTAGATACAATACTGCCCGATATTTACAAAGTCTAACAAAAGGCTTGATTCTCAAATTAGTAGTTCTATACTCAACTACTCCGACTTGATTGCTGAGCTCTCTAGGTCCACGGGATCCGGACGAGACGGCGGATCCTCTAACATACCATCAGGGAGACCAGCTACATCCCCATCTAGAGCACAGGCAGCATCAATCACTTCTACCGATATACCAAAGTTTGAGAGATGGCCTATTCTAAGACCATAAGGGGTGGTATGGAACCAGGCCCTATATCTATTAGGCATCTCTTGGTATGGAACTTCCAAAATCCAAACGGTAGTCACGACCATCTCATACATCCATTCACTCCTTGGGTCGGGGAAAAATGTGGCTTGCTCTATTATTCTCGTGGGACGACCGAGACATCTAGGAAGAGTCACCATCTAAGAACCTGAAAATGTGGTCCTACAACGGGATGAGACTATGTCTCAGCAAGTTCTACCCCACTATGACTTGATTAGGAAACCAATACACCACATGGTTGCCTAAGCATAGCACGAGTCAGAAGACTTACCTTGGCATTAGTCCCAACCTGCAATTCAAGGTTATATACAGATACTTCATAAATGTTGCATCAAACAATCAATCAATTCATGACAATTGGATCAAATCATTGATCAATTGAGCACTTTCGATTACATATCAGTCGGACCATTTCTAGGTCATTCATTCCACACCATATAACCTCCAATAGTACACTCCGTCTATATTAATGCTCTTGGGCCTCGATTTTGCCAAGGTGACGTATACACTAAACAATTGCATGCGTTCTTTAGGGCGCCATTTTCACCAGTAATGTCCTTAATCACCGAACCATGCATGCTTATAACGATGTATTAAATAGACAGTTACGTGCATTCTTTAAGGCACCGTTTTCGCTAGTGATATCCCAAATTACCGAACCACGTATGTCTGTAATGATGTATGTACTAGACCGTTACGTGTGTTGTTTAAGGCACCATTTTCGCTAGTGATATCTTTAATCACCGAATCACGTAGGTCCATAACATCGTATCTGATCGATTGTAGCCAAAAGTATTTCCAGTTTACTCTCACAATTCTCTCCACTTTACAACTCATCAAAGCATTATAAATGCTAAATAACCAAACTCGGCCATCTACCAATCATTCATTTAATTTCACTCAATTTCAATCAATTTAGGATAAATTGATAAAATATCACATTAAATTTAATTCCATGCAATGTAGAGCTCAAATAAATAAACGGACTACATCACGACAATCAGCACGAAATTTCCATCGTCGGCTATCCCTGTCTAATTTTCGAAAAATAAATAAATAAATAAATTCGAAAATTAACAAATAAATACTAAAAAATCCAATTTATGCCCGTAATGCCTAATTGAAGCCCCATAAGGGTTGAGAAAAATCCTAAGATGCATTCAATAAATCGTAGACTATATCTACCTGCTAATTGCACAATCAAAATGTCTAATATGCATAACAATTAATTAATAATCACTAATCTACTCTAATATAACCACCAATCATACTTAATTAACATTAATCAACCCTTAAGCATAATTAGTCTACTAAGCAAGGATTACTGAGATTACTCACCTGAATTAAAATCAGCTTGTGTCAAAACAACGAGCACGCAACAAAGCTTGATCCTCTCCAAAGCAGTTCCGGCAACCAGGGTCGAGGCAGGCCCAAAAACGAATCACAAAACCTGCAAACCCTTGCTGCAAAAATGAAGAAATAGGCTGCTATGGGGCTGATTTGAACCTGGCTTGGGCTACGCTCGGCGGTCGCAAGTGATGTTGGCCGTGGCTCGATCCGATTTTAGAGCTCACGGATGGAGACACGGGCTGGTCTAATGGGCTGACTAGGAAGAACACAAACGAGAGAGGGATGAGTTGAAGATGTCACCGGGCTTAGGTGATGTTGGGCCACTCGATGAGGCAATTCCGCGGCCACTAAAGTCAACACACAAGCAGGGGATGTCACTAGATTGACTCGTGAATATTAAAGGGCTGAAAGCATGAAGATTCGGTGGGGTTTCTGTGGGGTAGACGTGCGGAAGACGTAAATAAACAAGAGAGAAAATTGGGGCAGCAGGTTCAGTGGGCAGAAAACGTGAAAGGAATGGACAACAACGAAACAGAAAGAAGCAGCGTTCGTCATCTTCGTGGGGACAGCGAACTCCACGGAAGCCGAATGAGGCAAGGGCGTCAACCACGCTAGTGGACTAAAGAAGACCAAAGAAAGCAAAAAAAAAATGATAAAAAGGTGACCAGCAGAAAGTAAAATGGGATAAGAACAAGACTAGTCAAAAAGGGAAAATGAAAGCAACGTGGAGGATTAGAAAGTGCAGTTAGCCGCACAAATGGGTAGAGAAGAGAGAGAGAATGCCGACCTAGAGAGAAATGAAAACGAGGAAAACGTGGGTGAACAGAGGGGGTCTTCGTGCGAGGAAAGAGAGAGGGCGTGCACGGAAAGGGGGTACTCGCGTGTGTGGGAGGAAAGAAGAACGTGGAGAGAGAAAAAGCTTGCGTGAGGTAGGGTGTCGGTCCAAAAGAATGGGAGAGGAAAACAAAACAAAACTAAATTATAGTTTTGTTCAACTTCCACACAACAATCTCAATTGGTCAAGATGAGCCAAATTCTATACCCACTTGTCCAATTTGAAGTTCTGTTAAAAGCCAAAATAAAACAGTCTTTCAATCTCACGAATTGCCTTCGAAACCGACTTTTATTTCATTTTTCTCGACATCTGCTTTTCTGAACAAATAAATTTGGTTAAGGTCCAATTTGAAATCAGAAAAGGCCTAGACAACTTCCATTCACCGATTCACTTACACCAGATGGCAAAAGTTTCTTCAAATTGGCCAATCCGTATTTTTGTTCATTTTCCGAATCGTCCGCAATGATTTTCTGTAAAAATCTCGAGCTTGCCGGAATTTCCTCAAAAGGTGAGTCGACGTTCTTAGAATGACTCATGACACGACAAGACTTCCAATTTCTGAAATCGAATTCAAATTCTCGGTTCTTTTTAATCAAACGCGCTTTTAGTGTGACATTACCTACCGGGTAGCTTTTAGGAATTTTTGGTGTAATTGACCCATGGTCGATTTCCTTCGAACTACAATAAACCCATCCGACACTTTGGCGACTCTCGGTGGTCATGAAAATCTCGAGATTTCAAATACGGACACAGGGTACCCAAAACGATAGAAAATCGGTTTAGTGTCGATTGACAAGAATTTTGCAATCATGTGGAATCACCCACACTTTGATCACCATCTCGGTTAAATCGACCTATCTCCGGTCTCGATCGATTTTTTAATTGTCTTTGCAATGACCCTTGCAGATTAGTACGGTCGAACAGTCGATTCCTGATCGAATTCTTAAGTCTGTTACATTCAAAATCCTTTAGGTTACGTTTGGTCGTCCGGATTAATAATTGGGATAGGACTGGATAAGATAAGATATGAAATCCTTTGATTTTTTTATATCCTGTCCATTGTTTGGTGAATCACAGTATTAAAGTCGGATATATTCACATCATATCATGCATATATATTTTTTTTAATATAAACGGTATATCATTATAAATGAACATAAATGTTCATAAACAGAGATAGCGAAAATCTCTCGTAACACTATTCCTTATTTTATTTTATTTTATTTTATTTTATTTTTCCTCTTTTTTATATTATTTTCTTTATTATTTCTTTTTTGCCTTTTCATCATTCTTTGATAAAATTCTTGGATAAAATTTTATCAAATAGTAAACTATACTAACATACCTAAAATACAAAAATACCTAAAATATATAATAAACAAAAATATTTAATCTATTGATTGAATGTTTATTATGAGATATAATTAAAGTTGAATATATAAATTGAAATAAGATTAATTAAAAATAAATTTCTATTTTTTATCAAATATTATTTATATTGAAATATAATTTCAATTTTGTTAATTTGATAAGTTTGTTATTCGAGAAAAATAACTTTCCTATTATAAACATTAGAAATCCTATCCACCTTTATCCTATCTCCCCTATGGGATAATTTTACCCTGCCTATATCCCCCTTATATCCGACTTTATCCTGTCTTGAGCAAGCACCAAACGTTGGATAGGATAAATCATATCCTATCCCGAATTTTATCCCGACTACCAAACGTAGCCTTAATGGCTTCACTAGATAGGTCAGTTATATCCTGAGTTGCCATCTCAGAGAAAAACACTATAGTTACGTTGATGAAAGGCCGAACTTATCCGATTGAAATTAGAACATGAAAATCAAGATGTCACACTCGTACTTTTATGTAATGGAACCGGACATACCAAACATATACTAATCTCTTATTTCAGCGAGAAGTTCTATATTATTCCGCTTTATTATGGCCTTGTATTTGATCCTGTTTCGTGAGCTCTCTAGAAAGCAACCCCCACTTTCGTAAGAAGCAGCACCACTTCTAAGCTTATATAGGTGAAGTATTTACCATGTGTTTCTGTTACTATCAACACATTACAAATTTGTATCATACTTCATTTATAATTCAATTCAACCTACAAAACGTAAGAGACGATACTAACTTCTCATATCAGAGCTACATCAGTATCAAACAATCACATTCAATAACTTGTTCATTTCCATTAAACCTTGTAACTAGTGTTGTTCTAGAAAAAAGGTCGGGTTACCATTATTGGTGATTTCAATTAAAAGGTTTCAACCCCATTTCTTGTGAGGTCATTATTACCATATGTCTTGACAAAGCCTTCGTCAAAGGATCGGCAAGATTATTACTTGACCTCATATAGACAATTGTTATGGTATCATCTTTAATCAATTGTCTCACATATTCATGTCTTAGACTAATATGTCTAGACTTACCATTATAGGTGTTACTATAGGCTCTTGCCAAAGTGGCCTGATTATTACAGTGGATAGAAATAGGAGGCATAGGACTAGGCCATAATTTGATATCTAACAACAAATTCCTAATACATTCAGCCTCTTTCCCAGCTACATCCAAAGCAATAAATTCATATTCCATTGTTGAGTGATATACATGTCTATTTTTTGCTTACCCAAGATACAGCACCTCCACCTAGTGTGAAGATCCATCCCGAAGTGGAACGCTCATCTCCCACACTTGTAATCCAACTAGCATCAATGTATCCTTCTAATAAAATTGGATAATTATAGTAAAACAATTCTAAAATTTTAGTTCTCTTAAGATAACCAAAAATTCTAATAATAGCTCTCCAATGTTCTATACTTGGATTAGTAGTATACCTACTCAATTTGCACAAAGAATAAGCAATATCAGGTTTAGTACAATGCATCGCATACATTAAAGACCCTATAGCACTTGCATATTCTAGTTGTACCACCGCTCTACCAGTATTATAATTTAATTTAATACTTGAATCAAATGGAGTACTTATTTCTTTAAAACCAAGATGTTGAGATTTATTTAATAATTTTTCAACATAACTACATTGGCTTAAAGAATAACCTCCACTATGTTTCTTAACTTTAATACCTAAGATAGTATCTACTTCACCCAAATCCTTTATTTTAAACATGGAAGTTAGATACTTCTTAGTCTTATTAATTCCAGTCATATTCATTCCAAAGATAAGTATATCATCAACATACAAGCACACTATGACACCATAGTCTTTAGTGAATTTAGAGTATATACACCTATCGACACTACTATTGATGAAACCATTTGACAATATGACCGAATTAAACTTTTCATGCCACTGCTTAGGAGCTTGCTTAAGTCTATAAAGAGACTTAATCAATTTATATACTTTTCTTTCATTTCCAAGAAGAACATAACCCTCTAGTTTTTCCATGTAAATCTCCTCATTTAAGTCTTCATTTAATAAAGTAGTCTTAACATCCATTTGATGAACACAAATATCATAAATGGAAGCTAGAGCAAAAAGAACTCGAATAGATTTGGATCATTTCGGTAAATCTACCAATACCCAAGTATTATTGGATATAATCGAGTCCATTTCATCATTCACATCTTCTTTCCAAAAAGAAGCATCTCTAGAAGACATAGCATCATGAAAGCTTCTAGGATCATCTTCTAAATTTAATACTAAAAGGTATTTATTTATCACGTTATTATCTCCATCTCATGCAAGAAGAAAAACATAAGTAATAAAATCAGGACATAAGTCTTTTATTTTCCCAACTCTAGTACTTCTCCTTGCTTCAATTATGTTTTTAGAATCATTTGTTTCCTTCTCTTGAGAATCACTTTGAGTTTCCATAGATCTTGAATTATTTTCAATAATTTCATAACTTGTAAAATATTTATTCTCAAAGAATTCAACGTCTCTCGATTCTACAATGACATTGGACTATAAATCAAGAAGCCTATAAGCTTTACTATTTTCAGCATACCCAACGAAAACACTTTTGATAGCTCTAGAACCGAGCTTTGTTCTCTTAGGATCTGGAGTGCAGTAGTATGCCAAACACCCTCACACTTTAAAATATGACAAATTTGATTTTCTACCTTTTCATATTTCATAAGGGATTATGTCATTTTACTTAGAAGGTATTCTATTATGAATATAGCATGCAGTACATAATGCTTCTCCCCAAAGATTAATTGATAACTTTGAATTTGAAAGCATACAATTAATCATTTCTCCAAGAGATTGATTTTTCCTTTCAGCTAAACCATTTTGTTGTGGAGTATATGGTGCCAAAACTTGATGAATAATACAATGTTCTTCACAGATTGAAGAGAATTCATTTAAGAAATATTCTCCACTTCTATCTGATTGTAGAACTTTAATTTTCTTTTCTAATTGATTCTGTACTTCAGCCTTATATTTCTGAAACATGGTAAATGCTTCATCCTTCGATCTCATGAGATAAACATATAAGAACCTACTGTAATCATCCACAAAGGTAATAAAATCCCTTTTACCTTCACGTGTTAGCATACTATTGAATCCACATATATCATTATGAACCAGATCCAATAAATTCGAATTTCTTTTAACACTCGGAAATGGTTTCTTAGTAAGTTTTTCTTAGCACATATTTCACATTTATCAAATTCGCCATTGAAATTTATCAAGTCTAATTTTCTCATATTCTTCAAATAACGAATATTTGTATGTGCGAATCTACTATACTATAAAATTAAAGACTCGACAATATAAGCAGAACTAGAAATATTATTATTGATACTCAGTTGATACATGCCATCATTGGCATAGCCCTTCCCAACAAACAGCCCATTTTTTGACAGGATAACCTTGTCGAATTCAAATAAAACCCGAAACCCCCTCTTATAAAGTAAATCAATAGAAACTAGATTCTTCCTAATTTCAGGTATAAATAACACATTAAGAATAGTTATCTTTTTTCCAGAAGTGAAGTCTATCTCCACCGTGCCTTTTCCAGCAATCTTTGCAAGAGCATTATCCGCCATCAGGACCTCTTAAACATTTGATTCAACAATCTCTTCAAATTGCTTGAACATATACTTGTCCTTGCACACATGGGCTATTGCTCCAGAATCTAACCACCAACTAGATTGGATAGTGGTAGAATTGATTTCAGAAACCATAACCATCGCATCATTGATTTTAGAAATTTTCATGTTCGAAAACATGTTTGAAATCATGGCTACATAATTTTCTTCAACCAGATTTGCATCTGCCTTCACTGTCGAAATGTTCTTGTTCTTTGAAATGTTCTTACGGTGAATGCAATCCTTGGCGTAGTGTCCTTGTTTGCCACAAACAAAACAGCAACCCTTTTTCTTCTTTTGTGTTCTCTTAAATTTAGCCCGCTTTTTACTTTGAAGTTCTGGCCAATTTTCCATTTTTTATCCACACCATTCACCTTGGAATTGTACAAAACAGAATTATCACGTAAACGTAACTCTTCCTCAATGCGAAGATGTTTCTATATTTGCTCCAAAGTAAAATCTTCCGACTTGTGAATCAGCATTTTTCCATAGTCTTTCCAACTTGGAGGCAAATTCACAATAATTGCTCCAACTTGAAAAGCTTCTGGAATATCAATCTTGAGGGCACAAATTTTATTCACAATCACTTGCAATTCATGGACTTGTTCCAGCAAGGGTTTAGTATCAATAAATTTGAAATCAAAATATTTTGCGATTAGATATTTGTTGGTACCTTGCTCCTCCGCTTTGTACTTGAATTCCAGTGCATTCCAAATTTCTCTAGCTGACTTCATTTCATTGAATAAGTCGTACAAACAATCGGAGAGTGTATTCAGAATGTGTCATTGACAAAGTAATTCATCCTCTGCACATTTCTTCTTCTCCTTGTTAACCCTTTCAATGGCTTCCGCACTTGGCTGTCCTCCATCGGAAGTAGGCTTAGGATCTTTTATAGGCACCAAGTTAGGATCCAGTATGTAGGAAATCTTCAGAGCAGTGAGTAAGAACATCATCTTGTCCCTCCAGCGAGCAAAGTTGTTCCTATCGAAACGGTCTAGTTTGACCATATCTTGATTCATAACTTTGATTGTCTTCGACTCCATTGTAGCAAAATAAATCCTTAAAATTGTTGGGAAAATATGGCTTCGAATTGGGTAGAACAATGAAGATAGATATTCAGAGTACTCAAGTCGCACTTTGAGGCGTGATATCACTTTCTATAAATCTTTGAGGCGTGATATCACTTTCTTTAAGGATTTATTTGCCCCCACAAAGTTGCTAATGATCACCAGCAAAAATCCTCCAAGATACAACAAAGTCTCAAATGAGAATACTAGATAGCAATTCTAATATTACTCTAGGGTCTCTCTAGGAAACAATCGAAAAATTGGCTGCAGTTTTTTTGAAATAAGATTCGGAAAAATGATCACTTTGTTTCGTCCGAAAACGACAAGTATATATATAAAATAGTCTTAAAACACATGTAACTCTTCGTAAAAAATTTCCAAAAAGAATGAACAAACAAGTCCTTTCGAAAATTGTTCGATTAACAAATGTGTCCCTTTGGAAGAAGTCGAAAACCGAACAATCGCAACCCTTCGGGAAAAGTTGCAAACTAATTAAGTAATTTTTCCAAAGGTTGTCTTGAAAAGACACAAACAAAATTCGGTATAATAATATATTTTTTTTTTCTTTTTTTTCCTTAGATAAATAAAATTTGGAATTTTCATTTTTATGTTTTATTTCCGAAAATTCTCATAAACAAAAGGCAACCTTTGAATTGATTAAAATTAATAACATAACCAAAAAAATAAAATAAAATAACAAAAGGGGTTAGTGCAGGCGTGCCGAGTGTGCCAAATAATCGCGCATCCGCATGCGGATATGGTGGGGTCTAGCCCCACCCAATCATTCCTTTAGCTACACAAAGGAAATCCCACACTTATTAATTGCCCAATTTTCTCCCACTTTTCCTATGTGAGACAAAGAAAAAGCACTTTATTTGTTTTTACAAACAAACCTCCAACATATGCAAAACTCATCTCAAACATATGATTTAAGTCAATTTGAGGAAAGTTAAATGACTTGGAAAATTTCTGCAAATTGCAGGAGAAGATTCTCTAGCTATTTGGCAATGATCACAACCAGAAATATCACTTGCTTTGAGCCAAATAATGCTATGTCTTATAGAATTGTCAAATAATCGTCCCTGATTGTTCAAAAGCTCTAGGTTGCCGAGGGATTAAAACCAACGCGCAGACGTGCAACGTCCCCTATGTATAACGCGTAAATATGGTATGGAGTATGTCCATGATCGAACACGTCATCGTTGACGCAATTCTCTATCCACCGAATAAAAGATTGCTATTGACATGTGACTCATGTTGCTGGTATGACTATATATAACTGTCTGCTTGTGCATATGCAAATGACGTTCACGCGGATCTAAGTCCCAATCAACAATGCATCGACTAATCGAAACATGACTCCTGTTCATGACTTTTAGAAAGGTCAATGTAGGTGCCCGCGAAGATCGAGGCTTCTGCGTGGTCGAATGTAATTGGAGTCCCGCTAAAGGCCACTCTAATTAAATTTAATTAAGACGAAATGAAGATTTAGTCTAATAAGACATGCCAACATAGACAGTAACCGGTGAAACGTGTACACATAAACACTGGTTTGACGATCATTTTAGCCTTCTAAGTTAAGCAGAATAATGTATGACCAAGAACAAAAAGTTAAGCATAATGAAATGAGCGAAGACGATAATAATAATAATTAAATTCCATAAAAGATAAATCACTGTGATGAAAATCCATATGTACGCGTGCACTATAGAAACATCTCGAATTTATACTAGCTTGTTCTTTTATGAAAAGGAAGTTCGATTAAAGAAATCGGACAGTTCAATCAAAGGGAAAATATTGACCAACTTTGCTGCATAATATCTTAAAGCAAGGCATAAAAAATAATGTTTAAATCTCACGTGATGCACAGGCACCCTACAGGTCCCATATTAAATCCATCAAGATGTTAATGACCAAACAAACGCGAAAGTGTTGCGAAAGAGCAAGTGATTGAACAATAATAAACTAGGAAACATAAAAGGTAAACTAGATACTTGATTTTAATGGTTCAATTGACGGGACCTACTCAACAAGTATACCAATACGAAATTTAATATGGATCAAACGACACAATGTACATTACATTCATATTCAAGTCACTCAAACATTTTCAACGTTCAAGTCACAATATTTAGTTCTCATAATTTATCACAAAATAATCAAGTAATACACAAAGTTGACTCATCACAGAAGGTTTCTTCTAGTTGGGTGCAAAGTTAAACAAAACTTACAACAAGAATTTTCAAAATCTGCAACTTCAAAGCTTTAGTTGCCCTTAACAGAACGGCAACCAAAAGCTTAGTCGCACTATCCTTGAGGACACCACCAGTGTTCGCACGATGTGGACCGCGCTTCCATACTTTTCGATGTAGGATGGGTTTCATCAGCAGGCTCAATGCCGAGACATATTGTCAGACACAAACAGTGATTAATTTATTCCTGGTTAATTTCCTTTATTCTTTGGCAAAACCCGGTCAATCCCTTCAATCAGATTTTTTTATTTTTTTATTTTTTTTGGGACGACGAAGTTGCCTTCGCATTCGCTGTCTAGTTTTGATTAGCTTTAGGCATGTGAAGCATGCGCCAAATGTTTGGTAGTTTGTGTGGTGTTCTCAACGTGATCACTGCGTGTGGTCGGAGAGGAGACCTTCCGAGTACGAGGCTGCCGGCCAGAATTAGCAGTTACTTTCACGCCCCAAAATCACTCACGCTTGTACTCGCCTTTATAAATCGAAGCATTGTGCTCAACAACTCAACTCACTTCACCGGAAAATTTGCATGATTCGTGAGCTCACCAATCTTCTCAACGTTCATTCACTCGTCATGGAGTACAAAAGAGAAGAAGTCCAGCTCCAACCTTGCCAAGCCGTGGACCAGACGCATCAAAGAAGATCCGCCAATTATAAGCCCAACATTTGGAAATATGATTTCCTCCGGTCGCTTAACAACAATTTCGACCATGTAAGATTATAATATTTACCTTTCATGCTAATGAGTTTGAGCTAATTTGGTCATTAATTATTGATATTTTTCTTATAATTCAAGTGATATGTTCCTTACCAGAGGGAACCGACATTGGCATACAGTTGTGAAAGTATTTGCACACGAGGCATGCAATGATGTTTTTAAAGTTGAGCATGGTGGTATTTTGCTCCAAATTTATTTGTAACATCACATCCAGGATACTAATACGTGCCATTACCTATTAAATATAGCTAGGAATGTTCAATTGTTCGGCCATGTTATCATACACATCAGCCATCACATCTACACTTGATTTATATCTACCATATATTGTAAACAACCTACTCTATAGCTATATATATAGATAAGCATGTACTCAGTCATTCGGAAAAATTAGCTTGCTCCGATGTTGAGTCCTCTAGTGATCCAAATGAAGCCAATCACTTTAGAAGGAAAAAAAAAAAAAAAAAAAGCTATCATGATATCAGAACCATTGGGAGTCCACATTCTTGTAGCAGTTACTTCTTAAAATATGACCAATCCTTAATAGAAGAAATTAACATTTCACAACAAGTCTTACCATAAATTCACAAAAGGAAAATATAATAAAAACCCAACATATTGCCATTGCTGTATAGATTGAATTGTTCGAGGCTTTGTTGAGGTAGATTTCGATATAATGGATTCATCTCAATCCGCGAAAAGAAGGAATTGAGCAATGGATGGAACGACTCATGGAGGATGTAAAGCCAATGTTTCCAAAAGCAGTCGATTCGCTTGCCAAGTTAGAGTTGATCGACAGGATGAGAAAAATGGGGCTGTCCAACCTTTTTGACAATGAGATGAAGGAAGCTCTTGAAACTGTTGCATCCACCAAAATGGCATTTTCGATATGGAAGATCATGTCTATGCTAGGGCACTTCGATTCAGACTCCTTCGCCAGCATGGTTATGTGGTTTCACAAGGTAAGTTCTAAATGTGGACATGTGGTGAATTCATTCTTATGAGATGTTACTATCAAAATCACGAGGGGAGCTCAATGATCAATGCCAGAGATACTAAAGAGATACTATAAAACATTTGGTTTCTGCCCTACTAGTCATTTAATATCCCTATGCTCGCTTTTAGACAATTAATGGAAACATTACATCAGAAATTAGTCTAAATCATAGGACGTCCATGCATTTAAGTGGAATCAATGTCACCCAGAAGCTCCAAATCTTATTGAGGAAGTCGATCGCTCCAATTTGTGTATCGACAAAACCTTACATGAATTTCCAATCTTTTGTTATTGTGATGACTAGCCTCATCTAAGACCTCTGACTCATCAAACTCTTTTTTGGGGTATCACTAAAAAATGGACACACATCGGCTTTGGCATCCAATGGAGAAGTCGCACAATCGACGTAATGGAACTTTCAGTACATCCTAATGCAGAAGACGTGCAGTCCACATGCCTATTTGGACTTAGTTCTACTGAGAAAACCTTCTCATTTCTAGAGAGGGGATAATGAAAAGAAAAGTAATTGTGGACTAGACGATTGGAAAAGTTCGGTCCACAGAGAGATACTATGAAATTAAATGCATACAATCTACCCAAATTCCATATGTCATCATTCACTGTTTAGAAATATTCTCTTCTGAGTCCTTAGTCCTCAAACTTTCTTATATTCAGTAATATATTGGGTATAGTTAGTAGTATTAGCAATTATTGTCAGTTCTGTCCAGTCATTATCTTCCACTTTCAATTCTGTAATCAGATGAATTGAGAAGCTTCAAAGAAGAAAGCAAAACATTCAACAGAAGCAATTGCGAAGATGTTGAAGCTATGATGCAGCTTCTTGAGGCTTCACATCTGGCTATGGAAGGTGAAAGCATTTTGGACGAAGGGAAAGCCTTCTCAACTGAGATTCTTCGTGAGAGAGTCTCCAGTTTGGACGGTCGGCTCCTCAAATGCGCCATTCATGCTTTGGAGCTTCCGATGCACTGGAGGATCCAGTGGTTCGACATCAAATGGCAAATCGACTTGTACGAGCAACAAGAGGACAAGCAAAGTAATCTGCTGGAGCTTGCCAAGCTCAATTTCAACACGGTCCAAGCCACGCACCAGAGAGATCTTATAGAGATATCCAGGTGATTTTTTATCATAAACAGAAGATATAGAAAATGCAGCGACTTATCTTCGATTCGTGTCAAGATTTAAACATGAAAAACTCACTCCTGATATATGGGCTAAATTAAGCCTAGGAATGTGCCAGTTTTGATGTTATGTATACCAGACGTGATGTGAGTTTAATATATTTTGGTTTTGATTAGTTGCTTTGGTAATTTCAGGTGGTGGAGGGATCTGGGACTTATCGAACGTGTGGACTTCACAAGGGATCGTCCGGTCGAGAGTTTCTTGTACGCCCTCGGACTCTCTCAGGAGCCGCGGTTCAGCTCACTCCGAAAATCTCTCACAAAAGTCGTCATCTTTATACTAGTGATTGATGACGTCTACGACCTTTATGGTTCGTTGGAGGAATTAGAATGCTTCACCAGCGCCGTTACCAGGTTGGCCCCCTTGCCTCCCGATCCCTTCCTCTCGTCTTTGTCCGTTCATTTTCGCTAACTAGAAAGTCCAATTCTTCTAGATGGGACTCGGAGTCGATTCAACAGCTTCCCGAGTGCATGAAGGTCTGTTTCCGAGCACTTCACGACGTTACATACGAGATCGCTCATGAAATTGGCATGGAGGAAGATTGGCATCGAGTCCTACCACATCTCACGAAAGCCGTAAGCAAAAAGCTTGTGGATAACTGCACATGCTTGCAATGGTCATCCTAATTAATTTTGTGCCCTTACATAATTAATCATTGATCGAATCATTTGCTTTCCTTACTTTATTTCAGTGGGCAGACTTTTGCAAAGCACTACTTACTGAAGCAAAGTGGGACCATTTGGGCTACACACCCTCTTTGGGAGAGTACTTGAGCAATGCTTGGACATCCTCTTCAGGACCCCTGCTCTTGTCCCATGCTTATTTCTTTGTAGGATATATGAAATTGGAGGATGCAGCAGAGTCGGTGGAGAGAAACAAGGATCTGATATACAATGCGTCCATGATAATCCGACTCTGCAACGACCTAAGAACGTCTAAGGTAACCATCAAAATCCTGCGAAAAAGCTACGTACGCATTGGATTTGACATGTACAGATTCTTGGCTGCGAAAAAATCTTATACTAATGACGTTTGTCAACAGTGAATTGAGGAGATTGAATCTCATTAACACATTAAATCGATTTATCTTTTGAGTAGGCTGAAATAGAAAGAGGAGATGCTCCATCATCGGTGGTGTGTTACATGCGAGAAGCAAAAGTATCAGAAGACGTCGCTCGGAAGCATATCAAGGGATTGATAGACCAAGCATGGAAAAGCATTAATGCTCATTGCTTCATCAATGCTGAGACACCATTTCTCCGACCCTACATCGATGTCACTGTGAATGCTGCTCGCGCTGCGCACATGATCTACCAGTCCGGAGATGGGTTTGGCGTCCAGGACGGCAAGATTGGGCAGCAAATGCTATCTGCTGTGATCGAGCCTCTTGCTCTTGATTAAGATATTACCGCAAAGTCTATTAGTATTATGTCTTATTATGTCCTGTTGAATGAACACTCAATCAACCGTCAGTCTGTTACAAATATCCCAATCAGAAAGTTTATTATCTAAGCGTCTTTGATAAAATGAAGACTTAAGTCTTGGTGGGCCGACAAGTTGGACTAAATATTGCGATTTCCTTTTACATAATATGTTGGGCCCCACACACCTCTCATTTCTTGATGTGAATAAAACGTGGCCAAATGTTCGGAAGTCAACCTCTGCAGATTCGTATCGGCACAAAGACGCAGCTCCTCTAACATCTTCATTCTCTTTATGAAAGTTCCTAGCTTTCTTATGGAAAGAGAACATGCTCATGGCAATTGTAAAGGAGTTGATGCTTCCGAAGCGCCGATTGTCACCCGTTTGTTCCTTGTGGATGATCTCTATCCGTTAGCTAAGTGCTCGCTATTTTCTCTGATTCATCGGGGCGAAGAGGGAACGGGAAAAAGTCAAAAATATTTCTCTCCAGTAATGTCACTGAGGAGGATAGAAGCAATTTGGACCCAATAGTGGATATAAGCATTGTAAATGATCTGGGCAAGCATTTAGGTTTCACCTCTGAATGGAGATGGCAGAGGGACCTCTAAATTTGCTAGTCAGCGAGAAAGTTGGGGAAAAACTTGCTGGTTGCTGGGCCCCTATATTGTCCATGGTTGGAAAAAATGTTCTCATCAGGTCCACTAACGAGGCGATCGTGCGCAGATTGAGAATCTTCCCTCCAGCATCTTCGATCGCCTATATAAAATATAAGATGATGAGCTAATACCACCAATTTTTTTTAATTATACTTATGGTGATAGTAATGTCGCAAACTTTTCTTTGTATCATGGGTGCTTCCAACCTATTTCAATGATGACACCAAATATCGAAAGTTCTTTTTTGTGACAAAAGTCCCTAAACATGTACCAGGGTAATAAGAACAACCCCCATCACTAGATGGCCGCTAAAAATCCGAAGTGGTGGCTTGCATGCACAATAGCCGGCCAATGGAGCGGATGTGGATTTGACGCTGCTTTCATCTATGCCAAAGGACATTGTTTCATGGATTATGTCACTTCAAGGACTCTAAAAAGAGCCAAAGAGACAATTTATTATAGAGGAGGTCATCTTTTGAAGAAAAACACCTAGTTTTACCGGTTGTAAAACCTTGAGGATCAAGTGGATTTTAATACATATAAATCACATATAAACCTACAAATTGACAAATTATGTCGCCTTGGAGTAGACTAAAATCACTTCAGCCCTATTTCCTTGCCATTTTCCATGCAAGACGCGGCGTCAGATTTTTTATAGCCATCGTTGATGGCAATATGACAGAAGGTATTTTTGGGTTACTAAGTACGGGTTATTAGTGACAACGAAGTTTTTTTTGTGGTATTGACGTCACCGTGGACATAATTTAGGAGTTGTTAGGGTAGACGAAGATTTTTTTTTTTTTTGACGGTGGATTTAAAAGAAAAACAACTTTGATTACTGTGAATTTTCAAGTCTTCACACTTGTTGGAAGGTGAAAGCATTCGATGGATGGTATAGTCAAGACAGCTTTCTCTCGTGGCAATTTAGAACTTGTGCCATGACCATTGCCCCCTAAGATTGTGACATCCCGATTTTCCAATTCTATTTTCAATAAATTGAGACGGGCATTTCGTTGGCACGCATATAGTTCCTTTCCTTGAATTGGCCACTCATGTGAAAACTAATCTATCAGGTGAAGCCGTTAAGAAATTCTAATGCATCAGACTCGAGAATTTGACCAGGTTGCGATCTTTCGACCGAGCTAATCTGCAAGGGTCATTACGGCACAATTAAAAATCGATTAGAGATCGGAAATAGGTCGACTCGACAGAGGCATGTGATCGGTGTGGGTGATTCCACCGGATCGCACAATTCTTGTCGATCGGACCGGACCGACTTTTCTATTGATTGGGTACCCTGTGTTCGTATTTGAAACCTTGAGATTACCCCGACAACCGAAAGTCGCCAATGTTTCAAAGATGTACATTGTGGCTTGAGATGATCAACCATAGGTCAAATGCATGAAAATTTCTAAAGGCTACCCGGTAGGTTGGGCCGCGCTAGTAGCGTGCCAAAGTGAAATTAACCGTGGAATTGAGATCGAATTTAGAAATTGGAAGTCTGGGTGTGTCACAAACCATTTTAGGAATATTGACTAATCTTCGGAAGATTTTTCATGCAAGCCGAGTTTTTCAGCAAAATAATCAGAGAATGGCTAATTTGGCTCGAGAAATTAGTAGGCCGCTTTTGGTCGCGCTTTTGGGACTTAAGTTGGTTCTATGGACAAGTGAAGATGTGAATTGAAGTGTGGTGACATTGGATTAATTTTATGGACTTCAATTTAATTCAATTGGGAGAGAATTGATTGGAATTGAGGGAATTGATGTACAAAGTTTCATGCCCCGGCGGAAAAATAAAATGGACCCATTGAAGATTGTTGTGGGAGATTTGAAATGAGTGGAGTGTGACATCATTCATGAGGTCATGGTGGGCCACTTTGTGGGATTAAAGAAAAAGAAAAAAAGAAAAGGAAATGGCCCATTCTCTCTCCTCTCTCCTCCCTCTCCCGTTGGTGCATCTTCTTCTTCTTCTTCATGCTTGAACCGGCGGAAAGGGGGGGGAGCTCGTGTGTGCAGCAGCCCGACGGAAGCCAGCCGAGCTCGACGCCGCACGCCCGTCGCCGGAGCTCGCCGCTGCCCCGCGCCGCCTGCACGCCACTCCGCCGGTCAGCTCGCCTACCCGTCGCCTCTCTCCTCCATGGTTGGTGTGCGAAGACCAGAAAATTTGCAAAGGAGAAGCCGGAGCCTCCTTCGCCGCTCATCGCTCGCCGTCGGTGCCGTCGTTGTCGCCGTCGTTCGCTCGCGCAGCCGCGCGTCCGCTCACCGTCGTCCGCCTCACCTCTCTGCCACCATCCTCACTTCCAAGCAGCTGTTCGGCCAGCTCGAGCCGCGGTTCAGCCCCCCCTCCGGCCACCGTTCGGGCCCTGCCTAGGTCCAGTTCGACCCCTCATCCTTCCCCGGCCCTTCTCCATCTCATCTAAGCCCCGGATTCGCCCATTCTCGGCCTCAACCAGCAGTGGACAGCAGCTGCAGAAAATGGGTTTCTCAGCCCCTTCTTGGCCCGTTTCGGCCGCCAACCGAGCTCGGATGCTCGGCCCGCCTTGAGGAAAGTCGATCCTCGCGTCGTCCTTGTTGTTTTGGTCCGCTCGACTCGCTAATCCGATGAGTTTAACTCACTAAACCTTGATTAGACGGTTAATGATGCCCTAAGTGTGCTTAGTCTAAGTTAAGTAAGTTTAGGTGGTTAGATTAGTTTATTTGGTAGAGGATTAGATTATGATGTTTAATTAAGTTAAAGTGTGTTTAGTTTAAAGTTAAGTATGTTTATTTTAATATAAAGCTTTGATGTGACATAATAGGGTTTTATTTTTGAATTATTTAATGATTTCGAATTTTGGAATTTATAATATTATATTATATTCCGAAATTATTAAAATATTATTATTTATAAAAAAACGGAAAAATTATTTTTGATCACAGTTGCTCAGAATTTCGTGCCGATCACCGCTTTGTGTAATCGGATTTTAAAATTGATGATTGGATATTATAAATTGAGCGTGGATCGTGAAAAATATGGATATTATTATTATATTAATTTTCGGAATAAATTTAATTATTTAATAAATTCTGAAAAGTATTTTAAAACCTTACTTTCTCATAATTTCGTGCCGATCGTTGCTGTGCATTTAGAATTTGAATGTGATGATTGGTTGTGGCAAATTGAGTGTGATTGCGATAAATAGTGACTCTTTATAAAATCCTAAGTGTGGAAATGAATGGGCGATTGGCCGTGATATGCCACCTATTAGAGGTCGCGCCCAGTGGGGCCGTGATATGCCACCTGATAAAGGTCGCGCCCAGTGGGGCCGTGATATGCCACCTATTAGAGGTCGCGCCTAGTGGGGCCGTGATATGCCACCTAATAAAGGTCGCGCCCAGTGGGGCCGTGATATGCCACCTATTAGAGGTCGCGCCCAATGGGGCCGTGATATGCCACCTGATAAAGGTCGCGCCCAACCGGGCCGTAATCTACCACCTTTTTAAAGGTCTTGCCGAGTGGGGCCGTGATGCCACTGATTCTAATTTCGCCGAGTGGGGCCGTAATTGAGAGCAATGATTGATTAGCTAGAATGACATGTAATCGGCTGAGTCGATTGATCGCTGAGACGATCCAAGTGGTTGAATTGTTCTGTTAATGTGATTGTGCCATGATTGTTTAGTTATCATAATTGCACGTGGTTGAATTATATAAATTGTGCTAACCTGCAGATGAAGGCTGAGGCGAGGTAAGTCTTCTGTGTGATGTGGCTAGGCCACCCGAGGCGTATTTTCTTTCTAATAGGGGTTTAGGGGGTGGAACTTGCTGAGAAATTGTCTCATCCCGGTTTGGGGATTACAATTTCAGGTCCCTGGTGGTCGGAGCGGCTAGATAGCTTTGATTGGCCTTGAGGAGTTGCAGATGTGAAGTCGTAAGGATTGGAGAGCGTGTCCGACTTGTAGGTCGTAGGACAATTCTTTTTCAAGAGCCGGTCTTTTGTAGCTTTTGGCTGTAGGCTCCTGTTTGTAATTCTGTTGAATTATGAAAGTGTTATGTGGTGGTTTTGCTTCCTGCTTTTCTATCCCGTATTTTATTGTCAGGGGTTTTATAATACGTTCCGCTTGTGCAATAATAAATGAATGGGCTCGGCGACACTACCTGGGAATGTCGCATTTACATGACCATGGTGGGATGTTGGCGCGCTCGATGTTTGGGGCGTGACATCCCCGTTTAAGTGGTATCAGAGCATGGTCTGTGTATGGAGTGATAAGGTGCGATGAGTCATGGGATAGTTAGTAGGAAATGATTTTAATATGCTGATGCATGTGGTTGATAGTTGATTGGTAGTGTGTTTGTAGGGTCACTCAAATTTCAACCTGATGTTGGAATCGGAAAATAGGTGTCTATAAAGAGCCTGTAGGATGAGTGACCAGGAGTGGAAAACTCCTTGGAGGAAGTCGATAGGACCTGTATCTCGGGGTAGGATGCTGACAAGAGTTGGTACCCGAGGTAGAGCGCAGGCTTAGACCAGCGCGAGTATGAGAGTACCGTCGCAAGTCGGTACTGAGAGTGTAGCAGCATCAAATGATCCTCGTTTCAACGGGATTGTTCAAGCGCCAGTGTTCCTTGGAAGCTCGTTGGGTCAGTAAGCTCAGGACCGAGCCGCTGTTGCCGTTGTTTCTACCATTGTCAGTGGTGTGACCGTTGTTGTTGCCACGCCTGTTGAGGCCCAATCTGAAGTTGTGATCGAGGATCAAGCCGCTGTATTTGAGTCAAGGTTCAGTTTAGACAGAGATGGAAATCGATTCGGGAGAAAGGCCGATGTCAGAAGAAAGGTGCCCTGTTTCACCTAACCGGAAGAGTAGAGTTGGAAAGTCAGTGTTCAACTCGATCGATGTGTGTCGTGTCTGTAAGAAAAGAAAGGGATCTGTTCCGTACTGTAAGAAAGAAAGGATTTGTTACAAGGGCTGCCAGTACAGTCATCTGATCAAAGATTTTCCGTATAGATAGATAGAATCGTAGCTATTTCTATCATCGTCGTTGATAAGACAGAACAGAAGAAGCATGCTTCGTGACATTTAATGGGGTACTTGGAACAGACCCCAGTGCAAAGAAGGGTGCATGATATTCCTTGATAAGAGGTAGATGACTCCCTGATTATGTGCCGAGTCAGTGGAAATGAGGCATGAGTTAGCCTGGTGTCAGAGTAAAAAGGGGAGCATGCTTTGAATGTGGCTAGCAAGGCCATCGAGTTAGGAACTGTCCGCGTAAGTCCATGAGAGCGTGAGCACTATTACTGCACATAGGATGCCACTAGGATGGCAAGAGGAGCATGAAGGGATCGACCATGCATCAATCAGAATGAGAATGTTTTCGAGATGTTTTTATCAGCGTAGTGCAGCAGAATTTTCAGTGAAGGTTGTAGGATCTTCGTTGTTGTAATAAAGTAATAGGAAGATGAGTCTTTGACTATAGTTGTACTTGAAGGGGTTTGCTTAAGTATAACTTGGAAGTCAATTATAAAAAGGTTTGGCTCAAGGAGCTTTCTGTTGTTTTGAATCGCGGTAGTGATATAATTCAGTTTGTTCAGCTAGCGTGCGAAAGTTTCGAATCACTGAAGGTTGAAGAGGAACTTCAATCCTTGTTATTCGTCGCTGAAGATGACCTAGTTCAGATTGTTGGTTATCGAATTTACAAGGCAGCTGTAATGGACGCGTCAGTTGAGGAGCCGAATATGGAAAGCATAATCGTGGTACATGAGTTTTCTAAGGTAATCTCTGGAGAATTGCCAGGTTTGTTGTCAGGAAGAGAAATGGAGTTCGTGATTGAATTAGCACCCGGAACAGAGCCAGTCCCTAAGGCTCCTTACCGTATGGTGTTACCCGAGTTAAAAGAACTGAAGGTGCAGATGCAGGAATTGTTGAATAGGGGATTCACACGTTCCAGTGTATCACCTTGGGGAGCACCCGTTCTATTCGTAAAGAAGAAAGTTGGTTCATTGTGTTTGTACATCGATATTCTTCAAGATCGACTGGAGGTCAAGGTATCATCAGTTGAGGATCAAGAAGAAAGACATACCGAAGTTAACGTCTCGCTATTGATACGGCAGTTATGAGTTCACTGTAATGATGTGTGGTTTGATGGACACCATAGCTATTTGTTGGGTCTTATGAGCAGAATGTTTAAGGGTACTTAAATCAGCTGTGATCATTTTCATTGAAGTTATCCTGGTGTGTCCAAAGAGTGCAGAGGAGCACGAGAGATATTTGGAGAGGGTACTTCAGACCTTGAGTGCTCTTGGATTTTACAATAAGTTTAGCAAATGCGAGTTTTGGATGACTCGTGTTGTGTTCCTAGGTCATGTGATTTCAGGAGAAGGAATCTCCGTAAACCTCGTTCGAGATTAAAGCAGTGATCAGTTGGCCGAGATTGACTGCAGTGACAGAGATTAGAAGTTTTTGGGGATTAGCAGGATATTACAGAAGTTTTATGGAAGGATTTTCAGCGTCAGCGTTGCAGTTGATTCGACTACTGAGGAAGTAAGAAAAGTTTGTGTGGACAGATGAGTGCGAGCGTAGTTTTCAAGAGCTTAAGGAGAAGCTGACTACTGCACCTGTGCTGACCATTCCATCTGGTCCTGAAGGTTATGTGATCTGCAACGATGCGTCGTTTAAAAGATTTGGTTGCTTGTTGATACAACATGATAGGGTTGTTGCATATGCGTCCCGTTAGTTGAGACCTCGGGAGTTGAATATGAGACAGCGTCGCTGGATGGAACTCCTTAAGGATTATGACTATGATGTTTCGTATCACTCTAGAAAGGTGAGTAAAGTCGCAGATGCACTGAGTCGAGAGTCCTTAGTTGCACAGTTGGTACTTAAGGATTGGATCTTATTTGAGAAAATTCGAAATTCAGTTTTCAAATCTAAGGTAGGCCACCTTTTGCATGTTATAACTACCCTCAGAATTGAGCCGAGAGTATAGATCAGAATAGAAACGCTTCTATGGACAAATTCAGAAATTCAGAAGGCTCTATAAGAGAATGCAGATGAGAGAGAGGTTGAGTTTCAGATCTCTGAAGACAAAATGCTAAGGTTCTGAGGACAATTGTGTGTAATTGACGATACAGAGATTAAAGAAGAGATCTTATTGGAAGCTCGTCATAGCAATTTTAGCGTTATCCAGACAGTACAAAGATGAGTCAGAATCTACATCATCGGGATTGGTAGATCGGTATGAAGATAGATATCGTCGAACAAGTTGAAATGTTGGATGTATCAATAAGTGAGAATTTGGTAATGTAAGCCAGGAAAGCTTTTTCACGCACTTGAGAGAGTCTTGTGTGGGAATGGAAGTATAGCATGATGGAAGGTTATGACAAGCTTATTAAGGAGCCGAGAAGAGTATTGAGTCCTTATGGGGTTGAAATCGACAGATGATCAGAGTTAACTCACCTTAGTGCAGCACGAAGATATCTCGATATAAATCATCTGCATGGAGTGCCGGGATGAATTGTATTTCAAATCTAGATCAGATGTTCCAAGTTGGCAAAGCTTTCAGATGGTTCTTTCTTAAGTAGTGTATAGCAGAGAGTGCAGAATTTCAATTGCTGAGATGAAGTCAGGGAAAGAAAGATCACAGGCCAGGGTCAGTACAGTAGTCAGTGATTGCAGTTACCGAAATCAGTGTCAGAGTTATATCAGATCTTGACCAGATGTTCCCAGTTTCAGCAGATCAGTCAGATAGTTTCCTTTTAGTCAGTGTAGAGCAGAGTGTTCAGAATTTCAGTTGTTGAGATGAGATCAGAGATCAGAAAATCGTAGGTCCAGAGTTGGTTCAGAAACCAGTGATTCAGTTGCAATTATCAGAGACAGTTTAGAAACTGCTCAGAATCGCCAGTTTAGCTTCGCCGATTTTGTGTTGAAGACCTTTGGAATTTTAAGTGGGCAAGTGTTTAGTATTTTGAATTCGAAGAGGTTTGGGCAAGATAGCAGTGATCTGGTAGCATTAGTACAAAAGGAGCAACCTGAGAAAGAGAAGATTATATGAGACGATTGTACCCCCACCTTTTTGTTTAAGAATTGGTAAATGTTTAAATTTCGAGGACGAAATTTTTATAAGAGGGGAAGAGTTGTGACATTCCGATTTTCCAATTCTATTTTCAATAAATTGAGACGGGCATTTCGTTGGCACGCATATAGTTCCTTTCCTTGAGTCGGCCACTCATGTGAAAACTAATCTATTAAGTGAAGCCGTTAAGAAATTCTAATGCATCAGACTCGAGAATTTGACCAGAAAGCGATCTTTCGACCGAGCTAATCTGCAAGGGTCATTACGGCACAATTAAAAATCGATTAGAGATCGGAAATAGGTCGACTCGACAGAGGCATGTGATCGAGTGTGGGTGATTCCACCAGATCGCACAATTCTTGTCGATCGGCACTGGACCGACTTTTCTATCGATTGGGTACCCTGTGTTCGTATTTAAAACCTTGAGATTACCCCGACAACCGAAAGTCGCCAATGTCGATCGGCACTACCTGGGAATGTCGCATTTACATGACCATGATGGGATGTTGGCGCGCTCGAGGTTCGGGGCGTGACAAAGATACTCTCAAAAAAGTCAATATCCGTCCATAATATCTACTAAATAAGTATAGATATGTAAACAAGTGATTCGAGATACATGTTTACATGTTGATTGCCACAACTGCCACCCTTCCCACATAGGAAGAGAGAGATGGGGAGATCGATTCCTCACATTTTTAAGGCAGCTGAAGATGGAAATGTTTAGTTTTAAGTGTGGGATTTGACTTCCCCAATCTACAAAGAAACAGAGTAAAAGTCTGAAAGTGAGTTGAGAGTTCGATTATGATAGATTAAAAAAAATTAAAAAGTAAATATGGGTAAACAAGTAATTCGAGATACATATTATTTATATGCTAATTCAACAATCAAAATATTCGATTTTTAAAACACGGACCGCAAAGGACAAGAAAAAAGGTCCTTGCCTTGAGGAATGTAATATTTGCCATTTTGTCTAACTTAAAAATGTAGTTGAGAATTCTAGTAGTTATTTGTAAGTGATGAGACAAATAGTATCATGCAATGATTGGGATCTCCTAGATTTATAACTATCTTAACTCTTCATGGGCTCCGATGTTGTCATCAGAAAAATGATCATCATTGCATTTGCTCAATAAGGAAATATTCACTTTGTAGAACATTTGACGACCTTCCTGAAGGTGAACCATCCTTGGGAAAATTAATGGATTACTAAGCTCAAAGACTTAACATATACACTTCCAAATCCTACCAATCACAACTTGGTACTCAATATTAGTTCGATTAAAAATGTAAATAAATTTATTTAATACTCACCATTAATCAGTTATTGATTGGTTAATTAGACACCTAAGTAAAGTGTATGAGAGGAATTTACTTCTGCGTACTCGAGATTTAATGAATTCAAGTAAATGTATCATATAGGTACGAGTTAAGGGTTTTTTGTACCAAAGAATAAAGTTAAGAGTGAATATGTTACGGTAGACATAATTTAAGGCTTTTTGTGGCTTTTGCCCACTAATTTGAAAGTGCTTATTAAGAGTTATGTACGTTGTTGGGAAAATATGGCTTCGAATTGGGCAGAACAATGAAGGCGGATATTCAGAGTACTCAAGTCGGATTTTGAGGCGTGATATCACTTTCTTTAAGGATTTATTTGCCCCACAAAGTTGCTAATGGTCACGGGCAAAAGTCCTCCAGGATACAATAAAATCTCAAATGAGAATACTAGATAGCAATTCTAGTATTACTTCAGGATCTCTCTAGGAAACAATCGAAAAATTGACTGCAGTTTTTCTAAAAGAAGGTTCGGAAAAATGATCACTCTATTTCTTCGGAAAATGACAAGTATATATATAAAACAGTCTTAAAACACATGCAACTCTTCGTAAAAAATTTCCAAAAAAAAAAATGAACAAACACGTCCTTTCGAAAATTGTTCGGATTAACAAATACGTCCCTTCGGAAGAAGTCAAAAATCGAACAATCACAACCCTTCGGGAAAAGTTGCAAATTGATTATGTAATTTTTGCAAAGGTTGTCTTGAAAAGACAAACAAAATTCGGAATAATAATATATATTTTTTCTTTTTTTCTTAAATAAATAAAATTTCAAAATTTCATTTTTATATTTTATTTCCGAAAATTCTCATAAACAAAAAGCAACTTTGAATTGATTAAAATTAATAACATAACCAAAAAATGAAATAAAATAACAAAAGGGGTTAGTGCAGGCGTGCGCTAAATAATCGCGCAATTATTCACGCACCCGCATTCAGGTATGGTGGGGTCTAGCCCCACCTAATCATTCCTTTAGCTACACAAAGGAAATCCCACACTTATTAATTGACCCAATTTCTCCCACTTTTCCTATGTGAGACAAGGAAAAATCACTCGGTTTGTTTTTACAAACAAACCTCCAACATCCCCCACTTTGTTTGTAAAATAAAGATTTCAGAATTAATTTTTTTTTAAACCATAAAGCCAAAATTTTAGTAAGATTAATATACATACATAAATGTCTCCTCCGAGTTAAACATTTACTTAGTGCAAATATGTCAAAGCTCTATCAAAGTGATAAGTAGCTCGGCTTTAAACTTGTCAGCACGCCCCGATCCTCAAGCGCGTGCCCATCCTTCCTCCTTGGTCAGTTAAAGCAACGTCCCCGGACGCATCGCCGACCCTTTCAATTTTTTTATACACATGCGGAAACATATAAACAATCCCCAGACAATAAAACAGTGTGATAGAAAAGCAGGACTACAAACGCTGCTTGAAATATAAACCACACCTTTTATACACATCAGATCACTTTAGATACAATACTACCCGATATTTACAAAGTCTAACAAAAGGCTTAATTCTCAAAATTAGTAGTTCTATACTCAACTACTCCGACTTGATTCCTGAGCTCTTTGGGTCCACGGGATCCGGACGATATGGCGGATCCTCTCACATACCATCAGGGAGACCAGCTACATCCCCATATAGAGCACAGGCAGCATCAATCACTTCCGCCGGTATACCAAAGTTTGAGAGATGGCCTATTCTAAGACCATAAGGGGTGGTATGAAACTAGGCCTTGTATCTATTGGGCATCTCCTAGTATGGAACTTCCAAAACCCAAATAGTAGTCAAGACCATCTCATACGTCCTGTCACTCCTAGGGTCGGGAAAACTGTGACTTGCTCTATTATTCTCATGGGACGGCTGAGATGTCTAGGAGGAGTCGCCATCTGAGAACCTGAAAATGTGGTCCCACAATGGGGTGAGACTATGTCTCGGCAAGTTCTACCCCACTAAGACTTGATTAGGAAACCAAAACACCACATGGTTGTCTAAGCACAGCACGAGTCAGAAGACTTACCTTGGCATCAGTCCCAACCTGCAATTCAAGGTTATATACAGATGCTTCATATATGTTGCCTCAAACAATCAATCAATTTACGACAATCGGATCAAATTATTGATCAATCGAGCTAGTCGATTACATGCCAGTCGGACCATTTCTAGGTCATTCATTCCACACCATATAACCTCCAATAGTACACTCCGTCACAGAGCCATAGTAATGCTCTCGGGCGTCGATTCGCCAAGGTGATGTATACACTAGAAATTTGTTTGCGTTCTTTAGGGCGCCGTTTTCGCCAGTGATGTCCTTAATCACCGAACCGTGCATGCCTATAACGATATATTTAATAGACAATTACGTACGTTCTTTAAGGCACCATTTTCGCCACTGATATCCCAAATCACTGAACCACGTATGTCTATAATGATGTATGTACTAGACTATTACGTGCATTTTTTAAGGCACCGTTTTTGCCAGTGATATCTTTAACAACCGAACCACGTAGGTCCATAACATTGTATCTGATCGATTGTAGCCAAGAGTATTTCCAATTTACTCTCACAATTCTCTCCGCTTTACAACTCATCAAAGCATTATATATGCTGAATAACCAAACTCGGCCATCTACCAATCAATCATTTAATTTCACTCAATTTCAATCAATTTAGGATAAATTGATAAAATATCACAATTAATTCAATTCCATGCAACGTAGAGCTCAAATAAATAAACGGACTGCATCACAACAATCAGCGCGAAATTTCGGTCGTCAGCTATCCCAACCTAATTTTTGAAAATAAATAAATAATTAATTAATTTCGAAAATTAACAAATAAATACTGAAAAATCCAATTTAGGCCCGTAATGCCTAATTGAAGCCCCATAAGGGTTGGGAAAAATCCCGAGATGCATTCAATAAATAGTAGACTATATCTACCCGCTAATTGCACAATCAAAATGTCTAATGTGCATCACAATTAATTAATAATGACTAATCTACTCTAATCTAACCACCTAATCCTACTTAATTAATACTAATAAACCCTTAAGCATAATTAATCTACTAAGTAAGGATTAGTGAGATTACTCACCCGAATTAAAATCATCTTGGGTCAAAACGACAAGCACACAATAAAGCTTGATCCTCTCCAAAGCGGTTTCGGCAACCGAGGTTGAGACGGGCCCAAAAATGAATCACAGAACTTGCAAACCATTGCTGCAAAAATGAAAAAATAGGCTGCTGTGAGGCTGATTTGAACTCGACTTGGGCTACGCTCGGCGGTCGCAAGTGATGCGGGCCGTGGCTCGATCCGATTTTAGAGCTCACGGATGGAAACACGGGCTGGTCTAATGGGCTGACCAGGAAGAACACAAACGAGAGAGGGATGAGTTGAATATGTCATCGGGCTTGGGTGGTGCTAGGCTGCTCGATGAGGCAATTCCGTGGCCACTAAAGTCAACACATAAGCAGGGGACGTCACTGGATTGACTCGTGAAGATTAAAGGGCTGAAAGCATGAAGATTCGGTGGGGTTTCTATGGGACAGACGTGCGGAAGACGTAAATAAACAAGAGAGAAAAATGGGGCAGCAGATTCGGTGGGCAGAAAATGTGAAAGGGGTGGACAGCAACAAAACAGAAAGAAGCAGTGTTCGTCGTCTTCGTGGGGGCGTCGACCACGCTGGTGGACTAAAGAAGACCAAAGAAAGCCAAAAAAAAAAAAATTGATAAAAAGGTGACCAGCAGAAAGTAAAAAGGGATAAGAACAAGACCAATCAAAAAGGGAAAATGAAAGCAACGTGGAGGATTAGAAAGGGCAGCTGGCCGCACAAATGGGTAGAGAAGAGAGAGAGAAAGCCGACCTAGAGAGAAATGAAAATGAGGAAAACGTGGGTGAACAGGGGGGTCTTCGTGCGAGGAAAGAGAGAGGGCATGCACGGAAGGAGGGGTATTCGCGTGTGTGGGAGGAAAGAAGAACGTGGAGAGAGAGAAAAAGCTTGCGTGAGGTGGGGTGCGGGTCCAAAAGAATGGGAGAGGAAAACAAAACAAAACTAACTTATAGTTTTGTTCAACTTCCACACAACAATCTCAATTGATCAAGATAAGCCAAATTCTATATCCACTCGTCCAATTTGAAGTTCCGCTGAAAGCCAAAATAAAACGGTCTTTCAATCTCACAAATTGCCTTCGAAACCGACTTTTATTTCATTTTTCTCGACATCCGCTTTTCTGAAAAAATAAAATCGGTTAAGGTCAATTTGAAATCAAAAAAGGCCCAAACAACTTCCATTCACCGATTCACTTATACCAGATGCCCAAAGTCTCTTCAAATTGGCGAATTCATATTTCTGTTCATTTTCCGAATCGTCCGCAACGATTTTCCATAAAAATCCCGAACTCGCCGGAATTTCCTCAAAAGGTGAGTTGACATTCTTAAAATGACTCATGACATGACAGGACTTCCAATTTCTGAAATCAAATTCAAATTCGTGATTATTTTCAATCAAATGCGCTTCTAGTGTGACCTTACCTATAGGGTAGCTTTTAGGAGTTTTTGGTGCAATTGACTTGTGGTCGATTTTCTTCGACCCATAATGAACCCATCCGACACATTGGTGACTCTCGGTGGTCGTCAAAATCTCGAGGTTTCAAATATGGACACAGGGTACCCAAAACAATAGAAAATCGATTTGGTGTTGATCGACGAGAATTTTGCAATCGTGTGGAATCGTCCACACTTTGATCACCATCTTAGTCAAATCGACCTATCTCCAGTCTCTAATCAACTTTTTAATTGTGCCGCAATGACCCTTGCAGACTAGCACGGTCGAGTAGTCGATTCCTGGTCGAATTCTCAAGTATGTTGCATTTCAAAATCCTTTAATGGCTTCACCAGATAGGTCAGTTATCTCATGAGTGGCCATCTCAGAGAAAAACATTATCACGTTGATGAAAGGCCCGACTTATTCAATTGAAATCAGAACCTGGAAATCAGGATATCACAACTCTTCCCCTCTTATAAAAATTTCATCCTCGAAATTTAAACATTTACCAATCATTGAACAAAAATGTGGGGGTGCTGTCATCTCATCGAGTCTCATTTTTCCATGTTGTCTCTTCGGTCTTGTGGTGTTGTCAAATCACTTTGACTAAGGAGACCATCTTGGTACACAAAATCTGCTCTTTTTTAACCAACAACTGAACCGGCTTCCAACGCATGATACTCTGTCGTCCACGCCTAATTCTTTAAGATTTAGCACGCGAATCGAGTCATGCACTTATGCTTATGTTGGCGACGATGCCAGACGATACGTTAGGATCTTGATTCTTTCTCTAGAATCCCTAAGGAACCTACGTACCTCGGTCTCATCTTTCCCTCATTGCTGAAGTGCAAGGTATTCTTCATTGGTGGCACCTTCAAAAAGACACAACCACCAATTTGGAACTCTAAGGGTCTTCATTGCTTAACGATTCAACTTTTCTAGCGATTCCACTCGGTCTCTACTTTGACACTGATCTCAACAATTGCAATCACTAACTACTGCACTAACCCTGGCCTGTGATCTTTCTTTCCCCGACTTCATCTCAGCAATTGAAGTTGTACACTCTCTGCTATGCATTGCTTAAGAAAGAACCATCTGAAAGCTCTGCCAACTTGGAACCTTTGATCTAAATTTGAAATATAATTCATCCCCGGCACTCCATGCCGATGAATTTCTAATGTACGCACACTTCTGTATACCCATTCAAATCGAGATCTTTTCGTACTGTACTAACGTGAGTCAGCTCTATCTATCTATCGACCACAACCCCATAGGGAATCGGTACTCCCCTGACTCCTTGGTACGCCTGTCATAACGTTCCATCATGATATACTTCTATTCTTGCTCAGGGCTCTCAAGCGACTGTAAAAGTCCTACTGGTTTACATTACTGAATCTCCACTTACTAACTGTCGCGACCTCTTTTTTCGGCGCTCGATCAGGGCGGGCGCCTTGCGGAGGCTAATGGTTCGGCTATGTCTATTTTAGCTCGGACTCTCCCAAGTCCACCAATTCGCGACTTAATAGTTCGAATTTTTTAACTTGTAAGTCAATTTTAAAAGAGAGTCACCACTAATCGGTTTGGGGTGGGTCACTTAGAAACCCAAGCGAAGTATCGGGAGAAATACTTGCTCCTGCGCAACCAGAGAAATTAGGATCGGGGACTTGATTACACTAGTTAATCGCTAATGCCCTTTCGGTACCTGATATTGTTTAAACTCTAAGACTTTTTGGATTTTTAGGGGTTTTCCATGCATTTTGTGGAGGAAAAACATTTTTGGGTATTTTCTCATTTCTTGGACATAAAAAGCATTTTTTGGATTTTTGATCTTTTTTTTTTTGAAAATATAAATCATTTTTGGCCTTTTTTGACATTTTTGGCTTTTTTGGGAAAATATAGATTTTTTTATTTTCTGATTTTTGGAAAATAAATTATTTTTTATTTTTATTTATTTATTTATTAAAATATTATTTTATATTAAAATAATATAAAAACGAACCGGGTCAGATCCAGGGTTGGGTTTGACCCGGGTCGTCCGCCCAAAACACGGATGGGCCTGCGTTGCAGGCTCGGCCCATATTTTTTGTTTTTGTTTTTCTTAAAAAAAACCTCGGCCCACACACTAGAATTGGGCTGTTTGAATTAAAAATAGGATACCGGCTACCCGAGCTCCAAACCCGGCCCGACGACCCGACCTACTTGATGAAAACCCTAGGGCGCCGAGTCACGCGATCCGACCCGGCGACCCGATTTTTGCAGCCGCAACTGCCTTCGCGGTCCAACAGCCGTGACGGGCGACAAGAGGAAGGCATCCGGCAGCGGCGAGTGGCTTCGGCGGGGCTACGGCGGAGATGGCAAGAGTGGAAGCGTTTGGGCAATGTCTGGGCTACTGTGTCGCGGCTACGGCGGAGACGGCGGTATGGTGAAGAAAGGGGCGACCGGTGATCAGAGCTTACGCAAGCTCGATAACCCCGTGCTCTAGCATGGTCGACCCAGAAACGAGGTGATAGACGAGGGGGGTCAGAGATGCTCACTGGCTTCGGGGACTTCAACTGGGGCTCGTCGGTAAGGGGCAGCACGGCGGGGACCCAGATATGGCGGCAACGATGGCGACGGACCCCTGCTCCTCGAAGCCCACTTAGATCTGGACGACATTGGGGAAAGGAGCAGTGGCGAAGCGTGAGGACAGAGGCACATTGAGATTTGGTGAAGCGTGAGGACAGCGGCACAGCTAGATCTGGCACAGCGACGGTGTTAGGGCACGGGACCTCCTTCGATCTCCTCTTCTCTCCGGCCTACTCACTCAAATCTTGACGGCGTCGGGGCACGGCATCGGGGACTTGGTCAAGGCGACGGTGTCTGGGGGACAGCAGCTAGCCTTTGTGCCCAGATCCGACCCTCTCTCCTCCGATTCTTCTCTCGCTCGGCCTCTTCACCCGCTAGGATCTCTCCCGCTCCGGCTCGCTTGCCGCTGGCCTCCCCCGAAGTCTCTGGGAGGGAGGTCATTCGAGCTTCGCGACCCGATCTCTCGGGTGCTCGCTCTTTGATTCTCCCCTGAAGTCTCTCAAGGGAAGATCTCTGAGTTCGCAGTGTCCTTCGATGGAGCTTGTGGCCTGCTATTTATAGGCGAGGGGGCGGCGATCGACGAATCTTCGACCGCCGGTCTTCGTACATCGAACGGCCTCCTCCCGGCCAAACCAGTGTCTCATCTGCCGAGGTGGCTCTAGCTAGGCCGCCTTGCATTGAAGACGCGTCCACTCCATCGTACGCTGCCGTCTCCCTCTCCATTCCGACGTCGCACGCGTCTTCGTCTCCGGTGCGTGCTGCTTATTCGGTTGGGGAAGAAGACATATGAGGAAGACGACAAAAGGGCAAAAAGGGGGGCCGGGCTGAATCGCGTGGGCCGGGCTGTGGGGGGCCTGCGCGAGAATAGAAGAAGAAGAAGAGGGGGTCAGGCGCGAAGGCCCGGCCAGATGGGCTTCTTCCTTTTTTTTTTTTTTGCTTGTTTTTATTTGTTTTTTGTTGTTTTCTCTTGTTATTATCTATTTATCCGAAAAAAGAGGAAAATACATAAATAAAGGAACTAAAGCCTAATTAAAAAACCTAATCAAAATTTAGGTGTTAATAGCTGTCCCTCTTTGAAGGTGAGCTCGCAAAGGTTGCATTCAAAGACAAACTGATACCTAAATTTTGTCCGTTCATATGCAGTTGATTATATCTCTTTAGGACCTAGTGTCATATGCAGAAAATGAGCGATATAACATTACACATACTAAGACAGATAAGTAGATACCTATAGTTTCTTACCGAGAGTGAGTAAGACAAGGTGTGAACCTCGAGTTTTGGCAAGTATCAAGGCGTCATCTTACCTGCTGCATGAGGAGATTGCTTCTCCAGGACCCGAACCATTCTTTGGTCGCTTATTGGAGCAATAAGTGGTTTGTCTAGGACCCGAACCTTTCTTCGGCTGCCTTGATGGGGAATTGCCTTCCCAGGACACGAACCTTTCTTCGGTCGCCTGTTAGAGCAATAAGTGGTTTATCTAGGACCCGAACCTTTCTTCGGTCGCTTGTTAGAGCAATAAGTGGTTTATCTAGGACCCGAACCTTTCTTCAGTCACCTTGATGGGCAATCACTTTTCTAGGATCCGAACCTTTCTTCGATCGCCTATTAGAGCAATAAGTTGTTTGTCTAGGACTCGAACCTTTCTTCAATCACCTTAACGGGAGATGCGCCGACCTTTCTCAGGGCATCTGTTTGTTGGGAGATAGTACTTGGATGATCACAAGTACAAACTCTTAGAGGGTACCTGGATGATTACAAGTATCGAAGGGGTACTTGGATGATCACAACTCTTGGAGGATACCTGGATGTTCACAAGTATCGAAGGGGTACTTGGATGATCACAAGTACAAACTCTTGGAGGATACCTGGATGTTCACAAGTATCGAAGGGGTACTTGGATTGATCACAAGTACAAACTCTTGGAGCATACCTGGATAATCACAAGTATCGAAGGGGTACTTGGATGATCACAAGTACAAACTCTTGGAGGATAGCTAGATGATCACAAGTATCGAAGGGGTACTTGGATGATCACAAGTACAAACTCTTGAGAATGGAATATCGAGGACATACCTAAGATATTCGTGAAGGTCTCTTGCTTCTTGGTAAAGGGGAATATCGAGGACGTACCTGGGATATTGTGAAGGTCTCTCACCTCCTGGTAATTGGGAATATTGAGAGCGTGCCCCGCATATTCATGAAGGTCTCTCACTTCCTGGTAATTGGGAATATCAAAGATGTATCTTGGATATTCGTGAAGGTCTCTCACCTCTTGGAAATTAGGAACATCGAGGGCGTGTCTCGCATATTCATGAAGGTCTCTTACCTCCTGGTAATGGGAATATCGAGGACATACCTTAGATATTCATGAAGGTCTCTCACCTCTTGGTAATTTGAGAATATCGAGGACATACCTTGGATATTCGTGAAGGTCTCTCACCTCTTGGCAATTAGGAACATCGAGGGCATGTCTCGCATATTCATGAAGGTCTCTCACCTCCTGGTAATGAGAATATCGAGGACGTACCTTAGATATTCATGAAGGTCTCTCACCTCCTAGTAATTGGGAATATCGAGGACATACTTAGATATTCGTGAAAGTTTTTCACCTCCTTGTAAATGGAAATATCGAGGACGTACTTGGGATATTCATGAAGGTCTCTCACCTCCTGGTAGTTGGGAATATCGAGGGCGCGCCTCTCATATTCATGAAGGTCTCCCACCTCCTGGTAGTTGGGAATATCGAGGGCGTGCCTCTCATATTCGTGAAGGTCCCACCTCCTGGTAATGGGAATATCAATGACGTACCTTGGATATTCATGAAGGTCTCTCACCTCTTGGTAATTGGAATATCGAGGACGTACCTTGGATATCCATGAAGGTCTCTTACCTCCTAGTAATTAGGAATATCGAGGGCGTGCCTCGCATATACATGAAGGTCTCTCACCTCCTGGTAATGGGAATATCGAGGACGTACCTTAGATATTCATGATGGTCTCTCTTGTTATTATCTATTTATCCGATGGGCTGCTTCCTTTTTCTCTTTTTTCTTGTTTTTATTTGTTTTTTGTTGTTTTCTCTTGTTATTATCTATTTATCCGAAAAAAGAGGAAAAATACATAAATAAAG
This sequence comes from Eucalyptus virginea, assembly GCA_014182375.1. Taxonomy (NCBI): domain Eukaryota; kingdom Viridiplantae; phylum Streptophyta; class Magnoliopsida; order Myrtales; family Myrtaceae; genus Eucalyptus; species Eucalyptus virginea. The sequence continues at coordinate 11,622,742 of CM024521.1, read as the reverse complement.
GAACTAAAGCCTAATTAAAAAACCTAATCAAAATTTAGGTGTTAACACTAACACATCTGATACTTGCAATATGTCTGGCGATATTTATCTTCATATTGATCTACCAATCGAGCTGATGCCGATTCAAACCTACTTTGAATTGTCTGGTCGAATACTGCAGCTACTATAGTGAATTTCTGACAAAGCCTCCTTTTCAAGTTCCGTACTGTCTGACACCTATCATCACTCATGATACTTCGGCATTCCATATTCGAAATGTGAAAGTCAACTTTTCTCTTACCGGTATCCTCTTACAGGACTTCTTGAACATCTCGATCATCAACCGAAGCATTTGCTTCTAACACGAATATCCGGTTCAATTTTAAGGGTGTCCATATAATTCAAAAGCTTACCTACCTCAAATTTGCAAACCGAATTTCGAACTTTCTTAGGTAAGGTCTATGCTTTAACCAGCATATGCACAATTAAAAACTCTATTCTCAATGCCTCAATAACTTCTTTCATTCTTCCAGGATGTTATTGGATATCACCATTCTAGTCCTCCCAAGGTTCTGATTTATGACACCGTCTCATATTCAACTCCTTCTGAAAGAATAAACACTTGAGTCATTAATAGTCGATGAAGATCTGGAATTTTCCCTCATACCGACTATGTTTCTAAATCTTTAGAGCAAAAGTTAATGTTGTGAATTTCCAATTCATGTGCTGGAAATTTTAACTTATGAGGTCTCGACTGGTGAGACGCGTATGCAACAATCCTACCATATTGCATTAGCACGCAACCCAGTCTTCTAAATGACCCATCACCATAGATCTCATATTTTTCACGACTAGATGGAATGATCAGTACGGGTGCGTTAGTCAACTTCCATTTAAGCTCTTGGAGACTACACTTGCACTTGTCCATCCACACGAACTATTCTTCTTTCTTTGGGAGTTGAGTCAATGGCGGTATTGATGTTGAAGTTCTTTCCACAAATCCTTTGTAGTAATCTGTCCAATCCATATGGCTTCTGATCTCTAATACTGTTGTCGGTCTTGGTCACTGCTAACTGCTCCGATCTTAATCAAGTCCACGAAAATTCTTTCAACGTTCTTAGATGTCTCTCGTGCTCCTTAGCATTCCTCGAACACACCAGAATATCATTGAAAGACACAACCACAAACTGAACTTGATATTCCTTGAACACTTGATTTGCCAGACCAATGACAACATTTGAAGTGTTCACCAGACCAAACGGTCTTACAATACTCTTGTACAGATCGTCTCAAGTATTAAATACTGAATTCAATATCCCATTCTTTTTGGTCCTCCATTGATGATGCCCTGTTCTCAAGTCAATCTCTGAAAGCATCGACGCTTCTATAACTAGTCACACAATTCATTAATCTTCAACCATGAAAACTTGCCGTTTGGCTGTCACCTAATTAAGTTGATGATAGTCGATGTATAATTACTATGAACCATCCTTCTTCACAAACCAAACCAGTGCTCTCCAAGGAATGCACTGACATACATAATTCCTTACTCAACAATCCTCACATCTGCCCTTTGGTTCTATCAATTCAAACAACGACAGTTCGTAAAAAGCCTTAGAAAGTGGCTTTGTTCCGAGTGCTAGCTCGATCGCAATTTCTATCTCTTTCTCTGATGACAGGCCTAACCATTCTTGTAGAAATACATCCAGAAAATTTTGGACTACTGATGAGTCCTCAATTTTCAGCTTTTCAATCTGACTTATCTATGACAATCGTCAAGTAACCTAGGCAACTTCCGTCTAACAAACAGATTGCCTCAAGTGACAAGGCTAAAGAAGTCGAGGGTCTTTCTCAACTCCCAATCATTCCGACACTTGACGATAAAGTTGTACACCAACAACCAATTAGGTACAACTCTAGTCAGTGGTTCTTTTCCTACAGCCTCGACATACCACTGAAATTCCGCAGTTGCACCCCTAACACTCTCTGGCACCATTCTGATAAAATCGCCTCAAACATTCTTTTATTGAATAAAGCATGGTCAGTTCCATTCCTGTTCCTTTTGCTATCCTAGTGGCGTTCTAACGGTAGTAACAATGTTGGTGTTTTTTTTTTTTTTTAACTCCAACTAACAGTCCCTTACTTGATGGCCGTGCTGACTATCTTCATAGCACTTTCTAGCCACACTCAGACACAGGATTAATACAAGCATTCCTTCCATACTTTTGACACTCACTTGGTGAGTCTTCTATCTCCTGTCAAGTGATAGCACGCACTCTTTCTTGCATTGGAGGTCTACTCCAAAAACTCTTGTGGTGTGCTTTATGATGCACATTCACTGATCTTTATCTTACCGGCGGTGATGGCACTTACCCTCCCATCGGCCTTCTGGATAGTCTCTTGACAAGTGATCTTTCTGGTCACAATCAGAGCAACCACCAGTACAAAAATGGTATGGGGCCAATTTATATTGTCTTCCATAACACTCAACGTTCTAATCTGATGTGGATTTGCCTATCTCACCTTTCCTAATGGGCGAAACATGTCTTTTTCCAGTCATAGGCTCCTTTCTAAACCGATTTCCATCTCTATTGAATCTGAACTTCAACTCAGATGCAACGGCTTGCTCCCAAAACACATCTTCATATTGGACCTCGGTAGGTGTGACAACAACAATGATCGCAACGATGGCTCGATCCTAAGCTTACTGGCTCGACAAGCTCCTTGGGAAAACTTGCGCCTGAACGATCCTGTTGGACCTAGGATTGCCCGGTGCTACTACACTCTCAGTACCGACCTACGGCGGTACTCTTACACTAGCGCGGGCTTAAGCCGGTGCCCTGCCACAAACACCTCGGGCACCAATCCTCGTCGGCGTTCTATCCCGAGTTCCAGAGGCTACCATCCTCTTACTAAGAGCCCTCAGTTCCTGATCACTCAAATTATAGGATCTTTATAGAAACCTTTTTTCTAATTCTAATACTACATTAGAATCGAGTGACTCACAAACAAACTACAAATCAGCTATCACAGACATGCATCGACATGAATTTAAAGGTCTTTCCTACTACTATCTCATGACTCATCGCACCTTATCACTCAAATCCCTAACCAATGCTTTGATACCACAAAAATGGAATGTCATGCCCCAATCCTCGAGCGCGTGCCCATCCTTCCTCCTTGGTCGGTTAAAGCGACGTCTCAGGATGCATAGCCGACCCTTTCAATTTTTTAATACGCATGCGAAAACATATAAACAATCCCAAACAATAAAACAATGGGATAGAAAAGCAGGACTACAAATGCTGCTTGAAATATAAACCACACCTTTTATACACATCAGATCACTTTAGATACAATACTACCCGATATTTACAAAGTCTAACAAAAGGCTTGATTCTCAAAATTAGTAGTTCTATACTTGACTACTCCGACTTGATTGCTAAGCTCTTTGGGTTCACGAGATCCGGACGATACGGCGGATCCTCTAACATACCATCAGGAAGACCAACTACATCCCCATCTAGAGCATAGGAAGCATCAGTCACTTCCGCCGGTATACCAAAGTTTGAGAGATGGCCTATTCTAAGACCATAAGGGGTGGTATGGACCAGGCCCTATATCTATTTGGCATCTCCTGGTATGGAACTTCCAAAACCTAAACGGTAGTCACGACCATCTCATACATCCAGTCACTCCTAGGGTCGAGGAAAGCTGTGGCTTGCTCTATTATTCTCGTGGGACGACCGAGACGTCCAGGAAGAGTCGCTATCTAAGAACCTGAAAAAGTGGTCCCACAACGGGGTGAGACTATGTCTCAGCAAGTTCTACCCCTCTAAGACTTGATTAGGAAACCAATACACCACATGGTTGCCTAAGCATAGCACGAGTTAGAAGACTTACCTTGGCATTAGTCTCAACCTGCAATTCAAGGTTATATACATATGCTTCATATATGTTGCATCAAACAATCAATCAATTCACGACAATCGGATCAAATCATTGATCAGTCGAGCACTTTCGATTACATGTCAGTTGGACCATTTCTAGGTCATTCATTCCACACCATATAACCTCCAATAGTACACTCCATCCATATTAATGCTCTCGGGCGTCGATTTCGCCAAGGTGACGTATACACTAGATAATTGCGTGCGTTCTTTAAGGCGCCGTTTTCGCCAGTGATGTTCTTAATCACCAAACCACGCATGCTTACAACGATGTATTTAATAGACAGTTACGTGTATTCTTTAAGGCACCGTTTTCGCCAGTAATATCTCAAATCACCGAACCACGTATGTCTATAATGATGTATGCACTAGACTGTTACGTGCGTTCTTTAAGGCACCATTTTCGCCAGTGATATCTTTAATCACCGAATCACGTAAGTCCATAACATTGTATCTGATCGATTGTAGCCAAGACTATTTCCAGTTTACTCTCACAGTTCTCTCCGCTTTACAACTCATCAAAGCATTATAAATGCTGAATAACCAAACTCGGCCATCTAGCAATCAATCATTTAATTTCACTCAATTTCAATCAATTTAGGACAAATTGATAAAATATCATAATTAATTCAATTACATGCAATGTAGAGCTCAAATAAATAAACGGACTACATCACGACAATCAGCGCGAAATTTCGGTCATTAGCTATCCTCCTTAATTTTCTAAAAATAAATAAATAATTAATTAATTAATTTCGAAAATTAACAAATAAATACTAAAAAATCCAATTTATGCTCGTAATGCCTAATTAAAGCCCCATAAAGGTTGGGAAAAATCCCGAGATGCATTCAATAAATAGTAGACTATATCTACATGCTAATTGCACAATCAAAATGTCTAATATGCATCACAATTAATTAATTAATAATCACTAATCTACTCTAATCTAACCACCTAATCCTACTTAATTAACACTAATCAACCCTTAAGCATAATTAGTCTATTAAGCAAGGATTAGTGAGATTACTCACCTAAATTAAAATCAGCTTGGGTCAAAACGATGAGCACACAACAAAGCTTGATCCTCTCCAAAGCAGTTCCGGCAACGAAGGTCGAGGTAGGCCCAAAAACGAATCACAAAACTTGCAAACCCTTGCTGCAAAAATGAAAAAATAGGCTGTTGTGGGGCTGATTTGAACCCGGCTTGGGCTACGCTCGGCGGTCGTATGTGATGCTGGCCATGGCTTGATCTGATTTTAGAGCTCACAGATAGAGACACGGGCTGGTCTAATGAGCTGACCAGGACGAACACAAACAAGAGAGGGATGAGTTGAAGATGTCACCGGGCTTGGGTGGTGTTGGGTCGCTCGATGAGGCAATTCCGCGGCCACTAAAGTCAACACACAAGTAGGGGACGTCGCTGGATTGACTCGTGAAGATTAAAGGGCTGAAGCATGAAGATTTGGTGGGGTTTCTGTGGGGTAGACATGCGAAAGACGTAAATAAACAAGAGAAAGTTGGGGCAGCAGGTTCGGTGGGCAGAAAACGTGAAAGGGATGGATAGCAACGAAACAGAAAGAAGCAGCGTTCGTTGTCTTCGTGGGGATAGCGAACTGCACAGAAGCTGAATGAGGCAAGGGTGTCGACTATGCTGGTGGACTAAAGAAGACCAAAGAAAGCAAAAAAAAAAAAAAAGATAAAAAGGTGACTAGCAGAAAGTAAAATGGGATAAGAACAAGACCAGTCAAAAAGGGAAAATGAAAGCAATGTGGAGGATTAGAAAGTGCAATTGGCCGCACAAATGGGTAGAGAAGAGAGAGAATGCCGACCTAGAGAGAAATGAAAACGAGGAAAACGTGGGTGAACAGAGGGGGTCTTCGTGCGAGGAAAGAGAGAGGGCGTGCACGGAAAGGGGGGGTACTCGCGTGTGTGGGAGGAAAGAAGAATGTGGAGAGAGAAAAAGCTTGCGTTAGGTGGGGTGCGAGTCCAAAAGAATGGGAGAGGAAAACAAAACAAAACAAAATTATAGTTTTGTTCAACTTCCACACAACAATCTCAATTGGTCAAGATAAGCCAAATTCTATACCCACTTGTCCAATTTGAAGTCCCGCTGAAAGCCAAAATAAAATTGTCTTTCAATCTCACGAATTGCCTTCGAAACCAACTTTTATTTCATTTTTCTCGACATCTGCTTTTCAGAACAAACAAATTCAGTTAAGGTCCAATTTGAAATCAGAAAAGGCCTAAACAACTTCCATTCACCGATTCACTTACACTAGATGCCAAAAGTTTCTTCAAATTGGCCAATCCGTATTTCCGTTCATTTTCCGAATCGTCTACAACAATCTTTTGTAAAAATCCCGAGCTCGCTGGAATTTCCTCAAAAGGTGAGTCGACATTGTTAGAATGACTCATGACACGACAAGACTTCCAATTTCTGAAATTAAATTTAAATTCGCGGTTATTTTCAATCAAAAGTGCTTTTAGTGTGACCTTACCTACCGGGTAGCTTTTAGGAATTTTTGGTGCAATTAACCCATGGTTGATTTTCTTCGAACCACAATGAACTCTTCTGACACATTGGCGACTCCGGTGGTCATGAAAATCTCGAGATTTCAAATACGGACACAAGGTACCCAAAACGATAGAAAATCAGTTTAGTGTCGATCAACAAGAATTTTGCAATCATATGGAATTACTCACACTTTGATCACCATCTCAGTCAAATCGACCTATCTCTAGTCTCTGATCGATTTTTTAATTGTGCCGCAATGACCCTTGCAGACTAGCACGGTCGAGCGGTCGATTCCTAGTCGAATTCGTAAGTTTGTTGCATTCAAAATCCTTTAATGGCTTCACTAGATAGGTCAGTTATCTCCTGAGTTGCCATCTCAGAGAAAAACACTATAGTTACGTTGATGAAAGGCCCGACTTATCTGATTGAAATTAGAACATGAAAATCAGGATGCCACACTTGTACTTTTATGTAATAGAACCAGACATACCGAACATATACTAATCTCTTATTTCAACGAGAAGTTCTATATTACTCCGCTCTATTATGGCCTTGTACTTGATCCTATTTCATGAGCTCTCTAGAAAGCAGCCCCCACTTTAGTAAGAAGCAGCACCACTTCTAAGCTCATATAGGTGAAGTATCTACCATGTGTTTCTGTTACTATTAACACATTACAAATTTGTATCATACTTCATTTAGAATTCAATTCAACCTACAAAACGTAACAGACAATACTGACTTCTCATATCAGAGCTACATCGGTATCAAACAATCACATTCAATAATTTGTTCATACCCATTAAACCTTATAACTAGTGTTGTTCTAGAAAAAGGTCGGGTTACCATTATTAGTGATTTCAATCAAAGGGTTTCAGCCCTATTTCTTGTGAGGTCATTATTACCATATGTCTTGATAAAGCTTTTGTCAAAGGATCGGCAAGATTATTAGTTGACCTCACATAGACAATTGTTATGGTACCATCTTTAATCAATTGTCTCACATATTAATGTCTTAGACTAATATGTCTAGACTTACCATTATAGGTGCTACTATAGGCTCTTGCCAAAATGGCCTGACTATCACAGTGGATAGAAATAAGAGACATAGGACTAGGCCATAATTTGATATCTAACAACAAATTCCTAACACATTCAGCCTCTTTCCTAGCTGCCTCCAAAGCAATAAATTCATATTCCATTATTGAGTGAGTTATACATGTCTGTTTCTTGCTCGCCCATGATACAGCACATCCACCTAGTGTGAAGATCCATCCCGAAGTGGAACGCTCATCTCTCACACTTGTAATCCAATTAGCATCAGTGTATCCTTCTAATAAAATTGGATAATTATTGTAGAACAATCCTAAATTTTTAGTTCTCTTAAGATAACCAAAAATTCTAAAAATAGCTCTCCAATGTTCTATACTTAGATTACTAGTATACCTACTCAATTTGCACAAAGAATAAGCAATATCAGGTCTAGTACAATGCATCGCATACGTTAAAGACCCTATAGCACTTGCATATTCTAGTTGCGCCACCACTCTACCGGTACTATAATTTAATTTAATAATGGAATCAAATGGAGTACTTATTTCTTTAAAATCAAGATGTTGAGATTTATTTAATAATTTTTCAACATAACTACATTGGCTTAAAGAATAACCCCCACTATATTTCTTAACTTGAATACCTAAGATAGTATCTACTTCGCCCAAATCTTTTATTTTAAACATGGAAGTTAGATACTTCTTAGTCTCATTAATTCCAGTCATATTCGTTCCAAAGATAAGTATATCATCAACATACAAGCACACTATGACACCATAATCTTTAGTGAATTTAGAGTATATACACCTATCGACACTACTATTGGTGAAACTATCTGACAATATGACCGAATTAAACTTTTCATGCTATTGCTTAAGAGCTTGCTTGAGTCCATAAAGAGACTTAATCAATTTACATATTTTTCTTTCATTTCCAGGACGAACAAAACCCTCTAGTTATTCCATGTAAATCTCATCATTTAAGTCTTCATTTAAGAAAGTAGTTGTGACATCCAGATTTTCGGGTTCTAATTTCGACTGGATAAATAGGGCCGTTTTCGTTCAGTTGAAGCCGGGGATTGTGAAATTGAGGAGTATAAGTGATTCTTGGATGAGGAAATAATCAATTTGATAAGTAAGACATCAATTGATTTTTAGAGTCATTTGAGAGAAATTCAAGAGGGAAATTCTATGCAATTGCAAGTGGGGATCAAGAACTCTAAGTTGGAAAAATCTTTTGAGAATTTATGAGCTTATTTAAAAGAAATTGGGATTATGATTTTCTATTTGAAGAAATCCTTTTATTTTGTGATCTTCCCATTTCTTTTCCATTCTTAGCCAAACACTCTCTTTTCCCTTTTTCTCTCTCTCTTTCTTTCTTCTTTTTCTCTTTCTCTCCCTCTCTTTTTCTTTTCCCTCGTGCGCAGCCCCCCTCCACCGAAATGTATGCTGGCTCCCACTTTGCTTTTCCTTTCTTCACTTTGACTTTTCAAAGTTTTTCATTCTTATCTCTCCTCTCTCCTTCTCTCTCTCTAGACACTCTCTCTTTCCCCTCACTGTTCGAACGAAGACAGAAGCGGAAGCAGGACAGCAGCTCGCCTAAAGACTGAAGCAGCTCACCGTCGCCGCCTCACGCCACAAGCCGTCCTTGCCCGCGCATCACCCGCTCCGCCGCTCCGTCGTTCGTCTCCGCCTCTCCCTCACCCATCTCAGCCGTCGTCGACACCCTCTGTCTTCCCCTCCATTCGCTGCTCGGGGTCCCAGATCTGGGAGGACACCAGAGTTGGAGTAGCAGCTAGCGTTGCTGGACCGGAGCTACCGTTGTCGCTGGTCGCCCGTCCCCGCGCGAGCGTGCGTGCAGCGGTGCTTGGCCGCGCCTCTCACCACCCCGCCGTGTGACCCCAGCTCCCAACCACCTCTATTCAGCTCTGTTTTGGCCAGCACAGGCCACGGTTCAGCCACCTCCAGCCACCATGCGCCGCCACCTCAACCCGCCGAAGCTCCACCCGACCCTAGCTGCCCTTGGCCGCCTCAATTGACCCCGGAACAGCCCCAACCAGCAGTGCACAAAGAGTGCATAAAATGGGTATCGCAGTGACCTTTTGGCCCATTTTGGCCGCCTTCCCGAGCCCGGATGCTCGGCCCGCTTTGAGGAAAGTCGATCCTCGCGTCGAGCCCATCGTTTTGAGTGAGTTTTACTCACTAAAATTTTCTTAGTTTGCTAATTATATTTAAATGTTGATTAGTGTTAATTAAGTGTAATTAGGTGGTTAGATTAGAATTGATTAAGGATTATTAGTTAATTACATTGCATATTAGTGAATAATTAGTGTACTTAGATAGAGAATTGCCTATAATATTTATTGGATGCTTCGTGGGATTTTTCCCGACCCTTATCGGGTGTTAATTAAGCGATTCGGGCCTAATTGTAATTTTTAGGAATTAAATATTAATTTTCGAAATTAATTATTTAATTATTTATTTTCCAGAAATTCAATTAGGATGGCCAATGACTGGGATTTTAAGCTGATGATCGTGGCACAGCCCATTTATTTAATTGAGCTTTATATTGTGCTAAATTGAATTTATTGTACTTATTTATTTAATTTTTGAAATTTATTATTTAATTATTTATTTTCCGGAAATTCAACTGGGATGGTCAGTAACTGAAATTTCGTGCTGATTGTCATGGTGCAATCTGTTTATATAAATGAGTTCTACATCGTGCTGAATTAATTTAATTGTGGATTTTTAGGGATTATTCCTAAATTGAATTAATTTGAGTAATTGACTGGTGAATAATTGAGTATCGGTCGCCAGAGACAAAGGTAGTGTGGTAGACTACCGATCATACTGGAAATTATGGAAATGAAAGTGAGTGTGTAAGATGTATGCTGACCCGATGCCTAGACATGTCATCTAGGAATTCGGTCAGGTGTATAGTGAATTCATGATAGGTTATATATCACCTTGGAGAAGGCACGTGGCTCGGTGAGTTGGTCTATCACCTTGGAGAATGCACGTGGGCTCGGTGATTAAGTGTGGCATCTTGAAAGAGACACATGGGCTCAGTAATTTGATGCATTACCTCGGAGAATGCACGTGGTCTCAATGAGTACAATTGGCATCTTGAAGGGACACGTGGGCTCGGTGACTTGATGCATTGCCTTGGAGAATGCATGTGGGCTCGCTGATTCAGAATGGCATTTTAAAGGGCACGTGGCTTGGTGACTTGATGCATCGCCTTGGAGAATGCACGTGAGCCCAGTGAGTTAAGCATGGCATCTTGGAAGAGACACATGGCTCGGTGATCGGTTCCATCACCTTGGAGAATGCACGTGGCTCAGTGATAAGGAATATCGCCTCGGAGAATGCACATAGCTCGGTGATCGGTTCCATCACCTTGGAGAACGCACGTGGCTTGGTAATAAGAAATATCGCCTCGGAGAATGAACGTGGCTCAGTGATAGGGAATATCGCCTCGGAGAATGCACGTGGCTTGGTGATTGGTTTTATCAGTTGAGACTGATAGTAATGACTAGAATGACCTAGAAGTGGTCCGGCTGACATGAAATCGACTAAGTCGATTGATCATTGCTTTGATTTGATGTTGTGAATTGATTGATTGAATGGAATGACCGTGAGTGGTCTTGTTGGCATGTAATCGACTAGGTCGATTCGATCGATGCTTCGATCAGTGATGTGATTGCTTGTATGCCTATTTGATCTATACTAATATGCAGGTGAAATCTGAGGCCAAGGTAAGTCCTCTGACTCATATTGTGCATAGGCAGCCCTATGGTGTATTAGTTTACTAATCGGGTCTTAGGGGGTAGAACTTGCTGAGACATAGTCTCATCCCGGTTTGGGAAAAACATTTCAGGATCTTGATGAAGAACCTGAGGAGAAAGAACTCGAAGAGGAGTATCTGAAGGAGAACCCCGAGGATGATACAAAGTAGGATCCTGATGACTTTTGCTATAGAATCAATTTGAGTAGAAACCAATTGTTTTAGTATGGCTTGTATATGAACATAAGGGTGTTGATTTTCAGGTTCAATTTCCTAGTCCTACTTGTATATCCCATTACTTTATTATCTGGGGGTTTTATAACTGCTTCCGCATATGCTATTAAAAAGGAAAGGGTCGGCGATATGTAGTCCTGGAGATATCACATTTTAAAATCGACCAAAAGTAAGGGATGTGCGCATGTCTGAGGATCGGGGTGTGACAATAGTCTTAACATCCATTTGATGAACACAAAGATCATAAATGGAAGCTAGAGCAAAAAGAACTCGAATAGATTTTGATCCTTTCGGTAAATCTATCAATACCAAAGTATTATTGGACATAATCGAGTCAATTTCATCATTCACAACTTCTTTCCAAAAAGAAGCATCTCTAGAAGACATAGCATCATGAAAGCTTCTAGGATCATCATCTAAATTTAATACTAAAAGGTATTTATTCATCACGTTATTATCTCCATCTCCTTCAACAAGAAAAACATAAGTAATAAAATCAGGACCCAAGTCTTTTATTTTCCTAGCTCTAGTACTTCTCCTTGGTTCAATTATGTCTTTAGAATCATTTGTTTCTTTCTCTTGAGAATCACTTTGAGTTTCCATAGATCTTGAATTATTTTCAATAATTTTAGAACTTGTAAAACATTTATTCTCAAAGAATTCAACGTCTCTCGATTCTACAATGACATTGGACTCTAAATCAAGAAGCCTATAAGCTTTACTATTTTCAGCATACCCAACGAAAACACTTTTGATAGCTTTAGAACCGAGCTTTGTTCTCTTAGGATCTGGAGCTCAGTAGTATGCCAAACACCCCTCACACTTTAAGATATGACCTTTCCATATTTCATAAGGGGTTATGTCATTTTTCTTGGAAGGTATTATGTTATAAATATAGCATGCAGTAAGTAATGCTTCTCCCCAAAGATTAATTGGTAACTTTGAATTTGAAAGCATACAATTAACCATTTCTCCAAAAGATCGATTTTTCCTTTCAGCTAAACCATTTTGTTGTGGAGTATATGGTGCCGAAACTTGATGAATAATACAATGTTCTTCACAGAATGAAGAGAATTCATTTAAGAAATATTCTCCACTTCTATCTGATTGTAGAACTTTAATTTTCTTTTCTAATTGATTCTCTACTTCAGCCTTATATTTCTTAAATATGGTAAATGCTTCATCCTTCGATCTCATGAGATAAACATATAAGAACCTAATGTAATCATCCACAAAGGTAATAAAATACTTTTTATCTTCACGTGTTAGCATACCATTGAATTCACATATATCACTATCAACCAGATCTAATAAATTTGAATTTCTTTTAACATTAGGAAATTGTTTCTTAGTAAGTTTTGACTTAGCACATATTTCACATTTATCAAATTCACCATTGAAATTTATTAAGTCTAATTTTCTCATCTTCTTCAAATAACGAATATTTATATGTGCCAACCTACTATACTATAAAATTGAAGACTCGACAATATACGTAGAACTAGAAATATTATTATTGATACTCAGTTGATACATGCCATCATTGGCATAGCCCTTTCCAACAAACAGCCCATTTTTCGACAGAATAACCTTGTCAGATTCAAACAAAACCAGAAACACCCTCTTACAAAGTAAATCAATAGAAACTAGGTTCGTCCTAATTTCAGGTATAAATAACACATTAAGAAGAGTTATCTTCTTTCTAGAAGTGAAGTCTATCTCCACCGTGCCTTTTCCAGCAATCTTGGCGAGAGCATTATTCCCCATAAGGACCTCTTGAACATTTGAGTCAACAATCTCTTCAAATTGCTTGAACATGTACTTGTCCTTGCACACATGTATTGTTACTCCATAATCTAACCACCAACTAGATTGGACAGTGGTAGAATTGATTTCAGAAACCATAGCCATCGCATCATTGATTTTCGAAATTTTCATGTTCGAAAATATGTTTGAAATCATGGCTACATAATTTTCTTCAACCAAATTTGCATATGCCTTCACTGTTGGAATGTTCTTGTCCTTTGAAATGCTCTTACGGTGAATGCAATCCTTGGCGTAGTGTCCTTGTTTGCCACAAACAAAACAACAACCCTTTTTCTTTTTTTGTGTTCTCTTAAATTTATGCCCGCTTTTTACTTTGAAGTTCTGGCCAATTTTCCCTTTTTTATCCACAGCATTCACCTTGGAATTGTACAAAATAGAATTATCACGTAAACGTGACTTTTCCTCAATGCGAAGATGTTTCTATACTTGCTCCAAAGTAAAATCTTCCGACTTTTTCCATAGTCTTTCCAACTTGGAGATAAATTCACAATAATTGCTCCAACATAAAAAGCTTTTGGAATATCAATCTTGAGGGCACGAATTTTATTCACAATCACTTGCAATTCATGGAGTTGTTCCAGCAATGGTTTAGTATCAATAAACTTGAAATCAAAATACTTTGAAATTAGATATTTGTTGGTACCTTGCTCCTCCGCTTTGTACTTGAATTCTAGTGCATTCCAAATTTCTATAGCTGACTTCATTTCAGTGAATAAGTCGTACAGACGATCGGAGAGTGTATTCAGAATGTGTCATCGACAAAGTAATTCATCCTCTGCACATTTCTTCTTCTCCTTATTAACCCTCTCAATGGCTTCCGCACTTGGCTGTCCTCCATCGAAAGTAGGCTTAAGATCTTTTATAGGCACCAAGTTAGGATTCAGTATGTAGGAAATCTTCAAAGCAGTGAGTAAGAACATCATCTTGTCCCTCCAGCGAGCAAAGTTGTTCCTATCGAAATGGTCCAGTTTGACCATATCTTGATTCATAACTTTGATTGTCTCCGACTCCATTGTAGCAAAATAAATCCTTAAAATTGTTGGGAAAATATGGCTTCGAATTGGGTAGAACAATGAAGATAGATATTCAGAGTACTCAAGTCGCACTTTGAGACGTGATATCACTTTCTTTAAGGATTTATTTGCCCCATAAAGTTGTTAATGATCACCGGCAAAAATCCTCAAGGATACAACAAAGTCTCAAATGAGAATACTAGATAGCAATTCTAGTATTACTCTAGGGTCTCTAGGAAACAATCGAAAAATTGGCTGCAGTTTTTCTGAAAGAAGGTTCGGAAAAATGATCACTCTGTTTCTTCCGAAAACGACAAGTATATATATAAAACAGTCTTAAAACACATGCAACTCTTTGTAAAAAATTTCCAAAAAAGAATGAACAAATACGTCCTTTCAAAAATTGTTCGGATTAACAAATGTGTCCCTTCGGAAGAAGTCGAAAACTGAACAATCGCAACCCTTTGGGAAATGTTGCAAACTAATTAAGTAATTTTTCTAAAGGTTGTCTTGAAAAGACACAAACAAAATTCGGAATAAAAATATATATTTTTTTTTTTTTTTTTCCTTAGATAAATAAAATTTCGAATTTTCATTTTTATGTTATATTTCCGAAAATTCTCATAAACAAAAGGGAACCTTTGAATTGATTAAAAGTAATAACATAACCAAAAAATAAAATAAAATAACAAAAATAGTGCAAGCGTGCTAAGTGTGCCAAATAATCGCGCATCCGCATGTGGGTATGATAGGGTCTAGCCCCACCCACTCATTCTTTTAGCTACACAAAGGAAATCCCACACTTATTAATTGGCTCACTTTCTCCCACTTTTCCTATGTGGGACAAAGAAAAAGCACTTCATTTGTTTTTACAAACAAACCTTCAACATACGCAAAACTCATCTCAAACATATGATTTAAGTCAATTTGAGGAAAGTTAAATGACTTGGAAAATTTCTGCAAATTGCAGGAGAAGATTCTCTAGCTATTTGGCAATGATCACAACCAGAAATATCACTTGCTTTGAGCCAAATAATGCTATGTCTTATTGAATTGTCAAATAATCATCCTTGATTGTTCACGGGCGGTAGGTTCCCGAGGGATTAAAGCGAACGCGCAGACGTGCAACGTCCCCTATGTGTAACGCGTAAACATGGTATGAAGTATGTCCATGATCGAACACGTAATTGTTGACGCAATTCTCTATCCGCTTGTGCATATGCAAATGACGTTCACGCGGAACTAAGTCTCAATCGACAATGCATCTACTAATCGAAACATGACTCCTGTTCATGACTTTTAGAAAGGTCAATGTAGGTGCCCGCGAAGATCGAGGCTTCTGCGTGGTCGAATGTAATTGGAGTCCCGCTAAAGGCCACTCTAATTAAATTTAATTAAGACGAAATGAAGATTTAGTCTAATAAGACATGCCAACATAGACAGTAATCGGCGAAACGTGTACACATAAACACTGGTTTGACGATCATTTTAGCCTTCTAAGTTAAGCAGAATAATGTATGACCAAGAACAAAAAGTTCAGCATAATGAAATGAGCGAAGATGATTATAATAATAATAAAATTCCATTAATAAAAGATAAATCACTGTGATGAAAATCCATATGTACGCGTGCACTATAGAAACATGTCGAATTTATACTAGATTGTTCTTTTATGAAAAGGAAGTTCGATTAAAGAAATCGGATAGTTCAATCAAAGGGAAAATATTGACCAACTTTGCTGCATAATATCTTAAAGCAAGGCATAAAAAATAATGTTTAAATCTCACGTGATGCACGGACACCCTACAGGTCTCATATTGAACCCATCAAGATGTTAATGACCAAACAAGCGTGAAAGTGTTGTGAAAGAGCAAGTGATCGAACCAAAATAAACTAGGAAACATAAAAGGTAAACTAGATACTTGATTTTAATGGTTCAATTGACCGGACCTACTCAACAAGTATACCAATACGAGATTTTAATATAGATCAAACAACACAATATCCGTTGCATTCATATTCAAGTCACTCAAACATTTTCAGCATTCCCGAGCTTCCAATCATATAAAATAACTCATAATATTTAGTTCTCATAATTTCTCACAAAATAATCTTCAAAGTAATACACAAAGTTGTCTCATGACAGAAGGTTTCTTCTAGTTGGGTGCAAAGTTAAACAAAACTTACAACAATAATTTTCGAAATCTGTAACTTCAAAGCTTTAGTTGCTCTTAACAGAACGGCAACCAAAAGCTTAGTCGCACTATCCTTGAGGACACCACCAGTGTTCGTACGATGTGGACCGTGCTTCCATACTTTTCGATGTAGGATGGGTTTCATCAACAGGCTCAATGCCGAGACACATTGGGTGCGTTTGGATGGGCATTTAGAAAGCCCATCCAGCCCCCAAAGCTCCTTCAGCCAAAGAGAGGCGTTTGGCAACCAATTCCCAAGGAGCTTTCAAATGAAAGCTGGTCCTTGGGAATGCTGAAAGCCCAAGGCTGGTGGAGACCAGCCTTGAGCTTTCAGCATTTTCGCGATGCTGAAGGCTTCAATTAATGAAAAAATTGAAGTTGTCGATTTTGCCCTCAAAAATTTGTTGAAAACCCACTTTTGTCCATTTTGAAAACAGAAATAAAAACCCTAGCTCATCCGCACTCCTCTCTCCTCCCCTTCCCGTCGCTTCGCTCTCTCCTCCCCTTCTCCCCTTCCGTCGCTCTCTCCTCCCTCGTGATACCGGTTCTTGCTCGAGCGACGAGAGTCCAAGGGAAAGCGGCGAGCTAGAGCGGCGAGCTTAAGTCGGCACCTCGCCCGCGCGCCGCTCCACCGACGACTCCTTCCGACTCTCTCCTCCCCTTCTCCCCTTCCGTCGCTCTCTCCTCCCTCGTGATACCAGTTCTTGCTCGAGCGACAGAGAGTCCAAGGGAAAGCGGCGAGCTAGAGCGGCAGAGCTTGAGTCGACACCTCGCCCGCGCGCCAGCTCCACCGACGACTCCTTCCGACTCTCTCCTCCCCTTCTCCCCTTCCGTCGCTCTCTCCTCCCTCGTGATACCAGTTCTTGCTCGAGCGACAGAGAGTCCAAGGGAAAGCGGCGAGCTAGAGCGGCAGAGCTTGAGTCGGCACCTCGCCCGCGCGCCAGCTCCACCGACGACTCCTTCCAATCGGCACCATCGAGCCGGCCGAACCGGTAAGCCCTTCGTCCGTGCCCTATTTCTTGAGGTTTAGGTAGAGACTGAGATGGTGATCGCAGTCGTGATTGTGGTCATGATTGTGGTCATGATTGTGGCCCTAGTCGGTATTCGGTGGTAAACATGCTTTAGCAATTGCAAATGCAACCGAGATCAATCTTGGTCGACTTCTACAAAGTGGCATTTGTGACTCGTGGAGTGCAAACAGCTTTTTGGTGTCTAGATGGCTCTTTTGAGGATAGGGCAAGAGATTCACCTGTGGAAGTAATGCGTTTTTCTATGCAAAGGAGAAGCTGCCTTAGAAATGAATGCTCTTTTTGGCTACAAATTTTCAGATGTCTTTCTTTTTTAAAAGGACTTGTACAACCATCTCAGAATTCATTTCCTCAGTTAAAGATTAAGCTATACATGATGCAGATTCTGATGATTGCATTGCATTAATATTGTAATTAAATCTTCTATGTTATCTTCTCATTTTCTCATCTTCGTCAGTAACATCACTAAAGTCCCCGGACGGCTTCTTCCTATGTGGGCTAGAACCTCAACGGCACAACTCGTTAATACAACACCAGAATTTCTGGGTTAGATTATGAGAAAACTAATGATCCGAGAAAAGCATAAAACTACGAAAGCGATTAATAAGCTTAAACATACAATCGCCGAGATGGATCATCGCATGAATCGGACTGCAGAGTTCTCAGGCTAAGCAGCTAAGCTCTATGTTTTCTTATAGACATTTAGTTAGCACTCTGTTAATACTGCTAGCTCATGGCAGGATTCTTGGCTGTTTGTGGTGTTTTGATACACGGTCACGCTGCTTTCATGTCATATGACATGACCGTAGTCTTAAAAATGCTGAAAAGTCCTTTTGGCTTCAAGAAGCTATTCCTTTATGCAATTAACTCTGTAAAATCCTGTCTCACGTTCCCTCAAGCTAACCTCTTGGGCGTCCTACGTTGCTGATTTATAAGTTTTGGTGGCTTTTGGGGACTGCTATGACCTGGTGGGACTAATTGGGTCATTTAAAAGGTCCAAACTTTCAATGCCATATGGAAGAAATAGTGAGTACAGGGAAAAGGAGAAACCAGATTTTTGTACATTGTTAGGGATTCTCAAGGAAAAAGAACAAAGATAGATTTTTCTATCCATGACTTGGACCAAGCACTTTGGGCACCAAGTATATATGTTTTCCTGATTGGATATTTAAAACATGTGATGTTCATGAGAATAAAAAAGTAGTTCTTATTTCGTTTCTGTGGTGTGTATTTCTATGTCTTATTAGTTCTAATATCATTTTTTGTCTTGGCAGTCTATACTTGTTTTCTTCCATCCAATCAAATTTGGTATCACATTCACTTTTGGCAATCTGCTTGCTCTTGGGAGGTTTGTAATTTGACTAAATACTGCCTTTTGTTTTCTTACCTAGATAACTTAATTCTTCTTTTGGTTCTTAGTCATTTGCTGTGCATGCTTTGTACATTTCTACAATTTGATCCCAATTGGTTGTGTCAGTATCTTATAATTGTTTGATTTCCTAGAAGTTAATGATGCTGTTTTCACAATTGAGTTTGCTGCTCTTCTGATCTTCCTTATCACCTTTATTACTTTTCTTCTTTTGGATATTTATATTCTTCTTCCCATGGATCCTTATCATCTTTATTACTTTTATGTAGTTATTGCTAGCCCGAATAATTGTAATTTGAACTCAATTGCTTACTTTTCAAAAAAAGAGATACACTGCTCAAGAGGTGGAAATAAGCTCATCCAGGATATCCAAATCCCACAGGTTATTTGGGGCCATATAAAGAAGTTAGATATCATTTACCTGAGTTTCAACAAGGTCCTCAACCGACAGGTTATAAAGAAGTGTTCAATCGTGCTCACTCCTCACTACGATCAGAAATTGAGCGAGCTTTTGGCGTATTGAAGAAGAAGTGGAAAATTTTAAAGGGCATGCCAAGTTATCCATATACAAAGCAAGTGAAAATTGTGATAGCAACGATAGCTTTGCACAATTATATACGAAGAAATGCCCTGAATGATACACATTTTGCTAGAGTAGATTTGGATCCCAATTTATATACAATTGATCCCGATAATGTAAATGGGGAGGGTAATGCTTCAAATGATGATGTAGCATCTGATATGGCATGTTTACGTGATCAAATAGCTATGCATTTATGAAGTAATTAAGGATATTTGTAATTTTTAAGGATAATGAACTCTTTCCTCAAAGCATATGTTATCATGTTTTTATTATAATTGAAGTATTTTTATTTTAATTGAGAAAGAGCGCACGTAAATTTTTTTTTCTATTTGATGTCTACGTGATCAAATAGCTATGCATTTATGAAGTAATTAAGGATATTTGTAATTTTTAAGGATAATGAACTCTTTCCTCAAATCATATGTTATCATGTTTTTATTGTAATTAAAGTATTTTTATTTTAATTGAGAAAGAGCGCACGTAAATTTTTTCTATTTGATGTCTACGTGATCAAATAGCTATGCATTTATGAAGTAATTAAGGATATTTGTAATTTTTAAGGATAATGAACTCTTTCCTCAAAGCAAATGTTATCATGTTTTTATTGTAATTAAAGTATTTTTATTTTAATAGAGAAATAGTGCACGTAAATTTTTCTATTTGATGTCTACGTGATCAAATAGCTATGCATTTATGAAGTAATTAAGGATATTTGTAATTTTTAAGGATAATGAACTCTTTCCTCAAAGCATATGTTATCATGTTTTTATTGTAATTAAAGTATTTTTATTTTAATTGAGAAAGAGCGAACGTAAATTTTTTCTATTTGATGTCTTTTAGTAAAAAAATGAATTTTAATTTTAATAAAATTGTTTACACAACATCTTTAAAATTGTTATCAAATATAAATTAAAAAGGTTACAAACATTATTTTCTTAATTTTAAACAAATAAAAATAAAAATATTTACATTAATCACCAAATGGGCTTTCTAAATGTGTTTTTTTACCAAACAGCATTTATCTCAAAGTTGCTTTTCAAAGTAAAATTTACCAAACAGTCTTTGCATTCACTCCAAAGCCCTTTAGGCTAAACTGCTTTGCATTCTCCCAATGGGCTTTCCAAATGCCGAACCAAACGCACCCATTGTCAGACACAAACAGTGATTAATTTATTCCTGGTTAATTTCCTTTATTCTTTGGCAAAACCAGGTCAATCCCTTCAATCAGATTTTTTTTTTTTTTGGGACGACGAAGTTGCCTTGGCATTCGCTGTCTAGTTTTGATTAGCTTTAGGCATGTGAAGCATGCGCCAAATGTTTGGTAGTTTGTGTGGTGTTCTCAATGTGATCACTGCGTGTGGTCGGAGAGGAGACCTTCCGAGTACGAGGCTGCCGGCCAGATTTAACCGTTACTTTCATGCCCCAAAAACACTCACGCACGTACTCGCCTTTATAAATCGAAGCATTGTGCTCAACAACTCAACTCACTCCACCGGAAAACTTGCACGATTCGTGAGCTCACCAATCTTCTCAACGTTCATTCACTCGTCATGGAGTACAAAACAGAAGAAGTCCAGCTCCAACCTTGCCAAGCCGTGGACCAGATGCATCAAAGAAGATCCGCCAATTATAAGCCCAACATTTGGAAATATGATTTCCTCCGGTCGCTTAACAACAATTTCGACCATGTAAGATTATAACATTTACCTTCCATGCTAATGAGTTTGAACTAATTTGGTCATTAATTATTGATATTTTTCTTATAATTCAAGTGATATGTTCGTTACCAGAGGGAACCGACATTGGCATCAGTTCTGAAAGTATTTGCACAAGAGGCATGCAATGATGTTTTTAAAGTTGAGCATGGTGGTATTTTGCTCTAAATTTATTTGTAACATCACATCCAGGATACTAATACGTGCCATTACCTATTAAATATAGCTAGGAACGTTCAATCGTTAGGCCATGTTATCATACACATCAGCCATCACATCTACACTTGATTTATATCTACCATATATTGTAAACAACCTACTCTATTATATAATTTTATATATATATGTATGCATGTACTCAGCCATTCGGAAAAATTAGCTTGCTCCGATGTTGAGTCCTCTAGTGATCCAAATGAAGCCAATCACTTTAGACAGACTCATTTTACAACAAATTCAATAACGATTGCCAAAAAAAAAAAAAAAACCATCATGATATTAGAAGCATAGCGAGTCCACATTCTTGTTGCAGTTACTTCTTAAAATATGATCAATCCTTCACAACAAGTCTTACCATAAATTCACAAAAGGAAAATATAATAAAAACCCGACATATTGCCATTGCTGTATAGATTGAATTGTTCGAGGCGTTGTTGAGGTAGATTTCGATATAATGGATTCATCTCAATTCCACAGAAAGAAGGAATTGAACAACGGATGGAACGACTCATGGAGGATGTAAAGCCAATGTTATCAAAAGCAGTTGATTCGCTTGCCAAGTTAGAGTTGATCGACAGGATGAGAAAAATGGGGCTGTCCAACCTTTTTGACATTGAGATGAAGGAAGCTCTTGAAACAGTTGCATCCACCAAAAATGGCATTTTCAATATGGAAAATCATGTCTATGCTAGGGCACTACGATTCAGACTCCTTCGACAGCATGGTTATGTGGTTTCACAAGGTAAGTTCTAAATGTGGACATGTGGTAAATTCATTCTTATGAGATGTTACTATCGAAATCACAAGGTGAGTTCAACGATCAATGCTAGAGATACTAAAGAGATACTATAAAACATTTGGTTTCTGCCCTACTAGTCATTTAATATCCCTATGCTCGCTTTCAGACAATTAATGGAAACATTACATCAGAAATTAGTCTACCCAAATTCCATATGTCATCATTCACTGTTTAGAAATATTGTCTTCTGAATCCTTAGTCCTCAAACTTTCTTATATTAGCAATTATTGTCAGTTCTGTCCAATCATTATCTTCCACTTTCAATTCTGTAATCAGATGAATTGAGAAGCTTCAAAGAAGAAAGCAAAATATTCAACAGAAGCAATTGCGAAGATGTTGAAGCTATGATGCAGCTTCTTGAGGGTTCACATCTGGCTTTGGAAGGTGAAAACATTTTTCACGAAGGGAAAGCCTTCTCAACTGGTATTCTTCGCGAGAGAGTCTCCAGTTTGGACGGTCAGCTCCTCAAATGCGCCGTTCATGCTTTGGAGCTTCCGATGCACTGGAGGGTCCAGTGGTTCGACGTCAAATGGCAAATCGACCTGTACGAGCAACAAGAGGACAAGCTAAGTAATCTGCTGGAGCTTGCCAAGCTCAATTTCAACACGGTCCCAGCCACACACCAGAGAGATCTCATAGAGATATCCAGGTAATTTTTTAGCATAAACAGAAGATATAGAAAATGCAGCGACTTATTCAACCGAGATCCTTCTTTTGAAGGAAGGCAAGCTCATATCTTCGATTCGTCTCAAGATTTAAACATGAAAAACTCACTCCTGATATATGGGCTAAATTAAGCCTAGGAATGTGCCAGTTTTGATGTTATGTATACCAGAGGTGATATGAGTTTAATATATTTTGGTTTTGATTAGTTGCTTTGGTAATTTCAGGTGGTGGAGGGATCTGGGACTTATCGAACATGTGGACTTCACAAGGGACCGTCCGATCGAGAGTTTCTTCTGCGCCCTCGGACTCTCTCAGGAGCCACGGTTCAGCTCACTCCGAAAATCTCTCACAAAAGTCGTCATCTTTATACTAGTGATTGACGATGTCTACGACCTTTATGGTTCGTTGGAGGAATTAGAATGCTTCACCAGCGCCGTTACCAGGTTGGCCCTGTCGCCTCCCGATCTCTTCCTCTCGTCTTTGATCGTTCATTTTCGCTAACTGGAAAGTCCAATGCTTCTAGATGGGACTCGGAGCCGATTCAACAGCTTCCCGAGTGCATGAAGTTTTGTTTCCGAGCACTTCACGACGTTACATACGAGATCGCTCACGAAATTGGCAAGGAGGAAGATTGGCATCAAGTGCTACCACGTCTCACGAAAGCCGTAAGCAGAAAGCTTGTGGATAACTGCATATGCTTGCATTGGTCATCCTAATTAATTTTGTGTCCTTACACAATTAATCATCTTTGATTGAATCATTTGTTTTCCTTATTTTATTTTAGTGGGCAGACTTTTGCAAAGCACTACTTACTGAAGCAAAGTGGGACCATTTGGGCTACACACCCTCTTTGGAAGAGTACTTGAGCAAAGCTTGGACATCCTCTTCAGGACCCCTGCTCTTGTCCCATGCTTATTTCTTTGTGGGACATATGAAATTGGAGGATGCAGCAGAGTCGGTGGAGAGCAAGAAGGATCTGATATACAATGCGTCCATGATAATCCGACTCTGCAACGACCTAAGAACATCCAAGGTAACCATCAAAATCCTGTGAAAAAGCTACGGACGCAATGGATTTGACATGTACAGATTCTTAGCTTGCGAAAAAAATCTTATATTAACATGACGTTCGTCGACATTGAACTGAGGATATTGAATCTCAATAACACATTAAATTGATTTATTTTTCAATTAGGCCGAAATAGAAAGAGGAGATGCTCCATCATCAATGGTGTGTTACATGCGAGAAGCAAATGTATCAGAAGACGTTGCTCGGAAGCATATCAAGGGATTGATAGACCAAGCATGGAAAAACATTAATGCTCATTGCTTTGTCAATGCTGAGACACCATTTCTCCGACCCTACATCGATGTCACTGTGAACGCTGCTCGTGCTGCACACATGATCTACCAGTCCGGAGATGCGTTCGGCATCCAGGACGGCACGATTGGGCAGCAAATGCTATCTGCCGTGATCGAGCCTCTTGCTCTTGACTAAGATATTACCGGAAAGTCTAATAGTATTATGTCTTATTATGTCCTGTTGAATGAACACTCAATCAACCGTCAGTCTGTTACAAATATCCCAATCAGAAAGTTTGTTATCTAAGCGTCTTTGATAAAATGAAGAGTTAAATCTTGGTGGGCCGACCACTCTTGCATAATAAGTTGGACTAAATATTGCGATTTCCTTTTACAGAATATGTTGGGCCCCACACACCTCTCATTTCTTGATGTGAATAAAACCTTGCTAAATGTTCGGAAGTCAACCTCTGCAGATTTGTATCGGCACAAAGACGCAGCTCCTCTAACATCTTCATTCTCTTTATGAAAGTTCCTAGTTTTCTTATTGAACGAGAACATGTTCATGGCAATTGGAAAGGAGTTGATGCTTCCGAAAGGTTCCGATTGTCACCCATTTGCTCCTTGTGGATGATCTCTATCTGCTTTGTAAGGCGGATCGTGAAAATTGTCGGACTCTTAGCTTAAGTGCTCGATCTTTTATGTGATTCCTTGGGGCGAAGAGTGAACAAGAAAATGTCAAAATGATATTTTTCTCCAGTAATGTCACTGAGGATGATAGAAGCGACTTGGACCCAGTAGTGGATATAAGCAATGTAAATGATCTGGGCAAGGATTTAGGTTTCACCTCTGAATGGAGATGGCAGAGGGACCTCTAAATTTGCTAGTCAGCGAGAAAGTTGGGGAAAAGCTTGCTGGTTGCTGGGCACTTATGTTGTCTATGGTTGGAAAAAAAAATACTCTCATCGGGTCCACTAACGAGGCTATCATGTGCAGATTGAGAATCTTCTCTCCAGCATCTTCGATCAGCTATATAAAATATAAGATGATGAGCTAGTCCCACCAAAAATTCTAAATTATATTTACGGTGATAGTAATGTCCCAAACTTGTCTTTGTATCTGCAACGCTTCCAAACTTTTTTAGCTATGACATCAATATGAAAAGTTTTTTTTTTTGTCACAAAAATCCCTAAGCCTGTACTAGTGTAATAAGAATAACCACCATCACTAGATGGCTGCTGAAACTCCAAAGTGGTGGCTTTCATGGACAATAGCCGGCCAGTGGAGCAGATGTGGATTTGACGCTGCTTTCATCTATGCCAAAAGACGTTGTTTCATGGATTATGTCAGTTTTTTTTTTTTTTTAAGTCGATCCTACTCTAATCCTACTTTAACACTCACTCTCAGACTTTTGCACTACCTCATTGTAGGGCGTGAGAGTCAAAACCCACTCCTGAAATGAAATCGTCTCCACCCCAATCTCCCATGAGAAGGTGGGGATTTGAACTCCCCACCTCCTCCTTCTAAGTTAGAAGGGTGGCCACTGGGGCAAACCCCCAGTGGTTGGATTATATCAGTTTGAGGGCTCTAAAAATGGCCAGAGAGGCAATTTATCATAAAGGAGGTCCATTTTTTAGAATATATATATACACCTACTTTTATAAGTTGTATACTTTGAGGGTCAAGTGGATTTTAATACGTATAAGTCATATCCAAACCTACAAATTGACGAACGATGTCGTCCTGCACTAAGCTAAAATCACGTCAGCCCTATATCCTTGTGATTGTTCGTGCATGACGCCACGTCAGATTTTTTAAAGCCATCGTTGACGGCAATGTGACCGAAGGTATTTTGGGGCTACTCGTACAAGAATGCGGTATTAGTGACGATGAAGTTTTATTTGTGGTATTGGCGTCACCATGGACAAAATTTAGGAGTTGTGATGGCTTTTTTTTTTTTTTTTTTAACGGTCAATTTCAAAAAAAAAAAAAAAAAACAACTTTGATTTATGTCAATTTTCAAGTCTTCAACGCTTGTTGGAAGGTGAAAGCATTCAATGAATGGTCTAGTCAAGAAAGCCTTCTCTCGTGGCAACTTAGAACTTGTTCCATATCCATCGCCCCCTACGATACTCTCAAAAAACTCAATCTCTATTCGTGATGTCTACTAAATAAGTACAGATATGTAAACAAGTAATTCGAGATACATGTCGTTTACATGTTGCTTGCCGCAAGTGCCACCCTTTCCACATGAGAAGGGGAGGTGGGGAGTTCAATTCCTTACCTTTTCAAGGGAAATAGAGATGGAAACATTTAGTTTCAAATGTGGAATTCGACTCTCACAGTCTGCGAAGAAATAGAACAAATGTTTGAAGTGAGTTGAGAGTTCGATTAGAATAGATTAAAAAAATTAAAAAGTAAATATGGGTAAATAAGTAATTCGAGATACATATTATCTATATGCTAATTCAATAATGAAAATATTTGACTTTTAAAACACGGACCGCAAAGTACAAGAAAAAAGGTCCTTGCCCTGAAGGATGTAATATTTGCCATTTTGCGTGACTTAAAAAATGTAGTTGAGAATTCTAGTAGTTATTTGTAAGTAAGGAGACAAACGGTATCATGCAAAGAAAGATCTCCTAGATTCATAACTATCTTAACTCTTCATGGGCTCAGATGTCGTCATCAGAAAACTAATCATTATTCAATCTTTAGAACATTTTGCGACCTTCCCAAAGGTGAACCATTTGGGGAAAAGTTAATAAATTACTAAGTCCAAAGAATTATCACATACTCTTCCAAATCCTACCATCACAACTTGGTACTCAATGTTAATTTGTTCGATTAAACACGCAAATAAATTTATTAAATACTCACCATTAATCAATTATGGATTAGTTAATTGGACACCTAAGTAAAGTGTACGAGAGGAGTTTACTTCCGCATACCGGAGATTCAATGAACTCGGGTAAATGTTTCCAATTGGTATAAGTTTGGGATTTTTTGTACCAGAGAATTAAGTTTAGGGTGAATGTGTTATAGTATGCATAATTTAAGACATATGATTTAAGTCAATTTGAGGACAGTTAAATGACTTGGAAAATTTCTGCAAATTGCAGGAGAAGATTCTCTAGCTGTTTGGCTATTATCACAACCAGAAATATCACTTGCTTTGAGCCAAATAATGCTATGTCTTATGGAATTGCCAAATAATCGTCCTTGATAGTTCACAAGCTCTAGGTTCCCGAGGGATTAAAGCCCAAAACCAACGCGCAGACGTGCAACGTCCCCTATCCATGACGCGTAAATATGGTATGGAGTATGTCCGTGATCGAACACATCATCGTTGACGCAATTCTTTATCCACCGAATAAAAGATTGCTATTGACCTGTGACTCGTGTTGCTGGTATGACTATATAAAACTATCCGCTTGTGCACATGCAAATGATGTTCACGCGGGACTAAGTACCAATCAACAATGCATCTACTAATCGAAACATGACTCCTGTTCATGACTTTTAGAAAGGTCAATGTGGGTGCACGCGAAGATCAAGGCTTCTGCGTGGTCGAATGTAATTGGAGTCCCGCTAAAGGCCACTCTAATTAAATTTAATTAAGACGAAATGAAGATTTAGTCTAATAAGACATGCCAACATAGACAGTAACCGGCGAAACGTGTACACATAAACACTGGTTTGACCATCATTTTAGCCTTCTAAGTTAAGCAGAATAATGTATGACCAAGAACAAAAAGTTAAGCATAATGAAATGAGCGAAGATGATAATAATAATAATTAAATTCCATTAATAAAAGATAAATCACTGTGATGAAAATCCATATGTACGCGTGCACTATAGAAACATTTCGAATTTATACTAGATTGTTCTTTTATGAAACGGAAGTTCGATTAAAGAAATCGGATAGTTTAATCAAAGGGAACATATTGACCGACTTTGCTGCATAATATCTTAAAGCAAGGCATAAAAAATAATGTCTAAATCTCATGTGATGCACGGACGCCCTACCGGTCTCATATTGAACCCATCAAGATGTTAATGACCAAACAAGCACGAAATTGCTACAAAAGAACGAGCGATCGAACAATAATAAACCAGAAAATATAAAAAGTAAACCAAATACTTGATTTTTATGGTTCAGTTGACAGGACCTACTTAACAAGTATGCCAATACGAGATTTTAATATAGATCAAGCGACACAAAATATGTTATAATCATAGTCGTGTCACTCAAACACTTTCAGTGTTCCTGAGCTTCCAATTATACAAACTAACTCACACAATATTTAGTCCTCATACTTTTTCACAAATCAATCTCCAAAGGAATGCAAAAAGTTGACTCGTGACAAAAGGCTTCTTCTAGTTAGGTGCAAAGTTAAACAAAACTTACAACAAGAATTTTCAAAATCTGCAACTTCAAAGCTTTAGTTGCTCTTAACAAAACTCAACCAAAAGCTTAGTCTAATTGTCCTTGAGGACACCACCACCGTACGCACGATGTGGACCGTGCTTCCACACACTTCAATGTTGGTTGGGTTTCATTCAATAGGCTCAATCTCGAGATATATTACCAAACACAAAGAGTGATTAATTTATTTTCGGTTAATCCCCTTTATTCTTTGGCCAAACCCGGTCAATCCCTTCAATCAGATTTTATTTTATTATTATTATTATTTTTTTTTGGGATGACGAAGTTGCCTTGGCGTTTGCTCTCTAGTTTTGTTTGGCTTAAGGCATGTGAAGCATGTGCCAAATGTTTGGTAGTTTGTGTCATGATTATTGCGTGTGGTTAGAGAGGAGACCTTTTGTGACGTCCCGACAGTGTCGCATACTAAGCACAAGCGCAAATTATACATATTATTATCATGACAGAACCTGTTGGTTTCAATTATCGAACTATAGCATCCAAACCTAATTGGTTAGCATGTATAACATGAATATTTTATGATTTGAAGCTTTTATAACACACGACCACCCTATAACAATCCTATCACCTAGCATTAGACAATCTAACTAAGAAAATATATAAGGATCATGAGAAACTTCGTTAACTTTCTTGTTGAAAACCATTCGGGCTTACATACGTCGATCTAAATTACTTACAAGTCCTTCATCGATGCACAACATATATTTATATGTTCATGAACAAAAGTGTAAGTAATTAACCAAGGAAAGGGTGAGAGAGGTTCCTAACTTCATTACCTCCTACACTAGCCCGCGTCCATAAAAAAAAAAAAAAAAACAAAAACAAAAACAAAAAAAAAAAAAAAAAAAAAAAAAAAAAAACAAAACAAAACAAAACAAAAACAAAAACAAAAAAAAAAAAAAAACAAAAACAAAAAAAAACAAAAAATAAAAAAAAAAACAAAACAAAACAAAACAAAACAAAACAAAACAAAAAACAAAACAAAACAAAAAACAAAAAACAAAACAAAACAAAAGCAAAACAAAACAAAAAACAAAACAAAACAAAACAAAACAAAAGACATCTTATTCGGCTTCATCATGATCTGGGTGCCTAAGCACCTCTTGTCCCAGCTACAAGTCCTCTAACGTCGAACTAAAGAGGGCCAAACAACTCCTTTTCATGGTTTATGAACCAAGCAATGAACCTCATAGGAATCCAATCTACCTTGCCATCGTTCATCCAAAGTGTAGCCTCATATCTTGTGCAGGTCAACTCGATATTGAGGTCATATACGTTGTGAAAAGAAATATCAATGTACGCTACCACCCCATAACGAGCGATCAGTGGTACGTCCATACTAATGATCTGAAAAATAGAAAGGAATGAGCAATGCCCAGTAAAGAAATAATAAGACCCTAAGCTAGACAATCCTCAGTTGCCAAAGAAAAGAAAAGAATACAATCAAATAGCTCAATATACTAAGGCAAGATTATCACAAATATAACTAAATTAATACTAAAATGTCACATGAATAGTCACTTCGTAACAAACATGCTAAATGCACATGTATGCCCCATGCTCCTAATCTGAACTAAGATGAGAAGTGATAACAACAGGCGAACTCACACGCCAAGTGGAATTTATATTATAGTGTGTATATCAAAGTCCACCCTCGATTAGTTTACCCACCAGAACGCAAGCCGGCCCAATCGAGTCACTTCTGAAATCCCACATTCGGACTTCCACGATATTGCTATCATGGGCATCTCACTCCAAGGCATCCCAGTATCACACAACTGAGGCATCTCAAGATCACACAGCATGGGGTATCTCATTCCGAGGCATTCCTGATCACACACAGGGGCATCTCAACTCCGAGGCATCCTAGTATCTCACTCAACTGAGGCATCCAAGATCACATAGCATGGGCATCCCACTTCCCGGGGCATCATCGGTATCTCAGTATCAATGGAAATCTTTTACTCATTTAATTCTCATATTCCACACATCACACATTTGAATTATATCACATCATAGCATGCATGAGACCTCAAGAGCACACAATCACTCTAAGCAGTACTCATGCTCACACAACATTTCATTCATGTCACACTCATTGCACATGCATGCCATAATTAGTAACCGTACAATGGCCACACTTCAAATTATGGAAGAGACATGCTCATGTACAAACTAACCATTATTACATGACCATTAGACTCCTTATATGCCATGAAAATCAGGTACAAAAGGCACAACATTTATTACACGGTCTTGAATCAAGGTAGGATACAAGCTGACATGGGCAGTTTCAATCACAGAAGCAGAAAGTGCATCAAATCTCATCAAAATGCTACGAAATTTTAGTATGTTATAGAAGAGACCTAGATTAACATTTTTTATGAAGAAACCTAAGCCTATATCTCATTGTATAAAGAGCAGTAATTTGTTGTCTTTACCCCTAAATTCTGCAGCAACTTCCAGATTAAGTGCCTACTGAAGAAGGATCATTTCACTACCCAAATCTTGACCGTTTGCTCTAAAATTTTGATATGTTGTTCCTAAAGATGTGTTCTACAACTTTCATGAAGGGTTTAAGGTCAACTTCATCTAGAAAATTTCGTAAAATCCATAGAACTAGTTCTGCTGTTTTTCTACAAGTCAGTTTGTTGTTTTAAGGGAGGAATGTTCTCGCCAGCTAATTTTCACAAAAAAATCTCTACAACTAGTAGTCGAAGCCTAAAATGGTTGGTGCACTCTTAAGAAAATTAGTTCTTTCTATTAACTACACCTTTAAAACCCCAAAGTGATGCATAAACTAGTAATTTTCTGTCTCTGTCTTTCCCGAACAAAACATCCCGAGCCACTGTCTCCAACTACAGCTACATCAAACTATTTAGTTCGTCTATAACCACTTTTAGTACCTCGACGCCGCTCCGACAGAACCCAAAAGTGATCTCATTAGCTCATCGACTACACATAGCAACCTACAGCTCAACTCGAGGCTAGTATTCACCTCGCAACCCCTCAAAAGCAACATGCAACACCCATCTATCACTCAACGGTCATCTACCCACCAACTCAACCAACATAGCTCCGTCGCGCTCGGTTCCTTGACCATTTGAACCCCGATCATCACATGCAAAGACCAACAGTTCCATTTGAGTGTCCATCTAACTTTTCCAACTCAAAACAGAAGTATCAAACTTAATCTTCCATCATTCAGCATGCTTCGCAAGTTCCCTCAACAAACAACGGATGAATTCTAGTTTAGGACCTCAATCGACAAAAGGTGATTTTGGCGATGATCAATCTATGGAGCAAGATTGCAATGAGAATTGATAGACTACGAAAAAGCCAAGAAAACCATTTGGGATGAAAACTCAATTTTTCATTGGCAGATCGCGAAAATTCAGAAAAGTGAAAATGGGCCGTGAATGAGGAGCCACGTGGGGCCCATGAACGGGCCCATGGGCATGAAGCAATCTCGGCTATCCAATAGCTTGGACATGAGCTCACCTCTCTCTTTCTCTCTCCACCTAGCTCATTCGGCCCCTCTCTCTCTCTCTCTCTTTCTCCCTCACTCTCTCCCATTTCCCCTTCAGCTAAACCCCTCATCCCCTCCATCTCTCCTCATGCCATCTCCATTCTCTCTTTTCCCTCTTGGTTGTGGCTGCCGTGAGCCATCATCCACTGTTTGCTCACCTTTGCCACTATCCACCTTTGCTGTCATTGTGGCTGAACCACCATCCTCACCACCTCATGTCATTGTCCCCAACTGTCCAAGGCCGTAGGCTGAGTGCCACCATCCACAACCTTGTCGAGCTTCACCATGAGCCGCTGCCGCCACTGTGAGCCTTGTCATTGTCACCGTCACCCATCGATCCAAAAGTAGGAAGTGAGTAACTTCCTAACCCTTGCTTAGGGTTGTAGTTCCACTTAAGAGTAGGATTAGAATTATATTAAAGCCGATAGTGATTAGATTAGGGAATAAGTTTATTAAGGTGATAAGTTATCACGATAAGCGATAAGTTGAGGCGATAGGCTATCGCGATAAGTGATAATTGAATGTGATAAGTTATCACGATAAATGATTATTAGATACAATAAGCTATTGTGATAGGCTATTGTTGGATGCAATACGTTATTGTGATAGGCTATCATTAGATATGATCCACCAAACCCAATCCTCTTTTAGATCTTTACGGAATGGCATTGCAGTTATAAGCGACATTGCTAACAGAGGCCTCCAATCGATTAATTCTTGTGGTTAATGCAAGCAGCAATCAGAGACGATTGATCATATGCTAAGAGAGTGTTGGACTGCTAAGGAACTTCGCAGCAAGCGAAAAGTTCCTTAAATTTTCTTTGACTGACTCCAAACCCCTGTACTGATGGATTAATGCAAACTACAGCTTGAATACAAGCAACAAAAAATCAAACATCTCATGGAAGATCATCTTCCTGTTCACCCTCTGGAGCATATAGCCCAAGTGTAATAAAACGGTTTTTAATGCACAGGAAAATGTTCCTGATATGACAAATTCCAGTCATTCGATGAAGGCTACAGAATCCATTTAAGCGTAACACAAACACATGTAACCAAATGGACCAAATGGAGGAGCATCGCATCAAGCGGAACAAACCCTTGGCAAACTGGTGCAAGCCAAATAAGAATGGTGCGGCAGGTGAAAAATCAGGCATCATTAGTAGTGGAGGCTTATTCGTGACAGCAAAAGAAGATGGTTCACGGGATATTCCAGGAATATATTAGATTATATAAAGATGAAATGAATGTGGCCATAAGGCCCATAACCTGTGGTACACAAGCTCAAGCTTGTGGACGCATCGTGGCGGCCATGGCAGTTAATGCTTTGAGCTCACAACAGCCATGTTCACTAGATCCTTTCGAGTCATGAAGCTTGAGGCCACCTTGTCCACTCACATCCTTCGAGCTTGCAGCAACCATGGCACCTTAAGTTTCGAGCCACAAAACTCGAGGCCAAGGCAGCTCAATTGATAGTCGTCGTAAGTAGGTATGAATAATAGTTTTTGTATTGTTGTGTGTTAAGATTGTGGGTTTCGATTTGGCAGGATTTGAAGAAGAATAGGAGGGAGGGGAGGGAGGGGGAGAGGGAGAGGGAGAGAGAGAGAGACCCAACATTTGAAAAAATAATCAATATCACGTCGGCAAATTCCGTAATTTGATTGATATAGGGAAAATCGGTGGCTTTTTTTTAAACCCGTCCATTTCTCTTCATTGTCCTATTTGTTTTCCACTGAGCCTGATAGCCTCTATTGATAAAAAGATTACATAGTCTTCCAATGACATTACAAATTCAAGTCATGTCCTAAGCAAACTTTTGACCAACTTATACTTTTGGCATTCACTACCTTATGTGGATAGACTTTCTAATTGCTAGTCCACTGGTACCAATAATGACAAACTCCTTAATTCTAAACATTCAAATTCCAGGTGAACGACATAATTGTGATATTATGATAGGGTATCTTCAATCAATTATTTTGACGTCCTACACTAAGTTTTGTAAAAGGAATTTCACAAAATTAAATGAAAATAATCATGTAATAGTCCAACTATTGCTTTCTGATTTCAAGGGAAAAAAATGATAAATTTGCTGTACCGGACAGCTAAGCCTCCCAATCAAAGTTTATTAATCGATAGACTGAAGATAACAATTCAGACTATTACCTTGATCTTATCGAAGGACCTATTAGGTAATAAATCCACAAGTTTTCCAAATAAGAACTCAGATGCATCTTTTAACGTGTTGTTATCTATGAAAGATAAGATTTTGATAAAAATAAATAAATAAATAAAAGGGAGAACAGATGTTTTAAGTCATATGAGAAAGCGACAGTAAACGGAGAGAAGAATAAATCCCTGTCCCAAAACTTGAAAAGAGACCTATCAAAAAGAGTCGAGAGTTCTACAAAAATAGGCAGCAAAAATCCCACGAAAGATAAAGATTTGTCGCAAAAGCAAAGGGTTGCATGCAACATCGCAACCACAGGCACTTCTTGTTTCAACAGAAGCCCTTAGACATGAGGACAGTGCAACGCAACAACCAAAGGTTAGATAGCGCAGACAGAAATGCCATGCACCCAACATGAATGAGCCCGTGAATCGGAGCCCTCGACTCACCTCGGCCAGGTAATATGAGGAATTATAATACATATGGCCAGCAGCACTCGGCTTTGTTGCTGAAAGGAACTCGAGAGGCGTGATAGCCTGAAACTCTATGCATTACACAATGCTTCAGTTACAGTTACACCGAAGAGCTCAAAACCCAGGAAGTCAAGACTCTATAGTCTTATCAACAGTGTTCAATACCAATTTGTAGCTCCACAACAACAACAAAATCAGTGAAAACAGTGAAAGTAAAAGGCATTTCTTCAATAACAGGAACCTGTTTCATGCTGTGGCCTCGTTCACCGTGGCCTAGTTGATTGATAAAATGCCATGCACAACATCACATATCGAGGGTTGAGCTCAGCAAAGACCATCGAGGAAATGAAGTCTTGAGTTGGTAACCATAACAGTCGATTGGTACATAATGCGAGAAAAACCATTATGCTGCTTGAGGCAATTTTAGATTATACGGTGTCTTCTTGGTCTTGCCATGTTCCACAATCTCTGTTGCCAATTCAACCTTGCATTCCCGAACCAAGAAATCTACAACATTCTGCAGAGTATTTGTTACACGAAGTAACTTTTCATCCATGGCCTCGATGCAAAGCCTATGCGCCGATTCATAGTCACCCTTTTCACAAAGCAAAGGGACAAGAGCAGATACCGTCACCCGATCAACATTGCACTTGCTCTCAACAAGCCGCCGATACCAGTTCTTGGCTTCATCCAAGTCTCCATTTCGGCAACACCCAACGATAAAAGCATTGTAGCTGTGTGTATCAGCCTGGATTCCCTTATCCCGCATTTCATCTAACAGCTTAACAGCATCCGCGACTCTGTTCTGCAAAACTACTCCACGAAGTCTTGGATTGTAACTCCTGACGCTAGGAGTGACATTCTTGCTCACCATTAAATCCCATATCTTCTCACCTTCCAATAACCCATTTCCATAAGAAGCCTCAAGCAGGGTATTCCACGTTATCAAATTAGGCTCAACCCCTTTTCCCTCCATCTCATCAAGCAACGAAACAGCAGAATCAAGATCACCCATCAGGCAATAGCCCTTAATAACCGTATTGTAAGTGCAAACATCGATGTCCAGAGACAGCTTCTCCGGCAACAGCCGGAAGATCCCCTCGACCTCATCGAACTTCTTGGAATCGACACAGGCGGCCAAGAGGGCATTGAGGTGCACCAGCGAGGGCTTCCGCGATGATAGGCTAGGCATTCCGTCGAACAGCTTCCGGGCGTGCTCGAACATGCCCGCCTTCCCGTAGAGGCCGATGAGGCGGACCGCGAACTTGTCGCCCGAGCGCGCCACGTACTGCTTCTGGTGCTCGAGGAGGTCCTCGATGAGGGCGAACTGCTGGTGGTATGCGAGGCGCTGGACGGTCTTCTCGTACGGGACGCTGTTCCGACGGAAGTGGGTCGACCGGGAGAGCTTCTTGAACTTGGCGACCACCTTCCGGAGGTCTTGTCGACCGCCGAGATGGTCTACGCGAGGACGGGGTGGCGGCTTGGCGAAGACGCCGCTGAGGCGGCGGAGTAAGGAAGACATGGATGGGGCGGTGCTCGCTTCCGCCAAAGTTTCGGACACTTCAGAGGAAGAATATTTTCTCCTTTAGAACCGTTTTGAGTATAGCTGCAATTGCAAAGCAATGGCAAAAACCAAGTCAATTAATTAGTAATTTCTCGATCGATGATTATTTGAGATCGACTCGTCTAATTTCGAATTTAGTTCGAACCCGAGTTATTTAATTATCTTGTCAAATGGAATTTTTGAACTCTGTGTTACTTATATCCGACGAGTTAGCTCGCGAATTTCATCTTACTTTTATTAATTTTTTTCGAATTTTTTTCGAAGACAGGTCATGGTTCTGAAAAGAAAATACCAATACCAGAAAGATACTTAGTATTTGCGTTTATTAGGCTGGAGTTCATTTTTATTTACAAGTTGGAGCTTGGATATTTCGATTTTTTAGATACTTAAACGGAAAAAGGGGTGATTTTATGAATTTCAAGAGGAAACATGCCCTTATAATATTTTACCGTTCGATGGAAAATGCAACATGTCTCAACCTGGATGCTTATGATTATTTTGCTTTTCGATCCAATGGTAAGATGTAGGGGCAAAATTTGATGCTAATAGGAGGGCGATATATATGTGCCCTAATTTTTTGGAACAGGCATTGTGGTGTCTCCATGGCCATTATGATGAAGCAATTTAACAAAAAGAATTAATTATTAAAAAAGAATTGTATGGTACAAAGCTCCATTTTTTAAGAAAAATTAAAATACGACGTGTGGCGAGATGATTTTGATTTTCGAACAAACACGTTAAAAGGATTTGGGGACCTACAATAACATTATTTTCTTAGTTTCTCTAGGCAAAAATTCCGGTATCCATGGACATCAGAACTCGAGAGAACGAAAGAAATGCACCCTAATCCAACTTCGAAAACCTTGGCTTTTGGGGTCTTTTCATCTAGTGATTTATTTAACTTTACAAGAACCCTACTCATTAGCCATCAAAAAAAAAAATTCTGAAGGAGGTGAACATCATAATCGCCTCCCTTAAGCGTTATCAGACGGACTCACACTCTTCCTAAAAATGTTCGGCTCGAGGATTCGCCGTGTCTAATGTTGCCTCATCCTCATTGAAGTTGCTTGCAGAAAATCCAGTACAACATGCTCTGCTCCTCCAAATGTTGCCGCAGCGGCCCTCTGTTTTCAATTTTAGCTCTCTCTTGATCGGCCTTCTCTCTCCCTTGCACCCTTTTCTATATCACCACCTTCGTCAGTAAGACGGGGACGACAACAATCTTGAGATCTATGGCTCCTGAGCCTTAGATCTCAGTCTCGCTCAAGGCTTGATGAGCGCTACTTTATCATGGCCTAGTGGCTGAGGCAATGTCATCTATGACACCAGATATTGAGGGTTGAGGCCAGCAAGCACCATTCGGAGAAACGAATCTGACAGGTAGTAACCATGAGATTGAAAGCGTGAAAAATTGCCGTTACTCTGCTTGAGGCAATTCTAGATCATACGGTTTTTTCTGCGCCTTGCCATGTTCCACAATCTCTTTTGCCAGTTCAACCTTCAATTCCTGAACCAAGAAATTCACAACATACTGCAGAGTATCCGTTCCAAGAAAAACTTCTTATTTATGGCCTTGATACAAAGCCTGTGAGCCAATTCATAGTCACCCTTTTCACAAAGGAAAGGAGTGAGAGCAGATATTGTCACCCGATCGAGAGCACATCCACTCTCCATGAGCTGGCGGTACCAGTTCTTGGCCCCCATCAAGTCTCCATTTCGGCAACACCCGACAATAAAAGCATTGAAGCTATAAGTATCAGCCTCGATTCCCTTATCCCGCATTTCATCAAACAGCTTTACGGCATCGGTGACTCTGTTCTGCGAAAGTAACCCCGAATTCTTGTATTGTAACTCCTGATGCTAGGGTTAAATTTCTTGCTCACTATTAGATCCCATATCTTCTCTCCCTCCAAGAACCTGCCATTTGCATGAAAAGCCTCAAGCAGGGTGTTCAACGTGATTAAATCAGGTCCAATCCCCATTTTCTCCATCTCATCAAGCAACGAAAGAGCCGGATCAAGAGCCCCCATCAGGCAATAACCCTTAATAACCGTATTGTAAGTGCAAACATCAACATCCAGCGACAGTTTCTGCGGCAACAGCCGGAAAATCTCGTCGACCTTATCGAGTTTCTTGGAACAAACGCAGGCGGCCAAAAGGGCATTCAGGTGCAGCAGCGAGCGGTCGGTCTTCAGGCTAGGCATTTCGTCGAACACCTTCTGGGCAT
Organism: Eucalyptus virginea; assembly: GCA_014182375.1. Classification (NCBI taxonomy): domain Eukaryota; kingdom Viridiplantae; phylum Streptophyta; class Magnoliopsida; order Myrtales; family Myrtaceae; genus Eucalyptus; species Eucalyptus virginea. The sequence continues at coordinate 11,584,097 of CM024521.1, read as the reverse complement.
GCTCGAACATGCCCGCTTTCCCGTAAAGGCTTATCAAACGGGCCGCGAACTTCTCGCTGGACCCCCCCACGTACTGCTTCTGGTCTTCGAGGAGTTCTTCGATCAAGGCGAACCGCCGGTGCTTGGCAAGGCGCTGGACGGTCTTCTCGTAGAGGACACGTCTACGACGAAACTCGGCCGACCCGGAGAGTTGCTTGAACTCGGCGACAAGCTTCTGGAGGTCGCATTGTTTGCCGAGGTCTACGCGGGGGAGTCTGGGCCGTCCGGTGAAGACGCCGTGGAGTCGCCGAAGCACTGAAGACATGCCGTGTCGGTTTTTCCCACGAACGGATCAGAGGAATGTTCTTTAGAAAGGGGTGGTCTCGTTTGCGACAACAGGGTCGGACCCTCTTCCAGAGTTGCAATGTAAGTCGTTTTAGGGTCAATTCCATGTCCTAAAACTTGCCTTAAATGTGTATTTAAGAACACAAAGTGAGGATTTCCATCATAAATTTTTACCATACCATTTGAATATTCTGGAACCTAGAAGTTAATGTATTACAGGTTCCGATTATATCCAAATTCCACCAGTATTATTAATTAAATAATTGTAATGAACCATCATATTTAATAATCATCGCATGCTGCTATAATTCATTGATCACAACTTATATTTAGACATATGAAAAATATGAAATTCTAACAAAGTAAAATTTTTAGTCATAAATTGGAAACTCAAACTTATGGTTGTAATCATTGAAATGTGAAATACAACTTTTGTAGGATCACGTGAATATATAAATCAATAAAAATACAAAAACTTGTTTCAAGTTCCAAGATCCACTTACTTAGAACCTAAAATTTAACCATCGAAGTAGGTTTTCTAATATTTGAAACTTGGAACTTACCATGTGTATTTTAGAACTTGAAACCAAACAGTTCCCAATGGTCTAGTTTTTAGTTCTAGATTGTACCTTCAAACCATGCTCACCCCTAACTTCTAGCAACTTAAAAGAAGTGAATTTTATTTTTATTTTTGGGTTTATGTTAACTTATTTAAATTCCCGAAAATAATTCTCGAGAGATATGTTGGACATTAACTCGTGGCTTTTGGTGGTTGGCTTTATCCGATCAAATCTAAAAAGTTACGTTTCTTAGCTTAGTTGATGAGTAAAAAAATAGACGAACATGTCCATTCGTATTGTTCTCTAATCTTAGATTCTCTAATTATTGTGTGCAAATGAGCATCTGAAAATACCTTTTCTTCTCACTATTAAACTTTTCACCCTTTTTCGCTTCATCTTTTTCTTTAGACTGACCATTAGAAGAAGTTTAAAATTTTGCTATCTCAAAATTTTTTGTATTTTTGGTATTTTCCTCTCCATCCCCAATTTTCTAACACATTTAATATAAAAAAGGATAGATTTTAGACCAACCGACATAATTTATCAAAAGGGAAAAGTTAAACAACTAGCTGGTAATGTAAGAGATTATGCTAAGGTGGATTTATCATAACTATATGCAAGAAGAGTATAATATCCCAATGGGCAATATGTGTACGAGGAAAAAGCATGTCGAGAATATATCTTAAAAAAAGAAGAAGAATTAGTTGTGAAAAAAGGGTAAAAACGAGCCACTACCCGTTTAAATACAAGAACATACAAAGAGATCTTTGAATCATATCTATTGTCAGAATTTGTGAGATCACTGCGATTGTCCTAAAAGCTTAATCTAGTCTTTTTGCCAATAACTAAGCGTAGAAATTTAATTGAGGAAACAAATGGGATCAAAAAAGATTTGAACTCATTACCTTCAAATCTAATATCACGTAGGATTTTGTAGAATCATGACTAATTATTCTAAAAGCTTAAGTTATTAGATGAATGTATGATATATTCTTTAAATATTTTAACACATATAACCGTAAGGTAGGCTGTTTGTAGTTCTATGTCCAAAGTATCCTTTTCATCCTTCCATGGGAAACTTCTAATAAAATTCACTGTAGTCAAGGAAGATATGGAAAATTAAAACGGAGCTTCATTGATTAGGAACATATAGGTATATAAATTTTGAGTCATGTATATGTATAGTTATAGACTTTTTTTTTTTTTTTTTTTAAAGAAAGGGTTTTCAAGTTCCAAAAGAATGATGATGCATTCTGTTACTGTTCTGGTAAGCCAAGTACACAACTTTTCCATTGCCTCGCGCCTTGGAGAGCACATATACTTGGCGTCTGCAGTGCGGCTCATTCGTTCTTTCCAGTCAACTATGGCAACTGCCCACTTAAAATCTTACATTGAGTCAGGCAAACTGATCAATGAACCCTTTTATGGACAATGATCAATAGAAACCCTTTTCATTTTTCTACAGAAGCGAGCATGATTCCCATCATTTTACCCAGTAATTACTCAGCCCTTGATTATCTTACAAGCCCATATGAATAATCTTTTTTCTTTCTCTTTTTGTCTTTTAGGGTTTTGTCATAAATGAGATTGCCCAACAGAAAGGCATTAACAACTGGACTGAACTACCCAACAAATAGGAACTCACAGCAACCAACAGAATTTCTCTCCTACATGGCATGATACTCTTGTGAGCATATGCTTTATATTACCAATCCAAGACTAGCTCCCATTTCAAGTACTTCTCATTCTCAATGTCTCCTCCTCAACAAGATTTATCCCAATTGGCCACTCATTTGAAGATCAATCCATCCTTGATTTGCAGCATGGACGGACTGTGCTTAAGTGAAATTGGAGGTTGCAAAGATGGGAGGATTGGCCGAGGGCAGCTTGAGGACGATGGTGACGACACTCAATTCAAGTCCAAGAACCTGGAAGCCGAGAGGCGGAGGCGATTAAAGCTGAGCCAGAGGCTTCTGACACTACGCTCATTAGTCCCGAAAATCACAAATGCAAATACCCACGAACCTACTGATCATTTTTGTGCGGACATATATGAGTATAGATTCTGACCTGAGAATATTTTTGTGCTTTTCTGTCTATGTCAGATGAACTTGGCAACAATTTTAGATGATGCAGCAACTTACATAGTGGAGCTGAAGAAGAATGTGGATGCCCTGAGCGACCAACTTCTCGAAATGGAGGCATCGTCTGAAGATGGGCCAAAGGCATTGGTCGATGAGATTGATGCAGCGCAGGATATGGAAGCAAATGGGATTAAGGTTTAGAAATTCAATGTCGGGTCATCTTTTGATGCTGACTTTTGAAACTGATTGGTCTAACTCTTTGTTGGTGGGTGCACAGCCAGATGTTCAGGTGACCAGCATTGATGAACATAAGCTGTGGATTAAGATTGTAATCCCAAAGAGAAGGAGCCAATTCACCAAGTTGTTGGAGATGCTGAGTATTTGTGGTTTCGAACTGACAGATACCAGCATCACCACATTCAAAGGCGCAATGCTCATATCGGCATGTATGGAGGTATGCTCAACAAAAGTAAATGAACTTTGGCAATTGAACATGGCTGATCAATGGTCTGTGATTATGTGTTTTATGGTTCAGGGAGCTTCTGGCGAAATGCTCAAGGCTTCACAGACCAAAGACATGCTCCAAGAGATCATCAAAGGCATTTAATCAGACAAAAATTTTATAATTAGGAAACATCTTAAGACATAATAAAATGAGGGACATCTCTCCAATTTTCAGTTTTCTTCCCTAGATACATTATCCTACACATTTATGATTATCTAAGGACTGGTGATTGATTCTGTGGATTCCGCAGTTGGAAAGTCAGATTAAGCTTGAAATATATGCATGAGAATGATTTACATTTTTTATACGTAACAATAACATGATGGATCAACTGTAGAATCATACCTAACCAATCCTTAGTATATGATAATAAGTGAACCTCAAAAAGCGAGACATTGAAGTAGAAAGCTGTCTTCAGTTCATCATGCCTGTTAAGAGAGGCAATAAAAGAAATCAGGAACATGGGATACCAAACAGAATTTTGTAATGTGATCCGACTCTTGCCTCAAGACAGACTTACTCAAAACTCTTTTCATATTACTTAAAGATACAAACTTCACAATCTGTTCGATTCCACGTGGCAGCTGATATCTAATTTGTTCCAACTCACTGATTTGCTTCCAGTCAGTGCACGCTCGTCCCATGGTGATAGAGCATTACATATCCAACAAGACAGTGAGGTATTCCCTGGCAAAACGGAAAGAATCTCATTGACTAAATTTCTTCTTCACAAGAGTGTTGAACGTTCCTAAGACCGTGTTAGAAAGAAAGACACAGTTGTTCTTGCTTGTCTTATGTGAACTGACATTCATCTTCTTCAATGGCTGTGCATATAAAATGATAGGTAAGAGTCTCAACACATGGTCTTTGGATGTTTCCTCGGATCAAGCCTACCCAAACGCAACCTCCCCTTGTTAAAGCAAAAACATCTTTCTAAGTTTTGACGCTTGTTTTCAAAAGTTAGTCTATCTTAACCTAAAATATGGTTTGCGCTTGTTGACCAGGGTCTTATGACCGTGGTCTTGCCAACTTTTTCTAAATTACTTTACAAAAGAAGGATTCAATTCAATCCTATTCACTTATATATGAGCCTCCCACGTCTCATATATTTGCATTGCTCTGCATTCTTGTTCCAAGAATCCTTCAAGGCAGCAATTACATGGCTCGGCTGCATACAGCCATGTATATTGCATCAGCCATGTTTTTCATGTTCGTGGCCAAGACGTGGGCAAATGATGATTTGGGCATGTCAGGACTATCAACGGAGAGAAGCAATCCACCTGCTCTGAGTCCGGCTCCATCTGAAGGTGGGATTGGTTCAAGCATGATGGCAGAAGCTCCAGTGATGATAGCCACGAGAAGAGTACAGAGCCATCATTCTTCTGGCGCAGCTGGTGGGGATGTGATCCTTGGAGGATTTGTGATAGCCTTGGTCGTGGTAGTCTTGTGCTACATCCGGGTTACAAGAAAGAGCAAAGAGACTGATCATGTCTGAGAATTTCATAGTTTTCAGTCACTCACATTTGATCATTATTCTTGATGTCAAGAAGAAAATAGACAAGCGATTGTGAGTGGAATATGAAATGGGCATCACAAGGTTCGCCAAGGATAGTTGTAGCGCATCAAGTAATTGTAGTCATTTTAGTGCATTTTTGAATAGAAAGAGGCGACATGTACATTATATTGATTGAGGGTTTGTAGTAGAATGATCTGATCAAGTAATGTCTACATGTACCAAAACCAATTTGATCTCTTTCTATAGTATACTTATCTGGTGATGCAGTTTCATAATTTTCTCTCCTAGTCTCATGTCCAGATTGGTTTTTTACAAGTAGTATTTCTGATGCCTTCGTCAAGCATTAGGGATGATCTCAATTTATCTACACGCCAACAAATTTATCCAGCAGCATATTAGGTAAATCATATGAACAACCTAAATCTCTTTACCACATGAGATGTAGTTCAAACGTACAAGAGACAATACCACAATTAAAAAATTACAGTTACAGACGAGAATTAGTCTAGAAAGTATCCAAGGAATTCTTATTAACCATCAAGTATCGACTTGGTAATCAAACACTAGAAAGTAACCATTTAACTGGTACACTCAAACGGATTCAGTGGAGAAGGTGAGGGAGATGGGAAGTTTTGCACTTTATGTTCACCTAAAACACTGTTGGCTTGAGCAAGAATACCAAAGAGGGAAAAAAAAAAACAGAAAAGCGAAGAAGTTATAGCCAATACACAACACAAACTAAGGCACCTGAAAACACTACGAAAACAACATCTTACCCTCAAAGTGGGGCTTGAGTAAAGTAGTGAACAAATGGCTAAAAGAAACGAGCACGGTTGCTGAAGCTAAATTTTTTTTAAGAATGATATAAAACTAAAGCAGAACTCTGGTGAACAGAGAGGTCATACTTACAATAATGTAGTAGTGCAAGAGAGATTTGAGCTGTTATGAGGGAAGCAGATATATGGAAAAGCAGAGCACATGATTTCAAACCTAAAATCTCTCGTTTATTTTGTTTGGTCGTTTGCTTTGACCAGAAGCCGTTCACACTTTACACCCCTCCCAAGTCCAACCAAAGACCAAGATTTCTCCAGTTTAGACTGCCCTAGTCAGTAGGTTTGCAAATCTAACTTCTTGGAAACTCCTGGTCATGCATGCTCAATAAAGTATTACATTGTAGGTTGAATAACAGCATTAAAGTTGATTTCTTTGACATGCCAAAAGTTTTGAATTAGGCATGAACTGTGATTCTTGAAAACATATTGCGAGCTACATCTTTTCTGTGAAAATTGGAGCTTATGAAGCACTTGACTACTCCCGACAAATTGTGTAGTCTCATGCCTGATTAATTGGGATGACGCGTTCTTCAAGTTCAACGCGATGTTGAATCTATATTATGTCATCTTTTTAATGATTTCGTAGACCCTTTAAATTGTTTTGTCAGTTTCATATGTGCAGCCTCATATGCCTGCTCAATCTATCACGTGTCTTCACCGGCATGCATATAAAATAACAAAAGTTAGCTATTAAATTCTGGCAGCAGAGAATATGAGAAGCAAAATTATGATACAATATCATGCGGTTTCTCATGCTCAGGCGAGAGTCTAGAATCTATGCCTGCATGATATTAATCTCTAGTCAGATCCCATGAAATGGCTTGACCAATAGACGAGAGATAAGTGAGATTCATTGTGACATCTCTTTCCTTCTTTCTTTTTCTTGAGCTTTATGCAGGAAAATTAAGAACAATCAATGAGGATCAAAAGATTGAATGGTAATGATCTGAACTCTGTTCTTCCAGATGGCTTGAGGGCTTCACCACCTTCGATTCACAAACTCATCCCCACAAACAATTTCGATATCTCTGTTTGCAATTTTCATCTATCTAATTTGCTGACTTCGTTTGCTTGTGGATTTTTTACAAGTTAACCTCTGAAGGGAAAGAAAAAAAGTGAGAGCAAACACCCAAAACTCCCAAGAAACAAAAATTGAGCTGACTTTTATCTAAGAGCTTCAAATCCAATATTTTTCCTCCCAATATTCGGCTGTAGAACCTCCAAATCTGCAACATCAGAACAAAACGGAAAAGAATTAAATTAATGACAATCTGTTTCAGGTTCTCACCAGAGCACAAGAAACTAAAAAAGTTCCAACTTCTTTCTTTCTGCATTAACATTGAGAGAGAGAGAGAGAGAGGACGGGAGGGAGAGAGAGAGAGAGAGAGAGAGAGATCTGGAGGTCTACACACAGGAGGGTGTTCAAAGAGAGAAAGAGAGAGCTGCTTATAAGCAACCCCACTATCAAACACCATGACATCAGAAGATGGATCGTCCACTATAATATGCTTCACTGGAAGCCACAGAAAGAGCTCTTTCTGAGACAGACCCTCGATTCCCATAAGCTTACCGAACACCGATCAAAGCCCAAAAAGCCAAAAGCATCAAAACAGTGAAAAACCCAAGAAAGAGACGATTTTAATGCTGAATTCTTTTTGCTCTGCCACTGCCAATAGTGAGGTTGGCTCTCACGACGCTGTCGAAGTAGGCTCTGGTGTCGAACTTGCCCAGGCAGGGACGGTCCAGGAGGACTTCGAGGAGGCCATCTGGGTGGAAGGTGAACGACTTGACATCGTGCGGGAAGAGCCCTCCCCACAAGCCTTAGCTTCGGAGGAGGTTTTGGACGGAGTTGGATGAGGAAGACGACGAGAGAGTGGATTCAGGGAAGACAGAGGAGAGACAGAGAGAGAGGAGAAAGATTCTGTGTCAGTGGCGTCCTTGTGAACGGGAGGAGAGCTTGGGACTGCTGACGACATGGGTGTTTTGTGTTGACTCAGGTTTCAATCAGGAACAAATATGGTGCCTTCGCCGACTTACTATAATACAAAAGAATGAGATTCAAGAAATGAATTGTTAATTCAAATGATCGTGGCGCATATATTTTTATATATTTTTCTCTTGTACAAAAATGCTCCCAAAGTTCAAACGTTCAACCAGAAAATGATAATTATATTTTCTTGGTCATCCTAGTCCTAGACAGAACCTCCCAGACAAAATGAAGTGGAAGACCGAAGGTCACAATTTTCTGCCCTTTCCTTAAGCCACATTGATTACTAGAAACCTGGGTCCAACTAGAGAGCTTTCAAATGAACTGTTACGGTCAAAAACAGAAAGCGGTCAAGTCATAAGTTGGTCAATGTAAATGATTTGCTGACCTGAACTTGCATTAAATTTTGGGTTAATATAGTTAAAAATCTCAAATTAGTATCTCATTATACATTTATCGTCCATCAATTTTTATTTCACAGAAAGTCTTAAATCAATTATCCCAACTCAAATCTATTCATTGGCATTCCGTCCAATTCAATACATGTGACAAATGACTATAAGATAAATCTGACATGGAGAACGATAGATCTAAATTGAAAAACTCACGTGTATGGACACACATCTATATTAACTGGATAATTGACAAAATGTTGAAGGATGAGACAAAATTTAATTTGAAATGAATGTCTCTTGAGGATATTAATTTGAGATTTTTCATAGTATTTATTTTTAAATTTGTGACGGAGAAAACTTCTCCTATTATCCTCCAGGTCTATGCAGAAGAATATTCAGGACCGCATATTTTGTAGTTTATGAAATCGATCTTCAGCTTGCTGAACATAGTGGCTTATCAAATCTCGTTAACACATTAAATTGACTTTTACTTTTTTTATTAGGCTGAAATAGATAGAGGAGATTCTCCACCATCAGTGTGTGTTACATGCGACAAATGAATGTATCAAAAGACGTCGATCGGGAGCACATCAAGGGATTGATAAACCAAGCATGGAAAAGCATTAATATTCATAGCTTTGGCAATGAATCTCCGACCCTTTGTTGATGTCGCAGTGAACGCAGCTCGAGCTACGCATGTGCTATACCAGTTCAAAGATGGGTTCAGCAGTCCAAGATGGCGACATCAGGCTACAAATTCTATCCACGGTGATCGAGCCTCTTACTCTCGACTGAGATATTAACGCAAGGTCTAATTATAACGTGTCTTATCAGGTCCTATTTATGTTGAGTCTTTTTGTTTAATAGAAACTTGATCAATCGTCAGTCTAGCATAAATATCCCAAGTCGAAAGTTTGTTACTTAAGTAGATTGAACAAAATCAATAAATAGATGTAGTTGATGAAACGTCACCAGTTTATATGAAGTTGATGGACTTATTGTGACCTCAATACCTAGTGTCATACACACACATACACACACACACACACACACACACACACACACACACACACACACATATATATATATATATATATATATATTATATTTACTTAAGTCTTGGTGGCCAAGAATATATAACACCCAATCTTGCATAATAAGCTGGACTGATTATCACCCACTCATTTCACATAGTATTTTGCGCCCCACTCAGTTCTCAGTTCTTGATATGAATAAAAACCTAAGTTATATGTTCTGAAGTCTATCGGACCTAAGCAAGTCCTTAAAAGGCTTCATCCTGAATTTGGGATTCCGGGGATGTAAAACAACGGGATAAAATCCCCCACGGGGCTCTCCGACCACAAAACCCCCGAAAGGGAGTTTCGGATCCCACCTTGATCCTCGCGATGCCTTCCCCGGGTAACCAATCCCGGGCGTGGTACAAGGAAATGAGGGGATCTTCGACCATAGATGCCTCGCTTACATCCAATAATTGGAAACCGAGCTCCTTCAGCCTTTTATCACCACCAATGCCGATTTGTTAAGTTCCACAACCACAAGGACCCCATCTCCGCTGACATCTTCATCCTCTGTATGAAAGTTCTTAGCTTTCAGTTGAAAGGAGAACATGCTTGTTGATGAGTTTATATCCGGTTTTATTTCTTACTGCTCTAGTTTATTTAAGCACAAGAAGTTGTAACGAAAATACAAAACAAAAGAATTAGAGAAAATATGAAATGCACTACTAACTTTAGCATGCCACTTTTCATAAGAATAAAATGGCACACCCAATTGCATTTTGACATCTCTTTACATTGTGTTGTTATTAATCTATTGTGAGCATAACAGTTTATTCTAAATTATAAAAATCAAATAATAAATAATTATAAATTATTGTGAGGTTTACTCATTCAAAAATTTATAATTCATAACAAGATGTTATTTTCATAATAGCCCAATTACTGTTATGCTAGTAAAACTCACCTTTTAACTAAAAAGTCGACCCAACCTGGTTCGGCTCAATGGACCAAATCAATTGAATTGGCCAAGCCCATAAGAAGAATTAAGGGAGAATTAAGACAATTGGAAAGCCTTGGGTTGACCTAATTATAAGCCCAATTGGGTCCAGCCCATTGAGCCAAAAAATTCAAGCCCACTAGTCCACTTGAGAATTCAACCAGCCTAGAAAGCAATAGGAAAATATTGATTTTGGTCAATTACTTAGCCTCCAAGGTTTAATCAAGGCAATTCATGTTACCCATTCAATCTTAGCCACCTAAGGTGCCATGTCACCCATCATGTGCCTTAATCAAGAGCTAATAGAATACTTTCTTGGCCATTATGCAGTGAACCTTCTCTCTCTCTCTCTCTCTCTCTCTCTCTCTCTCTCTCATCTTCTCCTTCGACTAGATTTCCTCATTTGCTAGACCAGTGTTGACTCAATGTCATCTTCATGCGACTAAGGCCCCGTTTGGTTCGGCTTTAGGGGAATGTCCTTGAGGAAATGCAAAGGCCTTTAGTCTAAAGGGGTTTGGCGAAATGCAAATACTGTTTGGCAAACTATAATTAAAAAGATGCCTTGAGATACAACTTGGGGAAAATGCTGTTTGGTAAACACATACATTTGGAAAGTCCTTTCATGTGCCAATTTTAAAATTTTGCAACTTTAATTTGTTTAAAATAAAAAACAAAAAGCAGCATGACCGCAGGTTTTCTGTGTCTTAAATTCTGTTACCAAATTCTTAACTATTCCAACAAATGGTTTGTTCACCGACTCAGCTCATGCATTTCTAGGCAATGATGCTGGCAGAACTTTCCTTTTGGGCAATTAAGAAGTCGGTTTGTTACATAACTGACCAGTGTCGATAACACCCTTACTTCGCCACAATTTTATTTTATTATTATTATTTTTTTTTGGTCTGAAACTTCGCCATAATTCACCCTACATTAATTTAACCCAAAAACAATTTTCTGCAGCTTTCATCTTCTTCTTCTTCTTCTTCTTCTTTTTTTATGGTAAAGGTAAGAATATATTAAGGGAGAGCTAGCTATACAAAAAATCGGCACCAAAAACTTTCACTCATAGTGCAAAAAGTAGAATGAGTGGAAAGTGAGCCAATATAAAAGAACCAGAACAAACACAACAACACCAGCCGAAACAACCGACAAACACACCACGGCAAATGCCAAAGATCAAAGAAGATCAACTCAGTAACAGTAGCCATAACACCATCCATAAGTCCGAAACGACCGCCATCAATCCATATGCTCAGCAGGGCCACCGACGAAGACAGAGGGGTCAAATCCCCATCCTCGTTGGAGCCTTCTATTCCTGGGGTTGTCCGGTACTCTACTAAAGGTGAGGGCTTTGTCTTTCACAACTTTGATGAGATCATTCTTCAAAGCTGCAACCTCAAGGGCTTCACCTCGGAAGATGATTTCGCAGCTTTCATCTTTCAGTGCTTCCCCAACGCCCAAAACTTCAAACTCTTTTGTAGTATTCTAGCATTCTTTACTTTCCATCTTCACGTTAATATGGAGCTTTCGCTTGATCTTAAGTCAGCTTTGAATGAAGATCAAGTGAAGCTTCATGTAATTAGTTCGCTACTTGCTGAGGCCACAATCACCATTCAGGATAAGGAGACATTATTTACTTGGACAAAACTTCGTCACTACACCAGCCGATCACATAAATACAAAAGTTACTCTCATATTGGCACCATGGCAATTTAATACTTTAGCAAGGATCACCAAAGGAGAGCTCTGCAATTGGAAATCTGCCTCGTTCATTTACTTCTTACAAAAGGATCCATTCCTAAGTAGGGAAAAAATAACAAGATTTGACATTTTGTAGATTATCTACATTGAATACAAAGCATGCGTTTTGTCTCTATAAACTGTACATTTATATTAGGAGTGGCTCGAGCAGGACAATAAGAATTAAGCACCACAAAGGTGCAATGGTCCAGCAAGATATCAGCCAAAGAGAATAGGCTAGGCAAATGGAAGAGCCAAAACATCGAGGTTATTCAAATTTCAGTTGAAGCCCATCTGCATGTTTGCCTCAGCCACCTATGCTAATTTGGTGACTTCTATTTGGTATTAGCATCCGACTGCAAAAACATGAGATCTCATCTGTATGCATATGCATTTCTCTATAACCTGACTTTTTATTTTCAAGAGAGTATCGCAACTTTGGCTCCTTAGTCAGCCAGGGATCTAGCCCAAAATTTTCTATCCTTCTCTTTCTGCCAAAATAGTAAAGATCACCACATCATTGTTGGGTGAAAGAGGGACATCCACTGCATCTCACATAAGAAAGACAACTAAAAACTTACAACAAAGGAGGTAGGGTAGCATGAATTGTCAGTTAAGAAGTATCTTTAACAACCAAATGAGGCATAATTAGTAACACTGATATTGCATCAGAATGACATTATTAACACAAAATCCATTGCATAAGAGAGAATATACATGTACAGCACCAATTATGTTCATTCCATTTTGGTGGACTCACCAGAAAATCCTACCATACACTAGGACAACACCCGACATGGTACTTGAGAGATTAAGGAAAGTACACAAGCATTTCAGCTTCTGTGGACTAGTATAATAAGATGTTTGAGAATTGAGAATCGATATGCTGAAATAGCAAGTAAAGATTGAAACATATTCATATAAGAAAAAGCATATGTGCTTATCTACCTAGCCTGCGGAAATTGGAAATTTAGTGTCCTTAAACAGCTGCTCATACAATATCCAATTTCCAAGATGCTGGGGTTCAACATTAAAATCCTAAAACACCATAAGACTGATGTTCCACTCTGGGTGTTAGCATAAGTTATTCGAGCTAAAAACATACATAAGTTTTAATTCCACTTCTATAATCACTCCCTTTATTATGTTCACTGGATTCCTTTGCTATAGTTTGGTATAACCATGGCATTTAAATAAGCCTTTTTTTTTTTTCATGAGGTAGAATGCTGACTACTAATAGCATCTACTTCTATTACAGGTCGAACATGTGGGATTTCGCCCATTGCAACTCAAGGTAAGTGAAGAAAAGGTTTCCTATGGAAAACCTTTGGGCCTCCAACACCTATTACTACTTCAGTGACAATATTGAATTGGAGAAGGGAAAATCAGATGATACGCCCATGTATCTCTTCCAGTAAGAGCTTATATAAACTAAATATATTCGAGATTAATAAAAAATAACGCAACCTACAAGCAATAAGACGCCTAAAAATCCTTAGGCTCCGGATAAGTAAATTTTTGTCACGAGCATAACAGCCATCATCTAGTAACTGTTCTCCTACCAGAAAGCCACATGCAATTACTGCTGCAATTATGTTCATCCACATGCTATGATAAACCCTGCTGGTGAAAGAAGACGATCCATTTCAAACAAGAAAGAAATATAACCATCTACTTATGCTATATAATGCCAATGTAACAAGAGCTACTGGCCTACATACCCGCTAAATCCCATATTGAAACTTAACCAAGACTAAACCATTCAACGAGAAAACATTACAGCGAAAGCTACCTTAGAATCCACGTTGTACCTCGACCTAATAACATGCTACGATCTCTCACCAAATCAGAACATGCCACTCTAGCCATTAGATATTCAATTACCCACACAAATTTCCACAAAAATCGCAACATGAATTGAGAAAATCTGACCTGGACAGAAGCAAGTGCAAGCGTGAGCGTGATAGGAAAGCTCAAGGGCAGCAAGCGTGAAGGAGTGATGTGAGGAAGAGAACTCAAACCCCAGCCAATCGTGAGGGAACGCTACTTCAAGCACGAAAGGGGGAGTCGTCAAGGTACGAGAAAGGCGAGGGACTTCCATACATCCGAACAAAACCAAGGAAATCTTACTTGGAGAGGTGAGTGAACGTGAGGGTCGGACACAAAACAATCGTGAGGTAGAGAGAGGTGTGAGAGCGTAAGAAGAGTAATGCCCGCGGCCCTCACGAGTAATCTCATGAGAAATCTTCAGCGGCGATCGCGAAATCGGACAAACGAGTGATGGAATCGAAGCTTCCGAGCTTACCCAACTGCCCTGCTATGAGTGCAACGCGAGCGCGAGAGCAGAACAGCGGGAGGCAATCTTCGAGGTTGGGATGGCTGATCTCGGATGGACATCGGAGAGCAGCTCACGAAGGAGACGGTGAGGGACAATGGAGAGGGGCGTGAGAGTGCAAAGGAGGCGTGAGGCTACAGAAAGCGTGAGGCTACAGTAAGGAAGACGAAGCTTAGGTTTTTCTATTTAGAAAAGGGTAAAAACGGATTTTGGTTAATAAATAAGTAATAAATAAGGACAAAATTGGCAACTAACATATTTTCATTAAATAAAGAAGTTGCATTCTAAAAATGCTACTTCTCAAATGCACCTCTACCCCTCTATTCCCCTAAAGGCCTTTGAAGCCCCTTGGAGATGCAATTGCATCTTTCCAAAGTTTTCAAAAAATTGAACCAAACACCACCTGCATTTCCCAAACCCCTTTAGAGCCCCAAAGCCCCTTCCAAATGCTAAACCAAACGAGGCCTAACTCCCTTGGTGAGTCTTTGAGTTGGTCATGGTTGGAGCCGCTCCTCATTCTCAATGAAGGTCCCTCAATTCGGTCAATTTTGCTTGTTGTTCTCTGGAAGTTCTAATCGAAGGTAGGATTTCAATTTTGATTACAATTTCATACAATCATCCAATGATACTAAGGTTGATTATAGTATAAAATTGAAAATTGTCTTCAAGTTATAAACAATCCTATGTTTGGATGTGATGAAATTGATTAGGTAATAATAGTTAAAACTAGTTCAATTTCTTTCCAAAAATTAAAGCTAATTGCATGATTAAATCACTCTAGGACTATAATCTCTTGATGATAGAATAATCTAGGTTGAAGGTTTGGTGTCAATTTTGGTATATAGTTGTTGATTGAGCTTGATTTCATGTTGTTCGAAGAAATCCTCAGGAGTTAAGCTTAGTTCAAGTTCAATAGATGATTACATGAAAAATTTCTCTCCGAATTTGCATGTGGTTGAACCTCTTACAGTATGATTTTCATGATCATTGAGTATTATTTTGCTCCAAGTTTGATTTCTGTTAGACGAAAGTGGAATATGAGTAATTAGAATGGATTTTTGAGTTGATTATTTGAAATTTCCTTGATTTGTATGATGATTTAGATGTTCTTATGAGTTTGAAGGTTAGTTTGAGTATTCGTTAGATAAGCTTGAAGACACTCTATTTCTAGAAAAATGATAAGAACATAGGTTGAAAGAGTTTTTGGAGATGTGAAGAGTTTCTAGAAAATCGTAACTTGACCATACCAAAACATGTTCTTTGATATTTTTGAAATAATCTAAAATGAATCAAGAAAACTTGTATTCATAAGATTTGAATAGCTATTCATAGCTAGTCAAAAGATGTTAAGTTTGATATTTTCAAAAATATATTGAGCTAGCGCAAATTGAGGCCGAGGAGAAATTGAGTTTGAAATTCATAGAAGTTAACTTTTAGGCCAAAAATTCAAATTGAGTCCTCAGTGTTAAATTCTTTTAATGCTTGAATTAAGTGGTTGCATGAATGATTGAATGAAATCAATATTGGAGATCAATGTCCAAGAGCTCGAGCAGGTGGTTCGAGGTGGCGATGAGACTTAGTCTGATTAGCTTAACTTAGTATTGATTAGGCTAGTTTAGTTAATAAGCATAGAAAATATTAATTGGTCCAAATTTGATTTTAAATATAAATATTAATTATTATTATTTTCTAAAAAATAGAGGTTGCAAGCCAACAAGAGCCTGCATGCTAGCATTTTCCATTACTTGAGGCATAGGCTTTGTGTTGGAAGATGAGTAGGGGAAGCAAATGTCCCACCTCTTACCACCCAAAGGATACAACTTCAACCAAAACGAACAACCTGTTATCAAAATAAATATCTCCATCAACAAATTTATATCTAATAAATAATAGTTTGGTTGTGTTATTAGAATTTCTATAATCCATCAAAAGAATATTTACAACTTCAATTATCACCTAAATCCAACAACATCAACTCAATCAAATACAGCTAACTAAGTTCATACCCAAAAATTCAACTCCCAAAAGCCCCCGTCGATGGCACCCTCATACGATTAGTTGCTAGCTAAGAACTTGAAAAAAAATTAAAGACAAATAGAATGATCAACCACGGTCCAGCGAGTAGCACATCTCTTCAAAACAAATCAAGCAACCACTAGGCATATAATATACATATCAAATCAAATGACTTATTCCATTTTAACAAAGTTTTATACAAATTAGAAATATTCATTTGGGGTTCGAATTCTCACCTTCTCAGGGGGGTTAGGGTGGGGACGATTTAGTTTTAGGAGTGGGTTTCAACTCCTACGCCCTGCAAGGAGGCAGGGCAAAAGTCTGAGAATGAGAGTTAATGTAGGAATAGAACATGACCGACAAAAAAAGAAGAAATACTCATTTAATCCATTGTCACAATTCAAACATCAATGGTCAAATTCATTAATCAATCTCATTAAATCACGCATTAAGGGTTTATTTCATTGGCTAATCTTAATTTGCACATCAATGATCAATTTCATACTCAATATCCAACTGAAGGCTCTAGAGACGACTCACACAAAACTTGCCTTATCATAAATCACTTAGTTCTTGAGCAATGTATATTAATAGTACAAGGCTCTAGTGGTGATTTTCATGAGACTCATGTCGCCGTATGACACTTAATCCTTAACCACAAGACCTTAGAGATAACTCTCCCAAGACTCATGTTACCATGTAGCACTTAGCATTGACTAATGCGTGTCAATAGTATAAGACCCTACTAGTGGTTTTCATGAGATTGACGTCGTCGTGTTGCCCTTAGCCCTTAACCACAAGGCCTTAGAGTTAACTCTCATAAGATTCACGTTACCATGTAGCACTTAGGGTGCGCTTGGGAGTTGCATTTGCAAAAGACTTTTTAGACACCCAAAGTCCTTTGTGCCAAATATTGGTTATTTGGCATAAATTTTGCGAACCCCTTTGAGGAAAAGTGGGCATTTAACATGCTGAAAGCCCAAGACAGGTAGGAGGTTGCCTTGGGCTTTCAACTTTCTCGGCGTGCCCATGTGGTACTGTACAATCTTTTCTCTTTTTTGAAATTGTCCTCACCAACCTTTTGTTTTTTCTGTTTTTACCCTTGTTTTGTGACACTGTTAATCTTCCTCGAGCTGTGAAGGGCTAGTGATGGCTTGAGAGACGCCAGTGGGTAGCAATGACCCAGGCGACCGTCGCTAAAGGGTTAGGTGACCTCTGCTGGTCGCCGCGCCGCGTGACCATGACAGAGGTCGCCTTCTAGGTCGCCTTCTAGGTCGCCGCGACTCACGAGGGATCGCCCAACCCATATTGGTGGCCCCCTCATCATGGTCGCACGGCACGACGACCCGCGGAGGTTAATGCGATCCAAACCTGAGTCACAGCAACCTAGATCTAAGTCACTTGAGCCACCAGCAAGCTCACAACATTTGGAGAGGTGAATGGCGCAGAGGGAGTCCGATGGGCCGTTGTAACAACGGTGAGACAGGCGTCGGTGATGTGGGGGTAGAGGGAGAGGTTGAGGGCGGCGACCTTAAGGTAGCGGGTGAGGGCGGTGGAGAGGTGCTGGACCACCGGGCTTCTACTTCTTCGTGGTCTCAAGAAGAGAGATGATGGAAAAGAAGATGGAGGAGAAGATGATGGTGGAAGAGGAGGAGAATATGTTGTGGTGATAAGTTTGGCAATGCGATCTCGACAATGCACGACCAGGGGGCCCTCGCTAAGGTCACATGACCTTTGGTAGCCTTCACCTGGGTTGCACAACCCTCATCGAGCCCCCTAGCGACTCTCATCGATAGTCTCTGACAACCACTTAAGGTCTTCAACCTGAGACATTAGCCACCGGTGTTAGATTTCAATCGCTGGTGGCCGCCTGCCCTTTGCCAACCAACTATTTTTTTTTTCATTTTTTTAAATCACAAAAGTCATTTGTAAATGTAAATTTCTCCAAATACTATTTTGCTCAAAGGTACTTCACAAAGGACTTTTAAATTACAATTTACCTAACGCAATTTATATTTTACAAAGCTCCTTTAAATTAAAGTCCTTTGCATTTTCTCAAAGGCTTTTTCCAAAAGTCCAACCAAACGCATCCTTAATATTGACTAACAAATATCAATAGTACCCCCTATAGGTAGCTCCCACAAGACTTGCATTGCCATGTACCATATAGTCCTTTACCAATACATATAACAATGGGTTTCACAAAATAAAACACATAATCTTTCTCAACTCCGTTCATTAAACAAAATATATTTCGCAAGACATTTTTCAAACCATTTATAAATTCTTCATAAACCAAATTCACAAATCGATATGTATAACCTTTCATACGATTTTTATAGAACGTTTTTCAAATCATTTGAGAACTTACTTCATAAATTAGTTCACAAAGCAATATATATATATATATATATAAACTTTTACAACTCTTTTCCTATCACATTCCCAAAACCATTCTTAAATATTAAAGAGAAGTAAATGCTTGACCCAGATTTTTATGCAATAATGTTATTTCATGACTCAAAATATATCACTTTTGAAATATGTTGTCACAAACTCGAAGAAAACATATCACCACTTACTTGGAAAAGCCCAAAACCAAATAATAAGCTACCTCAACTATATGAGAAACAACTTTAAATTCAAGTAAAAAGCTACCTCAACCATAACAAATTAAACTTAAGCACTAACCAAATGACTCCAATATTCCCACAAATCGTTTGTCCAAAGCGATTATTAAAAGTCGTTCGCAATGTAAAGCTTGTGTGGCAAACTTGGTCACCTCATAACTCTCTCTATCGAGCTTCATTTCAAGCGAGCTTATTTTCTAAAGAAAGCCTTTTTGGAGTATTGGAAGACACTTAGCTGACCAAAAATCAAGCACATACTGTCAATTACGCATGCCCAACATTGAAAATTCGTTTTAAGCAAACCATAAGTGTAAACCGAGTTTTGTAAAATCCTACAACTCCACAGTACCCTAAAATATGAAACCCCCATAACTTCTCAATTTAACAACTCTTCAATCAGATTTTACATATCAAATTTCACTTAATTCTGAATTTAAGCTCTAATTCTGAAAACTATTCCTATTAGATGACCAAATGACTTAAATCATTACTGAGCGTTATGAAAAAGTGTTGATCCAAGGCATCTATGGCATGTACATGCAAATCTCCTTCTTCCCTTTTGCTCTCTCTTTCTTCTTCTTTCTTTTCTTTTCACTCTCTTCCCCTTTCCTTGTCTGTTCTCTCTCTCCTTATAATTAAGCAAAGTCCACTTTTCTCCTCTTTGTTGACCGGTCAATTTTTTTTTTTTTTTTGAACTTTTTAACTTGTTGACCACACAAATATTATAGCAAATGAGAGTTGAATGTGAAAAATGGAGTTAGAATTTGAAATTTTTGTAAGGAGGAAGGAAACCAAAGGCAAGAACCAGAAATTGTCCAATACCATCTTCTTCACTTCTTAAATCCATGTTCTCCAAGACATGGCCTAAGGAAGAGGCGGTTGTTTTACTTTAACTGTGCTTCGTGAGCTCTTATCCATTTTTATTCTCACTATTTTAGTTTTGTGTTAAATCATTACTGAGCGTTACGAAACGTGTTAATCCAACTCGACAAGACGTCCATGGCGTATGTATCTGAGTTTTCTTCTTCCCTTTTCCCCCTCTTTCTTCTTGTTTGTTTTCTTTCCTCTCTTTTCCTCTCCTTTTTCGGTGCTCTCTCTTTCTCTTTCTCTCTCTAATTGAGTAAAGTCCGCTTCTCTCCTCTTTGTTAACCGGTCAAATTGTCCTTTTTTTTTTTTTTTTTTTTTTACTTTTTGACTTGTTGACCATACAAATATTACAGCAAATGAGAGATGGACTTGAAAAATGGAGTTAGAATTTGAAATTTTTGTGAGGAGAAAGGAAACTGAAGGCAAAAACCAGACATTGTCCTGTGCCATTTTCTTCACTTCTTAAATCCATGTTCTTCATGACATGGCCTTAGGAAGAACCGGTTATTTAACTTTAACTGTGCTTCGTGAGCTCTTATCCAGTTTTATTCTCACTATTTTAGCTTATGTAGGCACATGAATTTGAAACAAAATCATATAATGGGAATTTATCACGTGGTTAAATAGTATGTACATGGGTTCTTCTTTTTTAAAATTAATTATATATATATATTCTTTAGTGGACTAACGCCAATAGATTCGCCTAGGTATCTGTTCGCTAACTTGAACTAATCGAAAGAAAATTGAGGGCTATAAAAATGGTTGATTCTTTAGCCGGCAAAACCTCAGCATTGCGAGTGCACAAGTACATTTGTGGTAGGTCAATGAAGACCCATATCAAGCCTTGGGTATGTGCAAATTCTCAACATTGTAATTTACACAGATATATGAAACTCAAATTCAATAAGTATTACAGTTTTCTGTGATGATCGAAATGAAAAGATAAAGACAGCAAATTAAAGAAATTCTGGGGGCAACTCTAGAGTTTGTGTAAAGGATCGAGACTTAATTTAATGGAAAAGAGTATGGAGGAAAACGGAAAACTACTACGTTATTAAAAGTTAAAAAATTGCCACTTGACACTAGGCAAATTAAATATAAAATTCAGGTTTATTTTAATGTCTTTTTTAGTTCCATAAAGTAAATTTCAGAAAATAATTATTTGGTTTATCTTAAATTATTTTAATTTCTGAAAATAATTGCAAGGAGATACATTCATTGTTGGTTTGTGACTTCCGGTGATTGGCAGTAAATCGATCAAATCCGAAATGTTTTGTGCCTTACTTTTTTATCAGTGAGTCAAAATAAACGAATTTGTGTATTCTTGCTCCTCTCCAACTTTAGATTTGCTGTTTATTTTGTTCACATGAATGTTTCAAAAACCCTTCTCACCATTAAAATTTACGTTCCTTTTCTCTTCATCTTTTTTTTTATAGATAGGCCATCGAAAGAAGCTTAAGAAATTACTAGGATTGTTTCCTCTGAACACAGCCACATTTACAGTTGGGGAATTAAAGACTCTAAGGACAGTGTTTATTCGAGAACAAGACCTCATATTTAATTCATATGTTTATCTTCATTCCCGATTCTCCAACACATTTAACGTAAAAGGATAGATTTTAGACCAACAAATTGAATTTATCAAAAGGGAAAAGGGAAAGAACTAGCCGGTCATATGGGAGATATGCTGAGGTAAATTAGTTGAGAAAAGGGTAGAAAAGAGCCATTAGAAAATAAATTCAAGAATGTACAAAGAGATCTTTGAATCATATATATATATAACCCTATGGTAAGCTGTTTGTAGTTCTATGTCCAAAGTATCCTTTTCATCCTTGCGTGGGAAGCTTCTAATAAAATTCATTATAGTCGAGGAAGACGTGGAAAATTAAAACGGGGGTTTTATTAATTAGGAACATATATATATACCGATATATGTAAAATTATAGTTCTGTATATGTAGATATATATATATATATATATATATATATATATATATATATATTCTTTTTAAAGAACGGGTTTCCACGTTCCAAAAGAATGATGATGCATTCTGTTACTGTTCTGGTAAGTCAAGTGGGTAACTTTTCTATTGCCTCGCGTCTTGGACAGCACATGCACTTGGCGTCTGCACGCCGGCTCATTCGTTCTTTCCTGTCAACTATGGCAACTCCTCATATAAAATCTAACATTGACCACACTTCCCCATACTGATTAATGACCTTATGTGGACAATGATCAATAAAAACCCTTCGTTTTTCCACAGGAAATGAGCACGATTCCCATCATTTTGCTCAGTAATTACTCATCCCTTGATTATCTTACAAACTCACAAAAATAATCTTTTCTTTCTCTTTTTGTCTTTTGGTGTTTTGTCATTATAGAGATTGCCCAACGGAATGGAATCAACAACTCCGCTGAACTACCCGACAGCTTTAGCAGCAAGATGAGAGCTCACAGCAACTAACAGAATTTCTTTCCTACACGGCATGTTACTCTCGTGAGGTTATGCTTTGTTTAACCAATCTAAGACAAGCTCCCATTTGAGGTACCTCATTCTCAATGTCTCCTCCTCAGCGAGATTTATCCCAATTGGCCACTCACTTGAAGTTCAGTCCATCCTTAATTTGCGCCATGTGAATTGGAGGTTGTGAAAACGGAAGGATCGGCCGAGGGCAGCTCAAGTACGATGGCGACGGCACTCAGTACAAGTCCAAGAACCTGGAAGTTGAGAGGCGGAGGTGATTAAAGCTGAGCCAGAGGCCCCTGACGCTACGAACATTAGTCCCAAAAATCACAAACGCAAATACCCACGAACCTACTGATCATTTTTGGGTGGACATATATGAGTATAGATTCTGACCCGCCAATATTTTTGTGCCTTTCTGTCATGTCAGATGAACTTGGCAACAATTTTAGATGATGCAGCAACTTACATAGTGGAGCTGCAGAAGAATGTGAAGGCCCTGAGCGACGAACTTCTCGAAATGGAAGCTCCGTCTGAAGACAGGCCAAAGGCATTGGTCGATGAGATTGACGCAGCGCAAGATATGGAAGCAAATCGGATTAAGGTTAAGAAATTCAGCGTTGCATCGTCTTTTGATGCTGACTTTTGAAACTGATTGGTCTGACTCTTCGTTGGTGGGTGCACAGCCAGATGTTCAGGCGACTGGCATCCATGAACATAAGCTGTGGATAAAGATCATAATCCCAAAGAGAAGGAGCCGATTCACCAAGTTGTTGGCGACACTGAGGATTTGCGGTTTCAAACTGACCAATACCAGCGTCACCACATTTAAAGGGGCGATGCTCATATCGTCATGTATTGAGGTATGCTCAATAGAAGTAAATGAACTTCTTTGACAATTGAACATGGTTGATCAGTGGTCTGTGATATGTGTTCTATGGTTTGTTTTTAGGGAGCTTCTGGCGAAATGCTTGAGGCTTCACGGACGGAAGACTTGCTCCAAGAGATCATCAAAGGCATTTAATTAGACAAAAATTTTATAGTCAGGAGAGATCTTGAGACAAAATAAAATGAGGGACACTTCTCCAATTTTCTGTTATCTTCCCCAGATACATTATCCTATGCATTTATGATTATGTAAGGACTGGTGATTGATTCCGTGGATTTAGCAGTTGGAAAGTCAGATTAAGCTCGAAATCTATGCATGAGAACCAAAGATCTCTCTGAATGGCTGGAACAATTAAAACTAATCATACATAACCAATGCATAGTGTGTGATGATAAGTGACCCTCAAGAGGCTGAGAGATTTAAGTAGTAAACTGTCTTCAGTTCATCATGCCTGTCAAGAGAGGCAACTAAGAAATCAGGAACATGGGATACCGAATGGAGTTGTCTAATGTGATCTGACTCTTGCCTCTAGACATACTCACTCAAAACTCTTTTCATATTTTACATCAAGACACAAATTTCGCAATCTGTTTGATTCCACGTGACTGTGATTTTGCAGCTGAGATTTAATATATTTCGATTCATTGACTTGTTCAGTCACTGCACGCTCGTCCTGTCGTAATAGAGCATAACATATCCAACGAGACAGAGAGGTATTCCCTGGAAAAAGGGAAGAAAGAATCTAATTTAATAAAATTCCTCTTCACAAGAGTGCTGAACGATCGTGTGACCGCGTTAGAAAGACAGAGTGGTTATTGCTTGTCTTATGTAATCTGACAATTCATCATCACTGACTGTGCATATAAAAACAATAATTTAAAGTCTCAATACATGGTCCTAAGATGTTTCCTCAGATCTAGCCTATCCAAACACAACCTCCCCTTGTTAAATGCTAAAGCATCTGCCTAAGTTTTGACGCCTGCTTTTCTTCACGCTCTCATTGATTTGCAGTGTTCATACATTGGTCTTACCAGCTTTTTCGAGATTACTTTACAAAGAAGGGATGAATTCAATCATACCCGTCCCCTTATAAATAAACCTCTTTTGTTTCATACATTTGCATTGCTCTGCATCTTGGTCCAAGAATCCTTCAAGGCAGCAATTTCATGGCTCAGCTGCATCCAGTCATGTATATTGCAACAGCCATGTTTTTCATGTTCGTGGCAGAGACATGGGCAAATGATGATTGGGGCATGTCAGGATTACCGACGGAGAGAAGGTTATATCCACCTGCTCTAAGCCTGGCTCCATCTGAAGGTGGGATTGGATCGAGTGTGATGGCAGAAGCTCCAGTGATGAGAGCCACAAGAAGAGTACAAAGGCATCATTCCTCTACGGCAGCTGGTGGGGATGTGATCCTGGGAGGATTTGTGATGGCCTTGGTCATAGTAGTCTTATGCTACATTCGGGTTACAAGAAAGAGAAAAGAGAGTGATCACACCTGAGAATCTCGAAGTTTTGAGTCATTCACATCTGATGTTTATTCTTCATGTCTAGAAGAAAATAGACCAGCGATTGTGATTGGCATGCAAAATGGGCACCAAAATGTGTCTGCAAGGATGGTAGTAGTGCGTTGTGTAATAGACATTATGTTAGTGCATTTGTAAATAGCAAAAGAGGCAGTTTGTATGCTATATTGATTGAGTGTTTAATTTAGAATGATTGGATCGAGTAGTGACTCCATAACACTAAAACCACATTGATCTCTTTATGTAGTTTACTGTTGAGGCGAGGCAGTTTCATATCTTTTCTCTACTGGTCCAGATTGGTTTTTGACAAGCAGTAAGGCTGTTGCCTTGGTCAGGCATTACAGATAATCACAATTCATGTATGCACCGACAGATTTATCCAGCAGGATATTAGGTAAGTCATATGAACAACCTAAATCCCTTCACTATATGAGATGCAGTTCAAACATACTCGAGACACGATATCACAAGCTGAGAATAACAGTTACAGACGTGAATTAGTCCAGAAAGGATCCAGGGTTATTAACCATCACTATCGAGTTTGGTAATCAAACACTGGAAATATCCAATTAACTGGTAAATTACAAACGGATTGAGTGGAGAAGGTGAGGGAGACTGGAAGAATGTGCGCTCTATGTGCACCTAAAGCACCTTGGGCTTGAGTAAGCACACAAAAAAAAAAAAAAAACAGAAGGGAAAGCGAAGAAGTTATATCCAATACACAGCACAAGCAAAGGTACCTGAAAAAACTATGAAAAAAAAATCCTACCATGGAAATGTGGTAACGGAAGTGTGGTTTGAGTACAGTAGCGAACAAATGGCTGAAAGAAAGAAGCGCGGTTGCCGGAGAATAAAATTTTTTAAGAATGATATAATATTAAAGCAGAGCTCTGGTGAACAGAGAGGTCATACTAATATAATGTAGTGCAAGAGAGATGTGAGCTGCTATGAGCGATGAGACATATGGAAAAGCAGAGCACATGTTTTCAAACCTTAAAAGCTTTCGTTTATTTTTCGTCCCTTGCCTTGACTAGACACCGTCTACACTTATGCCTCGCAAGTCCAACCAAAGACCAAGAATACAAGATTTCTCCAGTTTTAATTGCCTTAGTCAGTAGCCTTGAAAATCCAACTTCTTGGAAACTCCGTGGGCATGCATTCTCATTAAAGTATTACATTGTAGGTTGAATGACAGCACTAAAGTTGATTCTTTGTCTTGCCTATTCATGCCAAATGATCTGAATTAGGTACGGACTGTGATTCTGCAAAACATATTGCGAGTTACATCTTTTCTGCAAAAGTTGGAGCTTATGAAGCACTTCTTGACACATTGTGTGGTGTCATCATCTTCCAGCGCATCCCCGATTAATCAAGATGACACATTCTTCAAGTATAATCTTCAAGTTCAACACGATGTTCATTTCATATTATGTCCGTCTTTTTCAATGATTTCGTACACCCTTCAAATTGTTTTGTTATTTTTATATGTGTGGCCTCGTATGTCCGTTCAATCTGTCATGTGTCTTCACCGGCAATTGTATAAAATAACAAAAGTTAGCTATTATACTCTGGTACCACAGAACATTACAAGCAAAATTATGGTACAATACCATTTGGTTTTTTATGCTCAGGCGAGAGAAATTAGGGTCTCTGCCTGCGTGATGTCAATCTCTAGTCATATCCCATGAAATGGCTTGACCAACAGACGAGAGATAATTGAGATTAATTTGTGACAGTTCTTTCTTTCTTTTTCTTGTGATTTATGCAAGAAAATTATAACAATCAATCAGAATCAAAAGATTGAATGGTAATGATCTGAACTCGGTTCTTCCAAATGGGGAGGGCTTCACCAACTTCGATTCACAAACTCATCCCCAACATACAATTTCTATATCTCTGTCTGCAATATTCATCTATCTCATTTATGATCTTCATTTCCTCGTGGATTTTTACAAGCAAAACTCAGAAGGGGAAAAAAAAAGGAAAGCAAACACCCAAAACTCCCAAAGACGCTGTACGAACTGTAAATTCTCTGAGAAACGAAAATGGAACTGACTTTCATCTCAGAGCTTCAAATCCAATTTTCTTCCTCCCAATATTTGGCTGTAGAACCTCCAAATCTGCAACATCAGTACAAAACGGAAAAGAATCAAATTAACTGACAATCTGTTTCAGCTTCTCACCAGAGCACAAGAAACCAAAGAGTTCCGACTTTTTCATTTCTGCCTTAACGTTGAGAGAGAGAGAGAGAGAGAGAGAGAGACCTGTAGGCCTACACACAGGAGGGTCTTCAAAGAGAGAAAGAGAGAGCTGCTTATGAGCAACCCCAATATCAAACACTATGACACCAGAAGATGGATCGTCCACAATAATATCCTTCACTGGAAGCCACAGAAACAGCTCTTTCTGAGACAGACCCTCCATTCCCATAAGCTTACCTAAAACCAGTCAAAACCCAAAAGCCAAAAACATCAGAACAGAGAAAAACCCAAGAAAGAGATGATTGTCATGCCGAATTCTTGTTGCTCTGTCGCTACCATAGGTGAGATTGGCTCTCACGACGCTGTCGAAGTAGACTCCGGTGTCGAACTTGGCCAGGCAAGGACGGTCCAAGAGGACTTCGAGGAGGCCATCTGGGTGGAGCGTGAAAGACTTGACATCGTGCGGGAAGAGCCCTCCGGGCAAGCCTTGGCTTTGGAGGAGGTTTTGAATGGAGTTGGATGCGGAAGACGACGAGAGAGTGGATTCAGACAAGACGAACAGGAGAGACAGCAAGAGAGAGAGAAAGCGGAAAGATTGCTGTGTCAGAGACATTCTGTGAATGGGAGGAGAGCTTTTGGGACTGCTGCGGAATGGGTGTTTTCAAATCAGGCTTCATGTTCCTATATTGCAAATAAATTAAGACAATAGGAACAAAAAAATATGATGCCCTTGCCGCCTTACTATAATATAATGGAACGAGATTCAAGAATTGAATTTTTAATTCGAAATGATCGGCTGGTAAATATATATAAATTTATTTTTCTCATGTACAAAAGTGCTCCTAAAGTTCAAACGTTCCACAAGAAAATGATAATTATGTTTTTATACTCAGCTTAGTGCCAGGCAGAGCCTCCCAGACAAAATGAAGTGGGAGATCAAAAGGTCACAGCTATTTGCCATTTGGTAAAGCCAAATTGATTACTTGAAACTCGGGTCCGATCTAAAAGTTTTCAAAGAAGCTGTTACAGTCATAATTAGGTCTATGTAAATGATTTGCATTGAATTTCAAACTAACACCATTAAAAATCTCAAACCAATATTTATAATATTTTTATCCTAAATTAGTTTTTGTCTGATAAAACTATATTGAATTGATACCCCAAATCAAATATTTACTCCCCCTTAATAGTTCGTCCAATATCATATTAAAAGGCATGTGTTACAACACACATAATAAGGGATTGCAAGATGGATTTGACGTAAAGGATGACGTATTCAACATGGAAGCCACATGTCTCGACACTTGTGTTTTTTAATAGAAAGAATGATTTGGGTAAAATGTACTAATTTGAATTTTTTATGAGATGAAAATGAGTTTGAGATAAGTGGGTGTTGAGACTATTATTTTGGAATTTTTTAAATGTACTAATTCTTAAACTTATTGCAAAGGAGACTTTTCCTATTAGCCTCCAACTCTATGCAGAAGGATATTCGGGTCCACTTATTTTGTAGTCTATCAATCGGCTTTACTATAATCAAGTCCTCATATTTTTGTAGAGCATCGATCCATTTGTTTTTCTTTTTTGTTATTTTGGGAGATACAGCTTGACATCATTCTCCGGAGGTACTAAAAGCAAAATCAAACACGATGAAGAAGCATGCTTTCACACTCAATCTATCACATAATAAACAATGAATTAATTGTCACACCAATGACAGTAATGATTGAACGTGTAATCATAAAATAAACTTTCATTATTTATCTTTTTTTCTTATGACATGTCGTCATTAGATTCATCCTTGACCCTTACCCCCATTTTTTTGTCCAAGATTTATGATACTACTCAATTAGGTAAATCATACTCGATCGTTTATAATCATTCTTAGGCTAAACCTCCTCTTTGGTCTTTTATTTAACTACCATCATACATAAGTAAGGTAGTTATTACAACATTGTAATGTCCACTCTTATTAAATGTCTCATCCTCGGGGTAGTAGTTGATGCATGGCAAATGGAGTTAGTTGGGATTGTTGTTTGTGTGTGAGTGAGAAAGAGGGATAACATTTTTTGGTTTATGTCCGGGAAAAATTACAAAAAAAAGTCCTAAAAATATCATACGGATACCAATTCAGTTATAAACATTTTAATTTGATTAATTTAATCCGGAACCTTTTAGTGATTTGCTAATGTAATCCTACCAGTCAATTTTGATTGGCAATGCTAATGGATGCCGGTGGTCCCACATGGCACAATTAGGGCTAACATGAATAACTTTTGTATATTTTTTTTCAATTTTCTGAATTTTTATAAATTTTTTGATATTTTAGAAAGTAATTAAAAATTATATACAATTTTAATTCACTCTTAAATAGGAGTCACAAGTCATATCATAGTGATGGTCATCAGATTTTCAAAAAGCAAAAAGTTAAAATCGTATGGTGCATGCATAAAATGAGTGAGCTAAGGTGAGGCCGGATCAGGTCTAATGCATTGCCAGGCCCACGTAGAGAAAGTACATAGAAATGTTTGCAGCTCGAGCAGAAGGAAAATTTGGGCAAACCAAGCTTTTGAAACTATACAACATTAGACTTGTCCTAATTTATCCAACTTTTAATTCGTCTCCAATTACTTCGCCACCACATCTACTACTACAAACGATTGTAATTTGATGTCACGCCGGCAGCGGATGGTGACAACGGGTTGCAACACTAGCAATTTCATAGTTTTACAAATTGTCATGTACTTGAAAACTTCTCAATTTTGGAATTGATCTTGAAAAGATCAGATTGATAGCAATATCATGTACACATCGCAAGCTTGGTAAACTTGGAATGTCCATTGGTTGAAAAAAGAAAGAACAAGAAACATGAATAGGAGTGTAGATATGAGAGGTCATGAGTGAAGTTGCACAAAAAAGTAATCATTCATTGGAGAATGTTGAGCGGAAGACGGAATTTTATTCGCAACAATCTAAACCATGAGATTTCGCTTAAGTATACTTGCAATAGCACTCGTTAGACTTGACTCCCCCGGCCTTCTCGCAAGACCCTCCCGTTGGAAACTTATATTCGATACAAGCCTTTGTTGCAGTTGGGGAACTTTGAACGCGGACCTACGTCCACTTTCTAGATCGTCTCTTTCTTGACCTCCCTCGCAGCTGATCTTTCTGAGACACACAACGAAGTCAAGGAACGTCAGCAATCAACACTAGACGTAAAACAACTATTGTTCGAACTGATAAATGCATCCCTCAAGCCTTCAGATCAGATACTGGTTTCAAGCGCGGCCGAAACTGAAGCAGAATGAACCCGACAAAGGCTCACGAAACATAAGCTGGCATTACATGCGAAGCAAAGAGAAATGAGGTAAAACATGCCGATGAAAAAACAAATCCTTCCTAAAGCCATTTTGATGACCTTCTCTTCTCACTCTTCTTTAGGTTTTGTTTGTATAATTGGTCGTGAAGATATACACAGAATCCCAACCTTTATATAAGCAATTCGAGCACCACATGTATTGAATGCTTGCACATCTTGAGTTATTAATTACCACCCAGAAATCTGTTTGTTTGAAACCAAATTATAGTGAGTAAGAATTGAACAGCTGAGCAAAGGAAGGAATATGTTTGTATTTTTTTTTTTCTGGCATATGTTTCTACAATTACATAGGCTCCATTTATTGACTTTCACGAGAAGATCAATGTCTAAAATTAAGGGGATTTTGAAAGGAAACGTAATTCACTGACTGGGAATTGATGTAGTGATTTGTCGATGCTGGATTTGTGGGGATTTGATTCTATCAATTTGTGTCTTTCTTTGGTGGAGAGTTTGCCGTAGGTTTCCTTCTTTGCTTAATTCTTCCAATCTTCCTTCTTTGGTGTTACCACCTTTGGTGGAGCCAGAATCTTGCTGATTGCTTGATCGTTGCGGATTTCTTGATTGTTGCTGATTTCTTGAATTTCGGTGATTGATTGATTTTCTAACACTATTGAATCCCCTTTTATGGAAAAATGTATAAATAAGAGAATCCCATAATAAATCCCTTTCAAACATAAGATACGACAGAATCTCATTGAATATTTATCTCATGGGATAATGCATTTGTCAGTTTCCCCAAAGTACAAATTATGCCACTTAAGATACTACAGAATTGGAATGGATATGTTTCAGGTTAAGTCATATTGTATCATGATTTCGGGCTAAGAGATGATTTTTTTTTTCTAAAGTTCTAAATTATAATGTCAATCTCTTTCTCTCTCAAGATCAAAAGTCAACTTTTGATGCACTCCTAAAGGGTCAAGTGCTGTCTCTGAGATACGTTGATTTTCCTTATTTCTAAAACCATGGCATTTCATCTCAATTGTTTTTCCTACTATCTATAGAAGTTTATCTCCAAGTATTCGCATTGTTTCTATCGCACCCTCAACTCAATGAGAGCAAAGGCAATGACATGGCTGTCCATTCACCCAGAGGATGCAATCTCAATTTAACCATAATTCAACTTGATATCAAAGTATATACATCTATATATATATATATATAGTCACTTTTTATGATATCAGAGTTATTCTATAATTCATCAAAATAATACATGTACATGTCCATCAAAAATTGACTCACAAATTTATCAACTATACACAATTTGTACACAAAAGTCCCCACTATTAAAATATCTTCCCCGATACCGAAATGCTCACGTCTTCCTTGCGGATTGCTGAAGAACCTAAAAATGCAAGTAAGATAGAAAGAGTGAGTTACCATGGTCTAATGAGTAATACCTTTCTTTAAAATGGATTGAACAATTATTATGCATATTTAAAATACAAACATAACTCACTTTAGCCAAATCTAGAATTTAATAAATCTTCAAGACCAAAATGAGTTTTATATACATATCACTTCAACGTAACATATTCATAGTAAAAGCACTTATTTCAATCGATAATATCAAAACAAATTTCAATAGTCCAATCAATTGATTAATTTTATCAAACTATACATCAATGGTCTATTCCATTGACTAAACTCATGCTCTAGTATTTAGCCATGGTTACACATAACGCCCCATGACAAGGCTATCGATATTCCTCCATTGGTTAAGTCTCTAACCTTTTATTAGTTGGTGGCTCAGCTCACAAGGATATCCTAGGTCAATAGTCCATTAACCTCAATCTCCTATGGTGCACAACAAAAATTAGAAACCATTTAAAAACTTATATTGCAACTTTTCACCATTCGATCTATATATCAAAGTGCATTTCAAATACTACATTAATAAATTATGAACTTTTCATGATTCTTTCGTAAAAGATTTCACAAGCTATTTATAGACAGTAAGTTCAAACTAAGGCCAAAAGATGACTTTCCATTTAAAATAGACAAAACAACAATAAATATTAATCCTAATTTATGCAACAAAAGATGCTATTTCTTAACTCATAGCATATCTAATCCATATTCAAAGTTTACAAACCAAAGAAAATATGGTATCACTCACCTAGGAAAGCCAAAAACCAACCTATGGTGGTTACTCAAACCAACGAATTCTAATTCGTAACAATTAGTTAAAAAACAATATAAAAAACTAAGTAAAACAATATTGTAACAGCCAACTTGATTAAACTACGTCTCTTCTTTAATAAAACGACACCTACACGCTAATAAAAAGCTCACCATGGTGGGTATCATTATTGTTCGCCATGAATAGCTTGTGCATTGGATTTGTTTGCGTCATAACTTTCTTCACAAAACTCTATTTCAAGCAAGCGTACAATCCATATAAAGCTTTTTTGCTGTACTATAAGAGCCCCAACTTGGCTTAACCAAATTCTAGCTAGAAATAGTTGAAATATAGTAGGAGTGTGCAAAATGGACTTGAACTAGACCGAACTAGGTTTGTAGGAGCGTCGATTCAGTTCCCGATTCCTAAAAGCAGAATCGGTGTCCAGTTGGTCTGGTTCCCGATTCCAAGGAAGAACCAGACCAAACCGGACCGAATCGACTATATATACTCTTTTTTTTTTTAAAAAGCAAAAGTGACATTTTTTTTTTTTTTTTTTTTTTTAATTTCTTCATAATAGAAAGCATCAAGTAGTGGGAAAAAAGTAACTAGTTCTATTGGACCGAAATGAGAACCAATCACTCCAAAAAAATTTAGCCACGAAGTTAATATTTGCAATATGTCCGGCACATGAGGCCAACTTCAAAATTTCGTTCCGAGTAAATCATACACTTAAATCGAGATATGTAAAATGATATAACTTCACAATATCCTAAATTAACATTTCTATAATATATGCAGCCCGACTACTCCTCAATTTGAATGCAACAACTCCGAATTGATATAAATTCGAATTTCCTGCTCTAACTTCGATTATTACTCTGATCAGGTGAATAATAGGTTCAAACACTTACCCGACATTGCAAAATGATGTTGCTTCAGTTTCGGATTGAGAACGCGTGAAGGTTCTCTCTCTTTTTACTCCTTCTTTCTTCATGGCCGAGCCCTCCTCTCTTTTCTTTTTCTTGTTCCTTCCGTCGCTGGCTACTTCTTCAGCTAAGCTGTTGAAGGAAATTGGAAAGATAAATTATGGGCTGACTAAATTGATGGGCTGAGCTTGGGCTTTGAGAACATAGGCTGGGTTTGGACTTTTATAAGAAATATGGGTCATGTATGAAAGTTTCACTCCATTTTCTCTTTGCCTAGTGGAAATCAGCTTGTCTAACCGAGCTCTAAACTGAAGCAGAACGAACTCCATGAAGGGTTATGAAGCAGAAGCTAGCATTATCCACAAAGTATAAAGAAATGAGGTAAAGAAGGCCTATGAACAAACAAACTCTTCCAGATGCCATTCTGATGACCTTGTTTTCTTCCTTTTCTTTAGGTTACGATGGCATAGTGGATTTGGCAGATTACACAAAATCCCACCCTATATATAAGGAGTGTCAAATACCTTAAGTGCCAAAACTTGGCATGAGTGGACACTTAAGGCCTGTTTGGCAACTATTCTGTTTCCGAAAATAATTTTTGCTAGAAATTATTATTTTTTATTATGTTCACTAAACAAGTTTCTTAACATTTGACAGTGTTTGGTAACTATCCAAAATTTATATTCCTAAGATAAAAATGTGTTTAATAAAACCTCAAATTCTTTTATGATTTAGATTTTTTTTTAAATTTTTAATAATTTTATTGTATTTTTCTCTTCTTTTTTTTTTTGTCCTTTTCCTCTTCTCCTTCTTCCTCTTTGGCCGGTCCCGATGAGGTTGAGCCTTGTTGTTCAAGCCTCCCCAACCAAGCCTCCTAGCGACTGGGCAAGGCTTGGCCTCGCCTTAGCTGTGTGAGCTTGGCCATGTCAAAATCTGGTGAGGCCGAGCTCGCTCAGTCGCCAGCGAGGCTCGACTTGGCCTAGCCATCACAAGATCAACCTTGCCAAGGCCAAGCGACACCACCTTCGCTGTGACCTTGTCACGCCCCAAACCTCAAGTGCGCGCACATCCCTCGGTGATCGATAAAATTTGTGACGTCCCAAGACGTGTCGCCAACCCATATATTTTAATGCACATGCGGAAGCATATAATAAATCCCTAGACAACACAAATATGTGATAGAAAAGCATGATAGTCAAATTTTACAAAACACTTTTATAAACACACCAGATTTATATACAATACTAGTCTATAAACAGAAGTCTACTCTAAAAAGAAGAGTCGCCAAGCCATCTAGGCATAAGACTCCTCAACTAAGACCTCTGAGACCCCCGGGGGTTCTGGGTCTTCCACTACACCATTAGGGGGATCCGCTACCCCCTCACCCACCGCAGCGTTGACCGCAACGGCAGGATGTTGAAACCCTAAAGGGACCTTCCTTGATTCCATTGATCCCATGGCGAAACCACGCCTTAAATCGATAAGGTACCAATTGAGGTCGGCCCTCATCGACCAAGATAATGGTCACAATGAGCTCATGGAGCCAAGGACTCCCGGGAACAGGGACATCGGTACTCTACTCCATATACCCCATCGGCTATCCAAAATGTACTGGAGGAACCGCTATCTACGGACTTGAAAAGTTAAGCCCACGATGGGGTGAGACGGTATCTTAGCGAGTTCACACCCTAAACCCTTATTAGGAAGAAAATACGCCTAGAGGTAGTTTAACCACACATCACAGAAGACTCACCTCACCTCAGTTCCTTCCTACACGTTAGTACAATTCATATCACATATGTATATAATAAATGCACACCCATCAATTGGAACGTCTCACTCAATCTCAATCAATCACAATCAATCACAGAGGTCCCGATTATAAGGTCAAATCGTTATGACACATCCCATTCCGTGCCACACAATTTTGTCCCATAATCAGGTGCGGCTATCTCAATCAATCATGCGTTCCAATTGATTACTACCCACACAGGCAGTTCTACCTAACACACATCGGTCTTCTAGCGTAGTCAAGCTTCGTCTCATCCCTTGAGCATGGCAACGTCCACCCGACATACATCGGGGACGGCATTCCCGAAGGAGCTTTGGTCCGGCTTCTACCGCGATCTAGCATCCATTGTTAGGGCATCCCATATAGGGGCAACATCCACCTGACACACATCGGGAACGGGTTCTCTTAACCATCATACGATCATTCAATTCCGGCCAAGGATATCGTGCATTGCACTCAAATGTCTCAATTAAGATAATGTGCTTGGTCTATTTTTTTTTTTTTTTTTTTGTATTAAAACACCCGGCGAAAATAATCATGTGTGGGCACACGGTCAATCAAACCTTAAAAAATTGATATTATTCCTTTTAAAATCTCACTATTTGATATAGTATCTAAAAACCATTTTGGTGTCAAAACCCGACACCAAGGATTTTCTAATTAAATACCAAAATTTCATAAATTTGAAATAAATACTCAAAAATCACAATCATCACTCAATTGCACAATTTAACAATCAATTGCAAAACTAATGGCACCATGACAATTAGCACGAAATTCCGGTCACAGGCTATCTCGATATAATTTTCGGAAAATATTAAATAATTAAATAAATTAAAAAATAATTAAATAAATGCAATTTAATCCAATAAATGCATACTTAGGCCTAAAACACTAATTTAACCACCTAAATGCGCCTAGAAAAATAATGCACATATCTACATAAATCAAGCAACCTAATTAACCCTTAACTAGTCTAATCTAACCACCTAACAATCTTAATTAACCAACTAAATCACTAATTAATCTAAACTAACCACCTAAGCCATACTTAAGCTAATCTAATTACCTACTAAGCATCATTAACCTCCTAATTAAGGTTTAGCAAGTAAACTCACCGGTTTTGCGGGTTGATGAGTTCATGGCGACGGCAATGCCAAGGCGGGCGAGACACAAGCCTATAGCGACACCAAGGGAGGTCCGGACGGGCCCAAAAAAGGGTCACGAAGCCTCAACTGTGGGCTGAGGTTTGGCTTCTGCTCTTAGGCCGAAGGAGGCTAATTGAGCGGCTTGGACGGGTTGGAATGACTAGGCAAGACGGCAACGGTTGCAGCAGTTCCTTGTGGTGGCTCAAGCGAGTCCAAGCGACTTGAGGCCGACGAACGGCGGTTGGACAATAGCCTTGGTGATGGAGGCAGCTCGGGACAACGAGCTAGGCTCGTGGGGACGCGAGCAGGAGGCGGACGACGACGCTTGGACGGCTTCGGCCGAGTGATCAACGGTGCTAGGGCTTGGCTGGCTGGTTCTCTGGTTTTCTTGAGCTCAAACAACCACAAAAATGGAGAAAGCAAGGCCAAGGAAGAAGAAGAAGGGCTCAGTTGAAGAGGGACCACCAAATTGCCTTCAAAGTCTTCAAAACTATCTCAATTCACTCAAGTGGCTGCCCCACCTTGCTCAGCCATATCCTTAGCCCAAATTCTCACACCAAGCTTCCTTCACAAGCCTCCCAAAGTGTCCAAAATGATGCTCCCCTCCATGGCTACGAATTTTGTACATTTCCCTTCCAAAGTCACTCCAATTCCAACTCAAAACAACCCAATTGATGCCCAAAAATTCTAGCCAAGGTATCCACATTAAATCCATGATTTTCTCACCAATGAATCCAACTTGAATGCCAAAAATCCACCCAAAAATAGTCCTCTAATTTTCCCTGTCTAAAAACGTCCAATCTTGAATTTTCGCCAAAAACTCGGGTTTGCAGAAAAATCTTCAGAGGATGAGTCGATGTTCCTAGAATAAATCGTGACATGACAGAATTTCATCGGGTTCAATTGCGCGGTTAATTTCAACCGAACGCGATTTTAGCGTGACCTAACCTACATGGTAGCTTTTAGGAATTTTTAGCGCATTTGACCCGTGGTCAATTATTTTCGAGTCACATTGTACATCTTTGACTCATTGGCGACTCTCGATTGTCATTAAAATCTCGAAGTTTCAAATACGGGCACATGGTACAAAAATGACAGAAAAATCAGTTTAGTGCCGTTTGACGAGAATCTTGCAATTAGGTGGAATCACCCACTCTTTAATCACATACCTCTATTGAAACAACCTATCTTCGTTCTCTGATCAATTTTGACGGCGTCGTATTGATCCTTGTAGATTAGCACAGTCGAGCAATCGATTTTTGGTCGAATTCTCAAGTCTGTTGCGTTTAGATTCTTTAACGGCTTCACCTGATATATTAGTTATCTCGTGAGTGATCAGTTCAAAGAAAAAGACTATAGGCACGTCGATGAAAAGCCCAACTCATTCAATCGAAAACAGAATCAGAAAATTAGGATGTCACAGGCCTAGCAAGGTTGAGCCTCATTGGGGTCAGCGAACGCTCCGACAAGTTCATTGGCCCTCATCTAGCCGGTTGTCAAGAAGAAGGAGAAGAAAAGGAAAGGAGAAAAGAAGAAAAGAAAAGAGGGAAAAAAAGAAAATGGACTTGATTTCGGAGTTATTTATTGAAACAAATAAGCAACTTTTTTTCTATTTCTTAATTCTATTCCAAATCTATTCTTGGGAATAAATAAGTTACTAAATGAATTTATGTTCTTTTTTGTTCCAAAGAACAAAATAATAGAATGAAATATTGTTTAGCTAGTTACCAAATAGGCCCTTAAGTGTAAAACTTTCAAAAGATACACTTAATTATCAAAATCGGAGAAAAAAATTACACTTAAATGCCAACGGTAAGAAATTTTGGCCAAAATGCTAACGTGGCATTTTCCGGTGACATTTTTTGCTGAGGTGGCAATTATTTAAAAAAGATTATCCAAGTGGCTAGCTTGTCTCAAAACAATGTCGTTTTGCCCCAAAATTGATTTTTAATATAATATTAATTAAACTAAGTATAAAAAAAATTAAAAAATGGCTGTAGCAAAATAGCGAGGGCTTCTATGGCCCTCGCCACTACCACCACCCCACCATCGCTGGAAAGGGCCGCCGGCGGTGGGGTGAGGGTCAGCCGAGTTTACAGGGCCCCAACCAATGGCCAGCAACCTTGGCCGACCATTGGCGAGAGTCTACAAGAGAGTTTGGGCCAAAATATAACATGAGTATAGGGATATAAAGTTATAGCATATATTATATATATGCTTGTTGCAGCAGTACTTTATTCTCTATATTTTAATAGTATATCTCTCTATTCGACTACACAACTCTATTAGAATCATTATCAAACATTGCAAATACCATGATTAAGGTGGAAGCTTTGCAAAAAGCTTTTGGCTATCATTTCTTCAGAATAGAACAAAATCTACAATCTCCATTGTGCTTTAACCTTGTTGACCTTTACCTTGACACCACCCAGACCTCACAATCAAAGCATTTAGATGCTGGAAATTCAATGTGCAGAGGGTGCTATGTCTCTCGCAACATATTTATTCACTCTAAGGGATAAATTGTATGTCTTGAGAAGGAGTTAACTCTGATACGTCTCTAAGTTTGCAAAAATAATGGTGAATATGTTTTATTTGCAAAATGTGGTAACACACTACCTCTTTAAAAGCCTTCAAATTTAAAATTAAGCTATAATAAAAATTCTTTAACTTATCTAACATCAAATTTGTTTGTTCACATGAAATATACCACTCTTACTTAATTTTAATGTAACTAAGTAATTTGCATAGAAGTAAGAGCTGCTATAAACTATCGTGTTTTTGCTCATAATACTTCAACATGATATCCCCTATTCATATTCATCGAATCTTGAGCTTCCAATGCATGATTTTTATGCCTTGTTCTAAACTCATACTATTTTGGCATAATAAGCATATCTCTTATACATTCAACGCACCAGGAACTCTAATTCGTTTGTCATGTGAACATATATGTAATTTGAAATCTAGAGTTTCTTTTGTCGTCATATAAAATGGAGAGATTGTTGAGAAAATTTTCAATAATTTGAAGATTATAAAATAGTCAAACCTAATAATGTATTCATTGGTTGTGTAGAACCGGTTTGTAGATGCACAAATGAATATGAAAGTGGAGTTTGGAACAGCGATTGAACAAGATATTGACTTAAAGGGTGTCTAAAGTTGGAAGGACCCGTATAGAAGGTGAACAAGTTGTAGAACCTAGAATCATTAAGACTTGGATTGACCTGTATAGATGGTGAATAAGTTATTGAACATGGGATCATTAAGACTTGGATGGACCAGCAGATGGTACAGTTGTTTTAGTAGTCATTTCAATGTGAAAAGAATGAAGGGAACATATGCAAAAGCAACTCCTGCAATTATAAGCAATTAAGAAGACTAAGCAGTTTCCACCATTAAAAATCAAGAAGATTTACTACCTGTGAGGTTATGCAACATTAGACTTGTCTTAGTTTATTGAACTTTTGAATTTATCTTGGATTACTTCACCACCACAACAACTATTACAAACAATTGTAATTTGATTTCACGTCATTGTCAAAATGGCAACCACATATCACAATATCAGCATTTTCATAGTTTACAAACTGTTCACTACTTGAAAATTTCCCAATTTTGAAAATTGAGCTTGTGAAGATTGAATTTTATAAATATATATTTGATAAATTTCATTTTTTGATAAATTTCATTTTTCGAGACCAATAACCCGAATAGTAATGAAATTGTGGGAAAGGAGAACTTATAGGATCCCAACAGTTAAAGATAAATTTTACAGCTATAAATTGGATTATAGAAAAATTATGTACACATATGCGAGCTTGCGAAGTTTGTACTGTCCATCAATTGATAAGGGAAATGAAGAAACATATACAAGGAGTGTAAACATGGGAGGCTATGAGTGAAGTTACACAAAACATGCATTATCCATTGAAAGTTAAATGGAGGATAGGATTTTATTCATAACGATTTGAATCACAAGAACAAACAGTTTGACTCGGCTTAAAGTAATTCCATCAAGTATAGTGACAAAAGCAGTCCAAGACGTCTCCAGGCCCAACCTCGCAAGCCATTGCCGTGGAAAACCCTTTATGAGCAAGTCTCTTTGCAGCCGTGCAAGAAGTGTTCACACGCCCCTATTTCCACTTTCTTAATCAGTTTCTCCCCGGGCTCCCTCGCAACTGATGTATCCGAGACGCGCGAGAACGCAAGGAATTCCGGAACGAGCTCCACGAAGGCCAAATGCCTCGTTGTCAATTAATTTAGATGCTCGTTAAATCTGTCGCGTTGACTCCTCAAAAACAAAATGCTTCTGTGGTCTCTTCTCTAGTGAGTGAGCACCCTAGTCAGTATGTGGGACACGCAATTCAGTTTAGTGCTATACATATGGGCCCTTACAGTCTTTTGTGATATGCAATTAACTCCACAATGCAATCAATGGTTGAGATGCACATGTGAGTATTATTTTTCTTTCTTTTTATTTTTTGGTCAAAAATTTATTCATTCACGAGAAATATGGGAACAAAACATAACAGTTCCTGAGCATAGGATAATCCAAAAAGGCTGGGAGGGATTAATGATCCAATTAATCGGAAGAATTTTCCGAATGTGGACTTTAGCAACCCAATCTAAAACAGAATTGCCCCCGTGGGAGCAATGAGTGCCTCCAATGGACTTCAATTGGGCCCAAGAGCAGCTTACAATCGTCCACTAGTGGACGCAGGGTCCATGGACTTTCTTCCTTGCCCGGATCTAAAGTGCTGTCTCCACTTCCACTCTTGTGTCTGGCAGGAGGAACTGGTCTGAATTCTCCAGCAAGTACAACAACAGATCTGTCCGGTGCTAAGGTTTCGGCGGTCAAAGCTGAAGTGCGTGGGCTGAATTGGCGAAGTCCGCGACCAAAGCTCCACTTGAATTGTGATAAACGCCAGCCACAGATCTGTCAGATGCTCATTCCACCCACGAGCTTGAGGGCTCCACTGGCCGAGGGCACCCATTGTCCAAGTGAGTTAATTCTGCTCTTGCTCTGTTTTCCTAAACATGGGTTCCACCTCACACAGTTCTTGTGTTGAGCAAGGGCTGTCTCAGCAATCACGGTCGGGTTAGGTATAAGGCCTTGGAAGATTCTGGCGTTTCTTGCTTTCCATACCACCATAGTACTTCAGCGACTAATTCTCTCGAAGGTGAGTTCCAATTTAACATGAGCAGTGAGTACCTCCATTTTCCGTTTGTCCATCCGAGGAATGCCCACATTTTTAAGTTAATGCTTTGGTTTGACAATTTATCCATCCGCAGAGGAATAGGTGCTCGCCGGTTTCAGGAGCTTGTGAGCATAAGGTGCAGAAGGGGTTAAGTACGATCTTTCTTTTGTAGAGATCTTCTGGCAGACACCCCATAGGAAGATGCGGGTTTTAGGAAACCTAGCACTGATGTTTATAATTAACCCAATAAGAAGTCACAAGACGGTTTGGAAAAGAAATCAATCCTTGAGGACATGGATAACTATCAATTTATACATTCTCAAATCCTGATTGCCCACCAATTGGCATGGCATTGGAATTGATAGTTGATAGGTTTATTGGGGCGTAAATAAAATACTAGAAGGTGAATTGTCATTCCAAAATGAAGCTTGGAAAGATTGGAAGGATCCGGCTTGGAAGGATTGAAGGGGTTTGGTTCATCAAAATTTCAATTTAATCTTCTTCACCACCATACCGGCTATTACAAACAATTGTAATTTTATATCCTGCTGGTGTCAAAATAGACAGCAATGTATCACGTTAACATTCTGTAGCTCAAATTTTGATATTGATCTTATAAATATCGAACTGTAGTACTTTAGCTTTAGCTAGTACGTCCATGATGGGGTGCGAACGGAACGCACCGTTTCGTCTTGATGCGTTACGATGGAAAGTCACTAATGGAGGGGTACGAAGGGAGACGTATAAAAGCCTCCCGAACACAACCGTTGGCACGGTTGGCCATTCATTCGCACCAAATTCTCT
Source organism: Eucalyptus virginea (assembly GCA_014182375.1). Classification (NCBI taxonomy): domain Eukaryota; kingdom Viridiplantae; phylum Streptophyta; class Magnoliopsida; order Myrtales; family Myrtaceae; genus Eucalyptus; species Eucalyptus virginea. The sequence continues at coordinate 11,541,831 of CM024521.1, read as the reverse complement.
CCATTTCCTTCAAAGAAGATCAAGGCGTTCCATTTCATTTTTGCAAGAACAATCGGCATTTACGCTGTGGAAATCGGGTGTTTTTCTTGTGATTGCATCCAGACTAACGTGAGGAAGTGTTGTTCGTGATTTATTCGCAATTCAACGTTCGTTCCGGGGCTATTTGCTGTTTGCGCATCGGAATCAGGCAAGTCGTCTTCCGCCGACTTGAATTCCAACATTGGTATCAGAGCCCGATCGTGATTTCTGCCTTGTTTTTCATCGAGTTTTCTTGATTACCATTTGATATTGAGATCAAGAGATTGTATTCTACACTATTTGGATCTCTGATAGTCGGAATTGCCCCATGAAAAACTCGAAATTGAACCGGAGCGAAGAACGGGTTCGGGGTCGTGTGATCCGTGAGGTTTCGGCTGTTTTTCGAAACAATTTTTTGGTCAAAATTAATTTTTGAATATACATGGTGAAAGAGCTCGTCGAGACGAGTCCGGCGAATGGGTCGAGCGCCACCGGGAGACGCCGGACGCACCCACGCGCGTGGCCAGAAGCCGCTGCGCGTGGGCGCCACACGCGCCGGTCGGCGAACCGACGCGTGCGCGACGCGTGCCAGCCAGCGAACCGGCATGCGCGACACGCACCAGCCGATGAACCGGCGCGTGGTGACGTCACCGTGATGTCATCCAACGGTCGGTAACCGCCGGGATGACGTCATCGATGACGCGTCGCGCGGCGCGACCCGGACCGGCGGGCGACCCGACCCGAGACCCGACCCGACCCGACCCGACCCGACCCGACCGTTGATCGGTCAACGGTCGGACCGGTCAACCGGTCCGGCGGTCAAACCGGTCACTGGTTGGACCGGTCGGACCGGCCAGAAGCCATTCGGCTCGCTGGCGCGTGCGCCATACGCGCCGCGCACTCAGGCGGCGCGTGGGGCGCGTGCAAGCTCCGATTGGAGTGTGGTCGTCTCGTTTGGTTCGTATGAGTGTCCTCTACACAGTAGTATAATTATTTTATACTTTTGAATTTTATAAATGTATGAAAATGCTTTGGGAACCCTATGTACGCGTATTTTTTGGGGTTTAATGCAGCTTATTCATTTGTAGCTTATATTTTCTTGTGATTAGGGAAATGCAGTAGCTAGCTTGTGTGCAAATGATGTTATATATGCTGTATAGAGCTTGGTTCAATGATATGTATTATATATTTTAATATACTTGCAATTTTCTAATTGCTAGAAAATAAGAACAATGGTAGGAAATCCATTACATGTTGAATTGCAATTTTAATTATAGTTGAAGCATGATTGTTGTTTATACGTTGATTATTATCATACTATGTTCTTGTGTTAAGGAAAAATGTAAAAATTACATAAGGTTATGTAATTATTTTTCCTAGTGGGAGTTCGTAGGTTGGTAGAATTGAAAGGAGTTCTCACCTAGAACTTAAAATTTGCGCAAGTTAAACTAATTAATGATAATAGAACAATTGTACATAGAAGTTGATCGGGAACATTATGAACTTTTGCTTTTGTGTCTTTTGTTGAATTATCATTAATTTAGTTTGTCTTTGCTGCAAATTAAATGTGTGTTACTCTGTATAGTGTGCTAGTATTGATTCTGTGTTTATTATGTCAATGTGTTATAGCAATTGATTATGGCTTCGGCATCCAAGACCATTGTGGCTGACCTCAATAAGGATGAGAAGCTGAACGGTGACAATTATGATATTTGGCACCGAAAGGTTTAGTACATCCTTGAGGAGCAAGAGGTTTTAGAAACCCTCAACCATACCATGGATGAACCTGAGCATGGAACTTCAGCTCAACACAGGAGAGATCTGGAAGCTTATCAAGCTTGGAAAAAGAAAAATAGCATTGCTCGCATCACGTTGCTGAGCTGTATGCAAGATGATCTCATGTGTAAGTTTGAGAGTTATGACAAAGCTCAAGCTATGTGGGTTGCCTTGAAAGATAAGTTTGGGGGTACATCTGCCACTAAGATAAGGAGAGACTCACCATCAAGTTTGACACATTCCGAAAGCGCCCAAATGTAACGATGAGGCAGCATCTTCGGAGATGTCAAACATGATCCGTGAGCTGAAGTCGGCAGTCACTCCCTTACCGATGAACAGCAAGTTCAGGCTGTTATAAGGTCTCTTCCTGACAATTGGGAGCATATGAAAATCAATATGACGCATAATGAGAATATTGTCACTTTTGATGATATTGCGCGTCATTTGGAATTAGAGGATGAGCGCCTAGAGGCTACGAGATCCTCTACCCATGCTTATGTTGCTGAATCGAGTTCGCGCAAAGCTTCGGGCTTCAAGCGCAAGAGGAATCTTCAGTTCAACAACAAAGGGAAGATGACTGATCAGGCACCCAAGAGGGCTAAGACCTTCCGACGCAAGAAGCGTGGTGGGAAGAAGGACAAGGCCAAGATGGAGTGTCACAATTGTGGCAAGTTGGGTCACTTTGCTCGTGAATGCACTGAGCCGAAAAAAGTACCCTATTACTCCATTACTTTAAGTAATGCTTTTGTTTCTAGTACTGTAATGCTAGCTGAATCTTATCCAATGTGGACTATAGACTCAGGAGCAACAGACCATGTAGCTAGAGACCGAGAAGCATTTGTGGAGTATCGTCGGATACCGCTTGGAAGAAGATGGATATATGTTGGGAATAACTCAAGAGTTGAAGTGAAGGGTATCGGCACATGTAAATTAATCTTACGTGGTGGTCGAAACCTGTTCCTGCATGATGTCCTTTATGCTCTAGATATTCGACGAAACTTGGTTTCTGTAGTTGTTCTTCTTAGCTTAGGTTATGTGTTGAATTTCCATGGTGATTGTGTTGACATTTTGTATGGAACAGTTTATTATGGTTTAGGTCATGTATCGAATGGTTTTATGGTGTTAGACATTGACTATGATCAGTACAATGTTAATGTTGATGGTTGTTTTTCTTTAATTGCATCTTCTAACAACGTTGAGATTGATGCAAGCACTTGGCATGCTAGATTAGGTCACATTGGATTGCAAAGAATGCAAAGATTAGCTAGAGAAGGCCTTTTAGGGTCACTCACTAATGTTAGTCTATCCGTATGTGAACATTGTCTAGCGGGAAAAGCAACTAGAAAACCATTCGGTAAAGGGACTAGAGCTGAATTTCCATTGCATCTCATACATTCTGACATTTGTGGTCCTTTGAATGTGAGGGCGAGGCATGGAGCCTCATATTTCATCACTTTCATAGATGACTTCACACATTTCGGTTATGTCTTTCTGATCTCCCATAAGTCAGAAGCATTAGACGGCTTTAGACGATATATAATGATGGTAGAGAATCAGTCGAACAAAACAATAAAAGCATTGAGAACCGATCGTGGACGTGAGTATCTATCGGAATTAAGGCTCTTTGTGATGAAAAGGGAATTGTACGACAATTGACTATTCTTGGTACTCCACAACAAAATGGATTAGCTGAGAGAAGGAATAGAACCCTATTGGAAATGGTTAGGTCTATGATGGCGCAAGCAAATTTACCTATCTCCTATTGGGGAGATGCGTTATTGATTGCTGCCTATATACTTAACCGTGTGCCCTCAAAATCGATCACTTCCACCCCTTATGAATTATGGATTGGTAGGAAACCAGACTTGAGTAGTCTACGTCCATGGGGATGTGCAGCTTATGTTCATGATTCTTCCCATAAACATGGCAAATTAGGTCCTAGAAGGAAGAAATGTATCTTTATAAGATATTCCGAAAACTCCAAAGGATACGTGTTCATAGGTGAACAAGCTGAAGGAAGTGTGACCGAAATGGAGTCACGAGATGTCACGTTCTCGGAGAACGATTTTCCTAGTAGAGGTGAGATTAATAAGGACTTCCAATTATATGAGATGGAAGATCCTGATAACACACCCACTGATGTTGTAGAGGGAAATGAAGATTTACCTCAACACACAAGACCTAGTGGGAGTGTTGCATCGCCTAATGAATTGAATTCAAGAGAAATTCAATTGCGTAAAAGTAATCGTAAAAGTATTCCCCGTCGTCGTTTTGAGATTGAAGGGAAAGCATTTATGATTGCTCAAAATGACGATGTCGAGCCTAAGACTGTTCAAGAGGCTCTCTCATCCTCTCACAAGGAAGAATGGAGAAAAGCTTTGAAAGATGAGATGGAGTCAATGAGGGCAAACCATGTCTGGACTTGGTTAATCTACCACCCAATCGTAAGGCCATTGGAAACAAATGGGTCTTTAAGATTAAGCGAAGGGCGAATGGATCCATTGAAAAGTATAAGGCTCGCCTTGTGGCAAAATGTTATACTCAACAAGAGGGTATAGACTATGAGGAAACTTTTTCACCAGTTGTAAGGTTTGCCTCAATACGCCTTATTCTAGCCATCGTTGCACATTTTGACCTTGAATTACATCAAATGGATGTAAATACGGCATTTCTCAATAGAGAATTAGATGAGAAAATTTATATGAAACAACCAATAGGTTTCATAGCTAAAGGTCAAGAGCATAAAGTTTGCAAGCTTCATCGCTCAATATATGGCCTTAAGCAATCATCTAGACAGTGGTATCTTCGTTTTCATCGAGCTATAATAACTTTTGGTTTCACGATGATCGAAGAAGATCACTGTGTATATGTCAAGCGGTCCAAAGATAAATTTGTGATTTTATCACTTTATGTGGACGATATTCTGTTGGCTAGAAATGACAAGGTTTTGGTTATCACCATAAAAGAATGGTTGTCCTCCAATTTTGAGATGAAGGACATGGGAGAAGTTGTTTATATATTAGGAGTTAAGATCGAAAGAGATCGATCGAAGAAACTCCTTACTTTATCACAAGAGTCTTATATTATGAAGATTCTTGAGCATTTCAATATGCAGCATTGTAATCCCATTGATACCCCTGTCATGCAAGGTGAAGGCCTAAGTACTGAGATGTGTCCTAAGACTCAAGAAGAAATCAAAGTGATGGAAACTGTTCCTTACACTAGTGCAGTCGGAAGTTTGATGTATGCTATGATGTGTACTCGACTCGACATATGTTTTGCCGTGGGATTGGTGAGCCGATATCAATCAAATCCTGGTCAAGTACACTAGAAAGCAGTGAAGAGGATCTTGAGATACTTGAAGGGCACCATGGACTATCGACTTTGTTACCAAGGGAATGATTTACGCCTATTGGGTTATTCAGATGCCAGTTGGGGTGGAGACCTAGATGAGTGTAAATCGACTTCTGGATATGCATTCTTGCTCAATGGAGGTGCGATTTCTTGGAATAGCAAGAAACAGACATGCACGGCCTTGTCTACGATGGAGGCAGAATTTATTGCATGTTCTGCCGCAGTGCAAGAAGCAGTATGGCTAAAACGTTTCTTGGAAAATTTAGCTATTGTCACTGAAGTTCCAAGACCGGTGACAGTTTATTGCGATAGTCAAGCAGCCATTGCCTATGTGAAAGATCCCAAGTATCATGGAAGGACAAAGCACATTGACATAAAGAATAACTTCATCAGAGATATTATAGCGCAAAAAGAAGTGATCCTGCAATACATTTCAACCAATAGAATGGTTGCTGATCCATTTACGAAGGCTATTCCTAGAGACATGTTCTTGACCCATAGGATGTCACTAGGATTGCGTAGAATGTGATATATGTTATTGTAGAGGATCATTGGTTTATGTATTTGTCGACAGATGTATTGTACTTGTTTGTTTATTAGTGATTTGATGTTTTATCAATAAGTACAAATCCACTATGAGACTAGCACAAACACACATATATTATTGAAAAGTATGTCATTAGGCAATGATTGGCTCACTCATACGAGCAATCGCCTCAAGTGCTGTAGTTAGCACGTTGAGATGAGATGTTATGTATAAATAAATGCTGAAGAGCAAGTTTTATACATAAAATATGTCGCCTTGATTGGAGTCAAGATGAGGTCTGTGATTGGTTTATAATAAGACCGAACATGATAGTCCCACAATCATATATGCCTGAGAGATGCCGAATGCGAGTACTTAATTGGGCGCTATAAAAAGCGAGCTGATATAGCACTCGGACTAAACAAGAGTACGTGAGAAGCACGTGACTATGTTTAGGCTAAGATTTGTATGGTGGATATATTTGATGATTGACATACGCTCTTATAGAAAGAATAATCCACTATAGCATATAATTCGTACTACATGTGCATTGTACGACCAATAAGGGAAGATGAGTAATATTATCCCTATTTACTCATCGTGTGAGCCCTTGATGTAATTTGTATTTTACCTCAATTTTGTGCCCTATGTTACTTTTGACTATGTTCTCAAAGTGAAAGATCAATGTTGCTACTTTAGCATGTTACGGGCGGTTATGAATAGATATGGCCTATGGGACGTGTCTAGGAAAGCAATTGTTCTGAAATTGAGAGAGACATGAGTGCGAATTGTTGTTTTACATCTATCGCGTGTTTTTTTTTAGTATGTAATTGTAAATATTTTTAGTATAGTCAAGTATAGCCTTTAAGGGATAGGTATACTTGGACTGATGTAACAAAATATGTATGGGGCACTGTGAGACATCCATTGTTTATTTCTTTTCGGGGTTGTAGCCATTATGTTATCCCTAAGAGGTGCATAATTTGAGCTCCCAAGTGCAAGTGTACTCACTGGTCGCACGGCTTATTTGCCAGTATGAATTGTTTTGTAAAGTTGATGAATGTTGAATGCCTTATATTCTTGATAGAGCGCTATCAAACCTATCATGTCCGAGTGGGAGATGTAGTACTTTAGCTTTAGCTGGTACGTCCATGATGGGGTGCGAACGGAACACACTTCGGGAGACATATAAAAGCCTCCCGAACACAACCGTTGGCACGGTTGGCCATTCATTCGCACCAAATTCTCTCCATTTCCTTCAAAGAAGATCAAGGCGTTCTATTTCATTTTTGCAAGAACAATCGGCATTTACGCTGTGGAAATCGGGTGTTTTCCTTGTGATTGCATCCAGAGTGTTGTTCGTGATTTATTCGCAATTCAACGTTCGTTCCGGGGCTATTTGCTGTTTGCGCATCGGAATCAGGTAGAATTCCAACACGAACTGAAAACTTGCCTTTAACAAGTTTCATTTTTCTTGAAGTCAATCACGAAAATAGTCAAGAATTATGGAAGAAGAGCTTATAGAATCCCAGAAGTTCACTTTTACAACTAAGATCACATATTAACAAATTCAGGTACACATCTTTAGCTTGTGAAGCATGTAAAGTCCATCCATCAACTGAAGGAAAAACATATATATAAAAGAGGAGGGAAGACGTGAGAGACGATGAGTGAACTTGCACCAACTTCCAATCATTCATTGAGAAAATTGTACAGAAGATGGAATCTTATTCATCGCAATTAAAACCATGATAGCAATCACTATGACATTGCTCAAAGTTATGGAATTATGCAATAACAACGATTCGCTCCACCTGCGTTAACCTGGCAAAACCCTTTAATGCTAAGCCCCAACTGTTCTCTGCAAGCCTTGTTGCAGTCCGGGAACTCTGAACATGACCCCAGGTCCCAAAAGGTTTCTGCATTAATCTCTCTCGCAACTGATGTTTTTGAGATGCACCAGAATTCAAAAATTTTCAGCAATCACCGTAAGACATAATATAAATTATATGGACATGGTTTTTCCTTAATTTGATAGATTAAATTAATTCGTGTCATACGAGCTTTCCAGTCTCGAGCGTGATCTAAACCAAAAGAGAAACGAACTCGATAGGGATGAAAAAGAAGCTAACAATACCTGCGAAGCAGAGAAAGGTGAGGCAAAGAACGCTGATGAACAAACAAACTCTTCCTGAAGCCATTCTGACGACCTTCTTTTCTCACTTTCTCTTTCGGTTTTGATGGTATGATTGGTTGTGGAAAATTACACACAATCCCTACCTATATATAAGCAATTCGAGCACCACTACAACAGCAATCCTACTTATACGGAAATTATGGATATCTTAGCATATATGAATCTCTAGATTTCACTTTTTATGGAAAATCTCTTTAGGTTTGGCTAAGTTTCTTATGAATTTGAAAAGTTTTTAAAATTAATACGCGAAGATTCCATTCCTTTCCTAGCCTAATCAATGTGGTCACGGAGTAGAATTCAATAGGAAGACGTATCTCTTGGATGAAAGATTTCTCAACCTGATTTCCCGGCTGGCGACAACATTATGAGGGAAAAGTAATGAAACCTCCGATGACAACTGTATAACCTCGTTTAACTTTATCAATAATAAAGCCTTTAATATTTGTAGCAGACAGCAATCTACTTATTGATATACCAAGGTTTCAACGAACCAGATGGGCAATCACCCACACAAGGATTATAAGACGCATTATAACCCAAGCAACGATCTTGTTGTTTGAAGATAACATACAGATTGAGGAATCAAATAATGAGTTGATACAGGCTATGCTCCAACAAAAGGTTACCGTTCTCAAACCATATATTCTTATCATGGGAAAATGCTGAAATTACCATGCCATTAGTTTTGAATAGGAACGCCCATACCTCGGCCACACATTTTCCATCTTCAAGATGGGAGAATTACTTAGCAGGTTTCCCATTGTTATTATATACATTTTCCAAAGCAGGTCACGACCAAATCTGTTGAGGAAATATTCAAACAAAGTTCCCATTGTCTAGAATCATTCATACGGAGACTTACTATGCAGGTTCTCTTGTCTTATTTAAGGAAACAAATCAAAGTGATAATAGTCGAACAATAAAAAATATATGATAAACTTAGTTGTAATTTTTAAAATATTGAATATTATTCTACGGCCAAAGAATAAGATTATAGTTCCCAAATAAAATAAAATAAAATAACTTAATAACTCATAAAAAAAATGGAATGTAATTATCTTGTATACTTTGAACTTCCGATTATTGTTGGACTTTGTAATTGAATAAGTCATAACTATGGATAAAGGTTTGTTAATCTCTACTTCTTGATTGCAAGAAAGTACGAGGTATTCATTGCCATCGAATTTTGGCTTCTACCTATATATTTTAGACATATAATGCTTAGATTTTTCTTCTAATCTCATTGACGATTTCTCTTTAGTAAGTGATGATATTTTTCTACTTGTAATTATTAATATTTTGGTAGCTAATTTTTTTATTTATTTATTCATGTTCAAGAAATTGATTCCTCGAGCCCTCTTGTGATTTTGTTTCTCAATTTGAGCTTGTAATAAGGAAACTTAAAAGTAAAATGAAAAAAGAAAAAAGAAAAAGGAAACATACAGTCAAAAATTGAAAAAGTCTCCCAGTTTCCTTAAAACATATTTGTGGCTTCCCTTCGACTGTCTGACCCTCACTTTGCAAACGGTTATGCTAGCCTCCCATTTTAGCCGCTCTCATTTTTATGGGTTTTGCATTTTATATACATTCCCAGACTTGTTCATTTTCCTATTTGGTAATGAACTAATTTCACTTTTTTATTGTGATCAACACCAGGCTATCCACATTAATTTGTTACAAAGGAATTCCTTGAACAACCATATCCTTGCGATCTAGTCTAAAAGAGATTTACGATCCATTGATCAGATCTCGTGAGGATGAGGCTTTTATGAAAGAAATAAGGAAAAATTGTTTTGGAAATGCATCTACATTCTAACATATACTGTTAGAAGCTTCGAGAAGCAACTAATCAAGTTTGGTTTGTTCTCAACTTGCTTGTGCCTGTTATGCCTAAGTCGCCAAGCAGCTTTGCTTTTGCTTCAATATATTAGTAGAGTGTGTATAGGTAGAATGGCAATTCGGCTTTCTGTGTGGATTACTCTTGTCGCACCATTTTGGAAATGTTTCATTGTGATTACAAAGTATTTATCATTGAAGATGGCTGAAGATGTATTCAATTCATGTTGGTTCCAAAATAAAGTAGTGTCATATTACTTTCAGGTCTCTCTCACTAAATTGATAGTGTTCTAGTTATTTTCTCATGGCGTTATTTTTGACGTGGAACCGAGGAAAAATTGTTATATCTCATTAAGGAGGTTGGGACGTGTCAGAACTTGACATGAGGTTTGGGACGTGGAACCGACATGGCAATTTTCCGGCGAGTTTGGTCCAAAACGGCGTCGTTTTGCACGCCGACGTGGTGGAGAAAATGCAGGAAAAATTGTTATTTTATTTAAAATATTCAAAAAATAAAAAATAATAATAAGAAAATTTTAAAAATTTTAAAAAAAATAAGCGTGGTATACTTATTAAGCTGAATCGAAACCATTGAAGATGAAGATCCTAGTGAATCCTGCCAATGTTTTCAAAGCCATACCATGACAATAAAAGTAATATATAGCTGGCATATATAATAAGATGCACATAAACTGTCGAAACCATTGTGAAGATGTGCCTCAGCCATACCATGACAATAAAAAGTAATATAATAGCTGGTATATATAATAAGATGCACATAAACTGTAATGTGAGATTTCAAAGTGCATCGAGAAGACTTGAGTTTGAGTCTCGTGGCCTTTAACTTCGTAAATCTTGCCCAACAACCTGACCTTCGCGCAGCAGCTCGAAATTCTGGTCCACTCACTCTCTTTATATTCAATTTTTAACGAAACGGCATGATTGACCCATATGGTTTGGCTTGCTTAACCGGTTTCCACTTACTCTCGTGGTAAGTTGGTGTTTCCTCAACCAAGTCGTTTGATGTTATACATTAAACTTGCGCAATAGAATTCACGAGAGACTAGCAAGTTGATCAAGACAATTTCCAAGACAGCAAACAAAATGGGAAGCAGGAAAAAGGAAAGAAAGATGACAGCAAGGAGTATGCTTGCAGGGGAACTAAACAGCTTTTGGGGCACCTTCTGGAAAGCATCCATCAAGTGGACTGATATCCTAATCCAGTACCAATAGTTTGGATGCCATGAACAACCAAAAAAACTTGGGATACTAGGAAATAAATCTTGCTAACAAAAACCATATTAGAACTTCAGTTTTCAATCATCTACGAAAATTTGTTCCAAATTCTAATGACCTTAAATAAATAAATAAAAAAATAAAAACAACAATCATAGCTAATCACTCAATAATAATTTTTTAAAAAAGTACTATTAATTAAACTACAATAATAATTAGAAAGCCTTATGACATATCATTCTGCTTCAATTGGTAAACTTTATTTACCTATGATAATCTCCTCATTAAGACAATTTATATCTATTAAAAAAAAGAGATTAAATAAAATATTTACTTGTTAAAAGAATATATACTTATTAAAACATTTACTTATCAAATATATGAAAGGAATTACTACATGTAAAGATATAAAAATCACTTACCCAACTCAATTTTTTTTTGCATTCTCGATGCACTCTTCAACATTAATCGGCACACACGAACGTCTCTCAACCAATCTTGAGTGGAAATCAAAACTTTCACTACTTTGGTAGTCATAGAATTTCAAAAACTATTAAGCACACAACCCGATGAACTAAAAGTCAACTATGAAGTAATAGTAGTTACAAGAATAGACAAAACATCCTAAGTTATCAAAAGTAGGATTTTATATTTTGAGCGACTAGTCTTCCACCACATCATAATGTTAAGATTAAGAATATGTACATTTTTTTTTTATCTTAAAGATACCGATCAAGCTCAAATTTGTTTTCATGACATACTGTTTGATTCGAGTGCATAAATTTTCTCCGCTAAGCTTGGATGTAATATTTATTGTTACCTTCATTACCACCGACATCAGCATTAGAACCACTACTGCTTACATTCAAACTTTAGACACAAAAATTTTAATCACTTGAAGCAAGAGAAGAATGCTCATTAAATTCATACAAACGCTCCAATGTGTCATTCACCTTATAATGAATCTCATTAATTTTTTATTTATCAGCCCTTGCCCTTACCCTCGGCCTCACCCTCATTGGCAGTCAGTGACCTCCATTGGCTATTAGAGGCTGGCAGAGGGGAAAAAAAAAAGGAATGAAAAGAAGAAAGAAAATTTTTATTTGAAAATTCAATAAAATATTTAAAAATTTATAAAATTGGCTAGGTCATCATTGACTGTACCATGTAGAACGATCAACATCCACATTAAAGATTTTCCATCTAAATTGGTCAGATACAATTAATTATTATCAATATAAAAAGATTTAGGTACTCTTTAATTATTTATTAACGTTCCAGGGATATAGCCTTTTAAAAAATGTTCCCGGATGGTAGCTGCTGCCAATATGAACCACAAGACCCATATTGGTCCAGCGCATTGGCATTAAATTATGTATATAGAAAAGGGATGATTGTAATTAAAGCTCTCTCTCTCTCTCTCTCTCTCTCTCACAAACATATAGACACATTAAAGCACGTAGGTCACGATCGCGTGACTTGATTACAATTCAAAGACGCTGTGCAAGAAAGTCTCCAATCATACTGGGTACATTCGCTGTTGGCTTGCCATGCTGAAGGATCCAAAAATATTCGCCGTGGCAGGTGAAGGCTCGCTAGGGTGGGCAGCCCTCGGCCAATCGGCAGCCGCTGGCCCTTTGAACCAATAAATGAAATGAGAGAAAGATGAGAAAATAAAAATTAATAATTAATAAACAAATTTTAAAAATTTTAAAGAAATTTTCAAAAAAATATCCAAGTTAGTACTAGCCACATCACATAAGACGGCCGGCGCTCATTAGACCTCCATGTCATTGCTTTCCAGTCAAATTTAGCCAAAATGACTATATTAATAATTCATTGAAAGATCTATAATTATTTTGATAAATCCTCAAAAGGTTCAAGACTAAATCAGTACAATTGAAAGGTTTAGGAAACTAAATTGACAAATTCTTTAAAGGTTTAGAACTGAATTGGCTAATATACAATAAGTTTAAGACTTATTGGATGATTTTCCCTAGATTCTTATGATGTATGACTAACTCATCGATATAATTCACAATATTTCTCAGACCAAACATGCATAACAGTTTCCAATTTGTCCGTAGAAGAGAAGGTTAACAACGTTGTTAGAGGACATCAATATGCTTGATATTTAGAAGGCAAATAGTCATTCTAGTGTGAAGCATGAAAGGAATTGTTCGTGAGACTATACAAGAGTGGACTTGTCCTGGTTCATTGAATATCCACAATTGCAAATAATTGAAATTCATTGTCACGCTAGAGTCGAAATGGAAACAACGTATCACAATCTTTACATTTCCAAAGTTCACAAATCTTAAAAGATTCTCAATTTTGAAATTGATCTTGGAATGATTGGACAGTGATGGTTTTATGTGATGGGCTTAAGGCCCGTCCGCCCATGTTGGGCCTGAAAGCCCGGCCCATAAAATTAGGGCCCATGGATGGAGGGATACGATGAAGGGGTACGTTTCTATTTTTTTGAGGGAACGTATATAAGGGAGGAAAGAGAGAGACGAAGACACCTTTTGGATAAAAACGTACGTTTTCTCTCCCTCTCTCCCTCCAAAAGAAAAACGAGCGCAAACGGACGCCATCTTCCCTTCAAGGCCAATCGACATCATCGGATCGAACAGATCGGTTTTCTCTTCCTCTTATCGACGTTGGTGTTTAATCTCGTGGCTAACAAGGTACGCTCGATTCCGTGGTGTGCTTTAGGATCGGTGATACGTGTTTTCCCGGCTCGTCTTCCGCATTTGTTTTAGGGGTTCGATTTAGTGTCGAATCCGATTTTTGGGAATCCGACAATCCCAACATTGGTATCAGAGCCCTAGTTCATGTTTTCACGACCCCTTTCATGTTTTTTGATTGATTTTTCGGGAAAATAATCGGCCGACACGGATCGGGGTGAAAAATCCCGACACCCGAGCATTGTTCATCCATTTTTTCGAGTTTCTGTAAGTCGAAATCCATTTCTGAAGGCATAGGGTGAAAGAGCTCGTCGAGACGAGTTCGTCGGTAGGTCGTGCGCCGCCGGGCGATGCCGGACGCGCCCACACACGCGGCCAGAAGCCGCTGCGCGTGGGCGCGACGCGCCCGAAGCGCTGGCTCGGCCAGCGCGTGCACCACATGCACCGGTCGGCAAACCGGCAAGCGTCGGTCGGCGAACCGACGCGTGCTGACGTCACCATGACGTCACCCAATGGTCGGTAACCGCTGGGATGACGTCATCGATGACGTCATCGCCGACGATCGTTGGCCGGCCGGCGACCCGACCCGACCGGTGACTCGACCCGACCCGAGATCCGACCGATCGCTCGCACGTGCGAGGCACGTGCCGGGTCGGTTCGTCCGACCCAGTCCGACCGGCCCGACCGTCCGACTGGTCCGACCGGCCCGTCCGGTCCAACCGGTCCGGCGACCCGACCGGCGACCGACGACAGTTGACCGTTGACCACCGTTGACCGTTGACCGACGACCGTTGACCGTTGACCTTTGACGGTTGACCGTTGACGGAAAAAAAAAAAAAAAAGGAAAGGAAAAGAATGTGTTTCTTTTTCCCAATTAAGTCTATGTGGATTATATGTGATCCCTTATTTGTTCTGCATTTGTTGCAGGAACAATGCCTCCCCTAAGGTTGCGCACACCTATTCGCGCAATTACCGATGAACAAAAGGAAAGGCTTTCTAAGTTGATAGCTGAGCTGACTGATCATCGATGGGAGAGTGGTGACTTAATTGATCACGTCATTGAAGTCAACGGGAAAATTCAAAAGGTCATATGGAATGGTCGTCCTATGCCACAGTCTGAGATGGTGCGATTTTTCATGAACACCCTTCCACCAGAATGGCAAGGAGTGTTGAATCGCATATGGGATGTCAATAGAGCTGCTTCATATAGGAAAATTGTGATGGATTTTGTAGATGAATATTACTGGATTGTTACGAGGGAAAAGATCAAGAAATTGAACAAAAGAGGATCTTTCCCAGTTCGTGTACTGACTTGTTGTTAGATGTATTAGCTGATCTTTGTTAAGTGTGCTTTGTGGACATCTTATGTAATGTATACTACCTGATTGTTGTTGATGTAGTAACCGATATGTTAGTTGAATTATGTGAAAGCATTATTATTCTATTGTATGTCAAATGTTATTTGCTTTCTGTTATTGTTGGTTGATGTGGGTAGTTTATAGAAGTTTTTGTAGCTTCATAGAATTTGTTTTGCATAAGACAATTATATTAATGATAGTTTTAAGTTAGGATTTTTGGAGGATGATTGGAAACATAGTGACCTTTTGATTTTGAAACCTTACTTGAAATTATTCATTAATATGATGGGTGTATGCAAAAGGGATGCATAAATGATAGACATTAATAATTCGTGCATATATGTCTGATGTGTTCAGATCAATGGCTTCAGCCACAAAAAGCATAGTTGCCGAGCTGAACAAAGGTGAAAAGCTCAATGGTGACAACTATGAAATATGGCACATGAAAATCCAATATATGCTGGAAGAGCAAGAGGCACTAGAAGCTCTTAACTTGACCATGGTAGAACCCGAAGAAGGAAACACCGCACACAAAGACAAGAGAGATAAGGAAGCTTTTGCTGCATGGAAAAGAAAGAACTCTCTTGCTCGCATCACGTTGCTGAGCAGCATGGAAAATGACGTCATGCGAGAGTTTAGGCGTTTTGACAATGCCAAAGAAATGTGGGAAGCATTGGCAGCAAGATTTGGTCATTCTTCGGTGACCAGACTTAGACAGCTCACTATTAGGTTTGACTCTTATAAGAAGCCTCATGGTCAAACCATGAAGCAACATCTTAGAAAGATGTCAAACATGATAAATGAGCTGAAAGATGCTGGCCATGTCCTCGACGGATGAGCAGCAAAGTGCAAGCAGTGATTCGTTCCTTGCCTCAGAGTTGGGAGCATATGAAGGTGCACCTGACTCATAATGAAAATATCAAAACCTTTGAGGATGTAGTGCGTCATCTTGAGCTGGAAGAGGACCGCCTCTTGGCGGCTAAGCCGGAAGCTGAACTCTATCATGCTGGTTCTAGCTCACATGGAGCTTCGAGCTCCAAACGCAAACGTCCTAACTGGTTTGATAAAGGGAAAGGCAAGGAAGCAGGTCCTTCAGGGAAGAAACCCAAGCTTAACCAACATGGAAGAGGAAAGCATCCTCGAATGAAGAAGCTTGCAAGGGTGAAGTGTTACAACTATGACCAGAAGGGTCACTATGCTCGCGACTGTCGTGAGCCAAAGAAGGTAAACACCTATTGTACTTTTCAAAACTTTACTTTTGTGTCGAGTTCTGTATTCTTAAAGTCTAATCCTTTGTGGACTGTAGATTCAGGAGCGACAGACCATGTAGCGAAGGATAGAAAATCCTTCGTGGAATTTCGACGAGTACCAACTAGAACTAAGTGGATCTATGTGGGAAACAACTCCAGAGCTGAAGTGAAAGGAATTGGCACCTGCCAACTGAACATGCGTGGTGGACGCACTCTGTTCCTACATGATGTATTGTATGCTCCAGAGGTTCGTCGGAATTTAGTGTTTGTTTTGGTGTTGGTTAAACTAGGTTTTAATATGAACTTCTATAATAGAGGTGTGGATTTGTTTTTGGATACAAATTACTATGGTTGTGGTTATTTTCTGGATGGTTTCATTGTATTAGATATTGACTATATTAATGCAAATGTTTGTTATTCCCTTCTCACGTCTCCTAATTCATATGATAATGATGTGAATGTGTGGCATGCTAGACTTGGTCATATTGGCCAACAACGTATGAATAGACTAGCCAAAGAGGGCTTGTTGGGCAACATTGAAAAAGTCGATTTGCCCATATGTAAGCATTGCCTAGAAGGGAAAACGACAAGGAAACCATTTAGAGAAGGTAAAAGAGCTGAATTCCCTCTGCATTTAATCCATTCTGACGTCTGTGGTTCAATGAATGTGAGAAGAAGGCATGCGGCTGTTTATTTCATCACTTTTATAGATGATTATACTCGATTCGGATATGTCTATTTGATTTCATCATAAATCTGAAGCATTGAGTTGTTTCAAAAGGTTTATGAACTTGGTAGAAAATCAATTAGACAAGAAAATAAAAGTATTAAGATCCGATCGAGGTCGAGAATATTTTTCTGATGAGTTCAGAAAATTATGTGATGAAAAAGGAATAGAAAAACAGTTGTCTATTCCATACACTCCTCAACAAAATGGTGTTGCGGAGAGAAGAAACAGAACCCTACTGGAAATGGTTAGGTCCATGATGGCGCATGCTAACTTACCTATTACTTTTTGGAGTGATGCGTTATTAACTGCTACCTATATACTTAACCGGGTGCCTTCCAAATCAGTTACTTCCACTCCATATGAGTTATGGACAGGTAGAAAACCGGACTTAAGTTTTCTTAAGCCATAGGGTTGTGCTGCCTATACTCATGAGTCCTCTCACAAGTTTGGGAAATTGGGTCCCAGAGAAAATAAGAGTATTTTCATAAGATACTCGGAACACTCGAAAGGGTATGTGTTCATAGGTGAGCAGGAAAGTGGGAGTATAACTGAATTTGAATCACGGGATGTCACATTCTTAGAGGATGAATTTCCTAAGAAGGGCGAAATAGGTGAAGATTACTCCCTATTTGAAACCTTGGATAAAGATAATGATATTAATGGAGTTCGTCCAAGTGGGAGTAATATGAGAAGTGTTGAATTGAATTCAACTCATTCTCAATTACAACCACATGATGAGACAACATCATCATTATCTAATCCAAGTTGGAGCATAATGGGGATTGATGTGCAAAGTGTACAATCTCCCATACGGCGAACAAGTCGCCAAAGTATTCCCCGTCGACGTTTTGACATTGAAGGGGAAATTTATGATTGCTCCATAAGATGAGGATGAGCCAAGAAATATTAATGAAGCTCTGAATTGCCCTAGTAAGGAAAAATGGATTCATGCAATGGAAGAGGAAATGGAGTCAATGAAATCAAACCAAGTTTGGGAACTGGTTGATCTTCCAAAAGGACGCAAAGCTATTGGGAACAAGTGGGTTCTCAAAATAAAGCGAAAGGCTGATGGCTCGATAGAAAGGCATAAGGCTCGCCTTGTGGCGAAAGGGTATAGTCAACAGGAAGGAATTGATTATAAAGATACATTTTCTCCTGTAGTGAGATTTGCCTAGATTCGCATTATTCTGGCAATAGTGGTTAGTATGGATCTTGAGTTACATCAAATGGATGTAAAGAATGCTTTCCTCAATGGAGAATTAGAGGAAGAAATATATATGGAACAACCTGCTGGTTTCATAGTGAAAGGCCAAGAAGAAAAGGTATGTCGACTTTTGAGATCGATATATGGCCTTAAGCAATCATCGAGACAATGGTATATACGTTTTCATAATGCCATAATGGCATATGATTTTACAATGATTGATGATGATCATTGTGTATATATCAAAAGATCCAAGGATCAATTTGTGATCATATCATTATATGTTGATGATATACTAATTGCCGGAAGCAATATAGAGTTTGTTAATACTGTCAAAAGTTGGTTGTCTTCTAACTTTGAGATGAAGGATATGGGTGAGGTTGCATACATACTTGGAGTTAAGATTTCAAGAGATCGTTTGAAGAGATCGTTGTCTCTTTCGCAAGAAACATATATAAGTAAGGTTCTTGAACGATTTCGTATGCAAGATTGTAAACCCATAGACACTCCTATTGCAAAAGGTGAAGGATTGAGCCATAGACTGTGTCCAGAGACTCCACAAGAGAAGGAACAAATGAAACATGTTCCTTATGCTAATGCTATTGGGAGCTTGATGTACGCTATGATGTGTACAAGACCTGGCATATGTTTTGCAGTTGGAATGGTGAGTATATACCAATCCAATCTAGGTCCAGCACAATGGAAAGCCGTTAAGAGAATACTGAGGTATCTAAAGGGGACTGCTGATTATACGCTGAGTTATTAAGGAAAGGATTGCAACTCTAAGGCTATTCTGATGCTGATTGGGGGGGAGATTTAGATGAAAGAAAATCTACCTCTGGGTTTGTTTTCTTACCGGATAATGATACCATATGTTGGAGCAGTAAGAAACAAAAGTGTATAGCCTTGTCCACGATGGAAATTGAGTTCATGGCATTATCAGCAGCAGTATAAGAAGATGTTTGGCTTAAGAGATTATTGGATCATTTAGGTGTTATTAGAAGTGCTGCAGATTTGTTATTGGTTAACTGTGATAGCCAAGCAGCGAAAGCGTACACCAAAGATCCAAAATATCATGGCAAGACCAAACATATAGATACCAAGTATAATTTTGTCAAAGATATGGTTACACGAAAAGATGTGAACTTACAGTACATATTACGCATAGAATGGTAGCAGATCCTATGACAAAGCCAATACCTAGAGATGTGTTTTGTGGCCATATGAAATCTCTAGGATTGCGTAGAGGCTGATGTACTGAATATTGTAATTTCCCTAAGTGTTCACATTTGATGAATTTGTGTTTTCATCATTAATGCCTATGAATCTTTGTTTGATCTTTATGCATCTTAATGCTCAGTGCATTACTTTAAGTTAAGAAAGTATGTCGGACAGATATAAGATTAGCCCACTCACATAGGTAATCGCATCTATTTACTGTGTGATAAATAGAGATGAGACTATTTTTAAGCTTATTATCTAGGTGATAATCGAGAGCTCAAGCTTAAAATACGTATGTCGCCTTAACTGGGTGTTAAGATGAGGACATAATACTTACTATGTCCGAAAGTAAAATACCCCACATATTTTACTTTATCTGTCTATGATGCCAGATGTGAGTTCTGATGAATTTTGTGAATGAGTAGATACGTGAACTCAAGTTAGACATTGGGTATGTCTGAACTATCATCTGTACAGTATTGAAAGGTGTAGACATACGCTCCATGGAAAAGGAGTTAATACCGTAATACGTATTTCATACTACGTATGCATGAGACGACCAATAAGAGTGGCAAAAGTTTGATCTCAACTTTTATGCCGTGTGAGACTCTTGAGAAAAAGAGTTCCTCAATTTTAGTGCCCTCATGACTTTTACTTATTCTCAAGATTTCTATTTAGTGTTTACTATCTTAGGATGTTGCCAATGGTCATGAGTTTGATTCGATCTAATGGGACATTTCTAGAAAAGCAAGCTGAACTGAAATTGAGAGTTTGAAGGAAAGAGGAAGATCGATTTTCGAGAATCACATTGTAGTTTTGTATTCACTGGTCGACCAATTATGACTGTCTTTGGGATAATCATAGTTGTGAATGCAATATATATATCATTGTTTAAAAGAGATCAAGAGAGATATAAATGTGATCGATCAATCTAGGGTACTGCATACTAAATCTACTCAGAGTGTGATGCCCATTATGAGCTGCTATATATTCCTAACAGATGTATAGCAACGAGCTCTCAAAGTATGCTGGTCGCACGGATTATTCACCGGTATGAATGTTGTAGAGAGGTAAAGAGAATCCTGTTCGGCCCACCATGTGCGAGTGGGAGATGATGGTTTTATGTGATGGGCTTAAGGCCCGTCCGCCCATGTTGGGCCTGAAAGCCCGGCCCACAAAATTAGGGCCCATGGATGGAGGATACGATGAAGGGGTACGTTTCTATTTTTTTGAGGGAGCGTATATAAGGGAGGAAAGAGAGAGACGAAGACACCTTTTGGATAACAACGTACGTTTTCTCTCCCTCTCTCCCTCCAAAAGAAAAACGAGCGCAAACGGCGACGCCATCTTCCCTTCAAGGCCAATCGACGTCATCGGATCGAACAGGATCGGTTTTCTCTTCCTCTTATCGATGTTGGTGTTTAATTTGTGGCTAACAAGGTACGCTCGATTCCGTGGTGTGCTTTAGGATTGGTGATACGTGTTTTTCCCGGGCTCGTCTTCCGCATTCGTTTTAGGGGTTCGATTTAATGTCGAATCCGGTTTTTGGAAATCCGACAATCCCAACAGACAAAAATTTTCACCTCTAATGAATTTCATTTTTCTTGAGGTCCATCATCAGAATAGTCAAAAATTTTGGGAAGGGAGCTTATAGGATCCCAAGTTGACTTTTACAGCTATAGATCTTATATCAACAAAATATCATGTACATATATTAAGCTTGCAAAGTTTGTAATATACCAATTTAAAAAAAAAAAAAAAAGAGAGAGAAAGAGGAAATATGAGGGTAAAGATGTCTGGCGATGAGTGAACTTGCACCAAATACCCATCGTTCTTTGAGAAAAGTTGTACAGAAGATGGAATTTTATTCAAAATAATCGAAATCATGACAACAAATAGTTTGACATGGCTCAATATTACATAATTTCACCTAAGTTGATGTGCAATAACAATGAAAATTTTCGGTTCCTTTGGCCCGGCAAGCCCCTGTCATGTGTTCACCCAGTTTGTTGCAAGCCTCATTGCAGTCCGGGAACAATGA
This sequence comes from Eucalyptus virginea, assembly GCA_014182375.1. Classification (NCBI taxonomy): domain Eukaryota; kingdom Viridiplantae; phylum Streptophyta; class Magnoliopsida; order Myrtales; family Myrtaceae; genus Eucalyptus; species Eucalyptus virginea. The sequence continues at coordinate 11,520,394 of CM024521.1, read as the reverse complement.
ACACGGGCCCCATGTCCAAAATCCAATTCGTTTCTGATGTCAGTCGTTGCGGAAAGATTGTTCTATGAAGGTCCGGATTGTGTAAATTGCGAATCTCGACCTCCAATCAAACCTGTGATTGGCAACCTTGGTATGAACGTGACTTGTTGACGAACGCATGTCAACCAACCAACGTTATAGACGCCACGAGCGAAAGAATTCGCTATCTCACTCGATAAGTCGAATCGACTGCCACAAGAGAATCTTGATTAGGTCAAGTCCTTAAAAGAACAATAAAAAGGAACCTTCTTTTCCTCAAAAATAAAATATATCTCTGTCCCCAAAGAAATTTGGCAAATCCTTTATATAGGCTTTCTAGCCGCCACACAAACCCTAAAACCAACCCTAAAAATCTAATGCGTCATATTCTAGAATATTCCTAAATAAGAAGATATATATATATAATGACTTGGTCAAATATTTGGTCACTAGATAATCAAATTGCGCCAAGATTTCCAAGATTCTTCAAGATTTGATCCAAGGTCATCTCCACGCTGAAGATCACGAACCATGACGCCAACAGCTTGCCTAAATTGCTTGGCCCGTGCTCGAGTGATCGAACCAGTAGGAATAGACAATGGGTCCTTAGCACCTCTTCCTCGATATGGCTCGATGTCCACACCATTTCCTCCCCCGTGCAAAGAATTTGCCCTCAAATCATCACTGGCATCGAAAAAAGTCAAGTTAGAAACATTAAATGTGGCACTAACATCATACTTACTTGGAAGATTAAGCTTGTAGGCATTATTGTTAACTCTTTCCAAAACCATGAATTGTCCATCCCCTCGCGGTAATAACTTAGAATGTCACTGCTCAGGAAATCTCTCTTTGCGCATATGAACCCAAACCCAATCGCCGGGTTCAAACACCACTTCCTTGCGCCTTTTGTTGGCTTGCCTTGCATATTGCTCAGTCTTGCGCTCAATATTTGCACGCGTCTTCTCATGCTACGCCTTGACAAATTCAGCTTTCTTTGCTCCATCTAAATCCACATGCTCATCAACAGGTAAAGGGGTTAAATCTAACGGAGTTAACGGATTAAAACTATAGACAACCTCAAATGGTGTAAATTTAGTAGCAGAATGCATGCTCCTATTATATGCAAATTCAACATATGGCAGACAATCTTCCCAAGATTTTATGTTCTTTTTAATAATAGCACGCAACAATACCCCTAAAGTTCTATTAACTACCTCGGTTTGACCATCGGTCTATGAATGACAAGTAGTAGAAAATAACAACCGTGTTCCTAATTTTTTCCACGATGTTTTCCAAAAGTAGCTAAGAAATTTAGAATCTCAATTTGAAACAATCGATCTAGGCATGCCATGCAAACGTACAACCTCCCTAAAGAACAAATCAGCAACATGAGATGCATCATCAGTTTTATGACAAGGTATAAAATGAGCCATCTTTGAAAACCAATCAACAACTACATAAATAGAATCTCTACCATACCTAGACCTAGGCAATCCTAACACAAAATCCATAGAAATATCAGTCCAAGGATGCGTTGGAATAGGTAATGGTGTATACAAGCCATGTGGTTTAGTTGTAGATTTCAATTGCTTACAAGCAATGCATCTCTCACAGACACGTGTGACATCTCTCTTCATATGTGGCCAATAAAAATGTGCTACATTCATAAGTCTTACTAATGCCAAAATGTCCCATTAAACTACCACTATGCGCTTCTCGCACCAACAATTTACGCAAAGAACACTTAGGCAAACATAGTTTGTTTTCACGGAAAAGATAACCTTCATGTCTATAGAATTTATCAAATGCAGCGTGTTCACATGCTTCATACACTCTCCTTAAGTCATCATCATCAGTATATAAGCCCTTGATATGCTCAAAACCTAGACACTTTGCTTCTAAAATACTTAGAATCGCGTACCTTCGAGAAAGTGCATCGGCTACCACATTCTCCTTACCTTTCTTGTACTTGATCACATATGGAAAAGTCTCAATGAACTCCATCCAATTGGCATGTCTTTTATTCAACTTTTCCTGCCCTTTCAAGTACTTCAAGGTCTCGTGATCAGTGTAGATCACAAACTCCTTTGGCCATAGATAATGTTGCCAAGTTTCCAAAACTCGCACTAAAGCATACATTTCGTTATCGTAGGTAGGATAATTCAATATTGCTCCACTCAATTTCTCGCTGAAATAAGCTATGGGACGCCCTCCTTGCATCAACACAGCTCCAATTCCTATACCAGAAGCATTGCACTCTATCTCAAAAGTAGCACTAAAATTCAGTAAAGATAACAAAGGAACATTAGTCAACTTATCTTTTAAAAGATTAAATGCTTACTCTTGCTCTTCTCCCCACGTGAAACCCACGTGCTTCTTGATAACCTCAGTTAAAGGTGCGGCAATAGTGCTGAAATTTCTCACAAATCGTCGATAAAAACTCGCCAATCCATGAAAGCTACGCACCTCTCCCACAGTCTTAGGCGTTGGCCATTCACGGATTGCTTTGACATTTTCTTCATCAACTTGTATACCATCAGCACTAACAACAAATCCTAGAAATACTAATTTGTTGGTAACAAAAGAGTACTTCTTTAGATTAGCATATAATTGCTCGGCCCTTAAAACCTACAAGACAACTCGCAGATGCTCAATATGGTCATCAGGGTTTCGGCTATATATCAAGATGTCATCAAAATAGATAACTACAAATTAACCAATAAAAGCACACAAAACATGATTCATAAGTCGCATAAAAATGCTTGGTGCATTAGTTAATCCAAATGGCATGACTAACCACTCATATAATCCATACTTGATCTTAAATGCAGTTTTCCATTCATCACCTTCTTTCATCCTAATTTGATGATAGCCACTTTTCAAATCGATCTTAGTGAAAATGCAAGAACCATGCAACTCATCCAACATGTCATCTAACCTAAGAATAGGATGTCGATACTTTACCGTAATATTATTGATTACTCGACAATCGACACACATTCGCCAAGTTCCATCCTTCTTTGGCACCAACAAAATAGGGACAGCACACAGGCTAAGACTCTCTCTCACATACCCCAATTCCAATAGTTTGCTAACTTGCCACTGAAGCTCCTTTGTCTCCTCGGGATTACTTCGATAGGCGGGTCGATTAGGTAATGGCGCACCAGGAATCAAGTCAATTTGATGTTCTACGCCTCAAATCGATGGTATCCCTCCAGGAAGTTCATTAGGAAAGACATCTTCAAATTCCTGCAATAAAGACACAATAAGACTAGGTAAACTTGGGTCAAGATCGTTAGTAGAAAACAAAACCTCCTTGTACAAAAGTACAAGCATCCGGTCTAGAACTAAAGCTTTTCACCACAATTTTCTATTTTCTTTCCTCTCTTCTTTTCCCTCGGCCTTCTTCTATTGGCCTCTCCTTTTCCTTGCGTCTCAAACACACCACGCAAGCCCTCGAATTTCTCACAATTTATCTATCTCTCGGCTTCTCGTTGTAACTTTAACTGATCTTGATACACCTCACTAGGTGTCATTGGTACCATGGTATAGGTCTTTTGATTCATCACCAATGAATAACGATTAGTATACCCATCATGATGTACCTTCCGATCATATTACAATGGCCTTCCAAGCAAGATATGACCCGCTTGCATAGGTACAACATCACCCTCTACCTCGTCCTTATATCTCCCTATCTCAAATGGAATTTAAACTTGCTTTGATACTTTCACCTCACCACTATCATTTAACCATTGAAGTCTATAAGGCCTAGGGTGCTTTGTCGTTTTCAAACCCAACTTATCCACCATAATACAACTTGCCACATTCGCACAACTACCTCCATCAATTATCATACTACAGATCTTACTATTCACCACGCATCTTGTATGAAACAAGTTATCTCTTTATTGGTGATGCTCCTCCTCCTTTACTTGCATACTCAAAAATGCCTAACCACCAATAAGTCTCCTTTTATAGCCACTTCTCCATCACTACAATCCTCCAATGGTAGCATCTCATCATCATATTTTTCCCTTTCACTTTCGGACTCAATAACACCATATCCAGTCATGATCATCACCCTCCTATTAGGGCATTAATTTGCCATATGACCCCTGCCCAAACACTTAAAACATTTAATCTCACGAGTTCTAGTGTTAGGGTTTTCAGTTTTACCTGAAACTAGATTCATTCCAACTTTACCGTCCCTCTCTTCTCCTTTGAGGTTTCAGTTTTGGTGTTATTTCCTCTCCAATTTGGCTTCTCATCTCTCTTCCAATTGGATCTCCAATTCTGATTTGAACCTCCTCCACTCTTGTGATTTTGGTCCAACTTCAATTGCTGCTCAACTTTGATGGCTTTATCCACCAATTCCTCCAATATAACATAGTATTGCAACTTCACCACCCTAGCTATGTCTCGGTTCAAACCACTCAAAAATCTTGACATTGTAGCCTCACAATTTTCCACCACATTAGCACTAATTATGGCAATCTCCATCTCCTTGTGATACTCTTCCACGCTCTTATTGCCTTGTGTGAGATTTTGTAACTTTTGAAACAAATCTCGGTAGTAATGACTTGGTACAAAACGCCTCCTCATCACCACTTTCATCTCTTCCCACGTCTCTATCGATCTTTCACCATTGCGCCTCATACTAGTCACAAGTTGATCCCACCAAATTATAGCATAATCAGTAAATTCAACAGCTACAATTTTTACCTTTTTGAGCTCGGAGTATCATTGGCAATCAAATAACATCTCCATGCGTTTCTCACATTCTAGATATGCATCGTGATCATTCTTCCATTGGAAAGAAGGAATCTTCATCTTATAATTGCTCCTCCACTACGGCCCTCAATTGCTGGATGCTTTCCATGAGCGCTTCATCCCTTCGTATGAAGTCAACCTCCCTTTGATTCACACTTTCTTCTCATGACATATTTTAGACCTGCATGTAAACATTAGTCACAAAAATCTTCACCAAATCGCTCCCTCACGTGTTTCTCTCAAGGTGTTTGTCACTCCTCTCGTGTTTAACTCAAGTCTAGGCTTTTTCCACCCTCAATTAAGCTTACACAATCTTGCATTTTTCCTCTCATATTCTCTTTTCACAAGCTCTTTATCGGACTCAAAACCTGTCTCTCACCCCTTCACGATAATCAATCAAACTAATCAAACAAGATTAGATCAATTCAGCAAGTAGCAATCTCAAACCAACAAGTACAACTTTTGAAATTACAATTAAAACACAAATCACTACTGATTTTGTTTCAATTCGGTCTACTAACAAACAAGTCACCTTTTTGATTTTTTTTTTGTTCGGCTAATTTTTTTTTTTTTGGCTGAATCTGTTTTTTTTCTTGCGCACTTTTTTTTTTTTTTTGTGCGCGTTTTTTTTTCTTCTTTTTTTCTCTTTTTTTCTTTTTTCTTTTTTTTTGACGAACTCAGATACAATTTAAGATGCTAGAAAAGAAAATTTAAAACTAATAGCAAACAACTACGTATGGAAGCACAAAAGCAATCGGATCCCTAAATTAGCTAGAATCGAAACCCTAGCTCAATAAATCTCAAATTGCTGAATATCAACAGAAAATTAAAGATAAATAGACCTTGTAGAAGTAAGCTCTAATACCAACTGATGTGAGTCGTTGCGGAAAGATCGTTCTACAAGGTCCGGATTGTGCGAATTGCGAACCTTGACCTCCAATCAAACATGTGATTGGCAACCTTGGTATGAACGTGACTTGTTGACGAACGCGTGTCAACCAACCAACGTTATTGACGCCATGAGCAAAAGAATTTGCTATCTCGCTCGATAAGTCGAATCGACTGCCACAAGAGAATATTGATTAGGTCAAGTCCTCAAAAGAACAGTAAAAAAGAACCTCTCAATTCTTTTCCTAAAAAATAAAATATATCTCTCTCCCCAAAGAAATTTGGCAAATCCTTTATATAGGCTTTCTAACCGCCACAAAAACCCTAAAACCAACTCTAAAAATCTAATGTGTCATATTCAAGAATATTTCTATATAAGAATATTTCTAAATAAGAAGATATATATATATATATATATATATATATTGACTTGGTCAAATATTTGGTGACCAGAGAATCAAATTGCGCCAAGATTACTAAGATTCTTTAAGATTTGATCCAAGGTCATCTCCACGCCGAAGATCACGAACCATGACGCCAACAGCTTGCCTAAATTGCTTGGCCCATGCTCGAGTGATCGAACCAGTAGGAATAGACAATGGGTCCTTAGCACCTCCTCCTCGATATGGCTCGATGTCCACATCAGTTTCCTCCGCAACTGATGTTTCTAAGATGCACCAAAACTCAAGAAAATTTAGCAATCACCGTAAGACATAATATAGATTATAGACATGGTGTTTCGTTAATTCGATCTGATGGTTTTAATTATTTAATGTGATGGGCCTAAGTTGGCCCGTCCACCCATGTTAGGCCTAAAAGCCTGGCCCACAAAATTAGGGCCCATGGATGGAGGGATACGTTGAAGAGTTGTAACTTTTGGGGGGACGTCTTTTGCTGAAGGGATACGTCTTTTGGAGAAGACGTATTTATGGGGAGAAAAGAAAAAAAAAACGTACCTTTTGGATGTACGTACGCTTTTTCTTTTCCCCTCTCCCAAAACCAACGTAAGTTTTCTCCTCCTTTGAACCAACAGTAGGCTCCTTGGTAGACCGAGATCAGATTCTTCCTTGAACTTCAACGTTGGTGTTTAATCTGTGGACAATAAGATACGCTCGATTATGTAGTGTAACTTTCGATCGGTGATACATGTTATTCCGAGGCTCGTCTTCCGCATTCGTTTTAGAGGTTCGATTTAGTGTCGAATCCGGTTTTTGGGAATCCGATATTCTCAACATTGGTATCAGAGCCCTAGTTCATGTTTTCCCGACCTCTTTCATGTTTATGAATGATTTTTGACTGAATTTTCGTGAAAAATCGGCCGTCACCGATAAGGGGCAGAAAAATCTCGACACCCGATTCCGTTCACCCTATTTTTTGGTTTTCGTAAGTCGAAATTTTTTTTCTAAAAGCGTAGGATCGAAGCCCTCATCAAGACGAGAAAAACAAGTGGCGGATCACTGCTGGAGGCTGCCGGACGCGCCGCCACGCGCGGCCAGAACGAACGGTGGTCATCGGCACATGCAACGCACGCGCCGATTCGGTTCCCCGCAAGTGTGTGCAATGCACGCGCCGTTTCGGTCGAAGGCGCGTGCAGTGCACACGCCGGCTGTCGTCTGCGTGACGTTAGCCCGCGCATGCGCGCGGCACGTGCCGATCGGTTTGCCCGACGGCCTGACCGGCTGTCCGGTCCGATCGGCCCGACCCGCCGCCCGTTGACTCCGACAATTGACCCGTTGACCGTTGACTTTGACCGTTGACCAAAAAAAAAAAAAAAAAAAGGAAAATGAATTTGTTTCTTTTTCAAATATGTCTATGTGGGTTATAAGTAATCCATTGTTTATTCTGCATTTGTTGCATGAATCATGGAAAATTATGTATTTTTCCTTATATTCATTATGGATTATAAATGATCCATTTTTAGTTCTGCATTTGTTGTAGGAACTATGATGCGTTATGCACGGATACCTACATTCCCGAGAACGAATGAAGGAAGTGCAAGACTTAAAAGGCTGATGACAGAATTAGCTAATTATCAGTGGCATGACGGTGATTTAGTATCACATGTGATCAGGGTCAATCAGATGATATAGGAAATCATTTGGAATGGTTATCTTATGCCGGATTTTGAAAAGGTGCCGGCCTTGATGAACACTCTTCCACCTGAATGGCAAGCAGTGTTAGATCGCCTATGGGAGGTCAATGTGGTCCCGGGTTATAGGAGGCTAGTAGTAGCTTTTGTAAGAGAGTACTATAGGATTGAGTTAACCAAAACTTTAACCCTTAGATTGAGCGCCACATGGCGCAGAGTAAATGCGCCTTAGAGGCGACATGAAAGCTCTCCAAAAGTTTTTCCATGGTTGGCAAATGTACCTTCAGATTTCTTAGATATTTTGACTAATAGATTAGCAGGGACTTTCCCTATTTATTTCCTAGATTAGTTTGAGATGTTTTGAGTGTAAATATCTCTTTCTATGTTGATATTTTCCTCTGTATATATTACTTAGTGTAGTGGATAGTTGTATTATGTAAAAGCATTATTATTCTGTTGGATGTCAAATATTATATGCTTTCTGTTATTGTTGACTACTGTGGGTAGTTCATAGAAATTTTTGTAACTTCATGGAATTTATTTTGCATAAGACAATTATATTAATAATAGTTTTAAGTTAGGATTTTTGGAGGATGATTGGAAACATAGTGACCTTTTGATTCTGAAACCTTACTTGAAATTATTCATTGATATGATGGGTCTGTGCAAAGTGGATGCATAAATGATAGGCATTAATTATTCGTGCATATATATCTGATGTGTTCAGATCGATGGTTTCAGCAACTAAAAACGTAATTGCTTATATGAACGACAACAATTGTGAAATATTGAATATGAAGATTCAATATGTGCTGGAAAAGCAAGAAGCATTAGAAGCTCTTGACCATGTTATGGAAGATCTTGAGGATGATGTGCGCCACCTTGAGCTAGTAAAGGACTGCCTAACACCATTTGAGCCGAAAATAGATATTTGCAATGCTGGTTCTAGCTCAGAAAGGGCTTTGAGCTCTAAGCGCAAGCGTATTGATTCGTTCAATATATGGGAATGCAAAGGATTAAGTCCTTATTGCAAGAAATCAAGAGTTAACCAACACAAGAGAGGAAAACATCATCAAGTGAAGAAAATGTCAAGGGTGAGGTGTTACAATTGTGACAAGAAAGGTCACTATGCTCGCAACTGTTGTGAGCCGAAAAAGGTAAACACCTCTTGTACATTTGAGAACTTTACTTATGTGTCAAGTTCTGTATTATTGGCTGAATCCAATCCTTTGTGAACTGTAGATTTAGGAACGACAGACCATGTAGCAAATGATAGAGAATCTTTCGTGGAATTCCGACGAGTACCAACTGGAACTAAGTTGATCTATGTGGGAAATAACTCCAAAGCTGAAGTTAAAGGGATTGGCACCTGCCAATTGAACATGCGTGGTGGACGCACCTTATTCCTATATGATGTTTTATATGCTCTGGGGATTCGTTGAAATTTAGTGTCTGTTTTGGTGTTGGTCAAGCTTGGTTTTAATATGAACTTCCATAATAGAGGTATAGATTTGTATTTGGATACAAACTACTATGATTGTGGTTATTTTCTGGATGGTTTCATTGTATTAGATATTGACTATGTTAATGCAAATGTTTGTTATTCCCTTCTCACGTCTCCTAATTCATATCATAATGATGTGAATGTATGGCATGCTAGACTTGGTCATATTGGCCAACAACGTATGAATAGACTAGCCAAAGAGGGCTTGTTGGGCAACATTGAAAAAGTCGATTTGCCCATATGTGAGCATTGCCTAGTAGGGAAAACGACAAGAAAATTATTTGGAAAAGGTAAAAGAGCTGAATTTCCTCTACATTTAATCCATTCTGACGTCTGTGGTCCAATGAATGTGAGAGGAAGGCATGGGGCTGTTTATTTCATCACTTTTATAGATGATTATACTCGATTTGGATATGTCTATTTGATTTCTCATAAATCTGAAGCATTGAGTTGTTTCAAAAGGTTTATGAACTTGGTAGAAAATCAATTATACAAGAAAATAAAAGTATTAAGATCCGATCAAGGTTGAGAATATTTATCTGATGAGTTCAAAAAATTATGTGATAAAAAAGGAATAGAAAGACAGTTGTCTATTCCATATACTCCTCAATAAAATGGTGTTGCGAAAAGAAGAAACAGAACCCTACTGGAAATGGTTAGGTCTATGATGGCGCATGTTAACTTACTTATCACTTTTTGGAGTGATGCATTGTTAACTGCTGCCTATATACTTAACCGAGTGCCTTCCAAATCAATTACTTCCACTCCATATGAGTTATGGACAGGTAGAAAACCGGACTTAAGTTTTCTTAAGCCATGGGGTTGTGCTGCCTATACTCATGAGTCCTCTCACAAGTTTGGGAAATTGGGTTCCAGAGGAAAGATGAGTATTTTTATAAGATACTCTGAACACTCGAAAGGGTATGTGTTCATAGGTGAGCAGGAAAGTGGGAGTATAACTGAATTTGAATTATGGGATGTCACATTCTTAGAGGATGAATTTCCTAAGAAGGGCGAAATAGGTGAAGATTACTCCCTATTTGAAACATTGGATCAAGATAATGATATTAGTGGAGTTCGTCTAAGTGGGAGTTGTGACATCCCAAATTTCATTGATCTTCATTAGTGTAATTAGATCATTAGGAACTTAGATTAATTAGATTGGGCCAAAAAGTGAACCCGATGGATCATGAGGAATGTGTGGGCTTGAGAAATGAGTGGGCCACACGATTTGGACTTAAGAAATCTAATGAGAGATTATGGGCTTGGACTTGGCTTGAAGCGGGCCAAGGTTCGGAATTATTAGATTTGTAGATTTAGTTTAGTGGGCCGGAATTGTTATGGATAAAGCCTGTTGGGCCAGAGATGAATATTTAGGCCTGAATGATTTTATAGACCATAGCTAAGATGATTTGGTTAGTGAATTATTTATAACTTTAGTATTCATTTTGTGATGAATTCCTTATAAACTAACATTGACTAGTCGATATGTTACGTCATTCGATATGATATGTTATGATTTTGTATGATTATAATAGAATTGAAATCTAATGGAATCGAAAGGGGATTAAGTGAAAAACATTAGTAGCCAATGAACTAACTAATGATATCGATTAACTGTTAATTAGCAACGATCAATAGATGGCGAAAATCTTCATGCATGAAAGCCACGACACCAAAATCTCTCTTGTTTCTCCATGCATGCAACACCCACGGTTTTCTCTTCTCTAGAAACCGAAACCATCAACTTCAAGGAAAATAATCATTAGCAAACTTCATCATTACTCTAGCCTAGGGATTAGTTCGTAGACCTATATTTCCCCCTTAAGCTTCGTACTCTCTCTCTCTCTCCATATAAAACCGAGAAACCCTCATCTTCATCTTCTTCTTTCTTTTCTCTCGGCTGAGCGGTAGAACCAGAAGCAAACCCGTGATTTCTTCTTCTTGCATGTTGATTTTGGTGCTGATCTTGAAGCATCCTTGTGTTGTCTAACTGCTGAACAAGGTGAGGAAAGATCTAACTCTAAATTGAAAGTTATCCATTGTTTCATCAAGGGAGCTTGAGGATCTAACCAAACAGTGATGGATATAGTTTGTAGTTGCTGTTTTGTGATTGATCTAAGCTGAGTAAGTGTTAGATTAGAGTTAGAAGCCATTGCATGTTGTTTTTGAGGACTGCATGTTTCGAAATCCTTGTGTGAGTATGCTGTTTTGTTGAGCGAAGTGATGAAATGGATGCCGAGTGGATGGATATGGTGTATGCTATGATGAGTGAACTCACGGATGCGTTTATACTTCGAGCCGAGCTGTGGAATTGATCATTTGTTAGAGAAAGATATGCTGAAGTTGCTTTGAGTTGCTGTGAGTAAGCATTGGAGTATTTTAGAAGAGATTTGTGGATAGACAAGTTGTTTCGTTGAGTTAGAAGTGAGAAAATTTGTGTATCTATTCTGTTCTAAGTGAAAACAGTTATGGAGTCTTCTGTTTGTGTAGTTTTCTTTACGCATGTTAATAGAAATAAGAAAGAAACTATTCTACATGATAGAACATCTATAAGATCAAGTTATACACATAGCTATAACCATATGACTATAAAAACATAGAGACAGAAGTGTACTTAGTAAAACCAGTAAACTGTTCTTGTGAGAAACGGTTTGACCTTTACTGATTATGCGAATTTTCTGTATTTACCTAATTAGAATTGGACTTCGAATCCTTAATGAAAATTGTAGAACACATCTTAAGGAATAACGTGTCAAAATTTTATATTAAATCGATAAGATTTGGTTAGTGAAACTATTTTCTTTGTAAATACGAAATCTGGACGTCGATACAGGGTATTAGTAAAGATTATGGCAATTGTTACTCTTAATACAGTGAGAATCAGACCTAAGTTTCTTCACGGGAATTGTTAGTCTATATCTTTAATATAACATACTAAAATTTGGTAGTATTTCGACAAGAATTGATATACCATCTGTGTCCGAAACCGAAACTGTTCATTTAGCTAGTAAACTGTTTGTACCCGAGAACACATATTAGATGTAGTGTCTTGTATCTTAGACTTGTACGATGAACATAGAGTCTAATAAACCTTATACTAGATGTTAGTTGTGTATGAGTAAGTCTCATATATCATTTGAGATATAAGTGCATATAGAATCATGTGTGTGCAATGAGTGCGGTGCATAGTGCTTGATTATGGGATAAATATCTGTTCGCCATGGAATGGGACATGACGCAATGGGTTTTATCTTATAATCCGGACACGCACGTGTACTAGGTTCATGAGAGTTAGATAGATACTTTAGAGTCTTTTTCTTTTGCATACAATAAATGCATTAATCAAAGGTGTGGTGGTGTGAACGTGTGCTTAAGATGAATGAACCCATCGGTACCGAGATACCGGTGATGCCCCCGGAAGTTTGGGATGCCCTTGTGTGTGATCAAGGATGCCTCGGTAGAGAGATACTAAGATGCCTTGGAGTGAGATGCCCTTGTGTGTGATCAAGGATGCCTCGGTTGTGTGATACTGAGATGCCTCGGAGTGAGATGCCCTTGTGTGTGATCAAGGAGGACCTCGGTTGTGTGATGCCGGGATGCCTCGGAGTGAGATGCCCACAATTAGAGGTATTGTGGAAGTCCGGATAACGTACTTTCTGGAAGTGACTCGATCAGGCCGGTAGAGTCCCGGTTGTGACTGATTCGATGGTGGATCATATGCTCACTAAATATAATTATTTGGCGAGTGAGTTCATCTATTATTGTTGCATTATATTTTGATGTGAGATTGAGTTTGTGAAAGGTAAGTATAGAAGTGGATGCATATAAGGTGATTTCTTACATGAAGTAATAGTATTGTTTATGCTTGTGATATATTCTCTTAGTATCCTAAATTGTTTCATGATTCACTTCTAACTTTGATGGCTATGGATTGTTTAAGTTAGAGTTTTATCATTCTTTACTGGGCAAGGTTGTTTGCTCATACCTTACATTTTCAGATTGATAGCATGGATGTACCGCCAGTAGCTCGATACGGGGCGGTAGTGCATCTTGATGTTTCTCTTCATGACGAGTATGATCCCGACATTGACATGGTTTTCTCCAAATATGAGGCGACTTTATGACTGGATGACAGTAGAGCTGAGTTATTACCGATGACGTTCGTTGCATGATTTATCAACCATGAAGGAGAGATGTTCGGACCTTTACCCTTTGGAGTAGGAGGACCTGGAGCAGGGATGGACGGCGCCTAGACGCCTTTGATCTTGTTGTAGCTGACTGACTTTTGTTTTTTGTTAGACGTGGGCTTGTGTGGGAAGCTCGTGGAGTAGACAACCTCACCCATATCCCTGGCTTTTGTTGCACCTTACTTTTGTTTTGTATATGATGTAAATATATAGGCGAAGAACATGGAATGAGTCCAGGTCGATAATTTTGTATGCCCCGATGATGATAAAATGAAAGGAAGCCTTTTATGATCTTGTCTATGTGCATTGCAGGATAACCTCATAATATAAACTTGAGATTTTAAATAATCCATGTTACATGCTAACCTTCAATGGTAAACACTATGGGTTATCTAAAGGAGATTACAAGCTAGACAAGAAGATAATAATAATTATAATTCCGCTTGCGCTTAGTACGTGACACTCTGGGACGTCACAGGAGTAATATGAGAAATGACGAATTAAATTCAACTCATTCTCAATTACAACCACATGATGATACAACATCATTATTATATAATCCTAGTGGGAGCATTATGGGGAATGATGTCACAGTGTACAATCTCCCATACGGCGAACAAGTCGCAAAAGTATTCCCCATCGACGTTTTGACATTGAAGGGGAAACTTTTATGATTGCTCCGCAAGATGAAGATGAGCCAAGAAATATACATGAGACTCTAAGTTGCCTGTGGCACCCCGAACCCTTCGTAGGTCGCCACAAGCGCCAATGCTACACCTTAATACCTTTCTTCTTAGAAGAGGCGTCGTAATTCATAGACATTTTTTTTAATAAAAAAAAAAAGCAGTCCCAGCGCGACTCATTAGTGGAAGCAAAATATCACCATCTCTCCCCCTACCAACCATGATACAAATACACACCACTAATCACCATGATTTTATAGACAAGCCACGACACTTTATTTACATATATTTTCAAGATGGGACTTCTTTTTGGTCGATACATCAAAAGGAAAAGCTAGGACTCAGCCATGTCCAGCCTAAAACCCAAAAAGAACCCTCGACCCTCTACATCACACGTGCACAACCCCCATCATAAGTGTCGGCTAACTATCCCCAAAAAACACAGCTCCTACTCGTCACGCACGGGCCTCACACCCAATCCGGTGCGTCAGGCGGTGGCGGTGGAAGCATCCCTCTCATCACCCCGTCGCGACGAACGTGGACGGAGACGAACTCCTGGACGACTGGGCCCCCAGCCAGGCCTATGTCGTACATGACAAAACAGCGCACACGTATGTATGTCAGTCTAGGCACAGAAGGACAGCTGAACTCCTTGCACTCTACCTCGACGTCGGATGGTAAACCGTAAAATGCACCCCGCGCGACGGCAGGAAGCGGCATGCTGCTAATCTGAAATGTTGGTCCCCAAAAGGGGTGAGTACAACCACTCAGCAGGTAAAAGAATCCAACAACCACTCAATGCATCATGCAAATTATACATGCATTACAGGCGTTACTTACCTTGAAGCCATGCGCATACTATCATGCATCAATCTCATAATCATATACATGTCATCATCATCATGACATCATCACATCACACATGTCATCATCATCATGGCATCATCATATCTCACATGTCGCCATGCCATATCATATATCATCATCATCATCATCATGCATATCATCATGCCATATCATATATCATCATCATCATCATCATGCATATCATCATGCCATGGGTGATCATCATCATTTCACATCACATATTATCATCATCATCATGCATATCATCATGCCATGGGTTTAATTTCCACTTTTAACTTTCAATTTGATCACCACATCACCCATTTCTCAGATCATCTATTTCATCATCCCCTTGGGCAAAGACCTCCGAGGCTTCCGACATTCAGCCATTCCAGGCCACCGGGCATCCGGCCCCCCACATTCCAGGCATCTCGCATCCCAACTGGCATCACGAGGCATTCCCCTCGGGCAAAGACCTCCAACAGGGCTTCCGGCATTTACACTCCCTGGCCGGGCATCCCGCACCCCAATCCTGGCATCGCGAGGCATTCCCCTCGGGCAAAGACCTCCGACAGGGCTTCCGGCACCCCCACAATCCGGGCATCCTGAATCTCCCAGGGCCATCCGGCAATGCATCTCTATACATTCCGGGCATCATCCTCCACCACAACCACCTCCTCATTTACCATTATCCATGTTTACCAATTTCAGTCTTAATTTAGCATGGCATATGACGTGACATCAAACAAGTCATACTTGGCATGGAATTCATACATGTATGTCAATTCAATGTCATGCATACATCAAGACCTCATCATACATGCTACATGGTATAATTATTTATGAAATAAATTTAATGGAATTTATGGCCAATAAAATAATCCATCTTTCATGCCCTTTTTCATTTATTTAAATTCCAGCTTTTGTTATTTTCAAAAATATTAAATTTAATATCTATAAATTCCCAAAAATTATAAAAATTAAGGCAAGTGATAAACAAGACAAATAGAATAATAATTTCATGCAAAATACATGGCCAAATAGAATTTCACACAATTTCACAATTCTCACAAAATGGCATGTCATTTTCGGGTGAAATCAGAATGTACAGTTTTTGAAGAAATTCGATTAAAATATCCATACGACCTCCAAAAATTACGAAATTTTACTGAGTTACAGCCAAGACATTTTCGTACATCATTCATGAAGACTTCCAAGCCAGATTCTTTTTAGATTAATTTCTACAGTCTCACGAAGCTTCTGGATCCATTACCGCATCGTCCAGTGTATGCTTCTCCGAAATACTGAGTTTTCACCTACCTATTCTCTTTTTTTTCCTCTGAAATTTGGATATGTTATACATCAAGATGTCCTCTACAAGTTTCATGAAGATATCTAAGTCAAATAACCAGAGTATAGTCGTCATTTAAGTCCATGAAGTCTCGGGTGTCCCGAAATACATCTCCAGAATTACCGTCTTCAAGATCTAGTCGATTTACTAGGCTATACTTGTTCATTTCACTTCAAATTTGAGTATGTTGTAGTTTAAGATGTCCCCTACAACTTTCATGAAGAGATTGAAGAAATATTCTTAGCACAAATCAACATGCAACCACAAATCCAACAAGAGGTCAGTGAAATCGTTCCAGATCTGAGGTCTCCGTAGGATGAGAGTTTAACCCCTCAAATCTCCATCATTTTCCACGAAATTTTAGTATGTTGTAGTTCAAGATGTTAGCTACAACTTCCATGAAGAGATCGAAGCCAAAATCGGACTCCAAACATGCATGCAAGCTCACACAACATTCTGACTCAAACTGTTCAAGCGAAAACAGCCATACCACCCAAGAACAATCCATCCATACTTCGGTTTTCCTCACCTAATCACCCAAAATTCGACATACACGTAACACACACACATGCAAGAGCAGCTAGAGGACTCCCACTTGCCTCTAGACCGGGTGGACGACGGCACACGGCGGCGAGCACGGCGGTCGGACGGCGGCTCCTCCTCGGCTCCTCCTCTCTCTCGGTCACTCTCCCTCTCTCTCGAAATCTCTCTCTCTCTCTCACTCTCTTTTTGGGAGAATGAAGTAACCGGCCATTCTCTCTCCTCTCTTCCCTTTTATCCCCCCTAATCCTCATCATTAGTAATGATTAGGTTGCTTTATCAATGGCCAATGCATGCCATTCTTCTTGCCACTTGTCTCAATGCATGCATAATGGGCTTGGGCTTTTGGGCCATCCGGCCACTCTTGGGCCTCCTCTTGGGCTGGTCGACAGCCCCCTTTTGTGGGCCTAATTGGGCCGACTAGCTTGGCCCATCAAGGCTTCGGCCAATGGGCCTAAGGCCCAACCTAAAAATTGACTTTTCCCTCCTTTTTTTTTTTTTTGAATTTCTTCTATAAATATTTTTAAATTTTAATTTTCAACATGGCCAAAGTCTTGTGACATTTTATTTATTGAAATTTAGTTTATAAAGTGCATAGCCAAGCATAAATTATTATCATTAATCTATCAAATTTAAATTCTCACAAACATATGCACAAATCATCTAATCTTAAAAAGACTAATGGCTAAAACATAAATCATAGGAAATTTTATTACCTAATTAGAGACTTTAACACACCTTATAATTTGACTTTGAATCTTGGGATGCCACATTGCCCTAGTAAGGAAAAATGGATTCATGCAATAGAAGAGGAGATTGAGTCAATGAAGTCAAACTAAGTTTGGGAACTGGTTGATCTTCCAAAATGACGCAAAGCTATTGGGAACAAGTGGGTTCTCAAAATAAAGCGAAAAGCTGATGGTTCGATAGAAAGGCATAAGGCTCGTCTTGTGGCGAAAGGGGTATAATCAACAGGAAGGAATTGATTATGAAGAAACATTTTCTCCTGTAGTGAGATTTACCTCAATTCGCATTATTCTGGCAATAGTGGCTAGTATGGATCTTGAGTTACATCAAATGGATGTAAAGACCGCTTTCCTCAATGGAGAATTAGAAGAAGAAATATATATGGAACAACCTGCTGGTTTCATAGTGAAAGGCCAAGAAGAAAAGGTATGTCGACTTTTGAGGTTGATATATGGCCTTAAGCAGTCGTCAAGACAATGGTATATACGTTTTCATAATGCCATAATGGCATATGATTTTACAATGATTGATGTGGATTATTGTGTATATATCAAAAGATCCAATAATCAATTTGTGATCATATCATTATATGTTGATGATATATTAATTGCCGGAAGCAATATGGAGTTAGTTAATATTATCAAGAGTTGGTTGTTTTCCAACTTTGAGATGAAGGATATGGGTGAGGCTGCATACATTCTTGGAGTTAAGATTTCAAGAGATCGTTCGAAGAGATCGTTATCTCTTTCGCAAGAAACATATATAAATAAGGTTCTTGAACGATTTCGTATGCAAGATTGTAAACCCATAGACACTCCTATTGCAAAATGTGAATGATTGAGCCATAGACTGTGTCCAAGGACTCTAAAAGATAATGAACAAATGAAACATGTTCCTTATGCTAGTGCTGTTGGGAGCTTGATGTACGCTATAATGAGTACAAGATCTGACATATGTTTTGCAGTTGGAATGGTGAGTAGATACCAATCCAATCCAGGTCAAGCACATTGGAAAGCCGTTAAAAGAATATTGAGGTATCTAAAGGGAACTGCTGATTATATGCTGAGTTATCAAGGAAATGATTTGCAACTTGACGGCTATTTAGATGCTGATTGGGGAGGAGATTTAAATAAAAGAAAATCTACCTCTGGGTTTGTTTTCTTACTGAATAATGGCGTCATATGTTAGAGTAGTAAGAAACAAACGTATATAGCCTTGTCCACGATGGAAGCTGAGTTTGTGGCATTATCAGCAGCGGTACAAAAAGGAGTTTGGCTTAAGAGATTTTTGGATCATTTGTGTTATTGAGAAAGCTGCAAATCCATTATTGGTTAATTATAATAGCCAAGCAGCTATAGCGTACACCAAAGATCAAAAATATCATGGCAAGACCAAACATATAGATACCAAGTATAATCTTGTCAAAGATATAGTTGTACGAAAAGATGTGAACTTACAGTACATGTCTACGTATAGAATGATAGCAGATCCTATGACAAAGCCAATACCTAGAGATGTGTTTTGTAACCATATGAAATCTCTAAGATTGCGTAAAGGCTGATGTACTGAATATTGTAATTTCCCTAAGTATTCACATTTGATGAATTTATATTTTCATTATTAATACCTATGAATCTTTGTTTGATATTTATGCATCTTAATGCTCAGTGCATTACATTAAGTTGAGAAAGTATGTCGGACAGATAAAAGATTAGCCCACTTACACGGGTAATCGCCTCTATTTACTGTGTGATAAATAGAGATGAGACTATTTTTAAGTTTATTATCTAGGTGATAATCAAGAGCTCAAGTTTAAAATATATTTGTCGCCTTAACTGGGTGTTAAGATGAGAACATAATATTTACTATGTCCGAAAGTAAAATAACCCACATATTTTACTTTATATGTCTATGATGCTAGATGTGAGTTTTGATGAATTTTGTGAATGAGTAGATACGTGAACTCAAGTTAGACATTTGGTATGTCTGAACTATCATCTATACGGTACTGAAGGTGTAGACATACACTCCATGGGAAAGGAGTTAATACCGTAATACGTATTTCATACTACGTATGCATGAGACAACCAATAAGAGTGGCAAAAAGTTTGATCTCAACTTTTATGCCGTGTGAGACTCTTGAGGAAAAAAGTTCCTCAATTTTAGTGCCCTCATGACTCTTACTTATTCTCAAGATTTCTATTTAGTGTTTGCTATCTTAGGATGTTGTCAATGGTCATGAGTTGATTCGATCTAATGGAACATTTCTAGAAAAGCAAGCTGAACTGAAATTAAGAGTTTGAAGGAAAGAGGAAGATCGAATTTGGAGAATCACATTGTAATTTTGCATTCACTGGTCGACCAATTATGACTGTCTTTGGGATAATCATAATTCAATGGTCGACCAATTAAAAGAGATCAAGAGAGATATAAATGTGATCGATCGATCTAGGATAATGCATACAAAATCTACTCAGAGTGTGATACCCATTATGAGCTACTATATATTCCTAACAGATGTATGGTAACGAGCTCTCAAAGTATGCTGGTCGCACAAATTATTCACCGATATGAATGTTGAAGAGAGGTAAAGAGGATCCTGTTCGGCCCACCATGTGCGAGTGGGAGATGATGGTTTTAATTATTTAATGTGATGGGCCTAAGTTAGCCCGTTCGCCCATGTTGGGCTTAAAAGCCTGGCCCACAAAATTAGGGCCCATGGATGGAGGGATACGTTGAAGAGTTGTAACTTTTGGAGGGACGTATTTTGCTGAAGGGATACGTCTTTTGGAGAAGACGTATTTAAGGGGAGAAAAGAAAAAAACAACGTACTTTTTGAACGTACGTACGCTTTTTCTTTTCCCCTCTCCCAAAACCAACGTAAGTTTTCTCCCCCTTTGAACCAACAGTAGGCTCTTTGGTAGACCGGGATTTGATTCTTCCTCAAACTTCAACGTTGGTGTTTAATCTGTGGACAATAAGGTACGCTCAATTATGTAGTGTAACTTTCGATCGGTGATACATGTTATTCCTGGGCTCGTCTTCCGCATTTGTTTTAGGGGTTCGATTTAGTGTCGAATCCGGTTTTTGGAAATCCGATATTCCCAACACGATCCAACAAATAAATGCGTCTTTTCGAGCTTTCGAGTCGGATATAGGTTTCAAGGGTGCCCTAAACTGAAACAGAATGAACTCGACTGAGATGAAACTGAAGCTAACAATACCTGCGAAGCAAAGCGAGATGAGGCAAAGAAGGCCGACGAACAGACAAACTCTTCCTGAAGCCATTTGATGACCTTTTTTTCTCACTTTCATTTAGGTAATGATTATATATTTGGTTGTGAAACATTACATAAGTATATGTATACGTAAACGCAATTCGAGCACCGCTAGAACAGCTACCTTATTTATATATATGGAAATTTACGCCATACCCTAGTTAAGACTAGCAGATTTGGTATGGATATCAATCACCATATATGAATATCTAGAGTCCAATTTATGGCAAGATAGATCTACAATATGAACCTGACAGAGATTTCTTTGAGGGCATATAATTATTTCTATATAAATTGCATCCGTTTTGATAAGTTTTTCGTGTCTTTCGGAATATGTATTTCGTGGATATTGCACTTCCACGCATTTCTTCGGAATTCTTTCTACTTTTGGGGATTCGGTGTAGATTTGTTGTGGACTTATTCGGTAATCAACTAATCTCTGATCACGAGCTAGTCTTAGCAAATTTACACCCATTTATAAAATCTTGTGAGAATAAGCCGTTTATAAAAGATAAAAGGAAATATTATTTTTGGGAATACAAGCTCCATTTGTTTTACGAAAAATATAAAATTTATGAAAAATATTTTTCTTTTAAAAAACGTGGCAATATTTTTAACATTTGGCTAAAACTTGAAAATAAACTGAAAAATATTTTCCATTGTTTGGCGAGGGAAACTTGTTTTTATGTTCTTAAAGAGATATGCACTATTCAAGCACTAGTGATTTAGGCATGAGTAGCTGGAAGACTCATCACAAGCACTAAGGTCTCAAGCTCAGCCTCTATGGACTTGGCTCAGCCATGATGAACCCAACCCAATCACCGAGACCACTACAACAGCCACCTTACATACATGGAAGTTGAGGCCATACAATGGTGAATACTTGCAGATTTTGTATGGATATCAATCACCATATATGAATCTCTAGAGTCCAATTTATGGTAAGATGAATCTACAATATGAGCCTGAAAGAGAATTCTTTCAGTGAGGGCCTCTATGGCCCTCGCCACTACCACCGCCCCACCATCACTGGAAAGGGTCGACGGCGATGGGGTGAGGGTCAGCTGGGGTTACGGGGCCCCGGCCAGTGGCCGACAACCTTGGCCAACCATCGGCGAGAGCCTGCAAGAGAAGTTGGGTCAAAATATAACATGAGTCTAGGGATATAAAGTTATAGCATATGTTATATAAATGCTTGTTGCAGCAATACTTTATTCTCTATATTTTAATAGTATATTTCTCTATTCAACTCCACAACTCTATTAGAATCGTTATCAAACATTGCAAATGCCATGATTAAGGTGGAAGCTTTGCAAAAAGCTTTTGGCTATCATTTCTTAGATCAAAATCTACAATCTCCATTGTGCTTTAACCCTGTTGACCTTTACCTTGACACCACCCAGACCTCACAATCAAAGCATTTAGATGCAGGAAATTCAATGTGCAGAGGGTACTATGTCTCTCGCAACATATTTATTCACTCTAAGGGATAAATTGTATGTCTTGAGAAGGAGTTAACTCTGATAAGTCTCTAAGTTTGCAAAAATAATGGTGAATATGTTATTTGCAAAATGTGGTAAAAAAATACCTCTTTAAAAGCCTTCAAATTTAAAATTAAGCTATAATAAAAAATTCTTTAACTTATCTAACATCAAATTTTTTTGTTCACATGAAATATACCACTCTTACTTAATTTTAATGTAACTAAGTAATTTGCATAAGTAAGAGCTGCTATAAACTATCGTGTTTTTGCTCATAATTCTTCAACATGATATCCCCTATTCATATTCATCGAATCTTGAGCTTTCAATGCATGATTTTTATGCCTTGTTCTAAACTCATACTATTTTGGCATAATAAGCATATCTCTTATACATTCAACGCACCCAGAACTCTAATTCATTTCTCATGTGAACATATATGTAATTTGAAATCTAGAGTTTGTTTTGTTGTCACATAAAATGGAGAGATTGTTGAGAAAATTTTCAATAATTTGAAGATTATAAAATAGTCAAACCTAATAATGTATTCATTGGTTGTGTAGAACCGGTTTGTAGATGCACAAATGAATACGAAAGTGGTGTTTGGAACAGCGGTTGAACAAAATATTGACTTAAAGGGTGTCCAAAGTTGGAAGGACCCGTATAGAAGGTGAACAAGTTGTAGAACCTAGAATCATTAAGACTTGGATTGACCTGTATAGATGGTGAATAAGTTATTGAACATGGGATCATTAAGACTTGGATGGACCAGCAGATGGTACGGTTATTTTTTTTTTTTTTTTTTTTGGGTAAAAGGTAATAATTATATTGAGCAAAGACCAACTATACAAAAGATCACGGCACCAAAACTTACACTCAAGATGAAAAGATCATTATGAATAGAAGGATGCCAAGATGTAAAAGCCACCAAACGCGGCAACCAAACTACAATAGAAGCAAAAAGAACAAGAGACTAGCACGGCATGGACAACCGGCACCCGGATACAAAAACACTCTCGGCTAGGGAGGAGAAAAGATCCACAGCTACCACAGCAAGTAGCAACAACCTTGGATTGAGCAACATTCACGTGTCAGCTGAAGTTAGGGAGGCAATTAAGGGTCCCCAGAGAAGATAACCGGTTAATGCCCCAACTCTGCTACAGTCTTTTAATCCTGAAGTTATCGTCCACGTTCCTGAAGGTGACAGCCTTATCTCTAACCACTTTTAAAAGATGGTTCTTCATAGCCAAGACGGCAAGTGGCTGTTTTCTAAATATAATGTTGTTCATGTTTTTCCAAATAATATGGCATAGCGCACCAAAGGAAAAGCGGGCAATGCACTTATAGAAATCCTTGCCCAACAGGAAGGTGGTGGCCCAATGGAGATTCTCCCCCCAAGACCTATTACGCCAAGGCAGATTGCATCTGGCCGCCCAAAAGAAAGCAACACCGGCCGTGACACGACAACCAAAAAAATAGATGGTACTGTTGTTTTAGCAGTCATTTCAATGTGAAAAGAATGAAGGGAATCATATGCCAAAGCAACTCCTACCATTATAAGCAATTAAGAAGACTAAGCAGCTTCCACCATTAAAAATCAAGAAGATTTACTACCCGTGAGGTTATACAACATTAGACTTGTCTTAGTTTATTGAACTTTTGAATTTATCTCGGATTACTTCACCACCACAACAACTATTAGAAACAATTGTAATTTGATTTCATGTCAGTGTCAAAATGGCAACAACATATCACAACATCAGCATTTTTATTGTTTACGAACTGTCCTCTACTTGAAAATTTCCCAATTTCGAAAAATGATCTTGTGAAGATTGAATTAAAAAAATTCTTTTGATAAATTTCATTTTTCTCGAGACCAATAACCCGAATAGTAATGAAATTGTGGGAAAGGAGAGCTTATAGGATCCCAACAGTTAAAGATAAATTTTACAACTATAAATTGGATTATAGAAAAATTATGTACACCTATGCGAGCTTGCGAAGTTTGTACTGTCCATCAATTGATTAAGGGAAGTAAAGAAACATATACAAGGAGTGTTAACATGGGAGGCTATGAGTGAAGTTACACTAAACATGCATTATTCATTGAAAGTTAAATGGAGGATAGGATTTTATTCATAACGATTTGAATCACGAGAACAAACAGTTTTGACTCGGTTTAAAGTAATTCCATCAAGTATAGTGACAAAAGCAGTCCAAGACGTCTCCAGGCCCAACCTCGCAAGCCATTGCCGTGGAAAACCCCTTTATGAGCAAGTCTCTTTGCAGCCGTGCAAGAAGTGTTCACACGCCCCTATTTCCACTTTCTTAATCAGTGGATTAGTGATCCAATTAGTCGGAAGAATTTTCCGAATGTGGACTTTAGCAACTCAATCTACAACAGTTATGCCCCCGTGGGAGCAATAAGTGCCTCCAATGGACTTCAATTGGGCCAAGAGCAGCTTACAATCGTTCACTAGTGGACGCAGGGTCCATGGACTTTCTTCCTTGCCCGGATCTAAAGTGCTGTCTCCACTTCCACTCGTGTCTGGCAGGAGGAACTGGTCTGAATTCTCCAGCAAGTACAACAACAGATCTGTCCGGTGCTAAGGCTTCGGCGGTCAAGCTGAGGTGCGTGGGCTGAATTGGCGAAGTCCGCAACCAAAGCTCCACTTGAATCGTGATAAACGCCAGCCACAGATCTGTCAGATGCTCCTTCCACCCACGAGCTTGAGGGTTCCGCTGGCCGAGGGCATCCATTGTCCAAGTGAGTTAATTCTGCTCTTGCTATGTTTTCCTAAACATGGGTTCCACCTCACACAGTTCTTGTGTTGAGCAAGGGCTGTCTCAGCAATCACAGTCGGGTTAGGTATGCGGCCTTGGAAGATTCGGGCGTTTCTTGCTTTCCATACCACCATAGTACTTCAGCGACTAATTCTCTCGAAGGTGAGTTCCAATTTAACATGAGCAGTGAGTACCTCCATTTTCCGTTTGTCCATCCGAGGAATGCCCACATTTTTAAGTTAATGCTTTGGTTTGACAATTTATCCATCCGCAGAGGAATAGGTGCTCGCCGGTTTCAGGAGCTTGTGAGCATAAGGTGCAGATGGGGTTAAGTACGATCTTTCTTTTGTAGAGTTCTGGCAGACACCCCATAGGAAGATGCGGGCTTTAAGAAACCTAGCACTGATGTTTATAATTAACCCAATAAGAAGTCACAAGACGGTTTGGAAAAGAAATCAATCCTTGAGGACATGGACTATCAATTTATACATTCTCAAATCCTGATTGCCCACCAATAGGCATGGCATTGGAATTGATAGTTGATAGGTTTATTGGGGCATAAATAAAATACTAGAAAGTAAATTGTAATTCCAAAATGAAGCTTGGAAAGATTGGAAGGATCCGGCTTGGAAGGATTGAAGGGGTTTGGTTCATCAAAATTTCAATTTAATCTTCTTCACCACCATACCGGCTATTACAAACAATTGTAATTTTATGTCCTGCTGGTGTCAAAATAGACAGCAATGTATCACGTTAACATTCTGTAGCTCAAATTTTGATATTGATCTTACAAATATCGAACTGAAAACTTGCCTTTAACAAGTTTCATTTTTCTCGAAGTCAATCACGAAAATAGTCAAGAATTATGGAAGAAGAGCTTATAGAATCCCAGAAGTTCACTTTTACAACTAAGATCACATATTAACAAATTCAGGTACACATCTTTAGCTTGTGAAGCATGTAATGTCCATCGATCAACTGAAGGAAAAACATATATATAAAAGAGGAGGGAAGACGTGAGAGACGATGAGTGAACTTGCACCAACTTCCAATCATTCATTGAGAAAATTGTACAGAAGATGGAATCTTATTCAGCGCAATTAAAACCATGATAGCAATCACTATGACATTGCTCAAAGTTATGGAATTATGCAATAACAACGATTCGCTCCACCTGCGTTAACCTGGCAAAACCCTTTAATGCTAAGCCCCAACTGTTCTCTGCAAGCCTTGTTGCAGTCCGGGAACTCTGAACATGCCCCCAGGTCCCAAAAGGTTTCTGCATTAATCTCTCTCGCAACTGATGTTTTTGAGATGCACCAGAATTCAAAATTTTTCAGCAATCAGCGTAAGACATAATATAAATTATATGGACATGGTTTTTCCTTAATTTGATAGATTAAATTAATTCGTGTCATACGAGCTTTCCAGTCTCGAGCGTGATCTAAACCAAAAGAGAAACGAACTCGATAGGGATGAAAAAGAAGCTAACAATACCTGCGAAGCAGAGAAAGGTGAGGCAAAGAACGCTGATGAACAAACAAACTCTTCCTGAAGCCATTCTGACGACCTTCTTTTCTCACTTTCTCTTTCGGTTTTGATGGTATGATTGGTTGTGGAAAATTACACACAATCCCTACCTATATATAAGCAATTCGAGCACCACTACAACAGCAATCCTACTTATACGGAAATTATGGATATCTTAGCATATATGAATCTCTAGATTTCACTTTTTATGGAAAATCTCTTTAGGTTTGGCTAAGTTTCTTATGAATTTGAAAAGTTTTTAAAATTAATACGCGAAGATTCCATTCCTTTCCTAGCCTAATCAATGTGGTCACGGAGTAGAATTCAATAGGAAGACGTATCTCTTGGATGAAAGATTTCTCAACCTGATTTCCCGGCTGGCGACAACATTATGAGGGAAAAGTAATGAAACCTCCGATGACAACTGTATAACCTCGTTTAACTTTATCAATAATAAAGCCTTTAATATTTGTAGCAGACAGCAATCTACTTATTGATATACCAAGGTTTCAACGAACCAGATGGGCAATCACCCACACAAGGATTATAAGACGCATTATAACCCAAGCAACGATCTTGTTGTTTGAAGATAACATACAGATTGAGGAATCAAATAATGAGTTGATACAGGCTATGCTCCAACAAAAGGTTACCGTTCTCAAACCATATATTCTTATCATGGGAAAATGCTGAAATTACCATGCCATTAGTTTTGAATAGGAACGCCCATACCTCAGCCACACATTTTCCATCTTCAAGATGGGAGAATTACTTAGCAGATTTCCCATTGTTATTATATACATTTTCCAAAGCAGGTCACGACCAAATCTGTTGAGGAAATATTCAAACAAAGTTCCCATTGTCTAGAATCATTCATACGGAGACTTAATAAACAGGTTCTCGTCTTATTTAAGGAAACAAATCAAAGTGATAATAGTCAAACAATAAAAAATATACGATAAACTTAGTTGTAATTTTTAAAATATTGAATATTCTTCTCCGGCCAAAGAATAAGATTATAGTTCCCAAATAAAATAAAATAAAATAACTTAATAACTCATAAAAAATGGAATGTAATTATCTTGTATACTTTGAACTTCCGATTATTGTTGGACTTTGTAATCGAATAAGTCATAACTATGGATAAAGGTTTGTTAATCTCTACTTCTTGATTGCAAGAATTTACGAGGTATTCATTGTCATCGAATTTTGGCTTCTACCTATATATTTTAGACATATAATGCTTAGATGTTTCTTCTAATCTCATTGACAATTTCTCTTTAGTAAGTGATGATATTTTTCTACTTGTAATTACTAATATTTTGGTAGCTAATTTATTTTTTTATTTATTCATGTTCAAGAAATTGATTCCTCGAGCCCTCTTGTGATTTTGTTTCTCAATTTGAGCTTGTAATAAGGAAACTTAAAAGTAAAATGAAAAAGAAAAAAGAAAAAGGAAACATACAGTCAAAAATTGAAAAAGTCTCCCAGTTTCCTTAAAACATATTTGTGGCTTCCCTTCGACTGTCTGACCCTCACTTTGCAAAGGACGGTTATGCTAGCCCCCCATTTTAGCCGCTCTCATTTTTATGGGTTTTGCATTTTATATACATTTCCAGACTTGTTCATTTTCCTATCTGGTAATGAACTAATTTCACTTTTTTATTGTGATCAACACCAGGCTATCCACATTAATTTGTTACAAAGGAATTCCTTGAACAACCATATCCTTGCGATCTAGTCTAAAAGAGATTTACGATCCATTGATCAGATCTCGTGAGGATACGGCTTTTATGAAAGAAATAAGGAAAGATTGTTTTGGAAATGCATCTACATTCTAACATATACTGTTAGAAGCTTCGAGAAGCAACTAATCAAGTTTGGTTTGTTCTCAACTTGCTTGTGCCTATTATGCCTAAGTCGCCAAGCAGCTTTGCTTTTGCTTCAATATATTAGTAGAGTGTGTATAGGTAGACTGGCAATTCGGCTTTCTGTGTGGATTACTCTTGTCGCACCATTTTGGAAACGTTTCATTGTGATTACAAAGTATTTATCATTGAAGATGGCTGAAGATGTATTCAATTCATGTTGGTTCCAAAATAAAGTAGTGTCATATTACTTTCAGGTCTCTCTCACTAAATTGATAGTGTTCTAGTTATTTTCTCATGGCGTGTCAGAACTTGACATGAGGTTTGACGTGGAACCGAGGAAAAATTGTTATATCAGCGTGGTATACTTATTAAGCTGAATCGAAACCATTGAAGATGAAGATCCTAGTGAATCCTGCCAATGTTTTTAAAGCCATACCATGACAATAAAAGTAATATAATAGCTGGTATATATAATAAGATGCACATAAACTGTAAGTGTGTGCCTCAGCTAGCTAATGTGAGATTTCAAAGTGCATCGAGAAGACTTGAGTTTGAGTCTCGTGGCCTTTAACTTCGTAAATCTTGCCCAACAACCTCACCTTCGCGCAACAGCTCGAAATTCTGGTCCACTCACTCTCTTTATATTCAATTTTTAACGAAACGGCATGATTGACCCATATGGTTTGGCTGGCTTAACCGGTTTCCACTCACTCTCGTGGAAAGTTGGTGTTTCCTCAACCAAGTCGTTTGATGTTATACATTAAACTTGCGCAATAGAATTCACGAGAGACTAGCAAGTTGATCAAGACAATTTCCAAGACAGCAAACAAAATGGGAAGCAGGAAAAAGGAAAGAAAGATGACAGCAAGGAGTATGCTTGCAGGGGAACTAAACAGCTTTTGGGGCACCTTCTGGAAAGCATCCATCAAGTGGACTGATATCCTAATCCAATGCCAATAGTTTGGATGCCATGAACAACAAAGAAACTTGGGATACTAGGAAATAAATCTTGCTCACAAAAACCATATTAGAACTTCAATTTTCAATCATCCACGAAAATTTGTTCCAAATTCTAATGACCTTAAATAAATAAATAAATAAAATAAAAACAACAATCATAGCTAATCACTCAATAATAATTTTTTTAAAAAAAGTACTATTAATTAAACTACAATAATAATTAGAAAGCCTTACCACATATCATTCTGCTTCAATTGGTAAACTTTATTTACCTATGATAATCTCCTCATTAAGACAATTTATATCTATTAAAAAAAGAGATTAAATAAAACATTTACTTGTTAAAAGAATATATACTTATTAAACATTTACTTATCAAATATATAAAAGGAATTACTACATATAAAGATATAAAAATCACTTACCCAACTCAATTTTTTTTGCATTCTCGATGCACTCTTCAACATTAATTAGCACATGAACGGCTCTCAACCAATCTTGAGTGGAAATCAAAACTTTCACTACTTTGGTAGTCATAAAGTTTCGAAAACTATTAAGCACACGACCCGATGAATTAAAAGTCGACTATGAAGTAATAGTAGTTACAAGAATAGACAAAATATCCTAAGGTATCAAAAGTAGGATTTTATATTTTGAGCCACTAGTCTTCCACCACATCATATTGTTAAGATTTTACATTCTTTATCTTAAAGATACCGATCAACATCATCACATACTGTTTGATTCGAGTGCATAAATTTTCTCTACTAAGCTTGGATGTAATATTTCTTATTACCTTCATTACCACCGACATCAGCATTAGAACCACTACTGCTTACATTCAAACTTTAGACACAAAAATTTTAATCACTTGAAGCAAGAGAAGAATGATCATTAAATTCATACAAACGCTCCAATGTGTCATTCACCTTATAATGAATCTCAATAATTTTTTATTTATCATCTTAAGTTTTTCCATTCAAAAAATTTATGTAATTCAAGTTGGCTCTAGAATCCATCACAACTGTACTCAATATCATCATATTCACTTTATTCAAACTCTCATAATATTTGTCAAATTTATCTTTCATTTTCATATCTATAGCTTGAAATTTAGGATCTGAAGCATCCATCGCATCTTTCAGCTTTCAGATATTTATACAAAAGAGCTATCCCCTTAAAATAATCATTAAATATAATATATGAACTCCCCAACATTGATTGATGGCATCATAGAACTTTTTTAGAAATTCCAAAAGAATGGCATTTTCCCAATCATCATCTCTAGGAAAATCATGATTAAGCTCACCTACAAAAGATAGATTGTGTTCTTCCATCCTTTCAAAAACTTTTTTTAATTTTATGGCAGTGTCTAACATGAGGTAAGAGTTCAATCTAATGGTGATGTCAAGAATAACTAAACTCTTGTAAGTGATCCTTTCACCCTCAATGCAAGATTAAAATGTTTTGGCTCTCTTAGGACAACTCCTCACAAATCTAACCACGTTTTCAAATATGTGCATTAGATTTATGCATCGTAGTCAAGCCATCTTTACAATTAAGTTTAATATAGATTTACGTATCATAGTCAAGCCATCTTTTACCATCGAGTTTAATATATAAGCAGTGCATCTCATGTGTAAAACACTACTATCAACTATCAACAACATTTCTTTTAAATGTTTTTCCTTCAAATAACCAATTGCAACATGTAGAGCTCTTGAATAAGATTGGATCACTACTAGGTTGATCTCATAAGCACTAGCCCATGAGGATAACCACTAGACATCAATTCATGCCTAATATTTGTTAGGAAAAAATGATTGGAAAGAATAAATCAGACTTTGAGGCGTGAAACATTATCTCTAAAGAATTGTTTTAACCCACAACATTCTTAATGATTACGGATAAAAATCCTCTAGGACACCCAAAAAAAAAATCTCAAAATGAGAATATTAGTTAGCATTTATGTTATTTTTTTCAAGAAATCTTAAAAGAAAATAATTGGAGAATGAAAGCAGTAATTTTTTTGCAAAAGAAAGAAAATTGAAAAAGTAATAATAAAATTTGTGATATCATGAAATTCAACCTTTTTCAAAATATATGAAATGGTTATTTCATCAATGCACTAATAGTGAATTTACTCTAAACTGATCATTCATAAGTTAACTAATCTATTAGGAGAAGCCATATAGGATTAAAATGCAAAAGACCAAAGAATTCAATCAGGAATTGATCATTCAACTATAAGGATTAACAAGGGACAATATTACGCTGTTATAAGTCAATTAGCGAACTAATATAAATCGATTTGACAAAAGTATGTAATCGGTTCGCAAGTGTTCTGCAAGATTACGATACTCGCATCGAATGACAATAAACCGATTTTCTATTGATCTTGTACTCAAAGTACGTAGTTAAACCCTCGCAATTACATAATAACCAAGAGTCATCCACGATTCGAAGAGGCACAAATATGAATCGAAAAATTATCGACCATGGGTCAATCGCGCGAAAACCCCTAAAAGCCATCCGATAGTTTTTTTTGGTAAAAGGTAAGTAATCCGATAGTTTTAGTCGTACTAAAGTCGCATTTGATCAATTTTAACTATGAAATTTAATTCGATTTTGAGGATCAAACTTTCGAGGATTTCAAGACTACTTATTGGTCAATGCCTCATTTGTCCATTGATTCATCGGTTAAAAATTTTCTAATAAGGACTAATCGATCAAGAATTAGAAGACGGAAAAGGAGCCGAGCCAAGCAAAGGCCCAATGGGCCCCATGCCCATAGATTTCGGCCATGAGGGCCCAAGTGGACCAAGTCAAACACACCAAGCCCAATTCAAGCCCATTTAAACAAACGAGCCCAAGGGCAAAATTGGAAATTTTGGCATTAAAGAAAATATAAATAAAAAAGGAAAAAAGGATGTGGTGGAGAGGATCTTAGGGAGGGTTTTAGGGAAGATTTTTTGGGAAAAATCATTTCTCTCTCTCTTTCCTTCTCTCTCTTTCCCCCTCCTTTCTCCCCCATTCGGCAACCCTCATTTCCCCTCCATTTCTCTCTCTTTCTTCTCCCCCTCATTCCCCATTTGGCCAACCCTTCCCTCGCCTCCATCTACTCTCAATTTCTTCTTTTTCCTCCTCATTTTATCACCGTCTATAGCCACCCCTTGCAACCGTGACCACCGTTGCTCACCGTTGTGACCATGCGGCTCATTCGAACCACCACTACCAAATCATCACCAAGCCGAGCCCAAGCTTGGCCATGAGCTTGAGGAGCCGCTGCTGCCATTAGATTGTGAGCCCCGTGTTCTCATCATCATGAGCTCGCCATCACTGAAAAAATCATTAGTTAACTCCTAATCTTTGGTTATAGAGTTAATTACGTTTAGGGGTAGGTTTAATTCAGGGATAATGGGGGTTAATGTTAGTTAATTATGATTAATGATGGATAAGATTAAGGCTAATAAGAATTATTCTTAATTAATGATAATTAGTTAAGTAACCATGGTTAGGTTAATTAACCGTGGTTAGTTTAAGTAATCGGGATTAGGTTAATTAACCATAGTTTATTAATTGTGATTAGATTAGTTAAGTGTGGTTAGCTTAATTAATCGTAGTTAGTTTGATTAATCATGGTTAGCTTAAATAAGTGCGGTTAGTTTAATCAATTATTGCTATTTTAATTAATCGTCATTAGTGCAAATTAATCATGGATTAGTCGATAATTAGAATTTTAGGTTTGATTTATCGGATGGAATTATGCATAATTCTGATTGTCTGAGCTTGTAATGCCATGATGTTAATTGCTCAAATCATGAATTTTAAATGCTATTTTCACATAAGTTTTTTATTAATAAAAAAATGGCAAACTTTGAGATGTCGTGTTTGGACGCTATGTTTTAAGTGTAAAATGGGCAAAGAGGTTTTTAAAGGAAAGTGTGCAAAATTTAGCAGATAGTTTTTAAGTACATGATCAAGTGTGATTATTTTACCGCAATATTAAGTGTAAAAATTTCCAAAGTTTGTGGTTTGAGCATGAACCCTGTTTGCATTGGCTAAGTCAGAAGATAAGAATTGGCTTAATGGTTGAACGCTCATGTGATCACATAATGGCCCTAATGCGTATGACTACACGGGATAATGATTTCTTCTTGATGCATATGAATATACGAGACAATGCTCGATTTTATCGGATGCCCAGCGAGATCTAGATGCCAAGTCGCAGTTGACGTCGGACCGATACTCCTAATAGAACGTTGTCATGATGCGTATGAGTACACAGGACGATGCTGTACCTAATGGGGTGAGACAATACCCGATCATGCTAGAAATGTGACATCCCGATTTTCCAATTCTATTTTCAATAAATTGAGACGAGCATTTCGTTGGCACGCATATAGTTCTTTTCCTTGAGTCGGCCACTCATGTGAAAACCAGTCTATTAGGTGAAGCCGTTAAGAAATTCTAATGCATTGGACTCGAGAATTTGACTAGGAAACGACCTTTCGACCGAGCTAATCTGCAAGGGTCATTACGGCACAGTTAAAAATCGATTAGAGACCGGAGATAGGTCGACTCGACAGAGGCATGTGATCGAGTGTGGGTGATTCCACCAGTTCGCACAATTCTTGTCAATCGGCACTAGACCGGCTTTTCTGTCGTTTGGGTACCCTGTGTCCGTGTTTGAAACCTTGAGATCATCCCGACAACCGAGAGTCGCCAATGTGTCAAAGATGTACATTGTGGCTTGAATTGATCAACCACAGGTCAAATTAGGGGTGAGCACGGTTCCCGGGTAGAACCGGGAACCGGAGAACCGGACCGGAGGGTCCGGTTCGGTTCTCGGTTCCAAAGAGACCGGTTCCGATTCCCGATTCCCCTTTTCTAGGAACCGGCGTTCTCGGTTCCGGTTCCGGTTCCTATGGGAACCGGAACCGGTCATATAATTCAAAAAAAAAAAAAAAAAAAATCTAACTTCCCCCACAGATTTCCCCCTCTGCGGATTCTTCCCCCCTTCCCCTTTCTTTTTCTCTCTCTTTCTTTTCTGCCCTTTTCCCTCCTCACGTCACTTCTTGCCCCCCCAACTTTTTTCTTTTCTTCTCTCTCCCTCTCTTCTCTTTCCGGTTCCGGTTCCGAATCGCCTAGGGTTTCCTGGATTGCTCTCTCTCTCTCTCTCTCTAGAATCCTCCGTTTCTTTCTCAACGAGCGCCTCCTCCCGGCGCCGTCTCCGATCTCCCGCTTTCCGGACCGATCCGCGCGACGCCCTCTCGTTCCGCGGCCACTCCGATTCGGAGCTTCGATCGAGCGCTCGTCACCGTCGATTAGTTCCCGCTCTTCTTCTTCTGATCTCTTTCTTGTTTTTTGTGGCTTGAGAGAGCAAGAGAGAGAGAGGGAAGGGGGAAATGGTGAGGGGGAAGACGCAAATGAAGAGGATAGAGAACGACACGAGCAGGCAGGTGACGTTCTAGAAACGCAGGAACGGGTTGCTGAAGAAGGCCTTCGAGCTCTCTGTCCTCTGCGATGCCGAGGTTGCACTCATCATCTTCTCCCCGAGGGGCAAGCTCTACGAGTTCTCGAGCTCGACGAGACGGTAGGTTTTCCTCCGCATTTTTGCTCGTCTTCGCTCGTGACCCACCGCCTCTGCTCAGCGCCAGAAGCCCCGACGCCCCTGCTGCTGGGTCCTCCTCTACTCCACCGCCGCTGCAACCAGACGCCAGAAGCCACCATTCCTGCCGCGACACTGCTGCTGCTGTCTCCGACGACCCCACACCAGCAGTCGCGACGCCTGACGCCGTTGCCCCGAAGACCAGCGACCGACGTCTTTGCTGGGCGCTAGAAGCCCCGACGCCCCTGCTGCCGGGTCCTCCTCTGCTCCCCGACGCCCCTGCAAGTGCATGCTGCTTTATTCTTGGTTGTGAATGCTGGTAGAGCTAAGTTGCAGTGTCTGACTTCCTCATTATTGTGAATTATTTAATACTTTTGAGGCTTTATTCCCCTTGTTTTCTCTTGACTAAGTGTGTATCTCCAAGTGTGCCCTCTCTCCTTGTTCTAACCCTCTTTGTGTCAGTTTCCTCATTTGAGTTGACCCTCCGCGGATGATTTCTGACTTTTAATATGGTTGCACTTATGCCTTGCTTCTCATGCAAAACTCTGTTTCTGCGATGATAATATATTAAAGGTCTTACTATGGCAAGTCTGTTGGTGCCATGCCATTTTCAGGAGCGAAATTGGGTATGATGGATGGAGGCTCGATTTTGTTAGAGGTTTTGGGGTGGCTATGTCAAAGACTACTTGGATGCTAGTGAACCTTACTTTGCTGTTGGTGAGTACTTTGGGATTCCCTCAGCTATACATATGGAGAAATGGATCACAATCAAGATGCACACAGCAGAGAATTATCGACGGATAAACGCTACAAATGGCACAAATGGAGCATTTGATGTCACCACAAAAGGAATTCTTCATGCCGTAAGCACTATCACTGATAGATAGGCACTTTTTTAGATGTTCTGGAAGCATACACTCTGATTAAGTGCACTGACTCTAGATAGAGGAAATTCATTCGGTGTTTTGTTTTTCTTTTTGGATGAGTATGCATACCATGTCAATTAATTTGTTCGAGATGTACAGCTATTACACTGCTGGACCTGCTGTTATTCAAGTAGTTATGCTCTTGGATGTTGCCGGTGAAGGAGAACTGTAGACTAAAACTCAGGCTCTAACCCTTGAATTATGTACTGATCTACACTTGATGAATCTCACTAATTAGGTTGCTGAAGGACAGGCTTTTATAGATTACTTGTATGAGCATTAACTGTACACTGATTATCTTCGAAGCAAAAGCTCTTGATTCCTGATTCTCTCTTTGTGCTTTCTAACTGAATTAAAGGAATTAACTTGGCAGAAAGTGCCATTACCTCAACCAACAAATTTATAGAATATGTAGAGTTTGTTACCCTTCTTCAAGTTTCAATTATGCGTGCCTGATGTTTCAACAGTCATCCATTAGCCAACATCTGGCATTATTGATAACTGTAATTTTTAATTTGTTAACAGGTTAAGCGTATCAAAACTTCTTCACGGACTTACAAAAAGATTTCTATGTTTTGATAAAAACATATGGTTTGAGAAGAAAGATCGGAACAACCAGCATCTCGACAAAGTGCTGAAGATTCCGATAATATGCGCGTACGTTATAATTCAACTCTGAAAATGAACTAAAAAAAAAAGAACCTATTGGAACCTGGAACCGACCTTGGAACCTGTGACCGGGTAGGTTCCAGGTTCTTGGTTCTGACGGGTAGGTTCCAGGTTCCAAATTTTTTGGAACCTGTACCCGATGGTAGGTTCCAGGTTCCAGACGGAACCGAACCGGAACCTGGAACCGCTCACCCCTAGGTCAAATGCACGAAAATTTCTAAAAGCTACCCGGTAGGTCAGGACGCGCTAATATCGTGCTAGAGTGAAATTAACCGCGAAATTGTGACTGAATTAAGAAATTGGAAGTCCTGGGGTGTCACATATCTTATGAGGAACATGGATTAATTTTATGGATTTTAATTGGACTCAATTGGAAGAGAATTGATTGGAATTGAGGAATTTAAAGTACAAGATTTTATGCCCCAGCGGAAAATTAGAGGGTTAATTATGCTTTAGGTGTGCTTACCTTAAGTTAATTAAGCTTAGGTGGTTAGTTTAATTTATTTAATTGTGAATTAGATTAAGATGTTTGTTTAATTTAAAGTATGCTTAATTAAAGACTAAGAGAGTTTATTTAATAATAAACCTTGATGGGACATAATAGGATTTTAATTTTGAATTATTTAATTTCTTTGAAATTCTAGAAATTATAATATTATATTATAATCCGAAATTATTAAAATATTATTATTTAAAAAAAACGGAAAAATTATT
Source organism: Eucalyptus virginea (assembly GCA_014182375.1). Lineage (NCBI taxonomy): Eukaryota > Viridiplantae > Streptophyta > Magnoliopsida > Myrtales > Myrtaceae > Eucalyptus > Eucalyptus virginea. Next base: position 11,482,941 of record CM024521.1, on the reverse strand, counting down.
TTTGACCCCGGTTGTTCAGAATTTCGTGCCGATCGCTACTGTGTATTCGGATTTTGAAATTGATGATTGGATATTATAAATTGAGTGTGGATTGCAAAAAATATGGATATTATTATTTAATTAATTTTCGGAATAAATTTAATTATTTATTAAATTCCGAAAATTTCGTCGGGACCTTATTCTCTCAGAATTTCGTGATGATCGCTGCTGTGTATTCGGATTTTGAAATTGATGATTGGATATTATAATTGAGTGTGGATTGCGAAAAATATGGATATTATTATTTAATTAATTTTCGGAATAAATTTAATTATTTATTAAATTCCGAAAATTTCGTCGAGACCTTATTCTCTCAGAATTTCATGCCAATCGCTGCTGTGTATTTAGAATTTGAATTTGATGATTGATTGTGGCAAATGGAGTGTGATTGCGGTAAATAGGGATTCTTTTTATAAAGTCCCAAGTGTCGAAATTTATTGGAGATTAGCCGTGATTAACCACCTATTAGAGGTTGTGCCCAGTGGGGCCATGAATTGCCACCTGATAAAGGTCGCGCCCAACCGGGCCGTGAATTACCACCTACTAGAGGTCGTGCCCATCGGGCCGGGATCTACCACCTTTTAAAGGTTGTGCCGAGTGGGGCCGTGATGCCACTAATTCTAATTTTGCCGAGTGGGGCCGTGATTGCCACTGGTTGTTAAACCTTCCTATAGGGCCGTAATTAAGAGTAATGATTGATTTGCTAGAATGACATGTAATCGGCCGAGTTGATTGATCGTTGAGACGATCCAAGTGGTTGAATTGTTATGATGATGTGATTGTGCCGCAGTTGTTTGGTTATCATAATTGCACGTGGTTGAATTATATAAACTGTGCTAACCTGCAGATGAAGACTAATGCGAGGTAAGTCTTTGTGTGATGTGGCTAGGCCACCCGGGACGTATTTTCTTTCTAATATGAGTTTAAGGGGTTGAACTTGCTGAGACATTGTCTCATCCCGGTTTGGGGATTACAATTTCAGGTCCCTGGTGGACGGAGCGGTTAGATAGCTTTGGTTGGCCTTGAGGAGTTGAAGAGATGAAGTCATAAGGATTGGAGAATGTGTCATGCTAGTTGGTTTTAGGATAATCCCCCTTTTTGTCGAGCTGGTCTATTTTGTAGACAGTCTAGTGTTGTATTTAAACCCTTTGTGTTTGTAAATGAGTGTTCGGTATTGTGATTGATTGCCTGCTTTTCTATCCCAAGTTTAATGTTGTCAGGGGATTTGTTTCGCTTCCGCATGCGTAATAAAATGAATGGGTCGGCGACGTATCCTGGGATGTCGCATATTTGATCGACCGCAGTGGGATGTGCGCGCGCTCGGAGTTCGGGGCGTGACAAGAAGACTATTAACTCTTGTGTTGGTCGTGGCTTAAGGGGTCATAATAATTGTTTTTCAGACCCATAGTACGGAGAATCATCATGTGCTTTTATGATGGGCGAGAGATGCATCACTCTTCGACCGGTTATACTGTTAATGAAGTTTAGGTTAATCCTAACCCTTGAAGGCTTTCAAAATGGTCAATAAGAGGTGGCCATAGAAAGACTTGTAATTGCTAAACTTCCTAGGATTAACAGTAATTAAACGAAAGTTGTGTTTCCTTTTTGGAAATGTTTGATGTTGTATTTATACTATTCCTGTTTTGATGTTTGAGTGGGTGTATATGTTAAATGCTTGTGTTTGCGTTTAATTGAAAGATAAAAAATAAAAATAAAAAGAGTCAGCAAAGCATCATAAGAAGTCACAATTAATCGACTATTGAGGGATCTTCACTTGCTTGGGGGTTCGAGGTGTAATAGTAGTAAGTCGGAACGTTGAATATACGATAGCCAAACCCTTTTGTGAATAGACATACCGTTTCAAAGAACACAACTATTAGCAGTTATTTATTTATTCATTTTTTATTTTCGAAATTATAACTTTTGAATTTAATGTTTGAACAAATACAACATTTCAAATTTTGTAAGGCCACTTAATAATCACACACCCACAAGCTTTAACTTCTTCAATTGTAATGTTAGAAGACTTCCACACCTATATATTGGCCCACGCACTAACATTTTAAAGGAAATGTAACAAAAAAGTCCTAAACCTATTGAATTAGTATTAATTAAGTCATAAATCTTTCAGTTGGACCAATTTAGTCATAACATTTTTCGCATTAGTACCAATTCAATCCATCCAACCAATATAGGCTGAAAATTATTAACATAGACGCCGGTCGTCCTACGTAGCACGAAAAGTGCTAATGTGGACAATTTATAAATTTTTTATCAATTTTTTTCCTTTTTCCTTTCATTTTTTTATTTTATTCTTGACTTTTTTTTTCCTTTTTCCTTTTTGTTTTCCCTTCACCAGCCTCCGTGAAAGCCAATGAAGATTATTGTTGCCCACGAGGGCGAGAGACAAGACACTTTTGCTAGCCATAGGCAAGGCCGACCCTTGCTAGCTTTTAGTGAGGGTCAACCTTGCCCAAATGGCAAGAGACCTCACCTAGGCAAGCTGGAGAGGGGCAACCTCACCTAGCCCTCACCAAAGGTTGATAAGGGTTAGCCTCACCTATGGCCAGCAAGGGTCTCTCAGCCCTCATCAGTGACCTCCATTGGCTATCAGAGGCTAGCAGAGGGGGAAAAAAGGAATGAAAAGAAGAAAGAAAAATTTTATTTGAAAATTCAATAAAATATTTAAAATTTTATAAAATTGGCTAGGTCATCATTGACTGTACCACGTAGAACGATCAGCATCCATATTAAAGATTTTCCGTATAAATTGGTCAAATGAAATTAATTAGTATCAATATAAAAAGGTTTTGGTACTCTTTAATTATTTATTAACGTTCCAGGGATATATAGCCTTTTGGAAAATGTTCCCGGGAAGGTAGCTACTGCCAATATGAACCACAAGACCCATATTGGTCCAGCGCATTGGCATTAAATTATGTATAGAGAAAAGAGATGATTGTAATTAAAGCTCTCTTTCTCTCACACACACATATAGACACATTAAAGCACGTAGGCCATGGTCGTGTGACTTGATTACAATTCAAAGACGCTGTGCAATAAAGTCTCCAATCATACTGGGTACATTCGCTGTTGGCTTGCCATGACGAAGGATCCAAAAATATTCGCTGTGGCAGGTGAATGCTCGCTAGGGTGGGCAGCCCTCGGCCAATCGGCAGCCGCTAGCCCTTTGAACCAATAAATGAAATGAGAGAAAGATGAGAAAATAAAAATTAAAAATTAAGAAACAAATTTGAAAAATTTTAAAGAAATTTTCAAAAAAAATCCAAGTTAGTACCAGCCACATCACATAAGACGGCCAGCGCTCATTAGACCTCCATGTCATTGCTTTCCAGTCAAATTTAGCCAAAATGACTATATTAATAATTCATTGAAATATCTATAATTATTTTGATAAATCCTCAAAAGGTTCAAGACTAAATCAGTACAATTGAAAGGTTTAGGAAACTAAATTGACAAATTCTTTAAAGGTTTAGAACTGAATTGACCAATATACAATAAGTTTAAGACTTATTGGACGATTTTCCCTAGATTCTTATGATGTATGACTAACTCATCGATATAATTCACGATATTTCTCACACCAAACATGCATAACAGTTTCCAATTTGTCTGTAGAAGAAAAGGTTAACAACGTTGTTAGAGGACATCAATATGCTTGATATTTAGAAGGCAAATAGTCTTTTCAGTGTGAAGCATGAAAGGAACTGTTCGTGAGACTATACAAGAGTGGACTTGTCCTGGTTCATTGAATATCCACAATTGCAAATAATTGAAATTCATTGTCACGCTAGAGTCGAAATGGAAACAATGTATCACAATCTTTACATTTCCAAAGTTCACAAATCTTAAAAGATTCTCAATTTTGAAATTGATCTTGGGATGATTGGACAGAAATTTTCGCCTCTAATGAATTTCATTTTTCTTGAGGTCCATCATGAGAATAGTCAAAAATTGTGGGAAGGAGAGCTTATAGGATCCCAAGTTGACTTTTACAGCTATAGATCATATATCAGCAAAATATCATGTACATATATTAAGCTTGCAAAGTTGTACAGAGAGAGAGAAAGAGGAAATATGAGGGTAAAGATGTCTGGCGATGAGTGAACTTGCACCAAATACCCATCGTTCTTTGAGAAAAGTTGTACATAAGATGGAATTTTATTCAAAACAATCGAAATCATGATAACAAATAGTTTGACATGGCTCGATATTACATAATTTCACCTAAGTTGATGTGCAATAACAATGAAAATCTTCGGTTCCTTTGACCCGGCAAGCCCCTGTCACGTGGTCACCCGGTTTGTTGCAAGCCTCATTGCAGTCTGGGAACAATGAACACGGCCCCATGTCCAAAATCCAATTCGTTTCTGATGTGAGTTGTTGCAGAAAGATTGTTCTACGAAGGTCCAAATTGTGCAAATTGTGAACCCCGACCTCCAATCAAACCTGTGATTGGCAACCTTGGTATAAATGTGACCTGTTGACAAACGCGTGTCAACCAACCAACGTTATAGACGCCACGAGCGAAAGAATTCACTATCTCGTTCGATAAGTCGAATCAACTGCCGCAAGAGAATCTTGATTAGGTCAAGTCCTCAAAATAACAGTAAAAAAGAACCTCTCAATTCTTTTCCTCAAAAATAAAATATATCTCTATCCCCAAAGAAATTTGGCAAATCCTTTATATAGGCTTTCTAGCCACCACACAAACCCTAAAACCAACCATAAAAATCTCATGCGTTATATTCTAGAATATTCCTAAATAAGAAGAGATATATATATTGACTTGGTTAAATATTTGGTGACCAGATTATCAAATTGCGCCAAGATTTCCAAGATTCTTCAAGATTTGATCCAAGGTTATCTCAACGCCGAAGATCACGAACCATGACACCTATAGCTTGCCTAAATTGCTTGGCCCGCGCTCGAGTGATCGAACCAGTAGGAATAGACAATGGGTCCTTAGCACCTCCTCCTCGATATGGCTCGATGTCCACATCATTCCCTCCCCCGTACAAAGGATTTGCCCTCAAATCATCACTAGCATCGAAAAGAGTCAAGTCAGAAACATTAAATGTGGCACTAATGTCATACTTACCTGGAAGATCAAGCTTGTAGGCATTATTGTTAACTCTTTCCAAAACCATGAATGGTCCATCCTCTCGCGGTAATAACTTAGAATGTCACTGCTCAGGAAATCTCTCTTTGCGCATATGAACACAAACCTAATCGCGGGTTCAAACACCTCTTCCTTACACCTTTTGTTGACTTGCCTTGCATATTGCTCAGTCTTGCGCTCAATATTTGCGCACGTCTTCTCACGCAATGCCTTGACAAATTCAGCTTTCTTTGCTCCATCTAAATCCACACGCTCATCAACAGGTAGAGGGGCTAAATCTAATGGAGTTAACAGATTAAAACCATAGACAACCTCAAATGGTGTAAATTTAGTGGCAGAATGCATGCTCCTATTATATGCAAATTCAACATGTGGCAAACAATCTTCCCAAGATTTTATGTTCTTTTTAATAATAGCACACAACAATACCCCTAAAGTTCTATTAACTACCTCAGTTTGACCATCGATCTGTGGATGACAAGTAGTAGAAAATAACAACCGTGTTCTTAATTTTTTCCACAATGTTTTCCAAAAGTAGCTAAGAAATTTAGAATCTCGATCTGAAACAATCGATCTAAGCATGCCATGCAAATGTACAACCTCCCTAAAGAACAAATCGGCAACATGAGATGCATCATCAGTTTTATGACAAGGTATAAAATGAGCCATCTTTGAAAACCGATCAACAACCACATAAATAGAATCTCTACCATACTTAGACCTAGGCAATCCTAACACAAAATCCATAGAAATATTAGTCCAAGGATGCGTTAGAATAGGTAATGGTGTATACAAGTCATGTGGTTTAATTGTAGATTTCGATTGCTTACAAGCAATGCATCTCTCACAGACACATGTGACATCTCTCTTCATATGTGGCCAATAAAAATGTTCATGTAGCACTTCATAAGTCTTACTAATGCCAAAATGTCCCATTAAACCACCACTATGCGCTTCTTGCACCAACAATTCACGCAAAGAACACTTAGGCAAACATAGTTTGTTTTCACGAAAAAGATAACCTTCATGCCTATAGAATTTATCAAATACAACATGTTCACATGCTTCATACACTCTCCCAAAGTCATTATCATCAGTATATAAGCCCTTGATATGCTCAAAACCTAGACACTTTGCTTTTAAAATAGTTAGAATCGCGTACCTTCGAGAAAGTGCATTAGCTATCACATTCTCCTTACCTTTCTTGTACTTGATCACATATGGAAAAGTCTCGATGAATTCCATCCATTTGGCATGTCTTTTATTCAACTTTTGCTACCCTTTCAAGTACTTCAAGGTCTCATGATCGGTGTGGATCACAAACTCCTTCGGCCATAGATAATGTTGCCAAGTTTTCAAAGCTCGCACTAAAGCATACATCTCCTTATCATAGGTAGATTAATTCAATGTTGCTCCACTCAATTTCTCGCTGAAATAAGCTATGGGACACCCTCCTTGCATCAACACAGCTCCAATTCTTGTACCAAAAGCATCGCACTCTATCTCAAAAGTAGCACTAAAATTCGATAAAGATAACAAATGAGCATTAGTCAACTTATCTTTTAAAAGATTAAATGCTTTCTCTTGCTCTTCTCCTCACGTGAAACCCATGTGCTTCTTGATAACCTCAGTTAAAGGTGTGGCAATGGTGTTGAAATCTCTCACAAATCGTCGATAAAAACTCACCAATCCATGAAAGCTACGCACCTCTCCCACGGTCTTAAGCGTTGGCCATTCACGGATTGCTTTGACCTTTTCTTCATCAACTTGTATACCATCAGCACTAACAACAAATCCTAGAAATACTAATTTGTTGGTAACAAAAGAGTACTTCTTTAGATTAGCGTATAATTGCTCGGCCCTTAAAACCTGCAAGACAGCTCGCACATGCTCAATATGGTCATCAGGGCTTCGGCTATATATCAAGATGTCATCGAAATAGACAACTATAAATTGACCAATAAAATCACGCAAAACATGATTCATAAGTCGCATAAACGTGCTTAGTGCATTAGTTAATCCAAATGGCATGACTAACCACTCATATAATCCATACTTGGTCTTAAATGTAGTTTTCCATTCATTACCTTCTTTATCCTAATTTGATGATAGCCACTTTTCAAATCGATCTTAGTGAAAATGGAAGAACCATGCAACTCATCCAACATGTCATCTAACCTAGGAATAGGATGTCGATACTTTACCGTAATATTATTGATTGCTCGGCAATTGACACACATTCGCCAAGTTCCATCCTTCTTTGGCACCAACAAAACAGGGACAACGCACGGGCTAAGACTCTCTCTCACATACCCCCATTCCAATAGTTCGCTAACTTGCTGCTGAAGCTCCTTTGTCTCCTTGGGATTACTTCAATAGGCGGGTCGATTAGGTAATGGCACACCAGGAATCAAGTCAATTTGATGTTCTATGCCTCGAATCGATGGTATCCCTCCAGGAAGTTCATCAGGAAAGACATCTTCAAATTCCTGCAATAAAGACACAATAGGACTAAGCAAACTTGGGTCAAGATCATTAGTAGAAAACAAAACCTCCTTGTACAAAAGTACAAACATCGGTCGGTCTAGAACTAAAGCTCTCCTCACCTCACTCGATTTTGCATAAAAATTCTTTTGTCTATTTTATTTCCTCTCTTCTTTTCCCTCGGTTTTTACCACAATTCTTCTCTCAGCCTCTCCTTTTCCTTGCGTCTCAGACACACCACACAAGCCCTCAAATTTCTCACAATTTCTCTCTCTCTCAGCTTCTCATTGTAACTTTAACTGATATTGATACACCTCACTAGGTGTCATTGGTACCAAGGTATAAGTCTTTTGATTCATCACCAATGAATAATGATTAATATACCCATCATGATGTACCTTTCGATTATATTGCCATGGCCTTCCAAGCCAGATATGACCCGCTTGCATAGGTACAACATCATACTCTACCTCGTCCTTATATTTCCCTATCTCAAATAGAATTCGAACTTGTTTCGATGCTTTCACATCACCACTATCATTTAACCATTGAAGTCTATAAGGCGTAGGGTGCTTTGTCGTTTTCAAACCCAACTTATCCACCATAGTACAACTTGCCACGTTCGCACAACTACCTCCATCAATTATCATACTACAGATCTTACCATTCACCACGCATCTTGTATGAAACAAGTTATCTCTTTGTTGGTGATACTCCTCCTCCTTTACTTGCACACTCAGAGAACGCCTAACCACCAATAAGTCTCATTTTATAGCCACTTCTCCATCACTACAATCCTCCAATGGTGGCATCTCATCATCCTCTTCTTCCCTTTCACTTTCGGACTCAATAACACCATGTCTAGTCATGATCATCACCCTCCTATTAGGGCATTAATTTGACATATGACCCCTGCCCAAACACTTAAAACATTTAATCTCACGAGTTCTAATGTTAGGGTTTTCAGTTTTACCTGAAACTAGATTCATTCCAACTTTACCGTCCCTCTCTTCTCCTTTGAGGTTTCAGTTTTGGTGTTGTTTTCTCTCCAATTTGGCTTCTCATCTCTCTTCCAATTGGATCTCCAATTCTGATTTGAACCTCCTCCACTCTTGTGATTTCGGTCTAACTTCAATTGCTGCTCAACTTTGATGGCTTTGTCCACCAATTCCTTCAATTCAACATAGTATTGCAGCTCCACCACCCTTGCTATGTCTCGGCTCAAACCACTCAAAAATCTTGACATTGTGGCCTCACGATCCTCCACCACATTAGCACGGATCATGGCAATCTCCATCTCCTTGTGATACTCTTCCACGCTCTTATTGCCTTGTGTGAGATTTTGTAACTTTTGAAACAAATCTCGATGGTAATGACTTGGCACAAAACGCCTCCTCATCACCACTTTCATCTCATCCCACGTCTCTATCGGTCTTTCACCATTGCGCCCGCTACTAGTCACAAGTTGATCCCACCAAATTATAGCATAATCAATAAATTCAACAGCTGCAATTTTTACCTTTTTGAACTCAGAGTATCGTTGGCAATCAAATACCATCTCCATGCGTTTCTCCCATTCTAGATACGCATCGGGATCATTCTTCCCTTGGAAAGATGGAATCTTCATCTTAATATTGCCAAGTTCATTATCTTCTCGGTGTCTAAACCCTCGGGCTCCATTCCACCTTCCAAATCGAGCATCTCGATCATCCTCCATGTCGGCCTTATCATCATCATAATGCCGCTGTCTTCTATGTTGTGTTCGAGAGGTGTCTCGCTGATGTTGCGGCCTTTCCCGAGGTAGCTCTCGGTCACCATTAACCCTCATGTCATTCCCCATCATTCGGTCACTAAGCTCCTCCACTACGGCCCTCAATTGCTAGATGCTTTCCACGAGCGCTTTATCCCTCCGTATGAAGTCAACCTCCCTTTGATTCACGCTTTCTTCGCGCGACATATTTTGGACTTGCAAGTGAACGTTAGTCACAAAAATCCTCACCAATCGCTCCATCACATGTTTCTCTCAAGGTGTTTGTCACTCCCCTCATGTTTAACTCAAGTCTAGGCTTTTTCCACCCTTAATTAAGCTTACACACTCTTGCATTTTTCCTCTGGTATTCTCTTTTCACAAGCTCTTTATTGGACTCAAAACCTGTCTCTCAACTCCCTCACGACAATCAATCAAACTAATCAAACAAGATTAGATCAATTCAGCAAGTAATAATCTCAAACCAACAAGTACAACTTTCAAAATTCCAATTGAAACGCAAATCACTACTGATTTTGTTTCAATTCGGTCTACTAACAAACAAGTCGCCTTTTTGATTTTTTTTTATTCGGCTAATTTTTTTTGCCAAATCTGTTTTTTTCTCTTGCGCACTTTTTTTTTTTTTTTGTGCGTGTTTTTTTTCTCTTCTTTTTTTTCTCTTTTTTTTCTTTTTTTTTTTTTTTTGACGATCTTAGATACAATTTAAGATGCTAGAAAAAAAAAATTAAAACTAACAGCAAACAACTACGTATGGAAGCACAAAAGCAATCGGATCCCTAAATTAGCTATAATCGAAACCCTAGCTCAATAAATCTCAAATTGCTAAATATCAACAGAAAATTAAAGATAAATAGACCTTGTAGAAGCAAGTTCTGATACCAACTGATGTGAGTCATTGCGGAAATATCGTTCTACGAAGGTCCGGATTGTGCGAATTGCGAACCTCGACCTCCAATCAAATCTGTGATTGGCAACCTTGGTATGAACGTGACCTGTTGACGAACGCGTGTCAACCAACCAACATTATAGACGCCACGAGCGAAAGAATTCGCTATCTCACTCGATAAGTCGAATCAACTGCCACAAGAGAATTTTGATTAGGTCAAGTCCTCAAAAGAACAATAAAAAAGAACCTCTCAATTCTTTTCCTCAAAAATAAAATATATCTCTGTCCCCAAAGAAATTTGGCAAATCCTTTATATAGGCTTTCTAGCCGCCACACAAACCCTAAAATCAACCCTAAAAATCTAATGCGTCATATTCTAGAATATTCCTAAGATTCTTCAAGATTTGATCCAAGGTCATCTCCACGCCGAAGATCACGAACCATGACGCCTACAGCTTGCCTAAATTGCTTGGCCCGCGCTCGAGTGATCGAACCAGTAGGAATAGACAATGGGTCCTTAGCACCTCCTCCTCGATATGGCTCGATGTCCATATGAGTTTCCTCCGCAACTGATGTTTCTAAGATGCACCAAAACTCAAGAAATTTCAGCAATCAGCGTAAGACATAATATAGATTATAGACATGGTGTTTCGTTAATTCGATCCAACAGATAAATGCGTCTTTTCGAGCTTTTGAGTCAGATATAGGTTTCAAGGGTGCTCTAAACTGAAAAAGAATGAACTCGGCTGAGATGAAACTGAAGCTAACAATACCTGCGAAGCAAAGCGAGATGAGGCAAAGAAGGCCGACGAACAGACAAACTCTTCCTGAAGCCATTTGATGACCTTTTTTTCTCACTTTTATTTAGGTAATGATTATATATTTGGTTGTGAAACATTACATAAGTATATGTATGCGTAAACGCAATTCGAGCACCGCTAGAACAGCTACCTTATTTATATATATGGAAATTTACGCCATACCCTAGTTAAGACTAGCAGATTTGGTATGGATATCAATCACCATATATGAATATCTAGAGTCCAATTTATGGCAAGATAGATCTACAATATGAACCTGACAGAGATTTCTTTGAGGGCATATAATTATTTCTATATAAATTGCATCCGTTTTGATAAGTTTTTCGTGTCTTTCGGAATATGTATTTCGTGGATATTGCACTTCCTCGCATTTCTTCGGAATTCTTTCTACTTTTGGGGATTCGGTGTAGATTTGTTGTGGACTTATTCGGTAATCAACTAATCTCTGATCAAAGGCAGGTTATTTACATTTATTAGTTACTAAGAAATTCGCTGGAAACTGTATTATATCACGAGCTAGTCTTAGCAAATTTACACCCATTGATAAAATCTTGTGAGAATAAGCCGTTTATAAAAGATAAAAGGAAATATTATTTTTGGGAATACAAGCTCCATTTGTTTTACGAAAAATATAAAATTTCTGAAAATATTTTTATTTTAAAAAACGTGGCAATATTTTTAATATTTGGCTAAAACTTGAAAATAAACTGAAAAATATTTTCCGTTGTTTGGTGAGGGAAACTTGTTTTTATGTTCTTAAAGAGATATGCACTATTCAGGCACTAGTGATTTAGGCATGAGTAGCTGGAAGACTCATCACGAGCACTAAGGTCTCAAACTCAGCCTCTATGGACTTGGCTCGACCTCTATGGACTTGGCTCGGCCATGATGAACCCAGCCCAGTCACCGAGACCACTACAACAGCTTACATACATGGAAGTTGAGGCCATACAATGGTGAATACTTGCAGATTTTGTATGGATATCAATCACCATATATGAATCTCTAAAGTCCAATTTATGGTAAGATGAATCTACAATATGAGCCTGAAAGAGAATTCTTTGAGGGCATATGGTTATTTTTTATAAAAACTGCATCAAGTTAGGATTATTCTCAAGTCCCTCGTGTTTGTATGCCTATCGGCATGAACCTCTGCTTTTGCTCTGATAAATTAATACTATGTGTATGGGCAGACTAGTGATTTGGCTTCCTACGTTAAATCCGCAGTGATTATTTGTCTCATCTTCTTCCATTACAAAAATATTCCAATGTGATTGATAAGTATTTGTCATTCAAATTGTCTAAAAGACATGTCAATTCACATTATTTTCAAATTAAGTTGTGTTATGTCACGTTGCGTCACGTTGGCTTCTATCAGTGAATTGATATTGTGTTTGAGTCATATTGCCATATCATGTCAAGATTTGTCATGAGCATAAGTGTGGAGTAGGAGAAAATAGCATAGGAGTGTGATATGCTAATTAAATTGAATAAGCACTCAAGATGATGACCCCATGTGGATTTTACCGATGTTTTAAAATTCATACCGGAGAGCGGGCTAGTTTCAAAATAGATGAGTTAAGAGTTACATAGCAGTCAGTATATGAATTGCTCATAAATTGTAGGTGAGTGGCTCAGGGCACCAAATACGTGCTGAAGACTCGAATTTAAGTCTCATGGCCTTTGACTTCGAAAATCTTTTTAAAAATTAGAACTAAACTGACTTTACGTGATTGCCAAATTGCCTTCCATCAGTGCACAAGCTTGAAACTTCGGTCCACTCAATCTCTTCTTGATTTTGCAAAATCAAGGACCCTGTTTTAAACGAAACCGTATGACCGGCCAGATTTGTTTTTGGCTAGTTTCACCGGTTTTGATTACAACCGGCATAGGATCTAAATCGGATTGAAGGACATGTAGGTACTGTACTAAGCCTGTTAAAAATATGTCTTGAGTTTAAGTGTGAAGAGGAAACTTTCTTAATCTTAGTAGGATTCCTATTTTGAATTGATTTCTTAGTTGAAGAAGTTTTTCTATTTTAGTTCACTTCCTACCTGCATATAAGAAGTGGATGCTCATCCAAAGAGGATTCAAGAGGTGGCTTCTTGTGAATTACACCCAGAAACAATCCGAGAGTGTTCAAGTCGATTAAATATTGTGGTGAGACTTTATGAATTAATTTGTGAGATTAAAATAATATTTCATGAAGAATTGTTAGGCTAAACATTGTGTGAGTTATTAGATGTAATTAGGAACTGGAAAATACTTAGAATGTTTGAGTTTCTTGAGATGGTAGTAACCTCCGTTGTATCATTTGATTTATAGTAAAATTCTTTGTTGCTCTCCTTATGAATTCTAGTGTCCGTTTATTTTCTTTTTCTATCTATTTTATTGTTTGATATCTTGCCTTCGCAACAATTAGTATTAGAGTCGATAGTAGATGGGTCCATTCTGTTCCAATGTTTGGTGAATATTCCAAGAAATGTTTCCCTGCTTGGTAAACATCTCTAAGAACAAATCTAGTGACCAACGCGATTTCCAAGTAGGTAGGCGTCGTTGTATATCAACACGATCTTGATGGTAGCCAAACAATTAATATATCTCAATTAACTCGTAACTTACTAACTTAAGCATTTGAGTGAAGGTAAAACCATTTGTACACATTGACGTACTCAAACTTGGGTTTGCTTTTAGTGATCTCCTTCAGCAAAGATATCACAGCTTCTGCTACACTCTCCTTGTAAAGCCTACCAATCTTATCCAAATTTTAAAATATTGGACCTTACATGCATCCAATCTGATCACAAAATCTAGATCAAATTCAGTAGGGATAAATGCATTCGAATTTCTAAAACTTGTCACAAGAATACAATCAAATCATAAAACTTTCAAAAAAGTATAATTAAATCTTAAAACTTGTCATGAAGTGTAATCAAATCCTAAGATTTATCAAATTGATCCCTAAAACTTTCAAAAAGTACAATTAAGTTCTAAAACTTGTCATGAAGTGCAATCGAGTTATAAAACTTTTAAAAAGTACAATCAAGTCATTGTCAAATTAATCCAATTAAGTCATTCTGTTAATTATGCTTTTTAAAAGTTTTATAACTCGATTATACTTTCATTGCAAGTTTTAGGACTTAATTACATTTTTAAAAAAGTTTTAAAACTTTGATTTCGTGATAAATTTTAAGTGGACGTTTCCCAATTTAGTATCATGCACTAAGTTCATAAAGTACCATGTCCGTAATAAAGAGTGAGCACGTTTTATGATTTTTTTTTATCTAATTACATCGTTTGGTTCTGAGGAGGGTGGTATGTGAGGCAGGTTTAAACACTTTCATTAGTATGTTCATGAGAGGCAGCTAAACTGCAATTACACTTGAATAATTTAAGGGGGAAAAGATCAAATGTTTGTTTAAATGCAGATGGGTTGACCAAATCCATGTTCTATCTGCTGTTTAGAAAAGTTGTTTGCATTCGAGGATTCCCTGAAAATACGCGGATGAGGAAAAGTTTAAAATAAGGGGGAAAAAATAAAACGAGCATGAAAATTAGACCAAACTTTAATATTTATTAATTCTGGTTTCGCGTGATCTAAATTCTTCTTCCTTCCGACAGTCCGATTATTATTCAAATCGATTATCTTTTGTTTTGACAAATGCAGGAGAAAAACAAAATATGTTTGGAATGACGTGGCTCGTGCTAGTTTTAATATATTTCGCGTACTTATAGGGGATTCTATTTTCATAAAATAATATACTCTAAAGTTCCGATTATTTGCTGTTTTTTTCTGTTGCAGTATAATAAGGGTCTGCTAACGACTGTATGAACATATATTACGAGGATGGCTTCGATTTTCAAGACACCGATCATACACTTTACAGATAGTTAATGTAATAAAAAATTATAATGTTATCTTAATTAGTTATTTGGCAAGTACTATTGAAGCATTTATTAACAAATTCCATGTCTCAATAACCTTTTTGTAAAAATGCTTTCCGGGATTGTAGGCGTTTTGGAGCTGCTATTGTATGAACCACAAGACAAGACCCATAGGGTCGTTTTAGTTTGAAAACCCAAGCGAAAATATTCAAGCACAAGAAGTTGAGTGGAAAATCCAGGGGCGTGAATGGATGGGGCCTAAAAGCCATTCTTGCACCAAGGTATGACAGCCCATTTACAAGCTTCTTTGAGATATAACGGTTTTTTTTTTTTTTTTGTGGGTCCGGAGATACAAATAATAATGTTGACGAGCTTTACCAAAAAAATAAAATATAATAATAATAATAATAATAATAATAATAATAATAATAATAATAATAATAATAATAATGTTGACGAGCTCAATAAGAGTAAATAAATAAGTTAAACATATGCAAGCATCTTATAGCTACTTGTAAACAAATCCCTTTATTTCGAGCACTATTCATTGTGTCAGAAAATAGCAATAAGGTAAAATATCGTATTATCTCAATAGAGTTCCCGGGGCAGGAATTATAAATATGAAATTTAGAGATTTTTAACTGTTAAAGTTCTCTATAAGCCATACTGAATTTTGATCGGTGGGCAATATATCCCTTTTTTTTTCTTAACAGAGTTCCATCAAACTTTCAAGTACCCCTTTCTCACTTCCCTCTTGCAGCACGCCGATGCCTCTCGCCGAGGAGCCCGTTGTTGTGGACGACCTCTCTCTCTCTCTCTCTCTCTCTCTCTCTCTCTCTCTCTCTCTCTCTCTCTCTCTCTCTCTTTCTCAAGCTTGTTGCTCAAGGCCACATGACTTATTATAGTTTGAGGAAATTGTCCAATAAAGTCTCCAGCCAAATTGGATACATTCCTCCACCCTCAAATGACTCGCCGGTTATAACTTGATAATACTTTCTTGATCACAGACTTCTATATATTCTATGATATGTATCCGTCTCATGTCATACGTTAATGTTAGGCACAAAAAGCAAGTGAGTCAAAGCAAAGATGATCATACACAATCTTAGATTATCGACTCTAGTACATTTTAAATGAAACCACAACACTCTTTTACACAATCCATAAAGTGTCGAATGCTCGCGAAGATCTTTTCCCTTCTAAGGAAGATAAGGACATCTCCAAACACTCGAGAGATTGACCCAAAGGACACTCCAATAGGGATATGGGAGGGAAAAAGTTGAAAGGGATAAAAGTAGATGCCAAATCATGATTTAGAAAAAGGTGTCAAGATCGAAGAGTAGGGATGTCCCCTGGATGTTGCCGCAAGCCCCCGCCGCCCTGACCCTACTTTTGGCCGCATTAACCTTCTTAAATCACGGATAGTATTCAATTGAGCCCGTCCTCCCAAATAAGTCTAGAGGAAATTCTATAATAACTCAAAAAAGTCGTGGGTCTTGCGTAAAAATGAAATTTCCAATCCGACCATCTTTATAGCATGAAAAAGAAAATTTGAAAGGGGACTTTGATCTTGAATTTTCTTTGGAAATATTTCGTGTAAATCCATATATATTTGTCAGATTAACTTTTAAGATTTATGCCTAACTAATCGATAAAATCATTATTAAAAAGTTAGAAGTTGGTTTATAAAATGTCTCGTGCTTGTCACAACCTAATCTTCTTAATTTTACCGAATTTGAGTTCATAATTCTAGAATAGATCAACTTTCATGTTTTTAAATTAGCAGCAAGATATAAGGTTTACTTGGTGAGTATCTTAGGATTATATTCCTGATGGTCTCCTTTTGCGGATTAGATGAAGGAACTAATTTCCCAAATAATAGAATACCGTTGACCAAGTTGGTGTGGAATTTAGGTATTAACCGATCCTATTTCTAGATGTCTGATGATTTCTTCACCATAACCCTTTTAGCAGATCAAGCTGTTGTCATCCTTCTTCTCTCATATCGATTTTCTAGAAATGATCACTTGATGTTATTAGGTGACGGTCCATGGTGATGACGAATCGTGTAAGGATTATACGCATGTTATTCACGAATTAAAAAGTACCAACCGTGGTCAAACAGGCTGCCTCTTCAGCTCCATGTCGAATTTAAAAGATAATCTCTAGAAAAACACGGTTTCAAGCGGTTAGATAGCTCGTGAAATTTATTTTCCTTTTCAAGACTCGTGCACCAAATAAAAGGCCTTTCAAATCATGAGAAATAAAATAAATTAAAAAGTGGGATTCGGTGATAATCTGTGGTCCTTCACAAAAAGGGACAAGTTGGTTCACATTATTAAAGGTAATGTTGATGCGCGTATGTCTACAATCTGGTTGGCTGTTCAATGATTATTTGTCCCACATAACTTTATACCGGAAAATTCGAACATGAGTTTTGAAAGCAAACACACAGAAAATCCAGGACAAGCTTATAAGTTATAGGAACCTTACCCAATTACGAAGAACTTAAAATACGATTCGATTTGGACCTACTACTACCAACTGAGCATTCAAGATGAAGAGGTCCTCCTCATTTTCTTTCCAGCTCAGTATAATAAATTAATCCTATATTTCGATTGTGGTGGGTTCAAAGGACAATTAGGAGGCTTGCATCTTGAATACATACGTAAAGGAATAAAGCACCTTGTATATCCACTCTGATGACTATGCTGACTTTACCATATATTGCCAACCTATTGAGAACTTGAAAATACAAATAAAACTTAGCATGCCGGGGAAAAAGTAGTGCACTACATATTTTCCGCTGGACATGGATCCTCCCAATTTAGAATTACAAATCAATCTTGTCTTTGCAGTACCTCAAGAACAACGAATATTGTTGTTTGTCACTAACGTAATATGATTTAATGCTCGTGGAACAAAAAGTTTGTAAGGATGGAGTGACCTACACCATTTGCTTGCTGTCATGATTTAAGCTAAAACGACAAGTTATGTATCATCGCCTAGAACTTTGTATGCTAATCTTGGTCGATCTTTTTAACCAACCATAACTCTCCCCTTGAAAATTTGGTAATTATCAGCCGCTGGATCTCAAGGAAAAAAAAAATGAAATAGTATGACGTACGGTGGGTTAGATATCAACTGCTGTCGTCATACCCTTGCCCCCTTTATTCAGAAAGAACAATATTCTTTATCGACGACCATCGTCCAAAAAAGACGACCAAGATAATTATAAATAGACGCCAAGATAACGACTATGTGAAAAAATTATCTTTTTATAAGCATATATGCTTAACAGTCTAATAAATAATTCTATTTTGAGGGTATTTGCCCTGCTTTGAAGAAATGAAAACGCATAACTTACCCATCAAAAAAGTACAATAATATAAAATATATAAAAAGAAAATTCCAGCAAAAAATGCCTGCTCTTTCTTATTCATCTTACCGTCCCTAGAAATGTCAACCGGGTTCAGCGTTTCAGCTCCTGGTTGTATAAATTCAACCTACAGTTGTCTCAGAAAAAGACCGTCGTCTTTTCAAGACCATTACAAGGAGATATAGACCAAAAAGAAGGCAACAACAGGTAGACATTCTTGAACTCAAATCCTTTTTGTTTTGATTCGTTGGCGATGTCGGAAGATTTCGAGATGGGGATACACAGCAAGAACTGGTGGAATCCGCCGAGAGACTACGTGCTTCTCTCATCATCCCCATGTTCAACGCGAGAGCCAAATGGTGTCGACGGCAGAAGTTTCAGAGACTGCTCAGCAGATATGGCGGAGATCATCAAGGTTGGAAGGTCTAGTGAGGAAGTGAATGATGATGACGCTGGTAGATCCATAGCTTTCCAAGATGATTTCGTGCAAAGATCTCATCAAATAGATTGTATGATGGACTCCACAAGCTTGCATATGATGGGGTTTGATCTTTTTTCTGCATCATCTGATTGGAACCTTGCTGTACCGTGAGTATGAACTTCCTTATACTTTTAGTTTTATCACTTATTATTAAGTTTCTTTTATGGAGGAACCAAACTCAAATAAGATTGGATCACTACTAGGTTGATCTTGTAAACACCTGCTTGCCAGGACAACTAGTAGGACATCGATTCACACCAACAATTGAGAAGTTATAGCTACGTGATGTTTGTCCACAAAAGATTATGAAGACACTTGTTTACATGGAAAGTACTTTATGAGTTCAAGGAAGTCCTTTCCCCATGATATTTAAAGTGTGAAAAACAATAAAGGGAGAAAAAGGGGCCATATATAGATGCTGAATTTAGGGAATTATGAATAATTATCAAGCATGTTATAACTGAACTTGTATTATATACTTCGATGCTTCTGTAGGCAATCTAGTGTAATTGGTGAAACCAGTACCACTGATTCCAAGCTGCAAGAAGAAGACATGTCGAGTTCAAAATTCAAATATGACAAAAATCAAGCAAAGGATGTGATGATTGACGATTCTTCACATCAAATTCAGACTGATTACTGGGGGAGTCATTGTGCACCCACCTGTCATGGTATGTCTACCAATGGGTCATTCACTTCTTACGCTTACCCTTCAAATTCGATCAAAAGTTCTTTAGAACCAGAACATCACCAGCTTCAACCATCGCCTTTCAACAACCAGGTAATTGTTATTTTCTCACCATCAACAGCAGATTAACTAGGCAAAACTATTAACATGACGATGGAAATGCTGCTCACTTGTAATTCTTTTTTTTTTCAGCAGCAATTTAGTGGCTTGCAAGTCAATAACTCGTCCCTGAATGAATGTAGCTTCATCAATGCATCATATGCACAATTGGTCCATCCTGCACTGGAAGAGAAACAACCCTCTTGCCCAGAGGTGAGATAACTCTTTGTGATTGGTAAAATTGAGTTACATAGGGGGTATTAGCAAGGGTTTTGAGACTGAATATGCAGCTGTTTTTCTTTTTCTCTTGGAACGTGTAGACCAGCTGTGAAGATGTTGGAAACTTGGGTTCCATGGCGAAGAATATTGGCGTTGAACCTGCATCTAAAAGGCCACGATTTGAGACACCATCACCATTACCCACATTTAAGGTAAGGACATTGTGGACCGATTTAGCAACAATTTGGATTAAGATATCAGGAGCTTGAATTTAAACACAAGAATCGGTTAACAGGTGCGAAAAGAGAAGCTAGGGGACCGAGTGACCGCGCTCCAGCAACTAGTTTCGCCTTTTGGAAAGGTTCGCTTCAGCACTATACGCTTCCCCTTTTTGATACAGGAGTACAAAAAGGGGAGTACTTTACTTTATGGAGATGAAAAATTCTCAGCTCCAGCCACTTTATTCACCTCAAATTGATTTGCTTCTATCACTTTATTCTCTTTATCAGACCGACACGGCATCTGTTCTCCATGAAGCCGTCGGGTATATCAAATTTTTACAAGATCAAGTCAGTGTATGTTTTGTTCTTCATTTTGTTAAATCCATGTAGTTATGAAGAAAATATTCGTTTCCCCTAGCTAACAGCAAATGCTGGAGCATGTCCAGCTCTCGCATCATTCTGATAATATGTGTTTTATGTTTTCACAAATTTCAGGTTTTGTGTTCTCCATACATGGGAAATGAAGCGCCAGTTGAGGTACAATGTTCATCTTAAAAATTATTTCCCGTAACATCTATACAACACCAAATATTAATGTGATGTCCATTACATATTACCATCTAACAATGTATTCATGTGCTTCGTATAACAGCTTAATGACAATATGGTACTATAAGTAGAGAATGTAATGTCATGTTTTTGCCAATTTGTCATTCGATACGGAACATGTCATAAGATATAAGCGTAGCATAGAATCCTTTTCACATAGGATCATTTTTCATTCAACAGGCTTCTACAATCATTTCATAAATTAGCCTACATGCCTATATGGTCTGGATACTTATGTTGCATATGTTGTTCTAAACCCCATTGTTACAATCAACAAATCAAAAAATTTAAAATATGGAGGATTTAAAGTTCACCAAAAAAAAAAAAAGAGAGAGAGAGAGAGAGAGAGAGAGATATTTGTACTGTAACTAATCATGTCCATCATAGATCCAAACTATTATATACGTTTTTTTGGCAGGCTCTAGGAAAACGAAAAGATGATCAGCAAGGGCTTTCTAAACAAGACCTAAGAAGCAGAGGCCTATGTCTGATGCCAATTTCCAGCACATATCCGGTCGCTACCAGCGCAACGCCGCATTTTTGGACGCCGACTCTCGAAGGAAATTTCACCTAGGGAATGATGACTCAGCCAGGAAGATAAAGGGCGCTTTAACACTAAGACAGTTAACTACAGTAGCCCATCACTTCCTCAACAGTCATTACTTAGGAGACGCATTGACTTCAGTTCAGGCCAGAAAGGAGAACAAGAAGACACAAAAAGCTGAGGGACCTCAAGCTTGGCTGTCTTGAGGGGAAAAAGAGGAAAAGCAAAAGGAATTGGAGAGAGATAAAAGATGGAGACAAGTGATGGGCCATCTAGAGAGAAGACAATGGTGATTAGGTTAGGAAAAATGCCTTTAGTAGCTGCTGATCAAGGTGTACGAAGGCGGTCAACCGAAAGCATTCCTCCGGTTTGTATGTGAAGGTAGGTATTAGGGCTGAGCACAGTTCCCGGGTTACCCGGGAACCGGAACCGAACCGGAGGAGGGTCCGGTTCGGTTCCCGGTTCCAAGGGGACCGGTTCCGGTTCGGTTCCTTTTTCTGGGAACCGGGATTCCGGTTCCGGTTCCCGGTTCCAAGCGGAACCGAACCGAACCGAACCGGAACTGAACCGGTCTCGGAACCGGAACCGAACCGGAACCGAACCGGTCTCGGAACCGGAACCGGAACCGGTTACTTAGGGCAGAAAAAGCTCGACCTTGGATGTTCTAGTATCTTGTATGTGATGTTCTAGTTGAAGTTTGGATTTGGCCTCTAAATGAAAGTTGTAAAGGACTTCTTGGAGTATAACATACTCAAATTTGGGACAAAACAAACAAGTATAAGTGGGTGAAATCGTTATTCTTTGGAAAGACTAGATCTGGAGATTTTGGGACCGACCCTTGATGAATGCATGGACTGTAAGGCAACCTTTTTGTCGAAATTTCACTTCGGTTTCTTAACAAAAGTTGTAAAGGACATCCTGAGGTACAACATATAAAAATTTAGAGAAAAAAAACAAGAATAGGTAGGTGAAATCGTGGTCCTTTGGAGATGGTTAGATCTGGAATTACGGTACTACGAACAGGGATTTTAACCGTCCATATTTAATTATCTAGGGCGAATTTGACTTCGATATTTTCATGAAGTATCTACCTTATGGTCTTGGCTATCACATAGTCGAATTTCATAATTTTTAAGGTTATTTGGGTATTTAATCGGAAATGTTTCTAAAACTGTGCAATCCGATGTGTTCGGATCTTGTAAGTTGCAATGCGTGGACTATATCATTTTTTATGAGGTTCTTTTGGAAATGTGTTCTGCATGAAATATCTCTATTCATGTCTTCCCTACAACATATTTAAATTTCGTAATTTTTGTAGTTCATTTGCCTATTTAACCAAAAATGTTTCAAAAACTGTGCAAGTAGAGAATAGGAAAAGTAAATCGATTTTATCTTTTAATCCAGAACGAATTGGACTACGATTTCTTCATGAAACTTGTACCTCTAGGTCTTACATACAACGTATCCAAATTTCAGAATTTTCTGAGTTCATTTAAGGGTTTAATCGAAATTTTTTCAAAACTTGTACTTCTAGACATTCTTGTTCTAGTGGTGTTTTAATTCTACTTTGTAGTTTGCTATTTGTTTTGAAATTTATAATTATATTCTATTATTGTTGTGCTGTGCGAAGTTAATGTATCAAGATAACATGTCAATGGGAAGTTACCGTGTAGTATACACGTACATTATAGTTTTTTTTGGTAACATGCACATACGTTATATTTTTTTTTTTTGGTAACGTGCTTGCACGTTATAGTTTTTTTTTTGGTAACGTGCGCATACGTTATATTTTTTTTTTAACATGCGCATATGTTATAGTTTTTTTTAACATGTGCGTACGTTATAGTTTTTTTGGTAACGTGCGCGTACATTATAGTTTTTTTGGTGACGTGTTATATTTTTTTTTTGGGTAACGTGCGCATATGTTATAGTTCAAATCTGAAAATAACAAAAAAAAAAAAAAAAAAAAAAAACTGGGAACTGGGCAAACGACCCTGGAACCTATGACAGGGTAGGTTCCAGGTTCTCATTCCCACGGGTAGGTTCCGGGTTCCTCATTTTGAGGAACCTGTACTCGAGGTAGGTTCCGGTTCCGGACGGAACCGAACCGGAACCTGGAACCGCTCACCCCTAGTAGGTATGGAACCGGGAATATAAGGTGCTTTTTCTGGTGGAACTGCTGGCATTAGTTTCATGATTTGTGAAATTTATATATACATATGCATGGTCATCTTTTGAAGCTGTGTATAAGGTGCTATACATTAGGAACTGAGACTAAATAAAGGTGCTATACATTTAAGACGTGTTTGAATTTGTTAATGCGTTTGAAGATAGGAAACAGACTCATTCTATCATCAATTAATGTGGTAGCTGAAAATAATCACACAAGTTGGTTATCTTTTTTGTTCTTTATTTTCGGGTCTGTGCGATTAATCTCACTAGACAATGCAACTTATAAGTCTAGTTAATTTGGTCAGAAACAAGCGTACGCAAACTTCTCATCGAATATGTATCATCGCCAATCAAGATCTAGTCCTCATATACGTGATATATATCTAATCATTTCAATGCTGACATATATAGCTATTTGCCAAATCTTAATTTCCCGTCGCCGATAATATTCTTCCTTTGATGTTTAATTCTTTTGTAATTTAAGGGTGCAAACATAGAAAATCAGCGGTGATGTTTATAATTAACCAAATAAAAAAATCACACGATGTGACATATGATTTTTTGTTCAATGAAATAGCAAGTCTTGAATACTTAACGGTTCACATCACGTCATCGAACCCATCATAGGATCGCACCATTTGCACCACTGCAAGGACTTGCCACCTCAGCTCGTTCCTGTCATCACCACGCCAACTCATCGCCATGTCACTGCCGCACGGCCACCTTGCTGCACCACTCGGCCTAGCCGAGTCTTCTCCAATTGGCGCTTCAATTGGCCACCAACTATGGCAAGATGAGGCACCAAAATTGCTGCCAGGTCTTCAGCCCCAAACCCACGTAACCTCACCTAGCCGGCTTCTCCTTGGGCTGTCTGGAGCTGAAGTAATGTGGCAATCAAATTGGACCGCGCCCATGAAGCGGTGAAAGAGGTAAATCACAATTTACCCAGCCAAGCCACGTTCCGCTCTGGCTGTCTTCTCCTTGGGGCTGCCACGAGTTGAAAATGTTGACCAAGACCATCCAAAGACGGTGGGAAGAGAGAAGAACCGAAAATTGAATCCAACCAGCCCATGTTTCTTCATTCATCCTTCAGCAACACCCAGACACGCTCACATCCCACCCTTTCCTCTCAGTCCCTTGGCCGCGCCGCACCACGACTCGCTGCCACCTTTGCCGGCGACGCGCCCTCGTTCAACCAGCCAACCAACCATGCTGTTCCTGTTCGTGTTTCTCAGTTTGTCTCGAACCGCCAGAGGACCAACCATAACTCAGGTTCTCAAAACCTTGCTAACTATCGCGAGACATTCCAATGGACTTGAGGCAAGTAAATTACTTACTGTTTATGCTACATAGGTTGATTTCCATACGTCGAGGTTGATTTCCTTGAGTTTTAACCGTCTCGATTGATTTCGTGTCTAATTATGTTCATCAATAGTTTCAGGCATATATGTGTTGCAAGGATTATTGAATTTCTAGTTCATGGAAACTATGGATATGTTGTTGGAACGCTGGATGTTGAATTATGTACTGATTTGAGCTTAATTGACATGAATTGTGGATGTATCCAAGGTTATGACGGTTTTGGGTCAATGTACTGTAGGCTGAATTTTGCCAATTTTGTGCAGGTCTTTGTAGTACAAATTTGATGGGACTTTCTTCATGAAAGTTGTGTGTTATACCTTGTTTTATGATATACTTTAATTTCAAATTTTTTTCAGACTTTGTATGTTCAAAATATATTTCAAAAACTATGCAAGTCCGAAATTGTTTTTATAAGCCATTTCCAAACCTTTGCTCAGTTTCCATTTGCTACAGGATTTTTGATAAATAATTTGGACTAGCATCCTTCATAAAAGTTTTAGACCACATCTTAATCGTACACGCTTCTGCATACTTAAAAAGTGAAAAGACTTTAGTAGATATGTTAATCATGACGTACTGAGGACATCACACATGATGCCGAGTAATAGTTTGTGAAAGAAATTAATCCTTGAGAAAAGGACATTGACAACTATTAATTTATGCACTCTCAATTCATTATTGCCCACCAATTGGCATGGTTTTGGCTAGGAATTGACAGTTGATTGGTTGATGGGGGCATAAATAAATTACCAGAAATGAAAGCAACATGGTCTAAATTGCAACATCTTAATGAAAGCAGCTATTATAATCTTACTTTAGAAGGAGAAGGCTTTAGTTATACTCTTGTTTTGGCAAAGGAATGTCACACCTTCGTTTGGGCCCTCCTAGAGTACTGTGGTGCTACTGGACCGATATAAAAGCAATCAGAGGACGGAATGGAAATAAATAAATAAATAAAAAGAAATAAAAAAGAATATTCAATTTTTTTTTAGGTCGAGGTATATTCAATACTTTAAAAGTGCTTTGATTTTTGTTAAATTATTTTCTAAAGGGTAAAAAAATAATCTGTCCAATTAAAAGCCATATGCCAAAAGTCAATGTTAACTCTACAATCTATATCACCCTAATTTTTATTTCTACCATATAAAAAATTGAGATTTTTATGCTTGTAATACAGCTTTAGGAATATCGTCGTGTTCTTATTTTTTACCGATCAAAGTAAATAGGCAAATACTATCTAACTTGTGATTTGTAACATGTGAATGCAATCAGCATTTTAATTTTTCTTTTTCTATTAGTCAGAAGAAATTGAGAAAGGGACTCCAAATATTTTCCCCATATTATGAAATTAGAGCTTAGATCAAAATTGTGTGCGAAATTTTTCCCTGACAAAATTGCCACCATATGTAGGAAAAAAGAGAGAATAAGGTCCAATAAGATAGACGGTAAAAATAGGATATAAAATAAACTACACGGACCAAAACATTCAATACCCAAAACAATGAAATATCTTAAAAACTCGTTACAATGTGAAAGTTGAAAGCCAAGGCTATTTGAAGAGAACTGATTATTCACTGAATCATCAGATTATTCTTTGAGTTTCCATTTCATCAGAGCAGAAATTCAAGCAGTGCCCTTGAGCTTCTTGGCGATGTCGGCGAAGTACTTGCCCTGGTGGAACGCAAGCCCAAGCTCGAGCTCCGTCGGCAGCCTCGAGCCATCGCCGGCGAAGGTCCCCGCACCGTATGGGCTCCCGCCCTTCACCTTCTCCATCTCGAACATGCCGGCCCCGAAAGTGTACCCGACAGGGACGAAGATCATGCCATGGTGGGTCAGCTGAGTGATCGCGGTCAATCTGATCGAACCAAAGAAAGAACAATGGAAAAATCACGCTACGTGTGAGTGCGCAAGATAGACATTGAAAGGATTTTGAAAGTCACTTCGAAATCAAATGATGGTCGCGAACTCGATCAGCGAATCGGCAACTTACGCAGTGGTCTCCTGTCCACCTCCTTGAGACCCGGTGCTCAGGAAGATCCCCGCGGGCTTGCCCGCCAGCTTCTGTGAGCCCCAGAGGCCGCCGGTCGAGTCCATGAAGGCCTTGAACTGCGCAGCCATCATCCCATACCGGGTCGGGAAGCCGAAGATGATGCCATCGGCCTCCGCGAGCTCGTTCGCGGTGATTATCGGCACATCGCTCTTCTTCGGCGGGGCGCCCATCTTGCCCAGAACCTCCTCAGGCAGTGTCTCGGGAACCTGCCATTTTCGCCAACACCATTCAATCAGGCGGAAACGGCAGTTGAAAATGCTTCTTTAGGATCACAGAAAAACTTATGAACATGGTTAAACTCAGGACACCGCTCATATTCCAATCAAAATCTCGCAGGGTCGAACCCTAGAAGTTGCCAGGCATTCTTCTATTGCAGATTTGCACACGTTAGACTACAATAACTACAGCAAAAGATGTGAACTTTAACACGAAATTCATACCTGCCATAATGTTGCTTCTACTCCTTCCACTGAATCGGCTCCTTTCTTGATTTCTTCAGCGAGCTTCTCGACGTGACCGTACATCGAATAGTAACTGCATCAGGAAGAAGAAATTCCGCTGATCATTAAACGAAATTAAAGAAACTCGGTGGAAACAGGAACTTGGTCACTAGTCACATTCAAATCAAGGTTTAAAAACATCATATTCTTTGCTATGTGACATTTTGTCCAAGGAAAACAAGATCCACGTCAACTGTTTCTGGCCTGACTAAGATTGGTTATTATAATACACTAAACCAGCCTTCTAAAAACACCATTCTGTGCATGCCGTGAGCCTAGGAGAGACGGAGAAAAGTTGCAGATACTGTTCAAAACGGAAAGAAAAAGGGAGAGCAATCGCTGAGATTAGTGTCACGTTACAAATATTGGAGTGCAAGCGAATCAAAAGAATGATGAATTGCAGGGGACCACGTGGGCTCGAAGGGCGAAAAGAAAAGCACGGGCAAAGCCGGGTGTTGCATTTTCTTCCTCCAATCATGATTCAAAAGTTTGGCCAGACTTCACTATCACTCGTCAGTTTGGCTTCTTGCAAATTAACAGATCGATACCACACAAGGACTCGAAATCGCTCCGTGAACTTGCAGCCATCAAAGAGAATGAATCTTGTTCTAGAAAATAGCTTTATCTTCAAGTTGATGCCAAGCTTTTGACATCCTCCAAAAGAACAGGAAACAGAGTAAAACCCAGAATTTTCTTGAGACTCACAAGACAAAACTGTCGAAAGAACTCTCACCCACGAACAATGGACCGAAAAACTACATACGAATTCCCATCACCAAGAAACAGGAACAAGCCAACGAAAGAGTCGCAGAAAAAAATTCACAGTCGAACAGAGCAAAACCAGAGCATCCGAAAACAGAGCAGCACAAACAAAAAACAAATCCCCCACCAAGAAAGCCAACGGGGCAGCGTTTAAGGAGGCAACTCGCAAGACACGGTACTCACACAATGTAGACTTTGGCGGCCATTGATGACAGCGCTGCTGTTGGCGTCTCTTCTCCTGAGTGCAACGAGCGAAGATGGTGGTCGATTCGATTCGTAGAACGGACTGCGAAAGCGGCGTTGGCAGATGAGGGAGGAAGAAGGAGGACGGGATCCCGTATTTATAGTGCCGTCTGCGCAGAAGGGGTCGCTCGAATCCAGTCGCGACATTAAAGGCGTGGATCGCAATCGTGCGTGAGCTGTGCTCCTTTCGGTCCATTCTTGTTAACGTGGTTTGATGTCATCCCGACATCACGTTTCGAGTAATGAGAATCTTGTATTAGTACATGTTTGACTATCTTCCACTTATCCATTTATGAATTTTATTTATAAAAAAAGAGTTAATACTACGAAAAACCTCAAAACGATATACTTATGATATATTTATCACATACTAACCAAAAATGTCAAATTAGAAGATCTTTGATAAATTTATCACAAACTAACCAAAAATCTTAAATCAGTACATTTGTGAATAAATTTATCATCCATTAATTTACGTTAAATTGGTTTAATACCACAAAAAACCAAACTAACCAAAAATATCAAACCAGTACATTTGTAACAATTTTATTCTCCATTAATTTACGTTAAATTGGTTTAATACCACCGAAAAACCACAAATCAATATACCTATAGACAATGGGAAATAAAATCTCAAAGCGATATATCCGTTAGTTGCTACTTGTTATCTAACCAAAAATTTCACAATAAAATTTAACAAAAACTAACAAAAAGTAAATTTGTCCAAGTGTATTAATTTAGGATTTTTAGTGGTAAAAATAAATTTATCATAAGTAAATCGGTTTGGAATTTTTCGTGTTATTAATCCTTGTAAAAAAAATGTATCGACGCTTATCGAGCATGACATATTTCTATGTAAATTCCGTTGATCATAGGAGGAAATTTTATTTCAATTCCTCTTGCATTACATTCGTTATATTTGTATTTGTAATGATAATATTTGTGCTTGGAACATCGATATTCTTTTAAAGAAATAATCCTTGCTTTGAGGTACACATATTTTTAGACAATGTCGTTTCATTTTTATAATTATTGACATGTTCAACCTCCTCCCCCCAACGATACATAGGTACGTAGACATTGCCGATGTCATCCCAGCGTCATTCTTAGGTAATAATTCCTAATAACCTATGCATTATGATGTCGTGGTTTCTTGATAAGTTCATTTTGTATTCGTTTTCTTGCTTGCGTTGAGTTTCATTATTTTACCATATTTGTAGACGTTTCGGATGTCAGCAATCACGTTCTCAAGCTTTTTTTATTACCTTTTTTATGTGGAAACGCTGTTGACGTCATGCCTGCGTCGTTCTTCAGTCATTTATAATCACCATCTTAAATCTGTAAACTTTTCTTTGAGCTAAGCCATGTAATAATCACTATTATACTTTTATAATCCACAATATTTCCTTTTGAGTTGTTATTATAGTAAAAGGCTTAATTCCATAAAAGCCCAATTTGAGGTCTAGTTCCAATTTTGTCTAGAAGTTTTTTTTTTCTAGTAAAAGAAAAACTCCAAACTTTACATTTAGTCCAAATCTGCCTCAAACTTTTCTATATAAAAAGAAAAGAAAAGACCCAACTTTAGGTCCAATCCCGATCAAGAGTCTCAAAATATGTCTCCATTAGCCCTCTGTTTAAAAATTATTGTAAGTCGTCCCTAATTTTCATATTTCAAAACGTTTTCATTTTGAAAATAATTTTCCAAATCTCCTTGCTGATATGGATTTGTTATAATTGTGAAAATGCCTTGTTCGTTAGGATTGGTTCACGGGAGTAGATTTAAGACTAGATTGAAAGTTGGTGATTTTTTTTGACAAAATAAAATTAATGTAGATTTAGGACTAGACCTAAAGTTTGATTTTGTAAATAAATAAATAAAAAATCAGTGTTAATGTTTGGGGATTTTTAGGGGAATTAGACCCATAGTAAAATAATGTTTTCTTAATAACATTAATGTAAATTATGGTTGGCACTATATATAAGTACCCACATGCTACGTATATGTAAAAAATTGACATTTAAAACATCTTGCAAAATTATCTTATTACAAAAATTATTAATTAATAAAAAGAGATTATTGACGCAATAAATGAAATTTTTGAAAAATGTCACTTTAGCCTTTTTTTTTCAAGATTTAAAAAATTTAAAAGTATATAAGATTGAAAAGATTCAAATTTTAAATTTTAAATGAATGACAGATAAAAATTGAACTATTAAATAACAGATTTTTATTTTTTAGCAAAAAAGGCAACTCTTTACTGGGTGATCAGGCTTAATTATCTTCTACTTACCCATTTAAGAATTTTATTTTTAGAACAATAGCACTTTTCGATCATGACTTTTTTCGACATAATTACGTTGATTATTCGAGAATTTTCTTTTTCAACCACTGCCTTAGATTGGTTATGGTAGTATTTGTAATGTTAATATTCGTACATGTCATTCATCACATCGACATTGGTCTAGTACTAGCAATTTTTCCGGCCACGTTTTTAAAGAAATAATCATTTGTTTGAAGTACATGTATTTATTGACAACGTCGTTCGATTTTATAATCATTGACCTGTTCAACCTCTTCCCCCCAACAATACATAAGTATGTAGACATTGTCGATGTCATCCCAGCGTCATGTTTACGTAATAATTCCCAATAATCTATGCATCATGATATCATTATTTCTTGAGAAGTTCATTTTGTATTTTTCTTCTTGCTTGCGTTGAATTTCATTATTTAAAGGTCCTTCAACTGACATCATACTATTTTTATCCAAAATCTTTCCTCATGAGTTGTAACTATAATAAGACTATATTTTGTTAATAATGTTCTTGTTAATTATGATTGGCAGTATACATATTAGTAAAAGCACCCACGCGTTGCTTGTTTATAAAAACTTGACATTTAAAAACAATTTGCAAAATTGCCTTATTGGAAAATTTTTAATATATTAACTAATAAAAAGATATCATTGATACAATATGAAGAATATGCATACATATAATAAGAGAAAACTCTTTTTTCCGGAAAAAAAAATGTCTATAAGATTGAAAAGATTCAAATTTTAAATTTTAAATAAATGGCAAATAAAAATGGAATCATTAATTTATGGATTTTCATGTTTCTTTTTCAACAAAAAAATATAATTCTTTCCTGGATGAAAGGATTAATTATTTTCCACTTACCCATTTATAAAGTTTATATATGAAAGAATGTACCGGCACTTTTGGACCGTGACTTTTTTTTTATATGATTTTGTCAATTATCCGAGAATTTCCGTTTCGAGACTCCGCGCCTTAGAGTCGTTATATTTGTATTTGTAATGTTAATATTCCTACATGTCATTCATCATGTCGACATTTTTCTAATAATCGCACTTTTTCCGTGCCATATCTTTTAAAGAAATAATCCTTGCTTTGAACTACGTGTATTTCCTTTGACCAAAAAAAAAAAAAAACTACGTGTATCTCCCGACAATGTCGTTTGACTTTTCTTATTTTGACACGGTCAATCTCGTCCTCCCAACGACACATAAGCACGTGCCGATGTCATCCCAACGTCATTTTTACGTAATAATTCCTAAAAAAGTATGCATTATGATGTCATGGTTTCTTGATAAAGTTCATTTTGTATTTCTCTCCCTGCTTGCATTGAATTT
Source organism: Eucalyptus virginea (assembly GCA_014182375.1). Taxonomy (NCBI): domain Eukaryota; kingdom Viridiplantae; phylum Streptophyta; class Magnoliopsida; order Myrtales; family Myrtaceae; genus Eucalyptus; species Eucalyptus virginea. The sequence goes on along the minus strand of CM024521.1, from coordinate 11,450,934 downwards.
TACCGTATTCGTGGATGTTTCGGATGTACACAATCACACTCTCACACTTTTTTATTTTTATCACCTTACTTATATCCAAACCCTGTTGATGTCATGCCTGCATCGTTCTTTAGTCACATTTCAATCTCTGTCATATATCTCTAAACTTCTCTTTGACCTTACCAAAAGAAAGGCATATTAGCCATGGTTAGTAATCTCATCGAATAATATCATATTTATATTATCCACAATCTTTCGAATGAAATTGTAACTATGATAAGACAATATTTTCTTAATAATGTTCTTGTCAATTATGCTTGGCACAATATATATCAAAAATTGACATTTATATCCTTTTTGCTAGTTCTTTTTTATTACAAAATATCTAAAGCATCAATTCGCAATAAATAAATAAATAAATTGCACACATACATTCAAAGAGAGAAATACTTATAAGATGCCTCTAACTTGTTTTATTCGATTGCCGATTTATATGATCAATGGGATGAGAAGAAAGTTAAGGCACACATGACAAAATTTCTAAAACATAAGTCATTTTATGGTTATAAATTGATTTCTCAATTTGTATTCCCTGAATGAGTTTCTAAGTAAAAAAAAAAAAAAAAAAAACATATTTGATAACGATTCAAAATTCCTGTTTTAAGAATAAAAATTCATTTGATAACAAAATAAAATTTCTATTTCTAAGGTGGCAGTGACCATTGTGTGGTGTCTATCAATCGGCGTTCAGCGAGTGATTGGAGTCTGGCAAGTGGCCAACCTCCTGTGTTCAACATTTGAAAATGGGCGGCAACAAGCAACGAGTGTCTAGCGACCGATGTCTGATGGTTGGTGACCAGCAGCTAGTGTCCCAGGGGTGATGGGTAGGCAGCGGGAGGTGACAAGAATAAACAATAAGAAGAGTTTCCATTGCTTATTTTTGTTCCATAAATAAAAAAGCTAAAAGTTTCAATTTCTAATTTTTACTTTAAATCTATTTCTAGAATAGAAATCTGCTCCAAAAATAGAAAAATGAAATTGTGTTACTAAATGGATTTTTATTCCAAATCTATTCTAGAGAATAAAAAATAAAGAAGTAGAGAAATATAAATTTTGTCATACACACCATTAGGACTCATGACCGATTGAAAGAAGGACAACAAGAGAAGTTCTCTCCTTGAGAAGAAAATCTTCAAATCCATCTTTTTTGGACGAAAAGGGCAAATAGAACTAACACCAAAAATGCTCTATCAAGGAGCTGAAAAGTCTTCTCTCTCTCTCTCTCTCTCTCTCTCTCTCTCTCTCTCCATCATCTTCTTCAACCTTTAGCCATGGGTAGGATTTGAATTAGTCTCACCCTCCTCCATCTCTTTTGTTGATTTTGTTTGTGTTTTATTGTTCTTTTCTTACTTTTTCTTCTCTCCGATTTAGATTTGGGAGTTCTTTTCTCCCAGTCCAATCTTCGATTTGAGAGTTCAAACTTTCTCTATCTAGCTCTAGATTTGGGTGCTATCCTCTCCCTATCTAAATATGAGAGTTTGATAAATATATCTTTGGGGATCCGATGCCTCTCTACTTTGTTCATGTATAGATTTTCTACCTCCAGCTTCAATGATGATCGTAGGAGTTTTGACGTGTCATTAAATTACAAAGACTTACTCTTCCACATCTTATATATGTATTTGTTTAACCTACTATGGTTGTCTCTATACGATAATGGTTGTCTCTATACGATAATGGTATTGAGGAAGCCAAACCTAGACGCACACCGCGAACTGACAACGTCATAATTACTAGAGAAGGAATTTTCGACATGTGCCTATCACTAACAAAAACATAAGATCCAGTGATGGGCTGTTGATTTTGTTTGATGGATTTATTCTTGTAAAATGAGTTTGTGCTTAACTTTGCTAGTGCTTGTTGATTCTCTTTATTTCATGGATTTGGTTTTGTTTTTCAATATTCATGCTTTGTTTCGCTTTGCTTTGTCACAAATACTATGTATTTTTCTATTCTTTTGAATAATAAATATAATTTTCTTTCAATCAAGGAAAAAAAAAACTAGCACCAAAACTAAGCCCCTACGATCGAGGGGTGGGATCATGAGATTTCAATTTTTGGAAAATAGTTTCTTTTCTACACTTCCTGACAAATTAAGAATTTGAATTCTCCATCAATAGAATACTCTTTATAAAAAAAAAAAAAAACTACTAAAGGATATTTTGGAAAAGAAGAGAAGAATTGCGATCCTCGTGGGTAGGAGGTCATCTTTGCTTTATAGAATAGATCAAATATATCTATGGAATATATGGGTAAGAAAAGAAAGGCATTAAATGAATATTCGACAACAAGTTTCAAATCAAAGGGCAACTCATTAATTTTCTCATGCTCTATGCATGAAGCTATAATGACCTTATTTTAATGCAAATTTGCATATTTCGGTGAATTTTCTATTTTGATTGTGGTCCTACCGTACACGGGATTTTTTTTTTTTTTTTAAAAAGGCATTCTTAACATCTACCAAACGGCTACAATAAGGTAAATTCGTATTCCTCACGTCACTGTCCAAAAATAACAAATTTATTCCATACCTCACTATTGCATCATTCTATCGTCACCTAAATTTTTCCCATGGTGGTGATGTATCACATTGGGATGACAGACTTAAAATTCAATCCCTATCAATGCGACTTTGAATTCGAAAATCTGAGATGAATTTTTCATATGGGAAGTCCCGAACCAACCGATTAAGTAACCCAGATTCTAAATTCACTTAAAAACATGCAAAATATATCGAGTCGAGTTACATAACGAATTATAATCCTTTAGTGACATCAAGTTAGGTTGCATAACAAGTCGCCATCAGTTGCTAAGTTCATAATTTTTTTTTTAGAATTACACTCCTCCCAAATTTATCTAGAAACTCATTTAACACGATGTAATTATAGGATTAAGGACCTATCTCACCATTAAATTTGTGCATATTTAAAAATTGAGCTAATATTTAAATTTCGTAATCCTCTATATGACATGGGTATTCACTCCTCATATGTTGCCAATCTATATGTACTTGACATTTAACTTCATAGGAGAAGATCAAATGAAATTAAAACCAGGCTACGGGAATTAAATTTAGTTGTATATCAGCGGGCGAGCCGGCACTCTAAATTTTTTTTATATATATTTTAGAACAGGAAATAATTCATTAATTTGTCAGATCAAATCCTCTGCTTTTGGACAGCGGCGTCGTCTAGATACAACAAACCACACAGCTGTTGAGGCGTCGAGATCCCTGACTTTCCATAAAATAGTGGGCGAGTCGTGCGGACGCAGCGAAATTAGATATAAAATATAGATATATAGAAACTGAATAAATTAATAGGATTTTAAATTCCAAACATCTTCTGAATGGCTTGCCGGGTACAGATCACCAGGCTCACATGACAAGTACAAATCGATTCTAAAAAAATCAATAAATTAACAAGACAGCCGGGTACTGTCCAAATTTGCATTCAGTTTTGCTTTTCCTTCTCATAGGAAACGGATTTTCTTGTTTAATTATTGTTTTTGTCAATTATTTTTTTTTTTTTTGTTTATTTCTATACTGTTTGTGCGCAGGCTTGAACGGGTCGCACGACGACCTTGCAAAGCATCAATTGCTTTCAGGTCATTGTGCCAACTAATTTTTTTTTTTAATGTTATCGAAGTAGCATGACTCGTCATGACAAAACTTTAGGAGGGATAAGGTAAAAAGGTATCGATTCGAAATCTTTCCCATGGAATATTCTTAGTTCGTAGTAATTCAAGACTTCAGCTGAGGTTCCACAAATATCTTCCTGCATTTAAAAGAATTGACCTGCCAACCTTGTGTCCGCCTTAGCCGAATATCGATATTTTGGCCATTTAGGGCTGGCTTGATTGACCTTTAATTTTTATTTTTAAATGTGAACATAGATTTTGCAAAAGATTCGCTTTGGATTTCTTTAACATGTCTGAAACTTTCACGATATTTGGATTAACACAGAATTTTTTTATGCAAATTGGATAACATCTTAAAATTTGACGAGACCTTTCTACTTTCAATTAAACCTAAATAAACAGGCCCTTATGTTATGTCATTTGAAGTTGTTAGAGCATCGAAATATAAAAGCACCTCTTCATTTAATAATTTTATTGTGGTAAAGGTACCAAAAAAGTCCTATGACATTAGTACCAATTTAATAAACTTTCAATTGGACTAATTTAATCATAAATCTTTTCATATTGATACTAATTCAATCCATCTAATTAATTTTGGTTAGCTAACATTGATGTGGATGGCGGTGATAGATAAGCGAATGTTGACATGGCAATTTTGAAATAATTTTTTTAATTTTTCAAATTTTTTATTAAATGTTTCCTTTTTTTTTTTCCCCTCTTCTTCCTCTTGGCCTTCTTCTTGAATAGGAAAGCCAAGAGGAAGAAGAGGAAAAAAAAAAGGATAAAAAAAAAAAAATTCTTTAAAAAAAAAAAGTATTTAAAGGTTGTCATGTCAATGTTCATTGACCAATCGGTGTCCACGTCAGTGTCGGCGGCTCAAAATTGACCGAATGAACTAAATTGATATCAATATGAAAATATTTAGGACTAAATCAGTCCAATTAAAAAGTTTAAAACTAAATTTGTATAAATGCCATAGATTTATGACTTTTTTAGTACTTTTTCCATTTTATTGGAGTATTTAACTAACAAATCACATCTTCTTTTAATATCCTAATAATTTTTTAGAAGGTGAACAATTTCCCTAAGAAAACTTCTGAAAAGTTGCATTATATATCATTAAAGTTAGTTGTAGGGGTAATCATTTCTAGAGTGGGCAGATTCCACCTTAGAACCAAGAACTATCAATGGCTAGTTTCAAAAAACTAGAACTGAAAACTATTTGTCCATGGATCTAGTTGAAATGACCCCACTTCAAAAAAGATATGAAACTTGAGAGCAAGAGATGAGGTCAAAGGCCAAAGGTGATCTAAGAGTAAGAGTGACAGAAGGAATGACGAGGCTAGAGGTGATTGGAAGTGAGAGTGATAGAGGGATCGATGAGGCCAAAGGCCATCAAGAGCGAGGGTGAGAGAGGGAGACAATGCTGCAAGATGAGTGAGGTGAGAGACGTAGAAGAAATTAAGGTTTTGATCTAAAAGTTAAAACATAAAAATTTTAAAAGAATTATATGTGTACCGATCCAATCCAGGTAATTAAGCGAGCTAGCAATCCCACATCCGAAACTGGGAATTGAACCAATCCTCATGGAAATCACCAATTTTAAGCCCGTCTAATTGGATTCTGAGCAATTCCTAGTTCTTTTACACACTCCCCATTAATTATTAGCTTGAAATTTTGTTTTTAGTGTATTAGGGCTTGTTTTTTACTCCCAAAAAATAAGCCAAAAGTACTTTTACCATATGTGAACTTTAAAATAGTGAAAGTGCGTAGGTTGTAAGATTCAGATTAAGCAAAGTGTAAAGATCAATCCAAATAGGTACTTAGACTTCTATATGATATATAATATATTAAATTCTTACAAGAATTTGATTGGACTTTTTAATATGAAACATGAGTATGGTCGCTAAACTTTAAGGAATATTTCCGTTCTTCGATCAAAGTCCTAACCGACTATTAATTGGACCTGATGAAGCCTCTCAACCATCCTGGAAAAAAAAAAAAAGGACGTCACATCATCTCCAAATTCAGAAGAGACAAAACGAACATAGTGGCGACGGACGTAAACCTCTCCAAAGTAGGGGTCTGTGCGTTGTACAAGCGTTTATGGGACACTTCTAGAAACCCAAACCGGTCATCATGTGTCAATTCGAAAGAAAAGTCTTAACTTATCGGGACCAACTTAGATGCAAGGAAACATCGTAGCAAGGAAGAATCTTGGAAGTCTCTTGGCATATGCAAGCCAAGTGCCATGAAGCTTCATCGGTATTCCTTTTTGTCCTTCTTGAGATCGCGGTTGGGCGAGCCACCCATAGCACGGCCTTGCCCGACAGGCACGAGATTGACCGACTGACTTCGAGTTCAATTCTAGTGGAAAATTATGATTTCCATGGAGACCCTAAGAATAGAAGGCAAAGTCCAAGTGATTGTTAATGAGTGATCGACAATAGAAAAGAAAAAATATATGAATACAATAGAAGCGGGCATATAGACAACAAAGCGATGACATAAGCATGATCACAAATAGACACGATCTATCAGCGCTTGGGCTACATGCCACAACATAGTGTGGCATGACATAGACTAGCAAGGCACAGCTTTCCACATAATTGGGTCGATCCAAGCACAACACTACAGTAGATCAAATTGAGTCCGACACAATTTAATCTCCTTGAAAAAGGCGAACGGCAAATTTAACAGGAGTTATAAGTGCACTTTCAAGGAGTAACAATAATCGACCCAAGAAAAGTATAGCCATTCAGGAAAGGTCGAGGGGACAACCCCTACTAGCCAAGTATTAACTTAGGGGCACCATATGCACGAGCTACTCAAATACAACAAGCTTGTTCATGACTTGTTAGGTCCAAATAGCAGGCTGTAAGCCTGTAACCCAGTAATGGTGGGTCACTAATTGACTCTAGCGATCAAAGTCATTATAGTCATTATAGCCTAAACGGTTCCTTAGATTCTATGAACTACTCATGGGTAATTACGATTCCCATTTCTTTATCATCTTCCGCCTGCATAATCATGCTTCGAGTTGGCTTTTTTGGGGAGGATACAATCATGAAAAAGGCTCGTGTTCCTGCGTGCGTGGTAACATCACATGATTCATCTCAACCCACATCACTTTCCTGTTATCTTTTCTCTTTGCTTTAAGAAGAAAAAGAATAAAGGGAAAATCAAAGTTGGCCGACCGCTAGCATACCAGTTCCTCCACAGTCAAAGGTTCGATGTCGGGATCCACCACTTCGTCTCGACATGTTGAAGTCCTATTGCAACATTCATGTGTTTGTTTTTTTCCCGGCGAGTTGAGGGTTGTCCATTTTGAGAGCTTTCCTAGGATTGCCTATTTGGGCACGAGATATATGAACATGATTCGAACATGATACGCCAGATACGATCAGCCTGCAATTCTACTGGGGTTTTACATGATTGTATTGGAAATTGGCCCGTGCCAGTAACTTAACTAATGATAGAATTCAGCTGAATAATTCATAAAGAGTCTCGCACTTACGACAAGTTGCTAGAAATAAAAAGAAAAAGGAGAAAGTAAGAGTTGACACTTTTCTAGAAAGTTTATGCATATTTTGCTCTTGAATATAATCTTTAGCGTGCATAAAAGTTCGATGGAGGTAGGGTTTGTCAATGAGTTTTAAATGTATTGTTTCTAAATTTTAATGTATTTCAACTAATGTTTGTCTATTAACAGCAAAAGCTAGGTGTTACAATGGTCCACTTCACCTATGTATTGTGCCTTGCATATCCTTATCACGTCTATAGTACCAATTAATAGGTTCAAATTTTTAAATTTCTTGAGGTTGCCAAACCTCCCAAATTAATTTAAGGATAAAAGAAAAAGTCAGGTGGATCAATTCTGAAAAGTAGAAGTCCTCTTCCCATTATATATATGTACTTGATAGATACTTCCATGATGGGTTGTGCTTGGAATTACAGTGGTCCACTTCACTTATGGATCGAGCTATTCATATCTCGTCTGTATTTCAATTAACAAATTGGTTAAATTATGCTAGGAGCAAAGTTCTTGCATGCATGATTAATTGAATGATCTACACATAATGAAGTTGAATGGCCATGTCGGGATTATATTATTAACATGATGCTCTAACTTGACCCAACACGAGCACTATCCGCGACTACAAGATAGGGTTGCTGGCAAGAACTAAGAAGCAATCTTGACTATTTGCTAGGCTCAATTGGGCTTCTCGGCAAATTGCAATTCACCTTCGACAATTTAAGAGTATAATGAGCCGGCCCAAATGCTGGGATAGCAGGCCAGCATGTAAGCCTATCGTCACAGTTGATTAACGAAACTCCTGCTTGTTTCCATCCTTCGTTTGCATGGTTGGTGCATCGGAAATTTCATTATTCAAATCCTACTATGAAACAAAATCTCTAATTTAGAGCCACTTGCACATATTTTAAATGCCCAAATTTAATCGAATTTAAGACTTGTAAAGTGTTCCGTGATCTTCCCGTCCAGTCTCTATGCTTGTCCCCTTGCAATTCAAAGAAATAAATAACGATACTCGCTTTTTATCATTTGACCTGATTTATGAGGTTTTGACAAAAACTGAAGGAAGAAATATATTGGCTTGCAGTGCCATGATTGGCAAGACTAGCAAAGAATTACTTCTTTGTAGATTGCCTCAAGAGGTTGCGATAGGTCGAGTGACGTCAAACCTAAAAGTTTTTTTTTTTTTTTTTTTTTTGGTCTTTGGAGGAACCGCCTCAGCCCGGTATCCGGCGTAAACCCCTGGTCTTCACGTAAGCGGGAGGATCCACCACCCCCGGCAGCACACTTAAGTCACAAAGTAACTCCGTCAGAGCCTTTGCTTCGCAAAGGTTTCGAACTCCTCACATCTCTCGCAAAGGTTCACTGAAGCCTACCCAGCGGAGCCACTATGGCCGGTGGTGTCAAACCTAAAAGTTCATGCTATGGGAAATCCTTTTTTTTTTTTTTATCAACCAGATATTGAACCTATTTGAATTATAATTCGCTGGCAGCCCGTCTGGTTGTAGTAATGAAATAAGCACGTGAATTATGCGGTAATGTAATAGAGTTGTAATACCTATTGTACTCTTTGGTTTATTTACGTTGCTTAGTTTCATGACTGACATATGTAATAAGCGGGAGTAGCAATAGAATTCTCAGATTACCCCTAAAATCAGGATTGATATGGTCGGTATGTCTAATGGCTCCCATGTATTATTAGATGCAAAATTTATTTTTGTCAAATATTTATTTATATTTGACTTTGAAGAGTTGGTGTAATTAGTTGGGGCATTGCCCAATTTGCAAATCAGGAAGTGAAGTCGGCCATTCAAATTTCATCAACTGTGTGCAAACCATCTAAATCAGGGCACATGTACAGGCTAAAGTCCTAGACTTCACCAATTCATGGGGCTTGCAAGGCATTTCATGGGCCTTCACATAGCTGCGCCTCCATGCCTTAGCCCCTGGATAATTAATCTTTTTATATTTCAATAAATTATGAATAGAATTAACATTTAAGCACATAACGTATGAATATATAAAAATAACATTATAAATAATAATTATCATTTGAACAGCCAATCATGGGTTTAATATCCTATATATTCAAGGTATTGCCTTTTGATATAAATCTCTTTTGATTTTTGATAATTAATTTATAATTATCTTAAAAATTAATTTTATATATGGGATTATGTTAAAACACACATTAGTTATTATAAATAATAGTACGATGGATCTGAAAAATAAAATTTACTACAATTTGAAGATTAATCAATATAATTAGTAATATATAATCATTATTACGAATACGTTCAAATATATTAAATTGCGATATATTATAAAAGATAACATCATTATTTTTATCAATGTTTACGTGTTCACCATTGTATTTATTAATCATGTATTTGGTGTTATCGTTATACAGATCCAAATAAGTTCAGTAATATCTAACGTAGCTTTTGATTATAATTATTAATCAAACGTAAATAGGTGACATTAAACAATTAGAAACTGAAGTCAAATTGGATCAATTGGAAAGTAGGTCTATAGAGCCTCCTACATAAGATAGGCATATTTTCAAGTCGACTTTTCTGATCTCAAATGGTGAATGGCATAATCATACTTCCTTAAGAAAAAAGATGCCTCAATTAGTCAATTGGGACTAATCTAATATAATAGGATTGCTATATTTACTATTGCATCTCACATATAGCTCCTCCAATTAGGTAACTGCTAATTTGTCAACTCAAATTTGGCCCCGATTGAATTTCGTGGCTTACCTTTAGGAATTTCAAGATATCTACCTTTCAAAGAACAGTTAGGTCCGCACGAAATAAAATATCATCAACTTATGTGGGGTGGTAAGTATTCTTGAACATATCCAATATTTGATTGGAGTTTCATGAACAGCATGATGCTTGGTTATGGCAAGTATGGACCATATAATCTACTGATGAGATATTCATTCATGGAGTATCCAAAACTTTGTTATATCGGGAGAATTACCTAAAAAGTCCTAAATCTTTTGCAATTGTGCCAAATTATTCCTAAAGTTATTTTTTTTTTAACCAATTAAGTCCTAAACTTTTTATAATTGTGCTAGTTCAATCCTTCCGGCCAAAACCGTCAACGCCAGTCGGCGCTGGCAACAAATTTTTAATAATATTTTATTCTTTTGAATTATCTTATTAATTTTTAAATCTTTTTACCTTTTTCTCTCTCTCTCTCTCTCTCTCTTTTTTTATCCTCCCCCCTCCTTCCTCCTCCTTTTTTTGGCTTCAAAAACCGGCCAGCCCTTGCTAGTCACTGGACTAAGGCGGCTAGGTGAGCTCGCCTCGCCGTCACTAGGCGAGGGCAAGCTCACCTAGCCACAAGCGGGGAAAGCCCCTGCCGGATCTAGCGAGGGCTGGCCTTGCTGTCATTGGGTGATGGGTAGCTCCCCGGCCATTGGCGAGGCAAGCCCTCACCGGATTTGGCGAAGGCTTGCCTTGCCGGCCCTAAGCGACAGTGAAGGAGTCCTCGCCCCTCGCCCAGCCACGGTGAGGCGAGCACTCACTAGATTCGGAGAGGGCTCACCCCACCAGTGGTTGGGCGAGCTTGCCGTTGCTGGGCAAGACGAGCTCGTTTAGTCCCCTCGGTCCGATGACCAACGAGGGCTAGCCAGCCGTCGCTCAGGCTAGCGAGGCAAGTCGTTGCTAAATCCAACGAGGGCTTGCCTTGCCAATGGCTAGGGGAGCTATTTCTTGACCAACGACAGCGAGGCGAGCACTCACCAAATCCAATGAGGGGGGGCCTCGCCGTCGTTAGGTCTGGCGAGGCAAGCCCTCACCAAATCAATGGGGGCTCGCCCTTGCCCAACAACGGCAAGGTGAGCTCGCCCAGCAGCCTTAGTCCGGTGACCGGCGAGGGCTAGTGGATTGCTAGAGCCAAAGGAAGAAGGAGGGTGGAGGGGGAGGAGGAGGGAGGAAAAAAAAAGAAAAAAAAAAAAGTAAAAAAGATTTAAAAAATTAAAAATTCTAAAAATTCTAAAAAATAAAATATTATTAAAAGTTTGTTGTTGTCGGCTGGCCGATGGCCACGTTAGCGCTGGCAGTCCAATTTTGGCCAGAATGACTGAACTATCATAATTGTAAAAGGTTTATGACTCAATTGGCCAAAAAAATAAGTTTATAACTGAATTAGCACAATTAGAAAATGTTTATGACTTTTTTGTTCATTTTCCCTTGTTATATCATGTGGGTTTCATGCAAACCCAAAGCATTTAAGCATCTTTGTCTTCCGAAACAGCATAGGACATAAGGATTAACATTCGTAGACAACATTTTTCCAAGAAATTATACAACCCTCTGTTTGCTATCTATTATAATGTTGCGTGTTTAATTGAAAAAAGGGAAACTACCAAAAACATACATTGTCTTCCATCCAATGATTACTTACACACCTTTACATGTGAAAAATACCAAATACATACATACCTCTAGAGACCTATTTGCATATTTATATCAACTACTCTCCCATCCCTAATTACAAAAATTTCATCTTCTTCGAAAGATGCTCGCTCCTAAATCCTTAATTCTCGCACCCACACGAAACATATAAAACCACTTAAATCCTAAACAAGATACTATAATGAGTTTGCAAGAAATGATCATTTGATCTTTTTCAATATAGGGTTTTTAGAAAGTTACGACCCTGAACCTTTCCCACATCTAATTCTAGTTAAATTGGGCGTGGGTAACATTCATAATGTGTTAATATTAAAAATTAGAAGAACAGTTGAAGAGAGTTTCTTTCCATAAGGATTGGAAGAATATATTGAAAAACGCAATAGTAAAAGAAAAAGGTTTCCCTTAATTGCTGCCTCTTTATCGACGTGAAATCACTAGGACTTCAGAAAAATTACCAATTCTAGATTAAAAAACCGCGAAATAAACTATTACAAGTATGCAGTTAATTTATAATAGACCTGTAACGTAATAGTCATTATTGCAATGAACGTTGCTGTAAATTTTACTGCCAAGTTGCGCACTAATTACCTTCCCAAGACCATAAACTTCCGAAAGGGAAAGCTGTAGAAAAGAACGTGATGGAAAATATAATCTGACAGAACCTTCTTATTCTCAAGTCAAGCAGCAAAAGTGATTTTACCAATTCACAAAGGCTAGATAGGTGACATGACGCCATTAGAAACTGAGGTCAAGTTGATCCAATTGGAAAATAGGTCCATAGAGCTTAACACATAAGATGGACATATCTTCAAATTGACTTTTCTGATTTCAAATCGTGAACTGCATAATCACACTAATGCCTCAATTAGTCAATTCCGTTAATCTAATACATAGGATTATTATATTTACTACCAGCACCCCACATGTAACTCCTCGGATTAGGTAACCGCTAATTTGTCAACTTGAATATGGCCCCCCAATTGAATTTCGTGACTTACTTTTAAGGATTTCAAGGTATCTACCTTTCAAGAAAAGTTAGGTCCGCACGGAATAACATATTGCCGACTTACATGATAAAGCCACCTTGATCACAAGGTGGTAAGTATTCTTGAACATATCAAAATTTCGGTTGGAGTTTCAGGAAAAGTATAACGCTTGTCATTGGTTATGACAAGAATGGACCACATAATCCACTGACGAGAAAATTTGTTGTATCCTTATATGTCTAAGGATCTTTGTCTACCAAAACATGCATTTAGTTATAAGGGTTAATATTCCCAGACAATATTTTTCCGAGAACTTATTCTACCTCCTCTTAGTAATCTATTAAATGTGCGTGTTTCCTTGAATTAGGAAAACTACCACAAACGGACATTGTCTCCCATCCAATGATTACTTACATACCTCTATTTATGAAGATACCAAATACGTACTTAACCTTGGAGACCTGTTTGCACATTTATATCAATTATTCTCATGCCCCATTCACAAAAACATCATTTTCTTCCAAAAATGCCCTTTCCCAGATCCCAAATTCTCGCAACCACACATAACATTCAAAACCGCTTAAATTCTAAGCAAGATACTGCAATGAGTATGCAAGAACAAATTATTTGGTCTTTTCCAATATAGGGTTTTCTTTAGAAGGTTACAAGAACCCACGTTACCCACATCTGATTCTAGTTAAATTTGGACGTGGGTAATATTCATAATGTGTAAACTCGTGTACAATATTTTAGGCCGGTTCAACCCTTTGGACAAAACATGCCAGCACCTTTCATTACCCAACGATGGTGGCTTTATAACCAAGACCTTTCTCTTGCTGACCACATCCCTCTTGTCCGCCGGCAACCACTGCCAAGCACGACGAATAAATGAACCAATCAATGTGAACATATTGCAGAGAAAGAGAAGACCAAATCAGGTCAACCAAGGGCAAACTCGTGCGCCTCTCCAGTTTCTTTTTAAAGAAACAAGCACAAGCCTTTTTTAATGCTCTCTTCAAGCTTGGCAGTTGAAGTGAAGCCAACGACAGAAGATGAGAGAGACCCACCAAACACGGATTGACCAGAGGAGAGAGTTTCAAGTCGGGTGACCCAACCATTGCCTACAGTAACCAACCCGCTGCAACTCCTATTTGCACCGCAATGAAGTCGAGCAAATTGCAAAATGAAACTCATAAAGGAAGCAGAAGAAGTTACTGCACTTACTCGCTTGGGAAGGGTTGCGTGGGACAGCCGAGTTAAGGTCTCCAGCACATGTACTCGTACTATGGGAAGCCAGTCGACTGAAAGCTTGCCAAGGAAACTCTCGATATTGCAGCAATTGACATTTATTTGCAATTGGCTTGATGAGCAGCAATATACAGGGTGAAGAGAGAGAGAGAAAGAGAGAGAGAGAGAGAGAGAGAGACTTTTCACTATATCTTTTGCCACCATAGTCTGTATAAACTATTTCTACATCAGGGTCAGCCTTGAATTTCTATATGATCTAAAAGCATCGCAAGGCGAATACAACTGATAAATGTTAAGACAGGGACAGTGGATCTAAGTGAAAAGAAAATTCTCCCTAAATTTCCTTCACTATGATATAGAACCTGTGGTATGAATGAGACCTTAGCCAACTCAAGGCCATTCAAAAGAAGCTAATCATGGCCAGACCAGATTAAACTGTGAGGAGATAATGTACAGAATATCAGAAATCAAACAGGCGAACATCTTCGCACAGTTTGAACACGTCAAATTGGACAATTGGAATCACACTCATTTCAGACTCCCTCAATTCTACCATCAGAGAAACAACTAATTTGACAAAACGGGGAACACTCCTAGTACAAAAAAATGCCTCCAGTTTCCTTTTCTTCCAGTTGCGAGCTTTAAATGGAAAAGCAAAACTCACCCTCTAGAACTAGCTTTCCTTCCATTACTAGTATTACCAAACAACCAAAAGAAGAATCTATTAAACTATCCAAACAGATTTCTTGAAGTCATTTGATCACAAATCGAAGAAGAATGAACTTTCTCCATACCAGAAAATACAGAGCAATCAAGTAGAATTGGAGCAACAGCCCATGCTTGTTATTTTTATTCAAATATACAAGATACAGAAAACATGTCCATCAATAAAATCTAACCCTTTTTTTTTGCCCTGTACAGAAATCTATCCAACAAAAGGTGAGAAAGACACAGGAACAACAAACCTGACTCGCCTATGCATCATTCAAAAACCGAACCTTGACCACAAAACACACGTCCAATTTCATGTCAACCCCTCCAAAATCATCCACAAATTTACCCCCTCGAATGATCATCTCATGATCAATTGGAATCACCCTGAAGAAGCTGAGCCAAGCTGGTGGCGTTCCTCCTAATCTTCTCGTTATCATCCTCCACCAAGTTAATGCACATCTCCAAAACCCCAAGCCTCCTCACTTCCACACAAATTCTCTCACTAAAACAACAGAGCGAATACAGAGTCAGCAACGCACATTGAACTCCCTTACAGCCCCCATTCCTCAGCACCTTCACCAAAACCCTCACACACCCATCACACCTCCCCATCTCTTCCCTCCCTTCCCTGCACTTGGCCAACATCGCCAACACCTCGACGGCCCTCTCGATCCCCGAATCCGCGGCCCTAATCAGAACCGGCACCGACCCGTTCGCCACCGTCCGCTTCCGGTTCTCCGGGAACGAGCATATGGCGAAGAGCGCCGTCGCGGCCTCCTTCTTCTCCCTGACATTCCCATCCCTCAGAAGCGAAATCAGAGCACTAATCGCAAAAGGGTACTCACCGATCGTGGCCTTGTTGACTTCCACGACCGCCAAGCTGGTGATTATCGTGGCGGCCAGCGCCCTGCAGTTGGCCGAATCCGCCCTCAACGCGCCGACCATTTTCGAGACCGCCCCTTCCGCCACCAACCCCACCTTGTTATCATCGTCCAAGCTGAGATTGAGCAGCAAGCTCAGAGCCCTCTCGCGCATCAACCCATCATCCGAGTCAACGCAGCTGAGCACCACCGACGCGGTGCCCGACTCGGTGAGCCGCCGGCGGAAGACCGGGTCGCGCTTGGAGAGCTTGGTCAGCCGGGCCAGAGCCTCGAGCTTCGCCTCGAGAGGGGAGGCGCGGGATGTGAGGGCGGCCACGAGGGCGCCGGGCTCGGGCCTCGGACCTGGGTCGGGTCGGGCGCCGGAGGCGGGGTGGGGGCCGAAGTTGTAAATGAGGCTGCGGAGGGCGTGGTTGGGGATGAGGGAGGGGCGGTCGGGGAGGGGGAGCTTGGTGATGGGGCAGGTCCGGTGGCCGGCGTCGAGCCACCGCTGGATGGAGGAGCGGTCGAAGGTGTGGCCGGAGGAGAGGATCACCGGGTCGGACATTATCTCCAGCGAAATCGGGCACCGGAAGTCGTCCGGCAACTGGGTCGTCGACATCTCCTCGCTCCCTTCCCTCTCTCTCTCTCCACCGAGGTCTGTCAATGGCGTCCTTGCTCTGCCGTTGCAGGGTTTATGATGAGGTTTTTGGTAGAGAAGTTCTAGAGAGAGAAGCTATATAGAGAGAGAAACGACTCGAGAATTCGAATTGGGAGACTGCTCCTCCTTCCTCCATGGGTATAAAGATTAAGCAGGAGCTTTTCTTTTTTCTTTTTTTTTTCTTTATCTTTTTTTGGCCCGAAGCAGGTTGACGAAACGAGCTCGGCTTGCGGCTAAGCTCGTTTCGGCAAACGTTCGGGGGATTTTGCCCGAATTGCGCTTCGGGAACCGCTTAGATTCGTCAAAGGTTCGACAGCATTTTTTTGATTACGCGTAGGTTTTCGCGACGGTGCGGTGATGTGTCGCGGACACGTGCGTTCGGGCGAGTTAGGTCGTGAAGAGTTTGCTCATGGTGCATTTGAAGATCGGCGGAATAAGGAGGTCGTATTCAAATTTTCGTTTGACTGATATTCACTTCGATGCATCTTGTTTTAATTGCAAAAAACGTTCGAGATTTCACACCGTGTCTTAAAACGGTTGTGCGAAGCGACACATGGTAGCGACTTGCCTTCAAAGTTCAGTACATGGGAGCTTGATCCACGTGGATCTTGAACCAATACAATGAGAAAAGACCAACTTCCACAATAGGAAAATCGAATTACCTGATATAGCATGCTCTATACAATGAGTGGGATGTAGATATGGTACAATGCTAGCTCACTCGAACGATTAGAATTGCTAATAGATGCATGAACGACATGGTAATACCTACTAAGTCATGACACGTTGATAGGCTCGAATTCAATTTTTTAAGACTATGGTAGCAAGGGCGGTCAGTCCATCACCCCCATCACATCTCCTGATATTTTTAGTTACATGATTTACAAAAAATTGCAAAAGCAACAACATTAACTGCTATCCTCAACATTCATTTTGCAAACACAGTCATTTAGAGTGAAATTATCGAATCCCTTTGGAGATGGTAGTTTTCAATGACTACCCATCTTTGCTCTTAGGGGTCTTGAACCTTTGGGAAGCAAAGACAAAAGAAGAAACCGCTAGCATACTGCCCCACTTCCTTGGAAGTTACCGTTGTGTTGGTCGGCACGGCCTTATCCCTATAGCAATGGAACAAAAGAAAGGACAACTCCCAACGGCTCCCCTCATTTCCGAGTGGATCTTTGTCTTTCCCACCTAAATGGGGGTACTTTTAAATTTTACATCTCAAAATTCAGACGAACTCATCCTGCCAATGGAACAAATGAAAGGACAACCTTGGCATACAACATGCCCGGGAAATAAATTGAGGAAGAGGTTATTTCTCGCGAGTCAATCAGCAATTGGTGCTTGTCGGTCACTTTGCCGGAAACAAAGAGAATAGGGAAGGGGAAGGGGGAGCGAAAGTCATCATACGCTCTCGACTTTTTCATTGATGACAGACCCAAAAAGTGGGGAAAAAAGCAAAAAAAAAAAAAAAAAAAAAAAAGACAAGAGAGAAAAAGCCAATAAAAGCCCTGTTATCAGCAGTTGATGAGGGGGAAAAAAGGGGAGGGGCAAAAGGGTCATTTCGTCCCCCGCTTTCGGGTCCAACGGTCCGTTTTAATTTAATGCCCATTATGGGAAAAAAAGAAAAGGGAGAAGAAAAAGAAAAGAAAAGGGGGAAAAAGCTTTCAGTAACGTAACGAAAGTGAAGGTGGGGCCCGCGGCTGTCACGGGGAAAAGTCTACAGTCACGGCCGGTCGGGGGTTGCGTGGGGGGCTTTGATCGGACCGCTGGTTTTCTCCCGTGAATGACGAGTTTTCCTTCCTCTTTTTTTTTTTTTTTTTTTTTTCAAAAGGTGGTCCACAGAAAAAGTGCCGTTTGAAAATTACGAATCGCTTATATCACACAATTTGGCCCCCAAATACAAAAAATTATAAAAAAATAACCGATTATATTATGTCAACTATATTTATAATAATGAGATTATGTGGGACGAAAGCACAATTTTTCTAGAAGATTGAGTTGATAGATGATAGGAGTCAGCACGATTTCAAAGTAAACTCGACAATCTAAGAACTAAACCAAAAGAAATCACTTCAGTTTTAAATTTTAGAATATGCATTGTAAGACTTAGGTTTCAAATGAGGAGTTTGTTCCAACAAATTCTAAGTGGAACCGAAAACTTAGTATCTAAAACAAATCTATGTTATTCTTGTTCTATATATTCACGTGATCACGTGCCATTTCATGGCGTTCAATAATAAATATGCGTGATCTAAAATCATTAATTTGAACTTCCATCTCCGGAGATATTCACGACTGAAATTTTTATTTTGTTAATATTTCGTAATTTTTTATATCAAAATATGAGTCATGATTAATAAATTATAACAAAAAGATAATCGTTCAATTAATAATATAAATAAAAGTTCGGTAGATTTTAAAACTGATTTCGGAACTACTAAATTTCAGGTTATTATGTATACATGATAGGTTTCAAATTTCAAAAATGAAAAATTATTTCCAATAAGTAGATTCCATGTTCTAAATGGAATTTAGATAAAATCTAGAACCATTCACCCTTGTCATATATGAACATGTAATTAATTCACATAATTCTCATGGCTATTTACTAATGGTAATGCCGAATTAATGCAAACCCATAAAAGGGAAGCTATTTACTAACGGTGCTGCCGAATTAATATTGCATCCCTGTAAATAAAGGAATGTCCGTACAATCGAATATTTTTGTGATTACTGGTGCAATGCATTTGCCACGTGTCGGTCGTTGGGCGCGATGCCGTTGGAATAATGAAGGGGGTTTGTCCCGTGACGACCGGGTGGGTCAACTCCTCTTAACTTCCGTCCAATCCGTGGCTCTTTCTCTTCATGCCTTCACCTCAAGCAACGCGTTTCTTCTCTAGTTTATTAATTTCCTTCTGCCCCCAATTTTTTTCTCTTTTTCCGAATTGGCTAAATCGTGAAATTAAAAGAAATGAGCCAACGAAAATGACATTTGGAGGAAATACAATATAAAAATTTATTTAAGATTGTTTGTGGGGTCAATTCGTAATCTCAGGGAAATTTTGCTCGTTGTAGTTAGTGATTAAGGCTCCGATAGTGTTATGAAAAATGAATAATTTAGTAAAAATAATTATTTGTATCGTTTGAAATAGTTGGTCGATGAAAATTTTTCCATTACTAACGATAATTTATGTCTAAACATTTTTGTGGATAAAGAATATATTTTTCGTTTATTCAATTTTTGTCGACGATACAATCGATTATTATATTTTTCCAAATCATTCATTTTTAGTGAAATAAACGAAGTCTAAAAGAAAATTTTGTATAATGTTTAAATACATGATCAATAATTCTAATGTTTTTGAGCTTGTAAAACACATGGAGAATCTGTCCAAACCTATCGTGCGGATTTTAATTTAGTCGCAAATTTTTCAATTTTGTCAATTTGGTAAAAAAACTTTGCGTAGAAGTCTAATGTAATATTTCCGACCAATTTTTGTTGTTGACATGACGACATACCACGTAAAATGACTGATGATGACTAGATCCTAAGAATTTTTTATGAAAATTGATCAGAATGATTATATAGAAATTTTACGCAAAAAATTAAGACTAAACTGAAGAAATTGAAAAATTCAAAACTGATTTCAGTTGGGTGATTTTTTGAAAAAGAAAATAGTTAGACGTTGGAGTCGTCCTAAAGATAGGTCAATGACTTAGATGAGGATTGTCTTGGAATTAGGCGCCTTTAGAACGTGCCTGTATAGTGCAAACCTCGTGCTGCAGCACATGTTCAATGTTGTGAATAGTAAATTGCAATGAGAGGATTTGACCCCCCAAAAAAACAAGAAAGTTTTGCAATTAGAGAGAGGCACGCGGTCTGTTCGGCTCGTTCGAAGTTGACAGAGTTCACATCTAGCGATATAAAAAACCTTGAATAAAATTGAGATTTCTAGTGCATCGTAATTCTTTAGATCTTCGCCCTAACAAACTTATATATATAAAAACAAAGATTGTTTTCATTGCATTTGTTCTGCCAAAACTAAAAAATAATTTTAAAAATATCTCTAGAAATAATTGCATGTGTTACTCACAAAAGTAAATGGACAATAAATATTTTTATCATTCATAATAGTATTTAGACATAAGTTATCGTCGATAGTGAAAATATTTTAATTGATTGGTTATTTTAAGTGATATACATGATTATTTTTAGAGAAATGACATGTGGAATATAGTTTGTGTTCTTTGAGGGGCTACGAGATTATATGTTCTCTCTATAGAGAGAGATTAGACAATGTGTGGTTGGTAAACAAGAATCGGTTTTTTAGCAAGGTACGGAATGCATCGTCAAATATTCAATATGATTCTATAAGATCTAGTTTCGTTCAAATAACGGATTCTAGCCAATTGAAAGGATCTTCTGATTAACATTTCGATTCCATTAGTAATAAGGATTCGGAATATCACACATTGATCATTAGAGCCTATTTTCATTGTTTAATTATTGTCCTTATTCCTTAACAATATAGTGTAGGTCAAATTGTCCTCTAGAAGTAAACTTTGTGTGGTTGTACCCCTTAGTTTTACATAGATGGGTGCTTCGCTTTGTCTTGACGTTCGGCAGGTTAAAACAGAAATTATGACTTACTATCCCTCCTCACTTTTCCCTAATTTCATAGATTATATGATAGAAAAAAAGCCATAAAAAACTTTTAAATTATGTCCACTATAACACAATTGCTCTAAGCTTCTTTTTTGTGACATTGAAAATTCTAAATTATACCAAATATAACACATTTATTCTTAACTTTTTCTTATTACATAAAAAATCTCAAATTTGTACCTATGTGACGTATTTACCTCCCTAAAGTTTAGTTAGATGATTTTTCAGCCAAAATAATGTTGTTTTTATTTCAATTAAGTTAAGTAAGTGTCACTTTGACCCTATTTGCTTTCTAACTCCATTTAGACAGATTTTTAATGGTTTTCATTGACAGAATTTTGAGGGAGGGTGAATGTATCACATAAATTCAAATTTGAGGTTTTTCGTGTCACAAAAAAATTAAGATAAATGTATTACAATTAGCATAGTTTAGGATTTTTAATGGCTTTTGCCTTGTATAATAAGCATGTCAAAGGTTTATGAGGAAATGTTCATTCTTCTTGGAGATTGGTAATGTTCGTGGATGAGATATGCTCGAATGGAGTTCGGCAATGTCCCGGGAGGGTATATACTCAGACATACATCAAACGTATCTACTCTAAATGAAATAACTCAACTCGGGAGAGATGATGAGCTTAGATACATTAAAACAAAAAGAAGGGGGAAATGGAAAAAGGAACAAAAAGGCTGTAGTCACCGCCGTGGTTGCCCGATCTCTCTCTCTCTCTCACGCATGCGCGAGCGACATCCCGCACAAAATTCCGCGGAGCGCCACCTTTTGTTTGGACCATGGAGATCAACTTGCGGCAGTCATTCTAGAAGATGTTCTATATATTTGTTTGAAATCTATGATAGATATGTAAATTGGTACCACCTCGTGGTGGTGGTTGCATTTGTTTGAAATCTATGATAGATATGTAAATTGGTACCACCTCGTGGTGGTGTCTGTATTCCTCAAGGGACACACATCATGAAGTGGTCACTGTCTTAGGTGAAAATGACTATGTTTGTCACTTATGATGAAGTGGAATTGGCTGCGAATGGAAGGTATTTTACGTGATCATCATCACACTATGTGACAATGACAGAGAAATGCTAGGAAATAATTAAGAAGCAGGCATTTAAAATTCAAAAGCAAAAAATTAGTTGGGATGCATGCCAAAAAATACTGTTCAGGGATATGGGGGCTAAGGAATAGAAATGTGCATTAAAATGAGACATACTAAAATTTCACGTGATTGATTGATTACGTCACATCATCAGTGTAACTATATAAATAATACTTTTATTTGTCCATGGGGATCTATAAGTTTCAAGTTGATAACATTTGTTTTTTTTTTTGCTTTTCTTTAATCCCAAAAACATAAATTTTTTACATTACATATTTAATATGGTTTTATTCCATATGCATAAAATACTCAATTAAATGTCATATTCATGACATAATTTGAGAAGTGAGCGCTTCAGTTACTTGCAAACACTTCGAAAGGCAATCCTCTCAAGTTTTCTGACTCTTTTTTCGATTCCTTTTCAAAATGAAGGAGCTTTCATCTATGCTTTGCAATGCCTTCTTCTCTAGCAATGCATACATGCTGATGGAGCGTGCCTGACTCTCTCATTGACCTCAATTTCGTAAGAGATGGTTACCTGTATCTACTACCTTACTTAATCATCATCCACTGACCAGTCTACCTATTTAAATGTTTAACCCAAAAGATGTCAACAATCCCAATTTTACTTCTTTAGAATCGAACTCTCATAATATATAACAACAATCTATCGATCAATCACCTGCTTTCTTTCTATGCATAACCAATCGGCTTCACGCAATGTGTCCAAGCTCTAACGTGGGATGTGAGAACATTTTATATCACCTAATAATTTAATTTTTATTAAGGGTTAATGTCATAAAAACCTAAAAATAGTATACTTGTGATATATTCACTTCAAATTAATTTTTGAATACCAAAACCCTAAATAGGTATACTCATGACATATTTACTCAAAATTAATTTTTGAACACTAAAAATCACAAATTAGGACATTTATGATAAATTTATCATCTATTAGTTTTCGTTAAATTGCATTAATATTATGAAAAATCATAAGCTGGTATACATGTGACAAAAAGGAATGTAAAACCTTAAATTGATATATTCATCAATTATCACGTGTTATTCAATTTAATAATTTGAACATAAAATTTAATGGAAATTAATGAAGGGAAAATCTGTAAGAGATGTACAAATTTAAAGTTTTTAATGGTCAAAAAATTAGTTTTGGGTACATGTATCATGAGTTAGAATTTCTTGTGATATATGCTATTTTATTTTATTCTTATTTAAACGCCCTTATATTTATCTACATGGCTATTTTCTTTGCCGAGCACCCTTTTAGTTGGTGCCATTTGGGGGGTAAAGAACTCCAAATGAAAATGACTTTTTTTGGGGTTTGGGGATGGTGGTGGTGGTGGTGAGCTTCCTCCCTCCCTTGGAGCCCCCACTCCCCCACGTTCGCACAGAATCACGCTGCCAGCTGTCACGAAAGCGATGGCTCGAGGCGACCGACATGGACCGGTTCAACGCTCTCGACCTCACGTTAAGATTTTACCCCAGCGAGGCCAAGAATAAAGAAAACCACGAAAGTGGGCCGCTGACGTGGCAAAACATACGAAGAAAATAAAAAAATAAAAAATTTGAAAGCTTAGAACGTGATCCACGAGAATTGAAAAGTTCTAGTGGCATGGTAGTTGGGGCCGTTGATATGGGTTAAATTGATTTCTTTTTCCTTTTTTTTAATAATATTTTTTAAAATTTAATTTTAATATTTTTTTTGGGTTTGGTTTAACTTTATCGTCGCGCACGCAAACGACTTTTTTTTTTTTTTTAGCACGCAAACGACTTTGAGTAAGTCAATTTCGGCATCTTTTTTTTTTTGTCCCCCGGTTTTCCATGCTTAATAATTAACCTTTTTCTTTGCTTTCTAATCTCTGGAAGATTCGCGCCTGCCTTTTAACTTAAGCCATGTCGGAAAAACCCACTTAGCAAATTTGTATCAGAATCGACGTGGTTGTAACTATTGCCTTCTTCCGTTTCTTTTCTTTTCTTTTCTTTTTTTCTTTTAATTAGTTTTGGGTTAGTGAGAAATGTTATTGAAATAAAAATAAAAACAAAAGCAAGAGGATAAGCATCGCTACCACCCCTGGTCTTTCATGACAAAGCATCCAACAGCACATCAAGGGTCTATATCAAGTTCTGTAAAACAGATTGGTGTTAACTGTTAATGTGTAATTGAGATGCCTTAAGAATCTTTCTATAATTATGTTTTTATCTATACCTAGACTGTAGACCCATTAAAATGGGTCATAAACCCATTTGGTAATCCAAATGGGTGTTAAATGAATTATAAATGAGTTTAAATACAATATGAGTATTAAGTGAGTCATAAATAGGTTTACAATTTACATAGACCTAATTCATTTATGTAGTTCTTTCTTTAGTCTTGCATTCACTTGATCTCACACTTACTTATTTCGCACTTTTATCTCAGTTTGGCTATCAAATTGGATAAAATATGGAAGTGTTTACCAATATGAATTGAGTTGGATATGAGTTGGGTCAGATATGGGTTATTAAGGGCGCGTATCATAAAATTTCTTTTTCTTTATTTCTCTGTTTCTCTATTCCTTGGAACAGGTTTGGAATAGAAATCCGTTTGGTAACGCAATTTGATTTTTTTATTTTTGGAATAGATTTCTATTCCAGAAATAGATTTGAAAAAAAATCGAAGTTAAATTTTTAACTTCTCAATTTAAAATAGATTTAAAATCAATTTTGCCGAAATCAATTTCTGTTCTAGAAATTTTGTTATGCGCACCATAAATTGCATTGCATACAAATGTATCAAAATGGATCAAAAGGGGTCTATTTGGGTTGGGCCATTTATGACTCGACCACCTGATTTACTCATTTGACGGGCCTACGTAACTGTATTGATTACTCTATCTTAGGCAATCACAATTAGCCACTAGGTCGTTATTTTTTATTTGACTCTAAATGTTAACGTGATATCATAATAGGAGGTCCATAATAAAATCTTTCAAGTCCCCTATTTTTATCAATTATTATAATTTTCCGAGATTGCTCTTAGGCCAAATTTCAGCCTATGCATGAGGGGTAATGTTGTAACATTTAAATATTAAACCGCGTATACATTATACATATTTAATTTTTTAGAGTAGTAGGCTATTGTCTCACAACATTTTTCATGGATTTACTCCTTTAAGTACGACTGTGCATATCAGATCATGAGAATAACCTAAATGGAACTCCAATCCCGGTATTTATAATCGAAGTATCAAAGTTAACTAAAAAGCAAGCACCAAGCAATTTTCAGTTTCCAAAACATATCAAACATTATGAACATAAGGATTCCATAACGGTTTGACAGCCGAGCCATGCAGATGATTCTCTTTCGGACTTTTGCCGGCTCAAAACACGTTTGGAATTCTAGTACCCAATACTTGCATAAACTACTTGGGTTTTTTAAGAGAGTTTGTGCTATATAACCAATCTAGGGCAAAATCTCGAGAATTATTGCAATATATTTTAAAGTGAATTTGTATCATAAAACTAATCTATGGCAAGGATGGCATAATTAGCGGCCTTCGAGCATCGAAACCGTAACGTCATTCCCAGAAGCTGGTTTGTCATTTGTGGATAGATTCGCGCCATGGTGCTTGCTCTTGAAAACGTATGCAGGTCGTTTTGGTGATGGAAGAACCACATCTTTATTTGCCAACATGAACACAACGGCGGACATGTCCGGCCTATCATCCGCGAATTCTTGCACGCACAAAAGACCGATCTGGATGCACCTCAAGGCCTCTTCTTTGGTGCATGAATCACCCATCGACTCGTCGATAACGTCTTCGCAGTTCCCTTCTTTCCATAGCTCCCATGCCTGCGATTGTGTAGTGAACAAGCTGAGTATATTAGGTTATGTATTTTGTATGAGTCCAGTCCTGTCTCTTGTACTCATTCAGAGTTCTAGTACTTACATGGCCTACCAAGGAAGATGGACTTTCATGGTAATATGCACCGTTCCTTTTGCCACTAATGACCTCCAACAACAAAACTCCAAAGCTGTAGACGTCGGATTTTATCGAAAATATACCTTCCATTGCGTATTCTGGCGACATGTACCCACTGCCGTGCAAAAAATGAAGCAGAAAAAAAGGGGTTTTGATTAGTTAGTTGAGTTGAGGCTCTTGGAATCAATAAGCAGGTAAAGCATTGTGATGGCAAGAATTCTCACTATGTTCCAACTACTCGATTTGTGTTTCCTTGGATTTGGTCCCCGCCGCATACCCTAGCCATACCGAAATCCGATATCTTTGGATTCATCGCAGCGTCGAGTAGGATGTTGCTGGCCTTTAAGTCTCGGTGGATGATCCTGAGCCTTGAATCTTGGTGCAAGTACAAGAGTCCTCGAGCCACCCCAGATGCGATTTCGAACCGTTTTCTCCAATCCGGCAACAATCTTTTTGTTTTGTCTGGACCAAGATCAAGACATCAACAAACCATTGTTCGTTGTCATGGGTCGATCTATGAAATCAGAGTATTCTAGCTAGTGGGAGAGCAGAAAATGTACCGAAAAGGAAGGTATCCAAGCTCTTGTTGGGTAAATACTCGTAAATTAGCATTTTCTCGTCTTCTTCGACACAGCAGCCTAGTATTCTCACCAGGTTCCGGTGCTGGAGCTTCGCAATTAACCGGACTTCGTTTTTAAATTCTTTAACTCCTTGTCCTGAATGTTTCGATAGTCTTTTGACCGCTATTTCCATTCCATTGTCCATAACGCCCTGTCAATTATATTTCCAATATGCAAGTCTTTATCAATTTTTCTAACTAGCTTTGTTGTGTAATGGAAATTTACCTTGTATACTGATCCAAAACCGCCTCGACCGAGCTTATTGAGGACGGAGAAATTGTTTGTTGCCGAAGCTACGGTACTCAGATCAAAGAGCGGCACATCTCTGTTTCCCCCGGGTTCATCACTGCGGTCTTTTACACTCTGAGGGCCGTTGAAATACGTTGAACTGGTCATATCACTCACCTGTGGATTATGGCTTCTGCGATCTGTTTCCAAGACAACCACATAAATGCCATTACAACCTTGGAGAAATTGTGAGATTCCTCATTCAGTAATTCATTTCGTTGAACCGAATGAAAGTTGTAAGCTTTAAAAGATCTTCTTGGTTTATATATTGATGTACTTTATGATTTCATCTCTTGTACCCTGAAACTGGCCTTGTGCTGGTTTAGTTTCATTGTTGAAATGCTGCATCGAGATGTGAATTGGCATAATCGTGCTTTCTTTTGTTCAAGGTTCTTAGATTCGGAATTGATTAAATAAAACACAGAATTCACTCCGTAACTGACTTCTTATAGCTAAGAATAGTTCCAAGATTGAACCGACTAAAATTTGCGTCCTTTATTAAGTGGTGAACAATAAGAGGTGATGAATTTTAGCTGGAAAATATAATAAATAGCGCACTAATGTTGAGGACTAAGTGACGCACCCTTTCTCTTCTTGATCACCAAGCCATACAAGAAGAAGCCGGCGAGAAGTAGAGCTGTCAAAATTGAAACTAGAATGATCGCAAGCATTGCTTTTTGGCTGAGGGATCTTGTCTTCCTGTGACGAGCTGAAAGGAAAGTACAAACACAGTATTTCAGATTCAATGACCTCAAAAATGCTTGTGCCAAGTAAAGGAAGTAAAATTCTTTCAACCTCGACTTGAAACCATATATCACCAAGTGGATCTCAAACAATACACAGTTTATGCGATCCAAAAGCTCAAACTTGATTCCTAGAATTGTGGATGTGAATTCTTATGCTCATGAATTTAATCTGTTTTGAAGTTCGATTCATCATTTGCTTGACAATACTAATTTAATAAAACAAATGAGGTTGCCGGATATGCATCACATTAACAAAAGTAGTACTAGTAACATAAGTTATAGAAGCATGAGTACCTAACTCAATGGCATCGACCCGTACATATAAATCTTGACCTGAATCGGCAAATGTTTTTGTATCGACTAAATCACCATGCCATATGAGGCACCCAGAACCTCCCAGGCTTTCACTTTCACTGGCACTAGCATAAGCTGTGCAAGAGCAAACCCTCAGGCATTCCTCCTCGCACTCCTTCAAGTTCAAGCTCATGTTGGCACGTGCTTTTGAAGTGTCCGGCACCTTCAAACGTGCCACCTTCACGAATCCTTCCCCACTTCGACACACTGACACCCCTCCCCTCCTTATGCACCCTGCCGATCCATCTCTAAGGTACCAATCGCCCGGGGACTTGGGCTCGAACCCTGGCAGGCATGTGCACTCGAACTGACCCGTAATGTATGGATTGCAGTTGCTGTTGGGCCCACACTTGCCGTAATAATCGCACTGGTCCTTTGGAGCGAACCAGAATTCTATCCACCGCCGGTCTCTGTCGTGCCACGTGGATCGTCGGAGTGACCCCGATTCGTTCACCACCATTCTGGTGATGCTCGATGCGTCAATGACGCCATACATTATAGAAACCTCGTCTGGATCATTTACAAAGCTTAAGTTCAGGTAAGCACCAGTCATTTCAGGTATACCGCTCCACCGATCTCCAGTCCATGACCCGGCACGCCAATATGGATCCCCGTCTTTGTACAGAAACAATTGAGCGTAGCCCGTTGCGTCGATCCTAAGGGAGTAATTGCCAGGTGTCGGATCGTCTGGGGACTTCCATGATGTTATGAACTGGTTCAAACCGGTTTTGCGGTTCAACCCGATTTTCATGAAAGGAAGCACAGTGTCTGTTGGATAATCAAAGCTTTGCCATATCATCTTTTCGCTAAAATCTCGAAGTACTAGATTGCCTGAATCCATGAGCTGGGCTGTAGTAGAATGATTGGATAATGCAGAAGAAACATTTGTGGACCAAACAGGAAAGCTTCCATTTGTCTCATAGAGCACCAAATTTCCATCAGAATCAATTGAAAGAGCTCCTGAAGTGCCACTGATTGGTCTCTCTCGATTAGCAACCCAAACAATGGTTTGCTCAGAAATTTGAGAATACCAAATTCCGACATAACGGTGGCTAGAATTACCCAGGCTGAAGAAACCGAGAGTGAACATTTTACCACTGGAGACCAAGAGATTGCCATCTTTGATAGTGTTGTTTTGGTTTAGGATGTCCAAGCAAGTACTTACCTGAAGTAGAAAAAGAAGCAGCAGGGCATATACTAACCCCTTTTCTGTGTTCATGTTTTCTTTTTTATTGAGTATTATGTGGTATGATGTCTGAGGCAACAAAAGTGACTGAATGAATGACACCTCAAATACCACGGAGTGTAGTTGAGGTCTTTGGTCGAGGTCTTAATTAGTGAGGATCCACCTTTCTCATGAATTTAAGCAAGTAATTGTCACCTTTTTCGTCCACCCTGTAAATGAAGTGCAAGCTATGATACCAATGTTTTCCTTTCTAAGCTTCGTATGTTCGGTCGATATTTCTCAATCGTGAAACAAGAAAATAATTCCTACTTCATGTAAACTGAAGTAATGGATGCGTACCTTGGCACCTCCCCTTGCTTTCCCTTCCAGCAGCGTAGTCCTTTTGATCAATGTGGTTGAAAGAAATTGCTTGAGATGTATTTGCTTTCGCATTGAATTGATTTACGGTGAAAGAATAGGATTCCGAGTTATCATCGCGCCGCTCATCACAATGAAAACTTGACATTTCAAACTGTTGTGATGGGGAGGGATACCACATCGGTTTCCATCAAGTGCGATTTTAACATGGAAACAATTAGTTGAGGCTGAAGTTCGAATCTTGAATCTTTTATTCATAAGCTCATTGCAGAAACTGTGAAAAACAGAAGAATAGTCCTTCCTTTGAACTCATTAACTTCAGAAGTTGCCAAGAAAGAGTGAAAGGAGAATCGTATTGTCCACGTCTTCTATCAAGTCAAAACGCCCAGCTGCTTCCACCAAAATATTTATTTCGTAGGTCTTTTTCAAGGATAGAGTCAGATATGCCATTTGATTTCCTATAAACCCTTTTCAGATTAGTCCTTTATGCTAGGCTAGTATTCCGGTTTTCATATGACAGATCTAATCTACCATATTATGGTGATTCTTTTGATTTGATTCCAATTGCTGCAATATACGGAATCTCTTCACTGTTTGTGCTTCTAACTTGCAGATGCAGAGAGGTTTGTTTCACTTGCCAACGTCAACAGCTTTTATTAATTTTCTGAAATCTCAAGTGAATGCATTCCATTAGGGTGTATTTCTGACCATTATCGTGCCTATCATCGGCAATTTCAATACTTTTTTAATGATAGCAAGCTACTTATGGATCGTCTATATACTCTACAAAGAATTAATCTTGGCAGGCTGAACTTAAATAAAGTCACTAAAAGATCATCTCTCTTTTTCCTTAGGGTTTTCTCATCTCCCTCTAACTTTCACACAGCTTTTAAAAAAAAAAAAAAAAAAAAACGTTTATGAAGGGGAGGGTTTGAGATAGATCTCTTCCTTCCCTTCCTTTTTCCTTTTTCCTTGGTTGATTTGGTTCTCATCCTATTTTTCTTGCTTTCCTCCCATTTTGTGGAGCTTTTCTTTTTGGATCTAGTTTAGATCTAAACACTTCTCTCTCTCCTATTTCGGGGAGATTTCTATCCCAATCTAGTCGAGATTTGGGGATTTTGCGTGTGTGATTTGGGCTTTTTGTTTCTCTCAAGTTTTGCTGGTGTACAAATCCAGTTTCGAAAGAAATCAAATGAGCTTTGTAAATGTTTTGCTCTCACAAGTGTTAGATCTGTGCTCGCTCAACCTTATTTCTTCGAATGACAATGGTGTTGGGGCACCACAAAAATGCGAAGTCGCAACAATAGATGGAGATCTTCGTGTGTGTTCATTACCGAATACAAATACAGTGATTGACTATTGATTTTGGTTTGAAAAAATCTCGGATCTACTATTTGAGGTGGTGATTCCTAAGCTTGTTCTAATAGTTCCTTATCTAGAGCTTGTTTTGTTTTGAAATTGTTTGGGATTTGTTTTGGTTTGCAATTAGATTGCGATGTTCCTCTCTTATATTTCTGTGAAAATTAATCAAATGTTACTTTGACCAAAAAATATCAAATAAAGTCACTATGTTTAGACTAGTGTGACAGAAATTGGCATAAAATCCGTGTAAGCCGACCGATTATTTTGTACACATACTTGAATTGGATCATCAAATTCATGACCAGATTGAACACTGTAGACACTCATGCAATTAAAAAACATTGGCATATATTTAATCCTGCTTACTTGAACAAAGCTTATATTTTCTTCCTTCTTTGACGTAATTTAGGCATTTGGAATCCACAAAATAGAGTAAATAAGAAATAAAAGTTGATCGAGTAGTGTCCTTTTGCTGGACTTATAATAGTGGATGAGACATGCGTCGAAGAAAGGGCAACCCAAGACTTTCATCCCTCGGTCCCCCCATTTGGCCCCGTCTAGAAGGAAGTACTTTGACATCATCGTTAGATGACTTGGACCGCCGTTTCGCAAGCTAAACAAGAGATAAACAGATTGTTCAATCACTCATCAAGAAATCTGACCCCAATAAGAAAAAAGATAGGCCAAGAGATGAAGATGAAAGATGGTTAGTCTTGACAATGTGAGGTGGCGTGAGAAGAAAGGGAGAAAAATTATCTAAAAATCATAAATTTATTGTACTTTTGACAATTCAATTTTCAACCTTTTAATTGTGTCAATTAAGTCTTAAACATTTTTAATTTTATCAATTAAGTTTATTCAAACAATTTTAACTAGAAATCGCTAATGTGGACTTTGATAGTCCTACATGACACGATTAGCTTTGACAAGTACAATTTTTAATAATATTTCAATATTTTTTTAAAAATTCTTTTATTTTTTTCTTTTCTTCTCTTTACATTCTTTACTTTCCCCCTCTCTCTCTCTCTCTCTCTCTCTCTCTCTCTCGGCTTTTTCCCTTTTTCCCTCCACTGAACATCATCGAGCCTTGTCGATGCTTGTTAAAGGTCACCAGCCCAGGCTTGGGCATCCCTTACCCTACATTAGCAAGGGCAGCCAACCTAGTGAGGGCTTCCTTGCCTAGGCCCAAGCATCCCTTGCCTGAGGCTGACGAGGACAGCCCCTTGCTAGATCAGGCGACAGGGCGATCTTTTGGTGCTCGGTAATCATTTTTTGGTTACCTTTTGCCTAGAAACACAACATAGTGATCACATTGAAAGAAATATTTAGAAGAATGAATATCATGCAATAAGAGATAAGAGTCGGTTGATAACATTAAGTAATTCATATGCAGGTTCCTGTGAAACTTGGAAAGGATTCATCTGATCATGATGCTTTGAAGATGGTGGTTGCCAAGGGAATGAGAAGAGAGGTAATTGTTATGTGCAGAAGTCGATGTATGGAGACAATACATTCTGACATTACCAACATGGAAACTGTTTTAGGTAGCAAGAGCAATAACAGGGCTTGGTGAAGGAAGAGTTACAGTAAATCTGAAATTGTTGGACATAGCAATAAAACTCCACTATATCAAAAACCTTCAAGCAATATGCGGAAGCCAAGTCGAATGTGACTCTCCGCCTCCACTCTACATTAATTCCTTTCCAGGTTCATCGGGGATTGGCGTGTCCTTTGTGTAAGTAGTCATGCACTAGCATATACCATGGGAAAGATGAACTAAGTTGGGATGCCAAGAAATTTTCATCATTCAATGCGTGGTTGGGAAACCTATATAACAAGAGGGGATCAACTTACCTTCTTTGCAGATCCAAAACCACCCTGCCCGACCTTGCTGCGGAAGTACAAATTCGTTTGTAGCTTCAGTGATAGTGCTTGATTTCAAAGAAGCGTCGATCTGTGTTTCTTCTTCCTTGGTTGCGGACGTTTTGCACGTCTGGGATTCCTCAAATTATGTTGAACTTGAAGCAACACTGGCAAGTACTCCACACCCGCTTCTTCCTGCTGTCGAGGCAGTCATACAATGCGTAGAATGAAATCAAAGCAATCATCAAATGCTTCTCTTTTCTGTCAGACCAAGTACCGAATTTCTATGCTCAATTCGAAACTAGTTTTTGTCTTTCCTGAGGGATCATTATTGCCTTTGCATTTGGAATATATGATCTTAGTTTTGGTCTCAATGTGAATGAGGTTACATTTATGTTCTATTTGACTCAGATGTTAACATGATATCAGAATAGGAGGATTGAGTTCAAATCTTCGGAGACCTCTACTAGTCTCTATTGTTATAATTTTATGAGCTTACACTTAGGCCGAATTTCAGCTTGTGCATGAGGGGAACTGTTAGACTTTTTAAATATTATACCATGCATTTATCTAACATCTTTCGGTTTTCAGAATGGTAGGCCATGGTTTGACAAAAATTTTCATTGGTTTACTCCTCTTAGTATGAATATGTATGTCAGATCACGAGAATAACCTAAATCGGACTACATTCTTAATCTCTAAGGGAATTATCAACGTTAACTAAAAAAGAAGCATCGTGCAATTTGCAGTTTCCAAATCATACCAAACATCATGAACATAGTGTTGGAATTCCAGTCCCCAATACTTGCATAAACTACTAGTGTTTTAAAGAGAATTTGTTATATAACTAATTTAGGGCAAGAGAACGGCAAAACTAGCGGCCTTCGACCTCCGAAATCGTAACGTCATTCACAGAAGTTGTCCCGTCGCTTGACGATAGATTCGCGCCATGGTACTTGCTCTTGAAAACGTATGCCGGTCGTTTCGGGAATGCAAGAGCCACATCGTTATTTGCCAACATGAGCACAACGGCGGACATGTTCGGCCTATCGTCCGCGAATTCTTGCACGCACAAAAGACCAATCTGGATGCACCTCAAGGCCTCCTCTTTGGAGCATGAATCACCCATCGACTCGTCGATAACGTCCTCGCAGTTCCCTTCTTTCCATAGCTCCCATGCCTGCGATTGTGTAGGGAACAAGCGAGTATTTCAGGCTATGTATTATGTCTGTGTCCAGTCCTGTCTCTTCTACTTATTTAAGAGTTCCAGTACTTACATGGCCTACAAAATTGGAAGATGGATTTTCATGGTAATATGCACTGTTCCTTTTGCCACTTATGATCTCCAACAGCAAAACTCCGAAACTATAGACATCGGATTTTATCGAAAATATACCTTCCATTGCGTACTCCGGCGACATGTACCCACTGCCGCAGAAAAAATGAAGGAAGAAAAAAGAGGTTTCGACTAATTAGTTGAGATGAGGCTCCTGGACTCAATAACACATAAAGCATTGCCATGGCGAGAATGCTTACTATGTTCCAACTACATGATTTGTGTTTCCTTGGATTTGGTCCCCGCCGCATATCCTAGCCATACCAAAATCTGATATCTTTGGATTCATTGCTTCATCCAGTAGGACGTTGCTGGCCTTTAAGTCTCGGTGGATGATCCTGAGCCTCGAATCTTGGTGCAAGTACAAGAGTCCTCGAGCCAATCCAGATGCGATTTTGAACCGTTTTCTCCAATCCAGCAACGATCTTCTCGTTTTGTCTGGACCAAGATCATGACATCAACAAACCATTGTTTTTCGGAGTATTGTAGCTAGTGGGAGAGCAGAAAACGTACCGAAAAGGAAGGCATCCAAGCTTTTGTTTGGCAAATATTCGTAAATTAGCATTTTCTCGTCTTCTTCGACGCAGCAGCCTAGTATTCTCACCAGGTTCCGATGTTGGAGCTTCGCAATCAACCGGACTTCGTTTTTAAATTCTTCAGCTCCTTGTCCTGAAAGTTTCGATAGTCTTTTGACAGCTATTTCCAATCCATAGTCCATAACGCCCTGTCAAATTGATTTCCACTTTGCAAGTCTGTATCATCGTTTTTTCTAGGTAGCTTTTTTGTGTAATAGAAGTTTACCTTGTATACTGATCCAAAACCGCCTTGACCAAGCTTATTGAGGACGGAGAAATTGTTTGTTGCCGAAGCTATGGTGCTTAAGTCAAAGAGCGGCACATCTCTGTTTCCTCTGGGTCCATCATCGTGGTCTTTTACGGTCTGAGGGCCGTCGAGATATGTTGAATTTGTCCTCATATCACTCACCAGTGGATTATGGCTTCTGTGATCTGTTTCCGAAACAACCACACAAATGCCATTATAACCTTGGAGGAATTGTGAGATTCTTCACTCAGGAATTCATTTCATTAAACCAAATGAAAGTTGTAAGCTTATTAAGATCTTCGCAAACATTTTTACATCTGTTTTCCTGGTAAATATATTGACGTATTGTATGATTTCATCTCTTGTATCCTGAAACTGGCCTTGTGCTGGTTTAGGTTCATTGTTGAATTGCTGCATTAAGATCTGAACTGGCATCATCATGCTTTCTTTGGTTTAAGGTTCTTAGATTCGAAAATGATCAAATAAAAAATAGAAGTTACTCTTTAACTGACTTCCTACAGCTAGGAATAGTTCCAAGACTAAACCAACCAAAATTTGCGTCGTTTATTAATTGGTGAACAATAAGAGTTAGCAGACGAATTAACCGGAAAATATAATAAAGAGCTTAATGATGTTGAGGACTAAGTGACGCACCCTTTCTCTTCTTGATCACCACGAGGTACAAGAGGGAGCTGGCGAGCAGTAGAGCTGTAAAAATTGAAACCAGAATTATCGCAGCCGTTGCCTTTTGGCTGAGGGATCTTGTTTTCCTGTAACGAGCTGAAAGGAAAGTATAAACACGGTACTTCAGATTCAATGACCTCGAAAGTGCTTGTGCCAAGTATAGAATGAAAAATTCTTTCAACCTCAACTTGAAACCAGATATCACCAAGCTGATCTCAAACAATATACAGTTTATGCGATGTAAAAGCTCAAACTTGGTTCCTAGAATCATGGATGTGAATTCTTATGCTCATGAATTTAATCTGTTTCGAAGTTCAATTCATCATTTGCTTGACAATGCTAATTTAATGAAACAATTGAGATTGTGGGAGATACATCACGTTAACAAAAGTAGTATTAGTAGCATAAGTTACAGAAATAGGAGTACCTAACTCAATGGCATCAACCCGTACATATAAATCTTGACCCGAATGCACAAATGTTCTTGTATCGAGTAAATCGCCATGCCACATGAGGCACCCGGAACCTCCCAGGCTCTCACTGGCACTAGCATAAGCTGTGCAAGAGCAATCCCTCAGGCATTCCTCCTTGCACTCCTTCAAGTTCAAGCTCATGTTGGCACGTGCTTTTGAAGTGTCCGGCACCTTCACACGGGCCACCTTCACGAATCCTTCCCCACTTCGACACACTGACACCCCTCCCCTCCTCACGCACCCTGCCGATCCATCTCCAAGGTTCCAATCGCCCGGCGACTTGGGCTCGAGCCCTGGCAGGCATGTGCACTCGAACTGGCCCGCATCATATGGATTGCAGTTGCTGTTGGGTCCACAATTGCCGTAAAAATCGCACTGGTCCTTTGGAGCGAACCAGTATTCTATCCACCGGCGGTCTCCGTCGTGTCATGTGGATCGTCGGACTGACCCCGATTCGCTCACCACCATTCTGGTGATGATCGATGCATCAATGACGCCATACATTATAGAAACCTCGTCTGGGTCATTTACAAAGCTTACGTTAAAGATGTAAGCACGAGTGATTTCAGGTACACCGCTCCACCGATCTCCAGTCCATGACCCGGCACGCCAATATGGATCCCCGTCCTTGTACAGAAGCAATTGAGGGTAGCCCGTTGGGTCGATCCTATAGGAGCAATTGCCAGGTGTCGGATCCTCTGGGGACTTCCATGATGTTAGGAACCGGTTCAAACCGGTTTTGCGGTTCAACCCGAGTTTCATGAAAGGAAGCATAGTGTCTGTTGGATAATCAAAGCTTTGCCATATCATCCTTTCGCTAAAATCTTGAACCAGGACTAGATTGCCTGAATCCATAAGCCGGGCTGTAGTAGAATAATTGGACAATGCAGAAGAAACATTTGTGGACCAAACAAGAAAGCTTCCATTCTCATGGAGCACCAACTTTCCATCAGAATCAATCGAAAGGGCTCCTGAAGTGCCATTGATTGGCCTCTCTCGGTTAGCAACCCAAACAACGGTTTGCTCAGAAACTTGGTAATACCAAATTCCGACATAACGGTGGCTAGAATTACCTGGGCTGAAGAAACCGAGAGCGAACTTTTTACCGCTGGAGACCAAGAGATTGCCATCTCTGATAGTATTGTTTTGGCTTAGGATGTCCAAGCCAGTACTTCCCTGAAGTAGAAAAAGAAGAAGCAGGGCATATACTGACCCCTTTTCTGTGTTCATGCTGTCTTTTTATCGAGGATGGGCGGAGTGATGATAACCAAGAGCCCTGTTTATTCACCTGGGACCGATTCAATGGGGCAGCAAATACACCTCAAGCAACATCGATCCACCACATTAATTAAAGGGATAAGGCTGCTGGGAAGGGAAAAGTGAGGCGAGTCCCCAAGGTACGTGACCATTACTTCAATGTACATGAAAAATTTCTTGTTTCACGATCGAGAAATATCGACCAAGTATGAAGCATCACAGCTTGCACTCCATTTGGTGGATCGAAAAGGTGACAATCACTAAGCTTAAATTCATGGGAAAGGTCCCCACTAATTAAGACCTCAACTACACTCTATGGTATTTGAGGCATCATTACTCATCAGACTGTTGTGACAGAGATGGATACCGTGTCGTTTCCATTGACAGCGATTTTAATATAGAAACAGTCAGTCGAGCTGAAAATTCAATATCATAATGTCATTGCGGAAACTGAGGAAAAAAATTTCATTTCTAGGTCTTTATTC
The DNA here is from genome assembly GCA_014182375.1 of Eucalyptus virginea. NCBI lineage: Eukaryota > Viridiplantae > Streptophyta > Magnoliopsida > Myrtales > Myrtaceae > Eucalyptus > Eucalyptus virginea. The sequence continues at coordinate 11,413,225 of CM024521.1, read as the reverse complement.
AAGGCTAGAGTCAAATTGCCATTTAATCCTTTTCAGATTCGTCCTTTACACTAGGCTAGTATTCTCTGTTTTCTTATGACAGAACTAAGCTACTATATTAAGATGATTCTTTCGATTTGATCACTCTGCAATATACGAAACCTCTTCACTGTTTGTGCTTCTAATTATAGATGCACAGAGGTTTGTTTCCCATTAAATTTATATTGTATAAAACTATTTTAGCAATACAATTTAAAATATATATATATAAGCTTGGAAGTATTTTAATAATATAATCTTTTAAAAAAAACATAGGAATGTCAATGTCAACAGCTTTTAGAATTTTCTGAAATCTCAAGAGTGAATGCGTTTCATTGGGGTGAGTATCTGACCATTATTGTGCCTATCATCGGAAATTTGCAATACTGTCAAAATGATAGCAAGCTATTATGGATTGCCAGTCTACCCTACAAAGAATTAATCTTGGCAGACTGAATTAAAGTCACTAAGTTTAGACTAGTGTGATAGAAATCGGCATAAATTCTATGTAACGTGACCCGATTCGAATTTTGTACACTCACTTGTTTCGGATCACCAAATTGATGACCCAAGTGATCACGCCTGATGCTCGTGCAATTAAAAAGCACTAACATATATTTGATCCTGCTGACTAGAACAAAGCTTACCCAAGACGTTGATCACTCGGTCATCCATCTGGCCCCGTCTGGAAGGGACACTTTCCTCCGTTCATTAGTTGACCTCGACCGCCGTTTCACGAGCGAGGCTAGAGGTTAAACAGTGTTCAATCATAGATCAAGAAGTCTGACCCGTAAAAGAGAAAAACATAGGTCAAGAGAAAAAGACAAACCGATGGTTTCTCTTGGCAATGCGAGGTGGCGTGAGAAGACGGCAACCCCATGGAATAGAATTCACAATCTATCAACGGTTGTTCGTTTACTCAGTTGTCCATTTGGTCATTTATATGTTTATTGTCGTCTTGAAATGTCACTAGCACAAGCGGGTTTCATGTAGTTCTTGAAGGGTAGATGGAAAGGTAACGTGGGGAAACCCTGACCAAGTAACCAGGGCTCCTCACCAAAAATGGTGGCAGAAAGTGATAAGGAAAGGAATTTAGATCCCTCGGATGTGAGGCTCGAGAGAAGAGAGATTAGTACACTTTCCTCAACGTTAGTCTCGGTGCATTACTATGCTGATGTGAGTTTGAGGTTTCAAAATCAATTTATTCAATATTTTCAAGTCCCTTTTGTACAAAGCTACTGTTAATGTACTTGGCATCAGGTAATTACATTCAGAGTTTAACATACATATGTACTACGCAAATCTTTTTAGAAGTGCCTTTTTGGAAAAAAAAAAAAAAAAAGAAAAGGAAAGTGCATTACAAGTTTAGAAACTTATTACGAAAGTGCAATTGAATCATAAAATTTTCAAAAAGTGCAATCAAGTCCTATTATTTATCATAAAAGTGCAATTGAGTTTTAAAACTTTCAAAAAGTGCAATAAAATTGAAAGATTTTATTAAATCAATTTGACAAGTTTTAGGACTTGATTACACTTTTTAAAGGTTGTAGGACTATTGTACTTTGTGATAAGTTTTAGGATTTAATTGCACTTTTTGAAAATTTTAGGATTCACTTGTTCATTCTTGATAAATTTTAAAACTTTCAATGTACTTATCCTTTAAAAAAAAAACTTGTAAACTTATTTATCACACATTGACCATAGTAATCCCGACATCATAAATAGAAGCTAAAACAATGCCATTACTAGACAATGCATTTGCTCCATGGTAGCTCTTCTTGAAGACAAACGCAGGCTGTTTCGTAGACGGAAGCAACACACTAGCATTCCCCAACGTGAACACAGACCGTAGGCATTGGATGGGAACTCTTGCATGCACAAGACACCGATCTGAATTCACCTTGAAGCCTCCTCTCTTGACATAAATTGCAAATCGACTAGTCGACAATGTTTAGGCATTTCCTCCTTTTCATAGCTCCCATACCTATGAGCCAGTGATGTGTTAAATTATGTCTCGAGTGTGAGTTTGTACATATCTGACATGGCATAAGTATATAGAACATGACCTGGTTGAAGTATTGCTTGTATTTTGGATGTCTTCTAAGTTGGACTTTATCTCCAAGCAAATTCAAGGGAGTTCAAAATTTGGTGAAGTCTATTTTGGATTAGAGAAAAAAGAAGAAATTGCGGTATTCTAGTTTGAGTTCACAAGTCACGTAAGAACATAAATAATAATAATAATAATAATAATAATAATAATAATAATAATAATAATAATAATAATAATAATAATAATTAATAATTAATAATAATAATAATAATAATAATTCTGCTCGATTACACATTAGAGCATTTCAACCGATGATGAATGAAATCCAAGCTTTAGTTAGACATATACTTGCAAATTAACAGTTTCTCAGTTTCTCCAATGTAGTACCCTAGAATTTTCACCACACTCCAAAGATGGAGTTTTGCAATCAACTTAACTTCAATCTTATACTATTCGATCCTTTGTCCAGAATATTTGAGAAGCCTTTTAACTGCCATTTCCATTCCATGTTTGTCACACCCTGTAAAAGCATATCAACATACGATTCATTAAAGTAAAATGATGGGGTAACAGTAAAGGTGTGTTTGGTAAAAATTTTATTTCCAAAAATAATTTCAGTTCAAAAATATTTTTTTCCAATTCTATTCCCTAAATGAGTTCAACCAGAAGAATGTGTTTGGTATGATCCTAAAATTTTGATTCTTCAATTAGAAAAAGAATAAGAAATCGTTTGGCTTTACCTTCATTTTTTTTTTTTTTTTTTTGTGAATTAGAATTTTTTAAAAAATTTTAAATAATTTTTAAGACTTTTAAAAAAAAAAAAAAATTGAATTTTTCTTTTTTTTTCCTCCCTTCTTCTTTCTCTTCTAGCCAGTTGCTGGGCCTTGGCATATACTAATTCTGTTTTCATATTGTCTTTTTGTTTTAGGATACTATGGTATGATGTCTAAGGCAACGTAAGTGACTGAGTGAACAATACCCCAAATATCACAGAGTGTAGTCAAGGTCTTAATTAGTGAGGTGGACCTTTCTAATGAATGTAATTCAAGATGTGACACCGACTTTACCCTTTCTGAGCTTGATATTTTCAGTCAACGTGTCCCAAGCATCAAACAAGAAAATAATTCCTACCTCATGCATATTCAAGGAAATTTGCAACGGTAGTCTATTACATCTAATCTACATGTAAACTTTTCTCCTAAGCACAAGAACTACTTTTAGCTCATACACAACACGATTAGCCTTCGGGTGTCGTCTATCTACCGATACAGGAAGCATCTCAATTTCTCAAGTTGAGTAGTACCGCAGTGGACTTGTGGTGGCATGTGGCTAGCGAGCTTCAACAGCAGTAATTGTAACTCTGTTAACAGAACATGTTTGGTTGCATGTCGACTGAATATTTCCATTGTAGTCACTCTCGTCGATGAATGCGGGCTGTTTCGGGAACGGAAGTACCACATCAGCATTTCCCAACATGAAAACCACTGTGGACATAGTTGGCCTGTCCGATGCATATCTTTGCACGCACAAAAGACCGATTTGAATGGACCTTGATACGATTTCTTCAGAATATGTATTGCCAATTGATTTGTCCACAATGTCCATGCATTTTCCTCCTTTCCACAGCTCCCATACCTGGACATAACACATACCAGACACCTCAGATTGTGACAATGCGATTGTAGAGCCTGGTCAAGTTGTGCATAGCGATGAATTATATAAGAGTTTCATACTTACATGGCCAATTAAATAGCAAAAGGGGTTCATATGATAGCACCCGCTATTTCTTTGGCCTGTGATGATCTCTAGCAACAAAACTCCATAACTGTACACATCTGATTTTATAGAAAACTGGCCTTGCATAGCATACTCCGGTGCCATGTACCCACTGTGGAAGCCAAAAAGGAGAGGAGTAATCAGCATCTCATTCATCTTATAAAATTCCTTTTGAAGTTTGTGGGACATAACAAAAGCTTGAAACTTTAGTATGAAAGAAAGAAAATGGTTGGTCGGAGTTCTTTTTCTGTGTTCGAATATCTCATTGTTTAATTAGATGAAGTAGAATTTAATGCTCAAGAAAAACACTTACTATGTCCCGACCACGCGCTTTGTTTTTCCTTCAATTTGGTCTCCTCCACATATCCTCGCTAACCCAAAATCTGAAATCTTGGGGTTCAATGCAACATCCAATAAGACATTGCTAACTTTCAAATCTCTATGGATTATCCTCAGGGTCGAATCCTGATGTAAATACATGAGCCCCCGAGCTACCCCATATGCAATTTCATACCTTTTTTCCCAATCCAGAAGTGATCTCTTTGTTTCATCTAGACCAATTTTGGGGATTACCTCAAGTTATTATCCATAAAACTAGCTATAGACCGAAATTCTGGCTACTAGAAGAGATTACTTACCGAAAAGTAATGAATCCAAGCTTTTATTGGGTAAATACTCATAAATTAACAGCTTTTCATCTTCTTGAATGCAGCAACCTAAGATTTTCACTAGATTCCGGTGTTGGAGTTTGGCAATCAACCTGACTTCATTTTTGAACTCTTCATTTCCTTGTCCTGAATATTTTGAGAGCCTTTTAACCGCTATTTCTGTTCCATCATTTGTCACACCCTGTGAAAATGGACACGTTACAAGAATAAATATTTAGACCTGTCGGATGAAGCCGGTGGCTGAAAAGCTGTTAAGAGAAAATATAAGATAGATTAGGTAGTTAAACTTCCTGGGACGATGTGTTGGTTACTTAATGAGTTTGTGATGGCGATAAAGTCGACACGACATACTCCAAAACCGCGTTTTTTATTCAAGGACATCAATCCCCGGAAGGGACAGACAATTGAAGTTGGTAGAATATACATATTAATATCCAATAACCACTTGGATTCAGTTGAATAGGGAGATTAATTACCTTATATACAGATCCAAAACCGCCTTGGCCGAGCTCATTGGCAGAGGAAAAATTGCTTGTGGCTGCAGCCACAGTTCCAAAATCAAGTACTGGTATATCTGTTTTTCGCCTACCTTCGCTGTCAAGGTCTTTCAGGCCTGGAATTTCGTCCAAAGATGTTGAACTTGTGGTAACACCGAACGGATGATTACGCCCTCTTCTATCTGCTGTCACACAGTTGAACGAAACGCTTATGAAAATGAAAGCAATTCTGTACTGCTTCTTTTTTGCCGTTTTGGCCAAGTTGGCAATTTTTGTAGAGGAAGGAACGGTGCAAATTTTTCCTCTTCCATCTGCTGTCACAATTCAGCATTTTTAATTATCAAGCACTGTTTTCGCAGCTTCGTTGGTCAAGGTTTCCAGTATTGAATACAACCACCCTGTAGCCTAAAATCCTGGCTAGATTAGCTCCAATTTAAATTTAATGGATTTCTTATCCCTAAACATCGAAATAACTACCTACTTGGAAAACAGACTGGGTAATATATATGGCAGAAAAAGCTTCTATCAAGGCAAGACTACCACACCTCTTTTCTTCTTCAGCCGAAGGCAGTACATAAGGGAGCCTAAGAGCAGCAACACTACTGCAGATACCAACATCGTTGCCACCATTGCCTTCTTGACAAGAGTGCTTTTCCTATAACGAGCTGTAAAAGAAGGCACAAGGACTTGGAAGTTGCAAATGTTATGGAAATGAATGCTACGACTATCAGAAACGAACAGTTTCGTCAAGACAAGAAATCAGGAGAAATAAGACAATAATAACAACCCAACAACAGCAGCAAAAGCATTTCAAGTAGATATTAGCAACAAGTACCTAAGTCAATTGCATCGACCCGCACATAGAAATCTTCACCCAAGTTTGAAAATTCTCTTGTATCCACTAAATCTCCAAACCATTTAAGGCATCCATATTCCCCCATGCTTTTATTTGCACTCGAATAAGCTGTGCAATTGCAATCCCTCAAGCATTCCTGCTCACACTCCTTCAAGCTCAGCCTCATGTCAACATGTGCTGTTGTAGTGTCCGGCAACTTCACCCGTTGCACCTTCAGAAAACCTTCCCCACTTTGACACATTGACGCGCCTTGCCTCCTCTTGCATCCATCTGATCCGTTCCCTAAGTACCATTCGGCCAGAGATGTGGGTTCGAAGCCAGGCAGGCATGTGCAGTCTAACTGGTCAGCGGTGTTTGCACCACAGTTGCTATTAGGCCCACAGTTCCTGTAGTGGTCACACTGCTCCCTTGGAAAGTGATTAAACTCGCTCCATTGCTGTTCTTTATCACGCATTACAAAGTATTTATATGACCCTGACTCCTGCACCACATACCTAGAGATAATCGATGTGCTATACGTTTGAGAAACCTCCATCGCGTTACTCACAGTTGTGATAATAAAGTTGAAATTATTAGGCATTGCCCGTGGATTCTCAATTACCGGTCCACCCCGCCAATATGGAGCTCGACCCTGGTAAAGGAACCCTTGTGGGAACCCTGTTAATTCAATCCTGAATGAATAAATGCCTGGTGCTGGATCATCTTTGGACTTCCAAGATGTCAGGAACCAGTTCAAACCGGTTCTCCGGTCCATCCCAAGCTTCATGGACGGAAGAAGGGTATCTGTGGGATGATCAAAGCTCTGCCAAATGACCATTTTGCTCAGATCATGAATTAAAACCAGGTTACCTGAATCCAAAAGCTGAGCAGTAGTAGAACCATTAAAAGTCAGGGAGGAAATATTGGTTGACCAAATGGGAAAGCTCCCATCGTTTTCATGGATCACTAAGTTTCCGCAATGATCAAATGCAAGAACTCCTGAAGTATCATTCACGGGTTTCTCTCTATTAGCAACCCAAACGACGGTTTGCTCCAGGGAGTCCATTGTACCAAATCCCCACGTAACGCAGGCTTGAATTACCTGGGCTGAAGAAACCGAGAGCAAATTTTCTTCCTTGGGAGATTAAGAACTCACCATCTTTCACGGTATTGTTTGGGGCAAGGGTGTGCAAAGAATCAATCAAATGAAATAGAAGAAACAGAAACAGAATTTGTAATGACACATTTCGAGGATTCATGTTGTACTTAGATGGGGATGCAGCGTGCTTATGTTTCAGGCAAGAAAGCAGACATGTAAGGCTTTTGCTTCATAACCTATAAAACATGACCAGAGCATGCTTGACTTGTCTTCTTTCCTCTCCCGGAGCATTTATTTCCTAGAATTAGAAGTCAATAGAAGTCGTTTTAAGAACCGGGGAACCGTGGGGGACCATTCAATTAGCCAGCCAACTTTCTTTTACTTTCCCTTTCGGAAAACCCCCGAAAAGTCTTAGTTGATTGAATATCATTGCTCATTGGTCTTGGTTGCTGAGTACATTAAATTAGGGATAATGACACAATTTGAACTTTCGCTCGATATTCAATTCGATCAAGGTCAATTTTTTTTTTTTGTTCGATGTAGTACCTTGACTTTTTTACATAATTCGATGTGGTCCTTTAATTTATGGATTTGCACCAACTATTATCTAAAGTTATAGTGGCCCAAAAACAAAGTATTTTTTTTATGAGGGTAAAGCTTTCTTCAATCTTTCGCCTGGAAGAAGCCAGGAAATATTGCAAGTATGCCTGACTGAAAAAGAAAAGGACTTAAATAGACTAAAAGTCTTTACCAACAATTGAACGTAGTTGACGCAAGACTTCTGGCGTAATCGGCTTTCGGCTTTGTAGAGAAAGCTTTACCCCAACCTTGCCTTCCTTAGGCCAGGCACAACACAGATCCGTCTCGTTTTCTACTTCGGGCCGTGGTTTCTGTCCAGACCGACTCTCTCAAGCCTCTCAAACTCACATGCTTTGATTGGATGGAGGAGGAAAGATATAAATATAGAATGAAAAATTTCATTGCACAACAAATTTTTATAAATAGGGGCGTCTACATGCTACAATTAAGAAAAACACACATACTTAACTAATTTTAATCTGGAAAACATGAAACACAAAAAACTTAAAAATTTTACCCATCTAAAAAATTAGGATCAAGATTTAGAGGAGTGCAAGTATGAGTATCTACAAATAAATTAATATCATTTCTAGATATATGATGAAGACACTTGGACCTAAAATAGAAGGACAATTAATCCAATACAACTCTTAATGAAGTTCGGCTTACAATTTTAAACATTTTTATTTTTTTTCCAATTGAGTCTATTTGGCCAATTTTGATCAGAAAATGTAGAAAATGTTGATGTGGATGCTGGTAATGCCATTTAGGACTGTTGGCACTGATGTGTATAATTTTTTAATTTAAGACTGTTGGCACTTATGGGTACAATTTTTTAATTTAGAACTGTTGGCACTGATGTGTATAATTTTTAATAATACTTTATTTTTTATTTTTGAATTTTTATTGTTTTTACTGTTTTTCCCCCTTTTTTCCTTTATTTTTCTTTTTGGCTTTTCTTTGCCTTTCCCAGTGGCCAATTGGCCACTAGCCACAACCAGTCGATTGGCTTTTTTGCTTGCTGAGGGTGAGGCCCAATCAAGAGAGTGCTCGCCCCGACGAGAGGAATTATTTAGAATTGGTGAGAAATGAAAATATGTAAAATTGAATTTACCAAAATAGAATAGGCTTACGTTTTATTTAGACAATTTTCCCCAATACTTACATACATTTTAAGGAAAAAAAATTAAAGATTTTTTCTAAGCTCTTTCTAACTTCTTTTCTTTGGAATTAAATTTATTTCAATGCATTTTTATATTAAAATAATATTATATACTATTATTAAAAAATTCGAAACCGATCTGGGTCAGTAACCAACGGCCTGGCTGAGCTTGAAATGCGTACCGGCTTAAAGACTTTTTTTCAAAAATATTTTTATAATATAATATTATTAATATTATTATTTGAAAAAAGAAAAGATCCGGATAAGCCAGACTCGCGAGCCGGGCCTACCCGAATCGCGACCTGCTGCGAAACCGCAGGTCCTCCGCGACGGAGGTAACACGGCTAAAGAGATGCCGCGCGCCTCCGTTCGGCCTAGGGAGCAGCGGCGTCACCTTGGCCGAGCCGAGCCTAATGCTCAGCCTTCGTCCAGCCGGCTGCGCTCCGATGACAGCCGCGGTAGGCACCATTCGGGCAACCGACCCGCGAGAACTCGAGGGACGTTCGTAGACGACTACAACGGCGGCCACGAGCCGGGCAACAACACGGCTACCCCGACTACGTCACCTCGACGGAACGCAGCCAAGCACGGGCGAATCGATTTAGACCAAAACGGGGAACCAAAAAGTGGATCACATTCAGGCAATATATCGAATAGATGGAGCACGTGACGGGAACGCAGGACTCTCGACTCGAACGGATCGGAACCAAAGCCGAAGCTTTCGCCGGACAAACATCGACAAAACAGCAGCCAAAGGGGGAAGAAACGGGGTTGGAGTTCGGGCAACCGGGAGGCCGTGAGCTCCGGCCCGGCATGCCAAGAACAGGGCAAAAACAGAGCCCCGCTTACTGGAGCTTGGTGCTGGGGAAAGGAAGCACAGCTGCAGGTCGTCGGCCGCGACTCAGGCGCTATAGCCGGCGAGGACTCTCTCTCTCTCTCTCTCTCTTTCGGGCTTCCCCCTCACCGGATCTCGATTTCTCTCTCTCAGATCTCACTCTGCGCCTAACTTATCCCCTATATCTCTCTCTTCGTCTTCTCTTCATCGAGCTAACAAAGGGCCTATTTATAGGCTGAATGGTCCGGTCGACCGGGGGTTTCGGCCACCGGTCCTTGGCACGCTGACCGACCCTGGTGTGGCCGAACCGGTGTCCCATCCCCTCTTCTCCGCCGAGGCCCGCTCTGCATTAAAGGCCACGTCCCCTCCGTCCGGGTTTCTCGCAGGATTTCGCGCTGCTCCATTCGGCGGCATTGATGGCGCCTGCGAGCCGTCCCCTCCGTCGCCGCTCTACCCTCTTCTCTCTGCGGTAGCTGCCCTCGCGCGCGTGAGCTGCAGGGACGAAGGAGGAAGGAGGAAAGAGGAAGAAGAAGAAGAAAAGGGGGAAGGGGCCGGGCCGAGAGAAATATAAGGTGGAATGGGCCTCGGGCCCGCGTGGGGAAGAAAGGAAAAGGGAAGAAAGCCCCCATGGGCCCCCTTTTTAAAAATAATCATCCGAAAGTAGGATAAAATAAGGAAAATTAAACACAAAATAAATTTAGTAGATGCAAATAATATTAATATTTAGGTGATACGAAAATCATTTTTATTAGGGCCAGATTGGTCCCTAATTTTCTATGCAACTTCATCCTAAATATTTAGATAAAATTTAGGTGTTGTTAAATATACTTAAATATGAATAATGTAATATTCATAAAGACCAAAAAGGTAATCAATAACAGCTTTGTTTTGTTGATTTAGGAAACCCACTCAAATTAAAAGATATGCCAAAATTTATGCAATAGTGTAATTTTGAAAATTTGTGAGTAGTATCACATGATTGTAGAAAAGTTGAGGGACTTGGTTGAACAAATGAAAAGTTTAGGGATTAGATTGCAAATCTCACAACAGTCTAGGGACTTGTGATGACCTTTTTCTGTTCAAATAAATATTCCCTTTCTTCCGTTGCTTTTGTTCATCATCATGGCATGAATATGCTCATGCTGGAGAAATGATATGAAGGAAAAAATGTAATTAATATAACTCAATGTAGTATACTTTGGAAAATTAAAAAGAGCACCACGTATAACGATAAGTGGAATATAGAAAAATGCATGACTTCTCGTCGATAAGGATCATATCCATTTTTATTAATTGCCACATGCATGAACCACCTACTTTGATCTTCCAATCATCCATTTTACATACCTTAATATGGACGAAATATAGAAATAAATTTAAACATCTTCAACACAGACTTTATTTCCCCCTTTGCAGCTTCACCAACATGAACACATCGTTGGTTTTTTTTTTTTTTTGCCCCTTTGATTCGGCAATTGCACTATTGGACACATTATGGAAGGTAATTGAAGTATGTCGGCACTTGAATTTTCGTCGACCAATCAAACATATCAAAATTTTAGACTCAAGACCCCTAAATGCAACATGAGTTGATTCTTGACTAAAAATTAGTCGGTTAAACATTCATAGCATCCAATTGCATGTAAAATCTATGAGCAATACAAATCATTAGTGATTAGGCATCATTTTATCACTAAATCAAGACTTTACTTTTTGGTTGACTTTTTGGCCAAATAGAAACAGTCAACTTTAAGTCTAGAGATCAATCCTTTGAATTGTTTGAATTCCTTAATGGTCAATACCTTTCGTGTGAACATTATAATGCTTTCATTGAATGTGATACATGAGTTAGCCATGTGATTATGGATGAAACTGAGTCATGGAGATGGATTGAAGGACCTTGAAGGTTTGCATTAGTTTCCATTAGGACTAGTGTTAATTTTGGAGTTTGAATTTTAGATTAGGTTTGATCATACTTTGCCTTTAGTTGAGTGACTCTAAGGATATGATTAGTTATTCACCTAGGCATAGGTTTATTTCATACTATTTTAGAATAGCTTAGTGAACTTTTTTGTTTTGTTTTGTTTTGTTTTTTTTTTTTTTGAATAATTGGTAGTTTATCTTGAATAATGGGTAGAGTTAATCATCGGTTAGTTTAGACCTAAGTAATAATAAGAGAAAGAAATCCAATACTATTGGGATACACTCGGCGTGCCTCATCAATGGGCCACGGCTGGTTAAGAGTATGCCATCAAACCACGAAATGGATAGGTTTTGCTGACAATCCATGGTATTCTCGAGCAGATGATGTAAAGCGGATAATTTTTCGAGAAATCCCTATTTACGCTTGTTGATCCTAATAGCCCTGTAGAGCCTTTTTCTTTAGAATTAGATATGAAATTCAATTTCAATAAATTAGCTCATGAGGATTATGTCCCAAGACTCATATCAAAGCCTTAAATATTCTTTACCTGACTCGTATCAAGTCAAGCTCTCGAGGGATAATGTCTTTGGGATCATAACATGGCCATGTAATATTCTTTGTTTTTCACAATATTGGATTGCTTTATAGACTTTATTTCTTACTTACTCTTTTATTACCGCTTTTGATGTATTTGTTGTCATTCTTTTATGGCATTTCCTTGAGTGCATTCCTCTTATTTGTTTAGCCTAGTTGGATAGCTAGGCAACACACTAGGATCATAATAAACACAAAAATATTGCGCAATTATTTAACGTACAAAAACTTTACGTCTCATAATCAAAGAAAGGGAGGCATGTGACACCTAGTTAACAAATAAATCAAGTTATGGTTTAGAAATGACAATAATTGAATAACTAGTGTAATCAAGTCCCTCGTGCCTTGACCTCTAGTTGTGTAGGAAGTGACATATACATTTATATCTCATTTGGTTTCTATTTGAACTCAATAGGATAGTGGTGACTCCCACACATGATAGAATTCTTATAAGTTAATCAATTAATGAATGTCCCAATGTTGTACGAGGTTAGAGTTAGGGAGAATTTGTGTCGATTGAAGGCTGTTGGTCCACCTTCAACGATATCCATATACCTGCTTTACTAGACCCATTTTAGAGGGTCGCAATAGTTTGGTGACTTCACCAGGGACTTGATTATGGACCTTAGAAGACTTCAATGTAGAAACAATTTGATTTTTTGTTAACTAACGTGTCTTTGTGGCAAGTAGTGTGTCAAAATTGAGTAGAAAACAATGTGTTAAATGTTGATGTAGGTTGGGAGTTATAAGGAATGGAGTAAGTGCCAACCTTTGTCTTGCAGGAAGAAGTAGGGATATGTGTTTATATGGATGTACAATGAAGCGTTGTTTTGATATAAAGTATCTTGTGTGATTTATTCTCTTTATCATTACATCGAATGCACACATAAGTTGTGACCTAAAATTCAGGATTGCATCGCTAAGAAACCCCCCAGAATAATGTCGAAGATAGACGACCTTATCGGTGAATTTTACGACAATGGACGAATCATTCTCATCCCTGCTCATCTCAATGAGAGAAAGGGCATATGATAAATTTTACTACAATAGACGAACCTAACTATTTTGTTTGGATGAGAATCTTAAGCCAACAATATTTCACCTTTAGGCGTCGAACCTCACAAGTTTCAGATGCATGTCTATATGATTGATAACCCTTTGCTGCTTCACTTGTTATAAGTATGTTTTATCCTCTTCATGATTTCTCTTTGATTTCATGTGTACTTTTTTGCACAATTTAAATCAATGGAAATCAATCGGACATTCTAGCGATTTAAATTCATGATCAAAAAATTGCGACATTCCTTGTAACATATGAACCCTCAATATGGATTGAATGGTTTATACAAGAATGAAACAACGCTCCAAATATTGGATGGCAAAGTCAACTTTTTGATCATCATAAACTCTTTCAATTTTGAAAATCCCCTCTATTTTTCTAATTCAATGTTTGGTTGAGAGAGGATCCAATTTCCCATCATAAGTGGGTGGGTTTGCTTGTCTAGATCAAGCAAATGTGCATTCCCCGTTATGTTCAGACTCAGTAGCTCTACTTCCAAAGTCAAGTACTACTTGACAAGTTTTAGATAAATCAACTTGGGTCATAGGTCGAAGAGGTTTGTCCCTTGCATTTTTTGAGTTGGGACTATTATCATGTCGCCTGGCCTGTCTCCTTTTTGAAGCTGCACCTCGAGAACCTTGAAACATATCTCCAATTTCGAAGGTAATGACTTGCTTGCATTTACTAGTCTTATGAAGTGAGGCGAGTGTTCTTAAGTCAGAATGTATGATAACTTGGATCCAACACAAAACATAACCTTACCACCTAAAATATTATTGCGCTAAAACAATCACAATCTCACAAATTATAACCTAAGTTTTTATATTAACATATGTCGCACCTAGAATCTAAAAAAAAAAAAAAAGAGTGGGAAATGATACAACCATTCTTCCACATGAAAAATGCAGCCTATATATATATACCACTTGCTTAGGTACAACATAAGAGTTTGTGTAATCCATTAAAAAGAATATGTACATCTCCAACTAACAACTAAACCTAGCAAATTCATCTTAATCATATACAGCTCAGAAATATACAACATAAACTCATACCCAAAAATCTCTCTATTAAAATGTCCCGGAGATAACACAAATGCTCTCATTTCATTTGTAAGGGAAGGGATAAGTGTAATAGAAGTCCTAAAACTCGTTACGAAAATACAATTGAGTCCTATAATTTGCAAAAAATGTAATTAAGTCCTAAAACTTGTCAAAATAGTTCAATTAAGTCCTAAAGTTAACACCATCGGTCTTGCGACGGAAAATACTGACGTGGCATTTTAAATGATTTTTTATTTTCCACCTAGCATTTTATAATAATTTTTTATTCATTTTTAAAAAAAAATTATATTTAAAAAATAAAATTCATTTTTTAAAAACTATTAAAAAAAAAAAAAAAGGAAAATTGCAATTCCAACACTGCCACTGTCGCCACCCATCGCCGGAGGGTCGAAAAAATGAATTTAGTTTTTAAATATATATTTTTTAAAAATTTGAATAAAAAATTATTTTAAAAAGCCAAGTGAAAATAAAAAATCATTTAAAATGCTACGTCGGCGTCACGTCAGCATTTTCTATTAATAAGACTAACAAAGTGTTAACTTTAGGACTCAATTGAACCATTTTGATAAGTTTTAGAACTTGATTGCACTTTTTGCAAGTTTTAGGACTCAATTGCATTTTCGTAATAAGTTTTAGTACTTCTATTGCACTTATCCCTATTTGCAACTAACTAAGGAGCTTGAAAAACATTTGTGATGAATGGTATGAACCATCACCGTCCAATGAGTAATATATCTTTTTAAAGCAAATCGAGCATCCACTATGCGAATATGACAAACAATACCAAGAACTCATAATCCAAACCCAAGATGAAATATACATATAAAATCAAATATGAGTTATGTTATTTCACTGAAACTTTATATAATTCATAAAAACTCATTTAATACATACAGTATCATTATTCAAACATCCATGGTCAAGTTCATTGATCAATCTCTATGCAATAACATGTCAATGGTCCATTCCATTTACCAATCTATTGCTCAATATCCACCTATAGCCATGATACAATGCTTAGTAACAAGGCAACTAAGACTTCGCCGTTGGCAAGGTCTCTACTCATTATTAATTGGTGGTTCAGCCAAAAAGGATATCCTTAAACCAGTATACATACCCTAAAACTCATAACTGGGTTAAAAGTGATAGTTAGTATCAAACAATCATGCTACAATGCCATAAAGCATCAAACAATCTTGCTACAATACCAAAAATCCAATCCAAAATCAATCTCATAAACCAAAATACATTTCACAAACCAAATAGATAACTTTTTACAACATAGCTCATCCACTAAAAATATTTTTTCGTAAGGTCTTTCTCAAGTCATTTTAGAACTCACTCTATAAACCGGTTCGCAGAGTAATACATATATATCCTCTCACAATGCATTTCCTAAAATAATTCTCAAATCATTCACAAACACAAAAAAGTAGTAAATGCTCGATCTAGAATTTAATGCAAAAAAAAAAAAAAAAATACCACTTTATAACTTATACTATGTTTAATCCATATCACTTTACAAACTCCCAAAAAAAGGGATAGCATCACTCACCTAGGAAAGTCTAAAACCAAACTACGGAGTTTGCTCGAATCATCGAACTTGCAATCCTATCAAATATGCAAGAAACATTGTCAAAATCAAGTAAAATGCTACATCGACTATGAATTGGTTAAGCTAAGATTAATTGCTAATAATATGACTCTCATGCGCAAATAAAATGTTGCCCAAAGTGATCATTCAAAGCTATCTACAATGCGGAGCTTGAGAGTGAGACTTTAGAAATTTACTTTGACTAATCCATTACTCCAAAACGATTTTCGTCAAATCCCACGGCTCTACAATGTCCTAATATTTCATTTCCATGAAATTCCCCAGCTTAATTACTCAAAGATTAGACCTCATAGTTAAAATTTCACATGAATTTGAATTTATGCCATAGTTACGAAAAGTACTCCAATTAGATAAACAAATGGCTTGAATCCTTATTGGACGTTGCAAAATAAAGTTAATTTGGCTTGACAAGGCCGTATGGTGTGTAGCCCTTTCACCTTTCCTTTTCTTTTTATTTTATTTTCTTCTTTTCCTATTTCTTCATTTAAGGGATGGAGCTCTCTCCCTTTCTTTAATACTCTGCTAAGGCGGTGGGTTCTCGCTCCTTGCTTTTTGACTTTTTGACCTATGATTAGTCAAATTGCCTCAACTATTAAAGTTTTTACAAAGAAATGAGAAGGAGATGGAGGATGAACATTATGGCAAGATGAAGAGGGTGAGGAATGAGAGAGTTGTGGTGCCATGTTGTGCGTGAGAGTGTAGAAAAGAAAGAAGAAAATTTTCTAAATCCTCATAAGATCTCTCGGCCATTTAGAGAGTAAGAGAAGAGAGTCTAAGAAAATAGAAATTAAAGCTAGAGATGGGAGAGTGAAGGAGTGCATGGTTGGGGAGAGAGAGAGAAGGATAGCTTTTTTCCCCCAAAAAAATTGGCCTATGTACTTAGGATATTTTTCCCCAAATCACCCCTTGATCCCTATTCTTACATCATTAAATATCATTTGTGCTCCCTTTGTACATTTTGTCCTTTGTCCTCCAAGCCTCTATTGTTATCTTGTCTTCCAATAGTGCCAAAAATGAGTATAAGGAGTGTTGGAGGTAGACTTGTCAAACGGGTTAATCAGGTTGGGTCGAAATAGTTTGACCCAAATCGAGATATTTAAGGCATGCATGGCAAAATTTATGTTTCTCTTTTCTTTATTTTTTTTTCTCCGAAATAGGTTTGGAACAGAAATCCATTTAGTAACATAATTTCATTTTTCTATTTTTGGGACAGATTTTTATTCTAAAAATAGATTTGGAGCAAAATCAAAAGTTAATTTTGTTTAGCATTTTCTATTTCTAGAACAAAATTGAGAAATGAAAACTTTTCTCATTATTCACTCTTGTCACTGCTTGCCACCCACCCATTGCTTGCGAGATGCTGGACGGCCACTACTGACTGTTGGAAGCTCGTCGTCGGATGTTTGCTGTCAATCATTGGATGCTAGCCATCGGCTGCTCGTCGCCGACGCCAGCTGCTCCCCTTAGTATAGATTTTTTTTTTTTTTTTGGTAATCAAATGAATTTCTATTCCAGACACATATATGTTGAGTTATTATTAAACATTTTTTCTTTTTTTACTCTGAAACTCATCTAAAGAATAAAAATTGAGAAATCAATATTTGGCTAGAAATTTGATTTTTGTTATAGAAATTTTATCATGCACGCCCTTAACTTGTTGATCCATTCCCAGGTAATACAAATCAAGTGAAATATAGTCGGATCAACTCATACGAAACCCAAACTCATTTGACCAATAGTACTAAAACATTTTTATATATAACCAAATCTAGGAAAAGTCATGAGAGAACAAAATGAGTTAGTTGCAAGATTAAGAGAGAGTGAAGAGAGAATCATAAAAGTGAGTTGGATCTAACTAAGTTGTGAATTTGTATTAAACCCATTTAGGACCATTGGATTCAGGTCCAATCCCACTTACTTAATATAACTAGCCCATTTAACAACTTAACTCATTAAATATGGGTTAGAAAATGGATCTATGATCCATTTTGACAGAGGTGTTTTTGATAGAGCTTTAATTGGAAGTTTTGTGGGAGGAGAGAGAAAGATGAAGAGGGTGGATTAGCCACAAGATGGGCACTTGGTGGGCCCATCATGGGCCTCCTCGTGGCCAATCTTGGGCTTGCCCATTGATTGGTACAAGCTCCCTTGGACTTTTCATTTTATCTTAATTGGACCTATGCTGGGTTAGGGATCTTGATGGGCCAAGAAATGAGGCTTCATGGGCTTGAATTGGGCCGAAAAGCCTAAATGAGCTTTATTGTAAAATTGGATTGGATTGGCGGCACTGATCAAATCCAATTTCACTCCTACTTCACCAAAGGCATCACTTTCCTATTGCATCTCTGCAGCTTATCAAGGCAATTAATTTCGGGCCAAGAATATATACCCGAAAAATCACATTTTTGGTCTATACTGAAATTAGGGAAGAAATGCTCTAGCAAAATAGAAAATAGGGAAGATATTAAGAGATTGACCCAAAAAAAAAAAAAAATGCCTATTTTCCTTTCCCTTTTTTGGGCCTTCATCGAAAACTTTTTGGACTCATGCCATGTCGATATAACATGGAGAGCACATATGAATCAACGTGGTAGGGAATTTTTCTCCTACCATATTTATGATTTTGATTTGATGTGAATAAATTAGCTAAAATAGAGAAACAAAGTATGGATACTCAATTTTTCTATGATGCTAACAAGTTCTTATGTAATAAAAATATCTGCAAGTTAAACTACAAGTTAAAACTTTTTCAGGGACTAGGGGCATGACGGTCAATGATGAAATGTTTATTTTTCTCGGAGATTGATAATTTCCATGAATGAGATATGCTCGGATGGAATTTGGTAATGTCCTCGGGTGGGAAATACTCAGACAAGTATGGAACTTATGTACTCTAAGTGAAATAACCCAGCTTAAGAGAGATGATAAGCTTAGATAGGATGATCTGTATACGAAAGAATATTAAACAAAAACGGGAAAAAAGAACAAAAGAAAAAAAATAAAAAAAGAACGATCTGCTGGGACAAATCATGAGGTGGTCACGGTCTTACGCCAAAAGATCGCATTTGTGACATTTTGGACAAGCGAAAGCAGTGACATAGAGCAGGTATTTTAGATGATGATTATATCACATGACAATGATATATAGAAACGGTAAGCACTGATTAAGAAGCAGACATTCAAAATTTAGAAGTGAAAAATTGGTCGGGTCGCATATCATGCGAGAGCCCGAAATATTATTTAAGGAGGCGAAGCAAAGGGATAAAAAAGTTTATTGAAATCGGGCATCAAAAAGTTTCACTTGATTGAATGACAAAAGCTTTGAGATTACATTGAATAACTTAAAAATTCAGAAACGACATTACGCAATTGAGAAATTTGATATAGTTTGTATCAAATCATGTTGCCAGCTATGGAAAAAGAGATGGATCAAGATGACAGACATATACACTAGTTCAACGATGTCGACCTTTTGTTGAGGTTACCAAGTGAACTACGAAAGAGACCGGCTGAATGGGCACCACACAATCAAAGGATACATAGTGACAAATACATAAATAAAGACAAAGTTTAGAACGAAATCCACGAGAATTGAAAATTTTAGTGGCAAGGTAGTTGGGCCGTCGTTCTAGGTTAAATTGATTTCTTTATAATTTTTTTATTTTTATTTTTTGGGTTTGGGTTAACTTTATTGTCGTGCACGCAAATGACTTTGATTAAGTTAACTTCAGCCTTCTTTTGGGTTTTGATAATCGACCCTTTTTGCCAACATGAAAACAACGGCGGACATGTTCGGCCTATCCTCCGCGAATTCTTGCACGCACAAAAGACCGATCTGGATGCACCTCAAGACCTCCTCTTTGGAGCATGAATCGCCCATCGACTCATCGACGATGTCGACACAGTTCCCTTCCTGCCATAGCTCCCATACCTGCGATCGGGATGTGAACAAATTACACATGACAAGTATTTCAGGCTCTGTATAATGTCTGAGTCCGGTGCGTTTCTGTACTTATCAAGAGTTGTATTACTTACATGGCCTACCAAATTGGAAGATGGATTTTCATGGTAATATGCGCTGTTCCTTTTGCCACTGATGATCTCCAACAGCAAAACTCCGAAGCTATAGACGTTGGATTTTATTGAAAATATACCTTCCATTGCGTACTCTGGTGACATGTACCCGCTGCCGCAGCAAAAATGAATGAAAATGGGGTTTTAATTGATTGGTTGAGTCGAGGTTCTTGGACTCAATTGGCACATCAAGCATTGCGAAGGAGAAAATACTTACTATGTTCTGACAACTCGATTTGTGTTTCCTTGCATTTGGTCCCCACCACATATCCTAGATACCGAAATCGGATATCTTCGGATTCATCGCAGCATCAAGTAGGACATTGCTGGCCTTTAGGTCTCCGTGAATGATCCTGAGCCTCGAATCTTGGTGCAAGTACAACAGTCCTCGTGCAACCCCGGATGCAATTTCGAACCGTTTTTTCCAATCTAGCAACGAACTTTTTGTGTTGTCTGGACCAAGATCAAGATATCGACGAAATCATTATTCCTCGTTATGAGTTGATCTATGATATCAGAGTATTCTAGCTAGTGGGAGAACAGAGGATATACCATAAAGGAAGGCATCCAAGCTTTTGTTCGGCAAATACTCATAAATTAGCATTTTCTCATCTTCTTCGACACAGCAGCCTAGTATTCTCACCAAGTTCCGGCGTTGGAGCTTCGCAATTAACTGGACTTCATTCTTAAATTCTTCAACTCCTTGTCCAGAATGTTTTGATAGTCTTTTGATCGCTATTTCAGTTCCATTGTCCATAACGCCCTGTCAAATTAATCACCAATTTGCAAGTCTGAATCAATTTTACTAAGTAGCTTTTTTGTGTAATGGAAGTTTACCTTATACACTGATCCAAAACCACCTTGTCCGAGCTTATTGAGGAAGGAGAAATTGTTTGATGCCGAAGCTATGGTGCTCAGATCAAAGAGCGGTACATCTCTGTTTCGTCTAGCTCCATCATCGCAGTCTTGTACTGTTAGATTAATAATGTCTCAGTTGCTGTTTTCTTTTTTTTACTCTGTTTTCTGTTCTGTTTTTTTTTTTCTCTGTTTTACTCTGTTTTTTTATTAAAAAAACAGCAAGTTCATTTAGTTACGTATTTAGTGTTTTTGCTATTTTCTAGGATATGAATTAGCACGTTTGGGTGCAGTTATATGCTGCACGTGTGTGTGGTTTGTAAGCAGTTTTTGTTTTTGTTTAAGTTGTCTTGTACTTGACAGTTTCCTCAGAACAGACGTATGCAAGTTTGTGTTATTTCTCTGCGCTTCTCTTCCTCATATGAAAAATATAGCTTCTGGTTTTTTGTTTCGGTTTCTGTTTTTGATCGGTAACAACGGTGGTATCGAGCATGTATGATCTTGAGGGACTGTGAAGTGAAGCAAGTATCGAAGTGTAAAAGAAGTTAAAGGGTGATGGAGACAGGGTCGAGTGGTTTCTCTGCGATGGCTTCTCCAGTATTTACTGGAGAGAATTATCAGGCTTGGGCTGTCAAGATGACGACATTCTTGGAGGGTCATGATTTATGGGAGGCTGTGGAGGATGATTATGAGGTTGCTCCACTTCCAGATAATCCGACCATGAATCAAATCAAACTTCATAAAGAGAGAACCACAAGAAAAGCCAAGGCAAAATCTTGCCTGTATGCTGCTGTCTCGCCTACCATCTTTACTAGAATTATGAAGTGTGACTTTGCAAAGGCCATATGGGATTTCTTGAAGGATGAGTACGAGGGAGATGAGAAGATAAGAGGCATGAAGGTGCTGAATCTCTTGAGGGAGTTTGAGAGACAGGATGAAGGATTCGAGTCGGTGAAGGAGTACTACGATAGGTTGGTTGGGATAGTGATAAAATCGAGTTTTAGAGGCCGACTTGAAGGATGAAAGGCTTGTTCAGAAGATTCTGGTGTCTCTTCCAGAGAAGTTCGAAGCCACCATAGCGTCTCTGGAAAATACAAGAGACTTACCTGATATAAAGCTTGCAGAATTGTTGAATGCTTTGCGAGCACGGGAGCACGAAGACGATGAGAAAAGAAGAGTTTGTAGAGGGTGCGGCGCAAGCTAGAGTGAAATCGAATGATGGAGGCAAAGGGAAGAAATGGATTCAGATCCGGAAAATGCCGGTGACTCCAAGTTTGTAGCAAAAGAAGGAAATTCTGGTGGGTCTAGCAAATGGAAGATGAACAAAAAACCTTGTCAATACTGTGGGGGAACTAATCATCAGTTTTTTAGATTTTGGAGAAAGCCTGATGCTAGATGCAGAAGATGTCACAAGTTGGGTCACATGGAAGCCATCTGCAAAGAAAAAAATTACCAGCAAGCGGGAAAAGCCCGGTAGCGGTGAATGAAACGAGGAAGAGCACTTGTTTGTAGCTTCTTTTCGAATCTTTTGTTGGGAATGATGCATGGCTGGTGGATAGTGGCTGTACAAATCATATGACCGGCAATTCGAAGCTGTTTAGGATTTTAGACAATTCAGGTCGGGTCCGTCGAATTGGCAAATGCAGTATATCGAAGTGCAAGGGAAAGGTACGGTGGCTATTGAAGGAAATCGGGAGGTGAAGTTGATCAGTGATGTTCTCTTTGTGCCAAATATTGACCATAATCTGTTGAGTGTTGGTCAATTAGTTGAGAAGGGCTATAAAGTGAAGTTCGAAGGGAGGGAATGTCTTATTAATAATGCAGATAGCAAAGAAGTGCTAAGAATTCCAATGGAGGACAAGAGTTTCATGTTCAAGCCACAAGAGATGCAACAAATGGCTTTAAAGTGCAAAGAAGAAAATGCAGAGATATGGCATAAAAGACTTGGGCATGTTCACGGGAAAAACATGTCGTTTATGCGGAGAAATAGCTTGCGATGACTTGCCAAATTTGGAGGAGGAATTTCCACAGTGCAGAACTTGTCTTCTTGGCAAGCAAGTCAGATTTCCTTTCAAAGGAGGAGGCTGGAGAGCATGTGAGAAGCTGCAATTAGTCCACACAGATTTATGTGGACCTATGTCTGAGTCTTCTCTCAATGGTAGCAGGTATTTCATTACCTTCACTGATGATATGACTAGGATGAGTTGGATTTATTTTCTGCGAGCCAAGTCTGAAGTTGCTGATGTGTTTGTAAAGTTTAAAGCCTTAGTTGAGAATCGAGTGGGAAGAAAATTAAAATGCTCGGGTCGATAATGGTTACTGAGTATACTTGCTCACAAGTTTAAGTTGAATTGTGAGCAAGCGGGGAATTGTGCAGCGGTTCACTTTGCTCCCTATTCACCTCAACGAGAATGGGGTCGGTGAGAGGAAAAATAGAAGTATTATGGAGATGGCCAGATGTATGATGCAGGAGAAGATGTTGCCTAAGAAGTTCTGGGCTGAAGCGGCTAATCTGCGGTATTCTGTTGAAAGTTGCCCACAAAGGCCTTAGAGAGTCAACACCTTTTGAAGTCTGGTATGGTGTTAAACCTTCTGTGAAAAATTTGAAGGTTTTTGGGTGTTTATGTTACACTCATGTTCCCGAGGTCAAGAGGGACAAGTTTGGATAAGAAGGCGAGCTTGGAATCTTCATCGGGTACGAGTCTCCAATCAAAGGCTTACAGAATTTTTCACCCTATGATAGGGAAGGTGACTATAAGCGAGAGATGTTGTTTTTCTAGAAGAAGATGAGTGGAATTGGATGGAAGGAAAGAGTGCGAGAAAAAACGGCAGTTCGAAAAACAACCCGCAACGAGATGTAGAGGTTGATGGAGTTATAGATGGATTGGAAGACAGTGTGGATGATTTACCAGTGAGAGGCACAAGGTCACTTGCTGAAATCTATGAAAGAAGCAATGTGGCAATGCTCGAACCATCTAACTTTGTGGAAGCTAAGGAGGATCGAGGGTGGATTGCGGCAATGCAGGAGGAGATTGCAATGATCCGGAAAAACCACACATGGGAGCTTGTTGACGAGACCATCGATAAGAATGTGATTGGGGTTAAGTGGGTGTTTAGAACAAAACTTAATCCTGATGGTTCTGTTAATAAACACAAAGCTAGACTGGTGGTGAAAGGCTATGCACAAATATGGGGAGTAGACTATTCTCAAACATTTGCTCTGTTGCACGACTTGATACAATAAGGTTCTTGTTAGCTATTGCAGCGTGCGAGAGAAGGGGTGGCCTATATTTCGAGTTAGATGTCAAGTCTGCATTTCGAATGGAGAGCTTGATGAGGAGATTTTTGTTGAACAACCTGAAGGTTTTAGTATCAAAGGGCAAGAAGAGAGTGTATACGGAGTTGAAGAAAGCTCTATATGGACTGAAGCGGGCTCCAAGAGCTTGGTATGGGAAGATAGATCGATATTTGCAGGATTTTGGCTTCGTAAAAGCTTAAGTGAGTTCACTCTTTATGTCAAGAAGGTGAATCACAGTGTTGTAATTCTGTCACTTTATGTAGATGATTTATTAGTGACGGGGAATGATATGGAATTGATAGAGAAGGTGAAGCAAGATCTATTTGCAGTTTTTGAGATGTCAGACTTGGGAAAGATGTCTTATTTTTTGGGTTTGGAAGTCAAACAGGCTTCATATGAGATCTTCATCTGTCGGAAAAATACATGAAGGAAATTCTAAAGAAGTTTCGGATGGAAGATTGTCGAAGTGTAAGCACTCCTATGGCTGCTAAAGAGAAGCTGCAGAAGAATGATGGAACAGATGCAGTAGATGCTTCTATGTATAGAAGTTTGATTGGGTGTCTCATGTATCTTACAGCAACCAGACCAGATATTCTATTTGCTGTGAGTGTTTTATCCAGGTTTATGAGTAGTCCTAGTCAGTTACATTTGATTGCAGCAAAAAGGGTCTTGAGATATCTCAAAGGAACATTGTTCTTTGGTGTGAAGTTTGAAAAATGTCAGAAGTTTAATTTGCAAGGGTTTTCTGATAGTGACTGGGCTGGTTCAGTGGATGACATGAAGAGTACGTCTGGATATTGTTTCAGTTTTGGTTCTGCTTGTTTCTCCTGGTGTTCTAAAAAGCAAGAGATTGTAGCTCAGTCTACTGCAGAGGCTGAGTTTATAGCAGCTCTTTGCAGCTGTAAATCAAGCTTTGTGGCTGAAAAGATAATGAAAGATCTGTGGTTGAATTCTAGTGATTGCATTGAAGTTAACGTGGATAATCAGGCAGCGTTAGCAATATCTCATAATCCAGTTTTCCATGGCAAAACCAAGCATTTCAAAGTCAAATTTTTCTTTCTGCGTGAGGTGCAACAAAGTGGCGAAGTTAAGTTGGTCTATTGCAGATCTGAAGATCAGCTTGCAGACATGTTCACAAAACCACTTCAAGCTGGAAAATTTGAAGTATTAAGAAAGAAAATTGGAGTATGCAGCAGCAACTGATCCAAGGAGGAGTTTGTTAGATTAATAATGTCTCAGTTGCTGTTTTCTTTTTTTTACTCTGTTTTCTGTTCTGTTTTTTTTTCCTCTGTTTTACTCTGTTTTTTTATTAAAAAAACAGCAAGTTCATTTAGTTACGTATTTAGTGTTTTTGCTATTTTCTAGGATATGAATTAGCACGTTTGGGTGCAGTTATATGCTGCACGTGTGTGTGGTTTGTAAGCAGTTTTTGTTTTTGTTTAAGTTGTCTTGTACTTGACAGTTTCCTCAGAACAGACGTATGCAAGTTTGTGTTCTGTTTCTCTGCGCTTCTCTTCCTCATATGAAAAATATAGCTTCTGGTTTTTTGTTTCTGGTTTACTGTTTTTGATCAGTAACAGCATGTACACTCGGAGAGCCCTTGAAATGTGTTAGATTGGTCATCTCACTCATCAGTGGATTTTGCCTTCTGCGATCTGTTTCCAAGACAGCCACATTAATGCTCAATACAACCTTGGAAATTGTGAGATTTTTTATTCAGGAATTCATTTCGTCAAATGGAATGAAAGTCGTAAGATTGAAAAGATCTTCGTAAACATCTTTATATCTGTTTCCCTGGTAGATATATTGATGTACTGTAGGATTTCTTCGTCTCTTGTACCCTAAAACTACAGGCTTAGTTTCAATGCTGGAATGCATGCTGCATTAGGAACTGAACTGGCATCATCATGCTTTCTTTGGTTCAAGGTTCTTAAATTCGGAATCGCCCAAATAAAAGCACAGAATTTTACTCTCTTAACTTCCTATGGCTAAGAATAGTTCCGAGACTAAACCAACTTAATCTGTGTGCTTAATTAATTGGTGAACAATAAGAGGTGATTAGTAGATAAATTTTCTGAAAAGGTAAATACAAAGCGGAACTCTTGTTGAGGACTAACCGACGCGGTTTCTCTTCTTGATCACCAAGCAATAGGAGATGGAGCTGGCGAGCAGTAGCGCTGTCAAAACTGAAACCAAAATTATCGCAACCCTTGCCTTTTTGCTGAGGAAACTTGTTTTTTTCCTATAGCGAGCTGAAAGGAAAGTACAACACCATATTTCAGATTCAGGGACCTTGATTATGCTTGTGCGAAGTGTAGCATGAAAATTTCTCTCAACCGAAATTTAAAACCAGAAATCACCAAACGAATCTCCAATGATACATAGTTTATACAATGTAAAAGCTCAAACTTGGTTTCTAAAATCATGGATGTGATACCTTATGATCGAGAATTTAACCTGTTCTCAAGTTTGATTGATGTTTTGCATGGCAATGCTAATGTAATAAAACAAGTGGCAATGCGGGAGACACGTAAAATTAACAAAAGTACAACTAGTAACAGCAGAAGCAGGAGTACCTAACTCGATGGCATCAACCAGTACATATAAATCTTGACCTGAATCGGTGAATGTTCTTGTACCAACTATATTGCCATGCCATATGAGGCACCCGGAACCTCCCAGGCTTTCACTGGCACTAGCATAAGCTGTGCAAGAGCAATTCCTCAGGCATTCCTTCTCGCACTCATTCAAGCTAAAGCTCATGTTGGTGTGTGCTTGCGAAGTGTCTGGCACCTTCACAAGCGCCACCTTCACAAATCCTTCCCCGTGTTGACATGCCGACGCCCTGGGCCTCCTTACGCACCCGGCTGATCCATCCCTTAGGTACCAATCAGTCGGGGACTTGGGCTCGAACCCTGGCAGGCATGTGCACTCGAACTGGCCCGCATCATATGGATTGCAGTTGCTGTTGGGTCCACACTTGCCGTAATAATCGCACTGGTCCTTTGGAGCGAACCAGAATTCTATCCACCGCTGTTCTTGGTCATGCCATGTCAATCGTTGGGCTGACCCCGATTCCTTCAAAACCATTCTTGAGATGATAGACGCGTTGACCATGGCATACATCACAGAAACCTCGTCTGGGTTATTTACAAAGCTTATCTTGAAGATAAAGCTGCGAGTCATTTCGGGTATGCCACTCCACCGATCTCCGGTCCATGATCCGGAACGCCAGTACGGATCCCCATCCTTGTACAGGAATAATTGAGTATAGCCCATTGGGTCAATCCTGAAGGAGTAATTGCCGGGTGCCGGATCCTCTGGGGAATCCCATGATGTTAGGAACCGGTTCAAACCGGTTTTGAGGTCCAACCCAAGTTTCATGAGGGGAAGCAGAGTGTCTGTAGGATAATCAAAGCTTTGCCATATCACGCTCTTGCTAAAATCTTGAACCAGAACAAGATTACCTGAATCCATAAGCCGAGCTGTTGTAGAATAGTTTGATAATCCAGAAGAAACTTTTGTCGACCAAACAGGAAAGCTTCCATTTTTCTCATGGAGCACCAAATTTCCATCAGAATCAATTGAAAGAGCTCCCGTAGTGCCACTGATTGGTCTCTCCCGATTAGCAACCCAAACAATGGTTTGCTCAGAAACTCGGTAATACCAAATTCCGACATAACGACGGCTAGAATTATCTGGGCTGAAGAAACCAAGAACGAACGTTTTGCCACTGGAGACCAAGAGATTGCCATCTGTGATGGTATTGTTTTGGCTTAGGATGTCCAAGGCAATACTTCCCTGAAGTAGAAAAAGAAGAAGCAGGGCATATACTGACCCCTCTTCTGTGTTCATGTTGCCTTTTTATTGAGGATACAATGGTATGATGTCTGAGATAACTGAAGTGACTTGAGTAATGATACCTCAAATACCATGCAGTGTAGTTAAGGTCTTAATTAGCGAGGATCCACCTTTCTCATGAATTTAAGCAAAGTGATTGTCACCTTTTCAATCAAATGGAGTGGAAGCTGTGATTTTGACGTTGTTCTTTCTAAGCTTCATACTCTTGGTCGATATTTCTAGATTGTGAAACAAGAAATTAATTCCACCTTCATGTAAATTGAAGTAATGGTCACGTACCTTGGGGACTCGCCTCACCTTTCCCTTCCCATCAGCCTTATCCCTTTAATTAATGTGGTGGATCGATGTTGCTCGAGGTGTATTTGCTTCCCCATTGAATCGGTTCCACGTGAATAAACAGGGCTCTTGGTTATCATCACTCCGCCCATCGTGCAGAGAACTTGACATTTCAGACTGTTGGGACAGAGATGGATACCGAGTCGTTTCCATTGACAGCGATTTTAACATAGAAACAGTCAGGCGAGCCTGAAAATTCAATATCCTAATGTCATTGCGGAAACCGAGGAAAAAAAAAATCCATTTCTAGGTCTTTATTCAAGGCTAGAGTCAAATTGCCATTTAATCCTTTTCAGATTCGTCCTTTACGCTAAGCTAGTATTCTCTGTTTTCTTATGACAGAACTAAGCTACTATATTAAGATGATTCTTTTGATTTGATCACTCTGCAATATACGAAACCTCTTCACTGTTTGTGCTTCTAATTTACAGATGCAGAGAGGCTTGTTTCCCTTGTCAATGTCAACAGCTTTTAGAATTTTCTGAAATCTCAAGAGTGAATGCGTTTCATTGGGGTGTGTATCTGACCAGTATTGTGCCTATCATCAGCAATTTGCAATACTGTCAAAATGATAGCAATCTATTATGGATTGCCAGTCTACGCTACAAAGAATTAATCTTGGTAGACTAAATTAAAGTCACTAAGTTTAGACTGGTGCGACAAAAATTGGCATAAACTCTGAAACACGACCCGATTCGAGTTTTGTACACTCACTTGTTTCGGATCACCAAATTCATGACCCAAGTGATCACGCCCGATGCTCGTGCAATTAAAAAAGCACTAACATATATTTGATCCGGCTAACTAGAACAAAGCTTACCCAAGACGTTGATCACTCGGTCATCCATCTGGCCCCGTCTGGAAGGGACACTTTCCCCCGTTCATTAGATGACCTCGACCGCCGTTTCACGAGCGACGCTAGAGATTAAACAGTGTTCAATCATAGATCAAGAAGTCTGACCCGTAAAAGAGAAAAGGATAGGTCAAGAGAAAAAGACAAACCGATGGTTTCTCTTGGCAATGCGAGGTGGCGTGAGAAGACGGCAACCTCATGGAACAGACTTCACAATCTATAAACGGTCGTTCGTTTACTCAGTTGTCCACGTCTGAGAAACCTCTGTCGCGTTCCTCACAATTGTGATAATATAGTTGAAATTATTAGGCATCGAGGGATCGCCACCGTGCGGATTCTCAATTATCTGTCCGCCCCGCCAATATGGAGCTCGACCCTCGTAAAGGAACAATTGTGGGTACCCAGTTGGTTCAAACCTGAATGAATAACTGCCCGGTGCCGGATCATCTTCGGACTTCCGAGATGTCAGGAACCCGTTCAAACCGGTTCTCCGGTCCAACCCAATCTTCATGGATGGAAGAAAGGTATCTGTGAGATGATCAAAGCTCTGCCAAATGACTATTTTGCTCAGATCATGAATTAAAACCAGGTTATCTGAATCCAAAAGCTGAGCAGTAGTAGAACCATTAAAAGTCGGGGAGGAAACATTGGTTGATCAAATGGTAAAGCTCCCATCGTTTGCGTGGATCACCAAGTTTCCGCAATGATCAAATGCAAGAACTACTGAAGTATCATTCAAGGATTTCTCTCTGTTAGCAACCCAAACGACGGTTTGCTCTAGGAGTCCATTGTACCAAATCCCCACGTAACGCAAGCTTGAATTACCTAGGCTGAAGAAACCGAGAGCAAATTTTCTTCCTTGGGAGATTAAGACATCGCCATCTTTCACGATATTGTTTGGGGCAAGGGTGTCCAAATAATCAATCAAATGAAATAAAAGAAACAAAAAGAGAATTTGTAATGACACATTTCGAGGATTCATGCAGAAAATGTAAGGCTTTTGCTTCAAAACCTATAAAACACGACCAGAGCATGCTTGACTTGTCTTCTTTCCTCTCCCGGAGCATTTATTTTCTAGAATTAAAAGTCAATGGAAGACGTTTTAAGAAACGGGGAACCGTGGGGAACCATTCAATTAGCCAGTCAATTTTCTTTTACTTTTCCTTTCGCAGAAAAACCCCGAAAAGTCTAAGTTGATTGAATATCATTGCTCATTGGTATTGGCTGCTGAGTACATTAAATTAGGGATAATGACACAATTTAAACTTTCTCTCAAGATACAATCTCTTGGGCCCTTAAAGTTCTCTTAGGCAATGACTTCTCTCAGGCGATTGCTAGATTTTCATTTGCTACGCTTTGCCATCTTATTTGGAAAACCAGGAATGGCATTCTCTTTCAGGGCAAGACTCTCGCTGTGCCTACCATGAAGAACCACCTACTTAAAGTTGTGAGGGACAAAGCCATCTCCTTTAGCCAGGTGACGGATACTCCGAGAAATAGAAGAACTCAACGAATTAGGGGTATTGACCCGGCCATCTTTGCAAACTAACTGCTTCGGCCTTTGCTGTTTCGTCACCTACCAGCGTGTCAAGGTCTCATTGCCTTTTCTTTCGGAGGTTTGGTGTTGTTCTTGGCCGTTGGCTCCTTTTGGCTGTTTTCACTTGTCTGATTATTTTTTCTTGTAGCTTTTCTTTCGGTTTGGCTTTTTCGTGGATGCCGTTTGGCTTCATGTTGCTACCTTGGTAACTTTTGGCTTCCTTTTCCTGGCATCCTTCCACTCGACCTAGCTTGTTGCCTCGTTGAGTGTAAGTTTTTTATGCCATTTTCCAAGTTGTATAGTTTGGTTTAAGTCAATATATTCTTACATTACCCAAAAAAAAAAAAAAAAAAAAAACTTTCGCTCAATATTCAATTTGATCAAGGTCAATTTTTTTTTTTTTTTTGGTTCGATGTAGTACCCTAACTTTTTTACATAATTCAATGTGGTCCTTTACTTTATGGATTTGCACCAACTATTATCTAAAGTTATAGAGTGGCCCAAAAACAAAGTATTTTTTTATGAGGGGTAAAGCTTTCTTCAATCTTTCGCCTGGGAGAAGTCAGGAAATATTGCAAATATGCCCGACAGAAAGGAAAGGACTTAAATAGACTAAAAGTCTTTACCAAACAATTGAACGTAGTTGACGTAAGAGTTCCGGCGTAATCGGCTTTCGGCTTTGTAGAGAAAGCTAACCCCAACCTTGCCTTCCTTAGGCCAGGCACAACACAGATCCATCTCGTTTTCTACTTCGGGCCGTGGTTTCTGTCTAGACCGACTCTCTCAAGCCTCTCAAACTCACATGCTTTGATTGGATGGAGGAGGAAAGATATAAATATAGAATGAAAAATTTCATTGCACAAGAAATTTTTGTAAATAAGGGCGTCTACATGTTACAATTAAGAAAACACACATACTTAACTAATTTTAATCTGGAAAACATGAAACACAAAAAACTTAAAAATTTTACCCATCTAAAAAATTAGGATCAAGATTTAGAGGAGTGTAAGTATGAGTATCTACAAATAAACTAATATCATTTCTAGATATATGATGAGACACTTGGACCTAAAATAGAAGGACAATTAATCCAATACAACTCTTAATGAAGTTCTGCTTACAATTTTAAAATTTTTATTTTTTGTCAATTGAGTCTATTTGGCCAATTTTTGTCAGAAAATGTTGATGTGGATCTTTGGTAATGCCATTTAGGACTATCGGCCCAATATGTACAATTTTTAATAATATTTTATTTTTATTTTTGAATTTTTATTGTTTTTACTGTTTTTCCCCCTTTTTCCTTTTTATTTTTTATTTTGGCTTTTCTTTGCCTTTCCCAGTGGCCAATTGGCCACCAGCCAAACCAGTCGATTGGCTTTTTGCTCGCTGAGGTGAGGCCCAATAAAGAGAGTGCTTTTAAACCAATCAGGGAATTATTTAGAATTGGTGAGAGATGAAATGTTTAGAATTGAATTGGTAAAGTTAAAATATTTAGAATTGAATTTGCAAAAATAGAATAGGTTTACGTTTTATTTAGACGACTTTCCCCAATACTTACATACATTTTAAGGAAAAAAAATTAAATATTATTTCTAAGCTTTTTCTGACTTCTTTTCTTTGGAATTAAAATTATTTTTGCATTTTTGTGATTTTTCTTTTTTTTTATGTATTTTTATATTAAAATAATATTATATACTATTATTAAAAAATTCAAAACCGATCCGGGTCGGTGACCAACGGCCTGGCTGAGCTTGAAATGTAGACCGGCTTAAAGACTTTTTTTCAAAAATATTTTTATAATATAATATTATTAATATTATTATTTGAAAAAATAAAAGATCCGGATAAGCTGCACTCGTGAGCCGGGCCTACCCGGTCGCGACCTGCTGCGAAATCGCGGGTCCGCCGCGACGGAGGTAACGCGGCTAAAGAGATTCCGCGCGCCTCCGTTCGGCCTGGGAGCGGCGGCACCTTGGCCGAGCCGAGCCTAATGCTCAGCCTTCGTCCGGCCGGCGCGCTCCGATGATAGCCGCGGTAGACACCATTCGGGCAACCAACCCGTGAGACTCCGGGGACGTTCGTAGACGACTACAACGGCGGCCACGAGCCGAGCAACAACACGGCTACCTCGACTACGTCACCTCGACGGAACGCAGCCAAGCACGGGCGAATCGATTTAGACCAAAACGGGGAACAAAAAAGTGGATCTCATTCAAGCAATATATCGAATAGATGGAGCACGTGATGGAACGCAGACTCTCGACTCGATCGGAACCAAAGCCGAAGCTTTCGCCGGACAAACATCGACAAAACAGCAACCAAATGGGGAAGAAACGGGGTCGGAGTTCGCGCAACCGGGAGGCCGTGAGCTCGGCCCGGTATGCCAAGAATAGGGCAAAATAGAGCCCCGCTTACTGGAGCTTGGTCTTTGGGGAAAGGAAGCACGGCTGCGGGTCGTCGGCCGCGACTCAGGCGCGATAGCCGAAAAACTTCTTGATTCATTTGTGTTGGGAGGGCTTTGGTAGGTATTTTAATTTCAGAAAAATCTTGTTCATAAGGTAAATCAACGATATGCTTCTTCCTTTCCCAAAAGGCATTGGGTAGAGTAGAGCATATAGTTTTCTCTATGTGTTTTTGTAGGGAGGCTATTTTTTCTACGATGTTGGGTTTTATAAGATTTTCTTCTATTCTTTTGAATTCTAAATCTTCTTTTAAGAATTCAAGCTGGTTCTCTTTGTCTTTTATGAGGCAATTTATTTCAGAAATAGAATGTTCTTGTAAAATATTTAGGCTTCTTTTTTGTGGTTTTGTCACGAAGTTAAAAGTGATTTTTCTGTTTAAAGCATGAGTTTCAATGCCTTCATTAGTAACTGTAAAAGGTTGGATTAATTGAATAAAAGGTGTTCCAAGAATTACCTGTTGCCTCATATTTTTTACTAAGAGAAAAGATGTTTTGTAAGACATTTGATCTTTTATTATTAAGGCTTTTGGTAATTTGTATTGGATATTAAGTTTATCACCTGATGCTGATTTTAGGGATTCGGAAGTTTTATCAAAGTATATTGTTGGAACAAGGCCTTCTTTGATACAATTGAGATCAGCTCCTGTATCAAAGAGTGCTGTTGTTTCAATAATAAACTCATTGTTGATTTTTATCATAATATTTATTATCCATTTTCTAGATGTTATTTCTGTTAATAACATAAGGAAAGCTGGATCGGAATATCGATGTATTGGTGATTTCGTTTTGGTCTTCTAATTTTGTCTTTCCTTTTATGACGAGAGATTTTATGTCAGAAATCTCTTTTTTCATATCTAACTGTGTTGCTTTCAAGGCTTGAATTTCTAATTTTTGTTGTTTTATTTCATTTTGGAGGTCATTTATATTAACGGGTCTAGACGAGGTTTTTTGTTTCTATTCAAGATGTCTTTTAAATTGTAAGAAGTATTGGGCTTGGAGGTAATATTTAGGGAAGAATGAAGTCTATCTAAGTATTCTTTCTTGGCTACTGGGTCAGTAATCTTATCATCAGTGCTAAGGAGAAATTCTTCCTCTTTTGTTAACATGTTTATTTCAGGAACGGGTTTTTCGGAGAGGCGTCTTCATAATCGAATCGAAGAGGAATTAATCGAAGACCTTCTTCCTCAAGAAGTTCATCGGAAGAAGTATCACCATTTTCTATGAATATGTTATTTAACTGGTTAAGAGTATTGTCATCAAGAGAGAGTTCATTTAATTTTTTATTAATCCTACGGTATTTTGAAATATGACATTTTTTACCACAAGAATAGCATTTGATGTCTTTAAAATTTTTCCTATCATTATGAGGTCTATTTTGGTTATTCTGGTGTCTTTGTTTATTCCTACGAGATTGAGATTTGTTGTGATGTTTCTTTGTTTCTTTCTCAGAAGGACAAGTTCCCTTACATTTTGGTTTTGTTTTTTCATTATAAGAGGGATCGTATTGAGCACAGAAATCTCCTAGACTTCTATTGGTGAGAGATTGTTCTTCCTTGAGCTGTCTTTGTAATTTGATAGTATTACACATTTGTGTTCCTTGACGGTAAACTAAAGAGATTATTTCACCATAAGAAAGAAGATTATAAGGTATTTGGCCATTGTATTATTCTCTAATTTTATCCCTAACTTGATCACCTATAATTTGGGGTAAACCTGCTAAGAATTTTTCTTTCCAAAAAGGTTGATTGCAATTAGGTCTGATGAGAACCCTTTGAAGGAAAAGTTCTTTGTATTCTCTAAACCTTCCTAAGGATTTGCAACGCATATTGGATAAGAGGTCTTAATTCTTATCTCTAATATGTGAAGGGTCTCCTACGAAGTGTTGTGAAATGGAATAGATAAGAGTATTCACCGCATCTTGGATGAGATGTCCTTAATCATCATCCATGCGTTGGCCAAAATCATCTATTTTATAGGCAGTTAAAATTTGTATTCTTTGTTCATCAGTCAAATAATTATCCCACCAACCTTTTAGTTGTCCAGTAAATCCGGCTACTAAAAGATTAGCAACAACATGATCAGAAACATCTTGCTGGGTTTTATAGGCATTGGCAAGCATGACCATGTTATTAAGAATATTCATGATATTGCTTTCAGCAACACCATCTATATTCCATTCATAAATGGCATCAGGAGAGTATTTATTCTGTATTTTCTGTGATGATTCTTCTTGGGCAATGTCAGGTGGAGTAGCCCTACTATAATAAAGCTTCTGAGGTTGTCTCCAATTGAGTCTGTTAATCTCAGCGACCGATTCATTATCAGAGTCACCAGATTGTTTGGTCAATGTACTAATAGTGGGTTGGTCAGGGGTGTCTTTAATGATAAGATTCTGGAATTTAGGGGTGTCTATAATAGGAGTAGGTTCTAGCTTTGCTTTTCCTAGGAGTCTTTTCTTTTGTTCTATGGCTTTGGCAAACTCCGGGCTAAGGTTTTTTGGGAATTCAAAGGCTTTGAAAATGGGTTTTTTGAAAGTGTCAACTTGTGGTGTGACGAGTTGAGTAGGATTCTGATTGGTGGATTCTATCCTATTCAACGGTTTCCCTATGGTCGCCAAATGTTGATTAGTGTAATTGTTTTGTTCAATAACTTTGTGAGTATAAAGAGAGTCTCCTTGATCTGGAAGCCTAAAAGGAGTAGCTGTAACCTCACTTTCTCCATGTTGTATTTTTATTCTTCTAAGGGGTGGATGATTGGATTCTATGGTTTCACCATTATCAAGTTTCCACTTATAATGATGATCTAAAACAAGTATTTCTTTTGGTTCAAGGAATTGTTCTTCTAACCAATCAAAGAAGAATATATGGACTTCATATTCGTATATGTAGTCGTAATATTTTTGTTTGACGTCTTTTGCTTTGTCAGCAAAGGTTTTGAAGAACCATTCTCTGATTTGTTTGTTGTCTTCAACCTCCAAGCCCAATACTTCTTACAATTTAAAAGACATCTTGAATAGAAACAAAAAACCTCAGTCTAGACCCGTTAATATAAATGACCTCCAAAATGAAATAAAACAACAAAAATTAGAAATTCAAGCCTTGAAAGCAACACAGTTAGATATGAAAAAAGAGATTTCTGACATAAAATCTCTCGTCATAAAAGGAAAGACAAAATTAGAAGACCAAAACGAAATCACCAATACATCAGATATTCCGGATCCAGCCTTCCTTATGTTATTAACAGAAATAACATCTAGAAAATGGATAATAAATATTATGATAAAAATCAACAATGAGTTTATTATGGAAACAACAAGCACTCTTTGATACGGGAGCCGATCTCAATTGTATCAAAAAGGCATTGTTCCAACAATATACTTTGATAAAACTTCCGAATCCCTAAAATTAGCATCAAGTGATAAACTTAATATCCAATACAAATTACCAGAAGCCTTAATAATAAAAGATCAAATGTCTTACAAAACATCTTTTCTCTTAGTAAAAAATATGAGGCAACGGGTAATTCTTGGAACACCTTTTATTCAATTAATCCAACCTTTTACGCTTACTAATGAAGGCATTGAAACTCATGCTTTAAACAGAAAAATCACTTTTAACTTCGTGACAAAACCACAAAAAAGAAGCCTAAATATTTTACAAGAACATTCTATTTCTGAAATAAATTGCCTCATAAAAGACAAAGAGAACCAGCTTGAATTCTTAAAAGAAGATTTAGAATTCAAAAGAATAGAAGAAAATCTTATAAAATCCAACATCGTAGAAAAAATAGCCTCCCTACAAAAACGCATAGAGAAAACTATATGCTCTACTCTACCCAATGCCTTTTGGGAAAGGAAGAAGTATATCGTTGATTTACCTTATGAACAAGATTTTTCTGAAATTAAAATACCTACCAAAGCCCGCCCAACACAAATGAATCAAGAAGTTTTGAAATTTTGTCAAGCGGAAATACAAGACCTCTTAAATAAAAAAACTCATAAGAAAAAGCCAATCACCATGGAGTTGTTCTGCTTTTTATGTCAATAAAAATGCCGAACTAGAAAGAGAAGTTCCTGGTTAGTTATTAATTATAAACCTCTTAATACAGCCCTTAGATGGATAAGATATCCTATACCCAATAAAAAAGATTTGCTAAACAGACTTTGTAGATCAAAATTATTTTCAAAATTTGACATGAAGTCAGGATTTTGGCAAATACAAATCTGTGAAAAGGATAAATACAAAACAGCTTTTACTGTCCCTTTTGGTCAATATGAATGGAATGTTATGCCATTCGGTCTCAAAAATGCCCCTTCAGAATTCCAAAGAATCATGAATGATATTTTCAATCCTTATTCAGATTACATCATAGTTTATATAGATGATGTTCTAGTTTTTTCCTCTAATATAGAACAACATTTCAAACATCTTTCTACTTTCATAAAAATAATTATACAAAATGGTCTAGTAGTCTCTCCCACTAAGATTGCACTATTCCAGACCAGAATTAGATTTCTAGGTCATTACATCCATTTAGGTACTATAACCCCAATAGAAAGATCAATTTCTTTTACCGATAAATTTCCAGATGAGATTAAAGACAAAACTCAATTACAAAGGTTTTTGGGTAGTCTCAATTATATTTTAGATTTCTTCCCCAATATAAATATCCTTTGCAAACCTTTACATCAAAGGCTTCGTAAGGATCCTCCACCCTGGACTTCGGTCCATACATACATTGTCAAACAAATAAAAATGCATGTAAAAGATATACCATGCTTACACATTGCTGACCCTTCTGCTTTCAAAATAGTTGAAACAGATGCTTCAGAATTAGGATATGGTGGCGTTCTCAAACAAGTCAAAAACAACAAAGAACAAGTTGTCCAGTTTATTTTAAAACATTGGAATTCCACTCAACAAAATTATTCGACAATTAAAAAGAAATACTTGCTATAGTTTTATCGTATCAAAATTCCAAGGAGATTTATTGAACCAAAAATTTCTCTTACGAATTAATTGCAAATCAGCCAAAGACATTTTACAAAAAGACGTTTTAAATATTGCATCAAAACAGATTTTTGTCAGATGGCAAGCCATATTTTCAGTATTTGATTTTGACATTGAATTTATACATGGTTCTTCAAATTCATTACCTGATTTTCTCACAAGAGAATTTTTACAGGGGATACCAATATGCCAAGATCCAAAAAAGACAAAGATAAAGGCAAAGGCAAAGCCATTGCCGAACCCTCCAATACACCACCAAAGCCAAAAGGCTTAACATCCGTCAAGACATGGCTCCAAATGGCGAGAAAACAACCAAACATTCTTACAAAACACCTTTGACAACGGAACCCATATCATCTGAACCCATGCTAGCCTTCAATCAGTTAGCCAACATACTACCAAAAGAAACAATATTGTTACTTGCCCAGTCTTTACAAAACGTAAAGAAAGAGCCATCTAGTGCCATAGAGGTAGGTAACAATCCTTCCCCTCTTGCTACACAAAAACAAGCGGAATACAAAAGAATTTCGAATGAGGTGGTTATTAAGCCTCAGGCAACCCCTCCTTCTCAAAGATCAAAATTTTTCCCCAAAACATCTTTTCAAAAAATATTGACTGTGGAAGACAGATTCTTCGATAAAGATCCAATCAAATTTGCAGAAAACATATTTCCAAAAAATTGGCTTTTCAAACCTCACAATACAAACAAAACCCTTGCTTATTATGAGCAAATTTTAGTGGAAACAGAATCGGCAAGGTTCACTCACTTTGCTGATAAAAACAATACAGAAAATATCCTTTATTCCACTATATCCATCAGTAAAGTCATACACCCCTCACACTGGGGAGCCTCACCTCATACACCCAAAAAATTCCAAACCAGACTTACCTAAAACCTGCCATACTCCTCATCATATACATACTGGGACTACCAACAAGCTTGGTGGAACGTCTTTTTCAGACAGAATATAAATTTCCAACACACCTGGTTATTATTCTTCAAAGACAACTTCCCAAGACAAAGCTTACCAAACTGGTTTGACTCCTGGTGGGATCTCTTTAGTCCTTTGGACATAATATTACACCCCACAGTCAAACAAGGATACAAGATTTTCAGTGAACACTTCATACCAACACCTCATGATATAAGGTTCCCATGCCTTATGCATTTCTTTATAATATTCAGAATCTCTTGGGTAACAGCATGGGAATTTGAATACAATACATCCAAAAAACCGGGTGTACCAGTACTTGTCCGAAAATACAAAACAAAATGGTGGGATGGATTCAGATTTCTTGATCAAGGATCCGAAGCTGCGGTTAAAACATGGCTAAATAGCCAAAAAACCCAAATAATCGCACCCCCATCAAATACATCGTTTTTACAGGAAAAATCCATGGCAAGTGCAGCACTTGCAGCAGTCCAAAACAAAGAGGAATACTGCAACATCCTCAGGACGATGCTCTCAGAAGCGGAAGAATCACAATGTGGATCTTCCAAATCTCAATACAGTCAAGACGGATCCTCCCAGTCACATCATAGTGGAAACACTAATGAAGACGACTGCTATGGGATCAATCTGGACAGAGATTAAAATTCAAAGACATCACATGCAGATACAGTTACAAGCGGCGCAAAGGCTACACACCGGAGCGTAGTAGACATACATTGTTCATACACTGTTCACTGTTCACTGTTCAGCACTGTAGCACTTTCACTGTAGCACCCTATATAAATACACCCACTCGACATAGAAGAAAGCACCTCGAAATTTTCCAGATTTCTCTCTTCTTCTCTCTCCCTCTCACTTGTAAACCATCCTCTCTTCCATCTCCATCCTCATCTCTTCCATCTCCAAGCTCTCTTACCTTGTATCCCCTGGTTTCAAAGTACGTTAGTTTTTCATATACATATTTTTATACAGGGTTACCAACTTACATGATAGTTGGTTAACCATTTCTTGTAATACAAACATCAATACTCCCCGGAGTGCGGATTACCGCCTAGTGGATGACTTGATGCTTTAGTTTCTGCATCCTTCAATACATGTAATTTCAGCTTTTCAGCTTTATATAATACAAGTTCATACCACCTTCATGGTTGGTTTTTGTTTATGCATACTCTTACTTTATATTTTATATATTGCTTTCGGCCTTTACATTATTTTTAATTCTCGCGATTTTATTTAAGTCATTAACTTTCTTGTTCTTATACATCATATATATATATATATTCTAGGGGGAGCAGTCGGCATCTGACAACAAGCGATCGATGGTCGTCTAGTGAACGATGGCGAGCATCCGGTGGCGAAAGCTTACGCGGTCGACGGTGGGTGTCCGGTGTACACGAGCAACAGGTGGGTAGCGGGCGGTGACAAGAGTAAATGATGAAAAGAGTTTTCATTTCTCACTTTTGTTCCAGAAATAAGAGAAAGCTAAAAATTTTAACTTCTTCAAATCTATTTATAGAATAGAAATTTGTTCCATAAATAGAAAAATAAAATTATGTTACTAAACGGATTTTTATTTCAAACCTATTCCAGGGAACATAAAAATAAAGAAAATAGAAACATAAATTTTGCCATACATGCGCTAAATGTCTCAATTTGGGTCAGACTATTTTCGACCCAACTCAATTAACCTGTTTGACAAGTCTACCTCCGACCTTCCATATACTCATTTTTGGCACTATTGGAAGACAAGATAACAATAGAGGCTTGGAGGACAAAAGACCAATGTACAAAGGATATTTAATGATACAAGAATAGGGATCAATGGGTGATTTTGGGACAAATATTTAGTACATAGGCCAATTTTTTTGGGAGAAAAAAGCTATCATTCTCTCTCTCTC
Source organism: Eucalyptus virginea (assembly GCA_014182375.1). Taxonomy (NCBI): domain Eukaryota; kingdom Viridiplantae; phylum Streptophyta; class Magnoliopsida; order Myrtales; family Myrtaceae; genus Eucalyptus; species Eucalyptus virginea. Next base: position 11,372,314 of record CM024521.1, on the reverse strand, counting down.
TCTCTCTCTCTCTCTCTCTCTCTCTCTCTCTCTCTCTCTCTCTCTCAACCATGCGCTCCTTCCCTCTCCCATCTCTAGCTCTAATTTCTATTTTCTTAGACTCTCTTCTCTTACTCTCTAAATGGCCGAGAGCTCTTATGAGGATTTATAAATTTTTCTTCTGTCTCTTCTACACTCACACACAACATGGCACCACAACTCTCTCATTCCTCACCCTCTTTATCTTGCCATAATGTTCATTCTCCATCTCCTTCTCATTTCTTCATAAAAACTATAATAGTTGAGGCGGTTTGACTAATCATAGGTCAAAAAGTCAAAAAGCAAGGAGCGAGAACCCACCGCCTTAGCAGAGTATTAAAGAAAGGGAGAGAGCTCCATCCCTTAAATGAAGAAATTGGAAAAGAAGAAAATAAAATAAAATGGAAAGGAAAGGTGAAAGGGGTACACACCATATGGCCTTGTCAAGCCAAATTAACTTTGTTTCGCAATGTCTAGTAAAGATTCAAGCCATTTGTTAATCTAATTGGAGTACTTTTCGCAACTATAGCATAAATTCAAACTTATGTGAAATTTTAACTACGAGGTCTAATTTTTGAGTAATTAAGCTAGGGAATTTCATGGAAATGAAATATTAGGGCGTTGCAGAGCCATGGGGTTTGACAAAAATTGATTTGGAGTAACAAATTAGTCAAAGTAAAATTCTAAAGTCTTACACTCAAGCTTCACATTGTGAATAGCTTTGAATAATTGCTTTGGGCAACATTTTATTCGCGCATGAGAGTCATATTATTAGCGATTAAGCTTAGCTTAACCGATTCATAGTTGATGTAGCATTTTACTTGATTTTGACAATGTTTCTTGCATATTTGATAGGATTGCAAGTTGAGCAACCTCCGTAGTTTGGTTTTAGGCTTTCCTAGGTGAGTGATGCTATCCCTTTTTTTTTTTGGAGTTTCTAAAGTGATATGGATTAAACATAGTATAAGTTATAAGTGTTTTTTTTTTTTTTTTTTTTTGGCATCAAAGTCTAGATCGACCATTTACTACTTTTTTGGGTTTGTGAATGATTTGAGAATGATTTTAGGAAATGCATTGTGAGAGGATGTAAATGTATTACTTTTCGAACTGGTTTATAGAATGAGTTTTGAAATGATTTGAGAAATGCCTTACGAAAATATTTGTAGTGGATGAGCCATGTTGTAAAAAGTTATCTGTTTCGTTTGTGAAATGTATTTTGGTTTCTGAGATTGATTTTGGATTGGATTTTTGGTATCGTAGCAAGATTGTTTGATGCTTTATGGTATTGTAGCATGATTGTTTGATACTATATATTACTTTTAACCCAATTATGAGTTTTAGGGTATGCAAACTGGTTTAAAGATATCCTTCTTGGCTGAACCACCAACTAATAATGAGTGGAGACCTTGTTAAGGGCGAAGTCTTAGTTGCCTTGTTACTAAGCATTGTGTCATGGCTATAGGTGGATATTGAGCAATAAATTGGTAAACGGAATGGACCATTGACGTGTGATTGAATAGAGATTGATCAATGGACTTGAGCATGGATGTTTGAATTGTGATAGTGTATGTATTAAATGAGTATGGATTATATAAAGTTTCGGTGAAATAAAATAACTCATATTTGATTTATATGTATATTTCATCTTGGGTTTGGATTATGAGTTCCCGGTACTATTTTTCATATGCGCACAGTGGATACTCAATCTACTTAAAAAATATATATTACTCATTGCACGGTGATAGTTCATACCATTCATCTCAAATGTTTTTCAAGCTCCTTAGTTAGTTGCAAATAAAATGAGAGCATTTGTGTTATCTCCGGGACATTTTGATAGAGATATTTTTGGGTATGAGTTTATGTTATATATTTCTCAGCTGTATATGATCAAGATGAATTTGCTAGGCTTAGTTGTTAGTTGGAGATGTGCATATTCTTTTTAATAGATTACACAAACTCTTATATTGTACCTAAAAAAAAAAGAAAGAAAAACTCTTATGGTGGTTTTATCATACATACATATATAGGCTAGGTGTGACATTTGTTATTATAAAAACTTAGGTTATAATTTAAGAAATTGTGATAGTTTTTTATTTTCTTTTTAAGTATAGTTTTTATAGAACATTGTGAGATTGTGATAGTTTTAGTGCGGCAATATTTTAGGTGGTAAGGTTATGTTTTGCATTGGATCCAAGTTATCATACATTCTGACTTAAGGACGCTCGTCTCACTTCGTAAAAATAGTAAAGGCAAGCGAGTCATTACCTTCAAATTAGAGATATGTTTCAAGGTTCTCGAGGTGCACCTTCAAAAAGGAGACAGGTGAGTCGACATGATAGCAATTCCAACTCAAAGAATGCAAGGGACGAACCCCTTTAGCTATCACCCAAGCCGATTTATCTAAAACTTGTCAAGTAGTACTTGACTTTGGAAGTAGCGCTACTAAGTCTAAACATAATGGGGAATGCACATTTGCTCGATTTAGACAAGCAAACCCACCCACTTATGATGGGAAATTGGATCCTCTCTCAGCCAAGCATTGGATTAGAAAAATAGAGGGGATTTTCAAAACTGAAAGAGTTTATGATGATCGAAAAGTTGACTTTGCCATCCAATATTTGGAGCATTGTTTCGTTATTGTATAAACCATTCAATCCATATTGAGGGTTCATATGTTATGAGCGAATGTCAGAATTTGACCATGGATTTAAATCATTGGAATGTCTTATTGATTTCCATTGATTTAAATTGCACAAAAAAGTACACATGAAATCAAAGAGAAATCATGAAGAGAATAAAACATACTTATAATAGGGGAAGCGGCAAAGGGTTATCAATCATATAGACATGCATCTGAAACTTGTGAGGTTTGACGCCTAAAGGTGAAATACAATTGGCTTAAGCTTCCCATCCAAACAAAATATTTAGGTTCGTCCATTGTAGTAAAATTCACCATACCCTTTCTCTCATTGAGATGAGCAGGGATGAGGATGATTTGCCCATTGTCGTAAAATTCACCAACAGGGTCGTCTATCTTTGACACCATTTTAGGGGGTTTCTTAGCGATGCAATCCTGAGTTTTAGATCACGACTTTTGTGTGCATTCGATGTAATGCTAAAGTGAATAAATCACGCAAGTTACTTTATATCAAAACAACGCTTCATTATACATTCATATAAAACATATATTCCTACTTCTTCCTGCAAGATAAAGGTTGGCACTTACTCCATTCCTTATAACTCCCAATCTACATTAACATTTAACACATTGTTTTCTACTTGATTTTGAAACGCTACTTGCCATGAAGACACATTAGTTAACAAAACATCAAATTATTTCCACACTAAAGTCCTCTAAGGACTATAATCAAGTCTCTAGTGGAGTCACCAAGCTATTGAGATCCTTTGAAATGGGTCTAGTAGAGCAAGTTTACAGATACTATTGAAGGTGGACCAACGGCCTTCTATTGACACAAATTCTCCCTAACTCTAACATCGTACAACATTGGGACATTCATTAATTGATTAACTTATAAGAATTCTATCATGTGTGGGAATCACCACTATCCTATTAAGGTCAAAAAGAAACCAAATTAGATATAAAAGTATATGCCACTTCCTACACAACTAGAGGTCAAGGCATGAGAGACTTGATTATACTAGTTATTCAACTATTGTCATTTCTGAAAAACTTGATTTATTTGTTAACTAGGTGTTGCATGCCTCCTAATCTTTGATTATGAGACCTAAATTTTTTGTACATTAAATAATCATGCAATATTTTTGTGTTTTATTATGATCCTAGTGTGTTGCCTAGCTATCCAACTAGGCTAAACAAATAGGAGGGATGCACTAAAGGAAATGCCATAAAAGAATGACAACAAACACATGAAAAACGGTTATAAAAGAGTAAGTAAGAAATGAAGCATGTAAAGTAATCAAATATGGTGATAAGCAAAGAATAATATTACATGGCCATGTTATGATCCCATAGACATTATCCCTCAAGAGCTTGACTTGATACAAGTTGGGTAAAGAATATTCAAGGCTTTGTTATGAGTCTTGGGACATAATCCTCATGAGCTAATTTATTGAAATTGAATTTCATACCTAATTCTAAAGAGCATGCTCTATGAGGCTATTGAAATCAATAAGCATCAATAGGGATTTCTCCAAAAATTACCCGCTTTACATCATCTGCTCAAGAATACCATGGATTGTCAGTGGAACCTATCCATTTTGTGGTTTGATAGCATACTCTTAACCAGTCATGGCCCATTGATGACGGAGGTTGAGTGTATCCCATTAGTATTGGATTTCTTTCTCTTATTATTACCTAGGTCTAAACTAACCAATGATTAAATCTACCCATTATTCAAGATAAACTACCAATTATTCAAAGAAAAGTTCACTAAGCTATTCTAAAATAGTATGAAATAAACCTATGCCTAGGTGAATAACTAATCATATCCTTAGAGTTACTCGACTAAAGGCAAAGTATGATCAAACCTAATATAAAATTCAAACTCTAAAATTAACACTAGTCATAATGGAAACTAATGCAAACCTTCAAGGTCCTCCAATCCATCCCCATGACTTGGTTTCATCCATAATGGCATGGCATTAACTCATGTACCGCATTCAATGAAAGCATTAGAATGTTCACACGAAAGGAATTGACCATTAAGGAATTCAAACAATTCAAAGGATTGATCTCTGGAATTAGAGTTGACTGTTTCTATTTGGCCAAAAAGTCAACCAAAAGTAAAGTCTTGATTTAGTGATAAAATGATGTCTAATCACTAATGATTTGTATTGCTCATAGTTTTTACATGCAATTGGATGCTATGAATGTTTAACCGACTAATTTTTAGTTAAGAATCAACTCATGTCGCAATCAGGGGTCTTGAGTCTAAAATTTTGATAAGTTTGATTGGTTGATGGAAAAGTCAAGTGCCGACATACTTCAATTACCTTCCATAATGTGTCCAATAGTGCAATTGCCAAATCAAAGGGGCAAAAAAAAAAAAAAAAAAACAACGATGCGTTCATGTTGGTGAAGCTGCAAAGGGGGAAATAAAGTCTGTGTTGAAGATGTTTAAATTTATTTCTATATTCCGTCCATATTAAGGTATCTAAAATGGATGATTGGAAGATCAAAGTACGTGGTTCACGCATGTGGCAATTAATAAAAATGGATATGATCCTTATCGACAAGAAATCATGCATTTTTCTAGATTCCACTTATCATTATACGTGGTGCTCTTTTTAATTTTCCAAAGTATACTACAGTGAGTTATATTAATTACATTTTCCTTCATATCATTTCTCCAGCATGAGCATATTCATGCCATGACGATGAACAATATGTTTCATTATTTTCAAAAGCAGCGGAAGAAAGGGAATATTTATTTGAATAGAAAAAAGTCATCACAAGTCCCTAGACTGTTGTGAGATTTGCAATCTAATCCCTAAACTTTTCATTTGTTCAACCAAGTCCCTCAACTTTTCTACAATCATGTGATACTACTCACAAATTTTCAAAATTACACTATTGCAGAAATTTTGGCATATCTTTTAATTTGAGTGGGTTTCCTAAATCAACAAAACAAAGCTATTATTGATTACCTTTTTGGTCTTTATGAATATTACATTATTCATATTTAAGTATATTTAACAACACCTAAATTTTATCTAAATATTTAGGATTAAGTTGCATAGAAAATTAGGGACCAATTTGGCCCTAATAAAAATGATTTTCATATCACCTAAATATTATTATTATTTGCATCTACTAAATTTATTTTGTGTTTAATTTTCCCTTATTTTATCCTACTTTCGGATGATTATTTTAAGAAAGGGGGCCCATGGGGGCTTTCTTCCCTTTTCCTTTCTTCCCCACGCGGGCCCGAGGCCCATTCCACCTTTTATTTCTCTCGGCCCGGCCCCTTCGCCCTTTTCTTCTTCTTCTTCCTCTTTCCTCCTTCCTCCTTCGTCCCTGCAGCTCACGCGCGCGAGGGCAGCTACGGCAGAGAGAAGAGGGTAGAGCGGCGACGGAGGGGACGGCTCGTAGGCGCCATCAATGCCGTCGAATGGAGCAGCGCGAAATCCTGCGAGAAACCCAGACGGAGGGGACGTCACCTTTAATGCAGAGCGGGCCTCGGCGGAGAAGAGGGGATGGGACACCGGTTCGACCACACCAGGGTCAGTCAGCGTGCCAAGGACCGATGGCCGAAACCCCCGGTCGACCGGACCCTTCAGCCTATAAATAGGCCCTTTGTTGGCTCGATGAAGAGAAGACGAAGAGAGAGAGATCTAGGGGAGAAGTTAGGCGGAGAGTGAGATCTAAGAGAGAGAAATCGAGATCCGGTGAGGGGGAACCCTGAGAGAGAGAGAGAGAGATAGAGAGAGAGAGAGAGAGAGAGAGAGAGAGAGAGAGAGAGTCCTCGCCGGCTATAGCGCGCCGAGTCCCAGCCGACAACCCGCCGATGTGCTTCCTTTCCCCGACACCAAGCTAGAGGTCTTGTATTTCCGCTTGAAATTTTGTCAAGCGGAAATACAAGACCTCTTAAATAAAAAACTCATAAGAAAAGCCAATCACCATGGAGTTGTTCTACTTTTTATGTCAATAAAAATGCCGAACTAGAAAGAGGAGTTCCCAAGTTAGTTATTAATTATAAACCTCTTAATACAGCCCTTAGATGGATAAGATATCCTATACCCAATAAAAAAGATTTGCTAAACAGACTTTGTAGATCAAAATTATTTTCAAAATTTGACAAGAAGTTAGGATTTTGGCAAATACAAATCTGTGAAAAGGATAAATACAAAACAGCTTATACTGTTCCTTTTGGTCAATATGAATGGAATGTTATGCCATTCGGTCTCAAAAATGCCCCTTCAGAATTCCAAAGAATCATGAATGATATCTTCAATCCTTATTCAGATTACATCATAGTTTATATAGATGATGTTCTAGTTTTTTCCTCTAATATAGAACAACATTTCAAACATCTTTCTACTTTCATAAAAATAATTATACAAAATGGTCTAGTAGTCTCTCCCACTAAGATTGCACTATTCCGGACTGAATTAGATTTCTAGGTCATTACATCCATTTAGGTACTATAACCCCAATAGAAAGATCAATTTCTTTTATCGATAAATTTCCAGATGAAATTAAAAACAAAACTCAATTACAAAGGTTTTTGGGTAGTCTCAATTATATTTTAGATTTCTTCCCCAATATAAATATCCTTTGCAAATCTTTACATCAATGGCTTTGTAAGGATCCTCCACCCTGGACTTCGGTCCATACAGACATTGTCAAACAAATCAAAATGCATGTAAAAGATATACCATGCTTACACCTTGCTGACCCTTCTGCTTTCAAAATAGTTGAAACAGATGCTTTAGAATTAGGATATGGTGGCGTTCTCAAACAAGTCAAAAACAACAAAGAACAAGTTGTCCAGTTTATTTCAAAACATTGGAATTCCACTCAACAAAATTATTTGACAATTAAAAAAGAAATACTTGCTATAGTTTTATCTATATCAAAATTCCAAGGAGATTTATTGAACCAAAAATTTCTCTTATGAATTGATTGCAAATCAGCCAAAGACATTTTACAAAAAGACGTTTTAAATATTGCATCAAAACAGATTTTTGCCAGATGGCAAGCCATACTTTCAGTATTTGATTTTGACATTGAATTTATAAATGGTTCTTCAAATTCATTACCTGATTTTCTCACAAGAGAATTTTTACACGGGATACCAATATGCCAAGATTCAAAAAAGACAAAGATAAAGGCAAAGGCAAAGCCACTGCCGAACCCTCCAATACACCACCAAAGCCAAAAGGCTTAACATCCGTCAAGACATGGCTCCAAATGGCAGAAAACAACCAAACATTCTTACAGCAAACAACTTTGACAACGGAACCCATATCATCTGAACCCATGCTAGCCTTCAATCAGTTAGCCAACATACTACCAAAAGAAACAATATTGTTACTTGCCCAGTCTTTACAAAACGTAAAGAAAGAGCCATCCAGTGCCATAGAGGTAGGTAACAATCCTTCCCCGCTTGCTACATAAAAACAAGCGGAATATAAAAGAATTTCGAATGAGGTGGTTATTAAGCCTCAGGCAACCCCTCCTTCTCAAAGATCAAAATTTTTCCCCAAAACATCTTTTCAAAAAATATTGACTGTGGAAGACGGATTCTTCGATAAAGATCCAATCAAATTTAAAGAAAACATATTTCCAAAAAATTGGCTTTTCAAACCTCACAATACAAACAAAACCCTTGCTTATCATGAGCAAATTTTAGTGGAAACAGAATCGGCAAGGTTCACTCACTTTGCTGATAAAAACAATACAGAAAATAGCATTTATTCCACTATATCCATCAGTAAAGTCATACACCCCTCACACTGGGGAGCCTCAAATCATACACCCAGAAAATTCCAAACCAGACTTACCCAAAACCTGCCATACTCCTCCTCATATACATACTGGGACTACCAACAAGCTTGGTGGAACGTCTTTTTCAGACAGAATACAAATTTTCAACACACCTGGTTATTATTCTTCAAAGACAACTTCCCAAGACAAAGCTTACCAAACTGGTTTGACTCCTGGTGGGATCTCTTTGGTCCTTTGGACATAATATTACACCCCACAGTCAAACAAGGATACAAGATTTTCAGTGAACACTTTATACCAACACCTCATGATATAAGGTTCCCATGCCTTATGCATTTCTTTATAATATTCAGAATCTCTTGGATAATAGCATGGGAATTTGAATACAATACATCCAAAAAACCGGGTGTACTAGTACTTGTCCGAAAATACAAAACAAAATGGTGGGATGGATTCAGATTTCTTGATCAAGGATCCGAAGCTGCGGTTAAAACATGGCTAAATAGCCAAAAAACCCAAATAATCGCACCCCCATCAAATACATCGTTTTTACAGGAAAAATCCATGGCATGTGCAGCACTTGCAGCAGTCCAAAACAAAGAGGAATACTGCAACATCCTCAGGACGATGCTCTCAGAAGCGGAAGAATCACAATGTGGATCTTCCAAATCTCAATACAGTCAAGACGGATCCTCCCAGTCACATCACAGTGGAAACACTAATGAAGAAGACTGCTACGGGATCAATCTGGACAGAGATTAAAATTCAAAGACATCACATGCAGATACTGTTACAAGCGGCGTAAAGGCTACACACCGGAGCGTAGTAGACATACATTGTTTATACAATGTTCACTGTTCACTATTCACTTTACACTGTTCAGCACTGTAGCACTTTCACTGTAGCACCCTCTATAAATACACCCACTCGACATAGAAGAAGGCGGCTCGAAATTTTCCAGATTTCTCTCTTCTTCTCTCTCCCTCTCACTTGTAAACCATCCTCTCTTCCATCTCCATCCTCATCTCTTCCATCTCCAAACTCTCTTACCTTGTATCCCCTGGTTTCAAAGTACGTTAGTTTTTCATATACATAGTTTTATACAGGGTTACCAACTTACATGATAGTTGGTTAACTATTTCTTGTAATACAAACATCAATACTCCCTGGAGTGCGGATTACCGCCCTAGTGGATGACTTGATGCTTGAGTTTCTGCATCCTTCAATACATGTAATTTCAGCTTTTCAACTTTATATAATACAAGTTCATACCACCTTCATGGTTGGTTTTTGTTTATGCATACTCTTATTTTATATTTTATATATTGCTTTCGGTCTTTACATTATTTTTAATTCTCGCGATTTTATTTAAGTCATTTACTTTCTTGTTCTGATACATCATTTCCGTTTATATACATCCTTCCCTGCTTTCATATAGATCTGTTAATCTCATATACTTACTTGTTCTCTCATATAGTACTCCGATCCTAACCCCTTTATGGTATATATATATACAGAAATATTGTTATCAAACAATTTTCTGTTTCAGAAACAGAAATTTTGAGTTGTTATCAAACACATTTTAAAACTCATCTAGGAAATAAAAATTGAGAAATCAATTTTTGGCTAGAAAATTGATTTTCGTTTCAGAAATTTTGTCATGTGTGCCATTAACTCATTGATCCATTCCCATGTAATACAAATCTAGTGACCTATACTCGGATCAACTCATACCAAACCCAACCTCACTTGACTAATAATACTCAAATATTTTTATATTTAACCAAATCTAGGAAAAGTCATGAAATCACAAAATGAGTCAGTTGCAAGATTAAGAGAAAATGAAGAGAGAATCATAAAGGTGGTGTCACGCCTCGAACCTTAAGCGCGCCAACATCCCACCATGGTCATGCAAATGCGACATTACCAGGTAGTGTCACCAACCCCATTCATTATTTATTGTGCAAGCGGAACATATTATAAAACCCCTGACAATGAAATACGGGATAGAAAAGCAAGAAGCAAATTCACAACATAACACTTTCATAACTACAGCCAAAAGTCTACAAAAGACCGGCTCTTAAAAATGAACTATCCTACGACCTACAAGTCGGACACGTTCTCCAATCCTCATGACTTCACCTCTGCAACTCCTCAAGGTCAACCAAAGCTATTTGGTCGCTCCGTCCACCAGGGACCTGAAATTTTAATCCCCAAACAGAGATGAGACAATGTCTCAGCAAGTTCAACCCCCTAAACCCCTATTAGAAAGAAAATACACCCCGGGTGGCCTAGCCACATCATACAGAAGACTTACCTCGCCTCAGTTCCTTCCTGCAGGTTAGCACAATTCAAATCACTCAATCACAGATAGTAATAGGAACTTAAACAACCGGAACGCATTCACTTTCATATAACCAACAACCGCGGGGGTCCTGATTATAAGACTAAATCGTTATGACACGTCCCATTCCATGTCACACAATTCCATCCCATAATCCGACACATCAACAACACTCAACATGTATTCCAATTGTTATTCACTGCCACACAAGGGCATGGCCTACTCACAGTTCGGCTATCTACTAGCCTATAGCCAGGTATCGCCTCCCCACCTTGGAGCGCGGCTTCGTCAGTACGTTGACGGCGTTCCCGAAGGAGCATGGGCCCAGAATCAACTGCGACCCGCATCCACCGTGTGGGCAATTCCGGCTCAACAGCCCAGGACAATTCCTCTTAGTTATCACACAGCCAAAGCATACTCGGCCCCAGGACACTTTATATTTCAATCAATGCTTCCACTTAAAATAGTGATCCCGTCCTTTTTTTTTTCATATTAAAAATATTCCAGAAATTACTCACGTGTGTGGAGACACGCTAATTTCGAATTAAAAAGCTAATATCTCACTTTTGCAAACCCCACTATTTAATATAATCATTAAATTCCAACTTTTGCATAAAAAATCCAACATTTGGGTTTTTATGAATAAAATCCCTATTTATCACAATCAACACTCAATATGCCACATCCATTCATCAAATTCAAATTCTAAATGCACAACAGCGATTAGCACGAAATTATGAGAAAATAAGGTTCCAAAAATAATTTTCAGAATTTATTAAATAATTAAATTTATTACAAAAATTAATTAAATAATAATATCCCTATCTTTCACGATCCACACTCAATTTATAATATCCAATCATCAATTTCAAAATCGACTACACAAAGAGCGATCGGCACGGGATTTTGAGCAATCGGGATCAAAAATAATTTTTCCTTTTTTTATAAATAATAATATTTTAATAATTTCGGAATATAATATAATATTATAAATTCCAGAATTCGAAATCATTAAATAATTCAAAAATAAAATCCTATTATGTCACATCAAGGCTTTATATTAAAATAAACATACTTAACTTTAAACTAAACACACTTTAACTTAATTAAACATCATAATCTAATCCTTAACCAAATAAACTAATCTAACTACCTAAACTTACTTAGACTAAGCACACTTAGGCATCATTAACCGTCTAATTGAGATTTAGTGAGCTAAACTCACCAGATTAGCAAGCCGAACGAACCAAAATAACAAGGACGACGCGAGGATCGACTTTCCTCAAGGCGGGCCGAGCATCTGGGCTCGGGAAGGCGGCCGAAACGGGCCAAGACCAAGCTGGAATACCCATTTTTCCAGCCACTGATTTGGGGCCGAGAAGGGCGGATCTGGCGCCGGAATGGGCGGAGGAGGGCTGCGGCAGCTCGTGCGGGTGAGGCGACATCTCCGGCGACCCTTCGACGGCGGCAGCAGCAGCTCAGGACGGCTTGGTCGACGAGCTAGAGGCGTGGGCCGAGCGCGAGTTGGCCGGCGAGCTGGCGCGCGGCTTCGCGCGAATGCACGGCGACGGCGACGACCGCGACGGCTCTGGTGGCGATCTGCGGTGACGGGCGAACGGCGAAGGGGGCGGACGGCTATGGCTGCACCAGCTTCTCCTCTGCATTTTTCTCATCTTCGCACAACAAGGATGGAGGAGAAACCAACGGAAGGGAGAGAGGAAGAAGAGAGAAGAAGGAGAGAGAGAGATGGGACCATTCCCTTTTCTTTTTTTCTTTTTCTTTAACCCAACAAAAATGGCCCACCATGACCTCATGGATGATGTCGCACTCCATTATCTCCCACAACCTTTCTCCAATTGGTCCATTTTATTTTTCCGCCGGGGCATGAAACTTTGTACATTAATTTCTTTAATTCCATTCAATTTCTCCCAATTGAGTCAAATTGAAGTCTAAAATTAATTCGATGTCACCACACTTCACTTCACATCTTCACTTGTCCATAGAACCAACTTAAGTCCTAAAAGCAAGACCAAAGACGGGCCTACTAATTTCTCGAGCCAAAATAGCCATTCTCTGATTTAATTTCTTAAAAATTTTGATTGCATGAAAAATCTTCTAAAGATGAGTTAATGATCTTAAAATAATTTGTGACACACCGGACTTCCAATTTCTGAATTCGGGCTCAATTTCACGATTTATTTCACTTTGGCACGATACTAGCGCGGCCCAACCTACCGGGTAGCCTTTAGAAATTTTCATGCATTTGACCTGTGGTTAATCATCTCAAGCCACAGTGTACATCTTTGAAACATTGGCGATTTTCAGTTGTCGAGGTAATCTCAAGGTTTCAAATACGAACACGGGGTACCAAATCGATAGAAAAGTCGGTTCAGTGCCAATCGACAAGAATGGTGGAATCACCCACACTCGATCACATGCCTCTGTCGAGTCAACCTATCTCCAATCTTTAATCGATTTTTAATTATGCGGTAATGACCCTTGCATATTAGCTCGGTCGAAAGGTCGCTTCCTAGTCAAATTCTCGAGTCTGATGTATTAGAAACTCTTAACAGCTTCACCCGATAGACTAGTTTTCACATGAGTGGCCGACTCAAGGAAAAGAACTATATGCGTGCCAACGAAATGCCCATCTCAATTTATTGAAAATAGAATTGGAAAATTGGGATGTCACAACTCTTCCCCTCTTATAAAAATTTCGTCCTCGAAATTTAAACCTTTACCAATTCTTAAACAAAAAGGTGGGGGTATAGTCGTCTCATATAATCTTCTCTTGCTCAGGTTGCTCCTTATGTACCAATGCTGCCTGATCACTGCTATTTTGCCCAAACCACTTCGGATACAAAATACTAAACACTTGCCTACTTAAAATTCCAAAGGTCTTCAACACAAAATCTGCAAAGCTAAACTGGCGATTCTGAGTAGTCTCTAAACCGTCTCTGATAATTGCAATTGAATCACTAATTTCTGAACCAACTCTGAACCTGCGATTTTCTGACCTTTGAACTCATCTCAACCGACTGAAGTCCTGTACACTCTGCTCTAAACTGATTAAAAAGAAACTATCTGACTGATCTACCGAAACTGGGAACCTCTGATCAATATCTGATATAACTCTAACACTGATCTCGGCAACTGCAATCACGGACTCCGTATCGACCCCGGCCTCGTGATCTTTCTTTCCCTAACTTCATCTCAGCAATTGAAATTCCGCACTCTCTGTTATGCACTACTTAAGAAAGAACCATCTGAAAGCTCTACCAACTTGGAACATATGATCTAGATTTGAAATACAATTCATCTCTGGCACTCCATGCATATGATTTACATGATATACACACACTTCGGTATGCTTATTCTAATCAAAATCTTTGCATGCTGTACTAAGGTGAGTTGACTCTGTTCATCTGATGACCACAACCCCATAAGGAATCAATACTCTTCCCGACTCCTTAATAACCTGTCATAACATTCCATCATGTTATACTTCCATTCCCACATAGGACTCTCTCAAGTGCTTGAGAAAGCTTTCCTAGTTTACATTACCAAATTCTCACTTATTGATACATCCAACACTTACAACGTGTTCGGCGATATCTATCTACCAATCCCGATGATGTAGATTTTGACTCATCTTCGTACTGTCTGGACAACGCTGAAATTGCTATGATGAGCTTCCCATAAGATCTCTTCTTTAATCTCTACATCATCAATTACACACAATCGTCCTTAGAACCTTAGCGTTCTGTCTTTAGAAATCTGAAAATCAACCTCTCTCTCATCTGCACTATCTTATAGAGTCTTCTGAATTTCTGAATCTGTCCACTGAAGCATTTTGATTCTAATATGAACTTTCGGCTCAATTCTGAGGGTAGTCATAAGATTCAAAAGGCGACATACCTTAGATTTGAAAACTGAGTTTCGAACTTTCTCAAATAAGATCCAATCCTTGAGTACCAACTGTGCAACTAAGGACTCTCGACTCAGTGCATCTGCGACTTTGCTCATCTTTCCAGAGTGATACGAAATATCAGTCATAATCCTTAAGGAGTTCCATCCAGCGATGCTGTCTCATATTCAACTCCCTTTTTTAGAATACATACTTGAGACTTTAATAGTCATTGACGATATGAAATATTCCTCTGTACTGATAATGCCTCTAAATTTCCAAACAAACATAACTACTGCAAGTTCTACAACGTGCGTCAGGTAATTCAACTCTTAAGATCTCAACTGACGGGACGCGTATGTAATAACCCTATCATGCTGCATTAACACACAACCCAGTCATTTAAACGACGCATCATTGTAGATCTCAACCCTCCTGGATCAGATGGAATAGTAAGCACAAATGCGGTAGTCGGCTTCTGCTTAAGCTCTTGAACACTACTCTCACACTTATCTGACCACACAAACTTTTCTTCCTTCTTCAGCAGTCTCATCATCGGCGATATTAACACTGAAAACCTTTCTACGAACTGTCTGAAATATCCTGCTAATCCCCAGAAACTTCTGATCTCTGTCACTGTAGTCAATTTCGGCCAACCGTTCACTACTTTAATCTCGGACGGGGTCTACGGAGATTTCTTCGCCTGAAATCATGTGACCTAGGAACGCAATACAAGTCATCCAAAACTCGCATCTGCTAAGCTTATTGTAAAATCCAAAAGCACTCAAGGTCTGAAGTACCATTCCCAAATGTCTCTCGTGCTCCTCAGCACTCTTTGAACACACCAGGATAACTTCAATGAGCACGATCACAACTGATTCAAGTACCCTTAAACATTCTGCTCATTAGGCCCAAATAAACAGTTAAGGTGTCCATTAAACCACACGGCATTACAGTGAACTCATAACTCCCGTATTGAGTGCGAGATGTTAACTTCGGTATGTCTTTCTTCCTGATCCTCAACTGATGATACCCTGACCTCCAGTCGATCTTGAGGAATATCGATGTACAAACACAACGAACCAACTTTCTTTTTCACGAATAGAACAGGTGCTCCCTAAGGTGAAGCACTAGAACGTATGAATCTCCTATCCAATAATTCCTGCATCTACACCTTTAGTCCTTTTAACTCGGGTAACACCATCCGATAAGGAGCCTTAGGGACTGGCTCTATTCCGAGTGCTAATTCAATCACGCACTCTATTTCTCTTTCTGAAAGCAGACTTGGCAAATCTTCATGAAACACCTTAGAAAACTTCCATACCACAGTTATGTTCCCCATATTTGGCTCCTCAACTGACGCATCCATTACAACTGCCATGTAGATTCAATAACCAACCAGAATCAGGTCATCTTCAGTGACGAATAACAAGGATTGAAGTTCCTCTTCGACTTTCAGTAACTCAAAACTTTCGCATGCTAACTGAACAAACTAAATTATCTCAATACCATGATTCAAAACAGCAGAAAGCTCCTTGAGCCAAATCTTTTTATAAATGACTTCCAAGTCATACTTAGGTAAACCCATTCCAAGTATAGCTATAGTCAGAGGTTCATCTTTCTATCACTTTATTACCACAACGAAAATCCTACAACCTTCACTGAAAAATTCTGTTGCATTACTCTGATGAGAACACATCAAAAACATTCTTCCCTTGATCAATGCTTGGTTGACCCATTCATGCTCTTCCAGCCATCCTAGTGGCGTCCTATCTGCATTAACAGTGCTTATGCTCTCCTAGACTTACAAGGACAATTCCTAATCCGATGGCCGTGCTAGCCACATTCAAAGCATGTTCCCTTTTTATTCTGACACTGGGCTGACTCAAGCCTTTTTCCACAAATTCAACACACAATAAGTGAGTCCTCTACCTCCCATCAAGTGCATCATGCATTCTTTCTTGCACTGGGGTCCATTTTAAGTACCCCACTGAACATCTTGAAGCATGCTTCCTCTGTTCTGTCTTATCAACGGCGGTGATAGAAATAGCTGTGATTCAATCCGTCTATATGGACAATCTTTGATCAAATAACTGTACTGGTGACCCTTGTAGCAAGTCCTTTTTCTCTTACAGCACATAACAGATCCATGTATTTTCTTACAGACACGACACACATTGATCGAGTTGAGCACTGACTTTCCAATTTTACTCTTCCGATTAGGTGAAATAGGGCATTTTTCTTCTGACATCGGCCTTTCACCCCAATCGACTTCCATCTCTATCTAAACTGAACCTTGACTCAGATACGGAGGCTTGATCATTGATCACAACTCTAGATTAGGCCTCAACAGGCGCAACAACAACAGTGGTCACAACACTGGTAGCAGTAGAAACAACGGCAACAGCGACGGCTCGGTCCTGAGCTTACTGACCCAACGAGCTTCCAAGGAACACTAGCGCCTAAATGATCCCATCAAACCTAGGATCGCTCGGTGCTGCTACACTTTTAGTACCGACTTGCAATAGTACTCTCGCACTCACGCCAGTCTAAGCCTGTGCTCTACCTCAAGTACCGATTCTTGTCAGCATCCTACCCCAAGGTATAGGTCCTATCGACCTTCTCCAAGGAGTCCTCCACTCCTGGTCACTCATCCTACAGGCTCTTTATAGACGCCTGTTTTCCGATTCCAACATCAGGTTAGAATTTGAGTGACCCCACAAACACACTACCAAACAGCTATCAACCATATGCATCAACATTTTAAAAGCCTTTCCTACTAACTATCTCATGACTCATCACACCTTATCACTCCATACACAGACCATGCTATGATAATAGTTAAACGGGGATGTCACGCCCCGAACCTTGAGCCCGCCAACATCCCACCATGGTCATGCAAATCCGAAATTCCCAGGTAGTGTTGCTGACCCCATTGATTATTTATTGCGCAAGCGGAACGTATTATAAAACCCCTGACAATGAAATACGGGATAGAAAAATAGGAAGCAAATTCACAACATAACACTTTCATAACTACAGCCAAAAGTCTACAAAAGACTGGCTCTTAAAAATGAACTGTCCTACGACCTACAAGTCGGACACATTCTCCAATCCTCATGACTTCACCTCTGCAACTCCTCAAGGTCAACCAAAGCTATCTGGTCGCTCCGTTCACCAGGGACCTGAAATTTTAATCACCAAACCGGGATGAGACAATGTCTCAGCAAGTTCAACCCCCTAAACCCCTATTAGAAAGAAAATACACCCCGGGTGGCCTAGTCACATCATACGTAAGACTTACCTCGCCTCGGTTCCTTCCCCGCAGTTAGCACAATTCAAATCACTCAATCACGAGATAGTAATAGGAACTTAAACAACCGAACGCATTCACTTTCATATAACCAACAACCGCGAGGGTCCTGATTATAAGACTAAATCGTTATGACACGTCCCATTCCATGTCACACAATTCCATCCCATAATCCGACACATCAACAACACTCAACATGCATTCCAATTGTTATTCACTGCCACACAAGGGCATAGCCTACTCGCAGTTCGGCTATCTACGGCCTATAGCCGGCATCGCCTCCCCACCTTGGAGCGCGACTTCGTCGACGTTGACGGCGTTCCCGAAGGAGCATGGGCCCCGAGAATCAATCTGCGACCCGCATCCACCGCGTGGGCATCCCATATAGGGGCAAGTCCGGCTCAACAGCCCAGGACGATTCCTCTTAGTTATCACACAGCCAAAGCATACTCGGCCTCAGGACGCTTTATATTTCAATCAATGCTTCCACTTAAAATAGTGATCCCGGCCATTTTTCTCCATATTAAAAATATTCCAGAAATTACTCACATGTGTGGAGACACGCTAATTTCGAATCAAAAAGCCAATATCTCACTTTTGCAAACCCCACTATTTAATATAATCATTAAAATCCAACTTTTGCATCAAAACCCAATATTTGGGTTTTTATGAATAAAATCCCTATTTATCACAATCAACACTCAATATGCAACATCCATTCATCAAATTCAAATTCTAAATACACAGCAGCAATCAAAGACGAAATTCTGAGAAAATAAGGTTCCAAAATAATTTTCAGAATTTATTAAATAATTAAATTTATTCCAAAAATTAATTAATTAATAATATCCCTATCTTTCACGATCCACACTCAATTTATAATATCCAATCATCAATTTCAAAATCTGACTACACAAAGCAAATGATCGGTACGAGATTTTGAGCAACCGGGTAAAAAATAATTTTTCTTTTTTTTTATAAATAATAATATTTTAATAATTTCGGAATATAATATAATATTATAAATTCCAGAATTCGAAATCATTAAATAATTCAAAAATAAAACCATATTATGTCACATCAAGGCTTTATATTAAAATAAACATACTTAACTTTAAACTAAACACACTTTAACTTTTTTAAACATCATAATCTAATCCTCAACCAAATAAACTAATCTAACCACCTAAACTTACTTAACTTAGACTAAGCACACTTAGGCATCATTAACCGTCTAATTGAGATTTAGTGAGCTAAACTCACCGGATTAGCGAGCTGAGCGAACCAAAACGACGAGGACGACGTGAGGATCGACTTTCCTCAAGGCGGGCCGAGCATCCGGGCTCGTGAAGGCGGCCGAAACGGGCCAAGACCGAGTTGGAATACCCATTTTTCTAGCCACTGATTTGGCGCCAAGAAGGGCGGATCCGGCGCCGAAATGGGCGGAGGAGGGCGGTGGCAGCTCGTGCAGGTGAGGTGGCAGCTCCGGCGACCCTTCGGCGGCGGCGGCAGCAGCTCAGGACGGCCTAGTCGACGAGCTAGAGGCGCGGGCTGAGCACGAGCCGGCCGGCGAGCTAGCGCGCGGCTTCGCGCGAATGCACGGCGACGGCGACGACCACGGCGACTCCGGCGGCGATTTGGCAGCGACGAGCGAACGGCGAAGGGGGCGGACGGCCATGGCTGCACCAGCTTCTCCTCTGCATTTTTCTCATCTTCACACAACAAGGATGGAGGAGAAACCAACGGAAAGGAGAGAGGAAGAAGAGAGAAGAAGGAGAGAGAGAGATGGGACCATTCCTTTTTCTTTTTTTCTTTTTCTTTAACCCAACAAAAATGGCCCACCATGACCTCATGGATGATGTCACACTCCACTATCTCCCACAACCTTTCTCCAATTGGTCCATTTTATTTTTCCACCGGGGCATGAAACTTTGTACATTAATTTCTTTAATTCCATTCAATTTTCTCCCAATTGAGTCAAATTGAAGTCTATAAAATTAATTCGATGTCACCACACTTCAATTCACATCTTCACTTGTCCATAGAACCAACTTAAGTCCTAAAAGCAAGACCAAAGGTGGGCCTACTAATTTCTCGAGCCAAAATAGCCATTCTCTGATTTAATTTATGAAAAATTTTGATTGCATGAAAAATCTTCCAAAGATGAGTTAATGATCTTAAAATAATTTGTGACACACCCAGACTTCCAATTTCTGAATTCGGGCTCAATTTCATGATTAATTTCACTTTGGCATGATACTAGCGCGGCCCAACCTACTGGGTAGCCTTTAGAAATTTTCATGCATTTGACCTGTGGTTGATCATCTCAAGCCACAATGTACATCTTTGAAACATTGGCGACTTTCGGTTGTCGGGGTAATCTCAAGGTTTCAAATACGAACACAGGGTACCCAATCGATAGAAAAGTCGGTCCAGTGCCGATCGACAAGAATTGTGCGATCCGGTGGAATCACCCACACTCGATCACATGCCTCTGTCGAGTCAACCTATCTCCGGTCTTTAATTTATTTTTAATTGTGCCGTAATGACCCTAGCATATTAACTCGGTTGAAAGGTCGCTTCCTGGTCAAATTCTCGAGTTTGATGCATTAGAAACTCTTAACAGCTTCACCCGATAGACTAGTTTTCACATGAGTGGCCGACTCAAGGAAAAGAACTATATGCGTGTCAACGAAATGCCCGTCTCAATTTATTGAAAATAGAATTGGAAAATTGGGATGTCACAGGTGGGTTGGATCTAACTAAGTTGTGAACTTGTATTAACCCATTTAGGACCGATGGATTTGGGTCTAATCCCACTTACTTAATATAACTAGCCCACATAACAACCCAGCTCGTTAAATATGGGTTAGAAAATGGATCTATGATCCATTTTGACGGAGTTGTTTTTGATAGAGCTTTAATTGGAAGTTTTGTGGGAGGAGAGAGAAAGATGAAGAGGCTGGGTCAGCCACAAGATGGGCACTTGGTGGGCCCATCATGGGCCTCCTCATGGCTAGTCTTGGGCTTGCCCGTTGATTGGTACAAGCTCCCTTGGACTTTTCATTTTATCTTAATTGGACCTATGCTTGGTTGGGGATCTTGGTGGGCCGAGAAATGAGGCTTCATGGGCTCGAATTAGGCCGAAAAGCCTAAATGAGCTCTACTGTAAAATTGGATTGGATCGGCGGCACTAATCAAATCCAATTTCACTCTCACTTCACCAAATGCGTCACTTTCCTACTACATCTTTACAGCTTATCAAGGCAATTAATTTCAAGCCAAGAATATATACCCGAAAAATCACATTTTTGGTCTATACTGAAATTAGGGAAGAAATGCTCTAGCAAAATAGAAAATAGGGATAGCACACTTTAAAAGATTGACCAAAAAAAGAGAAAAATGCCTATTTTCCTTTACCTTTTTTGGGCGACAATGGCACGCTCTTTGGACTCATGTCATGTCAATATAACATGGATAGCACATATGAATCAACAT
Organism: Eucalyptus virginea; assembly: GCA_014182375.1. Classification (NCBI taxonomy): domain Eukaryota; kingdom Viridiplantae; phylum Streptophyta; class Magnoliopsida; order Myrtales; family Myrtaceae; genus Eucalyptus; species Eucalyptus virginea. The sequence goes on along the minus strand of CM024521.1, from coordinate 11,350,803 downwards.
GGTAGGGAGATTCTCTCCTACCATATTTATGATTTTGATTTGATGTGAATTAATTAGCTAAAGGAGAAAAACAAAGTACGCATTCTCAATTTTTCTATGATGCTAACAAATTCTTATGTAATAAAAATAGGGATAAGTGCTCCAAAAGTCCTACAACTTGGCACGAAAATGCATTTGAGTCCTAAAACTTGCAAAAAGTACAAATAAATCCTAAAACTTGTCAAAATGTTTCATTTGAGTCCTAAAATCGACACCGTTAGCATTCTCCGTTAAAAATGCTAACGTGGTATTTAAAAATAATTTTTATTTTCCAAGTGGCTTTTTAATGATTTTTTATTCATTTAAAGAAAATAGATTTAAAAACTAAAAATTTGATTTATTCATTTTATTTTATTTTTGAAAAAAAAAAGATAAGTAAAAATTAATTTAAAAAAAAGAAAACAGTTCCAAAAAAAAAAAAAAAAAAAAAAGGTAGCCTTGCCGGAGGGGCCGGCCCTTGCAATGGGCTGGCAGCCATCGCTCAGCCCTAAGCAAGGCGTCGTCGGCCCTCACGAGGGCTGGCGAGCATCGCCCGCCCGGGCGACGCCTTTTCGGCCCTCGCTCGGGGCTAGTGAGGCTTGCGGATTTGGGCAAGCCTCGTCGGCCTTGAGTGAGGGTGGCGCTGTTGCCTAACTCCGGGCGAGTTGTCACCCAGGCTCGCTTAGATCCGGCGAGCCTCGTCGGCCCCGAGCGACGATCGCCGGCCCCTCCGGCAAGGCTAGCATGTTTTTTTTTTTTTTTTTTTGAACTGTTTTCTTTTGTAAATAAATTTTTACTCTTCTTTTTTTCGAAAGTAAGATAAAATGAATAAATCTAATTTTTAGTTTTTAAATCTAATTTTTTTTTATAAAATGAATAAAAATCATTAAAAAAACCATGTGGAAAATAAATAAAAAAAAAATTAAATGCCACGTCCTGCATTTTTAACGAAAAAGGTTAACGGTGTCAATTTATGGACTCAAATGAAATATTTGGATAAGTTCTAGGACTTATTTACATTTTTTGCAAGTTTGAGGACTCAAATACATTTTTGTGCCAAGTTATAGGACTTTTGGAGCACTTATCCCATAAAAATATCTGCAAGTTAAACTACAAGTTAAAACTTTTTCATGGACTAGGGGCACGACGGTCAATCATGAAATGTTTATTTTTCTTGGAGATTGATAATTTCCGGGAATGAGACATGCTCGGATGGAATTTGGCAATGTCCTTGGGTGGGATATTGTTACACCCCAAACCTCGAGTGTGTGTACATCCCTAGGTGGTCGATAAAATTGTGATGTCCTAGGACGTGTTGCCGACCCATTCATTTTATTGCACATGCAGAGGCGAAATAAAACAATCCCTAGACAACAATCAACATGGGATAAAAAAGCAAGACAACAAATTTCACAAACAACACGCTTTTATAAACAACCAAGGTCAACTTACAAAGTTATATACATAAAAGTCGAGGTCTCAAAAAGAAGTCCCTAGCTTACTCTACCCTAGACCCTATCTACTTGGGCTCCGGGTCTACCATGACATCATTAGGTGGGTCAGCTACCCCCTTGCTCGCAGCAACGTTAACCGCAATGGCAGGGATGTCGAAACCTTGCAAGGGACATTCCCCTACCCCATTAGGCCCATGCTGGAACCACACCTTGAATCAATAAGATACCAACTGTGGTAGGTCACGATGAGCTCATGGAGCCAAGGACTCTCGAGGACAGGGATGTCGGTACTTTGCTCGGTATACCCTCGTGGTTATCCAAAATGAATTGGCCTTGCCTCCATCTAAGGACCTGCAAAGATTAAATCAATGACGGGGTGAGACAATGTTTCAATGAGTTCACACTCTAAACCTTGATTATGAAGGAAATACACTTAGAGGCAGTCTAATCACACATCATAGAAGACTCATTTCGCCTTAGTTTCTTCCTACACATTAGTACAATTCATATCACATATAATTGCAGTAAATGCACTCATTAATTGGAACGTCTCACTCATATCTCAATCAATCACATGGGTCCCTATTATAAGGCCAAATCATTATGACACGTCCCATTTTATATCACACAATTTTGTCCCATAATCAGGTGTGTTTATTTCAATCATTCACGCATTCTAATTGATTCCTGCCCCCACAAGCAGGTTCTACTCGATGCACATCGGTCTTCCGGCGTAACCAGGCATCGCCTCATCCCTTAACCATAACAACGTCTACCTCCAGACGACATTTCTGAAGGAGTTTTAGTCCGACCTCGACCGCAATCCGACATCCATTGTTAGGGGTATTCCATATAGGAGCATCGTCCACCCGACGCACATTGGGGACGGGTTCTCTTAACCATCACATGTCCATTTAATCTCGGCCAAGGACATCGTGCTTTGCACTCAAATGCCTCAATTAAGATAATGTGCTTGGCTTTTTTTTTTTCGTATTAAAAACACTCGGTAAAATAATCGTATGTGGGTTCATGGTCAGATCGAACCATAAAAATTGATATCATTTATTTTAAAATCTTACTATTTGATATAATATTTAAAAACATTTTCGGTGTCAAAACCCAACACCCGGTATTTTCTAATTAAATACCAAAATTTCACAATTTTGAAATAATAATCCAAAAATCACAATCACCACTCAATTGCATAAATTATCATTCAATTGTATAAACTAATCACACAACAACAATCAGCACAAAATTCCGACTACGAGCTATCCCGGTATAAATTCCGAAAAATATTAAATAATTAAATAAATGCAAATTAATTACAAAAATGCATAATTGAGCTAAATATGCTAATCTAACCATTTAAATGGATCTAGAAAAATAATGCACTATACTAATTAAATAGTACAACCTAATTAACCTTTAACTAATATAATCTAACCACCTAATAAGCATAATTAAGCAACTAAATCACTAATTAATTTAAACTAACCACCTAATTTAATCTTAGGCTAAGCTAATTATCCACTAAGCATAATTAACCCCATAAGCGAGGTTTAGCAAGTAAACTCATCATATTAGCGAGCTAGTGAGTCCACAACGACGACAACGGCAACGTGGAGGTGAGTGAAACTCAAGCCTACGGTGACACCCAACGGGGTCCGGAAGGGACGGAAAAGGCTCACAAAGTCTCAAACCATGTTGAGACTTTGGCTTCTGCTTGCTGGCCGAAGAAGCTGATCGAGGCTTGGCGGGTGGAGTTGGATGGCTAGGCGATGACGGTGGGTTTAGGTGGTGTCGGGGGCTTCGAGACGGTGATGGAGGTGGCTCGACAGCTTTGGACAATGGTTGGGCAAATGACGAACGATGGTATGGACACGCGGAACGTGGGAGAACATGTAGGTGCAAGCGAGCGGCTCGGGCAGGCTCGAAGGTGCTCGGATGGCGTGCGGACGGTGTGCTATGGCTTGGCTTTGGTGCTGCTGGTCTTCTGCTGGCTCTTGAGCTCACAAATAGCAACGATGGAGAAACTAAGGCAAGGAAGAAGAAGAAGAAGAAGAAGAGAGGAGCTGCAGCTGGAGGGGGAACCAAATGCCACAAAAGTCTTCAAAAATATCTCAAATACTCATCAATTGGCCCCCAGCATCTTCAGCCCTATCCCCTGCCCATTATCCTTCATCAAGATGGTCCAAATGTTGCACACCACCCATGACTATGAATTTTGTGCACTTCCCCTTCAATTCACTTCAATTTCACTTCAAAACAATCCCAATTGGTGCCCAAAAATACTAGCCAAGGTATCCACATTTTTATTCCACAATTTTCTTTGCCAATTGATCCAACTTGACGGCCAAAAGTGTGCTAAAAAACAGGCCTCTGAATTTTCCGATCCAAAATTGTCCAATTTTGATTTTTCGCCAAAAATCCGAACTCATCGAAAATTCTTTAGAGGATGAACCAACGTTCCAAAAATAAATCGTGATATGAAAGAACTTTTAATTTCTGAAATCGGGTTCAATTTCGTGGTTAATTTCAACCAAACGCGATTTTAGCGTGACCTTAATCTACCGGGTAGCTTTTAGGAATTTTTAGCACATTTAAACGGTGGTATATTATTTTCGAGCCACATTGTACATCTTCGACTCATATGAGACTTTTGATTGTCGTGGAAATCTCGAGATTTCAAATACGGGCATAGGATATAGAAATGACAGAAAAATTAGTTTAGTGCCGTTCGACGAGAATTTTGCAATTTGGTGGAATCACCCACATTTTAATTATATGCCTTTGTCGAACCAGCCTATCTCCGGTCTTTAATCGATTTTGACAATGCCGTATTGACCCTTGCAAATTAATACGGTTGAACAGTTGATTTCTGGTCGAATTGTCAAGTTTATCGCGTTTAGATTCTTTAATGATTTCACCCGATAGACTAGTTATCTCGTAAGTGACCAACTAAAAAAAAAATGCCATAAGCGCGTCGATGAAAAGCCCAATTCATCTAGTCGAAAACATAATAAAAAATCAGGATGTTACGGATATACTCAAACAAGTATGGAACATATGTACTCTAAATGAAATAACCCAGCTTAAGAGAGATGATAAGCTTAGATAGGATGATCTATATACGAAAGAATATTAAAACAAAAACGGGAAAAAAAAAAAAACGACCTGCTTGGATAAATCATGAGGAGGTCACTGTCTTATGCCAAAAGATTGCATTGATGACGTTTTGGACAAGCGAAAGCAGTAACATAGAGCAAGTATTTTAGGTGATGATCATATCACATGACAATGACATATAGAAATGGTGAGCACTAATTAAGAAGCAACATTCAAAATTTAGAAGCGAAAATTGGTCGGGTCACATATCATGTGAGAGCCCGAAATATTATTTAAGGAGGTGAAGCGAAGGGATAAACAAGTTTATTGAAATCGGGCATCAAAAAGTTTCACTTGATTGAATAGCAAAAGTTTTGATATTACATTGAATAAATTAAAAATTCAGAAACGACATACGCAATTGAGAAATTTGATATAGTTTGTATCAAATCATGTTGCCAGCTATGGAAAAAGAGATGGATCAAGATGACAGACATATAGACTAATTCCAACGATGTCGACCTTTTGTTGAGGTTACCAAGTGAACTAAGAAAGGGAGCGGCTGAATTGGCACCACACAATCAAAGGATACATAGTGACAAATACATAAATAAAGATAAAGTTTAGAACGAAATCCACGAAAATTGAAAATTTTAGTGGCAAGGTAGTTGGGCCGTCGTTCTAGGTTAAATTGATTTCTTTATAATTTTTTTATTTTTATTTTTTGGGTTTGGGTTAACTTTATTGTCGTGCACGCAAATGACTTCGATTAAGTCAATTTCAGCCTTATTTATGGTTTTAATAATCAACCCTTTTTGGCTTTATATTCTCTAGAAGATTTGCGCCTGCCTTTATCAAAAGCCATTCAAGTTATCAAATTGACCATGGCTTGTTCCCTCCTTTTTCTTATTCAATTTATGGTTATTGCGAATATCATAAATTACTATCACAAAAAAATCAAAACTAATCCTGAGAGAGAGGATAAATTTAACGAAAACTAATAAAAAGTAAATTTATTACAAATGTACAAGTTTGAGATTTTTGGTAGTCAAAAATTTAATTTAGAGTAAATTTATCATAAATTGACTAGTTTTGATTTTTCGTAATATTAGCCTAATAAAATAAAACTAAAGAGGATTAGCATTGCTAAAAGCCCATCTTTCACTACATCAACAATATATCAAGTGTCTACACCAAACATTATGATTATAGGTTCCAACAAATGAGGATTACAGATTGATGCCGAGTTCAGCATAGATTTTAGAGTGAATTGGCGTCATGGAACCAATCCAGGGCAAGAGAACGGCAAAACTAGCGGCCTTCGACCTCCGTAATCGTAACGTCATTCACAGAAGTCGTCCCATCGCTTGACGATAGATTCGTGCCATGGTAGTTGCTCTTGAATACATATGCAGGTCGTTTCGGGGATGCAAGAACCACGTTGTTATTTGCCAACATGAAAACAACGGCGGACATGTTCGGTCTATCCTCCGCGAATTCTTGCACGCACAAAAGACCGATCTGGATGCACCTCAAGACCTCCTCTTTGGAGCATGAATCGCCCATCGACTCATCGACGATGTCGACACAGTTCCCTTCCTGCCATAGCTCCCATACCTGCGATCGGGATGTGAACAAATTACACATGACAAGTATTTCAGGCTATGTGTAATGTCTGAGTCCGGTGCATTTCTGTACTTATCAAGAGTTCTATTACTTACACGGCCAACCAAATTGGAAGATGGATTTTCATGGTAATATGCGCTGTTCCTTTTGCCACTGATGATCTCCAACAGCAAAACTCCGAAGCTATAGACGTCGGATTTTATTGAAAATATACCTTCCATTGCGTACTCTGGTGACATGTACCCGCTGCCCCAGCAAAAATGAATGAAAGAGGGGTTTTAATTGATTAGTTGAGTTGAGATTCTTGGACTCAATGGCCACATCAAGCATTGTGAAGGAGAAAATACTTACTATGTTCCGACTACTCGATTTGTGTTTCCTTGCATTTGGTCCCCACCGCATATCCTAGCCATACCGAAATCAGCTATCTTCGGATTCATTGCAGCATCGAGTAGGACATTGCTGGCCTTTAGGTCTCGGTGAATGATCCTGAGCCTCGAATCTTGGTGCAAGTACAAGAGTCCTCGTGCCACCCCGGATGTGATTTCGAACCGTTTTTTCCAATCTAGCAACGAACTTTTTGTGTTGTCTGGACCAAGATCAAGATATTGACGAAACCATTATTCCTCGTTATGAGTTGATCTATGATATCAGTGTATTCTAGCTAGTGGGAGAACAGAGGATATACCGTAAAGGAAGGCATCCAAGCTTTTGTTCGGCAAATACTCGTAAATTAGCATTTTCTCATCTTCTTCGACACAGCAGCCTAGTATTCTCACCAAGTTCCGGTGTTGGAGCTTCGCAATTAACTGGACTTCATTCTTAAATTCTTCAACTCCTTGTCCCGAATGTTTCGATAGTCTTTTGATCGCTATTTCAGTTCCATTGTCCATAACGCCCTGTCAAATTAATCACCAATTTTCAAGTCTGTATCAATTTTACTTAGTGGCTTTTTGGTGTAATGGAGGTTTACCTTATACACTGATCCAAAACCACCTTGTCCGAGCTTATTGAGGAAGGAGAAATTGTTTGTTGCCGAAGCTATGGTGCTCAGATCAAAGAGCGGCACATCTCTGTTTCGTCTAGCTCCATCATCGCAGTCTTCTACACTTGGAGAGCCCTCGAAATGTGTTAGATTGGTCATCTCACTCATCAGTGGATTTTTCCTTCTGCGATCTGTTTCCAAGACAGCCACATTAATGCTCAATACATCCTTGGAAATTGTGAGATTTTTCATTCAGCAATTCATTTCGTCAAATGGAATGAAAATTGTAAGCTTGAAAAGATCTTCGTAAACATCTTTATATCTGTTTCCCTGGTAGATATATTGATGTACTGTAGGATTTCTTCGTCTCTTGTACCCTAAAACTGCAGGTTTAGTTTCAATGCTGGAGTGCATGCTGCATTAGGAACTGAACTGGCATCATCATGCTTTCTTTGGTTCAAGGTTCTTAAATTCGGAATCGCCCAAATAAAAGCACAGAATTTACTCTCTTAACTTCCTATGGCTAAGAATAGTTCCAAGACTGAACCAACTAAAATCTGTGTGCTTAATTAATTGGTGAACAATAAGAGGTGATTAATTTTAGTAGATAAATTTTCCGGAAAGGTAAATACAAAGCGAACTCTTGTTGAAAACTAACCGACACTGTTTCTCTTCTTGATCACCAAGCAATAGGAGATGGAGCTGGCGAGCAGTAGCGCTGTCAAAACTGAAACCAAAATTATCGCAACCCTTGCCTTTTTGCTGAGGAAACTTGTTTTTTTCCTATAGCGAGCTGAAAGGAAAGTACAACACCATATTTCAGATTTAGGGACCTTGATTATGCTTGTGCGAAGTGTAGAATGAAAATTTCTCTCAACCAAAATTTGAAACCAGAAATCACCAAACGAATCTCCAATGATACATAGTTTATACAATGTAAAAGCTCAAACTTGGTTTCTAAAATCATGGATGTGATACCTTATGATCGAGAATTTAACCTGTTCTCAAGTTTTGATTGATGTTTTGCATGGCAATGCTAATGTAATAAACAAGTGGCAATGCGGGAGACACAGAAAATTAACAAAAGTACAACTAGTAACAGCAGAAGCAGGAGTACCTAACTCGATGGCATCGACCCGTACATATAAATCTTGACCTGAATCGGTGAATGTTCTTGTATCAACTAAATTGCCATGCCATATGAGGCACCCGAAACCTCCTAGAATCTCGTTGGCACTAGCATAAGCTGTGCAAGAGCAATTCCTCAGGCATTCCTTCTCACACTCATTCAAGCTAAAGCTCATGTTGGTGTGTGCTTGCGAAGTGTCTGGCACCTTCACAAGCGCCACCTTCACAAATCCTTCCCCATGTTGACATGCCGACGCCCTGGGCCTCCTTACGCACCCGGCTGATCCATCCCTTAGGTACCAATCAGTCGGGGACTTGGGCTCGAACCCTGGCAGGCATGTGCACTCAACTGTCCTGCATTATACGGATTGCAGTTGCTGTTGGGCCCGCACTTGCCATAATAATCACACTGGTCCTTTGGATCATACCAGAACTCTATCCACCGCTGTTCTTGGTCATGCCATGTGAATCGTTGGACTGACCCTGATTCCTTCAAAACCATTCTTGAGATGATCGACGCGTTGACCATGGCATACACCACAGAAACCTCGTCTGGGTTATTTACAAAGCTTACGTTGAAGATGAACCTGCGAGTCATTTCGGGTATGCCACTCCACCGATCTCCGGTCCAAGATCCGGAACGCCAGTACGGATCCCCATCCTTGTACAGGAATAATTGAGCATAGCCCTTTGGGTCAATCCTGTAGGAGTAATTGCCGGGTGCCGGATCCTCTGGGGACTTCCATGATGTTAGGAACCGGTTCAAACCGGTTTTGAGGTCCAACCCAAGTTTCATGAGGGGAAGCAAAGTGTCTGTAGGATAATCAAAGCTTTGCCATATCACCCTCTTGCTAAAATCTTGAACCAGAACAAGATTACCTGAATCCATAAGCCGAGCTGTTGTAGAATAGTTTGATAATCCAGAAGAAACTTTTGTCGACCAAACAGGAAAGCTTCCATTTTTCTCATGGAGCACCAAATTTCCATCAGATTCAGTTGAAAGAGCTCCCGTAGTGCCACTGATCGGTCTCTCCCGATTAGCAACCCAAACAATGGTTTTCTCAGAAACTCGGTAATACCAAATTCCAACATAACGGCGGCTAGAATTATTTGGGCTGAAGAAACCAAGAACGAACGTTTTGCCACTGGAGACCAAGAGATTGCCATCTTTGATAGTGTTGTTTTGGTCTTAGGATGTCCAAGCAAGTACTTACCTGAAGCAGAAAAGGAAGAAGCAGCGCATATACTAACACCCTTTCCGTGTTCATGTTGTCTTTTCTGAGGATACTATGGTGTGATTTCTGAGGCAATTGAAGGGACTGAGTGAGTGATACCTCAAGCACTGTGGAGAGTAGTTGAGTTCTTAATTGGTGAGGATCCACCTCACCCATTAATTAATGCAAATAGTTGTCATTTTTTGGTACACCATGTAAATGTAATGCCAGCTGTGACACTGACGTTGTCCTTTCCAAGCTCGATATTTCCGGTCGACATTTTTCAATCATCAAACAAGAAAATAATTCCCACTTCATTTAAATTCAAGTAATGGTCACGTTCCTTGCCAACTTGCCTCGCCTTTCCCTTCCCAGCAGCATAATCTATCAAGTCTCGAACCTCAAGCACGCGCACATCCCTCGGCGGTCGATTAAAAATGCGACGTCCTAGGACGTGTCACTGACCAATTTGTTTTATATTTTAATTAAGCACATGTGGAAGCGAATTAAATAAACACCCGCCAATAAACAAACATAGGAATAGTAAAACACACTAGCGATTTTTTATAAACTATGCTTTATAAACATACGAAGTTAATCCTAGGAATTTATATACACAAGTCTGTCTAAAAAAGAAACTTCTAAGTAACCTACATCCTAGATCCCTCTGACTCGGGCTCCGGATTCTCCATGACACCGTCCGGTATATCGATGTCCATGGGGTGACCTACCTCCCCATCCTCCGTTCCAACGGGCGGTCCGTCAAAACCCTGCAAGGGACGCTCCCAAGCACCATTATGCTTGTTAATGAACCACACTTTGAAGCGATGAAACACCAAATGAAGGAGGCTCTTATCGATCCAAATCGTGGTCACAACTCATGAGTCTGGGTGGCCCCGAGAATAGGGAAAAATGTAGACTCGTAGTCCATTTCTCATGGAACCCCAAATTGGACTGGATGTATCTCCATACTAAGGACCTGAAAAGGTTAACCACGACGGGGTGAGATAAATCTCAGTGAGTCAAAACCCTAAACCCCGATTAGGATGCAAATTCGCCTTAAAGGCGGTCCTAAACATGCACCATACAAAACTCATCTCGCTTCGGCACATCCCTGCATATTAGCGCATCACATATGCATTTATAGATACAACAAACATAATTAATAACCGGAACACATACTTTTCATCCTTCACACATTGACACGGGTCCCGATTATAAGGTAAAACTGTTATGACACGTCCCATACCGTGCCATAATCATTCAGGCGTGTTTTGCTTATTACGACCCAACGGCCACGACCAACTCAAAATTCCGCGGTCATCGGCAGTCATCCGGCGTAACCAGGCATCGTCCCTCCTCGTCAGACATAGCAACATCTAGCATTACACGCCTAGATGACATTCCATAAATAAGCATCAGCCCAGCCTCCACCGCGACTCGGCATCTGTTGACATGGGGCATCCGAACTTAATCAGGCATCGCCCCCTGACTCTCGTTGGGTGATGGGTTTCGATAGTGATCATACGAGCACATACTTGGCCAAGAACACCGTGCTTTGCGTTCAAATACCTCATTTTCAAATAATGAACTTGACCACTTTTCTTCGTATTAAAAATCTCGGTAAAAATAATTGTGCATGGTCATGTATTTAAATTGAATCATCAAACTGAGTACGCTCCTATTTTAAAACTCTACGGTTTTATATAATTCATAAAAATTGACGTAAAAAATCGACACCTGATATTTTTGCATTTAAATGCCTATAAAATCAAATTCTGCAATAATAATTAATCACTACTACAAAGCAATCAACTGCACATCATAATTATTAAATATGACTCGAGTTTGAGCGTTTACTAAAATGTGAAATTCGGTGGACTTGTGAAGAAATTACAAAAGGAGGAAATAAAATTAAAAGGAGCAAGTTTCCTCATCCAATCCACGCGGAAGAAGTCTTCTGCATGAAGAGTTAAAAGTGGTGGGCCCAAGGTCAAAAGTTTGACCTTGGGCACACACGCACACACTTATAATGTTGATTTGAGAATTTTCTCCTTGGCGTGAAGTTGCTGCAAATTCGTCGAAGCCTGTGCACGTAGAGGGAAAGAAGAGTCCGCACGCGTAAGAAACAAAACCGAGTGGGCCCTTGACCTTGGCACATATATATAAGAACGAAATCGTTCTTTTCGTGTGTGCATTGAATTGCCGAAAAAAGTCACAGAAGGGAGCCGCGAAAGAGGTTTTCTTTCGGGCGGTTGCTGCACTTGTACGAGAGAAGGAAGAAACCCTATGGAGCCGCGAGGATTCATAAGCCGCCCGTGTGAAGCTTTGATTAAGAACGCGAAGCCGTAGAGCGTTTTTGTTTCGAGCTTGAACGTGCGGTAATTTTGTACCGTGAGTTGGGTTTGGAGTTCAATTGGGGCTTGGAAAATACCGAGAGAGTGTTTGAGTGACTCGAGTGTGTAATCTCTTTGACCGCTGATCATAGTGAAATTTCTTTGCCATTATCCCGTGTACGTAGGTGCTTTGAACCATATAAATCCGGGTGTCGATTTATTTTCTTCTTCTATCTATATTATTGTTTGATTGCTCGCCTTATCGCAACAATAACACATATAAGCCATCAAATTCATGTATAAATTCATCCACGAGAATGAGTGTAAAATTTCACGAAATGGCTAATCCGTCACTAATTATGCTAATTATGATTAATTAATTAAATTGCGATTAATTAAGTAAACGGCTGAGGTCGTTGGTGGTGGCCGCGGTGGTGTGTGTTGGGTGGTTACTGGCCGCGGGCTGCTGGCCGTGGCGACGTGCGTTGCTGGAGCAGCAGCAAAGGGGATGGCGTGGAGTTCTGGGGGTGAGGTGGTGTGTCGGTGGTGCTGGGCTGAGGGAAGTGGGATGGTACGATGGTGAGATGATGATGATGATGGGTGGAGCGGCAGCCAGGCGAAGGGGAATGGAGATGCTGTGGTGATGGTGGGCTGAGATGGAGAAATGAGCGTGAAGAAGAGAAGAAGAGAAGGAAAATGGCAGGAGGAAGGATCGGCTGAGGGGCTTCACGCATGGAATAAGAGAGAGAAGTGGGAGAGAGAGAGGGAACGGAAGTCAATTTGCCAACCAATAGGAAGTCTAGCCAAATATCCAAACACTCATTACATATGCCCCAAAGTCTTAGGCCCCTAAGTCAAGCACCCAACCACTTAGAAATTAGTTTTAATTTCCACAAACAAAGCCAATTGGGAGGTAGAAAAATCCCATTTTTCAGCCCATCCGAATTTCCCTTTTTCTTTTTTTTTTGTCCGAAAATTGTTTTTTTGCAAAATTTTCGGGCTTGACAAAATTTGCCGAAAGATGAGATGACCTCCTATAAATAATCATGACATGCTCGAACGTTTGATTCCCAAAACCGAATTCAATTTCGTGGTTAAAATCGACTGAGTACGATTTTAGTACGATGTAACTTATCGGGTAGCTTTTAGGGATTTTAGCACTTTTGATCCGTGGTCAATAATTTTCGATTAATGTTTGTGCATCTCCGACTCGTAGACGACGTTCGGTTGTCATAAAAATTGCGAGGTTTAATTTCGTGTTCCGAGTATAATATTGATAGAAAATCGGATTATTACCGTTCGACGAGAATATCACAATCGTGCGGAACCACCTGCAATTTGACTACTTAATTCTATCGAATCGACTTATATCCAATCGTAATTCGATTATAATGGTGTCGTATTGACCATTGTCAATTATTATGGTCGAGCGGTCGATTTCCGATCGAATTTTCTAATATGTTGCGTTTATATCCCTTAACAGTCTCCCCTAATAGATTAGTTAACTTGTGAGGGCCAACTCCGAGTATAAGCGCGTTGACGAAACAATCATTTCTTATATTTGAATCATGGGCCAAAATTCGGGATGTCATGTAATCCCTTTAATCAATGTGGTTGAAAGAAGTCGCTTGAGGTGTCTTTGCTATTGCTTTGGATTGCTATGAGGGAAAAGAACACGGTTCTGGGTAAATCTCATGCAGCTGATCACATCGTGAGGAGAGAGAACGTGACATTAGAAAGAGGAAGGGCATTGTGCAACTTCTTTCATAGCGCATGGTATGACGATGAGCAGCAAGCTGTTGGTTTCAAGCTGTTGTGTGACGGAGATGGATACCATCTTCATTTCCATCAACCGTGATTTCAGCATAGAAACAGTTAGTCGGGCCTGAAAGTTACACCTCCTGAATCTTCTGCTCATAAGTTAATCGTAGAATCTGAAAGAAAAAAGAAAAGTCTCTTTCATCGTAGAATCTGTATGCCCTGGAGTCGAAGAAGCAGTTGAAACTTGTTTAGAAGCTGGCATTATCGTCTGCATGGTAACTCGGGACAGTATTAGGCTAGGCTATACGGAACTTAAGTAAAAGGACTGTTTAAAAGGGAATCGACGACTTGAGAGAAGTTTAGGTTGTGATATATTTTGATTTGATGGATATTTTGGGAGTTATATTTCAAGTTTAAACAAATGATAATGAACTTTATAATACTGGAGAAAATTGAGCATTAACAAATGAATGGATAGCCGCAACATTTTTAAGAATTTTATTGTTGGTCCATTTCGAAAGCCAATGGGTAAGAACGCTAATATTTTTACTGAGGTTACTTTGGAGTTCGATCGGAAGGTAAGGTGTAAATATCTACATTTGTTTGAAAGTTGAGGTCAGTGCAAATTTCGATAACAAAATTTTGATGATAGAATATTATAGTTTGACCAAAGTCAAGAGCAATGGGGCCCAAGCCAAAAAAAAAAAGAAAAAAAGAAAATGAAAAGTCAAAAGAAAGGGAAAAATAAAGAGAAAAGGGGGCGGCTTGTCTTAGAATAAAGAGAGCCCTAGTGCTCGTGCAAGAAACAAAAAAGGAAAGAAAGAAGAAAGAAAAGAAACAAGAAGAAGAAAGGAAAGAGGGTTTTGGGCGTTCGTGCCACAGGATTTCGCCAGGCTGACTTGGCTATGTAACGCAATGCCCAGTAAGTATTTGCGCCCCTCGTTCGTTAGTTTTCGGAAATGGCTAAAATTCAAAGTTATGTGGAAATTAAACCACCAAGTTTAATTTTTGGGTTGTGAAACTTCATGTTTTTGTGGCAATGGTGGATTATAATATGGTGGAACCGTGGGTTCGACGGGCGTTGTTTTAGAACAACCATTTTGTTGAAGCAAGATTTTAGGGTTTTGCGAATGAGTTTCATTGTATTTAGGTTTGAGTAATCGCTTTGGGTGAGTGATTTGTTAGCGTATAGGAGTCGCTTTGTTAGTGTTAAAACGTAGGTTATTCGTTTTGTAATTGAGATAGAGTTTTATTTGATTTTAACGTTATTCCTCAATTATTTGATAGCATTGCGAGCTCGACAATATGAGTACCATTTATTGTTTGATCGTAAGCGATGATATGAGTGGTGCTATATCTTTTATAAATTTGTAAACTCATGTCTAATTAAAAGTGATATAGATTTGAATATCGTATGTGTATAAAAGAGACATGGCATGGTATTTTATTTATAAAATGGAAGAAGTGATGTTTAAAGCATAATTGCTGCATAAATCTAGATCGGGCATTTACTACCCTATTGATCATTTGAATGGGCATTTCTAAAAATAGTTATAAGTCGATTATTGTAAAATGGATGGAGGAATTTTTTTGTGAAAAGAATTCTTTTGTTATTTATATGCATTTTGGTTTGTGAGGAATTGAAAAATGCACTATTCGAAATAGCTTGAAATGATTATTTGTAAACATCTTGATCAAATGTTTTGTGAAGGAATTGCCAAAAGCTATGGGTATGGATTTGTGAAATGCTTTACGAAATGTAATCTATTTGATAAATTGAGTTGTGAAAGTTGATTTGATTCAGTTAACATAACCAATTTATGAGATGATTATGATTTTTATCATGGGATTATTAGGAAATGATGTTTATGCTTAATATTATTGTGAACCTAGTGAGGGGCTTGTGGGTAGGCATATCAAGTTTAGGATATTGTTTTGGGCTAAGCCATCGGCTTTGTAAGTGGAGACCTTGCCAGGGGAATTTTGATCGTCTTATCACTAGGCGTTGTATCATAACCATGGTTAGGTATTGAGCAAAATATTGTTCGATAGATAAACCATTAATGTGTGGTTTCATATGAATGAATTAATGGAATAGATTATTGATGTGTGGCGTGAGAATAACCAATGGAATGGACCGTAGGTCTATTTATTGATGAGATTAATCAATGGATTAGACCATTGATATTTATTATGATATTATTGATTTAACAAGTGTTATTTGATACGTATATGATTATGTTAAAATGATATAACTCATTTATATTTTGTATGTGTTTTATATATTGAAATTGAGATAAATAAGTTTTGATATTGTTTTGTAAAGTGCATAGCAAATGCTCGATCTGTTTAAAAGAGGTACATATTACTCACCGAGTTTGTAATTGCTCACCCCTCTCTTTCCAAATCTTTTTAGGTTCCTCAATTAGTGGTTAATAGAGTGAGAGTGATATCCTGAGGACTTTTGGGAGTTGGATTTTTGTGGTTCAAATGTGCATTCTTTGGATGAAAGGATGGCCGTGTCATCCTCCATTTTTTTTATAGTTTTGAGGCGTGACACTTTTGATTGCTTCACAATTATTGTAATACATGGAATCTCTTCACTGTTTTTGCTTCTAATTTGCAGTTGCGGAGAGGTTTGGTTCTCTGGTCAATGTCAACAGGTTATGGAAATTTCCGAAATGTCGAGTGAATGCGTTCCATTAAGGTGTATATCTGATCGACAAGCGGGACAAAATGGTGGATGGTTACTCTTGCCAATGCAAGGTGGGGGCGAGAAGAAGGCTACCACGCGGAACAAAAATGTCCACAATCTATCAATGGTTGTTATTTATGTAATTGTACGTTTATTTTTCATTTGCTTATTATCTTTTTCATATGTCATGACTCATTAGCACAAGTGCGCATCATATAGTTCGTGAGGGGTTGATAAAAAGGTAACGTGGAGAAACTCTAACCAGGGCTTCTGACGAAAAATGGTGGAAAGAGAGATCATTCATTTCTTATTCAACCGTTTTCGTGACCCCATCAGTGTCTGTTCTCTTAAATTCATCCTTATCTAAAGCTTCCTTGCCCTCCATGGAAGTCTCTTTTGGTCCAACTAAGGAACTTATAACAGATATTTATATGTCATCGCTGTTGGATGGACATAATATTACTACAGACAAGATGTTTGGAGTGCATCAACTCATGTTTTAACAGAAGCCAATGGACATTATATATTACACATCTTCTCTGCAAAATGCCAATGTCAGTTTGAGGTTTTGAATTCAATTTATGCATCATCTTTTTTGCTGTATACTTCGCATTCAGGAAATTGCATCGAGAATTCACACACACACATACTGTGCAAATCATTTTACCAGTGGTTTTTCACAAATAAAAAAAAGAACTTGCTTATTGTGCCTCGACCATAGTGATCGTGACATCATTAACAGAAGCACAAGCAGAAGCAGAGCCGTTTCTAGATGAGATATTCGCTCCATGGTGCCTCTTCTTGAAGACAAACGCATGCTATTTGGGAAATGGAAGCAGCACATCAGCATTCCCCAACATGAATATGACGGTGGACATTGTTGATCTGTCAGGATGCAAACTCTTGCACGCACAGTACGCATTGAATGTACAGATATAAGGTATTATCGCCACGATTGCCTTCTTGGCGAGCATACTTTTCTTTTTCCTTAAGTGGGCTTAAAAAATTGAAGACATCCATATTAGATGTGTTATCACATTGAATTTATAGATATAAGGGAAATTGAGCACAACAGTTATCGTATTCAGTATCAGCATTAGATTTGTGGTAAGTACTCATGCCAATTGTGTTGATGCTTACATACAAATCCTGACCTAAATCTGGAAAAAAATGCTTGCATCTACTAAATCTCCACAACATCTGAGGCAGCCGAAGCTCTGGAACTCTGATTTGCACTGGAATAAGCTGTGCAAGAGCAATTGCTTAAGCACTCCTCTGCTCACACTCCTTCAAGCTCAGCTCATATTGAAATGTGTTACTGAAGTGTCCAAGACCTTCACACATGTCATCTTCACAAAACCTTCCCAGCTTCGAGATGTAAATGCCTGTTGGCTCCTTATGCAGTCGCTCAATCCTTCCCTTAGGTAATAGTTGTCCATTGATTTTGGTTTGAACTCGGTCCGGCCTGTGCACCCTGCACTTGCTTCAATAGTCGCACTGCTCCTTTGGATGGTACTGGAACCTGATCCAGCGCTCACCATTGTTGTGCCATGTGAAACGTTTAAGTAGTCTTGATTCCTGCACCAATAGTCAGGAGATAATCAAAGCATCGATCACGCCATAAATTGTTGACTCCCCCGTTGCGTTATCCACAAGGTTACATTGCAGAAATCATCTCTGGCAATCATGGGAATACTGCTCCACTGTTCGCAGGTCCATGATCTGTCCCCCCATATGGAACCCCATCCATATACAGGAACAACCGAGGGTATCTCGTGGGGTTGATCCCATACGAGAAATTGCCAGGTGCCAGGTTCCAAGATGTTAGGAACTGGTTCAAACTGGTTCTGCAGTCCAACCAGAGTTCCATGAAAGGAAGCATGATTGTCTGTAGGATAATCAAAGCTTTGCCATATCACCCGTTTGCTAAAATTTTGAACCTGAACTAGATTACCTGAATCCATAAGCCGAGTTGGAGAAGAATAATTTGATAATGCAGAAGAAACATTTGTTGAATGACAGGAAAGCTTCAATTTTTCTCATGGAGAAACCGAATACCAAATTCTGACATAATGGTGGCTAGAATTAGCAAGGCTGAAGAAATGGAGAGCGAACATTTTGCCACTAGAGACCAAGAGATTGCCATCTTTGATAGTGTTGTCTTGGTTTTGGATAAGTAATACCTGAATAGAATTAGAAAAGTAGCACATATATTGAAACCTTTTCTGTGTTCATGTTGTCTTTTTGTTTAACGATACTATGGTATGATGTCTGAGGCAACAGCAGCGACTGAGTGAATGATATCCCAAATGCTGGGGAATGTAGTTGAGGTCTTGATAAGCGAGGATCCACGTTTCTCATGAATTTAAGCAAGTAGTTGTCAATTTTTGGTTCACCATGTAAATGTAATGCAAGCTATGACACCGACTTTACCCTTTCTAAGCTTGACTTTCAATTGATGTGTCTCGATCATCAAACAAGAAAATAACTTCATGTATATTCAAGAAATTTTTTAACATAAGTATATCATATCTAATCTATATATAAACTTTTCTCATAAGCACAAGAACTACAAGTTAACTCAGATACAACCGACTGGCCTTTAGGTATCGTCTATCTACTGATACAGGTAACATCTCAATTTCTCAAGTTTAGTGGATTATGCAGTTGACTTGTGATGGCATCTGACTAGCTAGCTTCAACAGCCATAATTGTAACTCTGTTAACAGAACATGTTTGTTTACATGTTGACTGAATAACTCCATTGTAGTCACTCTCGTTGATGAATGCGGGCTGTCTCGGGGATGGAAGTACCACATCAGCGTTCCCCAACATGAAAACCACTGTGGACATAGTTGATCTGTCGGATGCATATCTTTGCACGCGCAAAAGACCGATTTGAATGCACCTCGATACCATTTCCTCGAAAAATGTCGTGTTCATTGATTTGTTGACAATGTCCATGCATTTTCCTTCTTTCCACAGCTCCCATGCCTGGGATCAACACATACCAAACACCTTGGATTGTGATATTGCAAATGTAGAGGCTGGTCAAATTTTGCATTGCATTGCATAGTATAAGATTTTCATAATTACATGGCCAATTAAATGGCAAAAGGGGTTCATATGATAGCACCCAGAATTTCTTTGGCCCGTGATGATCTCTAACAACAAAACTCCATAACCGTACACATCTAAGTTTATTGAAGACCGGCCTTGCAGAGCATACTCTGAGGCCATGTACCCACAAGCAAAAAAGGAGAGAAGTAATCAACATCTCATTTACCTGTATAAACTTCCTTGTTGAATTTTAATATAGATAACTAAAGGTTGAAACTTTAGTATGATAAACAGAAAATGGTTGGACCGAGTTCATTTCTTGTTCTAATTTTTCACTATCTAATTAGGTGAAGCAGAATTTAATGCTCAAGAAAAACACTTGCTATGCCTCAACCACGCACTTAGTTTTTGCATAAATTTGGTCTCTTCCACATATCTTAGCCATCCCAAAATCTGAAATCTTGGAGTTCAATGCAACGTCTAGTAAGACATTGTCAGCTTTCAAATCTCTATGGATTATCCTCAACGTTGAATCTCGATGTAAATACATGAGTCATCAACCTACCCCATATGCGATTTCAAATCATTTTCCCCAATCAAGAAGTGATCTCTTTGTTTCATCTGGACCCATTTTGGGAATTTCTCAAGTTATTATCCATAATACTCTCGGTAGAACCAAAATTTTGGCCACCGGAAGAGAGGACTTACCAAAGAGGAATGAATCCGAGCTTTTGTTGGGCAAATACTCATAAATTAACAGTTTCTCGTCTTCTTGAATGCAGCAACCTAAGATTTTCACCAGATTTCTGTGTTGGAGTTTGGCAATCAATTTGACTTTATTCTTGAATTCTTCGTTTCCTTGTCCAGAATATTTTGAGAGTCTCTTGACTGCTATTCCTTTTCCGTTATTCATCACACCCTGTGAAATTGAACACATCACAAGAATAACTATCTTGATCTGTCAGATGAATCTGGTCGCTTGATGGCTGTTATGAGTAGATTTTAAAATTTTTCAGGTAGTTGGAGGTTGTGTCGTTTACATTCGCTACATGTTAATTGACCTAGAAAAATAAAGAGCAGCATGACTTGTGCTGTTTTCTACTTCTCCCTCGTCTTTTGCTAGTCACTTCCAGGGTTTGTGATGACTGGAAGATCAGAATCTCTTCGAAGATGCCTCCATAGATATAGTGGAAGCAACCCTATTGCATTACCTTTCGATAATTTCAAAATAGAAAAAGGTCCGTACAACTAAAGTGGTTCATTTCTGACAATTTTATTCAAGGATGCCAATCCCCATAAGCAACAGACAAATGAAGTTAGTAGACTATACATATTCAATATTCAATAACCAGCTGCATTCATTGTATAGGGAGATTAATTACTGTTAGAATATTTAAATAATAA
The DNA here is from genome assembly GCA_014182375.1 of Eucalyptus virginea. Lineage (NCBI taxonomy): Eukaryota > Viridiplantae > Streptophyta > Magnoliopsida > Myrtales > Myrtaceae > Eucalyptus > Eucalyptus virginea. Next base: position 11,330,014 of record CM024521.1, on the reverse strand, counting down.
ACCACGCATCCATCTATCATCTTAAGCTTTTAGAACAGTTGACAGTGGTCCCACAAAATCTCACATGGTATCAGAGCTAGGAGGTTCTAAGTTCAAATCTTCCGGGCCCCTATTTACCTCCCCAATTAAATTTCCACGCTTAGTACTAGGCAAAAAGACTAGACTAAGCGTAAGCGTGAGGGGGAGTATTAGAATATTTAAATAATAAACCACGTCTTCATCTATCAGCTTAAGCTTTTAGAACAGTTGGCAGTGGTTCCACAAAATCTCACATGGTATCAGAGCTAGGAGGTCCTGAGTTCAAATCTTCCAGGCCCCTATTTGCCTCCCCCATTAAATTTCCACGTTTAGTACTAGGCAAAAAGACCAGACTAAGCATGAGGGGAGTGTTAGAATATTTAAATAATAAACCACGCCATATTTGCCTCCCCAATTAAATTTCCACGCTTAGTACTAGGCAAAAAGACCAGACTAAGCGTAAGGGGGAGTGTTAGAATATTTAAATAATAAACCACGCCTTCATCTATCAGCTTAAGCTTTTAGAACAGTTGGCAGTGGTCCCACAAAATCTCACAAATATTCTAACAATTACCTTATATACAGATCCAAAATTGCCTTGGCCGAGCTCATTGACTAAGGAAAAATTGCTTGTGCCTGCTGCTACAGTTCCAAATTCAATAAGTAGTAGATCATTGTTTTGTCTACATTAGCTATCGAGATCTTTCAGACCTGGAAGATCATCAAAATATGTTGAGCTTGTGGTAACACTAACAAAAGGATTACGGCCTCTTCTATCTGCTGTCATATAGTGGAGTAAAATGCATAAGAAAGACAACGAAAGCGATTGTGTAATGTTTCCTTTTTTGCTGTTCTGGCCAATTTGGGAAATTTCTGTACAGGAAGGAATAATACAAATTTTTCCTCAACGATGACCTTATCAGTTGTTCCTCAAGATGACTTCACATAGACTCAATTTCAAGATGAATCACAACACAGCATTCTTATTTATTTCTGCGTCTGTGCAGCTATATTGATCAAGGTTTGCAGTATTGGAATCAACCACCCTTTAGCCTAAAATGCTGGTTAGAATAGCTCCAGTTTAAATTTAATCGATTTCTTGACCCCAAAGATAATAACCAATTACCTACTTGTTCACTGACAATAATAAATATGGCAGAAAAAGCTTCTATCAAGGCTAGATCATCACACCTCTTTTCCTCTTTGACAGAAGGCAGTACATAAGGGAGCCTAAGAGCAGCAACGCAGATATCGATACCATAGCCGCCATTACCTTCTTGACACGAGTGCTCCTTTTCCTATAGCGAGCTGTAAAAGAAGGCATGAGAAGTGCGCCAATGACATCAAACGCGCAAAAGTTAGGGAAATTCATGCAACAACTGCAGTTTATAGGATGAACGATATGAAGCAAACAGTTCCTTTAAGACGAGAAGTAGAAATTGGGATAACAATTACAACCCCAGAACAGCAACAAAAGTTGATTAAGTATATATTAGCAACGAGTACCTAAGTCAATTGCATCCACCCACACATATAAATCTTGACCCAAGTTTGAAAATGATCCACTAAATCTCCATACCATTTGATACATCCATAATCCCCCATACTTTCATTTGCACTCGAATAAGCTATGCAATTGCAATTTCTCAAGCACTCCTGCTCGCACTCCTTCAAGCTCAGGCTCATGTCGACATGTGCTGTTGAAGTGTCTGGCAACTGCAGCCATTTTACCTTCACAAAACCTTCCCCACTTTGACATGTTGACACGCCTTGCCTCTTCTTGCACCCACCTGATCCATCCCTTAGGTACCATTTGCCTGGAGACTTGGGCTTGAAGCCAGGCAGGCATGTGAAGTCTAACTGGTCAGCCGTGTCTGCACCACAGTTGCCGTTAGGACCACACTCGCTGTAGTTGTCACATTGTTCCTTTGGATGGGAAAAAACCTCAGTCCACTGCTGCTCTTCATCATGCCAAACGAACTGTTTAAGTGACCCTGACTCCTGCACCGCATACCTAGAGATAATCGATAGGCCATACATCAGAGAAACCTCCGTCGTATTCATCACAATTGTGGTAATAAAGTTGAAATTATTAGGCATCGCAGGATTGCCACCATGCAATTTCTCAATTATTGGTCCACCCTGCCAATACGGAGCTTGATCCTTGTAAATGAACAACTGTGGGAACCCTGTTGGTTCAAACCTGCCTGAATAACTGTCTGGCGCTGGATCGTCTTTGGACTTCCAAGATGTCAGGAACGAGTTTAAACCGGTCCTCCGGTCCAAACCAAGTTTCATGGACGGAAGAAAGGTTATCTGTGGGATGATCAAAGCTCTGCCAAATAACCACTTTGCTCAAATCATGATTCAAAACCAGATTACCTGAATCAAAAAGATGAGCAATAGTAGAATTATTTGATGTCGTGGAGGAAACATTGGTTGACCAAATGGGAGAGCTCCCATTGTTTTGTTGGACCACTAAGGGCCTGCATGTTTGTATTCTTTTTTTCTATTTATGAACAAAAATCCTGTTTTTTTTTTTTTTTTTCCGGGAACAAAAAAAGAACAAAAACGTAAACAGGAACAAAAAAGAACAAAACGTGTTTGTTTACGTTTTTGTTCCAAATCTTTTTTTTTTTTTTTGTTCCTAGGAACAAAATTGGAACAAAAACAAGAAACAAAAAAAAAAAACTTGTTTCTTATTTCTGAAATAATTTGGAAAACAAAATTTCTCTCTCTTCTTTCTTTTCTTCTCTTTCTTTTCTTCTTCTTTTTCTTTGGCCGGTCGCCGGCCTCGCCCAGATCCGGCGAGGCGGAGCTCGCCTGCGCCAACGGCGAGGCTCGGCTTCACCGGGCCACCACTAGGCGACCGGTGGCTAGGCAAGCTCGGCCTCGCCGGATCCGGGTGAGCTCCCAGCCAAGGCAAGGCCAACAAGCCTCGCCGTGGCCGGCGACCGGCCAAAAGAAGAAAAAAAGAAAAAGAAAAAGAAAGAAAAAAAGGAAAATATTAAAAAATTAAAAGAAACAAAAAAAGAACACAAATTTACCATACGTGTTTCGGTTCTTTTTGTATTCCCGAACAAGTTTACCAAATGTGTTTTTTGGTCAAAAATTGTTCTCCAAAACAAAAATAGTTTTTTCTATTCCTATTCCCTAGAACAATTTTTGAACAAAAATACAAACGAATGCACCCTAAGTTTCCATAATAATCGAATGCAACTACTCCCGAAGTAACCCAAACGACGGTTCCCTTCGGTAGTCCATAGTACCAAATCCCCACATAACACTAGCTTGAGTTACTTGGGTTGAATAAGGCCAAGAGTGTCACACCCCAAATCTTATAGGGATGAGGGAGTGACAAGGCCATCCTTTCTCCAAAGGGCATAGCCTCAAAGTATGCCCCAAATATCCAACTCTCAATAATTCCCGTGATAATGCTCTTGTTCTATCGACCACCAACTGAGCACATGAAAAACATGATAAGAAGAAAGGAAAGTTATCACGACTCAGTAAGTAATACATTTTTAGGCGAATCGAGCAATTACTATGCACATTTAAAACACAGACATAACTCACTTTCGCTTGGCACGCCTTTGAGACACCATTGCATCAAACAAAAGAAAAGATAAGAGCCGATTGTGTGCTTAATCCGTGTGGACATGCAAAGGAAGCCGTTACCGATGGATTTCGAGATGATGCCGTCATTGATGGATTTCATTATGATGTCGATGGATTTCAGGACTTTGCCATGCCCGATGGGGTGGGATGATACCTAGTAGATTCCGGAAGAATAGATGGATTTCAGTTATGTGTGTCATAGATGGATGCCGCGTGTTGTGGATTCACTTGCTCCTCTCTCGCTTTTAAGCACCGACGCGCATGGCCTTCTACCAAGCAAGCTGTTGCTGCCAGTCTGCCCCCCGACCACCAACTCCTGTGCGAGGCTCATGCCTGTCCCTTCTACCTCTGTCCTTCCTCTTGCTCGCGTACGTCCACCCCCTTCTGTAGAATGCGTAAAGGACAAAGAGAGGGGAAAAGAAGGCTGGGCTCATCTTGGGCAAAATAAAAGAAAAGTGGGCTAGCCTAGGCGAAGAGAAAGAAAGGGGAAAGAGAGGCCGGGCTGACTTGCCCCGGCCCGGTCTCATCTTTCACATTTTCCTTTCTTTTTTTTTTTCTTGTAATTAATTTTTTTGATGATTTTTAATCTTTTTCTTTTTGATGACAAATTTTTTGAAAAAAAAATTAAGAAAAGACCATTCAATATGCGGTGCAATAATGAAAATACAATACCTTTTAATGATTTTTTTTTTTTTTTTTTTTTGCACTTTTCTTTCATTCTTTCTTTCTTTTTTAGCAACTAATTCGCAATTTTGTATGTGATTAAGTCCTAAATAATATAGTAAAATTTAGATGTAAACAATGTGTTATTATTATGGTTAAGGAACTTTTTATGGGTCATTGATCATGCGAGTGTCTTAGGTGTTTGAGAAGCCCCTTTCACCTACATAGTTAAGGCAAAGCAAAGGCTTTGCTATTGATTTGCTATCAATATAGTGCCATCAAGTATTCATACGGTTTCGATACAAGGCATCTGCTTATACGAGGTTTGGGCGATGTACTTATTGAGTTTTCAACTTATTTGTTGTTACTTCCCTCTTTTTCAGGCCCATAAGTGTGGCTACTCCACCCATTCACTTTAGGGTGCTTGTGGAAATGAAAGTGAACTTGTTGGACATAGTAGATGGTAGAAACAATGCCATGTATAAGAGATGTACCACCATGGTGTGAGTGGACGAGGGTATAGGGCATTTGGTTCTTTACCGATTCGAGGGTTGGTATGTTTGGTTATATAGGGGTTATTTTGTACCCCTCTGAGAGTATGACAAACCACCTAATAGCCTTGAAAGATCCTCCTCAAATCCCATGGTGTCAAGTCCGCTAGACGGCACAATAACTAACTCCAATCCCAAGCTGTAAGGACATCGGCCTAACCATGGGGATACCACCTTTTGACACAACCCTTGTAGAGAAGTTAGGACTAAACTTATATCCCTTTTGGATGTAATCGGAATGGCCCAATTAAGCAGGCTTGTACATGCAACCTTCGGATCCTAATAAAGCACAATATAAATAATGTGTTTGTGTATGTATTTTCCTCACTATCAGTTTATTGTTTGTTGATTGAGTGTTATAATTGTATGCTTCCATATATGCTTAATTAAAGATAAAAGTAATAGGACGGCGATACCTCCTGGGACATCACAAATTAATCCCGTAGATGTCGTGTTCCCATAGCCAGGGATGGTCAAGGTTATGACATATTTCTTATTTCTTAACTTGGTATTAGAGTTAGTCGATCTTGGAGTGCACCCAGTGCACACCCCTATGCCCATCCAGAGCTAATTTGGCTTATTATTATTTTTTCCCAATAATTCCTAATGTCCTCTAGTCAACATTAATTTCAATATTATCCATCTTGTCTAGTAGCCAACGAACTTTTGTTGCATAGTCTGCAAAGCTCTCTCATAGAAGGAAGTGCTTAGTTGAATACATTGGTGTTTCCTTTCCATGGAATCACCACCCATGAAACTCTAGAATGGACATGCTCAAGCAAAAGCAACTCGAGAACTGCCAAACCCTTGCCGAAGAAACCGATAGTTGGTGCATCTTGCCAAAGAAACTGGCAGTCGGTGCATCTTCAAGCTCCTCAAGATCGAGCGAAGCAAATCTAGAAGCTTTACGAGCAAGAAAAATGTGAGCTTGAGGCCAAATCCCACTACCAATCCTTCATCTCCACGAAGTCTCCTAGCCCAATCCCTCCTCCATTTGCATTGGAGGCAAATCGAATAGGGTTTCAATTTAGGGTTATTGGTCGATTTAGGGTTTTCAATTTGGGAAATTCCTTGTAAGTTGCAATTTAGGGTTTTTAATTTGGGGCAAACCTTTTAGACAACGTTGTTTATGGGTTATAAGTTAATTGGACATGTCGGCAAGCCACGTCCAATTGAGAAATTATTTAAAAAATGGCAATGTTAGATCTCCGACAACTTTGATCAGATTAGGCAGTTAAGTGATCGTTTTTCACTAAAGTAGCACCTAAGTGATCTAGAAAAAAAACTTTTGGCACTTAAGTGAGCATCATACACGACCTTTGCACTTCTAGTGTCCTTTTACCCTTTTAAAGAGAGCAACATGAGCATAAGCATGCTCAATAAGTATACATACCACAAATTAGCACATATCCATTAAAACCTAAACCTCTATACGGAATCAAACCCGTCATCACTAAAATCAAAATAGATATTGGAAAAACAAAAATAGGTATTGAAGCCCCAAGAAACGATTTTATATGACACTCAATAACCATTAGCAATATGACCTAAAGCTCTTTTGGGCTGATGCTAAGTAATGTCCCAACACAAAATGCCAACGAATTTCCAATACATGTCCTTCACCATCTCTGAGCCCTTGTTCAATTCCAACATTGGTGGTAGTAGCGACAGTTCCAGTTTGGGAATCCATGAGGTGGTTATCCTTAAGATTAGTGGAAATATATTAGATAATATAAAAATAAGAATTGTTGGAAATATGTTGGAAAATATAAGAAAATAAGATCAATTGTTTGAGGTATGCAATCACTGCCTTTAAGGATAATTCCATCCCTCGAAATATGAAACTTGGTGCAATAGGCTCTAGTTGTTATCCTCCCAAGATACAACAAACTTTCTTCTTTATTCCACATAAAATCATAGAAGAAATAGGAAGAACTTTGTGTGTATAACTCAACGTAGAAGGAAAGATATATTAAGAGAAAAAAAAAGAATATTCTTGTTTTGATCTGTATATTACTTTCCAATTATGCTCAAATTGAAAATTTGTAGGTAAGAAAGAGAGCTATTAATAAATCATCATAAATCAATTGGTAATTAAAATGAGGACTGTTATAAATTTGTTATAAAATAATGGAGGTTTATAAAGAAATAAATTAAATGTTACAAAACTGTATAAAGCCATTACAATATTGTTATACAACTATTACAAAACGATGGCTTTCATGGCGGTTATAAATTTTATCATAGATGTCACTTTCAAATATTTCAAAATTGTTGAAATATCAAAATGCATTACTCGGATTTTTATATCGTTTTTGATTAATTGGTAGGAATATAAGTGCGTCGACTCAAGTAACCTCCGCACGTCGATTTTCAACTATTCTAGGTGAGTGGTACTATCTCTTCTTTGAGTTTGTAAACTTATATTTTGAAAGTAATATGGATTAGTTATATTATGAATTAAGAGAAATAGTATTCTTGCTTGTATAAAACTTGGATGGGCATTTACTACCGTTTGTCTATTTAAAATGACAATATATCTTTTGATTACAATTTTAGTTGATTGCCTATAAATAATTTGTCAAACCTTTTATGAAAGAATTGCGAAAAGTTTAGGATCAATTAATGTGTTTTATGAAAGGTACTTTAATAAAATATTGAATCGTGAAAACTTATATACTCCAGTTAGTAGACCCAAGTTTTGATATGGTTTCTACTTTTGGTTGTGGGTTATTGGAGATTGTGATCTATGGATTATGGTCATGTCATTATGATTAGAATCCATTAAAGTATGCATACTTTTATCAGGACATCCTTTTGAGCTTAACCACCAACTGATATAGGTGGAGACTTAGCCAAGGAGGGTTAAACTTGGTTGCCTTTGTCATGGGCGTTAAGTATGACCACAGTTAGATATTGAGCATTAGTTTAGTCAATGAAATAAACCATTGACATTTGATTTGATAGAGATTAATCAATAGAAAAGACCATCGATGATTGATTTGTTATTATTAATTTGATATTGTTTATTGATCTAATATGAAAAGTTTTGTCGAAAAGATATAACCCATTTTGAACATTTTGCATATGTGGCATGCTAGATATGGGATTGATGATTTATAATATTGTTTTATAAAGATGCATAGTAAATGTTCAATCTGCTTGGAAGAGATGTTCTCACTATGATGTGGTGACGAGGTGAAGTGGGAAAGGAGAGTTAGGGGAGAAAGGGGGAGCAAGAGGTGGGTTGAGAGAGTGAAGATGGTGGAGAGAAGATCTGCATTTCTTTAGAGAGAGAGAGGACACAAACATAGTTCGAGGTGACTCAATCCAATGAAATTATGAAAGATAATGGCCACAAACAATGAATTATAGTAAGAAATCAAGAGCCGAGTACAAAGAATAATGACAAACATTTTCTTTGAAGGTTCTTGGAACCCAACTCCACGAGAGTGAAGATACTGCCATGAATGCAGCTCTATTTAGAGATGGTGTTGAACGTGCAGGGTAAGAAAGAGGAGAGGGAGTGCCACACTAATTCTAGAGAGAGAGAGAGAGAGAGAGAGAGAGAGAGAAGGGGGGAGAGGGGGAGAGAGGGAGGGAGGGAGAGAATGCCCTATCAATTGAAGAGAAAGAGGAAATAGTTTTTTGAATAAAGAGAGAAAAAGAAAAGTAGAGAGTTGGTGGCTGATCGTACAAGATTTATTTTTTCTATAAGCTAGAGGGGAGAGAGGGAGAGAGGGAGAGAGAGTTGTATTAATTGAAAAGAAGAGTGGATATATATATAGACACACATGTGTTGGTCCGATCAAATAAGGCAAGTGGACAGTTTTACTTTTGGAACCGGGAACCAAATTGATACTCATCGATTTTCATTAATTAGAATTGGGAACCACTGATTTTGGATCGATTTGGTCTAGTTCCAGGTAGTTTTCGGTTTTTTTCATGCCTCTAATCATTGCACTTGTAGAATTTTGGATGTTACAAAAAGAAAAACCCAATAGCGAATGTTGTCTTATACGAGACCAAAAGTTCACCATCTTTAAGGGTGTCATCTTGGGAAATTGTGCCGAAGGAACTGTTAAAATGAAGCAGAAGAAATAAAAGTAGGGTAGTGAATAACTATACTGCTTATCATGTTGTCTCATGGTTAGTGAATATCAAGTGTCATGTCAATCAAGCTTAAGAAAAGAACGGTGATTGCCGACGGAAAGTTGAATTACGTTTGAATGTGGTTGTGATTGAGGTTGAGGGACATATTCAATGTCTTTTTGAATTTAAGAAGTCGCCTTGGTCTGACGCATCGATATATCCCCGGTTGTGACTTTAACAGGACCTTTCCCAGTTTCTAATTCAGATTTTTGTTTTTTCAACCTTTAACTGATTGTTAAGTGGAAAAACGCATTATTATTTCGCTACATTCTACTTTATGCGAGAAAAGTAATCATTTATCAATGCCAAACTAGATGCCAAACTAAGCACATTATCAAAACCTATCAGGTGACATCCTAAATTTTCGCCTACTTAATTAGCGAGAATTCAAGATAGGATTAAGGTTAGCGATAATTGAGATGGAAATATCAATATCTTGAGACATCTTTGAAAGATTTGTTCGACCTATTTGAGTCCAAGAATATAGGAAATTCATTGGACAATTATAGAATATAGTTTAGGCTATATTCTTGCATTAAATTGGAATAATATGGTCAATTTAATTAATATGACCACTATACCCTAAAGTATACTTTATATTATATAATGGATGATTAAATTAGGATAAGATAAGTAGATACTAAACCTAATCACCCTATGGCCAGCCACCTATTACATAACCTTAACCTCCAAAAATTTCATTTTTGCACTTGGATGATTAATTGCATGTAATCATGGGTGAATAATACCCAAATCTATAGATTTTCATGCATGAAATGTGTTCAACAAGCCAAATGAACACCCTTCCCCTCGTAAAACCGCTTGACTGGCGTCCTTCTCTCTCTTTCCTCCTCATTTTCTTCATTTCGGCCCAAGACTCTCTCGACCACCCCCATCACCAAGCCCTCTCTTCTTCTTTTTGTTCTCCTTTCTTGTCGTTTCTTGCTCAAATCCTCATCATAAGTGAAGTCTAATCTCAAGGCAAGGAGATGAGACTTATCCCTAAGTCTCTTGATCTCTCTTTCTCTTGGCTTTGCTAGCTCAAGTCACAGTTGTGGTTGTTGTGGTGACTGATGAGTTGTTTGTTCGGTTTTGTTGTTCTTCTTTGAGTTTTGAGCAACCAAGTCGATGATCTGCCGATGAACGACTTTGGTCGAGGTTTATAAGGGAGGCTTGAGTCATTTTTATGAGATGCATGTTGATTTCTAGTGAATTTTGAGCTTGCATGTTAATGATCTAGCTTTAGATGGCCTAGACGGTAAGTTTTATTTCAAGTCTGTGCCTTGCATGTGTTATTTGTGGCTTGTGATCGTGAGATAAAGCTGAGATGAAATATTGCATAGCTGTTTTAGCTTGTTTTGTGATCGTTTGATGAGTGGAAATGGATGAGGTGACACTAGAACTGGTTTCGTGCACTTGGGATAAGCCCAGAAAATCGTGTGCATGTGGTACCCTTCGGTGTTGTGATTTTTTCTGAAAGTTTTCTAGACCAGATCTCAAGAAATTTCCTTCTCCAAAATTATTTATAATATCTCAAATTTTAACATATTTAAATTTCAGATTTTTGGGAGTCAATTTAGATGGCCAAATAGTCGCATCTCTTGTCTTTTTCATACTGTCCAGTACAGCCGAGGCGGTGACCTTCGCCTCTTCTTGATTTTCCCTGGATTTTTATAGACAGAATCTTGATGATATTTCCTCACAAAAGTTGTTCCAAATTATTTTTTTACAACATATCAAAATTTAATAATTTTTAAATGTGTTTTGGATTCTGTGGAAACCAATTTCCGAAGGTTTATCTATTCTGTTTTGCTACTCTGTTTTGCCTCAAGTTCAAGTGAAAGAACGACAAGCTGGCATATCGATTTTGACTGGTATTCTTCATGAAAATCTTTATCAAGGTATTTTATTTAATATATTTAAAAATCATAATTTTTTAGTATCGTTTACTATTTTAATCGAAGTGATTTCCAAAATCGGACAAAACTGGCCTTTTCTGACCGATTTGCAAAATGAGGCTTTTATGAAGGGAAAACAAAGGAATTTTGAAATGATGTCTTCTGGAGATCAACCAGCACAATTTGAACTTTCCAACAAGATATGATTTACTGTGATGTGATGTCATTTGATAATGTTTTGGAATTATTAAACGTAGTGGTGGAATCTGTAATTTTTTATTATTGAGTGTGCATGAGGTATTAAGTGTTGCAATAGTTGCATGCTATAGCTTATGCACCAAATGAATGGAATGGAATGCCACATCATGTGTATCCCATGTGTGATGATGGATGAGTATGAGGCTATGAATGACAACCTGTGGCGATGTGATTGGGTTACTTGAGGGGTAATGGGGTTCCCCAATACCCGAATGTCTTTTGGGGGGGGGATAACAAGTTCTCCAGAAGTTCCTTGATGATGGCCTAGAATAAACGTCGGGAGGGTTTCCGAGGATGCTGTGTATTTCCTAGATAGCTCCGAATGGAAAGCCTAGGGCTAATAGCGTTTCCTAGAAGTCTGGCTGTGTGTGATATGCTGGAAGTGACCCACATGGTATTGACTTGCCACTAGTTAAAACGATGAGATAAGGGTGGACCAAATAGTGTGGTATGCATGAATTGAAAAATGTGCTGAGTGCTATTGTATTCGTGTGCTACATGCACTTGTGAGTACGTTATAGGCACTAAATACTTATTATTGCATTACATGGTTCATATAGGAGTCCTAGGAATCAAGAGTGCGTTAAATCCATTGATTTATAAATATGCCTTATCTTTTGCTAAATTTTGGCTTACTTTTATTGTATCACAATTTTTCAGATAATTAAGAACAATGAACACACCTCCTTTAGCTCGATATGGATAGCCTTGTTACTTTGAAAGCATATCGGAGGACGTTACCTTTCAATGGTCCGAATGCGTGTATGTTCGTCAGATGTCTATTGTCTGTGTAGATATAAGCTGTACTTAGTTGATACCATGCTGTTTTGTTGCATGGTTTGTACGAGAGGGCGACGAACTGAAGGGACCTCTCAGGTTCTGGAGTGATAGTGATAGCAGCAACTCTGAGGATGACAATAGCAGTAGCGGGCCATCTGAGTACAACGATCCGAATGAGGTGTGGGATACGAATGGATGGGAATGATGCATGACGGTAGTGGGTTAGGTGAGTTGGCTTCAATGCGACGATTTCCGCGACAACCACTTCTTGAGTTTTAGTTGCGTGGTGGGCAATGGATGATGTGGCATGTGTGGGTGTCATTGGTAGGGTGTAGATATCTTTTTGGTTACCCGAGGTTTAAGATTGGAGGTTGTTTTGTTGTGTGCCACACATGTAACTAAATAATTAAGCCAATGAATGGAAACTGACTTCGACTTGTTATGCTTCTAATTGTATATGTTTGCATAATTCATGTTATACATGCTTTCACGCTAAAGAAGAATTAACGGCTATTAAAATGGCATTAATAAGGGTGGCGTACCTGGGGCATCACATGTCACCCCCAAAATTTGTCATGCCTAAACAGTGCAGCATCGGAAGTACAGCACCAAGAGCTGAACCATGTGGAAAAAGGTTGTAAGAAGTGTTCTCATCGAGTGAATATCAACACATTCAACAGATTTTTCAAGCCAAGACCGAGAAAGACAGACAACCACCTGTCTTGCGGCCGTTTGTTTCTCGTTGTCTACATTTTATAGACTGACAGTCAATACAAGCAAAAAAAAAAGGTTCTCGTGACATGGAAAACCGGGGCTTATCATGGAAGTATGCTGGAAGAATTGAAAGAAAAGAAAAAGCATTCTACTAATTAAGGGGCTTAAAGAAAGAGATTATCTTTTCGTGATCATCAATCCTTGTTGGGATATCAGCAGGCACCGACATAACAGATTAGCACAAAAATTAGCAGACTAGTAATAATAATAATAATAATAATTATTATTATTATTAACCAGTTAGATGACACAACTCAATGGGTTTCAAACAAAGTGAGGTCAACCTACTAAATTGTCGATTAGGAACGTGATTACTTCGATTTTATTTGCAATGGTGACACTAAGATTTGTTAAGCAAGGAAGTGAGCCAAAAGAGCTAAAATTTATGATACTAGAAGACCTTCGCCTAGAGTCATTTCCATCTTTAAGTTTAAGAACTTGAAATGCAAGAAAAAGGAAAATAAACGAAGGGTCTTCTTGTTTAACTCATTATGCAATTTGGCAACTTCCTGCCAACATAAAATGTGATAGGAGGGGAATTAGTTGATCGTGTGAGAGAGTGAATGCTGCAGCAACAGGGATTTACATGTACATGTCTCAGGTTAAGAGATACAGTGAACTCAATTGATAAACCAAGGAAATTTTGTTCTATTGTATCCAATATATATAAACACTTCTCATGAGCACAAGAACTACATGGTAACTCATACACAATTAGCCTTTAGGTGTCATTTATCTACTAGTATAGGAAGTACCTCAAGTTCTCAAATTTTGTAGATTACGCAGTTGTGATGGCATGTCACTAGCGAGCTTCACCAACAGTAATTGTAAGTCCGTTAGCAGAACATGTTCCGTTACATGTTGACTGAAAATCTCCGTTGTAGTCTCTATCTTCGATGAATGCGGGCTGTTTCGGGGATGGAAGTACCACATCAGCATTCCCCAACATGAAAACCACTGTGGACATGGTTGGTCTGTCCGATGCATATCTTTGCATGCACAAAAGACCAATCTGAATGCACCTGTATACCATTTTCTCAGAATATGTCTTGTCCATTGATTTGTCGACAATGTCCATGCATTGTCCTTTTTTCCACAGCTCCCATACCTGGGAAGAACACACATCAAACTCCATGGATCGTGATAATGGGAATGTAGAGGCTGGCCAAATTGTTCGTAGCATCGAATTATGTAAGAGTTTCATACTTACATGGCCGATTAAATTGCAGAAGGTGTTCATATGATAGCACCCAGTATTTCTTTGGCCTGTAATGATCTCCAACAACAGAACTCCATAACTGTACACGTCTGATTTTATTGAAAACCAGCCTTGTATAGCATACTCTGGTGCCATGTACCCACTACAAAAGCCAAAAGGGAGAGTAGTAATCAACATCTCATTCACCGTATAATCTTTCAAGTTGAACTTCCGGAGACATAACTATAGGTCAAAACTTTAGTATGAAAGAATAAAATGGTTGGTCTGAGTTCTTTTTCTTTGTTCTAATTTCTCATTGTCTAATCAGGAAAAGTAGAATACAATGCTAAAGAAAAACACTTACTATGTCCCGATCACGTGCTTCGTTTTTCCTTCTATTTGGTCACCTCCACATATCCTTGCTATCCCAAAATCTGAAATCTTGGGGTTCAATGTGTCATCCAATAAGACATTGCTAGGTTTCAAATCTCTATGGATTATCCTCAACGTTGAATCTTGGTGTAAATACATGAGTCCTCGAGCTATTCCATATGCGATATTGAACCTTTTTCCCCAATCCAGAAGTGACCTCTTTGTTTCGTCTGGACCAAAATGGGGAATTTGCTCGCATCATTACCCAAACACTAGTTATAGAACCAAAATTCCCACCACTGGACCAGAGGACTTACCAAAAAGGAATGAGTCCAAGCCTTTATTGGGCAAATACTCATAAATTAACAGTTTCTCGTCCTCTTGAATGCAGCAACCTAGGATTTTCACCAGATTCCGGTGTTGAAGTTTGGCAATCAACCTGACTTCATTCTTGAACTCTTCAATTCCTTGTCCAGAATATTTTGAGAGTCTTTTAACCGCTATTTCTGTTCCGTTATTCATCATACCCTGTGAAATGAACACATCAAGAGAATAAACATTAAGGCCTGTTAAATGAAGCCAGTCGCTCAAAAGCTGTTATGAGCAGAATTTAAAACTTATTAGGTAGGTAAACTTGGTGGGCAGGTTAGACTCATTACAACCTAGAAAAATAAAGAAGCAACATGGCTTGTGCTGTTCTCCGCCTCTTCTCGCTTATCTTTCACTGGTCACTTCTTTGGGTTCGTGATGACTGGAAGATAAGACTCGCCACAAGAGACGCCTACATAGATATAGTAAAACTAACCAGATCGCGGCACCGTTTGAGAATTTTAAACGGAAAAAAGGTCGATTGAAAAAAAGAAGAAAAAGCTAGCCTTTTTCCGAGCATGTTTTTCAAGGACATCAATCCACATAAGAGACAAACACTTGAAGCTAGTAGACTACACATTTAGTATGCAATAACCATCTGCATTCAGTGGAACAGAGAGATTAATTACCTTATATACAGATCCAAACCCCCCTTGGCCAAGCTCATTGACGGAGGAAAAATTGCTTGTGGCTGTGGCTACTGTGCCAAAATCAAAGAATGGTAGATCTGTTTTTGGTCTATCTTCCCTGTTGAGGTCTTTCAGACCCATAAGCACATCGAAATTTGTCAAGCTTGTGGTAACACTAACATTATGATTACGCCTTCTTCTATCTGCAGTCAGACATATAAAATGCATAAGAAAGACAATGAAAGCAATTCTGTTATGCTTCTTTTGTTGCTGTTCTGGCCAATTTAGGAATTTTCTGGTAGAGGAAAGAACAATGCAAATTTTCCCCTCAACAATCAACTTATCCCTTATTGCTTAAGATCAACTCACGAAGGCTTGATTTCGAGATGGATTGCAATACAGCTTTCTCTAATTATCTAGCAATGTCTGTGCTGCCTTGTTGACCAAGGTTTCTGGTATTGAAATCAACCATCCTTTGGCCTAAAATCCTGGTTAGATTAGCTCCAGCTTAAATTTAATCTGTTATTTTATCCTAAACATCAAAATAATGACCTACTTGTCAAACAGACTGAGTAATATACATAGCAGAAAAGGCTTCTATCAAGGCTAGATCACCGCACCTCTTTTCCTCTTTGACATAAGGCAGTACATAAGGGAGCCTAAGAGCAGCAACGCCAGTGCAGATACCGATATTGTTGTCACCATTGCCTTGTTAACAAGAGTACTCCTTTTCCTATAGCGAGCTGTAAGAGAAGGCACGAGAAGTGTGCCAATGACATTGAACATGTCAATTCTACGGAAATTAATGCAACAAGTGCAATTTATGATATTAAGTATCAGAAGCAAACAGTTTCATCAAGACAAGATCAGGAGAAATTGGGACAACAATTACTAACCCACAACAGTGGCAAAAGTATTTAAAGTAATTATTAGCAATGAGTACCTAAGTCAATTGCATCGACCCGCACATATAAATCTTGACCCAAGTCTGAAAATTCTCTTGTATCTATTAAATCTCCATACCATTTGAGGCATCCATATTCCCCCATACTTTCATTTGCACTTGAATAAGCTGTGCAATTGCAATCCCTCAAGCATTCCTGCTCACACTCCTTCAAGCTCAGGCTCATGTCGACATGTGCTGTTGAAGCGTCTGGCAACTTCAGATGTCTCAACTTCACGAAACCTTCCCCACTTTGACACATTGACGCACCTTGCCTCCTCTTGCAGCCGCCTGTTCCATCCCTTAGGTACCAATTGCCCGGAAACTTGGGCTCGAAGCCCGGCAGGCATGTGCAGTCAAACTGGTCTGCATTGTTTGCACCACAGATGCCATTAGGCCCACACTTGCTGTAGTAGTCACACAGTTCCTGTGGATGATAATTAAACTCAGTCCACCGCCGCTCTTCATCATGCCACATGAAGTGTTTAACTAACCCTGACTCATGCACCACATATCTGGAGAGAACCGATGCATTGATGACAGCAAACATCAGAGAAACCTCGGTCGCATTATTCACAAGTGTGATATTATAGATAAAATCGTTAGCCATTTTGGCAAGGCTACCCTGCCGTTTTTCAATTATTGGTCCAGGCCGCCAATATGGAGCTTGATCCTTGTAAAGGAACAACTGTGGGTACCCTGTTCGTACTAACTTGTATGAACAACTGCCCGGTGCTGGATCATCTTCAGATTTCCAAGATGTCATGAACCGGTTCAAACCTGTTCTCAGGTCCCACCCAAGCTTCATGGATGGAAGAAAGGTATCTGTGGGATAATCAAAGCTCTGCCAAATAACCACTTTGCTCAAATCATGATTCAAAACCAGATTACCTGAATCCAAAAGCTGAGCAGTAGCAGAATTATTTGAAGTCATGGAGGAAACATTGGTTGACCAAATAAGCAAACTCCCATTGTTTTCACGGATCACTAAATTTCCATAATGATCAAATGCAAGAACTCCTGAAGTATCGTTCACAGGTTTTTCCCTGTTAGCAACCCAAACAACAGTTCGCTCCGGTTGTCCATCGTACCAAATCCCCACATAACGCAAGCTGGAATTACCAGGGCTGAAGAAACCGAGAGCAAATTTTCTTGCCCGGGAGATCAAGACATCACCATCTTTCATGGGATTGTTTGGAACAAGGGTGTCCAAAGAATCAATCAAATGAAGGAGAAGAAATAAACAAAGGATGTGTAATGACATTGTTTGAGTGTTCATGTTGTACTTGGATGGAATGCAACGTGCTTATGTTTCAGGCAAGAAAGCAGAGATATGTCTTTCTTTTTTTATAACCAATAAACCAGAAACTTTTCAATGCGGTCGTGGTTTCAATTGATGAGTGGAACCACCATTTGTGACCGTTCTTATCAACGGAAAATTCAATAATAAAACCGTACCCCGGGGCAAATACCTCGAAGGGGCGACTTTCACATCACCTGTCCATGCTTGACTCTTCTTCGTCCCTCTATTGGTGCTCCTTTATTAATCATTTATTGACTTCCTTTTTCCTTGCCGGTGATTGAGAAGCATCATTCCTGGAGAGACACAAATTCACATAGACAAGGTACTCCGAGGGTCTGCATTTCCTACGGTTAGAAGTCGATGGAAGACTTATTTACTTGGCCAGTCATCCTTTCCCGTCTCCTTTTGAAAGGAAACCATATTGTTTAAAACAACTGTAATTACCTTTTGAAAAAAATGTTCACTTAAATATCAAAACTTTTAATCGATCACTTAAGTACCAAAACTTTTCTAAAATGTTCACCTAAATGCTGAATATCCAACGTGGCATAGTGCTTGTAAGAAACATTTTTAAAAGAATAATGACATTCAGTTAATCGATCAAAAAAAGTTATGAAAATTGTGTCACTTGTGTCCTTCCCAACCCAAAAGTCCAAGTCAACTAAACATTATTGCTCATTGGAGTTGCACCATTGGAATGCCCTCGCAACTCCCCTTCAATACGGCAATTACACGATTGGACCGATCATGGAAAGTGGTTGAATCGTCTTTAATGTCGTGTTTACTTCAACTTCACCGAAGAAAAGATGGGCACAACATCGCCAAGTAAAGTGAAGAAGCTTTAATGCCTGATAGACTAACGTGCCATCTTTGGGATCATCTATCTCTCCATCAATTATGAGAGTGGCAATAGGAGCAGAAACTGGAATAAAGGAAAACGGAGGAGGAAAACGGTCTGGTGGGCGTGCGGCTTGGTTGAACGGCAAGGAGGCTTGCTTCTCTAGTTTTCTCAAGCTTCTAAGCACCCTTAACAATGGAGAAAGCAAGTGGATTGAGAAAGAAGGAGGTTGCTGCAAGAGGGGGGCCACTTGGCTTGTTTTTCCACCAAATTGTCCCCTTGACTCAACCACAGCCATGTCTAGCTTCCTTGGCCACAATCCAGCCACCCATGCTCCCCATTTAGAAGTTTGAAATGGTCCAAAAGTTGTGAGAGCGGAAGACATACGAATTTCATGAGTTTTGGCATCAAATGGGTACTAATTGCTTCTCAATTCAATCCAATTTGGCCCTCATTTTCAATTAGCACCTCAATGATCAAATCAATATTTTTCCTTACCAATTGATCCCACTTGCTTCCCAAATTCGCAATAAAAAATGATCCCCGGCATTTTCTGAATAAAAACGGCCCTAGAACGACTTTTTCCCAAAAAGTCTCGGGTTGCAAAAAAAATTTCTGAGACTAAGTCGATGTTCCTAGAATTTATTGTGACATAACAGAATCTTCAATTTATGAAATCAAATTCAAATTCGCGGTTAATTTCAATCGACACGTTTTTAGTGTGACCTAGGTTACCAGGTAGCTTTCAGAACTTTTTTTTTTTAGTGCAAATGACCCATGGTCGATTTTCTTCGAGTCATAATGAACCCCTTCGACACATTGGCGACTCTCAATGGTCGTGAAAGTCTCGAAATTTCAAATATGGACACAGGATACCAAAACGATAGAAAAATTAAACTAGTGTTGATTAATGAGAATTTGGATCACTCACGTTTAACCTTTCATCTTAGTCGAACCGACCTATCTCTAATCTTTAATCAATTTACGTCTGTGCCGTAAAGATTTCAGCAAATGAACACGGTCGAGTAGCTGATTCCTAGTCGAATCCTCAAGTCTATTTGCCTTAAAATCCTTAATGGCTTCCCCAGATAATCTAGTTATCTCATAATAGCCCTATAGGAGCGTTGATGAAATGCCCAATTAATTTAATTGAAAGCAGAATTGAAAAATCCAGGATGTCACACAGGACCTTGCTAGAGGTCGTGAGGGCGGTCTCATGCTATGTAAGTAAGACTCGACCCTCATCATCCCTCATCTCTGGGTTGGTCGTTGAGGTTCGACGACTAACTAGAGGAAGAAGAAGGAACCGGAAAAAAAGAGAAATAAAAAAATGGAAAAAATAAAATAAATAAAAATTATGAAAATATTATTAAAAGTTGTTTACGTTAGTACTAATCGTGTCATATAAGCTGACCAGCATCCACATTAGTAATATCCGATCAAAGTTAGCTGGAAGGACTGAATTGGCATTGGATCAAAAAATTTAAGACTAAATTGACACAAATACAATATGTTTAAGATTTTTCAAACACTTTTCCCGCCATACAATAATAAACTTCATTCTATATTGCATAAGTTGAAAATTTGTCATTGCAGAAATTCAAATCGGGAAAGTTGATTTAAAACTTTGCCGGCTTTATTTTAACTAATCACTTTTTCCCTAAAGTTTTAAATTATGCAACGTCTCTCTAAATAAAAAAGGAATAGATATAACTTCATCTTTATGTTCAAGGATTATGGTTTTCCAATTACTTTACATATTCTCATTTTTTCTTTTGTTGGAAAAAAATTTTGTGCATGGAAGGTGGGGGTCTCTAAGTAAACATGTCATATGTCATTAAAAGAATCCATTTTATGTTAGTAACACGATAATGTAGTGCAATAATTAAATTTTTGTTGGGAAAAACCAATGTTAGATAACTGGAGTAATAAAAAGAAATTTATAATTTATGTAGAAGGTATTTGTTTTCAATTAACGTGGAGGGAACTGGGAGGGAACGGTGCTTTAATATTGCTGCCCATTCTATACAAATCCCTTGGACTCCGGAGAAGTTTGCAGCACTAATTGCATCGAAGTCAACCTCTTGCTGCATGTTATTCCTCATGAGCCGCAACTTCAAAACTGATACATTTGACGGCTCTTCCTATCCAGTTAGCACATATCCATTGCAGATCTGCAATCCCAATTCATCAATGCTCAATTAACTCGAGCTCCCCGTGTCCTATAAACTCATGTTCACAAATCCTTACAAATCTCACAATCAAGAAAAAGGTAATCTCTTCACTTAGAAAAAGAGACAACATCATTTAAAACAGGACTCCATTTCTTTAAGCTCTTTTTGATAGGCGACTTATTCAAAATGGCCAACCAGCCAATGAAACTATGTTTAAAGATATTAAAAGTGAACCACACCATTTTGCTTGGGCAGTTTTGCAGAGAAGCTCGGATCCTGCTCTAAGAACTATTTGTGGTAAAGTGCCCTGAGAAGAAGATTTCCAGTTACCTTATCAGTCCATTCCAAATTAGGAGAAATATTCCCACACAAGGCTGCTTGAATCTGCGACAGTTCAGAACTTGCAGCAGGCCATAGCCCCACTCCATTCTCCACGATGTCAGCAACTTTTGCCTTTAAAGGAAGTCCAACATCATACACAATTCCATAACGAAAAAAAATCACAAGATGTCCTCAAGGATGCAATTGATCCGGCCACAAAAATGTCTTCTTTCCATCACCAATGGCATATTGTATTAAAGTATGCAGGTCTACTTCACTTCAAGGAAGGTTCTTATGACATGGAAATTCAGGACTAATCATGAAACTATGCTGGAATTTTATTTTTTTTTTGAAAATTCTATTAAAAAAGAGGCTTAGGGTGTGTTTGTTTAAAATTGTTTCTGTTCCCCGTAACACAAATTTTTGTTCTTTTGTTCCGGGGAACAAAAAAAGAACATAAATGCATTTGTTTATACTTTTGTTCCCGGGAACAAAATTTTTTTTTTTTTGTTTATGAGAACAGATTTGGAACATAAACAAGAGGAAAAAAAAAAAAACACGTTTCTTATTTTTGGGAACACACCCGAGAACCACTTTTTTTCTTTTCATTTTTCTTCTTCAGTTTTCTCTTTCTTTTCTTCTTCTTCTTTTTCCTTTTGCCGCCATCGGCCTTGGCCATGGCCAGGCTTGGCGACGGCCGACGAGGGTTGGCGACCTTGCCGAAGCATCGCCAGCCCCCGGAGAGGGCAAGCCACGGCGAGACTCGTCAACCCGAGCCTTACCATGGCTTGCCATGGCCGCGCACGGCTCGGCCTCGCCTAGGCCGGGCGAGGCCGAGCTCGCCCGGCCACCGACGAGGCTTAGCCTCACCGGGCCACCTCCGAGATGGCGTTGCTTGGCGATGGCCCGACGAGGCCGAGCCTCTCGCGGCCATGGCAAGGCTTGGCCTCCCAACCGACGTGAGGCCGACCTTGCGCCACCCGGGCGAGGCTCGCCCGGCTAGCGGCGATCTCGCCAAGCCATCGTGAGGCTCGACGACCGACCAAAGAAAAAAAGAAAAAGAAAAAGGAAAAAGGAAAAAGGAAAAAGAAAAGAAAAAAAAAAAAATAAAATCAAAAATCAAAAAATTAAAAGAAACAAAAAAATTATATAAGTTTATCAAATGTGTTTACGTTCTTTTTTATTCCGAAATAGAAATGTTGTGCAGTTACTAAACGCGCTTCTTACGTTAAAAAATTGTTTTCCGGAACAAATAGTTTTTCTATTTTTGTTCTATTCCTGGGAATACTTTTTGAACAGAAATGTTACCAAATGCGCTCTTAAAAGACTGAGATTGTCTTTTTGTCATCATCAATCCTTGATAAGATGTGAGCACGCATTAGCGTAGCATATCCACCCAGAAATAAGTAGACTAGTGAAAATTTTTCTTTTATGATTGGTCCTTTAGACAACAAAACTCTGTAGAATTCGAAAAAGGTAAGGTTGACCTGCTAAATTGCCAATTACGAATACGATCAATTCACTTAAATTTGTTACGATGACATTAAGAAGTGTTAACCAAAGAAGTGAGTGAAAAGATCTAAAACGTATGATTCTAGAAGACCCTTTGCTTAGAGTCAGTTTCAGGTGACCCTTCGCTCTTAATTCATTAATTTCCACGTTCAAGTTTGTGGATGAAGCAAGGATCCCTGTCTTCTTGAGAGCAAGGTCTCTATTATGAACATGTAATGCAACAATAACGTGCAAAAGAAAAAGGTAAGGGCTTTATTTTTCATCTCTAGATGCAATTTGATAACTTCGGGCAACATAAAATGAGATAAGACAACAATTAGCTGATTGTGGGAGAAAGAGAATACTGCAGCAACAGCACTTTACATGTACAAGTCTCTGTTTAAGAGACAAAGATTGAGCTCAGTCAATAATAGATCAAGCAAATTTTTAACAGGAGTCTATTGTACCTAATCTACATATGAACTTTTCTCATACGCACGAGAACTACAACTTACCTCATATACGACACGATTAGCCTTTAGGTGTCATCTATCTACCAATACAGGAAGTATCTCAATTTCTCAAGTTGAGTAGATTACGCAGTTCACTGGTGGTGGCATGTGACTAACGAGCTTCAAGAACAGTAATTGTAACTCCATTAACGGAACATGTTCTGCTACATCTTGTCTGAATATCTCCATTGTGGGTGCTCTCGTCGATGAACGCAGGCTGTTTCGGGGATGGAAGTACCGCATCAGCATTCCCCAACATGAAGACCACCGTGGACATAGTTGGTCTATCCGACGCATATCTTTGCACGCACAAAAGACCGATTTGAATGCACCTCGATACCATTTCCATATAATATGTCTTGTCAATTGATTTGTCCACAATGTCCATGCATTTTCCTCCTTTCCACAGCTCCCATACCTGGAAATAACACATGCCAAACACCTCGGATTGTGACAATGCGACTGGTCAAATTGTGCATAACGTTGAATTATGTAAGAGTTTCATACTTACATGGCCAATTAAATTGCTAAAGGGATTCATATGATAGCACCCACTGTTTCTTTGGCCTGTGATGATCTCTAATAACAAAACTCCATAACTGTACACATCTGATTTTGTAGAAAATCGGCCTTGCAGAGCATACTCTGGTGCCATGTACCCACTACGGAAGCCAAAAGGAGAGAAGTAATTGACATCTCATTCACCATATAAATATCCTTGTTGAAGTTTGGGGGACATAACAAAAGGTTGAAACTTTAGTATGAAAGAAAGAAAATGGTTGGTCAGAGTTCTTTTCTTTTGTTCTAGTTTCTCATTGTTTAATTGGGCGAAGCATAATTTAATGCAAAGAAAAACACTTACTATGTCCCAACCACGCGCTTCGTTTTTCCTTCAATTTGGTCTCCTCCACAAATCCTCGATAGCCCAAAATCTGAAATCTTGGGGTTCAATGCAACATCTAGTAAGACATTGCTAACTTTTAAATCTCTGTGGATTATCCTCAGGGTCGAATCCTGATGTAAATACATGAGTCCCCGAGCTACCCCATATGCAATTGCGTACCTTTTTCCCCAATCCAAAAGTGATCTCTTTGTTTCATCTGGCCCAATTTTGGGGGTTACCTCAAGTTATTATCCATAATACTAGCTGTAGACCAAAATTCTGTACTGGAAGAGATTACTTACCGAAAAGTAATGAATCCAAGCTTTTATTGGGTAAATACTCATAAATTAACAGTTTTTCGTCTTCTTGAATGCAGCAGCCTAAGATTTTCACCAGATTCCGGTGTTGGAGTTTGGCAATCAACCTGACTTCATTTTTGAACTCTTCATTTCCTTGTCCAGAATATTTTGAGAGCCTTTTAACCGCTATTTCCATTCCGTCATTGATCACACCCTATGAAAGTGAACACATCACAAGAATAAATATTTAGATCTCACAGATGAAGCCGGTGGCTCAAAAGCTGTTATGAGAAAATATAAGATAGATTAGGGAGTTAAACTTCCTGGGAGGATGCGTTGGTTATTTCATGGGTTTGTGATGAAGGGTAGATAAGAGTTGACCCAAGTCACGCTCCGAAACCGCATTTTATTCGAGGACATCAATCCCCCTAGGGGACAGACAATTAAAATTGGCAGAATACACATATATATATATATATATATATATATATCCAATAAACATTTGGATTCAGTTGAACAGGGAGATTGATTACCTTATATACAGATCCAAAACCGCCTCGACCAAGCTCATTGGCGGAGGAAAAATTGCTTGTGGCTGCAGCTACAGTTCCAAAATCAAATACTGGCACGTCCGTTTTTCGCCCACCTTTGCTATTTAGGTCTTTCAGACCTGGAATTTGGTCGAAATATGTTGAGCTTGTGGTAACACTAAACAGATGATTACGCCCTCTTCTATCTGCTGTCACACAGTTGAATAAAACACATAAAAAAGAAGCTGAAAGCAATTCTGTACTGCCTATTTTTTGGCCGTTCTGGCCAATCTGGAAATTTTTCTGTAGAGGTAGGAACAATACAAATTTTCCCTTCAACAATGACGAATCACAATACAGCATTTTTAATTATCATGCACCATTTGTGGAGCTTCTTTGATCAAGGTTTCCATTACTGAAATCAACCACCCTGTAGCCTAAAATCCTGGCTAGATTAGCTCCAGTTTAAATTTAATAGATTTCTTATCCCTAAACATTGAAATGATTACCTACTTGTATAATAGACAGAGTAATGAATATGGCAGAAAAAGCTTCTATCAAGGCAAGATCACCACACCTCTTTTCCTCTTCAACAGAAGGCAGTACATAAGGCAGCCTAAGAGCAGCAACACCATTACAGATACCGACATTGTTGCCGCCATCACCTTCTTGACAAGAGTACTCCTTTTACTGTAGCGAGCTGTAAAAAAGGCACAAGAAGTGCGCCAATGACATGGATGCCTGAATGTTACAGAAATGAATGCGACACGTGCAATTGATAATATGAATTATCATAAGCAAACCGTTCCTTTAAGACGAGATCAGGAGAATCGGACAGTAATTGCAACCCCAAAAGAGCAGCAAAAGTATGTGAAGTAGATATTAGCAATGAGTACCTAAGTCAATTGCATCGACCCGCACATATAAATCTTGACCCAAGTCTGAATATGCTCTTGTATCCACTAAATCTCCATACCACATGAGGCATCCATATTCCCCCATAGTTTCATTTGCACTCGAATAGGCTGTGCAATTGCAATCCCTCAAGCATTCCAGCTCACACTCCTTCAAGCTCAGGCTCATGTTGACATGCGCTGTTGAAGTGTCCGGCAACTTCACCTGTTTCACCTTCACGAAACCTTCCCCACTTCGACACAGGGATGCACCTTGCCTCCTCTTGCACCCGCCTGATCCGTCCCTTAAGTACGGATTACCCGGAGACTTGGGCTCAAATCCAGGCAGGCAGGTGCAGTCTAACTGGTTAGCAGTGTTTCCGCCACAGTTGCTATTAGGTCCACAATTCCTGTAGTAGTCACACTGCTCCTTTGGATGGAAAGCAAACTCACTCCACCGCTGCTCTTCATCAAGCCATGTGAAGTGTTTAACTAACCCTGACTCATTCACCATAATTCTAGAGATAACCGATGCACTGATGATGCCATACATGGTAGTAACCTCCTTTGCGTCATTCACAATTGTGCCATTACTATAGATAAAACCGTAAGCCGTCTTGGGAACACCAATAGTTAATGGTCCGGTCCGCCAATATGGAGCTCCATCCTTGTAAAGGAAAAACTGTGGGTACCCTGTTGGTTCAAGCCTGTATGAACAACTGCCTGGTGCTGGATCGTCTTTGGATTTCCAAGATGTCACAAAGCGGTTCAAACCGGTTCTCCGGTCCAACCCAAGCTTCATGGACGGAAGAAAGGTGTCTGTGGGATAATCAAAGCTCTGCCAAATAACCACTTTGCTCAAATAATGATTCAAAACCAGATTACCTGAATCCAAAAGCTGAGCAGTAGCAGAATTATTTGAAGTCATGGAGGAAACATTGGTTGACCAAATAAGCAAACTCCCATTGTTTTCACGGATCACTAAATTTCCATAATGATCAAATGCAAGAACTCCTGAAGTATCGTTCACAGGTTTTTCCCTGTTAGCAACCCAAACAACAGTTCGCTCCGGTTGTCCATAGTACCAAATCCCCACATAACGCAAGCTGGAATTACCAGGGCTGAAGAAACCGAGAGCAAATTTTCTTGCCCGGGAGATCAAGACATCACCATCTTTCATGGGATTGTTTGGAACAAGGGTGTCCAAAGAATCAATCAAATGAAGGAGAAGAAATAAACAAAGGATGTGTAATGACATTGTTTGAGTGTTCATGTTGTACTTGGATGGGAATGCAACGTGCTTATGTTTCAGGCAAGAAAGCAGAGATATGTCTTCTCTTTATAACCAATAAACCAGAAACTTTTCAATGCGGTCGTGGTTTCAATTGATGAGTGGAACCACCGAGTGGAACCACCATTTGTGACCGTTCTTATCAACGGAAAATTCAATAATAAAACCGTACCCCGGGGCAAATACCTCGAAGGGGCGACTTTCACATCACCTGTCCATGCTTGACTCTTCTTCTTCCCTCTATTGGTGCTCCTTTATTCATCATTTATTGACTTCCTTTTTCCTTGCCGGTGATTGAAAAGCATCATTCCTGGAGAGACACAAATTCACATAGACAAGGTACTCCGAGGGTCTGCATTTCCTACGGTTAGAAGTCGATGGAAGACTTATTTACTTGGCCAGTCACATCCTTTCCCGTCTCCTTTTGAAAGGAAACCATATTGTTTAAAACAACTGTAATTACCTTTTGAAAAAAATGTTCACTTAAATATCAAAACTTTTAATCGATCACTTAAGTACCAAAACTTTTCTAAAATGTTCACCTAAATGCTGAATATCCAACGTGGCATAGTGCTTGTAAGAAACATTTTTAAATATAATGACATTCAGTTAATCGATCAAAAAAAGTTATGACCCTCCAATGAGCACCATACACAAGTTATAACACTTAAGTAAGTATCGTATGAAAATTGTCACTTGTGTCCTTCCCAACCCAAAAGTCCAAGTCAACTAAACATTATTGCTCATTGGAGTTGCACCATTGGAATGCCCTCGCAACTCCCCTTCAATACGGCAATTACACGATTGGACCGATCATGGAAAGTGGTTGAATCGTCTTTAATGTCGTGTTTACTTCAACTTAACCATGTAACCATCATGGAAGGAAAGATGGGCACAACATCGCCAAGTAAATGAAGAAGCTTTAAAGCCCGATAGACTAACGTGCCATCTTTGGGATCATCTATCACTCCACCAATTATGAGCGTGGCAATAGGAAATGTAATAGCCTCTAGTTTTCCCTTTGAAGAGGCCTTCGAAAGCCACAAATCTAATTAGGAAAGTTAATTCGTGACTAATGGATTTTTAAGACACATTATGTATAAATAACTAACTATTCCCTTTTAGATTTCAACTCTTTCATTATAATTGAGATATTATTAAATAATAAGCAATCACTTGTCTTCTTTACATGTATACATTTTCCACGTCCAGAAATGAAGAATCAATATCAGTATAGGTTTCTCCATCCTTTATGTTCTAAGTTACCATCAGCTTATATTTTTTGTGGGGTTGTTTTATTTTATCAAATGACTAACCAGTCACTTTTTAACAGTCTATTTTGCATCATTTTATTGAATACTTAATCCCGAAATTTTTTTGTCATTATTTTGTACTTTTGTCTAATGAACTGTTGATATACTACGTGAATCCATTTTAAATTGTAGATAAGTGGAATGATAATGTATTTTGTAGTAATTAACTATTTGCTTTTCCCACATCTAAAAATGAGAAAATGATTATATGTTCCTCCTTTTAGTACCCTATTTTTCTTTGGATGTGGTGCAGTTTTAACCGATTTTGCTCGAGTATATAGTTTTATTGCAAGGCCTTTGACCCGAACACCTCTGGTCATGTGCAGAAACTGAAAAATATGGATCCTATAGACATTGAAACGGCATATGCTCTTCTGCTCTTCCAAATTTTGGGAACTCTTACTAGGAGTTAAGGCTCTTTTAGCAATATGTCATGTCTGAATTACTCAGAACTGGATTCCTAACAGATAATTAGACAGTTTCGTAATTTTATATGAAGTATAAGAACTTCAAGTTTTAGTGAGAAACAGCTAAACTGTCAAGGTTAAAGAGTGAATGTGTGAAGCGGATTAGTTCAAGGCTTATGAAGTGCAGAATAAATTGGAGGCGAATTAAGTTTCTGGTATTAGCAATTCCAAATTGACAAGGAGATAGTTGAATTGAGAAAAGCAAAAACAACTTAATGGTGTATGGGCAAGATTCTCGCCCTAAGGGGGTCTGTCTTTGAGCTTCGTATACTGGAGTACTTATTACTTATAACACTGTCTTTTGGCTTCAAACATTTCGATCTGACCGGTGTTGTGTACCTAGCTATATTATGTTTTTTGCCAAAAAAATAAACATTTAACCGCAAGCCCAGATTTTGAGGATCATGTAGTAGAAGCTCTCTCTCCCTCTACGCTACATGGGCACACAATAAACACAACTCACACAACACTATCAAGGGTGTACAAAGGAACCAGAAATTGCCCAAAATCGGACTGGTCTGAAACCCACGGTGCCCATGGGAACCAGTCTAGTGCATGGTTTTAAGAGTGGAACCACCCACTTTAACTAGACCAGTATATATACATATTTTTTTTTTTTTTTTAAATCCAACTCAATTACTTAATGATTCTATAGTTTTTCGATAAATATATATGTGTGTGTGTGTGTGTGTGTGTGTGTGTGTGTGTGTGTGTGTATTTGTAGTATTTGACATTATTGATTAATTTGATCTCTCGGGTAAGTAATAAGATTAATCCCCTTACTTTTTGTTCATTATAATAATCCACTTACTTTCTCAATCAAACCAAAATAAACAAACAAAGAAAGAGGAGACATTTAGAGATGTCCATAAATGTTGTGGTGCTTTGTCGTCATAAGAGCCATTGGCTCCTTTTAAGATAAAAATTATCTCTCCTAAGCCATCCCTGATTAAATTAGACTGAGTTGAAAAAAGATGGATCAAGATTAGGACTTCTAACATAGAGTATAATTCTCCACATATTCCTAGTGTCGAGAAACCCTAAAAGGACCAAATCATGACCTTCAGAGAAATTTAGTTCATAGCTAACAAGTATTGTCGATTCGTTCCACCCTATAGTTTTCAATCTTTAATCAAAATCAATTGCTTTCAATTCAATCCAATTTTAGGCCAAACAAGCTTTAGTACTCTATGTAGAAACTAGGTGCACCGTGATATTAATTGATGAATGTAATTTTGTAGAGATTTGGGGCGGTTCCTTGTTTCAATTTTTCGGATCCAGTTCTTAGTTAGTGGTTCCTAGTTCCAAGGTGGGAACTACCCATCTGGACCATACTCAACCCTATACACAATTGAGTACTTTATTTGTTTCTGATCTGGGGTAATTATGAACATTCATACTATTTCATTTCTGATTTACCTTTAATTCGTGAGGTGAAATTCTCTTTTGTTGTTGAAGACCCTCAGTAGTGGTTTTGAATATGGTTTCTAGTTAAACTTCGTTTGTACTTTTTTCTTGGGTCGGGACAATTAATGATACTAATGAGTTTTGTAAAGTGTGTGCCTTCTGTTGGCATGACAATTCTGTACTTGCCCGTGTTCATTGAGTTGTCCAAGAAGAGGTTGCTTTCAACTTATGAGATAGATGCACAAATTGGCAGTGGAGCGCGCTCTCGAAATGAATGTCATGTAATTCTAGTTGGGAGATGCAAAAAGAGACCAATTATCCTTACAAGCGGTGGATTGCCGGTCACTTTTACACTCATGGCCAACAAACCAAGAGCATCCATGAATTGCTGATAAGTTCGTGAAGAAATTGCCTGTAGAAAGTGTTGATGATCAAGCTCAAGAGTGGTTGATTTTTGCCTATGTTAAATTAATGTCTTGAGTTTGATTTCGGATGACAATTTGTTAAAACCAAATTTTATTGATAAAGATTTTCCAAGTAAAAAAAAACTTCGTCGGACTCCATGAAAGATTACAAAAAAGAAAATAAAAAGAAAAGGAAGTTTTTCCCTTCTTCCCCTGCAGTTACGAATTCCCATTGAAAAAGGGAATCAAACCATAGGGCCAAAGTCAAAGTTGTTGACTCTGGGCACACCTATAATAATAAAATAGGAATTCTCCCTTTGGCGTGAAGCTGCTGCAACCTCACAAGAGTCGCCGAAGCCCTGTGCACGTAGAAGAAAGGAAGCAAACCTCTCTGCACGTGGAGCCGAAAAAAAAAAAAAAAAAGCTGGTGGGCCTAGGTCAAATATTTGACCTTTGGGCACACGAATTTTCCCTTTGGCGTGCGTGAAGTTGCTTAAAACCCTACAAAATAAAAGGAGCTAGATGTAGAAGCCGCACACGTCAAGCTGCAGAGAGCCGCGCGCGTTTTTGTTTCGAATTTGAACTCGTGGTAATTTTGTACCGTGAGTTTATGTCTAATTGAGTTGTTTATTTCTAAGCACTTTTGGTTTAAGGTTAAATCTAGGTATGGAAAACACTTGAGCGTGTGAATTATTGAAACTGGATTTTCGATTATAAGACATTACTTTTCGCCCGCCTCCCCCGTGGAGAGTGTTACCGATACTCGAAATAAACCATGTAAATTTCCGGTGTCTTTATTTTTTTCTTGTTTATTTTTCTGGCGATTTCGCATTGACGTAAATTGCAAGATCCTGTCGTTTCGCGTATTATATTCCAACAATTTGTATTAGAGCTTGGGATCAGATTTCTTGATCGTGATTTAAAGTTTTTGCTTGTCTGATTATTATCTGGAAATTTTGTTATTGCAATTATGTCTGAGAGAAAATCTGAAATTGAGAAGTTTAACGAGAGTAACAACTTTATGTTACTGAGCATCAAGATGCGGGCATTATTGACAACTCAAGGTTTAGCCAAGGCATTTGATGGTTTAGATGAGTTGTCTATTATAATGAAAGTCTCTGAGAGGGTAGAGTTAATGGAAAGAGCGAAGAGTACAATCTTGTTAAATTTGTCGGATGAGGTTTTAATAGAGGTTGCTAAAGAGAAGGATACCGTAACATTATGGGCAAAACTTCAAGCACTCTATATGAATAAAGAGTTAAACAATCGCTTGTACATGTTGAAGAAGATGTTTCAATTTAGATATATTGAATATATGTCTATCAGAATCAACCTAGATGAATTTAATAAACTCATGATGGATCTAAAAAACATCGGTAAGATACTTGATGATGAAAAATAAGGCATATGATGTTGTTAGCCTCTTTAACCGAATCATGGGAGCACTTTACTGATTTACTATTGCAGGGGCGTGCTACAATTACCTTTAAAGAGGTAAAATCTGCCTTATTCTCTATGGGGTGGCAGATAAAGTTGCGAGATGATGGTCTAACGCAAGGAATAGTGCAAGCATTGACAATTCGAGGTAGAGAACAACATCAAGGGCCTAATAGTAACATAGGTAAAAGCAGATCAAAATCATGCCATAGAAAGTCCAAATGATGTGTGAAGTGTTTTGAGTGTCACGAGGATGGGCACATCAGGAGAGATTGTTCAAAGTAGAGGAATAAAACTGATAAGTAGAATGTCACAAGTAGCGTAGCAAACATTGCTGAGGGGAGCAACATTAATGCAGAAGCTGTATTATGTGTGACTACTACTTCGTTAGGAGATAAATGGGTGCTAGATTCGGGGTGTTCTTATCTTATGACGCCTCATAAGAATTAATTTACTATTTACTAGACTGCAGATGGTGGTAGGGTTCTTTTGGGGAATAATGCAGTCTGTAAGGTTGTAAGGATAGGGACAATTCGGATTCAAATGCACAATAGGATGATGCGCACATTGACAGATGTGAGACACGTACCAGAGCTCAAGAAGAACCTTATTTCTCTAAGAACACTCAACGACATCGAGTGTAGGTATACTGCTAAAGGTGGAGTATTGAAAATCTCTCGAGGTGCCATGATAGTGATGAAGGGGAAAAAAATGAATACTATCTATCATCTACTAGGAGAGACCGTGACCGAAATTGCTGTAGTTTCATTAGATGAGTCAGACTTTAACTTGACTCAATTATGGCATATGCGTTTAGGACACATAAGTGAAGCGGGTATGATGATTTTGAGTGAAAGATGGTTGTTGAAGGGTCAAAAGACAGGGAAGCTAAACTTATGTGAGCATTGCATCTTTGGGAAGCAGAACCGAGTTAAGTTTACTATAGTTGTTCATTCGACCAAACGACTAGTTGAATATATTCATTCAGATGTCTGGAGCCCGTCTTCGATTCCTTTGAAAGGAGGTGCCCGATATATGCTAACATTTATCGACGATTATTCGAGAAAGGTATGGGTATACTTTCTGAAACACAAATATAATGCGTTTGATCGGTTTAAGAAATTTAAGACATTGATTGAGAAGTAGTCAAATAAACAAATCAAGTGCCTGAGAATTGATAATGGTATAGAGTTCTGCGGTAAAGATTTTACCGAGTTCAGCGAGAAATAATGTATTGTAAGACACCGCACAGTACCTAGGACACCATAGCAGAATGGCGTGGCAGAACGGAAAAACAGAATTTTGCTTGAGCGAGCTCGATGCATGCTTTCGTATGCAGGATTTGGCAAGGAATCTTGGGCTGAAGTAGTAAACATGACATGTTATCTAATTAATTGATCTTCATCATCTGCTATCGAGTAAAAGACTCATGAGGAAGTATGGTCGGGGAAACCTGTTAATTACTTTGGATTACGTATATTCGGACGTCCTGCGTATGCTCATGCGAGTGATGGTAAGCTTGACCCGAGGGCAAAGAAATGCATTCAGTTAAACAGCGTCGGTTTTTGTGAGGCTATCCACTTAGGACGGCAAAACGACGTCATTTTCTTAAGGAGGACGAAAAATGACGTTTAAAGCAACCATAACTTTTTTTTTTTTAAATATAAAAGTCACATAATTAATCTGGCCAGAATCTGTCGCCGGTGGCACCAAAGTGATTGTTTTTTCTCCGATTTGGCACTTGAGTGATCCGACGGAAACTTTTGGCACCAAAGTGAGCACTGTACACAACTTATGGCACAAATAGTATACTTCCCCCAAAAAATTGTGATATGATTGACCGTGCTAAAGGTTCATGCATATAAAAAAACATTTAGATATATATTTAATCCTACTTACTAGAAGAAAGCTTGTATTTTTCCCTTCATTAACGTAATTGGGATTTCGAAATCAACAAAATCAAGAAATAAAATTACAAAACTTGGTCGCTTGGTGTCCTTTTGTTGGAATTATAACAGCGGCTTAGAGATGCCTTGAGTACAAGGCTACTGCAGGCACCTAGGAATTTAATCGCTCAGTCATCAACTTGACCCATTAGGAAACTAGGTGTGTTCATTTCTCGAAAAATGAGTGATTTTAAAAAAATCAAAAAGTAATTGTTTATATTGTTTAGAAAAATAAATGAACAGAAAAAATTTTTATCACGCATAAAAAGGTTTTCAAATCATTCATTTTTTATGAAACAACGCACTTGAAAAGTCTTAATTATCACACTTTTTTTTTTTTTACTTTTTAGTTTTTTTATCCATTTTTAGTGAATCTTATTCACTAAAATAGTTTAACTAAATGATATAATGCCTTTCCATTGTGTACGTTAAAACAAGCCGATGGTGCGTGATGCTTGAGACCGCTGTTCTGAGTACTGATTTGTAATTCTAATAGTTTTTATGAGGAGAAAGATTGATCTCGAAAATTAGGTTATAAGGTAGTGGCGAGCACCGTCTTTTATATGTTCTACAAACTAGTGCACGTGACCATAGCATTATTCCTTGATTTTTTCATGACAATCGGCTCGTGAGAAGTCTATATCAGAGGATCCACATACATTTATATAACAACTTGTCAGTCAACCATTTTGACTTCTTCAAATTAAGATACATATGTTTCATAGAAAAAGCAACATAGAATTTCCCAGTAACTCACCTATTATAACATGTAACATGTTTAATATTCATCACGCGGCCCTATTATTTATAAATAAATAAATAACGTGAGACGTACATTTGATGAACGTGTGTAATTAATAATTTATATTCCCTTTTTTCTGGCCGAAATTAATGGCTTATACTCAAGCCCCAATTCTATAATAGCAGCGAGCCCGTGATTCAACCATTTTTGACTTCTTCAAATTAAGATACATATGTTTCATCCAAAAAGTAACAGACTTTCTCAGCTCCTCTTGTACCAAAACATGTAACATGTTTAATAACATTGCATAGTTATATATATTAAAAAATTGTGACATGCACATTTGATAATTGTCTGTAACTAATCATATATTTTCCTGGTTGAATCTAGTGATTTATATTTGAGTTCAAGAGTCCGTCATTCAAACGATTTTTGACTTCTTTAAATTAGAATGCATATATTTTGGTAAGGGAAAATACTTAAAAAGGATATGAAGTGGACCTTACTTCATATAAAAGCTTGAAATGCTATTACTTTTTCAAATAAGGGCTTAAAGTAAATCTTGTTTCAAATAAGAATCTAAAGTTGTTATGTCTATTGCAAATAAGCGCCTGAAATGACTATGTCTATTTTAAATGATCAATGGTATTTTTGTCATTTATCATTTATCCTTTTCCTTCCTTTTTGCTCTTTTTCTTTTATTCTTTTCTTTTTTTTTGGTTCTTCTTCCTCCTCTTCGCCGATGGCTAACCGGTCACTAACGATCCCCACAAAGGGCTAAGTGAGGGTTGCCTTCACCTGATTTGACAAGGGCTCCCCACACTAGCCATAGGTGAGGGATGGCCTCACTTGGGGGAGGCAATGCTTGCCTTAAGGGAGGTCGCCCCTCGTGGCCATTCACGAGGTCAACCCTTGCTAGCTCGAAGTGAGGGCTCGACAACCCTTGCCAGCAGCCGGTGAGGGTCATCGAGCCATCATCGGCCCCCAACGAGGTCGATCCTCGTTAGATATGGCGAGGGTGGGCACGCCCACAGTCGACGAGGTCTCACCCCATTACTAGCAAGTGCTTGCAAGCCCTCGTCAAGGTTGTCAAACCCTTGCCAGCCTTTACTAGCGGCTATTGACTGACATTGGAAAAGAAAAAAGAAAAAAAAAAGAAAAAAAAAGGAAATAAAATTTAGATGAAAACATTATTAACCAATAAAAAAATTTAGCCAGTCAACAACTAACGAGGTCTGGCCCTTATTTGAAATTAGATCTACTTTGGATCCTTATTTGAGAAAATGAGGATACTCCAGGACCATTTCTTGGGATTTTCCCTTTTGATAATATAGAATTTTTGGGCAACTTACGTATTAAATTATATCTCAAGTTTAAGTTCTTTACAAAACCCAACCCAGTTGAATAAGTCTCCAAGTTTGACGGTGAAGTGAATTTGAATTAGGAAGCTTGTTGCTCACTTTTCTTTTTGGATTAATACAACGAAAAACTTCAAATTAATATACCCATGACAAAATTACCCAAAACTATTTTTTTTTTTACCACCAAAAACCTTAAATCGATACATATGCGGCAAATTTACCTCTAACTAATTTTTTGAACCGCCAGTAACCTCTACATTTGTAACAATTTTACTCTCCATTAATTTTTACTAAATTGGATTAATACCACGAAAAATCATAAATTGGTATATCTGTACAAATAGAGAGTAAAATCTCAAACCGATACACCAATCAATTATCATTTTTTATTTAACTTAATAAATTAACCATAAAATGTAACATAAATTAACGAATGAAAAATTTGTCTTAAATTCTTTATGATAAAAAATTAACTTGAAGTAAATTTATCATTTATATATCAGTTTGGAATTTTTTTGTAGTATTAGTCTTTTCTTTGGGCTGACTTATTTTACGATAAGTATATATATGCGGAGTGAAACCTTCAAGAGAAAGCGTGGATCCCCTTGAGGCCGAACAAAAGAAAGCTTGTGGGCCCCAGGGATAATGAAAGGAAAGAAAATAAAAAGGCTTTCCTGAAGAAAAGACACCGCCCCAGTACAGAAACGGTGCAGCTTTTCGGCCGCACGGAGTGGCTGTGAACATGATGGATCTTCTGCCGTGAGGTTCACATGTTATTGGGTTGTTTATTTCTAAAAACTTTGGACTTGAATATAATTTAGATGCGAGAGATACTCGAATATTAAAATAATTGTAACTCTAATTCATCCATTTAGATGAATTATTTACTATTAGCTCTCTTTATGAATATATGTATCAATACTTTGGCTAAATCACTTAAATTATTTACATCTTTTGTTATTTTTCGTTTATTTTTATAGTGATTCGTAATTCTTTTTATATCACGTGCAACATGTTTAATATTCATTGCATGGCAGTATTTAGAAAAAATAAAATTGACACGTACATCTGATAAATGTGTGTAACTAATCATTTATATTCCCCCTTTTTTCTTGGCCAAATTTAATGGTTTGTACTAGAGTTCCAACTCTATAATCACGGCGCGCCTGTAATTCAATTGTTGATGTGCCAGTAGATTGCGTTTGCACACGCGATCGAACGAGAACGGAAAGGAAAAAGGTCGATGACGCTTTGGTTTTGTGAAGCGACGGCAGTCCAACGTCGGCGTCATCTTTTCCACCGTGGGAACGCAGCCTTCCACCGGCGGCATCGTCTTTTCCAGCTTCTCCATCGTGGGTCACCGAGGCCTTTCTTCGAGGCTGCGCAAGTCTACCCGTCCCTCCTTTTCCTGATTTCAGATTCTCTTTTTTCATTCTTCTTTTTGGACTTTGGGAAACGGGAAATGGCGGAACTAAAAGCCAAGTCAATCCCAATAAAGTGTCGGGTTCAAATTCTGCTCCATCGATGCTCGATGCTCGACATTGGACCATTAAAATTTCTGCTCTAGCTTGGCTACATTAGAATTGTCGTAGCTAGAAATATCACCTAGAGAAGGGTAAAAAAGTAATTTAAGCAAATCTTGATAAATTAACATGAAAGCGAAATAGTCAATTTGAGTATTATCAAATTCGAGTGAAGTCAAAGTTTGAATATTGACAATGATATGATGATATTCACCAATGCGCAAAATTCTATCAAAATAATGAACAAGAGTTAAGAGATAGAAAAAATTTAGTAGTTCATCTTAAAGGAAGCTTATGTTTACTCTCCCACACTAATAATCGATTAATTGGATTTTACTCGTCAATCAATAAAGGTTCCATAAGTGAATGATGATACTCAGATTTGCAGAAATTTCACTATTTCAAACAATTAGTCGTTTAATGCCTTTCAAGAAGTACAGTTTGAGCTCATGAAAAATAACTATATAAGATTGGAATTTTCTTAAACTTTGGAATTTAAAATTTTGGACATTTCTTTTCTTTTCAACATCTTGGTCTCCTTCTATACTCCTTCATTTTTAATCTAACCGTTGGACAATTTTCTAAAGATTACTTCTCCAAACACCCCCTTGGACAAAAAAGATTGAGTAGCTTTGAGAGTTAAGATCTGAATCTCCATTGGTT
Source organism: Eucalyptus virginea (assembly GCA_014182375.1). NCBI lineage: Eukaryota > Viridiplantae > Streptophyta > Magnoliopsida > Myrtales > Myrtaceae > Eucalyptus > Eucalyptus virginea. The sequence goes on along the minus strand of CM024521.1, from coordinate 11,291,993 downwards.
TGGTCGCCTATATAAGCAAATATTGGTTTTCACAAGTCGAGTTCTTCAACCAAGGGAACTAACTTGCCTTTGAAATGTTTGTCAATCAATCAAGATGTCTTCCTTAAAGTTTTGGTTGCAAGACAATCTTTAAGATTGAAGATCAATCAATAATTTCAATGTTGGAAATTTGAGCTAGATCATTAGCTGTGATGATGGAAAGTTGTTAGGTTTGTGTCTGAACATATAATCATAGAGAGATTTCGTAATATGATGATATTCAACTTTGGCAAAGAATGTAAAGACATCGGGTGATATGATGATATCAGCGTATAAGCTTTGCTAGACTTTTGCTATGATGATATTTACATATAAATTATGCTGATATCCTCATTGTTGCTATGATAATATTCATGCAATAATTTTGATGATGTCCACAAAGTAATTGTCTTAAACTTCAGCCGCGACACACGAACGACAATAGATAGATTTTGAATATGATCAAGATGGATATGGATGTTTCCTTCATAAGTAGTTCCAAAAACAATATACTTCTACATTTATCATATTCAAAATTAAATACTGAATTGTTTTGTCAATTTCAAAATATTTCAGTAGGTTTCCTCAACAAGAATATCAATATAATCAAGACTTGAGTTGATCGAGTCATGAAAGAGTTCAAGCTCGAGCTCGAGCTCCATATTGAAAGGCTCAAATGTTATCGCCATGTTTCTTCACGTCAGATTTGTACAATGGTAAACTTCTTTCTGAAAAAAAATAATTAAAACTCGATTAGGCTAGAGAGCCTGTCCAGTCAAGTCTCGCGAAATCGAACTCAAGGTCCTCTTGATAAGATACACGAGTGGCTCAAGCTGGACCTCAACTTAAAATCAAGCATTTTGATCTAGAGAATAATCGTCAAACGGAGTCCGAGCTACTCCTGAGTAGCCTCTCAGTCGCTCATTGTATGCATGAAAGTGAGTCCTTTAGTTCTCTCCCAATCAAAAAAATTGTGGGTACTTTAAAAATGATATGTAACGACCGTCTTCTCAATTAATCACGAGAAACCGTAAAGTATTACAAGCTTTCATTTATTCCTCTGGAAAAAAAATATTTTAAAGATACCATGATCAGATGGATGGATGGATGGATGGATGGATGGATGGATGGCACTACTTAGATGGCCCCAGTTCACCCAAGACCAATGATCGTAACCGCCAAAAGTAGTGAGATCTGCGACGTCAGATTGAATTTTGCTTGGTCCAACAGATAAGAATATGTCGTGTACAATTATGTGGCATTCTGATAGCACCTTATTATATCTCTCTTTTTCACCACTTGAGAAATCAGAAGCATATTGTAATATACTAGTTATGTTATTAGTTATTCTAGATGAAAAGTTATATATTGTTACAGTGAAAACAATCGACTATCGTAATTATTCATTTTTTCGTTTGCAATTGTATTAATTCATTTAATTTTATTGGAAAAATTTTACTTTTCCCTCTTCATTAGGTGATTTGACTGTCACTTCCCAAGCGAAACAAGAAGTCAATAGAACTTTTTACATTGATAAAGATATCTGACCACCCAAAAAAAAAAAAAAAAAAAAAAAAACACAGGCCAAGAGAAAAACTGATTGATGGTTACTTTGGTCAATCCTTGATCAATTTTTGTGGTATTCCAAGCATGCTTCACAAGGTCTTGAACTTGACTTGTTGAAGCGCTTTAGTAAAGATGCCTGCGATTTGATCCTCGGTTTTGCAATACTTGAGCTTGATATCTTCATTATTTTGTGCTTCTCATTTGAAGTGATATTTGAAATAAGAATGGTGGATTTGTTGTCACAAAATATTGAAATAAGTACTATGTGTGTTCCTCGTTTGCCCTTTAAAATTCATCAAAGCCATAATGCTTGACTGGTGGTAGAAGCAGCTGTGACATACTCAGGTTTTTTTAGGCGATGAACTTTGCCACTAAGTCTTGTTTTTGGGATGCCCATAAACGTCGCCTTGTTCCAACCCAAAATAAATAAATAAATAATCTCCTTTGGACTCAGATGAAGATGAAGATAGCAGCCCCAGTAACATCAAAGTCAAACCTCTTGCTGCATCATATTCCTCATGAGCCACATATGGTACTTGGTTGCACATCATGCAACTTCAAAATTGATACATTTGATGGCTCTTCCTATCCAGTTAGCACAGGTCCCTTGCAGCTCCGCAATCCCAACTCATCAATATTAGATTAACTCTAGCTCCCTGTGCCCTAAAAACTTATGTTCACAAATCCTTATTGTCACACTTCAATTCCACAAGAATAGGGCATGACAAAGCCGTTTTTTCTCCAAAGGATGTAGCCTCAACATAATTAAAATTCAATTTGATATCAAAATTTATACATCTATATATATATATATATATATATATATATATATATATATATATATATATATTTGAAAAAAAAAAGTCATTTGGTTACAATATTAAACTTTCTATAATCCACCGACACGATATACACAAATATTCAACAAACCTAACTCAAAAGCTCCATGCAATCCATACCCAAAAGTTTCCACTATCCAAAAGTCTTCCTGCTAACAATAACGCTCATGACCTACTAATGGCTTGCTGAAGAACCTGAAAAACAAGTAAATGAAGGAATAAGTTACTATGACTCAGTAAAATGCATTTCTTCTAAATGGATTGAACAATCACTATGCAATGTTATAAATCAATATCAAAACTCATCTTTCAAATTCAATATATGATATACGTAAAATATTGAAAATGTATGATAACTTTCCAACAAAACTACGTATGTACAAGATTAGTCAACAAGACCTACTTAACAATAATAAACAACCATCATAGCCTAATCCATTGACTAATCTCATCAAATCACACGTTGATGGTCAATTCATTAACTAATGTAATGCTCATCATTAAACTATGGTCACGTTTAACAACGTGAAAAGGGTGATCGACTTTTCTCCCCTTGGCTAGGTCTACCACCGTGGTTTGGTGGCAGAAGAACAACCCAAGTGCCATAACTTGGCACCGGAGGACACTTAAATGCCATAACTTCAAAATGGTACACTTGAGTGTCAATTTTGAAGTTAAATGGAACACTTAAGTGTTACTCTGGCGAAAATCCGGCCAAATGACTGACGTGGCAATTTTCCGGCGAGTTTGCTCCAAAATGGCGTCGTTTTGCACGCCGACATGGCGGAGAAAATGCAAAAACGACGCCGTTCCGTGTAAATAATAATATAAAAATTAATTAATTAGATTTAAACCTAATTTTATTTAAAATATTCAAAAAAATTAAAAATAAGAAAAATTTAAAAAATTAAGAAACATTAAAAAATTTTAATTTTTTTAAAAAAAAAAAAAGTGGGGGAGGTCAAACGGGCGACCGAGGGTGAGCCCTCGCTGCGCCGCCTCCCCCGCCGTCGCCGGAAGGGCCGGAGCGGGAGGGTGGGCCGGGTCGTCGGCCCCGGCCGACCGACGGCGAGGGCCGCGACCCGCCCCAAATGCGGGCGAGGGCTCGTGGGCCCTCGCCACCGGTCCGCCGGCCGCCCCCGCCCGGCCCGACGACCCCGGCCGACCCTCCCCACTCGTCGTCGGCCCTCGCCATCTCCCCGCCGCCACCGGAAGGGCTGGCGACGGAGTGGGGAGGGTCAACCGAGGTCGCCGGCCACTCGGCCAAGGGCCGGCAAGGGCCCGCAAGCCCTCGCCCAAATTTGGGGTGAGGGTCGCGGCCCTCGCCGTGATCCGGCGAGGGCTCGCAGCCCTCGCCGTTGGTAGGCCGGGCCGGCGACCCTCCCCCTCGCCGCCGGCCCTACCCGGCGACGGTGGGGGCGGCGACGGCGAGGGCTTAGCCCTCGGCCGCCCGTTCGACCTCCCCCTTTTTAAATTTCTTAATTTTTCTTAATTTTTTTAATTTTTTGAATATTTTAAATAAAATTAAGTTTAAATATAATTTAATTAATTTTTATATTATTATTTACACATCGTCAGACACGAAACGGCGTCGTTTTTGCATTTTCTCCGCCATGTCGGCGTGCAAAACAACGTCTTTTTGGACCAAACTCACCGGAAAATTGCCACGTCAGCCATTTGGCCGGATTTTCGCCGGAGTGGCACTTAAGTGTTCCATTTTACTTCGATATTTGGCATTTAAGTGTACCATTTCAAAGTTATGGCACTTAAGTGTCCCTCTGTGCCAAGTTATGGCACTCTAGGTGTCCCAACCTCGTGATTTGGCCTAGAAGAACATCCCAAAACTGTATGCATACCCCTTAATGGGCTCTCATCACAGTGATATGAGCAATATCAATTAACATTTTTCTCCAGCAACTCACAATTAACATCAGAAAACTATTTAACAAAACATTTTGAAACCAATACGAATAGCTTTTTGGCAATTTCCTTCACACGACATTTAATGTAAGCAATCACAAAGATCATTTCAAAATTTTTCAAAGAAGACTTTCCAATACCATATTCAATCAACTAAAAGGTTTTAATTCCATTTTATGCAAGAAACATGCTCTCAATAACTCATATCATATTAAAACTCTACTATTTTCGAGACATGAGTTTGTATATTCATAGAAAAAATAGTATCACTCACTTGAGAAAGCCGAAAACTCATTTATGGTAGTTAATCAAGCGGACGCATTTGAATTCCTATAAAACAACACCTACGCGTTAAAGAAAAGCTCGCCCATAGTGGAAACCCACTGTTGTCTGCTATGTGTAGCTCACGGGTTGAATTTGAAAGCATTATAACTTCCTCCGCTGAGCTTTGTTTCAAAAAACATACTTATATTCAATAGAATGCTTTTCAATATACTACAAGAACCCTAACTTGACTAACACAAAATCTAGTCAGAAACAAAAGAGAATTCAATCCCGAAGTTATTGTAAACAATTTGTCTTACATGCGCAACTAATTTCAAAATTTTGTTCCGGGCAAACCGTAAGTTCAAGTTAAGTATATAGCTCAACAACACCCTAAACTATCATATGTGTGTGTGTAGCCAGACAACTCTTCAATCGAATGCAGCAATTCATAATTAAAATAAATTCAAATTGCATGCCCTAACCTCGACAATTTCCCTGATTAAACAAATAAATGCTTCGATTACTTACTTGATGTTGCAAAATGATGTGGATTCGGCTTGATGAGTCGTCCAGATTTTGAGCCCGCGAAATTTCTCTCTCTCTCGGATGAGCTCCATTTTTTGGTAACGTCGCTGGTGGTCTTCCTCTTGCGCCCTCTCTGTTGAAGGGAAAAATAAGATGTTTGGTTTATAGGAGACATGGGCTGGGCTGAGGGCTTGGAAACAAAATATGTGGGCTGAGGGCCCGATATTACAATTACAAATTTTACAACCAAGAAAATGTAATCTTTTTACTCAGGAAAGGAGCCACAAAAGAGAGGATAATTTAAAACAGGATTCCGTTTCTTCAAGCTCTTCCTGATAGGCAACTTACTCAAAATGGCCAATCAGCCAATGAAACTATGTTTAGCGATTTTAGAAGCGAACCACACCATTTTGCTGAGGCAGTTTCGCAGAGAATCTTGGATCTTGCTCCTAGAACTATCTGTAGTAAACTGCCTTGAAGAAGAAGCTTTCGGATGACCTTATCAGTCAACTACAAATTAGGAGAAATGTTCCCACATAAGGCTGCTTGAACTTGTACCGGTCCTTCAGACCTTACAGCATGCCATTGCCACACTCCATTGTCAATGACATCAGCAACTTTTTCTTTGTGAGGAAATCCAATACCATAAATAATTCTGCAAGAAAAAAAAAAATTCAGAAGAGATCCTAAAAATGCGATGGATCCAGCCTTAAAACTGTCTTCTTTCCATCACGAGGGACATATCGTAGTAAAAAATGCAGGTATATCTTACCTCAAGGAAGGCCTCTGTGACTTGGAAATATGGGGCTTATCACAAAGTTATGCTGGAACATATTGAAAAAAAATAACACCATTCTATGAAATAATAGACTTAAAGAAAGAGATTATCTTTTCATCATCATCGATCCTTGATAGGACGTGAGCATGGACCAACATAACACATTCCCCAAAATTAAGTAGACTGCTTCTAATTTTTCTTTAATGATTAATCAGTCAGATGTTGAAACTCTCTAGGGTTCCAAAAAAGGTAAGGTTGACCAACAAAATTGTCAATTAGGTGCATGACTAATTCACTTATGTCTGTTACGGTGACATTATCAATTGTCCACCAAAGAAGTGATTGAAAAGGGCTAAAAGGTATGATTTTAGAAGACCCTTTGCCTGAAGGTAGTTTCAGTGTCACCCTTCGATCTCAATTCATTAATTTCCATGCTCAAGTTTCTGGATGAAGCAAGGATCCCTGTCTTCTTGAGAACAAGATCTCTATTATCAACTTGTAATGCAAACATAAGGTGAATAAGGAAATGGTAAAGGGTCTTCTTTTTCATCTCTAGATGCAATTTGATAACTTCCTGCCGACATAGTGAACAATTAGTTGGTTGTGGGAGAAGGAGAATGCTGCAGCAACAGTAATTTACATGTACCAGACTCTGTTTAAGAGACAGAGAATTAGCTCAATCAATGAATCAGGGAAAATTTAACACAAGTCTATTACATCTAATCTACATATGAACTTTTCTTGTAAGCACAAAATCTACAAGTTAACTCATATACCAGACTATTAGCCTTTAGGTGTCATCTATCTACTGATACAGGAAACATCTTAATTTCTCAAGTTCAGTAGATTACGCAGTTCACTTGTGGCGGCATACTTGTGATGGCATGTGACTAGCGAGCTTCAACTACAGTAGTCGTAACTACATTGACAGAACGTGTTCTGCTACATCTTGTCTTAATATCTCCATTGTAGGCACTCTCGTCGATGAACATGGGCTCTTTCGAGGATGGACGTACCACAACAGCATTCCCCAACATGAAAACCACTGTGGACATGGTCTATCCGATGCATATCTTTGCATGCACAAAACCAATTTGAATGCATCTCAACACCATTAACTCAGAATATGTCTTGTCTATTGATTTGTCAACAACGTCCATGCATTTTCCTCCTTTCCACAGCTCCCATACCTGGAAATAACACATACCAAACACCTCGGATTTTGACAATGCGAACGTAGAGCCTGGTCAATTGCATAGCGTTGAATTATGTAAGAGTTTCATACTTACATGGCCAATTAAATTGCAGAAGGGGTTCATATGATAGCACCCACTACTTCTTTGGCCAACTAACTTGCCTTTGAAATGTTTGTCAATCAATCAAAGATGTCTTCCTTAAAGCTTTCGTTGCAAGACAATCTTTAAGATTGAAGATCAATCAATAATTTCGATGTGGGAAATCTAAGCCAGATCATTAGCTGTGATGATGGAAGGTAGTCAGGTTTGTGTCTAAACATATGATTATAGAGAGATTTCGTAATATGATGATATTCAACTTTGGCATAGAATGTAAAGACATCGGGTGATATGACGATATCAGCGTATAAGCTTTGCCAGTGTCCTCACTGTTGCTATGATGATATTTACATATAAATTATGCTGATATCCTCATTGTTGCTATGAACCCCACCGTGCGGTCTCCCAATTATTGGTCCGATCCACCAATATGGAGATCGATCCTTGTAAAGGAAGAACTGTGGGTACCCCGTCAGTTCTAACCTGAACGAACAATTGCCATCATCTTCGGATTTCCAAGATGTCAGGAACCAGTTCAAACCGGTTCTTGGGTTCAACCCAAGCTTCATGGATGGAAGAAAGGTGTCCGTGGGATAATCAAAGCTCTGCCAAATAACCCCTTTGGTCAAATCATGATTCAAAACCAGATTACCTGAATACGAAAGCTGAGCAGTAGCAGAGTTTTTTCAAGTCATAGAGGAAACATTGGTTGACCAAATGGGGATGCTTCCATCGTTTGCATGGATCGCTAAGGGTGCGCATGATAAAATTTCTGAAATAGAAATTGATTTTTGGCCAGAAATTGAGATTTCTCAATTTCTATTTCAGAAACTGAGAAGCCAAAAATTTTAACTTCTGATTTCTTCTTCAAATCTATTTCTGGAATAGAAATCTGTTTTAGAAATAGAGAAATCAAATTGCGTTACCAAACGGATTTCTGTTCCAAACCAGTTCCGGGGAACAGAGAAACAGAGAAATCAAAAAATAGAAATTTTATCATGCGCAGCCTAAGTTTCCAAAATGATCAAATGTGAGAACTCCTGAAGTATCGTTCACCGGATTTTCTCTGTTAGGAACCCAAACAATGGTTTGCCCCGGTAGTGCATAGTACCAATTCCAAACATAACGAAAGCTTGAATTACCAGGACTGAAGAAACCGAGACCAAATTTTCTTCCTTGGGAGATTAAAGATATCACCATCTTTCATGGTGTCGTTTGGGCCAAGGCTGTCCAAAGAATTAATCAAATGCAGCAGAAGGAATAAAAACAGGCTATATAATGACACTGTTCGAGTGTTCATGTTGTACTTAGATGGGGATGCAGCGTGCTTAGGTTTTAGGCGAGAAAGCAGAGATATGGCTTTTGCTTTATAACCACTAAAACGGAATTGATGAGTGGAACCATGGCCATCCTTATCGATTGAAAATTCACTACTAAATAATATGAAGCGGGGACTTTGACATCACCGTCCATACTTGACTCTTCTTCTTTCCTCTCTGGGTGCTCCTTTTCTTATCAAATAGTTTACTTGCATTAATTATGTTAAAATGTGTTTCGAATTTGAACCCCCCGAATAAATACCCAGTCTAAAATTAATTAGACTGACCGCCTTTCTCTACACGTGGGATTGTTTTTTCGTTTATGTTCATCCGCACACGACTTTCAATTAAGGTGCCAAAGACAAGTGTGTTTTTATCGATCACGCGTGACTTTGTGATCCTAAAAGAAGGACAACATAAATGGAGACAGGGAGGGGCTGCACGCTTCCAAATGGAGCTCTCCCTTGTGCAGCAACTTGCTTGACCCCTTCATATTTGCATGCCGGAGACACAAGTGGTGGCGTGAGAAGAAGGCTATGGACATCTTGGTTGTGGAAATTAAACAAGGGAAAAGGGTACACCTGTGGCCTCCGTCTTGATAAATGCAGGAGGAGCTCTGTTTAAAGGGCCAAAGACGAAGGAGTTTTAGAGTGTGCCTTGGAGCACCGAGAGGAGACAGAACTCAGACTACACAGAAGAGAATGAAGAAGATGTGTGGAGAGTTCTTCAATAGAGAATTCAGAGTGGTTTTCTTGTTGTAATTACACCCAAGAGATTTAACCAGGTGAGATTTCACTTAAAAATTGCAAGGGTCTAAACAGTGAATCAGTCATTAAGTGTAATTATAGTGGCTGGGAAACACCGAGAGGGTGTGTGTTTGAGTACTTGAGTGATTGTGTTATCCATTGTGTCACTTGTTTCTATAGTAAAACTGTGTTCTTCTCCCTATGGACGTAGATCATACCAACCAGTAATTCTAATGTCCAATTTATTGTCCAAAAAAAAAAAAAAATCTAATGTCCAATTTCATTTCCTTCCTTCTGTCCATTTCATTATTATTCGATTTGCTTGTCCTTTTGTTTACAATGAATTTTTTTTTTTTTTTTGCCTGCCAATGATTGAGATGCGTCATTCTTGGAGGGACACAAATTCACACAGATAAGGTGCTCCTAGAGTCGGTATTTCTTGCTCCAAGAACTATTTATAGTTAATTGCCCTGAAATGAAGCTTTCCAATGACCCTATCAGTCAACTTCATCTTAATAGATATATAACCACAGCAGGCAGCTTGAATTTGCACTAGTTCTTCGGACCTTGCAGTAGGCAAGTGTCACACTTTATTGCCAACGGCATCAGCATATTTCAAACACTTTTCCCACCATACAATAATAAACTTCATTCTATATTGCATAAGTTGAAAATTTGTCATTGCAGAACTTCAAATCGGGAAAGTTGATTTAAAACTTTGCCGGCTTTATTTTAACTAATCACTTTTTCCCTAAAGTTTTAAATTATGCAACGTCTCTCTAAATGAAAAAAGGAATAGATATAACTTCATCTTTCTGTTCAAGGATTATGGTTTTCCAATTACTTTACATATTCTCATTTTTTCTTTTGTTGGAAAAAAATTTTGTGCATGGAAGGTGGGGGTCTCTAAGTAAACATGTTATATGTCATTAAAAGAATCCATTTTATGTTAGTAACACGATAATGTAGTGCAATAATTAAATTTTTGTTTGGAAAAACCAATGTTAGATAACTGGAGTAATAAAAAGAAATTTATAATTAATGTAGAAGGTATTTGTTTTCAATTAACGTGGAGGGAACTGGGAGGGAATGGTGCTTTAATATTGCTGCCCATTCTATACAAATCTCTTGGACTCCGGAGAAGTTAGCAGCACTAATTGCATCGAAGTCAACCTCTTGCTGCATCTTATTCCTCATGAGCCATATGTGGTACTTGGTTGCAGACCCCGCAACTTCAAAATTGATATATTTGACGGCTCTTCCTATCCAGTTAGCACATATCCATTGCAGATCTGCAATTCCAATTCATCAATGCTCAATTAACTCGAGCTCCCCGTGTCCTATAAACTCATGTTCACGAATCCTTACAAATCTCACAATCAAGAAAAAGGTAATCTCTTCACTTAGAAAAAGAGACAACATCATTTAAAACAGGACTCCATTTCTTTAAGCTCTTTTTGATAGGCGACTTATTCAAAATGGCCAACCAGCCAATGAAACTATGTTTAAAGATATTAAAAGTGAACCACACCATTTTGCTTGGGCAGTTTTGCAGAGAAGCTCGGATCCTGCTCCAAGAACTATTTGAGGTAAAGTGCCCTGAGAAGAAGATTTCCAGTTACCTTATCAGTCCATTCCAAATTAGGAGAAATATTCCCACACAAGGCTGCTTGAATCTGCGACAGTTCAGAACTTGCAGCAGGCCATAGCCCCACTCCATTCTCCACGATGTCAGCAACTTTTGCCTTTAAAGGAAGTCCAACATCATACACAATTCCATAACGAAAAAAAATCACAAGATGTCCTCAAGGATGCAATTGATCCGGCCACAAAAATGTCTTCTTTCCATCACCAATGGCATATTGTATTAAAGTATGCAGGTCTACTTCACTTCAAGGAAGGTTCTTATGACATGGAAATTCAGGACTAATCATGAAACTATGCTGGATTTTTTTTTTTTTGAAAATTCTATTAAATAAGAGGCTTAGGGTGTGTTTGTTTATAATTGTTTCTGTTCCCCGTAACACAAATTTTTGTTCTTTTGTTCCGGGGAACAAAAAAAGAACATAAATGCGTTTGTTTATACTTTTGTTCCCGGGAACAAAAAATCTTTTTTTTTTTTGGTTTCGAGAACAGATTTGGAAACGTAAAACAAGAGGAAAAAAAAAAACATGTTTCTTATTTTCGGGAACACTCCCGAGAACCACTTTTTTTTCTTTTCATTTTTCTTCTTCTTTTTCTCTTTCTTTTCTTCTTCTTTTCTTCTTCTTCTTTTTCCTTTTGCCGGTCATCAGCCTTGGCAATGGCCGGCGCCGGCGACCGGCCGACGAGGGCTAGCAACCTTGCCGAAGCATCGCCAGCCCCCGGAGAGGGCAAGCCACGGCGAGACTCGTCAACCCGAGCCTTGCCACGGCTCGCCATGGCCGCGCACGGCTCCCCATGGCCGCGCACGGCTCGGCCTCGCCTAGGCTGGGTGAGGCCGAGCTCGCCCAGCTACCGACGAGGCTTAGCCTCACCGGGCCACCTCCGAGATGGCGTCGCTTGGCGATGGCCCGGCGAGGCCAAGCCTCTTGCGGCCACGGCAAGGCTTGGCCTCCCCAACCAACGTGAGGCCGACCTTGCGCCACCCGGGCGAGGCTCACCTGGCTAGCGGCGATCTCGCCAAGCCATCGCGAGGCTTTGACGACCGACCAAAGAAAAAAAGAAAAAGAAAAAAGGAAAAAGGAAAAAGAAAGAAGAAAAATCAAAAATAAAATCAAAAAATCAAAAAATTAAAAGAAACAAAAAAATTATATAAGTTTATCAAATGTGTTTATGTTCTTCTTCTATTTCAGAAATAGAAATTTTGTGCAGTTACTAAACGCGCTCTTCTGTTAAAAAATTGTTTCCCGGAACAGAAATAGTTTTTTCTATTTTTGTTCTATTCCTGGGAATACTTTTTGAACAGAAATGTTACCAAATGCGCTCTTAAAAGACTGAGATTGTCTTTTTGTCATCATCAATCCTTGATAAGATGTGAGCACGCATTAGCGTAGCATATCCACCCAAAAATAAGTAGACTAATAAAAAATTTTCTTTTATGATTGGTCCTTTAGACAACAAAACTCTGTAGAATTCGAAAAAGGTAAGGTTGACCTGCTAAATTGCCAATTACGAATACGATCAATTCACTTAAATTTGTTACGATGACATTAAGAAGTGTTAACCAAAGAAGTGAGTGAAAAGATCTAAAACGTATGATTCTAGAAGACCCTTTGCTTAGAGTCAGTTTCAGGTGACCCTTCGCTCTTAATTCATTAATTTCCACGTTCAAGTTTGTGGATGAAGCAAGGATCCCTGTCTTCTTTAGAGCAAGGTCTCTATTATGAAAATGTAATGCAACAATAACGTGCAAAAGAAAAAGGTGAGGGCTTTATTTTTCATCTCTAGATGCAATTTGATAACTTCGGGCAACATAAAATGAGATAGGACAACAATTAGATGATTGTGGGAGAAAGAGAACACTGCAGCAACAGCACTTTACATGTACAAGTCTCTGTTTAAGAGACAAAGATTGAGCTCAATCAATAATCGATCAAGCAAATTTTTAACAGGAGTCTATTGTCCCTAATTTACATATGAACTTTTCTCATACGCACGAGAACTACAACTTACATCATATACGACACGATTAGCCTTTAGGTGTCATCTATCTACCAATACAGGAAGTATCTCAATTTCTCAAGTTGAGTAGATTACGCAGTTCACTGGTGGTGGCATGTGACTAACGAGCTTCAAGAACAGTAATTGTAACTCCATTAACGGAACATGTTCTGCTACATCTTGTCTGAATATCTCCATTGTGGGTGCTCTCGTCGATGAACGCAGGCTGTTTCGGGGATGGAAGTACCGCATCAGCATTCCCCAACATGAAGACCACCGTGGACATAGTTGGTCTATCCGACGCATATCTTTGCACGCACAAAAGACCGATTTGAATGCACCTCGATACCATTTCCATATAATATGTCTTGTCAATTGATTTGTCCACAATGTCCATGCATTTTCCTCCTTTCCACAGCTCCCATACCTGGAAATAACACATGCCAAACACCTCGGATTGTGACAATGCGACTGGTCAAACTGTGCATAACGTTGAATTATGTAAGAGTTTCATACTTACATGGCCAATTAAATTGCTAAAGGGATTCATATGATAGCACCCACTGTTTCTTTGGCCTGTGATGATCTCTAATAACAAAACTCCATAACTGTACACATCTGATTTTGTAGAAAACCGGCCTTGCAGAGCATACTCTGGTGCCATGTACCCACTACGGAAGCCAAAAGGAGAGAAGTAATTGACATCTCATTCACCATATAAATATCCTTGTTGAAGTTTGGGGGACATAACAAAAGGTTGAAACTTCAGTATGAAAGAAAGAAAATGGTTGGTTGGAGTTCTTTTCTTTTGTTCTAGTTTCTCATTGTTTAATTGGGTGAAGCATAATTTAATGCAAAGAAATACACTTACTATGTCCCAACCACGCGCTTCGTTTTTCCTTCAATTTGGTCTCCTCCACAAATCCTCGCTAGCCCAAAATCTGAAATCTTGGGGTTCAATGCAACATCTAGTAAGACATTGCTAACTTTTAAATCTCTGTGGATTATCCTCAGGGTCGAATCCTGATGTAAATACATGAGTCCCGAGCTACCCCATATGCAATTGCGTACCTTTTTCCCCAATCCAAAAGTGATCTCTTTGTTTCATCTGGCCCAATTTTGGGGGTTACCTCAAGTTATTATCCATAATAATAGCTGTAGACCAAAATTCTGTACTGGAAGAGATTACTTACCGAAAAGTAATGAATCCAAGCTTTTATTGGGTAAATACTCATAAATTAACAGTTTTTCGTCTTCTTGAATGCAGCAGCCTAAGATTTTCACCAGATTCCGGTGTTGGAGTTTGGCAATCAACCTGACTTCATTTTTGAACTCTTCATTTCCTTGTCCAGAATATTTTGAGAGTCTTTTAACCGCTATTTCCATTCCGTCATTCATCACACCCTATGAAAGTGAACACATCACAAGAATAAATATTTAGATCTGTCAGATGACAATATATAAGATAGATTAGGTAGTTAAACTTCCTGGGAGGATACATTGGTTACTTCATGGGTTTGTGATGAAGGGTAGATAAGAGTTTACCCAAGTCACACTCCGAAACCGCATTTTATTCGAGGACATCAATCCCCCTAGGGGACAGACAATTAAAATTGGCAGAATACACACACACACACACACACACACACACACACATATATATCCAATAAACATTTGGATTCAGTTGAACAGGGAGATTGATTACCTTATATACAGATCCAAAACCGCCTTGGCCAAGCTCATTGGCGGAGGAAAAATTGCTTGTGGCTGCAGCTACACTTCCAAAATCAAAAACTGGCACGTCCGTTTTTCGCCCACCTTTGCTATTTAGGTCTTTCAGACCTGGAATTTGGTTGAAATATGTTGAGCTTGTGGTAACACTAAACAGATGATTACGCCCTCTTCTATCTGCTGTCACACAGTTGAATAAAACACATAAGAAAGAAGCTGAAAGCAATTCTGTACTGCCTATTTTTTGGCCGTTCTGGCCAATCTGGAAATTTTTCTGTAGAGGTAGGAACAATACAAATTTTCCCTTCAACAATGACGAATCACAATACAGCATTTTTAATTATCATGCACCGTTTGTGGAGCTTCTTTGATCAAGGTTTCCAGTACTGAAATCAACCACCCTGTAGCTTAAAATCCTGGCTAGATTAGCTCCAGTTTAAATTTAATTGATTTCTTATCCCTAAACATTGAAATGATTACCTACTTGTATAATAGACTGAGTAATGAATATGGCAGAAAAAGCTTCTATCAAGGCAAGATCACCACACCTCTTTTCCTCTTCAACAGAAGGCAGTACACAAGGCAGCCTAAGAGCAGCAACACCAGTACAGATACCGACATTGTTGCCGCCATCACCTTCTTGACAAGAGTACTCCTTTTACTGTAGCGACCTGTAAAAAAGGCACGAGAAGTGCGCCGTTGACATGGAACGTGCAAATGTCACAGAAACGAATGCAACAAATGCAGTTTAAACATGACCCATCAGAAGCGAACAGTTTCATCAAGATAAGTGACCGTGAGAAATTGGGACAGCAATTACAAACCCACAGCAGCAGCAAAAGTGTTTGAAGTAGATATTAGCAATGAGTACCTAGGTCAATTGCATCGACCCGCACATATAAATTTTGACCCGAGTCTGAAAATGCTCTTGCATCCACTAAATCTCCATACCATTTGAGGCATCCATATTCCCCCATACTTTCATTTGCACTCGAATAAGCTGTGCAATTGCAATCCCTCAAGCATTCCTGCTCACACTCCTTCAAGCTCAGGTTCATGTCGACATGCACTGTTGAAGTGTCTGGCAACTTCAGCTGTTTCACCTTCACGAAACCTTCCCCACTTTGACACAGTGACACACCTTGCCTCCTCTTGCACCCGCCCGATCCGTCCCTTAAGTACCAATCTCCTGGAGACTTTGGCTCAAATCCAGGCAGGCATGTGCAGTCAAGCTGGTCTGCATTGTTTGCACCACAGTTGCCATTAGGCCCACACTTGCCGTAGTAGTCACACTGCTCCTTTGGATAGTATAAAAACTCGGTCCACCGCTGCTCTTCATCATGCCATATGAAGTGCTTAACTGACCCTGACTCATACACCACAATTCTAGAGATGACCGATGCGTCGACAATGCCATACATATCACTAACCTCCTCCGCATTAATCTCAGTTGTGGCATTACTATAGATAAAACCGTAAGCTGTCTTAAGAACGCCAACAGTTACTGGTCCGCCCCGCCAATACGGAGCTCCATCCTTGTAAAGGAAAAACTCTGGGTACCCTGATGGTTCAAACCTATATGAACAACTGCCGGGTGCCGGATCATCTTCGGACTTCCAAGATGTCAGGAACCTGTTCAAACCGGTTCTCAGGTCCAACCCAAGCTTCATGGACGGAAGAAAGGTGTCTGTGGGATAATCAAAGCTCTGCCAAATAACCACTTTGCTCAAATCATGATTCAAAACCAGATTACCTGAATCCAAAAGTTGAGCAGTAGCAGAATTGTTTGAAGCCATGGAGGAAACATTGGTTGACCAAATAGGCAAGCTCCCATTGTTTTCACGGATCACTAAATTTCCATAATGATCAAATGCAAGAACTCCTGAAGTATCGCTCACGGGTTTTTCTCTGTTAGCAACCCAAACAACAGTTCGCTCCGGTTGTCCATAGTACCAAATCCCCACATAACGCAAGCTGGAATTACCAGGGCTGAAGAAACCTAGAGCAAATTTTCTTGCTTGGGAGATCAAGACATCACCATCTTTCATGGTGTTGTTTGGAGCAAGAGTGTCCAAAGAATCAATCAAACAAAGTGGAAGAAATAAAAAAAGGAAGTGTAATGACACTGTTTGAGTGTTCATGTTGTATTTTGATGGGGATGCAACGTGCTTATGTTTCAGGCAAGAAAGCAGAGATATGTCTTCTCTTTATAACCAATAAACCAGAAACTTTTCAATGCGGTCGTGGTTTCAATTGATGAGTGGAACTACCATTTGTGACCGTTCTTATCAACGGAAAATTCAATAATAAAACCGTACCCCGGGGCAAATACCTCGAAGGGGCGACTTTCACATCACCTGTCCATGCTTGACTCTTCTTCTTCCCTCTATTGGTGCTCCTTTATTCATCATTTATTGACTTCCTTTTTCCTTGCCGATGATTGAGATGCATCATTCCTGGAGAGACACAAATTCACATAGACACGGTACTCCGAGGGTCTGCATTTCCTACGGTTAGAAGTCGATGGAAGACTTATTTACTTGGCCAGTCACATCCTTTCCCGTCTCCTTATGAAAAGAAACCATATTGTTTAAAACAAGTGTAATTACCTTTTGAAAAAAATGTTCACTTAAATATCAAAACTTTTAATCGATCACTTAAGTGCCAAAACTTTTCTAAAATGTTCACCTAAATGCTGGATATCCAACGTGGCATAGTGCTTGTAGTAAACATTTTTAAAAGAATAATGACATTCAATTAATCGATCAAAAAAAGTTATAACCGTCCAATGAGTATCATACATAAGTTATAACACTTAAGTAAGTATCATACGAAAATTGTGTCACTTGTGTCCTTTTCCCAACCCAAAAGTCCAAGTCAACTAAACATTATTGCTCATTGGAGTTGCACCATTGGAATGCCCTCGCAACTCCCCTTCAATACGGCAATTACACGATTGGACCGATCATGGAAGGTGGTTGAATCGTCTTTAATGTCGTGTTTACTTCAACTTAACCAACATGGAAGGAAAGATGGGCACAACATCGCCAAGTAAATGAAGAAGCTTTAAAGCCCGATAGACTAACGTGCCATTTTTGGGATCATCTATCACTCCATCAATTATGAGCGTGGCAATAGGAAATGTAATAGCCTCTAGTTTTCCCTTTGAAGAGGCCTTCGAAAGCCACAAATCTAATTAGGAAAGTTAATTCGTGACTAATGGATTTTTAAGACACATTATGTATAAATAACTAACTATTCCCTTTTCAGATTTCAACTCTTTCATTATAATTGAGATATTATTAAATAATAAGCAATCACTTGTCTTCTTTACATGTATACATTTTCCACATCCATAAATGAAAAATCAATATGAGCATATGTTTCTCCATCCTTTATGTTCTAAGTTACCATCAGCTTATATTTTTTGTGGAGCTGTTTTATTTTATCAAATGACTAACCAGTCCTGGTCGTGCCATGTGAATTTTTGGATTGACCCTGTTTCGTTCAACACCAATCTTGTGATGATCGACGCATCAACGATGCCATACATCAAACAAACCTCATTCGGTTCATATACAAAGCTTAAGTTGAATGTGAAATTGAAAGTCATTTCAGGCATGCCACTCCACCGACGTCCGGTCCATGATCCGGCACGTTAGTACGGATCGCCATCCTTGTATAGGAATAATTGAGCGTGGCCCATTGGGTTGATTTTAGAGGAGCAATTGCCAGGTGCTGGATCCTCAGGAGACTTCCATGAATTTTTTTTTTTTTGGTAAAGAGACTTCCATGATGTTAGGAACCGGTCCAAACCACTTTTGCGATCCAACCCCAATTTCATGAAAGGAAGCAGAGTGTCTGTAGGATAATCAAAGCTTTGCCATATCACCCTTTTGCTAAAATCTTGAACCAGAACAAGATTACCTGAATCCATAAGCCGAGCTGTAAAAGAATAGTTCGATAATGCAGAAGGAACATTTGTTGACCATGTTAGATTAAATATAAACTAAAACCTGATGATCCTGATTTACCAATCACGGATAAATTCCTATAAAATTCGGGATCAATTTGCAGAAACGTAAAGATCAATATACCTCTAGCCATTGATGAAAATTTGCAAAGGTGGGAAACCTCAAAATCTTGGATGGATCCACGCAGCACGATCGATCTGCAATATGAGGAACATCAGATCTATACGTCATGTTCTACTAGCCAATACCCCTCAAACCTGATAGTGCATTTTCTTTTGTGATAAGGTTTTAACTAGACAACTTGATGTTTTATTCCGTCTCTTATGTTACCGACATTTTCCGTCAAGACCGTTATGGTAACATATTTGGGATCGATTTGTGGAAACGTAAAGATCAACATACCTCCAGCCATTGATGAAAATTTGCAAAGGTGGGAAACCTCAAAATCTTGGACGGATCCACGAAGCACGATCGATCTGCAATATGGGGAACACCAGATCTGTACGTCCTGTTCTACTAACCAATATCCCTCAAACCTGATGGTTTGTTTTCTATAGAAATAATGTTTTAACTAGACGACCTGATGTTTTATTTCGTTTCTTATGTTACCGACATCTTCCATCAAGACCGTTATGGTAACATATTAACAGGCAAATATCACATAATAGATATGGGTGATAAATTGGGCAATAAATCGGAACTAATTGGAAATACAATATTGGGATCATATTTAAAATAATAAACACATGAATCACGGAAATGAGTCCTCTTAGAGCGAGTATTATCTTCCGTGTATCACAATGTGTTTCATCAGCCCATATGTGATTAAATAACTTAATGAATAAACCTTATGTTTACTCCAAGTCAAGTGTAATTGTTTTTCTCAGAATAACTGAATGTATACAACTGTATTGAGAAATATAAATGAATAAAAGTCTTACAAATTCTTCTATATAAAGAAAAATTTGTGTCACGCCCCGAACCCCAAGCGCGTGCCCATCCCTCTCTGGTCAATAATATTTTGCGACTTCCCAGGACAAGTCGCCGACCCATTCATTTTTTTTAAGCACATGCGGAAGCAAAAATAAATCTCCTGACAATAATCATCTCAGGATAGAAAAACAGAACAACAATTTCACAAACAAATATGCCTTTACATTTACATAGAGTCATGTACAAGGTCTATGACCAAAAGACCACAAAAACTAACTTTCCAAAAAGAGACGGCCCTAGCTAACCTACACTTCACATCACTTCATCTTGACTCCCGGTCCTCCACTCGACGACCCTGAAAATATTGTCCCACAACGGGGTGAGATAAAATCTCAGCGAGTCTAAGCTCTAAACTCCAATTAGGAGGAAAATACGCCCAGAAGCGTCCTAACCACACAACCACTCAATTGGCACAGAGGACTTACCTCGCCTCAGTTCCACCCTGCAGGTTAGCATAGTTCATATACATTATGTATAGAATCGATGCATCCAGCAATTAAAACGCATCACTCAACTCAATACATCACAAGGGTCCAAATTATAGGGCCAAATCGTTATAACACGTCCCATACTATGTCACACAATTTTGTCCCATAATCCGGCACATCAAACTCAACCATCATGCGTTCCAATTGTTAATTACACCCCTCAAGGGTACGGCCAACTCTATTGGCGGTCTTCTGGCATTGCCAGGCGTCGTCTCACCCCCTTTGAGCACAGCAACGTCTCTCAATTAAACGGCTTCCCCGAAGGGGCATAGGTCCAAAATCTACTGCGACCCGAGTCCCAATAAATGGGTAACATCCGGCTTAACAGCCCAGGATGTTTTCTCTTAACCAACACACGACCAATCAATCTCGGCCTAGAACACTGTGCATTGCACTCAAATGCCTCCATTAAAATAGTGATCCTGGCCTATTTTCTTCTTATTAAAAACATCCCGAAAATAGTCGTGTGTGGGTATACGGTCAATTAGAATCGGAAGACTGATACCTATCTTTTTCAAACCCCACTATTTGATATAGTACTTAAAATCCATTTTCGGAGTTAAAACCCGACACTCGGGATTTTCTAAATAAATATTGGAAATTCACAATTTTTGGAATTAAATAACAAAAATCCAATCAACACTCAATTTGCATAATTTAACACTCAATTGCAGAATTTAACCACATCATTGCAATCAGCACAAAATTCTGGTCACCACTATCCCGCCAAAATTCTGGAAAAATAATTAATAATTAATTAATTTCGAAAATCAATCAATTAATTCAATTTAATTTCTAAAAATACTAACCTTGGCCAAAATTATTAAATTAAATACCAAATATGGACTCGAAAAATTCCCGAACCCTTCTAGATAAATAGTACAATTTATTTAAGCCTTAGCTAAACCATGCTAACCACCTAATATGCTCAATTAAATAATTACATTTCTAATTTAATCTAACTAACCACCTAATTCCTAATAAAATAAATCTAAACACCCCTTAAACGTCATTAGCCTACTAAGCAGAGTTTAGAGTATAAACTCACCGATTAATTGCGGAAAACCGGTTCACCGCGACAACGACGCGACGGCAGCCGAAATCTGAATTTTCGGTAGCGTCGGCGGACTTGGACCAGGCCTAAAACGGGCCCAACAAATCTCAACCAAATCTGAGATTTGTTTCCAACTTGGGCTTCAATTGACTTGCTGGAATTGGGCCTTGCTGAATTGGGCTGAAGACCCAATTAATTGGACTGTTCTCTTGGGCTGCTAATGGACTTCAAATGGGCTGGCGTTGCGTGAAGATGGGCTGCAGAAAGATGGCAACTTGCTGGGCCGTTGATGTGGGCTGAGCTTCGGTGATGCTGGGCCTGACTCGGTGAAATGAAGCCATGCGAAGGTGGGCAAGGGAAACGCGAGCAGGCAGCGCGAGATGGAAACGCGGGGCAGCTTCGGTCTTCGCTGCTCGATCCGCGGACGTGAGGGCAACAGCTTCGCTGGAAACGTGGACTGAATCCGCTGAGCTGCTGGCTCGATTGATTCGGTCGGTGGCTGACCAAGCTGAAGAAAAACGTGGACGTGGCAGCTTCAAGGAGTTTCGGTGGGGTGTGGCTTCGGTCAGCAAGGCTTCGTGGATTGTTGAAGTTGACCGAACAGCTTGCTGGCGTTGCGGATGAGCGGAGAAGCAACTTCGTCCGAGCTGCGGGAGACGCGCGGCCAGGAGTCAACAAAACAACTTGGCTGAGGAACTTTGACTAATGCAGATCAGGTGTTGGACGTGTGGCGCTGCAACAGGGGAATTGGCTGCTTGAGTGGACGCATGTTCTTGAGAGAAATGCATGGAGAGAGAGAGAACTCGGTGGATGGTGATATAGATGATGAAAGATGATGATGATGGCATGGGCTGAAGGATATGTGACCAAAAGCAATTTCGGTGGGGGATTGCCGTTGCAGAGAGGGAGGTCGAAATGAAGAAGCTCAAAAATGAAAATGAAAGTGAAGCGGAAGACCAGGCTGTCGCACAAAGGGAGGAGGAGGCGGTGGTCTTGGCGTGCGGGAGAAGCAGCTGGTGGAGGGTCCCAAAGTAAAGCAATTCAATCCATTACATTAATTGCATGTCCCCTATTTCTTTCCACTTAATAATTCCATGAATTAACAAATTGTAAAGCCAAAATTGCTTCCCATTTGTAAAGCTCCGAATTTCACTTAAATTCTATTGAATTTCTTCATCGATTCTCCAAATCGAGGTCCAACTTCATCGAAGAAAAATCCCGAACAATTTTCTATAAATCCCTGACACACACAGGCTTAGTTTAGAAGTCCCAATTTCCATCGATTTAGCCCATCTGAATTTCCGCTGATTTTCCGCATTGTCCGTATCGATTTTCCGCAAAAGTCCTAGAATCTTTGAAAATTTCTCGGAGGATGAGTCGACATTCCTAAAATAGATCGTGACACCTCAGAACTTTTAATTTTTGAAATCGGGTTCAAATTCGCGGTTATTTTCAATCCGGCGCGCTTTTAGTGTGACCTAGTCTACCGGGTAACTTTTAGGAATTTCTAGTACAATTGACCCATGATCGATTTATCTCAAGTCACATTGTACATCTTCGACACATTGGCGACTCTCGATTGTCATGAAAATCTCGAGGTATCAATTATGAGCACCGGGTACCAAAATGATTGAAAAATCGGTTTAGTACCGATCGACGAGTATTTTACAATCAGGTGGAATCACCCACACTCTGATCACACATCTCAGTCAAGTCGACTTATCTCCGGTCTCTAATCGATTTCGACAGTGCCGTAATGACCCTTGCAGATCAACACGATCGAGCAGTCAATTCATGGTCGAATTCTCAAGTCTATTGTATTTAGATTCATTAATTGCTTTCCCAGATAATCTAGTTATTTCATGAGTGATCAGCTCAGAGAATAGCACTATCGGCGCATCGATGAAAGACCGATTTATTTAATTGAAAACGAATTCTGAAAATTCAAGATGTCACAATTTACATGATTGAACCAATGCCCATTCTAAATATATGATCCTTATAACTCATTGGTGGCATGCCTTTAGTTAAAGAATTAACTATCATCAATCCAGTGCTTACGTGTTCTATGACCACTTTCTTCTCTTTAACATGTTCTATAGTGGCTAAATACTTGATGTCGATGTGCTTGCTTCGACTACCACTTTTGTGGTTCTTAGCCATGAAAACTGCAGCTAAATTATCGTAAAATATTCTTAATGGTCTAGTAATGGAATCCATAACTCTAAGCCCCGATATGAAACTTTTCAATCATACACTGTGACATCCTGGATTTTCAATCCTGTTTTCAATTAAATAAATCGGGCATTTCATCGACGTGCCTTTAGTGCTATTCTCAGAGCTTATCACTCACGAGATAACTAGACTATCTGGGGAAGTCATTAAGAGATTTTAATGCAATAGACTTGAGGATTCGACTACTCCACCGTGCTCATCTGCCGAGATCATTACGACACAGTAAGATCGATTAAAAATTAGAGACAAGTCGGTTTGATTAAGATATGTGGTTAAACGTGGGTGATTCCACTAAATTACAAAATTCTCATCAATCGACACTAAATTGATTTTTCTATTGTTTTGGTACCTTGTGTTCGTAATTGAAAGCTTGAGATTTTCATGACAACTTAGAGTCGCCAATGTGTTGAATGGGTTCATTGTGGCTCGAAGAAAATCAACCACAAGTCATTTGCACTAAAAATTTCTGAAAGCTACCTAGTAGCCTAGGTCATGCTAAAATCACATCGGATTGAAATTAACCACGAATTTGAATCCAACTTCAGAAATTGAAAGTCATATCATGTGACAGGTCATTTTAGGAACGTCGACTCATCTTTCGAGGAACTTTCGGTGACTTCGGGATTTTTACGGATAATCAATTTGGACAATTCGGAAAACAAATGGAAATTCAAATTGGCTAATTTGAAGAGATTTTGGCATCTGGTGTAAGTGAATTGGTAAAAGAAAATTTTGTGGGCTTATTCCTCAATGAACTGGACCTCAATCGGAGAAATTTATTCAGAAAATCGGATTCCGAGAAAAATGAAATAGAATTCGGAATTGAAGGAAATTGCTGTTTTTATTGCCCGGAATTTGTTGTTTGGGGGAAATTTGGTGCAAGAAAGCAAGTGAGGATCAAGTAATTTATCATTGGGATTTTCGGGGACCAAATTGGACTAAACAAGAGCGTTATGGAGCTATGGAGTATGACAAAACTTGATTTCGAATTGTGGTTTGGTTGAAACGAATTTATGAAGTCTCATGTTCGAGTTATGTGTGGCAGATAATATGCATTATAGAGAAAGATGAATGTTTGTTATAAATGAGTTTGTTCATTAGGGAATAGGAGTCAGCCTCATTGACAATTGAACGTGATTAGTCGAATTGTTTTTGGAATAGTGTTTTATTTGGATTTTGATATTGATTTTTTTATTATTAAATGATAGGAATTTGGATGAGTTGACTCAAGTAACTAGAATAAGTTGATTTTTTGACTTTTCCCAAGTAAATGGTACTATCTCTTCTATAAATTTACGAACTCACATCTTGAAAGTGGTACATATTGATTATAATACGAGTATTGAAAGAGCATAGTTTTTGTGAAAGCTTTGTTTAAATGTTATGTGAAGGGAATTATCGAAAGCTATACCTATTGATTGTGAAATGCTTTATGAAATGCATTTGATTTGATGAATGGGCTCCTGAAAGGTTATGTGATTCAGTTTGTAAACTCAGTTTATGAAATGGCTTTTGGGTATTGATTGTTGTTGGAGAAAGATATTAATTGATATTGTTCATATTGCTATGACCAGAAGCCATTGAAGGGCTTGTGATATGCACACTAATCTAGGATATTCTTCTAAGCCAAGCCACTAACTTTAAAGGTGGATGTCATGCCCCGAACCTCGGGCACGCAACAATCCCTTCCTTAATCGATAGAAAGCGATGTCTTAGGACTCGTCGCCGACCTTTCATTTTATTGTACATGCGGAAGCGTACAAACAATCCCCGGACAACATAGATAAGGGATAGAAAAGCAAAACAACAATTTTCACAAAACAAACTTTTTTAAACACCTTAGGTTCTTATATAGAAGGTCTATCTCAAAAAGAACTACTGAGCCACCTATGCTCCTGACCCCTCTGCTTCAAGCTCCTAGTTCTTCACACCAGGGATCTGAAAATGGTTATACAATATCTAATGAGATATAAATCTCAGCGAGTTCTTCTCCTTAGCTCCCGGTTAGAACACCAACTCAACTCGAGGTATCTCTCCTTAACCACCTCACAAATAAATCATGACTAATAACCAACAATCCACAAATCAATTCTTATGCAACCTTACCTGGTATACCATACCCTGCACGTTGAATCTCAGCACAATACACGCAATGCACACGGCCGTTAGATTATGCAATTTATCAATCACATACGAGTTGCATCACAAACGATCTCACCTGGCCATTGCCACACTCTACACATTATTGATTCATGCATATGTGCCATAAACAATGTGCTCAACTCATGCACAGTTAAAACCAATGATGCCATGATTCTAATATGGTCATGCACAATAGTGTGCCACCTATCATGCATTAATCAATCAACCACACGGATCCCGATTATAAGGTAAAATTGTCATGACACGTCTCATATCATGCCACACAAATTTACCTCATAATAAAGCCTAACCTACTCAACACTCACGAGTGTTCCTATTATTAATGACCTATCGGCCATAGCTAACTTTTTAGTTAGTAATCATCCGACTTCCACCGAGCTACCGATAAAAATCGGGCGTCGTCCCGCCTCGTCGAGCACAGCTACGTTTAGAACTTCTGTTTTAGACGGTATTCGAAAAGGGACATCAGTCCAGAATCTACTCTGACCGGCTTCCGACTCTCGCCAGGTATCGTCCCCAAACTTCCGTTGGGTGACAGTTCAACTTTTGATCATGCAAGCACACCCCTAAAACTCGTTTCTTATCTTTGAGCATTTAAGCAATGCACAATGCTTGCAAATATAATTTCAAATCATTTTTCCTTAAAGGCGGTCCATTTCGGTGTCCCTTGGACAAAGCATATTTCCCTTTTTGTGAAAATTACTCAGTTCATGCCGATGCCCATGTATTTATACACTCAAATCACCTTATAAGATCAAAACACATGAAATTAGACACTTTTTCATTCTCGGGTGAACAGTGTGCGTGAACAGTGTCGAGTGAACAGTAAACTTCCAGAATTAAATAACTAATAAATTAAATCCAAAAGTCATTAAAAACACTAATTAAAGCAAGCAATAAATCAATTAAAGTTAACCAAGCTTACTTAAGTACATAAGCCACAATTAAGCAAATAAAGCAAGATTGAACTAAACTAATCTTAACCATTAATCTAACCACTTATCTTAGGACTAATATAACTTAATTAAACCTCCTAAGCTAGAATTAACACTAAATAAACCAACTCTAAGCAACTTTAGGCACTAATTGACGGATTAGGAGCTAAATTCACCCGTTAAACGGGTTGGAGACACAGACGCAACGGCGACGTGGCGACGACGGAGGCTACGCTTGGGGACCTCTACCACGACAATCTAAGGTGGTCTCGAGGCTGGAACAGCAACTACAAAATCGGACTCCCACTAAAACACTAAAAACTGGACTGCTAGAGGAGGAACAGAGCTGAACGGACTTTGCCGGAGCTCCGACGAGGGGTTGGCCAACCGGTGACACCAGGGGGTTAAGGGGGACCTACTGGTGGCTGGGCTGGGCAAAAATTTGGTCGAAATGGGAGAAAACAGGTTGAAATCGCAAAACAGTGCACTCGGGCGGGCGGACCGATGGACTAGCCGGCCGGCGGGTTAGCCGGCAGCTCTGTCCAGTGAACGGCCAAGTTCTCCTGTCGGTTTGGGTGTCTTGAAGACGATGGTGGGTGGCACGAAGGCTGATTCTCATGTGAAGGTAAACTATTAACTCAGTTTTTCACAAGAATGTTAGTTGGAGTAGAAACGGGAAGAAAAGTAAAATAGGGGAGAAAATGTTATGAATTTGCTTAGGGCTGAAGAGGGGAGAGAGAGTGATGTGAGAGCTAGCTTCTCCAATTCTCTCAAGCTCTTAAATGCCTCAACAATGGATAAAGCAAGGCTTGGGAGAAAGAAGGGGACAGTTGAAGATAGGAGGGTCTCTCCTTAACTTCTAAAGCCTTCTCTCTTATCCCTTTGTCTCTTGGCAAGGCCCCACCAACATTGGCTATCTTCCTCAGCCTCTTGGCATCCCACAAACTTCCCTTGCAAGCCAATGGAGTGGTCTAAAAGTGATGGAGATCATGGCCTACGAATTTTGTACTTTCCCCATCCAATTTCACTTCGATTATTCTCCAATTGGACTCAATTTTTACTCAATTGAGCTCAAATCAAGGCCTATAAATTCAACCAATGTGCCATCGTCCATCTCAAGATTTTTCCTCGTCAATTGAACCAACTCGATGGCCAACGGTGCGCTAAAAAATAGTCCTCCAATTATCCCAATCAAAAACGGCCCTACTTTGAATTTTCGCCAAAAATCTTGGTTTGCAGAAAAATCTTTGGAGGATGAGTCGACATTCCTAAAATGAATCGTGACATAACATAACTTTCAATTTCAAAAATCGGGTTTAAATTCGTAGTTAATTTCAATCCATCGCAATATTAGTGCGACCTAGCTTACTGGGTAGCTTTTAGGAACTTTTGATGCAATTGATCAATGGTCGATTATTTTTAAGCTACATTGTACATCTTGGACACATTAGCGACTCTCAGTTGTCGTGAAAATTTCGAGATTTTAAATACGGGCACAGGGTACAGAAATGACATAAAAATCAGTCTAGTGTCGTTTGATGAGAATTTTGCAATTAGGGGGAATCACCCACATACTAATCACATCCTCTGTCGAACCGACCTACCTTCGATCTCTAGTCAATTTTGATAGTGCCGTAATGACCATTGCAGATTAGCACGGTCAACTAGTCGATTGCTAGTCAAATTCTCGAGTCTATTGCGTTTAGATTCCTTAACGGCTTCACCTGATAGGCTAATTATCTCGTGAGTGGCCAACTCAGAGAAAAGAACTATCGGCGCGTCGATGAAAAGCCCAGCTTATTCAATTGAAAACAAAACTTGAAAATC
The DNA here is from genome assembly GCA_014182375.1 of Eucalyptus virginea. Lineage (NCBI taxonomy): Eukaryota > Viridiplantae > Streptophyta > Magnoliopsida > Myrtales > Myrtaceae > Eucalyptus > Eucalyptus virginea. Next base: position 11,263,678 of record CM024521.1, on the reverse strand, counting down.
AGGATGTCACAACTCTTCCCCTCTTATAAAAATTTCGTTCTCAAAATTTAAACCTTTACAAATCTTAATAAAAAAAAGGTGAGGGTATGGTCATTTCATCCAGTCTTCACTTTTCTATGTTGCTCCTTTTGTCTCATGGTGTTACCAGACCACTTTGACCAACGGGTCGTCTTGGTGCGCAGAATCTGTTCTTTCTGATCCACAATCTAAGCCGGGCTTTCCACGTACGATATTTTGTCGTCCACGTCTAATTCTTCAAGATTTAGCACGTGGTGCAGGTTAGGCTTATACATCCTCAACATCGACAAGTGAAATACGTCATGCACTTATGCCAACTTCGGCGGCAATGCAAGACAATACACCAAGATCCCGATTTTTTGTAGAATCTCAAAAGAACCTACGTACCTCGGACTCAACTTTCTCTTCTTGCCGAAGCACGAAGTACCCCTCATCGGTGACACATTCATAAAGACGTGCTCACCAACTTGGAATTCCAATGGTCTTTGATGCTTATCTGCATAACTTTTCTGACGACTTGGAGCGGTCTTTAATTTGTCTCTGATAATGGCAACTACATCCATTGACTTCTAAACCAACTCTAGGCCTTCGATCTTCCGTTCTCCGACTTCATCCCAACACACTAGCGTTCTGCACACTTTGCCATACAACGCTTCGAAAGGTGCCATTTGAATACTCTGTTGATAACTACTACAGTGAGCTTCTAGCAAGATCTCTTCCTTAAGTTCCGCATCATCGCTACACACAATCGTCTACAAAGTTTCAGTATTACATTCTCGATAGCTTGCAAATCAGCCTTTCTCTTTTTTGTATCTTCCTGCAGAATCTTCTAGATCTCAGGATTTGTCAACTGCAACATCTTGATTCTTAGCTGTACTTCTGGTTCAATTCTGAGGATGACCATAAGACTTTAAAGACGACCTACTTCAAATTTGAAATTGAATCTTCAGCTCCTTCGAGTAAAATCCACTTCTGAATTGCCATATGTGCAATCGATGACTTTCGATTCGACTCATTTGTAACTTTACTAGTTTTTCCAGGGTGATACAGGAGGTCGCACTCACAGTCCTTGAGAAATTCTATCCTACGACACTGTCTTTTGTTCAATTCTTTCTTAGTCCTCAACCGATGATAATCCGAACTCAGGTCGACCTGCTTCCAGTTCTTCAAGTTCTAAGCATGAGTTGGGTCCGCTTCTTACTTTCTCGGGTGACTTTGCCGATGTTGACTAACTTATCGGTAATCCCATCACAAGGCCCAACGTGATGTGTTCCCACTTCCACTCGGGAAACTTTAAAGGTTGCAAAAGTCTTCCAGAACTAGATGAAATCGTTAGCACTGGTGCGGTAGTCAGCTTCTGCTTAAGCTCCTGGAAACTACGTTCGCACTTATCTGTCCCTACGAACTTCTTATCTCTGTTACTATCGTTGATCTTGGCCAATTGATCACGGCTTCAATCTTGGTCGGGTTCATGGAAATTCCATCCATGTTCTTGCAAGGTTTGAAGCACTACCCTTAAATGTCTTTCACACTCCTCTAGACTTCTAGAGTACACCCAGATGTCGTCGATAAACACTATCACGAACTCGATCTTCCTTTCTGGGCAAATCGGATGATTCCTCGAGGAACGCATCAAATAACTTCCATACCACGGCGATGCTCTCTACTTTCGGCTCCTCAACTGTCGTATCCACTACAGTTGTCAAATAACATTGGCAATCCACATCCAATAACTGGTTGATTTAAATGACGACATTAAAATAAACAAGGTCCTCCTCGATTTTCAACAAACTTTAGACTTTCTCCCACTGATGGGTTAATCTGAATTACTGCATAACAACGATTCATTACAACATGATGCTCCTTGAACCAATCTTTTTCATTTACAACCTCAAAATTATACATAAGCAAAATAACCAAGTACCACTCTACCTAGTGATTTTCCTTTTTACAACTTCATTTCAACAAACTGAAATTCTACAAGCCTAATCAAAATTCCAATGTGCCACTGTGATAAAATTATCCCAAAAAATATTCTTCCTCTGATCGATGCATGACTCGGTTCATTCCTGTTCTCTTTGCCATTGTAGTAGTGCCCTATCTGTGGTGCATTCCCTCTATTCTATACCATCGGTGGCGGCGGTTGTAGCTGTTGTGGTCCCATCGACCTGCGCGGATAGTCCTTCACCCGGTGCCCATGCTAGTTACATCTGTAACACGCTCCCATTAGACCAGGACACGAAGTATGTCGATGCTTCATTCTACAAATTCGGCATCTGTCGTTCAGGTTGGGTGCCGGCTTTTCCTTTCGATTGGGATGAATGGGATACTCTCCTTCAGTCATCGGCTTCTTCCCAAACTGATTACCATTTCTACTTGACCCAAACCACGACCTAGATGTAGCGGCTTGTTCATTCAAGTTCCTCTCTATCAATTGGGCCCGTTCATACAGCTCATTATAATTCTTCATATCGAACAGCACCAGCGGATTCCTCAGCTCCGATCAAAGGTTGTTCCTAAACCTCCTAGCTCTATTAGCCGGATCATCTATCAACCTGCGAGCGTACTACGATAGCTCTGCAAACTTGGCCTCGTACTGGTCCACAGTCATTGAACCCTGATGAAGGCGCTGAAATTCCTCCATCTTCTGTTCTCTAGCGCAATCAGAAAAGTACTTTTCATTGAAAACTTCCACGAAGGTATTTCACACCGAAACCATGCCTTCTAGGAACACTATTCCTCTGGTGGCCTTTCACCAAATGCTTGCATTACCGTGCAGCTGATAGACCACAAGGACTGCCTTATCTTATTCCGAGCACCTTAGCAGGTCGAAGGCCTTCTCTAATTCTTGGATCCAAAGAGTTGCAGCCTCGGGGTCACCTGATCTAGTAAACCTTGGTGGTCTCAGCCTAAAAAATTGTTCCAATAACTTGTACCTCGGTCGCACCCCGATCACATTCCCAGGTTAGACTTCAGCAGGTGCTGTTGCAGCGGTGGTTGTAACGGCGGCCTGATTCTGAACTTGCTATTCCATCAGATTCCCTAGAGACTCAAGCGCCTACACGATCCTATCTAATCTAGGATTGTCAGGTGTTGCTACACCAGTACCGGCTTGCGGCGGTACTCTCTCACTCGCGCTAGCTTGAGCCAGCGCTCCACCTTGGGTACCGACCCTAGTTGGTGTCTTACCCCGAGAAACGAATGCGACAATCTTCTTCCAAGTCCTCTTATCCTGATCACTCATTTTACAGGATCTCTACAAAACCCGCCTCCCAATTCCACACAAAATTAGGAAAAACTGAGTGACCCACACAAAACAAACTACCAAATAGTTAATCAATCGCACATTAGCACTCCAAACGCTAACCTTGCTCTGATACCACTTCGAGTAGGGATGTCACGCCCTGAACCCCGGGCACGCAACAATCCCTTCCTTAGTCGATAGAAAGTGACGTCCCAGGACTCGTCGTCGACCCTTCATTTTTATTGCGCATGCGGAAGCACACAAACAATCCCCAGACAACACAGATAATGGATAGAAAAGCAGGACAACAATTTTAACAAAACAAACTTTCATAAACAATTTAGGTTCTTATATAGAAGGTCTATCTCAAAAAGAACTACTAAGCCACCTATGCACCTAACCCCTTCGCTTCAAGCTCTTGGTTCTTCACACTAGGGACCTGAAAATGGTTATACACTAACAATTGAGATATAAATCTCAGCGAGTTCTACCCCTAAGTCCCCGGTTAGAACACCAACTCAACTCGGGGTATCACTCTAGAATTACCCCACAAATAAACTACGACTAAAAACCAACAATCCACAAATCGATTTGCATGCAACCTTATTTGGTATGCCATACCCTGCACCTTGAATCTCAGCATAATACATGCAATGCACATGGCCGTTAGATGATGCAGTTTATCAATCACATACGAGTCACATCACAAGCGATCTCACTTGGCCATTGCCACACTTTGCATGTTATCGATTCATGCCTGTGTGTCATAAACAATGTGCTCAACTCATGCACAATCAAAACCAATAATACCATGATTTTCATACGCTCATGCACAATAGTGTATCACCTATCATGCATCAATCGATCAACCACACGGATCCCGATTATAAGGTAAAATTATCGTGACACGTCCCATACCATGCCACATAATTTTACCCCATAATAAGGCACAACCCACTCAACACTCACGTGTGTTCCAATTATTAATAACCTACCGGCCATAGCTAACTTTCCAATCAACGATCATCCGACTTCCGCCGGGCTACCGATAAAAATCGGGCGTCGTCCCGCCCCTTCGAGCATGGCTACGTTTAGAACTTTTCTTTTAGACGGTATCCCAAAAGGGACATAGGTCCAGAATCTACTGCGACCAGCTTCCAACTCCCGCCGAGTATTATCCCCAAACTTCCGTTGGGTGAAAGTTTAACTTTTGATCACGCAAGCACACCCCTAAAACTCCCTTCTTATCTTTGAGCATTTAAGCAATGCACAATGCTTGCAAATATAATTTCAAATCATTTTCCTCTAAAGGCGGTCCATTTTGGTGTCCCTCGGACAAATCATATTTCTCTTTTTGTGAAAATTACTCAATTCATGTGGATGCTCATGCATTTATACACTCAAATCACCTCATAAGATCAAAACACATGAAAATATACACTTTTTCATTCTCGAGTGAACAAAGTGCACGTGAACAATGTGAGTGAACAGTGTCGCGTGAACAGTGAGTTTCTAGAATTAAATAACTAATAAATTAAATCCAAAAGTCATTAAAAACACTAATTAAAACAAGCAATAAATCAATTAAAGTTAACCAAGCTTAATTAAGCACATAAGCCACAGTTGAGCAAATAAAGCAAGATTGAACTAAACTAATCTTAACCATTAATCTAACCACCTATCTTAGGACTAATATAACTTAATTAAACCTCTTAAGCTAGAATTAACACTAATTAAACCGACCTTAAGCAAGTTTAGGCACTAATCAATGGATTATGAGCTAAACTCACCTGTTAAATAGGCTAGAGACACGGACCCGGCGGTGACGATGGAGGCTACATTCAAGGACCTCTACCACGACGATCCAAAGCAGTCCTGAGGCTGGAACAACAATCACAAACTCAGACTCCCACTGAAACACTAAAAACTGGACTGCCAAAGGAGGAACAAAGCTGAACGGGCTTGGCCGGAGCTTCGGCAAGGGGTTGGCCGGCAACTAGTGGCACCAGGGGGTCAAGGAGGACCTGCTGGTGGCTGGGCTGGGTGAAAGCTTGGTTGAAATGGGAGAAAATAGGCTGAAATCGCAAAATAGTGCACTCGGGCAGGCGAACCGACGGACCGACGAGTGGCTTCTTCCGGTCGATCGGCGGGTCAGCCGATGGTTCTATCCGGCAAACGGCCAAGTCCTCCCGTATGGTTTAGGTGTCTTGAAGACGATGGTGGGTGGCGCAAAGGCTGCTTCTCACTAGAAGGTAACTATTAACTCAGTTTTTCACAAGAAGGTTAGCTGGAGCAGAAATAGGAAGAGAAGGAAAACAGGGGAGAAAATGCTACGAATTTACTTAGGGCTGAAGAGGGGAGAGAGAGTGATGTGAGGGCTGGTTTCTCTAGTTTTCTCAAGCTCTCAAATGCCTCAACAATGGATAAAGCAAGGCTTGGGAGGAAGAAGGGGACAGCTAAAGATAAGAGGGTCCCTTCTTGGCTTCTAAAGCCTTCTCTCTTATCACTTTGTCTCTTGGCAAGTTCACACCAACATTGGATGTCTCCCTCATCCTCTTGGCATCCCACAAACTTCCCTTGTAAGCTAATGAAGTGGTCCAAAAGTAGTGGAGACCATAGTCTACGAATTTTGTACTTTCCCTATCCAATTTCACTTCAATTATTCTCCAATTGGACTAAATTCTTACTCAATTGAGCTCAAATCAAAGCCTATAAATTTAGCTAAGGTGTCATCGTCCATCTCAAGATCTTTCATTGTCAATTAAACCAACTCGACGGCTAACGGTGTGATAAAAAACGGTCCTCCAATTATCCCGGTCAAAAACAACCATACTTTGAATTTTCGCCAAAATCTCGATTTACGAAAAAATCTTCAAAGGATAAGTCGATGTTCCTAAAATGAATCGTGACATGACAAAACTTTCAATTTATGAAATCGAGTTTAAATTCATGGTTAATTTCAATCTGGCGCTAGCGTGACTTAACCTACCGGGTAGCTTTTATGAACTTTTAGTGTAATTGACCCATGGTTGATTATTTTCAAGCTACATTATACATCTTGGACACATTGGCAACTCTCGATTGTTGTAAAAATCTCGAGATTTCAAATATGAGCACAGGGTATAGAAATGACATAAAAATCAGTTAGTGCCGTTCGAAGAGAATTTTGCAGTTAGGTGGAATCACCCACACAATAATCACATACCTCTATTGAACCGACCTATCTCCGGTCTCTTGTCAATTTTGACAATGTCGTAATGACCCTTGCAGATTAGCGTGGTTGAGTAATTGATTCCTGGTCGAATTCTCGAGTCTATTGCTTTTAGATTCCTTAACGGCTTTACTTGATAGGCTAGTTATCTCGTGAGTGGCCAACTCAGAGAAAAGAACTATTGGCGCGTCGATAAAAAGCCCAACTTATTCAATCGAAAACATAACTCAAAAATCAGGATGTCACAGTGGAGACCTTGCCAATGGGGCAATCTTCGTTGCCTTGTTACCAAGCGTTGTATTGTGAACATGGTAGTATATTGAGCAAAAGTTTGGTTAATAGATGGATTATTGATATGTGATTTCATATGAGATGGATCAATGGAATAAACCATTGATGTGTGGCATGAGATTAATCAATATAATGGACCATTGGTGTGTGAATTGTTGAGATTGATTAATGAACTGGACCATTGATATTTGTTATGATATTATTAATTTAATGAATTTTTTCTAATATGTATAAGGTTGTGTTAAAGCGATATATAACCCATTCTTGTGTTGTGTGTGTATTATATACTGGATTTCAGACAAGTCAATTTTGATATCATTTTGTAATTGTGCATAGTAAATATTCGATACACTTAGAAAAGATTTATTCCTCACTAACCTGTAGATTGCTCACCTCATTCCTTCCAATCTTTTTCAGGATTTTGAGCTAGCGATGGTCATACAAGAGCGATATCAATGAGGGGTCTTTTGGGAGTTCAATTATGTTGGTTTGAAGTTACTTCCTTTGGGTGGAGGATGGTCGTGTCACCCTTCACTCTTGATGGTTTTGGAATGTGACAGTTGGAGTTAGCTTTCTCTTGCAATATTAATCCCGCCATTCCTCATTTACACAAGATAAATAGTTGCCATACAATGGAAAAGTGTCATAAAAGTTTTAAATTTATTGCATTTGTGTCAATTTAGCCCCTAAACATATTAATGTAGTGTCAATTCAATCATTTTGGTTAACTTTAGCTGGATATTGCCAACGCGGACGTCGACCCACCTACGTGCCATGGTTGGTACTGATGTTGACAATTTTTAATAAATTTTTGAATTTTTTTTATTTTTATCTCTTTCTTTTTTTTGTTCCTTCCCCTTCCTTTAACCAAAGGTGCGGGCTCGCTAGCCACTAGCAAGGCTTCACCCTGCTAGTGACGGCGAGGGTGAGCCTTGCCATGGTTGGACGAGACTCAACCTCGCTAGATCCGATGAGGTTGTGCCTAGCCAGAGGCCGCGAGAGTGACCTTGCGTTAAGCTGGAGAGGCTTGCTCTTGCTGACCATGGGCAAGGCACGACCTTGCCAGAGGCCATGAGGGCGGTCTCATGCTATGCAAGCAAGACTCGACTCTCATCATCCCTCATCTCTGGTTAGTCATTGAGGTCCAACGATCGACTAGATGAAGGGGAAGAAACCAAAAAAAAAGAGAAATAAATAAATGGAAATAAATAAAATAAATAAAAATTATGAAAATATAATTAAAAGTTGTTTACGTTAGTACTAACCGTGTCATGTAAGCTGACTAGCATCCACGTTAGTATTATTCGATCAAAGTTAGCCGGAAGAACTGAATTGGCTTTGGATAAAAAGATTTAGGACTAAATTGACACAAATGCAATATGTTTAAGATTTTTCAAACACTTTTCCCAATATACAATATTACATCCTGGAAATTCAGTTCTATTTTCAATTGAAGGAATCAGGTCTTTCATCAACGCGCCTATAATGCTATTCTCTGAGTTGATCACTCATGAGATAACTAGACTATCTAGGGAAGCCATTAAGAGATTTTAACGCAATAGACTTGAAAATTTAACCAGGAATCAACTACTCGACCGTGCTAATTTGTAAGAGTCATTACAGCACGGTCAAAAATCTATCAGAGACCGGAGATAGGTTGATTCGACTGAAATGTGTGATTAAGTGTGGGCGATTCCACCTAATTGCAAAATTATCGTCGATAGGCACTAAATCGATTTTTCTGTCATTTTGGGTACCATGTGCCCGTAATTGAAACCTTGAGATTTTTACGAGAGTCACCAATGTGTCGAAGAGGTACATTGTGGCTCGAAGAAAATCAACCACGAGTCAATTGCACTAAAAATTTCTAAAAGCTACCTGGTAGTTAGGTTACGCTAAAATCACGTCAGATTGAAGTTAACCGCAAATTTTAACATGATTTCAGAAACGGAAAGTTCTGTCATGTCACGATTTATTTTAGAAACATCAACTCATCCTTTGAAGATTTTTTGGCGAGTTTGGGATTTTTTACAAAAAATCAATTCGGACGATTCGGAAAAGAACAGAAATTCGGATGGACCGAATTGAAGGGTTTTTGACTTCCAAACCGAGTTACTTAGTGAAAGGAAATTGTCGAAATTGTGTGGGCCTCTTCTTCATCAAAATTGGACATCAATTGGGGAAATTTGTGAAGAAATTGAAGTCCAAATTGTGAAATTCAGAGCTAGGATGAGGGCTGCATTTTTTTGGCTTCAATTTGGATTAATTGTGGGATTTTATATGCTATAAAATATTGGGGGACATAGAGGATATGCATGTGGACTTTTTGGACCAAAACAATGATGAATTTGAGAAATTTTACTTGACTCTTCCTCCCCCTTCACCAAGCTTCTCACATACGATGCTTCCCCCCCACTCTTCGCTGCCTTCTCTTTCCTTGGACCGAAGTAGTCCACGATTTCCCCTTCTCCTCCGTAGCTTCGACTTTATTTTCCTTTCCCCTCACTTGGACGAGCCTACTGTTTCTTCTTTCCTTCGTGCGTCAGCACACAAACTGAATCCACTCCCTCTCTCTCTCTCTCTCTACCTCACTGCCTCATGCCCTCAGCCCACATGTCTTTGCCTCAAGACCGAAGCCACCCCATCTCCACGGATGTTCGTCGCCAGCACACATCGTCCACTACCGCTTGTCTCTCAACTGTTAATGCCCTGCGCGTCCACGATTCCACCCCACTCGGTCAACACACCATCGAAGCTCCATCTTGTTGACTCCAGCAGCAACAACGATCGAAGCTAACTTCTCTAGTTCAATTCCGCTAGATGCTGTCTCCACTGAAGCTGCCCCGAGAACGTCACTCTCTCCTTTACCCGCACGACCAGCCCACTTGAAGCCGCAAGTCCAGCCGCAGAAATTCCATCTCAACCGCGAACTTTGCGGAGCCATTTTCGGCCCAGCCTGATCTCTGTTTAGTGTCACCGCTTTGGAGTTTGTCGCCCGCCGTCACTCCGCTGTCGCCGTGGACTCATTGGCTCGCAATTCCGGTGAGTAATCCACTAAAATATGTTTAGAGAGTTAATTATGCTTATGAGTGATTAGTTTAAGTTAATTAAGGATTAGGTGGTTAGTTAGATTATATTAGTGATTTAATTATCCGATTTTGCATGTTAGGTTGTTAGATTAGATTAATTAGAGACTAGACAGGTTGTATTAATTATCTAAATTAGTTTGAAAATTTTCCGAGCCCGTTTCGGTATTTAATTAGGCTTTTCCGGCCTAAGTTTACAATTATGGCATTTATTGATATATAATTAATTAATTTTGGTAATTATTTATTATTTTCCGGAAATTAGACCGAGATAGCCGGTGACCGAAATTTCATGCTGATTGCAATGGTATGATCGGTTTATTTAATTGAATGCTAGATTGTGCAAATTGAGTGAAGATTGTAATTTTAGGTAATTAACCCAAAATTAAATAATTTCAATAATTAATCAGAAATTACCAAGGCGTCGGTTTACAACGCTAAAAATATTTTCAGAAATTGTATAAATAGTGGGATATTCTAAAATAAAGATATTATATTTTTAGCTCAGACCAACCGTGTATCCACACACGATTATTTATCGGGTATATTTTAACACGATGAAATTAGGCCAAGTTGGGTATTTAATTTTGGAATTGATGTGCAAAGCACAAGATCCTTGGCTAAGAGTAATTTATCGTAGTTCAACTTCAATGAGCAAGATTATAGTAGCTTCGGTGAGCACTATAGATAGCAGTTTCGGTGAGCAAATATTATCTAGCAGCTTCGGTGAACAATAATTGATATAGCAACTTCGGTAACCAATATAGACATCAGCTTTGGTGAGCATTGATACATGGATATATTTATCAGCTTCGGTGGGCTAAACCATCTATTTCAGCTTAGGTGAGCAGTGTTCGAATTGATTGAGTTTATAGATGGTATTGAATGTATCGAGTTTAGTAATTCGATTAATCGATGGCTTGAATTGAATTGGCTTGAATTGAATTGAAATGTTTGGTTGAATATTTGATTATATTGACGTGTAGGGAGGACCTGAGGCAAGGTAAGTCCTCTATATTGTGTGGCTAGGCCACCCTTAGGTGTATTTCCTTCCTAATCGGAGTTTAGAGGGTGAATTTGCTGAGATATTATCTCATCCCATCATGGGCTCAACATTTTTAGCTCCTTAGATGGTGGTCGTGGAGAACCCAAAGCCTCGGAGTTTGGGGAGGTGGAGACTGAAGGATCGGCGAACATGTCCAACTATTTGGTCTTAGGACAGTTCCCCTTTTTGTTGAGCCGATTTTTTGTAGACAGCCTTGTATAGTATATAAACTTGTGTGTTTATAAAAGGCTTGTTTTGGTTGTGAATTGTTGCCTGCTTTTCTATCCCAAGCTTTTGGTTATTAGGGGATATTTGTTCGCTTTTGTATGCATAATAAAATGAATGGGTCAGCGACACGTCCTAGGACATCGCATATTTATGGACCATCGAGGGATGGGCACGCGCTCGAGGATCGGGGGTGTGACATACAATAATAAACTTCATTCTATATTGCATAAGTTGAAAATTTGTCATTGTAGAACTTCAAATCGGGAAAGTTGATTTAAACGTTGCCTGCTGTATTTTAACTAATCACTTTTTCCCTAAAGTTTTAAATTATGCAACGTCTCTCTAAATGAAAAAGGAATAGATATAACTCCATCTTTATGTTCAAGGATTATGGTTTTCCAATTACTTTACATATTCTCATTTTTTCTTTTGTTGGAAAAAAAAATTGTGCATGGAAGGTGGGGGTCCCTAAGTAAACATGTTATATGTCATTAGAAGAATCCATTTTATGTTAGTAACACAATAATGTAGTGCAATAATTAATTTTTTGTTTGGAAAAACCAATGTTAGATAATTGGAGTAATAAAAAGAAATTTATAATTAATGTAGAAGGTATTTGTTTTCAATTAACGTGGAGGGAACTAGGAGGTAGGGGTGAGCGGTTCCTCGTTCTGGTTTGGTTCTGTTTGGAACTTGGAACCTACCCTCAGGTATAGGTTATTTATTTTTTGGAACCTAGAACCTACCAGTCAGAACCAAGAACTTGGAATCTATCCTGCCACAGGTTCCAAGGTCGGTTCTAGGTTCCAACAAGTTCTTCTTCTTTTTTTCTTTTTTTTTTTCTTTTTCAGATTTGAATTATAACGAAGAAGGAAAGAGACAAACCAAAGCTTCTATGTCCATAAATTGCCAAAAATAGTTCATTGGGAGCATAATTCATGTGTTCCTACCACAAAGTTGATGATTCTTAATGTAGTCGGGAGCAGCATATCCATGTGTTCCTACCACCTGGTCAAGGAGAAAGTTACCATAAGCAATGAACGTGTAAAATCCATTTGTTCCTATTGCAAGGTTTACTTCACATTAAATAAAGCTTGATTTACCATAGGCCGTGCATTGAATTTTGAGAAAAAATTATGCTGAGAATCTAGACAAGCTATTGGTCATTTCACCAAAGCCAAACTTAATAGAACTTCTCTATTTTATTCACAACAAATACTGTAAAAACAGGGAAAAATTCCACACCTGCAATCCATCCTAGGTTGCGATGCTTTACAAGTTCACTTGTCGATAAAGCAATGTCCTACAATACACCTCTCTTTCCTTCTCCAAATCATGGACGTTGCACAACAGATACATTCAGCAAGCCTTGGAATTTGTTCACAACAAGTGTTTCCAGTACTTGCCTAGCGATATCCTCTACAATGATTAGCAAGGAGATGCTTAATTGAGTTGCCTTCTCTAGCAAAGGAATTATTTCCTTGACATTTGAAACCTTCTGATCTGTTACAAGGAGTTTAGCATTCTCAAACTCCACGAGAGATCCATCCTGGTTTGCAATGAAATGGGACAACATATAACCCTTATCAATGGCAGACAAATACCTAAGGGAAGAATCATAAAAAGGGGTATCATTTATTGAAAGATTGGTATGCATTCAATAAGCTCAAGATCTGTTGACGAAAAAGACAGAGAAGAAGCAGTAGAAGGAAAGCAAGAATAATAACTACGGTTGCATAATAATGAAGGTTGAGCAACTGCCAGTGTTGCTCATCCTAGTTAGGCAAAGGAGCAAGCTCAAGCAAGTAAGGACTTTGACTATTCCATAGGTCTCTGTCACCTGAGCAAAAATGCAAAGGAAAACCTACCGTCTCGTTGATCAGCCGGTAGGCCCCCACCGGAGTCTCCAAGGGTCTCTCGCGTCGCCCTCGACCGGATAGCTGAAAGGAGAGAGAGAGTGGGGGTGCGACTGAGCTGGAGGTGGAGGTGGAGGTGGAGGCGGAAGTGAAGGGGTGTGGAGTTAAGAATGATTAGGCGGCTGGGCGAGAAAGCAGCTTCCACCGGGCGACGAGCGACGTCCAACGACGGCGTCGGCGACAAGCGGCTGAGCAACGAGGCGAGCGAGGGGTGACGGCATCCAGCACCGGTGTCGAGAGAGGTTTGGCGACGGCAAGCACGTGGTGATGGCGGTGCGACGACGACAAAGACACGAGTCTCACGGCACCAACAGTGGCACAGACTGTGGCACCCCTCAACGGCCCCCGATCCGTTAGGGTCGCCACAGTTCGCTTACCTTTCACTTTCCCTAATAACATATCACTCTGATACTATTTCAATTGCAGCAAGTCTATACAACCATGGCGGTTTACATCTTTTAGATCGGTCCCTTGCGCAGTTCATATACGGAAGCACATCCAACAACTCCCTTCCCTATATTCAAAAAACGATGCACACCTACTAAACATTTATATGTAAAAGCCATACACTTTTATTTACTTAAACCAGATGGACATCATTCATCGGTACATCAAAATGCCGTAGTCTTCTATACTCGGCTATACTTTAAAAGATGCAAGCATCTCCTCCAACAGTCGTATACTTAAAGTCTATCGATCAGTGTCAACGTCCAAAAGTTCCTTCCCTTGCTATCCTCCTCCTCGCGGTCATATCCAACCACTTGATCCATCTATCGGTGGCAATGGCAGTAGAGGTATCTTATCTAGTCTGAAATGTTATTTCCCAAACGCGGTGAGTACAACCACTCAGCAGTAAAGATTCACCAAACTACACAATGTGTCAAACAGAACAATCAATGTATCATCAATAAAACACATATCATTCATGCATTCGAGCATACTTCACCTTACAACCATACATATAACACCATACAACATGCATATATCACCATGCATTTATACTCATATCACCAAGCAGCCATGCATATATCACCATACAATGTGCATATACCACCATGCACTTATATCATCCATGCTATCAAGCATACATCACCATGCAGTCGTGCATATATTACCATGCAGTCATTCATATCTTGCCATGCCATCGTGCATATATCACCATGATTCGTATCATCCATGCTATCAAGCATACATCACCATGAGATCCATTCAAGCCTTCATGATCGCATTCTCAATGTCAAATAGCATCAATTTATTTTCATAAGCAGATCATGCATTATGCCATATGCATACACCCATGCACACGATTCAATTTCAGTTCTTATCTTTCATAAGGATCTCATCATTTTTCTTCCTAGGGACCAATGTTTGCATCTCACAATTTATAGGTCGCATCCAACCTGGCGTTGCGAGGAGCCTCCGGCACATACCTCCGGGCATCCGGCACACACACTCCGGAAATCTCGTATCCCACCTGGCATCACGAGGAATCTTCGGGGCTCGCCATGAAGATGGTTACCCCTACCCTCCGGGCATGCATCATAATACAACCCCTCACCCTCCAGGCATGTATCATAATACAACCGGGCATCCCGATACTCCCGAGGAAAACCTTTGGGCATGTATTCATAATACAACCAGGCATCCAAAGGACATTGACTCATTCGAACCTTTGGGCTTCCCGACTCCCAGGGCATCGTCGGCTCACACCTCCGACGGTATCATCATTATCTCAATTTATATTCACACATGTATTTCAATTTTAACATGGCATTTGATGCATCAATATCAAGAGTCTCAACCAGCTTTTGATGTCATATGACATGCCATATGTCACCACATATGCAGCATAATCAACCACTCAAGACATTATATCACATGGAGCAATTTAATTTATTTTTGAAAATATAACAAAATTTCGGATAAAAAAACAGATTGCGCTCCTTTGGTCATAATTTTTGAAAAATTAGTAAACAGCCTTATTAAATTCTAAAAATTTAACATGTTATATACAAAATCTGGAGGAAAATATTTCATGAAGAACACCATATCAAACAAGGCTTCACAGAATACGTACAGGTCCATACATCACCAAAAAAGGATTTTTTTTAACATCATCCATGCACAGTTTCGAAAACAATTTCTATTAAACCCTTAAATGAACTCAGAAAATTCTGAAATTTGGACATATTTTAGTTAAGACCTAGAGGTACAAGTTTCGTGAAGAAATCAAAGTCCAATTCGTTCTGGATTAAAAGCTATAATCGATTTACTTTTCCAATTCTCGGTACCATTTTCCAGATTCACCCGTGTAGAAGAAAAATCGTTTCCATGGTCATTACTAGTCCATTTATTCTGGAATTTCAGTATATTGTTCCTCAAAATTTCATCTACAATTTTTATCAAGGGCACGAAATCAAATTCGTACTGGAACAGTTTATAAAATTCACAGAATCGTAAGAGGTCAAAGAGCAGTTTTCCAGATCTAGTATTTTTGAAGAAAAAGGGTTTCACCACTCAATACTTGTCCATTTCGTCTCAAATTTTAGTATGTTAACCACCAAGAAGTCCTCTACAACTTTCATTAAAAAGTCGAAGTGAAATTCCAAGTAGAAAGTCACATGCAGCTCACAAAATCATCAAAGGACAAACTGTTTCTCCAGAAAACAGAAGGCTAGACTTAGAACACAGCTTCTTCATCTTCAAAAATACTCACTTCTACCCCATTCGAATTCCACCATGCATCACACATCATCACAGTAAGTAAACCACTGCAAACAATGTGTAGATTAACGGACTCTACTTGCCTCAAATTAAAGGAAAACACAGCAAGAATGACGGCAGGACTAGGCGGGCTCGACGACGTCTCCTCTTCCTCTCTTCCTCTCTTTCTCTCTTCTTTCTTTGGACGCCCCTCCCCCTCTCGAGCTCTCCATCCATTTTCTTTCCTCCCCTTCAATGATTTGATTGCATGCAGCCGCCCAAAGGAGCCAATGGGGGCAGCCACACTTGGCTCAACCTCCATGCCACTTGTTAATTTTGCCATGCAAGATGACACTTGGTCGATCCCCTTAGCCACTTGTCAATTCTCTCATGCAAGGTTAATGGGCTTCGGTTTTTTTGGGCCGGTCGAATGGGGGGCTGCGTGGGCTGGTTGGATGGGCTTTGGGCCTAAAATCAGCCCACCCTCTCCTATTCATATTCCATTTAATCCCCAATTAAATAAACACCTAATTTCGGCTTATAAGGTCACAAAAATTTGTAATTTAAATCAATAAAATTCTACTTATAAAGTGCACCCCCAAGAATAAGATTTCTATATCAATTTGCACCTTAATAAAATCCTTGGGTCACTTGTAAACACATCTCCATCCAAACAATTGTCCATTACAATGCTTGGCCTTAAATTAGTTGAAATTCATTGATTCAATGGCTGATTCATAATCCAATGGCACTTCCATCACCTATTGATGGTTCATAGCATATCCAAGGGTTGTCATGAAATTTTAGGATGCCACACAAACAGCGCGGCGAAGACGGCGGTAGTTGCAACTCAACCCATGGCTGAGGGGGGAAGAGCTCGGTTCGGGTGAAGGTGGTGGCGGTTCAAAGCAATGACGGCCCGAATAGCCGAGCAAGCGGTGGCAAGAGGTGGTGACAGTGGCTTGGGGATGGCGACGGTGGCTCACGGTGGTGAGGGGCTGTGCGGATGGCGTGACAACTCGTCGAGCTCAACGGCGAGACAGCTCGTTGGACAAGTGATGGGTGATGGTGGTTTGGTGGCCAAGAGGTGGTGGTGAGTAGGGCGTGGGGCGGCGGTGCGGTGGTGGGTGAAGCAGCAGCCAGCAAGAGGAAGGAATGAAGGAAGGAAGGAAGGAAGGAAGAAGAAGAAGAAGAAGAAGGGGGGTTTCGGCCGAGAGAGGGGGAAAGAGAAGAGAGAGAGAGAGAAGAAAAGAAAAAAGTGGGATAGGAAGTGACGTGAGGAGGAAAAAGGGGAGAAAAGAAAGAGAGAGAGAGAAAAAGAATGGGGAAGGGGGGAAATCACGTGGGGGGAAGAGAAATCATGTGCTAGAGGGTTTTTTTTTTTTCTTACTCTAACCGGTTCCGGTTCCGCTAGTTCCCAAAAAAGGAAACCGGGAACCTAAACCAGTCTTTTAGAACCGGGAACCGAACCGGACCCTTCGGCATGGTTCTCTGATTCCCGGTTCTACTCAAGAACCGCGCTCACCCCTACTTGGAGGGAATGATGCTTTTATATTGATGCCCATTTTATACAAATCCCTTGGACTCCGGAGAAGTTAGCAGCACTAGTTGCATCGAAGTCAACCTCTTTCTGCATCTTATTCCTCATGAGCCATATGTGGTACTTAGTTGCAGACCCCGCAACTTCAAAATTGATACATTTGACGGCTCTTCCTATCCAGTTAGCACAGATCCATTGCAGCTCTGCAATCCCAATTCATATGCTCAATTAACTTGAGCTCCCCGTGTCCTATAAACTCATGTTCACAAATCCTTACAAATCTCACAATCAAGAAAAAGGTAATCTCTTCACTTAGAAAGAGAGACAACATCGTTTAAAACAGGACTCCATTTCTTTAAGCTCTTTTTGATAGGCGACTTATTCAAAATGGCCAACCAGCCAATGAAACTATGTTTAGCGATATTAAAAGTGAACCACACCATTTTGCTGGGGCAGTTTTGCAGAGAAGCTCGGATCCTGCTCCAAGAACTATTTGTGGTAAAGTGCCCTGAGAAGAAGATTTCCAGTTACCTTATCAGTCCATTCTAAATTAGGAGAAATATTCCCACACAAGGCTCCTTGAATCTGCGACAGTTCAGAACTTGCAGCAGGCCATAGCCCCACTCCATTCTCCACGATGTCAGCAACTATTGCCTTTAAAGGAAGGCGAACCTCATACACAATTCCATAATGAAAAAAATTCACAAGATGTCCTCAAGGATGCAATTGATCCGGCCACAAAAATGTCTTCTTTCCATCACCAGTGACATATTGTATTAAAGTATGCATGTCTACTTCACTTCAAGGAAGGCTCTTATGACATGGAAATCCAGGACTAATCATGAAACTATGCTGGAACAATTTTTTTTTTTTTAAATTCTATTGAACAAGAGGCTTAAAGACTGAGATTGTCTTTTTGTCATCATCAATCCTTGATAAGATGTGAGCACGCATCAGCGTAGCATATCTGCCCGAAAATAGGTAGACTAATGATAATTTTTCTGTTACGATTGGTCCTTTAGACAACAAAACTCTGGAGAATTCGAAAAAGGTAAGGTTGACCTGCTAAATTGCCAATTAGGAATACAATCAATTCACTTAAATTTGTTACGACGACATTAAGTGTTAACAAAGAAGTGAGTGAAAAGATCTAAAACGTATGATTCGAGAAGACCCTTTGCTTAGAGTCAGTTTCAGGTGACCCTTTGCTCTTAATTCATTAATTTCCACGTTCAAGTTTGTGGGTGAAGCAAGGATCCCTGTCTTCTTGAGAGCAAGGTCTCTATTATGAACTTGTAATGCAAAAATAACGTGAAAAAGGAAAAGGTAAGGGCTTTATTTTTCATCTCTAGATGCAATTTGATAACTTCGGGCAACATAAAATGAGATGGTACAACAATTAGATGATTGTGGGAGAAAGAGAATACTGCAGCAACAGTACTTTACATGTACAAGTCTCTGTTTAAGAGACAAAGATTGAGCTCAATCAATAGATCAAGGAAATTTTGCTCAATCAATAGATCAAGGAAATTTTTAACAGGAGTCTATTGTACCTAATCTACATAAGAACTTTTCTCATACGCACCAGAACTACAACTTACCTCATATACGACACGATTAGCCTTTAGGTGTCATCTATCTACCAATACGGGAAGCATCTCAATTTCTCAAGTTGAGTAGATTACGCAGTTCATTGGTGGTGGCATGGGACTAACGAGCTTCAAGAACAGTAATTGTAACTCCATTAACAGAGCATGTTCTGTTGCATTTTGTCTGAATATCTCCATTGTGGGTGCTCTCGTCGATGAACGCAGGCTGTTTCGGGGATGGAAGTACCGCATCAGCATTCCCCAACATGAAGACCACCGTGGACATAGTTGGTCTATCCGACGCATATCTTTGCACGCACAAAAGACCGATTTGAATGCACCTCGATACCATTTCCTTAGAATATGCCTTGTCAATTGATTTGTCCACAATGTCCATGCATTTTCCTCCTTTCCACAGCTCCCATACCTGGAAATAACACATACCAAACACCTCGGATTGTGACAATGCGACTGGTCAAATTGTGCAGAACGTTGAATTATGTAAGAGTTTCATACTTACATGGCCAATTAAATTGCTAAAGGGATTCATATGATAGCACCCACTGTTTCTTTGGCCTGTGATGATCTCTAATAACAAAACTCCATAACTGTACACATCTGATTTTGTAGAAAACCGGCCTTGCAGAGCATACTTTGGTGCCATGTACCCACTACGGAAGCCAAAAGGAGAGAAGTAATTGACATCTCATTCACCATATAAATATCCTTGTTGAAGTTTGGGGGACATAACAAAAGGTTGAAACTTCAGTACGAAAGAAAGAAAATGGTTGGTCGGAGTTCTTTTCTTTTGTTCTAGTTTCTCATTGTTTAATTGGGTGAAGCATAATTTAATGCCAAGAAAAACACTTACTATGTCCCAACCACGCGCTTCGTTTTTCCTTCAATTTGGTCTCCTCCACAAATCCTCGATAGCCCAAAATCTGAAATCTTGGGGTTCAATGCAACATCTAGTAAGACATTGCTAACTTTTAAATCTCTGTGGATTATCCTCAGGGTCGAATCCTGATGTAAATACATGAGTCCCCGAGCTACCCCATATGCAATTGCGTACCTTTTTCCCCAATCCAAAAGTGATCTCTTTGTTTCATCTGGCCCAATTTTGGGGGTTACCTCAAGTTATAATCCATAATAATAGCTGTAGACCAAAATTCTGTACTGGAAGAGATAACTTACCGAAAAGTAATGAATCCAAGCTTTTATTGGGTAAATACTCATAAATTAACAGTTTTTCGTCTTCTTGAATGCAGCAGCCTAAGATTTTCACCAGATTCCGGTGTTGGAGTTTGGCAATCAACCTGACTTCATTTTTGAACTCTTCATTTCCTTGTCCAGAATATTTTGAGAGCCTTTTAACCGCTATTTCTGTTCCGTCATTCATCACACCCTGTGAAAATGAACACATCATAAGATTAAGTATTTAGACCTGTCAGATGAAGCTGGTGGCTCAAAAGCTGTTATGAGAAAATATAAGATAGATTAGGTAGTTAAACTTCCTGGGAGGATGCGTTGGTTACTTCATGGGTTTGTGATGAAGGGTAGATAAGAGTTGACACAAGTCACACTCCTAAACCGCATTTTATTCGAGGACATCAATCCCCCTGGGGGACAGACAATTAAAATTGGCAGAATACACACACACACACACACACACACACACACACATACATATACATACATACATACATATATATATATATATATATATATATATATATATATATATATATCCAATAAACATTTGGATTCAGTTGAACAGGGAGATTGATTACCTTATATACAGATCCAAAACCGCCTTGGCCAAGCTCATTGGCGGAGGAAAAATTGCTTGTGGCTGCAGCTACACTTCCAAAATCAAAGACTGGCACGTCCGTTTTTCGCCCACCTTTGCTATTTAGGTCTTTCAGACCTGGAATTTGGTCGAAATTTGTTGAGCTTGTGGTAACACTAAACAGATGATTACGCCCTCTTCTATCTGCTGTCACACAGTTGAATAGAGCACATAAGAAAGAAGCTGAAAGCAATTCTGTACTGCCTACTTTTTGGCCGTTCTGGCCAATCTGGAAATTTTTCTGTAGAGGTAGGAACAATACAAATTTTCCCTTCAACAATGACGAATCACAATACAGCATTTTTAATTATCATGCACCGTTTGTGGAGCTTCTTTGGTCAAGGTTTCCAGTACTGAAATCAACCACCCTGTAGCCTAAACTCCTTGCTAGATTAGCTCCAGTTTAAATTTAATTGATTTCTTACCCCTAAACATTGAAATGATTACCTACTTGAATAATAGACTGAGTAATGAATATGGCAGAAAAAGCTTCTATCAAGGCAAGATTACCACACCTCTTTTCCTCTTCAACAGAAGGTAGTACATAAGGCAGCCTAAGAGCAGCAACACTAGTACAAATACCGACATTGTTGCCGCCATCACCTTCTTGATAAGAGTACTCCTTTTACTGTAGCGACCTGTAAAAAAGGCACGAGAAGTGCGCCAATGACATGGATGCCTGAATGTTACAGAAATGAATACGACACATGCAATTGATAATATGATTATCAGAAGCAAACAATTCCTTTAAGACGAGATCAGGAGAATGGGACAGTAATTGCAACCCCAAAAGAGTAGCAAAAGTATTTGAAGTAGATATTAGCAATGAGTACCTAAGTCAATTGCATCGACCCGCACATATAAATCTTGACCCAAGTCTGAAAATGCTCTTGTATCCACTAAATCTCCATACCACATGAGGCATCCATATTCCCCCATAGTTTCATTTGCACTCGAATAGGCTGTGCAATTGCAATCCCTCAAGCATTCCTGCTCACACTCCTTCAAGCTCAGGCTCATGTTGACATGCACTGTTGAAGTGTCCGGCAACTTCACCTGTTTCACCTTCACGAAACCTTCCCCACTTCGACACAGTGATGCGCCTTGCCTCCTCTTGCACCCGCCTGATACGTCCCTTAAGTACGGATTGCCCGGAGACTTGGGCTCAAATCCAGGCAGGCAGGTGCAGTCTAACTGGTTAGCAGTGTTTCCGCCACAGTTGCTATTAGGCCCACAATTCCTGTAGTAGTCACACTGCTCCTTTGGATAGTAAACAAACTCACTCCACCGCTGCTCTTCATCAAGCCATGTGAAGTGTTTAACTGACCCTGACTCATGCACCATAATTCTAGAGATAACCGATGCATTGATGATGCCATACATATAAGTAACCTCCTTCGCGTCATTCACAATTGTGACATTACTATAGATAAAACCGTAAGCCGTCTTGGGAACACGAACAGTTAATGGTCCGCCCCGCCAATACGGAGCTTTATCCTTGAAAAGGAAAAACTGTGGGTACCCTGTTGGTTCAAGCCTGAATGAGAAACTCCCTGGTGCTGGATCATCTTTGGATTTCCAAGATGTCACGAAGTGGTTCAAACCAGTTCTCCGGTCCAACCCAAGCTTCATGGACGGAAGAAAGGTGTCTGTGGGATAATCAAAGCTCTGCCAAATAACCACTTCGCTCAAATCATGATTCAAAACCAGATTACCTGAATCCAAAAGCTGAGCAGTAGCAGAATCGTTTGAAGTCATGGAGGAAACATTGGCTGACCAAATGGGCAAGCTCCCATTGTTTTCATGGATCACTAAATTTCCATAATGATCAAATGCAAGAACTCCTGAAGTATCGTTCACGGGTTTTTCTCTGTTAGCAACCCAAACAACAGTTCGCTTCGGTTGTCCATAGTACCAAATCCCCACATAACGCAAGCTGGAATTACCAGGGCTGAAGAAACCTAGAGCAAATTTTCTTGCTTGGGAGATCAAGACATCACCATCTTTCATGGTGTTGTTTGGAGCAAGGGTGTCCAAAGAATCAATCAAATAAATTGGAAGAAATAAAAAAAGGATGTGTAATGATACTGTTTGAGTGTTCATGTTGTACTTTGATAGGGATGCAACGTGCTTATGTTTCAGGCAAGAAAGCAGAGATATGTCTTCTCTTTATAACCAATAAACCAGAAACTTTTCAATGAGGTCGTGGTTTCAATTGATCAGTGGAACCGCCATTTGTGACCGTTCTTATCAACGGAAAATTCAATAATAAAACTGTACCGGCAAATACGTCGAAGGGGCGACTTTCACATCACCTGTCCATGCTTGACTCTTCTTCTTCCCTCTATTGGTGCGCCCTTATTCATTATTAGTGACTTCCTTCTTTCCTGCCGATGATTGAGATGCATCACTCCCGGGGAGACAAAAATTTCTCGTTTGTACTCGGAGAGTCTGCATTTCCTAAGGTCAGCAGTCAATGGAAGACTTATTTAATTGGCCAGTCACATCATTTCCCTTCTTTTGAAAAGTACTTATAACTTTTAAACAAGTGTCAGTACTTTGTTCACACTTATAACTTTATCAATTAAGTACACATTTTAAAATTGTTAACCTAAATACCGAAAATCCGACATGACATAATACTTGTAATAATCGTTTTTAAAAAATAATAACATTGAAGTAACCAGTGAAAAAAAAATTATGACCCTCAAATAAGTGTGAAGTTATGCAGGAAGAATTTAGACATTTCAGTATCAATTATATATGGGAGCTGATTCCAAAACCCAAAGGCAAATCTAATATTGGAATGAAGTGTGTTTTCAGAAACAAAACAGACAAGAAAGGAAAAGTAATCAGAAATAAAGCAAGACTCGTGACGAAAGAATATACATACAAAGAATGGATAGACTATGACGAAACATATGCACCAGTAGCGAGGTTAGAAGCAATTAGATTATTACTTGTTTTTACTTATTTTGAAAATTTCAGGTTATTTCATATATATGTCAAAAGTGCATTCCTTAATGGGTTCATACAAGAAGAAGTCTATGTGGAACAACCACAAGGATTTGAAGATCCGAGAAAGCCAGACTCAGTCTACAGACTGAAAAATGCCTTGTATGGACTGAAGCAAGCACTTCGAGCTTGGTATAAAAGATTGAGTAAATTTCTAACTCAAAATGGTTTTGAAAAATGAAAAGTTGACACTACTTTGTTTATAAAGAGAGAAGGAAAAGATTTTCTACTAGTACAAATTTATGTAGATGATATTATCTTTGGTTCTCCTAACGAAAGTCTCTACAAGAAATTTTCAAGATCTATGCAAAATGAATTCGAAATGAGCATTATGGGTGAATTAACTTTCTTTATGGGATTGCAAGTTAGACAATCGAAGAAATGTATATTCAATCACTAGGAGAAATATGCCAAAAATCTCATCAAGAAATTTGGATTAGAGAATTGCAAGAAGACAGAGACACCTATGTCAAGTTCTTCAAAACTAGACAATGATGAATAATGGAAGAAAGTAGATCAGAAACTATACATAAGCATGATCGGTTCACTTCTCTACCTTACTATCTCTAGACCTGATATTCTATTTAGTGTATGCGTCTATGCAATATTTCATATGATTCAAGAGAATCTCATCTAAGTGCTGTAAAACGCATCATTAAATATGTTGCGACTTATCCAAAGCTTGGTTTATGGTATCCAAAAGAATGAGACTTTACTCTACTTGGATATTCAGATGTTGATTTAGTCGGTTGTAGAGTCAATAGAAAGAGCACATTTGGTACTTGTCAATTGTTGGGAAATATGTTGGTATCTTGATTCTCAAGGAAGTAGAGTACTGTAGCTCTATCAACAACAGAAGCAGAGTATGTTGCTCTTGGGAGCTATTGCTCTCAAATTCTTTTGATAAGACAACAACTAAAAGACTTTGGAATAGAAGAATTATGCACCGAGATTAGATGCGATAACACAAGTGCCATTAATCTCACCAGGAACCCAATTCTTCATTCAATGGCGAAGCATATAGAGATTCAACATCATTTTATAAGGGATCATGTCCAAAATGGCAAGATTCTGGTTCAATTTATTGAGTCAAAGAATCAATTGGCAAACATCTTCATGAATCCTCTGGAGAAAAGCTTATTTGAGTCTATTCACAATAAGCTGAATATTATTTCTCTTGTTGATAAAAGTCTGAAGTTGTTCAGACTCAAAACTTCAACTTGAAGAAATCTCTTCAATCTAGGTATTTTAATTTTAGTATGAAATTTCTGAACAGGTACGTTCTTATTTGAATCATTGCTTGCCTATTTTATTTTTAGAAGTTATCTTTTTCGAATTTTGAATTTTGGCAGTTTCCATTTTCAGTTTATTTCGAAAAGGCATTTTCTTTTGTGTCATTTCGACTTCCTATTTTTGACAACTTTTTATCTCCCAAAACGATTCATTTAGAAAACTGCCTCTCAAAACCTTAATCGCGATTCTCTTCTCCCTCAACTTTTTCTCTCAAAATTTCTCAGCAAGGTTCAAAGTTTTTGCTCGAAAATGTCTTTGAAATCCTCTAAGTCTGCATCCCAGTCATACCAGCGGAAGTCCTCTTGAATTGCTAGTCAAGGTCCTCAAAGCATGCCTAAAGTACTAGTGCATTTCAATCTCACTAAAGAAGACTCTCCGCACAACTTTCTGCAGAAATCTCCACAGAATGTTCCGCGCCAACCTTTGGAAGAGGAAGTCGAGCAAGACGATGTTCCTCTCAGGACTTTAACCCTCTAGGTTCTTTATAAACATTATAGTTATCTAAAAATGGGTGGTACTCCAATGTCCTTTATTACTGATTTTCTAAGAGGACACGGGTATAGAAACGAAACAATGTTTTTAAGGACAATGGAACACTTGGGTAGAGCGCCGAAATGTTCGGCAAACGAAGCTATTCTTTATTTTCCTTCTAACCCTAGGTTCAGTTCCGAGCATCCTGAAAACAAGGATGATGATGAGCAAATTTATTCGAATTTCCAACCTAGAATGGGAGTGGTTGCTGATATTCCTGGGGAGAGAACGAGATTGTTTTGTTCTAAGGAGCACAAAAGGGTTTATACCCAGATGTTGAACAAAGGGGTGATAAACCCTTGAACAATGGATTTCGATTTCCTGGACTCGATCAAGGTTGATTTAAGAGCAAGGTTAGCTGCTCTTCAACTTGAGATGTTTTGCGCTGAGACTGGTGTAGCTTACCCTAAGTTGACGATATATTTTTATCCTAATCTATCCTTCCTTGACCAAAGTCACATTCAGTTTATTGTTTGTGATAAAGCTTTTATTGTGGATGTTAATACTTTGGCTAACATTTTGGGAGTAGAAAGAAGCAGTTTTAGCCAATTAACATTTCCATTGGTCAGGCAACTCATTTCTTGATGAAGGACATGATGCCTACTGGGAGTATCATTTACTCTCGATTGCCAGCAACCAGTGTTCTATTGAACAAAATCGTCATTAATTGTTTAAGACCCAAGGCAACATCAAAGACTGATGTGTCCAAATTCGAAGCAAAAATCATGTGGGCCATTTGCAATGGCATCCCTTTTTCTCCGCCCCACATCATTTTCCTACACATGTATAGGATAGTTATGAAAGAGAAAGGGCAATTGCCTTACTTAGCTTTGATCACCAAGTTGTTTCGTCACTTCAAGATCCAATTCCCCTCCGTGCTTTGCACAAGAACCATTAGTCCTATGGTGATAGGACTGAAGATGATCTCGAAGATGAGGTTGAAGGATCTAAGCAAGGCAATTGAAAATTTGAAGAAGGAATCAACAAGCAAAACCAAGGCAGAATCGACTTCTGCACAGAAAAGAAAAGGGAAGAGTGTTGCCCAAGCAACTTTGAAGAAGAGGCATGTCCTCCTGATGGATGAAGAAGAGGAGGATGACCTGACCATCTCTGCTCTTGCCTTGAGGAATCTTCAAGGAATTGATTCTAAAGAAACAGAGGAAGAAGAAATTGAAGTAGAAGCTGAAACAGAAGAGGAAGAACAAGAAGAAAAAGAACAAGCATAAGAAGAAGAAGTTGAGCACGAGGAAGAAGTTGAGCCTGAAAGATCAACGGAAAAGGACCATGAAGATGAAGACTCAGATGGAGCAAGTGGTGCCATACCACTTTCAAATGAGACTGAGAAAGGAGTTTCTGAAGAAGAAAGAGGAGATGTTGCTTCCAAAGACGAAGAAAATCAACAAGGGAAGGGATCTAATGCTGAGAAAGAAAAGGCTGCAGAAGGAGAAGTCTCATCTCAACCTAAAGGCAACAAGTCAGGGGGAGATCTTGAGAAAATTCCTACTGCTAGTGATGGCATTAGCAAATCCCCTGCAGATCCAGAAGAAATCTTTGCATCTCACTTTCCAGAGACTGAGATTGAAGAAGAGACTCCCAATCAGGACAAGCAACAAGATGCTTGTATTCAAGTCGATATTCCTCCATCTCTTGATCCTCCTCAAACTCATTTTGCTGAAGCCGGTGTTCAAAAGAAAATTTGGATGAAAACACACTTGACTGGTTGGAAAATTTAGTCGACTGGCGACCGGTGAAGCCAGGCCCTTATTTGAAACAACCATGGTTATTTCAAGCCCTTATTTGAGACAACTAATGTCATTTCATCTGCTTATTTGAAACAAAATTCACTTTTGACCCTTATTTGAGAAAATGAGGACATTTTGGGCCATTTTTTGGAATTTTCCCTTTTGGTAATATAGAATTTTTTGGCAATTCACGTATTAAATTATATCTCAAATTCGAGCTATTTATGAAACCCAACCCAGTTGAATAAGTCTCCAAGTTTGATAGTGAAGTGAATTAGAATTAGGAAAGTTGTTGCTCACTTTTCTTTTTTGGATTAATATTACGAAAAACTTCAAATTGATAAATCTATAACAAAATTACCCCAAGCTAATTTTTTTAGCACCGAAAACCTCGAGACCATTACACATGTGGCAAATTTACCTCCGACTAATTTTTTGACCACTAAAAATTCATATTTGTGATCAATTTACCCTCCATTAATATATACTAAATTAGATTAATACCACGAAAAATCACAAATTGGTATCTATGACAAACGAATGGTAAAATCTCAAATTGGTACACCTGTCAATTTTCATTTAACTTACTAATTTAACCATAAAATATAACATAAACTAGCAAATGGTAAATTTATCAAGGATTTTTTATGATAAAAATTTAACTTAAGATAAATTTATCATTTATATATCAGTTTAGAGTATTTTTTTTTTTTATAGTATAAGTCTTTTCTTTGGGCTCACTTATTTTATGATAAGTATTTATATGCGGAGTCAAACCTTCAAGAGAAAGCGTGGATCTGCTTTAGGCCGAACAAAAGAAAGCTTGTGGGCCCAGGGATAATGGAAGGAAAGAAAATAAAAGGGCTTTTCTGAATAATAGACGCCGCCTCCAGTACAGAAACGGTGCAGCTTTTGGGCCGCACGGAGTGGCCGTGAACATGATGGATCTTATGCCGTGAGGTTCACATGTAATTGGGTTGTTTATTTCTAAAAACTTTGGACTTGAATATAATTTAGATGTGAGAGATACTCGAGCATTAGAGTAATTATAACTCTAATTCACCCATTTAAGTGAATTATTTACTATTAGCTCTCTTTATGAATATATATATCAATACTCCGACTAAATCACCTAAACTTTTTGTATCCTTTATTATTTTTTGTTTATTTTTATAATGATTTGCATTCATTTAAATTGTTAAACCTTACATCACGTACCATAACACACGTTGTGTTTAATATTCATCGCATGGCAGTATTTAGAAAAAAAAAAATTGACACGTACATCTAATAAATTTAATGGTTTGTACTCGAGTTCCAACGCTATAATCATGGCGCGCCTGTGATTCAATAGTTGATGTGCCGGGAGATTGCGTTTGCACACGCGATCGAACGAGAACGGAAAGGAAAAAGGTCGAGGACGCTTTGGTTATGTGAAGCGACGGCAGTCCAACGTCGGCGTCATCTTTTCCACTGTGGGAACGCAGCCTTCCACCGACGGCATCATCTTTTCCAGCTTCTCCATCGTGGGTCACGGAGGCCTTTCTTCGAGGCCTGCGCAAGTCTACGCGTCCCTCCTTTTCCTGATTTCAGATTCTCTTTTTCATTCTTCTTTTTGGACTTTGGGATACTGGAAATGGCGGAGCTAAAAGCCAAGTCAATCCTAATAAAGTGTCGGGTTCAAATTCGGCTCGATCGATGCTCGATGCTCGACATTGGACCATTAAAATTTCTGCTCGAGCTTGGCTACATTAGAATTGTCGTAGCTAGAAATATCACCTAGAGAGAAGGGTAAAAAAGTGATTTAAGCAAGTCTTGATAAATTAACATGGAAGCGAAATAGGCAATTTAAGTATTATCAAATTCTAGTGAAGTCAAAGTTTGAATATTGACAATGACATGATGATATTCACCAAAATAATCAACAAGAGTTAAGAGATAGAAAAAATTTAGTGGTTCGTCTTAAGGAAGCCTACGTTTACTCTCACATACTAATAACCGATCAATTGAATTTTACTCGTCCATCAACAAGGGTTCCATAAGTGAATGATGATACTCAAATTTGCAGAAATTTCACTATTTCAGACGATTAGTCTTTTATTAATGTCTTTCAAGAAGTACAGTTTGAGCTCATGAAAAATAACTATATAAGATTGGAATTCTCTTAAACTTTGGAATTTAAAATTTTGGACCTCTCTTTTGTCTTTGACATCTTGGTCTCCTTCTATACTCCATTTTTAATCTAACCGTTGGACAATTTCTAAAGATTACTTCTCCAAACACCCCTTTGGACAAAAAAGATTGAGTAGCTTTGAGAGTTAAGATCTGAATCTCCATTGGTTTGGTCGCCTATATGAGCAAATATTGGTTTTCACAAGTAGAGTCCTTCAACCAAGGGAATTAACTTGCCTTTGAAATGTTTGTCAATCAATCAAGATGTCTTCCTTAAAGCTTTCGTTGCAAGACAATCTTTAAGATTGAAGATCAATCAACAATTTCGATGTGGGAAATCTGAGCCAGATCATTAGCTGTGATGATGGAAGGTAGTCAGGTTTATGTCTAAAAATATGATCATAGAGAGATTTCGTAATATGATGATATTCAACTTTGGCATAGGATGTAAAGACATCGGGTGATATGATGATATCAGCGTATAAGCTTTGCCAGTGTCCTCACTTTTGCTATGATGATATTTACATATAAATTATGCTGATATCCTCATTGTTGCTATGAACCCCACCATGCGGTCTCCCAATTATTGCTCCGATCCACCAATATGGAGATCGATCCTTGTAAAGGAAGAACTGTGGGTACCCCGTCAGTTCTAACCTGAACGAACAATTGCCATCATCTTCGGATTTCCAAGATGTCAGGAACCAGTTCAAATCGGTTCTTGGGTTCAACCCAAGCTTCATGGATGGAAGAAAGGTGTCCGTGGGATAATCAAAGCTCTGCCAAATAACCCCTTTGGTCAAATCATGATTCAAAACCAGATTACCTGAATACGAAAGCTGAGCAGTAGCACAGTTTTTTCAAGTCATAGAGGAAACATTGGTTGACCAAATGGGGATGCTTCCATCGTTTGCATGGATCACTAAGTTTCCAAAATGATCAAATGTGAGAACTCCTGAAGTATCGTTCACCGGATTTTCTCTGTTAGGAACCCAAACAATGGTTTGCCCCGGTAGTGCATAGTACCAATTCCCAACATAACGAAAGCTTGAATTACCGGGACTGAAGAAACCGAGACCAAATTTTCTTCCTTGGGAGATTAAAGATATCACCATCTTTCATGGTGTCGTTTGGGCCAAGGCTGTCCAAAGAATTAATCAAATGCAGCAGAAGGAATAAAAACAGGCTTTAATGACACTGTTCGAGTGTTCATGTTGTACTTAGATGGGGATGCAGCGTGCTTAGGTTTTAGGCGAGAAAGCAGAGATATGGCTTTTGCTTTATAACCACTAAAACGGAATTGATGAGTGGAACCACCATTCGTGGCCATCCTTATCGATTGAAAATTCACTACTAACTAATATGAAGCGGGGACTTTGACATCACCGTCCATACTTGACTCTTCTTCTTTCCTCTCTGGGTGCTCCTTTTCTTATCAAATAGTTTACTTGCATTAATTATGTTAAAATGTGTTTCGAATTTGAACCCCTTGAATAAATACCCAGTCTAAAATTAATTAGACTAACCGCCTCTCTCTACACGTGGGATTTGTTGTTTCGTTTATGTTCATCCGTACACGACTTTCAATTAAGGTGCCAAAGACAAGGTTTTTATCGATCACGCGTGACTTTGTGATCCTAAAAGAAGGACAACATAAATGGAGACAGGGAGGGGCTGCATGCTTACAAATGGAGCTCTCCCTTGTGCAGCAACTCGCTTGACCACTTCATATTTGCATGCCGGAGGCACAAGTGGTGGCGTGAGAAGAAGGCTATGGACATCTTGGTTGTGGAAATTAAACAAGGCAAAAGGGTACACCTGCGGCCTCCGTCTTGATAAATGCAGGAGGAGCTCTGTTTAAAGGGCCAAAGACGAAGGAGTTTTAGAGTGTGCCTTGGAGCACCGAGAGCAGACAGAACTCTGAGACTACACAGAAGAGAATGAAGAAGATGTGTGGGGAGTTCTTCAATAGAGAATTCAGAGTGGTTTTCTTGTTGTAATTACACCCAAGAGATTTAACCAGGTGAGATTTCTCTTAAAAATTGCAAGGGTCTAAACAGTGAATCAGTCATTAAGTGTAATTATAGGGGCTGGAAAACACCAAGAGGGTATGTGTTTGAGTACTTAAGTAATTGTGTTATTCATTGTGTCACTTGTTTCTATAGTAAAACTGCGTTCTTCTCCCTATGGACGTAGATCACACCAATCAGTAAATCTAATGTCCAATTTCATTTCCATCCTTCTGTCCATTTCATTATTATTTGATTCGCTTGTCCTTTTGTTTACAATGAATTATTTGTTTTGCCTGCAAATGATTGAGATGCGTCATTCTTGGAGGGACACAAATTCACACAGATAAGGTACTCCTAGAGTCGGTATTTCTTGCTCCAAGAACTATTTATAGTTAACTGCCCTGAAAATGAGGCTTTCCAATGACCCTATCAGTCAACTTTTAATAGATATATAACCGCAGCAGGCTGCTTGAATTTGCACTAGTTCTTCGGACCTTGCAGCAGGCAAGTGTCACACTTTATTGCCAACGGCATCAGCATCTTTTGCTTCACAAGGAAGTCCAACATCATACATAATTCCTTAAGAATAATATTCACAAGAGTTCATAAAGGATTCAGTGGATCCAGCCGTAAAAATGTCTTCTTTCCATCACCAATGACATACTGTGTTATGGTATGCAGATAAGTTTTACCAAAAGGAAGGTTGTTGTGACATGAAGTACTGGGGTTTTTCATGATTATGTGCTGGAAGAAATTGGAAAAGGAAAAAGAAGAACAGTATTCTACTAAATAAGAGGCTTAAAGAAAGAGATTGTCTTCTAATTATCATCAACTCTTGTTAGGATAGCAGCACGCATTGACATAACAGATTCGCCTAAAAGTAGAAGACCGATGATAAATTTTCTTTTATGATTAATCAATTAGATGACAGAACGCTCGGGTTCAGACAGAATAAGGTCAACCTACTACAGTGTCATTTAGGAACATGATTAATTTACTTATATTTGTTATGGTGACATTAAGAGCTGTTCACCAAGGAAGTGAGCGAAAAGAGATAAAATGTATAATACTAGAGGACCCTTTGCCTAGAATCAGTTTCAACTTCACACCCCTGGCTCTTAATTTATTCATTTTCATATTCAAGTTTGTGGGTGAACTAAAGGATTCCCGTTAAGCACGGTCCTTGTGAACTTGTAACGCAAAATTAAGGTAAATAAAGAGAAGGTTGAGGATCTTTTTCTATCTCAAGATGCAATTTGATGACTTCCTGCCAACATAAAATGAGAGCAGCCACAGTTATTTACATGTACAAGTTTCTGGTTATGAGACAATGAATGAGCCCACTTAATAAATTAAGGAAATTTTTAACAGAAGTCTATTGTATCTAATCTATTTATAAACTTTTCTCATAAGCACAGGAACAACTGCCTCATACATGACACCATTAGCCTTTAGGTGTCATCTTTCTACTCATACAGGAAGTATCTCATTTCTCAACTTCAGTAGATTACACAGTTCCCTTATGAGGGCATGTGACTAGCGAGCTTCAACAACACTAGTTGTAACTCCGTTAACAGAACATGTTCTGTTACATGTCAACTGAATATTATTGCGGGCACTCTCGTCGATGAACGCTGGCTGTTTCGGGGATGGGAGTAACACATCAGCGTTCCCCAACATGAAAACCACTGTGGACATAGTTGGTCTATCCGATGCATACCTTTGCACGCACAAGAGACCGATTTGAATGCACCGCAATACCATTTCCTCAGAATATGCATTGTCCATTGATCTGTCAACAACGTCCGTGCATTTGCCTTCTTTCCACAGCTCCCATACCTGGGAAGAACACATACCAAGCACCTTGGATTGTGAAAATGCGAATGTAGGGGTTGGTCAAATTGTGCATTGCATTGAATAATATGACACTTTCGTACTTACATGGCCAATTAAATTGCAAAAGGGGCTCATATGATAGCACCCATTATTTCTTTGGCCTGTAATGATCTCCAACAACAGAACTCCATAACTGTAGACATCTGATTTTATTGAAAACCGGCCTTGCAGAGCATACTCTGATGCCATGTACCCACTACGGAAGCCATAACAGAGAAGTAATCAACATCTCATTCACCATATGAACTTCCTTGTCAAATTTTAGGGAAGATAATTCAAGGTTGAAATCTTAGTATGAAAGAAAGTAGTTGGAACCAAGCTCATCTTATTTGTTCTAATTTCTCACTGTCTAATCAAGCAAAGCAGAATTTAATGCTCAAGAAAAACACTTACTATGTCCCGACCACACGCTTCGTTTTTCCTTCAATTTGGTCTCCTCCGCATATCCTAGCCATCCCAAAATCTGAAATTTTGGGGTTCAATGCAACATCCAGTAAGACATTGCTAGCTTTCAAATCTCTATGGATTATCCTCAATGACGAATCCTGGGGTAAATACATGAGTCCTCGAGCTACCCCATACGCAATTTCGAACCTTTTTTTCCCAATCCAGAAGTGATCTCCTTGTATCATCTGGAATTTGGGGATTTTTTCAAGTTATTATCCATAATACTCTGTGTAGTACTGAAATTATGGCCCACTGGAAGAGAGGACTTACCAAAAAGGAATGAATCCAAGCTGTTGTTGGGCAAATACTCATAAATTAACAGTTTCTCGTCTTCTTGAATGCAGCAACCTATGATTTTCACCAGATTCCGGTGTTGGAGTTTGGCAATCAATCTGACTTCATTCTTGAACTCTTCGTTTCCTTGTCCCGAATATTTCGAGAGTCTTTTAACTGCTATTTCTGTTCCTTGATTCATCACACCCTGTGAAAATGAACACATCACAAGAATAAGTATTTAAACCTGAGAAACGAAGCTGGTCACTTGAAAGCTGTCATGAGTAGATTTCAAGATTTATTAGGCTGTTAAACTTGCCAAGAGGATGTGTCATTTACACTCACTATAAGTTTTATGACTTAGAAAAATGGAGAAGCAACATGTTACATGACCATAGAAAATAAAGAGCAGCATGACTTGTGCTGTTTTCTACTTCTTCGCCCTCGTCTTTTATTAGTCACTTCCTTCCTGAGTCTGCGATGACTGGAAGATCAGAATCGCTACAGAGATACCTCCATGGATATGGTGAAGGTAACCAGATTGCAATACCTTTAGACAATTTCAAAATACAAAAAGGTCCATCGCAATAAAACTGGCTCATTTCTGACAAATTTATTCAAGGACATCAATCCCCATAAGCATAAGATAAATGAAGTTGGTAGACTTCATAAAGTTAATACTTAATAACCATTTGGAAGCAATCAAATAGGGAGATTAATTAATTACCTTATATACAGATCCAAAACCACCTTGGCCAAGCTCATTGACTGAGGAAAAATTGTTTGTGGCTGCAGCTACAGTTTCAAAATCAAAGAGTGGTAGATCTTTTTTTTGTCTACCTTCACTGTTGAGGTCTTTCAGACCTGGAAGATCATTGAAATATGCTGAGCTTGTGGTACCACTAGCAAGAGGATTACGCCCTCTTCTATCTGCTGTCATAATAAGGAATAAAATGTTTAAGAAATGAAAGCAATAGTGTAATGCTTCTTTTTTTCACTGTTCTGGCAAATTTGGGAAATTTTCTTTACAGGGACGAGCACTACAAATTTTTACTCCAACAATGTCCATATCGCTTGTTCCTCAAGATCAATGCACATAGGCTCAATTTCAAATGAACTGCAATACAGCATTCTCCATCTATCTGCGTCTGTGCAGCTTTATTGGTCAAGGTTTGCAGTACTGAAATGAACCACCCTTTAGGATAGAATCCTGGCTAGATTAACCCCAATTTAAATTAATTGATTTCTTAACCCTGAAGATCGAAATCAATACCTACTTGTAAAATAGACAGTTTTAAATATAGCAGAAAAAGCTTATATTAAGGCTGATCACCCACCTCTTTTCCTCTTCAACATACGGCAGTACATGAGGGAGCCTAAGAGCAGCAAAAGTAGTGCAGATACCGATAGTGCCACCATTGCCTTCTTCACAAATGTACTCCTTTTCCTATAGCGAGCTGTAGAAATAAGGCATGAGAAGTGTGCCAATGACATTGAACTAGCACATATTATCTAAATTAATGCAACTAGTGCAGTTTATAACATGAACTATCAAAAGCAAGCAGTTTCGTTAAGATGAGAAGTAGAAATTGGGACAATAATTACAAGCCGAGAACAGTAGCAAAAATATTTGAAGTAGATATCCGCAATGAGTACCTAAGTCAATTGCATCCACCCGCACATATAAATCTTGACCCAAATCTGAAAATTCTCTTGTATCCATTAAATCTCCATACCATTTAAGGCATCCGAATTCCCCCATAGTTTCATTTGCACTCGAATAAGCTGTGCAATTGCAATCACTCAAGCATTCCTGCTCACACTCGTTCAAGCTTAGGTTCATGTCGACATGGGCTGTTGAAGTGTCAGGCAACTTCACCCGTTCCACCTTGGCGAAACCTTCCCCACTTCTACACAGTGACACGTTTTGCCTTCTCTTGCACCCACCTGATCCGTCCCTTAGGTACCAATCGCCCGGAGACTTGGGCTCAAAGCCAGGCAGGCATGTGCAGTCGAACTGATCTGCATAGTTTGCACCACAGTTGCCATTAGGCCCACACTTGCCGTAGTAGTCACACTGCTCCTTTGGATGGGAAGAAAACTCGGTCCACCGCTGCTCTTCATCGTGCCATATGAAGTGTTTAAGGAACCCTGACTCATATGCCACATATCTAGGGACAACTGATGCATTGGCGACGCCATACATCAGAGAAACCTCCATCGCATTAATTGTAATTGTGATATTATAGACAAAATCATTAGCCATCTCGGGAACAGCACCCTGCTTTTTCTCAATTATTGCTCCGCCACGCCAATACGGAGCTCGACCCTTGTAAAGGAACAACTGTGGGTACCCTGTTGGTTCAAACCTGTATGAACAACTGCCCGGTGCTGGATCATCTTCGGATTTCCAAGATGTCACGAATCGTTCCAAACCAGCTCTCCGGTCCAACCCAAGCTTCATGGACGGAAGATAGGTATCCGTGGGATGATCAAAGCTCTGCCAAACAACCATTTTGCTTAAATCATGCTTCAAAACCAGATTACCTGAATCCAAAAGCTGAGCAGTGGTAGAATTATCTAAATTCATGGACGAAACATTGGTTGACCAAATGGGGAAGCTTCCATTGTTTGCATTGATCGCCAAGTTTCCATAGCGATCCAATGCAAGAACTCCTGAAGTATCATTCAGGGGATACTCTCTGTTAGCAACCCAAACAACGGTTTGCTCCGGTTGTCCATAGTACCAAATCCCCAGGTAATGCGAGGTTGACTTTCCTGGGCTGAAGAAACCAAGAGCAAATTTTCTTCCTTGGGAGATTAAGACATCACCATCTTTCAAGGTATCATTTGTGGCAAGGGTGTCCGAACAATCAGTCGAATGAAGCAGAAGAAACAAAACCAGGATGTGCAATGACACCGTTCGAGTGTTCATGCTGTACTTACATGGGGATGCAGCTTGCTTATGCTTCATAACCATCAAAACAGGAATATCTCAATGTACCCCTCTGGAAAATGTGCCATGAAGCGGCGACTTCAACATCACC
Organism: Eucalyptus virginea; assembly: GCA_014182375.1. Taxonomy (NCBI): domain Eukaryota; kingdom Viridiplantae; phylum Streptophyta; class Magnoliopsida; order Myrtales; family Myrtaceae; genus Eucalyptus; species Eucalyptus virginea. The sequence goes on along the minus strand of CM024521.1, from coordinate 11,226,530 downwards.
GGTCCAAGCTTGACTTTTCTTCATTCCCTCGCGGGGTTCTCCTTTATTTATCATATAGTTTACTTGCATTACTTGAACACCAGCGCACTTTTTTTTTTATTGCCTGCTGTTGATTCAAGATGCACCATTACACAGGAAGGTACTCCCAGTCCCGGGAACCCGAGGGAACGCCATTAATTGCGCCAGTCAACATTTTTTTTTCCTTTCACTTTTGAAAATCTCTCGAAGGTCCAAGTTGATTAGATGTTGTTGCTCGTTGCTATTGGCTGCCGAGTATATTTAATTAAGTTCATGAAGGATGATCAAACAGGAAACGCGGTTCCTATGTAGATGCTGGAAAGGAGCAATTTAAAACGAGATGAAATCATTGTAAAGGAAGGTTCTATAAAATAGAGACTATATGTGATGATGATGATGATGATTGTAGAGCTAATTAAATAAATAACTATTCACTTTTTAAATTTTAACCCTTTGATTTTATAATTAGAAAGTCTGATTTTAAAATTCAGCTGATAAAAGGGAAATTTCAACACCCTCTTTTACGTGTGAGCCGGGTCAGGTGAACGAACACATGAAATAAATTGTGGCAAAATATGATTATGATATCTTATTGGAATGTTCAATTCAAAAGCTTACGTCAATAAATGAAGGCAACCAGATGTTTATAAAAACTAAGCATATGAACCCCGCAGTCAAGTGACGTGAGATATTTTAATCTTATAATAAAAAAATTACAAACTATAAAATAATCACTCATGTTATTGATTTAGGTTATCACTTTAAGGGAGCACCGGATTCTAACATGTGACATTAGAAAACGGGATCACGCTGCACGTCTTGTTTTCCGTTTTCGCTAACAATTCGCTGATAGGCATTTATACTTATAGTAGATTTGTTGTTGCCCTGAGGCAGTACAGTCACGCCTCAGCTATTTCCATATTTTGAAGTGAAGGATTTAATGACATATCAAGTTTCAAAACTCCTTGTTGCTGATCATTGTTGAAGGAATAAAGCAGGCACAGCTGTTAACTTACCCAGAAGTAGTAACACTCTGCCTGAATATCTAAATCTTATGCATCCTTTATAACAAAAAAACAAAAATAATATGAAGAACCTGTACACATCTGCACCCTATGTACTTTTCGTGTATAAAGTATGTATAACCTGTTACTCTTCTCGTTGCTCGAGTATTCTTATCATGCTTTCATCTGCTCTGTAGAGCTGTGACAGTTACATCATTGGAAAAGTTAAGTACTTTAACACTAGTGGATGAGTCGGTGCTCATAGCGAAGCTCTCGGCACTAAGTCCCGGTTCCTTAGGTTGAGGAACATCAGAAGTCTCGCTGCCTAACATAAGCACGACCGATGACATTGTTGGCCGGTCTTCGGGTCGCTGCTGCACGCACAAGAGTCCTACCTGGATGCACCTCAGCACTTCCTTCAAAGGAAATTCTTCCTCCATCAGGAAATCTACTAGTCCAAGTGCATTCCCCTCGGTCCATAGTTTCCATGCCTGAAAATATGTTAATAACAAGTTATTACATATCATAGAACAACAGAAAGATTGAAGACCTAGCATCCAATCCAAGCCAAGCATAAGCAGGGGAATACTTACATGTCCAACGAGATTGAGGTCGTGGTCCGGGTGATAAAATCCCCAATTCTTGTGGCCGCTCACAATCTCCAGTAACAGTACTCCAAAACTAAACACGTCTGATTTTACTGAAAATGGCCTTTCATCGCATACTGGAGACATATAACCGCTGTAAGGCAGAAATAGAGCATCAGAATATCCACAAATTTTAAAAAATATTCCTTGAAGCCAACAGTAGAACAACTTACTATGTCCCAACTATTCTGTTGGTCATTTCTCCAGCATTTTCTACAGTAAATATTTTTGCAATTCCAAAATCTGAGATTTTAGGATTCATCTCACTGTCTAGTAAGATGTTGCTCGGTTTGAGGTCTCGGTGGATAATTCTCAGCCTGGAGTCTTCATGGAGATAGAGAAGTCCACGGGCAATCCCCATGATGATGCTGAAGCGTGTCTTCCAGGCCAAAAGTTTCCGTCTAATTGGATCTTCACAAAATTTGAGATAAGTTATTGAGGGAAAAAACTGTATAATCTCAAGCAGGTTGAAAAAGTGTAAATGGGGTGAAGGTCACACCGAATAGGTGGTGGTCCAAGCTTTTGTTCGGTAAGTACTCGTAGATTAACATTCTTTCATCTCCATGAATGCAGCATCCTAGGAGCTTCACAAGATTCCGGTGTTGAAGTTTGGCAATCAGTATGACCTCGTTCTTGAACTCTTTCAGGCCCTGCCCGGAGTTCAGTGAGAGCCTCTTCACGGCAACATCTTGTCCTGTAGGCAATACACCCTGGCAGATAGCATATTACATGTTAGTAAGATCAAAGTAGAAAAATGTGACTTTTTAACTACCTAGTATACTTTGGCCAAAAAAAGTACCTTGTATACTTCACCGAATCCGCCCCGCCCAACCTTGTTTTGGAAAGAGAAATTGTTTGTTGCATCAGCAACCAAAGCAATATCAAGAAGGGGTAATTCAAGGTCTTCCTCCGGACCACCATCTCCTGAATCTCGATGAATTAAGTACTCAGCTGTGGCAGAGGACATAAATCAGCCATCAGCATAAACAAATGCATAATTATGCACCACAGTTAAGGGAATTAAAGCAACTTTATGAAGCATTTGTTTCCTCAAAGTTGTTATCATTTGCTTCCTTGAAGTCATTACTATTTACTCTAACTTGCTGATCAGGAACTGAAAATAATTATAGAATAGAGTGTTCTCTCACACTGAAGCTGGATGTGATGCTAAGCTAACCAATGTTTTCTTAGGCCCTCATTAAGGATATAATTAGATTTACAGGCCTTTCAAGTATGGTTTCATTGAAGGAAATTTTAGCATGATAAGCAAGAAAGGAACATGTAAAGATATAGAGTCATGAACATACTTTCAGCAATTTCTTAATTTTCTTATTTATAATGAGAGAAGCAAGAATCATGCTGTTTGCAATGAATAGTTTTATGCCATGTTAATGACTTTACCTCTCATCCTCTCTTTCCTTCTTCGGAGTGCATACCGGCCAATGAATGCTAGTATAAGCATTCCACATACAGTCGAGACAGATATGCCAATGGCGATTACTATACGCCTTCTCCTCTTAGCTCGAGCAATTGCATCTATTCATTGAAAAATTTCAAAATAATCATATGCTGTCATACTCGAACAGAGAGCTTAGTAACCACACGGCATTAGTTCTTATCTGTGCCACTGTGCTCTCCTCATCGCAGATTATTCAATACAGAAATGTTTCTGGTACTCGTTTCTTTATCTTACATCAAGCATATAACAATGTGTAGAACTAGGACATGCTATGTGATTGCACATACAGAAAGAAGCATTTCTTAATGAACTTCCAGGGCTTAGAGATCCTATTTAAGTGACAAATCTTAGTGCACGTGACGCAAACACAACAGTGATCGAATTTGAGTCTCCTCAATGAGCATATTAACTATAACCATGTCATCACATTCACATAAAGCATTTCCAGGCAAGGACATGGATTTCCTTGGCAGCTATTCAACCAAAAACCTTTTTAAAGCTACCTAGTGATGGCGAGTGAAAATCAGTAAGAGCTAGATGGATCAGTACCTATCTCCGCCTTTGCCATTCGTATATATATGACATCTCCGCCTGAAGGATAGTTCTTCATGTCAACCAAATCCCCAAACCACAAAAGACAATCCCCGCCATTTCCATGGACATCTACCCTAGTGAATGCCATACAAGAGCAATTCTTCAAACATTCCGTCTTGCATTCCTCAAGGTTCAAGCTGCTATTCCCATACAGACGTGAAGTATCTGGCAGCTTCAAATCCTTGTACTTCACAAAGCCGTCACCATTTCCACAACTCAAATTCCATACCCGGGAGCACCCACTGTTCCAATCAAGGGGGCTCGAATTGTTTTTCCTGAACCCCTTCAAGCACCTGCAATTTCCATCATAGGAATCATAGCAAGTCCCATATGGCCCGCAGATGCCATAAGTATCACAATAATCCCTCTGTAAAGTAACCAAATTTGTCCATTGATTGTTCATCCAAGCGAGATATTGAATCGCACCCTCTGGGGTCACAATGAATCTCGATAGAGTCGAATTTTCGACCACCGTGTATGTGTAATACACCTCTTCAGGGCTGGAAATGAACATTGGATTGAACACCTCATTGGCCTTGAGCTCATTACTCCCACTGAACCTCTCGCCATTCCAAGGCCCCCATCGATACTGCTTCTGGCTCCCTTTCCACAGAATCAATTGCGGAGCCTCCGGCGGCTCGAGGCTAAACGTGTACTGGCCGCTCAAGGGATCGGATTCTGAGGCCCATGACGTCATGTTCCGCTTCAAACCGGTCCTCAAATTCCACCCCAGTTTCATCTCCGGCAGCAGAGTGTCAGTTATGTTATCAAAGCTCTGCCAGAGATAATCCCCTGAACCATCAGAAGCACTTGCATCACTCAAAACAAGATTGCCATTGTCCAGGAGCCTCAAGAATGGCTCATCCACGGCCCCAGCTGGGGTCACAGACCAGTAATTCATTGACCCATTTCGGAGAGACACTGATCCTTGCGAGCTCAGCGCCAACTCTGCCGAGGAATTGGTGATTGGGTTGTTCCTGTTGGCCACCCAAGTGACTTGGAGAGGTATGTTCTTGTACCAAATGCCCAGATACCTGTCACTCGACTTGTTAGGACTAAAGAAGCCAAACTCAAAGACTTGCCCAGATGAAACCAAGGTCTGTCCATCTCGCAGCGTCTGGTTGGCCGACAGAGTGTCTGCGGCTTGTGCCAGCGGCGATGCTAGAAAGAAACAGAAAGCGAGAAACAGAGCAAAGACCATGGCTCTGTTGACGGCGAGAGGAGGTGGGCGATGCGTGGAGTTGCTGCCCTGCGAAGGGGGAGCGCATATCGAGGTCTTTTCCGGTGCGGGGAGAGGGAGAGGGATCGCTGTTCACGGTGTGATGCTTTGAATAGTCAGAGGTAGATTGGATCGTCGCAGGCGCGCGGCGACAACATCTTTTCATTTGTGTACGCCTGAACTTGGAACGGTCAAAGGTGGCGAGCGTGCGGGTGCGCAGTTGAAATTTATCAAACTCGTCGAAAATAGATGAACACGAGGAGAACCTCGCGTCTTCATCCGTGACAGCGAACTCGTCTCTCGCTTTGGTTCCAGAAGTCCAAAGGGATGACCCACCCGATCTTTTTTTTCCTGAGCAAGGACCCACCCGATCGACCGGCCTGTTAAAATAGTCTGACTCGAGGTCATCGTTCAGACAGTGCATCCTCGTTCCTCATTCAAGGACCGCTTTTATCAATGCCCTCCCCAAGCCCCTACCTCCCTTCCTTCCTTCTCTCTCTCTCTCTTGAAAGCTCACTTAACTGCAACAAATATGACCAGGAAAAATCACATTCCAAGTCCCTCATTTGATATTTTCGTAGAGTAATACTAACATACTAAGGTATATACGGCTTCATTTGGTTCGGCATTTTAAAGGAGTTTTGAGACTCTAAAATCCCTTAATTAAATGCAAATAATTTTTGTTCATTTTTTGCTTGGTTTTGGGGAAATACAATTGCATTTCCCATAGGGTTTTAAAGGCCTTTAACCCAAAGTAGGTTGGGAATCTTTTTGGAAGTTATATTATCATAATACAAGTTTTAGCGCCATCACTACTCATCACTATTCATCTTCTCCGTGGCTTTGGATAGAGAAGCCAAATAGAGGCTGGCAACCATCAACCAAAGGGTAGTGTGCGGTGGTGATCACCACTTGAGGGGTTGCGTGACCCTAGCAATTATCGCATGGAGGTCGTGACCACCTAGTGACCGTCGCTTGGGTGGCCACGACCAGGGGATTGCCTAAGGTCACATGTCGCCTAAGTCACATGACTCAAACAATGGTCACCTAGGTGTCATGACTCAAGCAACGCCTAGATCACGTGACTCAAGCAACTCTTGAGGTCGCACAATTTTAAGCGAGACTGTTTGGTGATGGCTGATCTTTATCAAACAAAATGTAACTTTTATCAAATCGCATTTATTTTCAATGCACTCTAAATTGCATTTCGAAAAATCTCCTTAACTAAAAAATATTTACATTTTTCCAAGGATATTTTACTAAAACTGAACCAGGCCACATCTTTACGACTAGATTGCTACGTAAACAATTTTGGCTATAATCGGTAGAAAAATAGTCCAAGGGAGCTCACCTATTGCTTAAGTTCCGGAGGTCAAAAACGAAGACCGCCTACTCTACCAAAGCCCGTTGAATTGTCTGACTGGGAGCCGACGTGTGAACAATGCATCGCCGTCCCATCAATGCCCCCGGCAAGCCTCTTTCTCTCCCTTTCTCTCAAAAGGTCACCTGCCAACATTAAATATCACGAGGACAAAATAACATTCCAAGCCCCTCGTTTAATATTTTTGTAGAGTAATACTAACATATTAATAAATATTTACATTTTATATGACTGTATTATTACGTCAGTAATTTTCAATAAAACTAATTAGAAATGACTATGTTGAAATTTCTCATTAAAATTTAGAATTAAAATGATAAAATTAAAAAAAAATTAAATTAAATCAACATTCATATTATAAGTTTAGCATTGATTAGACAATTTGCTCGAGAAATGGACGAGTGGATGATATAAAATAATCTTGATGGCGGAAGAATGAAGAGACTATTGTAATAAGCTCATGCATCAATTTGTACGTGAATGTCTTGGTGGCTTGAGAAAGTAATGTTTTTACCAGAATTTTTAAGAACATCAAGGAAATGTTGGTAAAACTACGCCATGGGCTGCAAAATTTTCTAGGATTTCTTTTCGATTTTCAGCAAAAATAATTAGGTGGACAGGTAAAACGCACATCTAAGCTGTATAAATCTAATGGAATTTATGTAAAACCTAGTGGACCTGCCTCATCAAATGATGCACATGGGCTCATAATGTGATGCCCTAAGTCTCAAATTTAGAGGGAGAGGATATTATGAAGGACAACCGTCCCTTAAATGGTCATCACCTCGCATTTCTTGTTCAACATCTTCTAGGCTGAATTCCACATTATTCTTATGTCCAAAGAGAACTTCTCATCTTTCCTTCCCTGCGTCATGTACATGATCTCCAACTCTTATGCCCGAGAAGAATGATTCACTATATTCAACTGACCACGTACGATGTCCATGGAATCATAAAATTGGCGGAGATCATCTTGCACACATAAGTTAATGTGGTGGTACACTCACATAGAAGAAAATCCCATTGCAATTAGGAATTAGCTATTGGATTAGGGAGGTGTTCAGGTTGGTATTATATAAGGTGATATGAAGATTTAATAAAACATGTCAAACTAATTCAGTGCTCTCATTATTTTGGTGGTCACATTTTTGGAAATCATGTGGGAATAGTAACTTCTTAAACGTTAGAATTTGATAAGATAATTCCCATTCCTCATCAACCCAATTGCTAGTGACAATGCATCCTTCAATAGCCAAGCCTAGCCAGCCCATCAAGATCCCCAGTTCATTTAGCCTGCCAACCAATGGTTCGTGCTTAGGCATGGACCTAGTTGGCTAGGGTCGGCACGACCCAATGCCCACCCCTAACCAGTGGGTATGAGAGGTTTGCTAGTGCTCTTTATCCTTTTGTATAGAGAGAAGCATGGCATAGACGATATGTCGGGCTATATATGTGGATGCCAGCATGCTCAAACGAATGGCATCATTGTTTGCATTAGTTGACACCATAAGGAATTTTAACGAAAGGATTACATTGAGTAAATTTTCAGATATTCAAAGATCACATCAAAAAAAAAAAAATCAAAGTTCACATTGAATATTGAGAAGATGTTTAAGCACATTTTGTGTCGTCATCTCTTACTTATTCAAGAGGTAGAAATATTATTTTAAAGGCCTCGACAATAGGAAATCTTGTCTTCATGACACATCCAGGTCGTTACGTGATTGGCGAGGACTTCCGATGTTGAAATTCAATAGGACAACGCCATTACGACATTCACTAGATTCTAGGAAAAACTGTTCATAAAGAATGGAAAAGGCATCCTTCGCCGCACATGTAAAATATTTCTGGTCAAAAGGTCAAAAAATCAACTGTTTTTTGCTATAATATGGTTTGTGGCAGGTAATGGCAAGCGATTATAGTATTCTTTCTAGAAGACATGAAATTTGTCGGTACGATTGACTTGTATCGGCCTGCAGTTTGAATGGAAAAATCATTTCTCGCGGCTCTTGATCTTATCTTCTACCTTTTTTGCATTTTATATTATATTTTTTTCCTGCTCAATTATTATATTGAAGCCATAGGTTTTTTTTTTTTTTTAATATCCAAATCCGCCGAAGCCCTCTTTCGCTTACGCTATTCGGATTCACACAACCCGCCAGTGCCCGGTGAGATTAACGGGTCTCGTCGCAAGCCGCTATTTAAACGTTAATACCTGGAGGGGGCTAGCCCAAGACCTCAATACCAGGGCCCCTTAAGACACTTTAATAATAAGAAGGTTCGAACTCTCCACCTCGACGATGAGAGAGAAAACGCATACCAACTGCGCTACCCGTGAAGCCATAAGTTGATATAACCATGGAAACTTTTCTATTATTTACTCCTTTCCAATTTTTCTAACCCTTCAATTATTCTTTATGGTAGCGGTTAAAGTCACCCTTCATTTCTCCTCTTTTCATTTTTATCCTCGTCATTTTAGGTTACTAGAATAAATCCTTACCTCTTGAACTCATAACAAATCTATCGCAAGGCTAAACTCCCTCCAAAATCTATATTTTAATTACCCTTTTGCCCGTTTTAGCTTTGCGGATTTACGAAATTCACATCAAGGCGGTATTTTTGTTGAGAAAAAAAGGCTTTTTATTTTCTATTCAAACAAAAAAAAAATTGTAGATCTTTAATAAATAAAAGAACTTTTATAAAGCCTGATAAATATTTGTCCGGTTTAAAAGATAAAAGACCATAAAGGGATGGAAGAAAAGCCCACAAACAAACTGGAAAAAAGAAAAGAAAAAGGAGGGACCTAATTGAAACTCGATAAAAAGAATAATCATTTTTATAGATGCTGCTAAAGAACCTCTGAAGCTCTGATAGATTTGAAATAAATTCAAAATATCGAATTCTTCTGTTACATGGGATTGAAAGGGTGGATCAAATTAAAAAAATCTTTGAAAGGTTGAGATTTATTTTGTCATTTTGCCTTCTATTTATTCTGAACTGCTTCAATAGTAGTAATTGGAGTTCTGGCAATGCATTCCACTTCTCATATCTTGGATGTTAGCAATTCGCTGTCGCCATGTTTATTCTAATGAAGCTCGATGTTTCAGTTTCGCAAGGTACGTTGTTCAGTCGACATATATGCTGAGACTTTACTGTTGTTCTGCACCTGATTTACCATGGAGAATAGTTCTCATTTCTCACACTGACTGAAACATCAAGAGGGTGAAGTTAGTTGTATTGTCAACAACCCATTCTTAAGGGTCTATTGCCATAAATGAAGATGACGATCCTTGCTCTATATATCTTATGTCTGGTTCTGTGCAACGTCCAGTTCTTAGTTTCACCTAATAATAAAAAAATAAAAAATAAAAAAGACAAGAAATTGGTCTGAGCCGGTCGAGAAATCATGATGGACAGAGCATAAGCGATTACTTCAGCATTGAATTACAGTTGCAATTGCAACAATGTCTCTGGTTTCTATGAACTTCATCACATTGCTAGAGTCACTGTTTTGAGTTGTATTGTGTCAATGTCAAAGACTTGTTCTTCGGACACATATAGACCAACGAACTTCATGTCTGGAGCAAAATTGGCAAAACCCCCTCCTCTCTCCCCAACAACAAATACAAAAGAAATTTTTGAAAACCAAAGTATGCTAAATATATATAATAAAAAAAATTGAGCAGAAGGAAGGACTGAGAAAACATATATATGAATAGAAATCTCTGGAGTTTCAGATGTACAAATGTATTGGATCGGGGTATGACAATGATCTCTATCTTGCATCAAGCATTGTGACTGTAACTTGGTTCACAGTGCATGTCCTGTCATGCTTGCTTGATGATGAATCCGTCTCTACAGCCCTTCCTAAGCAAAAGCCGGGATTTTTAGGGTGTGGCATCGTTGGGTTTTCGCTGCTCAGCATCAAGACCACAGACGACATGACCGGCCTATCATCTGCATGCTCTTGGACGCACAAAAGGCCGACCTGGATGCATCTCAGTACTTCATTCATCGAGTATGCATCTCCCACTGCTGCATCCCGTAGCTCCAAGCCCTTCCCTTCTTTCCACAACTTCCATGACTGCAATTAACAAGACAACGTTCAGTTATATCTAGTTACAAGACAAAAAAGAAACACTTCACTAGCAATGTCAATCAGATGGCATATATGTAATATTATGCAATAATGTAATATTATGTTAGTGGGCCCCAAAAGAAGAAACTGAAAAAGAAATTGAAAAGTCAGCAAAGCAAAAAGGAGAGGGGAGAGGGCTCGGCTAAATAGAAGTTGAGAGTTCCCTCAACCAAAAAGAAAAGAAAGAAAAGAAGAAGAAGGAGAGAAAGGGGAAGAAAGGAAAGGAATCTTGGCACGTGCACGTCTCGGATGCCTCGCCAAGCCGACTCGACTCCATAACACAGCACCCGGTAAGAGATCAAGTCCTCGTTCGTCCGATTGAAGTAATTTTTGGATTTAGCACTTAAATTCGAAATTTTTGGAAAACTGAGCGGCGAAGTCTAATTTTGGAGTCGTTGAGCCGTGTATTTTTGCAAGAATGATAATTTAGGGTGTTGTGGAGCCGTGGGATTTTACGGATTGTGATTTGAGCCTATGGTTTGTCCGAAACAAAATTTCAAAGTTTCCCGCGCGCAGTGAACAGTACGCGTCCAGCAGCTTTGGGCCCGTATTTTGTCATTTTTCGGCTTGATTTTAGGATGGCCAAGTTGAGATTCTTGTGATATGTTTCAAGAGCTCTCTATTGAATATAAGTACGTTCGGATTGGAGTTCGGAAGAGAAAGTTAAGGGCAATCAAGTTTTGCACTTAAATTTCGTGTTGCGAATGGCTTGAACAATCGCTTTGGTTATGCGATTTGTTAGCGCGTAGAAGTCCTTTTGTTAGAGTTAAGGCGTAATTTAGTTGTTTCGAAGTAGAGATAGAGTTTTATTAGATTTTAACAATTTTCTCGGTTATTTGATAGGACCTTGAATTCGACGATACGAGTATCGTTCGTCGTTTGGTCGTCGACGACGAGGTGAGTGGTACTATATCTTCTTTGGTTTTATAAAATCATGTCTTGAAGTATATATATTCAATTGAGAAGAGCATTTTTATTGCATAAAAGCCAGATCGAGCAATTGCTACCCTTTGGTTGATTGTGAATCTTTGAAAAGCATGTTATACAAGGTTTGTGGAGAAATATATATGAAATTGCTTTGTGACTGATTTGTGGAAAGATTTATGATGATTTGAGCAACAAATATGAAAATGGATGATGGACTATGTTGCAAAATGTTATTTGTTTGGTTTGAGATATTGATTTTTGGATTGGATTTCTGGTATTGGAGAATGGTTATTTATGCTCAATATGACTGTGAATCCAGTGATGGGTTTTTGGGGTATGCATACCAGGTTTAGGATATCCTTCTGGGCCTAGCCACCGGCTTTATAGGTGGAGACCTTACCAAGGGGAGAATCTTGGTCGCCTTGTCACAAGGCGTTGTGTCGTGACCATGGTTAGTTATTGAGCAAAAGATTGATCAATGGATAGACCATTGACATGTGTTTTTGATGGAGATTATTCAATGGATTCGACCATTGATACTTGACTTTTGATGGCAATTCAAATGAGTTTTCCCTATTACTATAAATCTTTGATGATAAGAAATAACTCTTATAAGATTCAATACTTATTTTATATATTGAGTTGGCGTTATGAAGTTTGGTATTGCTTTGTATACGTGCATAGTGGTTGTTCGATCTGCTTAGAAGATATTTACTACTCACTGAGCTGTGGTTGCTCATCCCATTCCTCCTTTAATCTTTTCAGGTTCCTCAGCTAGAGGCGAATAGAGCGAGTGCGCCGTCGTGGGAAAACTTTTGGGGAGTTCTATTTTGTTTTTGGTATGGTTTAAGGAAGTGGTGCAAATGATACTTACTAGTAGTTGGATTGTCTGAGTTTTAAGCATATATCTCTTTTTCTTTTGGTGGATTATAGAAACTCTGATGTTGCAACCAATTTGTATGGTTTATCTGATATATATATATATGGTTTGAGATATATATAAGTTAATATCAGTTTGTTGGTTGTGTTTGAGGCTGCGTTCTTTGTAAAGAAGGACGGCCATGTCATTCCCATTTATTGTGGTTTTTGGGATGTGACATTTTTGGTATCAGAGCCTAAGTTTTGATCTTTTTGGGTGTAGTTATGGGACGTTGTGAGGTTGTGTGATAGATTTTATTTTTTTGCGTTAGTCTTCTAGATTCTAAGGTGTAGTTTCATTCTTGGATTCAGGTGATCATGAGTACCGACTCTGAGACACTTGCCTCGCTTCGTAGGAGTCGCAAAGGCAAACGGGTCGCTACCCCTGAGGCTAGAGACATGCCTCAAGCTTCTCGAGGTGCGTCTTTGAGAAGGAGACTTGAGGACCACTATGATAGGAGTCCCGACTTGCACGAAGTCGAGAAGAGGATCAAGAGCCAACCCGTTCAACTGAATTTGAACAGGCAATGATCCATTGGTATCGCCAAGCAAAGGAATTAACTGGAGATGGAACGACGAGTTCAGGCACTTTTGCCCATTTTAGAAAGGTGAAACCACCCACTTTTGATGGGAAAGCTGATCCTCTTGCGGCCGAGCGTTGGATTAAAAGATTGATGGGATCTTTGAAGCTGAAGAGGTTCCCGAGGATCGAAAAGTTAAATTTGCCACCCAATACCTGGAAGGTGAAGCAGAGTTTTGGTGGGATGGAATGAAGCCAAGTCTTGGAGGTAGGGATGTTATTATATCATGGGAGGACTTTAAAAAGGCGTTCAATGCTCAATTCTTCCCAAAGTCATTCCGGCAAAGATGAAGGGTGACTTTGTACATGTATCTCGGGTGACTCCACGTTTTGGAGTATTCAGTCCGCTTTAATCGCTTGAGTAGATTTGCAGAGCACTTGGTAGCAAATGAAGAAGATAAGGCCGACCATTTCCTAGGAGGGCTCCGACCTGAAATTAATTCTGCACTTGCACCTTTTGTATTAACAACTTATAAGGATGTGCTAGAACGAGCAATCAAGGTGGAACAAAGCATTCTGAAGCACGGCACACAAGGAACGCCTCAACCCAAAAGGTTTAAGCCCACAAATGTGCAAGGTAGCCATACTGATGGTAGTGGAAGGCGAAGAAGCTTCAGCCGGCCAGATGTCAAAAATCCAAGTAACCAAGGCCCTTGTAATACATGTGGAAATTATCATCACGGTGAGTGTTATCGGAAAATTGGAGTATGCTTCTCATGTGGGAAAGCAGACACATGCTGCGAGATTGTCCTACACGAAGGAATCCTCCTATTGACAATAGATCGTGTAATCTATGTGGGCGACAAGGGCACCTAGCACACCAGTGTTTCAGGCGGAGGAATACCCCTTTCGTTGGTAAGCCCCAAGAGAACCAACAAAGACAAAGTACAAGTGGGAAAGTTTTTGCAATGACGAAGGAGGATGCGGCAGCATCTAACGCAATGGTTGCAGGTAATATTTCTATTGCCTCGCATTGTGCTTATGCGTTATTTGACCCTGGTGCTACGCACTCCTTCATTTCAACTGAATTTGCAAAGAAGCTTGATGTGTTGCCTGACCCTCTTGAATGTGAATTGTGTGTTGATACTCCTACTGGCGATTTCTTAGTTGGTCATCATGTGTTCAAGAGTTGTGTGATTCGGATTAACAATGTTGAAATGCCTGGGGATCTAGTGGAGTTAAACATTCGAGATTTTGATGTTATTATAGGGATGGATTGGTTATCTACCTACCGTGCTATTGTTGACTGTTTTTCAAAGAAAGTGATATTTAGACTTTCGAATCAACCCGAATTCTCTTTTTCGGGAAGTTGTGAAAACACTTCTCCAAGGTTGATCTCGGCTTTGCAAGCGAGGAAACTTTTGAGAAAAGGTTGTTGTGGTTATTTAGCTTGTGTAAAAGACACAAGTAAGGTTGTAGTAAAGTTGGAAGATGTTCCCGTCGTTAGAGAGTTTCCAAGTGTATTTCCTGAGGATTTACCAGGCTTGCCTCTTGATAGAGAAATTGAGTTTTGTATTGAATTGATGCCCGGTACAGCACCAATCTCTAAGGCACCATATCGGATGGCACCCACTGAATTAAAAGAGTTGAAAACGCAGCTACAAGAGCTTTTGGATAAGGGTTTCATCGTACCCGGTGTTTCACCTTGGGGAGCTCCTGTTCTATTTGTGAAAAAGAAGGATGGTAGTATGCGGCTTTGCATAGATTACCGAGAGCTTAACAAGGTAACGGTCAAGAACAAATATCCTTTGCCCCGGATTGAGGATTTATTTGATCAACTTCAGGGAGCTCAGGTATTTTCCAAGATCGACCTTCGTTCTGGGTATCATCAATTAAAGATAAAGATAGATGATGTGCCTAAAACTGCTTTCAGAACAAGGTATGGCCATTATGAATTTCTCGTCATGCCTTTTGGATTAACAAATGCGCCTGCTGCCTTCATGGACTTGATGAACAGGGTGTTCAGGAAATATCTAGACAAATTTATTGTGGTGTTCATTGATGACATCCTAGTATATTCGAAGAGTTTAGAGGAACACGAACAACACTTGAGGTTTGTCTTGCAGACTTTGCATGAAAAGAAGTTGTATGCCAAATTTAGTAAGTGTGACTTCTGGCTCGATCATATAGAATTCTTGGGTCATGTGATCTCGAAAGATGGCATATTAGTGGACCCAAAGAAAGTTGAAGCAGTTGTTAAGTGGAATCGTCCAACAAATGTTACAGAAGTGAGAAGTTTTCTTGGGCTAGCCGGCTACTATAGGCGATTTGTAGAGGGGTTCTCAAAGATTGCTGGTCCACTTACCCGTCTAACTCAGAAAAATTAAATTTGAATGGTCGACCAATGTGAACGCAGTTTTCAAGAGTTGAAGAGACGGCTGGTGTCGGCTCCTATTCTAACTCTACCGTCTGGAAGTGGTGGCTTCGTAATCTACTGCGACGCATCCAAAGAAGGTTTGGGTTGTGTTCTTATGCAAGATGGCAAAGTTGTTGCCTACGCTTCGAGGCAATTGAAATTACATGAGAAGAACTACCCCACTCATGATTTGGAATTAGCGGCGGTTGTGTTTGCCTTGAAGATATGGCGGCACTATTTGTATGGTGAAAATGTGAAGTCTTTACCGATCACAAGAGTCTGAAGTATATCTTTACTCAGAAAGAACTAAACATGAGGCAAAGAAGATGGCTAGAACTTTTGAAGGATTATGACCTATCCATTAATTACCATCCGGGTAAAGCTAATGTGGTAGCGGATGCTTTGAGTCGTAAATCATTTGGAAATATGGCAGCTTTGCTCACTTCTCAGAAACCTATTCTTGAAGATATGAGGAAGTTAGACTTGGAGGTGTTGGTGCAGCAACTTGGTGCTCAATTAGCTAATCTTCAAGTACAACCTATGTTGATTGACAGAATTAAGGTTAAACAGAATGAAGACCCACAATTACAAAAAATTAGAGAAGGTGTGGAAGCTGGAAGACAAGCGGATTTTGGTTTACACGTAGATGGATCCTTGAGGTTTCGTGGTCGACTATGTGTTCCCGAGGACTCAAATTTGAAAAGGAGATCCCGCAAGAAGCTCACAAAGACTAGATTTTCAATTCATCCAGAAGCACTAAAATGTATAAAGACTTGAGAGAAAACTTTTGGTGGATCAACATGAAAAATGATATTATAAAATTTGTCGATCAATGTTTAGTTTGTCAGCAAGTGAAAATTGAGCATCAGAAACCAGGTGGACAGTTGCAACCCCTAGAGATACCTAAATGGAAGTGGGAGCATATTGCCATGGACTTTGTAGTCGGTCTACCGAGGACGCCAAGTGGTAAGAATGCTATATGGGTGATTGTTGATCGATTGACTAAGTCCGCTCACTTTTTGTCATATCGATTTGGCCTTTCAATGGAAGATATGGCAAAGCGATATATTAATGAGATAGTGAAGCTTCATGGAGTCCCAAGTAAGCATTGTTTCGATAGGGATCCTAGGTTCGTGTCTAACTTTTGGAAGAGTTTGCAAGGAGCATTGGGCACTAAACTCAACTTGAGTACAGCTTTCCATCCACAAACAGATGGACAGTCAGAGAGAACAATCCAGACATTAGAGGATATGTTGAGATCATGCATCATTGACTTCGGCGGTTCTTGGGAAGAACATCTACATTTGGCAGAATTTTCTTATAACAATAGTTATCACTCCAGCATTAAGATGGCACCCTTTGAAGCTTTATATGGCCGAAAATGCAGAAGTCCTATTTGTTGGGACGACGTTGGTGAGAAAAGACTAACTGGCCCTGAGTTCATTCAACAGTCAGAAGAGAAAGTTAGGTTGGTTCGGGAACGTCTCAGAACGGCTCAAAGTCGTCGAAAAGTTATGCGGATCTGAAAAGACGCAAGTTAGAATTTAATGTGGGGATCACGTATTCTTAAAAGTTTCTCCTACGAAGGGTGTAATGAGATTTGACACACGTGGGAAGTTAAGTCCAAGGTACGTGGGACCATTCTTGATCTTAGAGAAAATTGGTGAAGTCGCTTATAAATTGGCTTTGCCACCGGCATTATCAGGTGTCCATAATGTGTTCCATGTCTCTTTGTTGCGGAAATATGTGCCAAATCCTAAGCATGTGCTAGACTTTACACCATTGAGATTACGGGAGAACTTGACATATGAGGAGCAGCCTATTCGCATTGTCGATAGGAAGGATCAGGTATTGCGGCGACGGACCATTCCTTATGTAAAAATACAATGGCAAAACCATACCGAGAGGGAGGCTACTTGGGAACTCGAGGAGGAGGCAAGACACAAATACCCTCACTTGTTTCATGATTAAAGTACATGTAAATTTCGAGGACGAAATTTTTATAAGGATGGTAGAATGTAATATTATGCAATAATGTAATATTATGTTAGTGGGCCCCAAAAGAAGAAACTGAAAAAGAAATTGAAAAGTCAGCAAAGCAAAAAGGAGAGGGAGAGGGCTCGGCTAAATAGAAGTTGAGAGTTCCCTCAACCAAAAAGAAAAGAAAGAAAAGAAGAAGAAGGAGAGAAAGGGGGAAGAAAGGAAAGGAATCTTGGCACGTGCACGTCTCGGATGCCTCGCCAAGCCGACTCGACTCCATAACACAGCACCCGGTAAGAGATCAAGTCCTCGTTCGTCCGATTGAAGTAATTTTTGGATTTAGCACTTAAATTCGAAATTTTTGGAAAACTGAGCGGCGAAGTCTAATTTTGGAGTCGTTGAGCCGTGTATTTTTGCAAGAATGATAATTTAGGGTGTTGTGGAGCCGTGGGATTTTACGGATTGTGATTTGAGCCTATGGTTTGTCCGAAACAAAATTTCAAAGTTTCCCGCGCGCAGTGAACAGTACGCGTCCAGCAGCTTTGGGCCCGTATTTTGTCATTTTTCGGCTTGATTTTAGGATGGCCAAGTTGAGATTCTTGTGATATGTTTCAAGAGCTCTCTATTGAATATAAGTACGTTCGGATTGAGTTCGGAAGAGAAAGTTAAGGGCAATCAAGTTTTGCACTTAAATTTCGTGTTGCGAATGGCTTGAACAATCGCTTTGGTTATGCGATTTGTTAGCGCGTAGAAGTCCTTTTGTTAGAGTTAAGGCGTAATTTAGTTGTTTCGAAGTAGAGATAGAGTTTTATTAGATTTTAACAATTTTCTCGGTTATTTGATAGGACCTTGAATTCGACGATACGAGTATCGTTCGTCGTTTGGTCGTCGACGACGAGGTGAGTGGTACTATATCTTCTTTGGTTTTATAAAATCATGTCTTGAAGTATATATATTCAATTGAGAAGAGCATTTTTATTGCATAAAAGCCAGATCGAGCAATTGCTACCCTTTGGTTGATTGTGAATCTTTGAAAAGCATGTTATACAAGGTTTGTGGAGAAATATATATGAAATTGCTTTGTGACTGATTTGTGGAAAGATTTATGATGATTTGAGCAACAAATATGAAAATGGATGATGGACTATGTTGCAAAATGTTATTTGTTTGGTTTGAGATATTGATTTTTGGATTGGATTTCTGGTATTGGAGAATGGTTATTTATGCTCAATATGACTGTGAATCCAGTGATGGGTTTTTGGGGTATGCATACCAGGTTTAGGATATCCTTCGGGCCTAGCCACCGGCTTTATAGGTGGAGACCTTACCAAGGGGAGAATCTTGGTCGCCTTGTCACAAGGCGTTGTGTCGTGACCATGGTTAGTTATTGAGCAAAAGATTGATCAATGGATAGACCATTGACATGTGTTTTTGATGGAGATTATTCAATGGATTCGACCATTGATACTTGACTTTTGATGGCAATTCAAATGAGTTTTCCCTATTACTATAAATCTTTGATGATAAGAAATAACTCTTATAAGATTCAATACTTATTTTATATATTGAGTTGGCGTTATGAAGTTTGGTATTGCTTTGTATACGTGCATAGTGGTTGTTCGATCTGCTTAGAAGATATTTACTACTCACCGAGCTGTGGTTGCTCATCCCATTCCTCCTTTAATCTTTTCAGGTTCCTCGGCTAGAGGCGAATAGAGCGAGTGCGCCGTCGTGGGAAAACTTTTGGGGAGTTCTATTTTGTTTTTGGTATGGTTTAAGGAAGTGGTGCAAATGATACTTACTAGTAGTTGGATTGTCTGAGTTTTAAGCATATATCTCTTTTTCTTTTGGTGGATTATAGAAACTCTGATGTTGCAACCAATTTGTATGGTTTATCTGATATATATATATATATGGTTTGAGATATATATAAGTTAATATCAGTTTGTTGGTTGTGTTTGAGGCTGCGTTCTTTGTAAAGAAGGACGGCCATGTCATTCCCATTTATTGTGGTTTTTGGGATGTGACAATATATATGAAGTTCTGCTTCGGATAACTATTCATCTTTCGATGGATGAGCATCTGTCCATACTTACATGTCCAAGAAGGTTCAGTTCGTTGTTCGCATAATAGAATCCCCTGTTCTTTTTACCACTTATAATCTCCAAGACCAACACGCCAAAGCCGAACACATCAGACTTCTCTGAAAATTGTCCGTCCATGACATATTCCGGGGCCATGTACCCACTGCGGTTTTAAGCAAAATGGAATTAGTGCAATTTCAGAAATGTGATCCTGGAATGTGTTAAATCAATGTTCCATGGTACTATGTGCCAACAACTCTCTTCGTATTCGCCTTGACCTGATCTCTGCCAAAAATCCTAGCCATGCCAAAGTCCGAGATTTTGGGGTTCAACTCCCCTTCGAGCAAGATGTTGCTTGCTTTGAAATCCCTATGTATGATTCTGAATCTGGAGTCCTGATGAAGATAAAGAAGACCTCGAGCGATCCCGCAAATGATGTTAAACTGCCACTCCCAATTTAACATGGAGCTCTTGGTTTTACCTGCGGAGACTAGTCGGTGACGATCCTGAAACCGAAACTCTAACATTTCCGGTCCATTTTGACAACATGAAAAGTGAAGAAGAGTAATTCCAGGAACGTACTAAATAGAATCGAATCCAGACTCTTATGCTCCATGTACTCGTAGATTAGGATCTTTTCGTCCATCTCGACACAGCAGCCGATAAGTCGCACGAGATTTCGGTGTTGAAGCCGAGCAATCAATTGAACCTCGTTCTTGAATTCTTCCATTCCCTGCCCGGAATTCTTCGAGAGCCTTTTGACCGCCACTACTGGGCCTTCTTCAATCCTACACTGAAACACAAAGAAACAAATGAAGCTCTCGAGATGCTTCCTACATTGACATTTATCTTGCCACATTCGGCTTTTGGAAAAGGAGCACTCAGTACTCACCTCGTAAACACAGCCAAAACCGCCTTGCCCAAGCTTGTTTTCGTCGCTGAAGTTCTTGGTTGCCAAAGCAATCGCGTTGAAAGCGA
Source organism: Eucalyptus virginea (assembly GCA_014182375.1). Lineage (NCBI taxonomy): Eukaryota > Viridiplantae > Streptophyta > Magnoliopsida > Myrtales > Myrtaceae > Eucalyptus > Eucalyptus virginea. Next base: position 11,206,247 of record CM024521.1, on the reverse strand, counting down.
ACAATGGTAACTCTAGCTCCTCCGGCTTGTTTTCCCCGTATAGTCTCTCTTACTCGAGATGACTACTTCATTTAACAGAAAATCTTGGCTTCTCTCACGAGCTCCTGGTCACGCGAAGAAGCAGTCATCATCATCAAAATTGTGATTTCTACTGCACTCCATTTCATTTAATACAAGTTATTGGTAAGTAAGATACTAGAATTACCTTGCGGTTCGGTGTTTCTTATGTGTGAATTCAGCGAAGTCTTCCTCTTCCACATGAGGAAGGCGGTGAGTGCTAATAACAGAACGCTGCCACCAGCAGCAATGCCGACTATTGCTAATGTTCCGAGTCCGTTGCTCGAACTATTTTGAGTGACAAGTCCGCCAAAAGCCACTAATACATCAAAATAAATTCGGAACAATACAAATTAGACCTTATATTCGATATAGATTATTTTAGAGATCGCCTTCAACTGGATAAACTGGAAATCACATAAACATACTCACCATGATATGGTAAAATTTACTCATTTTCCTCACAACAGGACTGAACTAGACAAATAGTACTCGGTCAAAAAATAGCCATATGAATGTTAGGAATTTAATGTCCACGTGAAATTTTGTGCAACCACTGTCGACTGTTATAAAACTTAAGTTGTAAGATGGTTTTGTGTGACCACTGCCGACTATTCTAAAAGCTTAAGTTATTAAATGAATGCGTAGTTTATTATTTAAATATTCTAATATTCACCCTCAAGCTTAGCCTTGTCTTTTTGCTTAATACTAAATGTGAAATTTAATTGGGGAGACAAATAGGGCATGAATGATTTGAACTCAAGATCTCCAACTCTAATACCATGTGAGAGTTTGTAGAACCACTATTGACTATTCTAAAAGCTTTAGAAGGGTTACTGTAATTTCCTTGATCTTACTTTGTTCACAAGTGAATTCTTGATAACCCGCCACTTTTTTCAATCCAGCTCAACATGACCTTGTTACATCTCGAACCATAGGCAAAAGAATAGACAGAAAAAGTACAATCTCAAAATCGTACTAATCCTATTCCGTCTTATGCAAGAAATATGTGGTGGACTTCATGTTTCTACAGCTCAGGTCTCCAAGGAAATAAACTCATCCGTCTTATCCCGAGTAACATAATCAATCAAACAAATTTGGTCCTCGATTGTTCGGAATTCAAACTCCTTTTATTGAAAATAGCCACATGACTGTTAGGAATTCAAAGTCCAATTAGCTTACTTCAAAGAGGGTTCCCGTAATTTCCTTGATTTTACTTTGTTCACAAATGCATTCTATATAACTAGCGTTTTGCAATCCTAGCACGACACGACCTAAATTACATTAGCAAATGGAGAACCGGGAAACTCCTCAAAACAAAGTCAGAAGAACAGACAGAAAAATATGATCTTAAAATCATACTAATCCCGTTCCATCTTACGCAAGAAATATGTCGCGAAATTCATCAGTCTGCATCTCAAGTCTTCCGGTCTTATCCCGAGCGACATAATCAAAACAAACAAGTTTGATCCTATTTTACTCATCAACAAGACGACCCCGCATGATCGACAAGGATCTGATTCGATACAAAGCTGCCCCTCCTAAAACCAAACGGGAGATGAATCACATTCAAAAGTGAAACCCTTTTTCAAGGCCCTCCTCGAGGCTACCAGATTTGACTCGGTCTCTTTGCAATAAAAAAGCTCCAAAACCAAACACCACCACCACCCACCCCCCACCTCCCCCACACCCCCCCACTAACTTGAAACTCCATGATTAACTATTTACCAGAACCGCTCGGGAGGAAGCTGAGAGGGAAAGGGACTGGTCGCAAAAGAAAAGAAAGAAATACTTCTGAACCTTGGAAGTCAAATGTGTCGGCCCAAAGGCACTTAGGGTGCGTTTGGGAACCACTTCCCAAAGCCCCTTTGAAGCCTGAAGATACTTGGCCAAATGCCAGTCCGTTTGGCAAAAAATTTTGAGCACGCATTCCCTAAATGCCAGCATTGTGAAGCCGAAAGCCCAAGGCAGCACTGTTCATAATTTTTTTTTTTCCGAAATTGTCTTCACGAATTTTTTGTTTTTCCGGTTCTTGCCCTTGTGTCGCAATTGTTCATCTTCTCCGGGGTTCGGTTCGGGCGATCGCGAGCGGTCGGCGACGATCGCTAGAGGGACGCCGGCGATCGTCGGGGGGTGGCGCAACCGACGCCGGAGGTGGCGCGACCGAGGGCTGGGTCGCCGCAACCCAGATTTGGGGCAGCAGGCGGTCTTCTTCTTCCGCGAGCAGTCGCCGGAGACCGTCGCCCAGACGACCGACGCCGGGCGGTGACGCGACCGCCGCGACCCACGGCAAGGTCTGGGTCACCGCGACCCAAATCTGGGGCGGCAGGGGTCGCGAGAGGACCTTGTCACCCCGATCCGGGTCGCGAGACCTCGCGGCCCCGGATCTGGGTCGCGGTGGCGTCACACGACCTCCCGCGACCTCGCCGCCCCCAGGTTCCGAGGGTGGCGAGGTCGCGCGACCCGCCGCGACCCGGATCCGGGCGGCGAGGTCCTCCCGTGACCTCGTTGCCCCAGATCCGGCATCGCCGAAGGTCGCGACGGCGTCGTGCGACCTCGTTGCCCCAGATCCAGCGTTGCCAGAGGTCGCCGGAGGTCACCGGAGGTCGCCGGCGACCACTGCTCTTTGGTCAATTTTTTTTAATTTTTCTTTTGATAATTTTTTTTTACCACAAAGATCCTTTGTAAATGTAATTCCCCAAACGCTATTTTGCTCAAAATACTTTACAAAGAGCTTTCAAAGTACAATTTACCAAACACGGTTGCATTTTGGAAAACACTTTTAACTCAAAGGTATTTGCATTTTCCTAAAGACTTTCCCCAAAAGTGGTTCCCAAACGCACCCTTATTAGGATTAGATAGAGAGCATCTGCTGGGTAGGGGCCCACGTGCGCCAACCTTCCCTCTATTAAACCAACCTCGTGGGCCCCCCCACTGTCGTTAATCAACTTTTTAATTATGCCATTGTAGTCGCGCAAATATTCGAGGAGTGCCTAGCCTACGGTGACGGGGCCCCAACGGAATTAACCATCACAGATGCCGCGCTTACGTCATCTCATGGTGCACGCGTCGGCCGACCCCCACCACCTGCGAACAGCATTGATCCACGTGTCAAGTGTGTGATAGGGCAGCCAATCTTCAATTGTGTGGCGGTCGCGCCGGGGTCCCCACCACCGAGCAAGAAGTGGGAGTGATGAGTAGAGTCGGCCCCACTCTTGCTCGGTGAAGACAACATCGGTGCTACCATCGGATGGGCAAGGGCATTTGCCCTCTTGTAGATCTAGTGAGGACAACCAGGCTCTTGCTAGCAAAGGAAAGGCGATGGCAACATTCCCATGGCCCTAGCTTTAGTCGGATCATTCACATTCTATCATACATAAGTCCGGTTGCCTTATGTTATTTTTCATGGTATACGGCATTTTACCAGGGCATATAACCTTTGAGTGTACTTGAAGCAAACTTCCTTATATACAACATTTTGTTGTAATTGAGACTAATCATCGCATCCCTTTTTTTTTTTTTCTAAATAATGCATGATGCTTTACCTAGACTTACGACACTCAAATCATTCTTAAGGTCAATTGTCGTATGCCAAGATGTACAAAATTCAACCCCATTAATTGTGCGGTGCGACAATGTACCATAGACAATCTCGCTCATAGTTATGTGATCTTATATTGTTTGCTAAAAAAACAATAATTTCTTCATCTTTGATGATAATGAATGCACTAAAAACAAATAAGATAAGACACAAATCAACGTCAAGTAGGTAGAAACGGTTCACATTAGGTAGATTAAAAATCTAATTTGCATCCTTGACTCCTACAAACACAAGCATGAGACGTGCTAAGACTTAAATCAACAATTACGACCAATCATCACCCCTGAATACGTGGAATCCGTGCATAAGGACGTGAAAAAAATCTATACCAATCGGGCAGCTTATTAACTTATATATTATAAATAGAGTTTTATTACATGCTGGGTTTAAAAATTATTTTGTCGTTTTCCTAAGGAAAAGTGGGGCCACCGAGGGGCCCGCACACGTGGCCATTGGTAAACATTGCCGAAGTTAGAGAGCACAGCCCCTATTGGTAAAATTTGATAGCTTTATTTAACTTGGAGAATTACTTGTGATAATAATTTACTCATTACTACTTCATTGAAAACTTATATTTTGATGGCCAATGATGCAGAATTCAGCTGCCAAATATGTCGGAATGTGATGAATTTACCTCTGACTACGCCATGTGCACATAACTTCTGCAAAGCCTGTCAAGAGGGAGCCTTTGCTGGGCAAAGTTTCATGAGACAGAGGACATGTGAAGGCAGAAGGACACTACGTGCGCAGAAGAATATAATGAAATGTCCATCATGTTCAATTGACATTTCCGATTTTCTTCAAAATCCACAGGTGCGGCACAATTATTTTCTCAGGATTTCATTATCCTATTTTAGATGGGGGACTTCTATGTTGTCATTTGGCATTTTCACATTGGAGCTTGTCTAATACGATGGCTTTGAGATTTTGAAGGCCCTAAAATGTGCTTTAGAATTAAAGATCATCCACAGGAATAGGTTTAAAAGCCAATTGATGATCACGTGGATGGGAATGGTTGAAGCATTTCTACGTTATCAGTCTGGTTAATATGTTTTGTTGTGTCGGTAGGCTCATGAGGCTTTGACATCCATGACAGGTAAACAGAGAGCTAATGGGTGTGATAGAATCACTTCAGAGCCAGGCTCTTGAGGAGGAGGAGGAAGAGGAGGAGGAGGATGAAAACTCCGAGTCAAGTGAGGAAGCTGATGGTGCTCAGAATAATTTGGAAAATGATGCTGAACATCGTGAAAATGATGCTGAAGATATCGAAAATGATGATGCTGAAGGTGAAATTTCGGAGGAAACTGAGGTACTGCTGAAACCAGAGGCTGAAACTGAAAAGCAGGAAGCCTGCAAGCAGAAGGCTGAAAATCCTGGCAATTGCCTTTCAGATCTCGTCCGATCTGACACTGCAGATGCTGAACTTCCGGTTGACCTCAATAATCAAGAAGATGCTGAAGATGAAGAGGCGAATATGGCTGTGCCAGAGAGCAATGCCAGGCAGCTTCAGAAACGAAAGAACTGCAATGATGTAGTCAGTCCAGTGAAGTTGGATGCTGGAGTCGCAACCAAGAGCAAGCGGGTCAAAATGGCGGCAGCAATTTGATTTTTAGCTATGGTCAAATTCCCCATCCTTGATTCTGAACAAGTTGAATTTCCTTCATTTTTTGCTTTTTGTTTGTAGATGTCTCTTCTCATAGGTCCAAGCAGCTTGATCATGCTATTTGTTCTTACTTGGTGGTCTAAGGAAAGGATAGTGAAGAACATATCATGGAAGATGTAGGGACCTTAGTCTTTTGTTGTTTTTGTTGGTTCCTATAAAAAGTCTATATCCTGCTTTGAAGGCAAGAACGTGGGTGCCACGTGAGAGAAAAGAAAAAGGAAAAGAGAAGGGGCCGGGCCTGTGGGTTATAGAATGTTTGCCAATAGGGCTGTGCTCTCTAACTTCGCCCCATCACTTAGTAAATCATTCTAGTTGAGTAATTTTGTTTTCTCTAGCATTGCTCATTAGGACCCAGCGTGTAGCAAAAGCAAAATGCTAGGGAAGGTAGGAGTTGTGTATGAAATTGGTTTACTAAATGACAAGACAAAAGCATCCGTCAAAAAGCCAACCCACAAAAATATATCATATCACTTGATTAATTATAAATTTATTACATGAGTCATTACATATTAACATCATTTTTAAAACTTGGGAGTCCATCTGACACACAATAATCATTTTTTTCCAGTTTTTATTAGCAAGACTATGAACACCCGAATAATCCCAACTCCAACCAGGTGTGGCAGTCCCTCATTCCACCAGGGTTTTGCTTTCAGCATTGGAATCAAGAGAATGCACAGATATAATTACTGGAACCGTGGCCTCGAGTAAGAGTGATAGAACACAATTCCCACTTAAATGATCTGGGCTAAACCCTTATCTGGGCTGAACACAATAGCCCAGTTGATAACCAAGCGTATCAACTGGGCTAGCTAGCACATATCTTGATATAACCAACCGACAGAAAGAGATCTCACCACGGTTCACGGGGGTAGATCAACTAGGCAGGTGATTCTAATCATGATCTCCAGATACTTCAACTTAACCCCAGACAACAAGGACTACAATCACCAGCTGCTCCCAAGAATGAACAGGAAATATTACAAGGGATTAAAAGAAAGAGAAGATGAAGCTCTACTGAGCAGTTGGCTACGCAATAGACTCATCGATTGCTACGTAGCTCTCAGTCCCAGGAATATCAAAGGCATCCATGTTGACAGACGAGTGGAACGAGTTCCTCTACAGATCCGACAAGCCCTCTCGCACTGCCAAGGCTTCTCTCTCGATCAACAATGCGTCTTGGATCTCCTTGAGGACCTCCGAGATCAATGGCCTCATGTGCCCGTTAGGCTGGACGCACATCAGAGCCTTCTCCGCGATCTTCCTCATCGACCGGACGTCGTAGTCCTCACGTAGGTTCGGATCGATGACGCCTTGGATGTCCCCGCTCTCTATGTGTGGTCTCGCCTATAATTAGAGAGTACAACATGTGAAGGAACGTACACGTGCCGGATTTCGCTTCGAAATTAAGAATGAAGGTTTGAAGAGTTTGCAAGAATATCAATCAACAGGTTTCGTAGTACTTATTACACTGGACTTACCCACTGGACTATGTGGCAACAGTTCACGTTGGAGCTTTCGTTGGAAATTGCTTCTCAACCTGATATCAATTCAAGAAGAATGACACCAAAACTATAGACATCGTTCTTATCTGTCGATTGCTGGGAGATGCAATACCTGTCAAATTCCCACAAAGATAAGAAGAGAACCATTACATTAAATCACGCCATTTTCTCATAGTTTAAGCTTTATATAGCATTAGAATGAGAGGTCCCGAATTCAAATTTTTCTAGCCCCCATTTACCTCCATGATTATATATTTTTCACGTTTATGTCTTAGGTCAAAGTCCAACCACTATGTAAGGGAGTGCGTTAACAGTACTATAATATTAAACCATTCTCTCTTCTAACAACTTAAGCTTTTTAGGTTGGACTTCACGTAGCATCAGAGCCAAATTCCACCTAAGTTTATGTCACATGTGTGGTCTTCTCTTGTCAAGAGGTGGAGTGTTAAAATATCCCACATTACTTAACAATGATATATCAAAGGGCCTCATATGCATGTGGGCTCCCTTTATAAATTAGTTTAAGCTTTTAGAACAGTTGGCTGTGAACCCATATAATTCTACAACCAACTAGTCACTTATATCGTTAAAGTATATAATGTACATGCAAAAGCATCAATAAAATTAGGGAAAAGTGCCAACTCGTGCATATGCTTATGAAAGTACATACACAAAGTGTCTGATCCTAAAAATCAAAGTCCAGTTAACATTGTATGCCTGAAATTCTAGCACAAGAGGCTGCTTAGCAGCCGATGCATTTACATAGTATATGATTGCAACAATTAGTTTGCTACCATTTTCCCTCTAGAGGTATCAACACTAACAGAATAAGGCTTCCTTCAATGGGATAGCAGCTTCATAAGTGAGTATGAATCAAAGGCATATGGGCTTGGAAGTTGCATTAGTGAGTGGTGACAGATAAGTTGCGAATGCAATTTCCAATGAACATCATTTTCTAATGGCCTTAAGGTACAAAGTGGAGAAAACTGCATCTCCTCGTTGGGGTGAGAGTAGGAGCATTGAGCCAAGAAGAATGATAAGGTGAGACACAAACATAAGTCTTCACATGTGTAGCCTAGAGCTAGCACAAGGAATGCAATTTCATGGAATATGCTTCTTGAGGGATCCTACAATTATCGAAGAAGCAGGAAGTCAACACTAAGAAGGGAAAGTGAGGAGGCCGAGACACATTCATGAATAAGTGCAAAGCTTGCCTAGTCAGATTTTTCAAAACATGCCCAAGGTGATGTTTTCCCAATTCAAAGATAAAAATCGCGTGAACACATAATGACACCATATTAACTTGCTTCAACTTCAAAAAACTATATGTCCGTTGAAAAACAGAAGGCGCGACCAAAAAGATGCCTTACTCGGGGTCCAAATACCCAAAAGTTCCTCGAACTGCACTTGAGACATGGGAGACTCCATCAACTTGAGATTTTGAGAGACCAAAATCTGAAACTTTTGCTCTCAAGTTGCTGTCCAGAAGAATGTTGGTATTTTTCAAAATGGCCGGAACACATCCAGTGTGAAGGTACTCGATCCCTGAACACAATGAATAAGATTACCAACTTCGGTAGCTAAAATGACTTCTATAGGGAATTAAACCAGTTTATAGAGGACGACCGACCTCTTGCGATCTTCGGCAATCTCAAGGCATTTGATCCAATTAAAATTCCACTCACGAGTCAATGGACCTTAGAGATAGATATATGGAATTTATATAGACACATGATAACAGGCTCATGGCATGACGGAAGCGTATGGGCTTACCGGATAGGTGCTCTTTAAGAGTTCCATTATGCATGAACTCGTAAACCAGCATGTTTCTCCGTCTTCTTGGCAATATCCAAGGAATTGTACCAAATTCCCGTGATGTATTCTTGAAAGAAGAGTCACCTAGATCACATACAGCATCGGTTAGACGATGTAGCTGATAATTGATGCTAATGACAATTTTGTCGGTGCAGAGTACTAGTTTCATGAAAATTAATCTAAGTGACAAAGGGTTGGATGATATCAGATAGTAATTCAAAGAAAAATGCTTCAGAAACATCAACACGAAAGACTTTGCAGCAACTAAAATTTAAGGGCAAAAAAGGGTAAATATACTGAATTCCTGTTAAATGGGCAAGGAGTTATTTCATTATTCACTCCCCCAGGAATTTGAGTTTAGTCAAGAAGATCCCAATAGTAGCACACTGAATTCCCGTTAAACGGGCAAGGAGTTATTTCATCATCCACTCCCCTAGGGATTTGAGTTTAATCAAGAAGATCCCAGTAGTAGCATGTGCCTACTCCTTGTAGGTAAAGAAAAGCACATCAACTTGTGACAAATTCATGTGGCAGATCCCGACAGAGACTACAGAAGCCAAGCATCCCTAAATATAAAGGGTTCAAAATTTGATACAATTACCTCATTTGAGAACTCTCGCCTTCCTTGATTGGAATCATTAGTCAGAACCTTGACTGCAATTTCTCTTCCACCTTTCAGTTTCCCATAAAAGACATCTCCAAATCCTCTAGAACCAATTTTTTTCTCAAATTTTTTTGTGGCTTCTTCAATTTCTGATAGCATAAAGCAATGAGCAGCTTCTGTAGGAGCATTACTCAAGGAAGAAACTAGCTGCTGCGTCGGAAATATTTGCATGTTGTCATCTAGCAAAGATTACACGAAAAAATAAGAATTTTGCAGAATAGAGAGGTCAACACAACAAGATGGATACGCCATTCTCTTGATTGCTCCAAACTCATACCATGCTTAGAATTCCTCTTTCCTTTCCGAATAAAGAAACAGAAGGCAATCGTAGCTACCAAGAGAACAACAGCTCCGACTGATGAACCAATGATAATCTTAGTCTGGCTTCCTCTTTTCCCTCCTTCATGAAGACTCATATTTCCAGCTCCCTCCTTCATGAAGACTCATATTTCCAGTGTAGCTGTTAACAGCAGTGTTAAGAAGCTACTGGTAAATAATTGGACAAGGATACAGGTGCGGCAAAAAGTATGGAAAAGCAAAAACTCAGTTTGAAAGAATGATGAACCAAGTCCAGATATAAATATCAAGAGGGGTTAAAAGAAAGAGTTCAAGAAAATGTGAAAAAGCATTGACATAATTTACCAGTAGAAGCTATCTGTCGTGCTGTAATCCCACATCTGGCGCCAAAACACAAACTGCGCCTAAAATTCCAGGTATGAAAATAGAACTCCTAAAATATGGATCTCTAAAGACATCCTTTCGCTACGAGAGAAGTATAAATTATACAATGATGATTATATTGTTATGCAAAAGATTGTGGCAGCTTCAACCATAGATTGAAGCAATTACAAGGCATGGTGCCACAAAAAACTTAGCAAGAGAACAAGCCGTTTGCTTTGCTATAATCAACTAATTAAAAGTTAATCTGGTAACTACAAAACAAAATAAGGTGACAGAATGAAGGATCTCTACAGATCAAAAGGCTCACCCTGACACACCGCTAAAGAATGACACATAATACTTTTGGCTAGATAAGGATCTAAGCTCCAAAATGTCTGTTATCCACGTTTGAGAAACCTTTCGGTCAAATTAATAAGGCCAACAGTAAATATTGGATAATTTTTATGACAAAGTAACAGTGTGTTGTGTGGTATGGCCAACAGCCATAATTTTTGTGTTATCTACTGCATCATGCCAACAAAAAATAAAAATTTTCCCCTGCTTTTGTTGGCCCTTTGCAATTAGGCCAACATACGCGGAATAACTTGATTTAAGTTAAATGTAATGAGATAAAGTGTGATGTGTGCATGATTGCAGGAGCATTCAACATCACAGTAAGACTTATCAGAGGCTGTACCCACTTCAGATTCAATTTTTTGTTGAGAAGACCAGATGGCACCGTGCCTGATAACTTGTTATTCTGGACGTACCTACAACCATCAAATTTAGCACGTGCATAAGGTTTTTACTCAGACACAACACAAAAGTCATCACAAAAAATTGTTCACTGATCAACAATTATATCAATACTTCATTTGAGGCCTGAGAATCACATATCGGTCATATCCACATGTGAAATTCAGAAAGACGATACGCTAGTTCATTGAATTGTCGCCATGGTAAATGAGAAATCCTCATGTAAGTTTAAGAACACTTACAGTTCCTTCAACTTTGGCAGAGTTGTGAGAGAAGAAGGTAGCTCACCAGTCAATTGGAGAAAGATTGATGGTTCTCCAATTGGTGGGTCCCTTGATCAATTTCCATTGAGTTTGTTACCGTTTGCAAGATTGTTGCTAATGCAATGATCATATTATGATTTATCAGGCAGAAGTCCAGCACAAGTGCCATAACTTGGCACGGGGAGACACTTAAGTGCCATAACTTCAAAACGGTACACTTAAGTGCCACTTTTTTTTTTAGTGGGACACTTAAGTGCCACCTCCGGCGACTCTTGCCGGAAATCCTACGTGGCAATATTTTATTATTATTTTTTGCTTACGTGGCTCGCCGAGCTCCAAATCAGCATAAAAATTAAAAAAATTAAAAAAATTAAAAAAAAAAAAAGAAAATTTTAAAAATTTAAATTTTAAAAAATTTAAAAAATTAAAAAAGGAGGGGGGGGGAGGTCGAACGGGCGGCTGAGGGCTGAGCCCTCGCCGCCGCCGCCTCCCGCCGTCGCGGGAAGGGCCGGCGACGAGGGGGAGGGTCGGCGGGGTCCCCGCCCCCGGCCGATCGACGGCGAGGGCTGCGAGCCTCGCCGATCGCAGCGAGGGCCGCGACCCTCGCCTCAAATCTGGCGAGGGCTCGCGGGGCCCTCACTTGCCGGTCGGGCCGGCCTCGCCGGCCCCGGCCAGGCCCGGCGACCCGGCCGACCCTCCCCACTCCGTCGCCGGCCCTTCCCGGCGACGGCGGGAGGCGGCGAGGGCTGCGACCCCTCGCCGGGGCGGCGACGGAGTGGGGAGGGTCGGCCGAGGTCGCCGGGCCCGGCCGGGCCGGCGAGGCCGGCCGACGACCCCAGCCGACCCTCCCCCTCCATCGCCGGCCCTTCCCGGCGACGGCGGGAGAGCGGCGGCGGCGAGGGCTCAGCCCTCGGCCGCCCGTTCGACCTCCCCTTTTTTTCTTTGTTCTTTTTAATTTTTTAATTTTTTTAATTTTTTAATTTTTTTAATTTTTTAAAACTTTAAATTTTTCTTAATTTTTATTTTTTTTTTAATTTTTTGAATACTTTATAATTTAATTAATTTTTATATTATTATTTACATGTAGACACGAAACGGCGTCGTTTTTGCGTTTTCTCGCCACGTCGGCGTGCAAAATGACGCCGTTTTGGACTAAACTCGCCGGAAAATTGCCACATCAGCCATTTGGCCGGATTTTCGCCGGAGTGGCACTTAAGTGTCCCATTTTACTCCGATGATGGCACTTAAGTGTACCATTTTAAAGTTATGGCACTTAAGTGTCCCTCTGTGCCAAGTTATGGCACGCCAGGTGTCCTCACCTCTGATTTATCACAGTTGGTGTGGGCTTGTAGAGCCCTGTTTCTGGCACATCTAATTTATCATGCTAAATCCACCCTTTGTCATGATATATGTAGTTTTATTTACTTAACTTAAGGTTTTTCCATGAGCTGCAGGAGGAGTTATTGCTAGCATAATTTCACCCTATACCTCAGCAGCTTGGGCACAGGAAGGTGGGGACCCGTGCCTGCCAATTCCATGGACATGGGTGCACTACAGCTCCGATTCACCTCCACTGATAGCTGCAGTGTAAATGTCTATTTCTTGTGATGTGCTTGTGTGAACACATTTTCTTATTCTAGGAGCATGTCAATGCTTTGTATGAACGACCGAGTTTTGAAGTTATAAATTGTATTTCTGCAGCAAATTGCCTGGTCGAATTTGACCGGAAACATACCTTCGACATTACAAAATTGAGTGGCTTGGTTGAGCTGTAAGTTTATGTAGAGATTCCCTTTTCACTCGATAGTAGTTGATTTCTTTCCGATGTCTATGCTTGAACTTTTCATGCCAAATGTTGAGGGTTAATTCCAAAAAAAAGCACCAACTTTAGGTCGATGGACAAATCTGGCCCAAACTTTTTTTTGTCTCGTAAAAAAGCATCAACTTTAGGTCAATGGACAAATTTGGCCCAAACTCTTTTTTTGTCTCGTAAAAAAGCACAAACTTTAAGTCGAGTGACAATTTTGGCCCAAATTTTTTTTGTTTGGAAAAAAAATCATCAACTTTCACTTAAATCCTAAATCTGGCCACCCTTAACTTATATTCATTGATTGTCCTTAATCCATGTGCACTTGTTGGCTAACACCATCCATTTTCTTCTTGTTTGAGCCATAGCTTGAAGAATAACAGTGAAACTATGCCATTTCCTATACTACACTAGCAAGTAAAAAAAATCTCCCGATTAAATTTCTCTCGCTAGACTTTATTGTTTTGTCGTAATATGAAACTATAGATCACCGCCTATCAAGAGAAATCATGGATGAGATCCACCAACCTCACAGCTAGAACCTTTTCTCTTGAAATAAGGTTAACTTAAAATAGAAAGTTAATGGTAAGGGTTAGATTTTGAATAGGAGTGAAAGTTTGTTATTTTTTATGAGACAAAACAAAAATGGGGCCAGAATTGTCACTTAATCTAAAGTTTGTGCTTTTTTACGAGACAAAAAAAAGTTCGGGCCAGATTTGTCCCTCAACCTAAAGTTTGTGCTTTTTCATGAGACAAAAAAAATTTTTGGCCAGATTTGTCCATCGGCCTAAAGTTGGTGCTTTTTTTTGGAATTAAGTATGCCTTGGCCTATTTTTTGAAGGAGGCTCGATGGGAATGCACTCACTGGTTCAATACCCGATCTTTCTTCATGCATGAACCTGGAGATCATGTAAGCCCCATGGATTCCTAAGTCCATTCAAATGCAAAATAAATAAGGGATTACAACTTAAGGGGAGGTATTATTCCTGCAATAAATGCAGAATAAATAAGGGATTACATATAATCCACATAAACTTAATTGGAAAAAAAAATATTTTTTTTTTGTTCAACAGTCAAAGTCAACGGTCGTCAATGGTCAACCGGGTCGGATCGCCGGGTTGGCACGTGGCGCAGCTAACATCACGATGACGTCAGCTGGCGCGTGCCGCGCACATGCATTGCACGTGCCGCACACGTGCATCGCACGTGCCGCGCACGTGCGACACACGCGCCTGCATCTTCGTATCGGCGCGTGCACGATTCATTCCGGCTGCACATGGAGGTGCGTCCAACGACCTATGGCAGCGATCCGCCACTCGTCTTGCTCGTCTCAACGAGACCTTCGACCCTACGCCATCAGAAATTGATTTCGACTTACAGAAAATCGAAAAAATGGGTAAACAATGCTCGAGTGTCGGGTTTTTTTCATCCCCAATCGGTGTCGGCCGATTTTTTTAAAGAAAATTCAATCAAAAATCATTCATAAACACGAAAAGGGATCGGGAAACATTAACTACAGCTCTGATACTAATGTTGGGAATATCGGATTCCCTAAAACGGATTCGATAGTAAATCGAACCCCTAAAACGAATGCGAAAGATGAACCTGGGAAAATCACATGTATCACTGATCCTAAGGCACATCATAGAATCGAATGTACCTTGTTAGCCATAGATTAAACACCGACGCCGATATGAAGAAGAGAAATTGATCCTGATCAATCCGATGACGTGAATTTGCCTTGAAGGGAAGAGAGTGTTGCCTCATTCTTGTTACTGTTTTTCTTTTTGGAGGGAGAGAGGGAGGAGGAACGTACGTATTGTGAAAAGGTACGTTCCTCCCTCTCTACGTGTCCCTTCGGTAAAAGACGTTCTCCCAAAAGTTACAATTCTTCAACGTATCCCTCCATCCATAGGCCATAATCTTGTGGGCCAGGCTTTTAGGCCCAACATCGGCAGATGGGCCAACTTAGGCCCATCACAATAATTAATAAAACCATCACTTAATTTCAAGATTCTTTGGCTTTCACCAAAGTAAAGGCAATCGGGAGATTTAACAGGGACAGAGAGAGAGAGAACCTGGCAACTGAGCAGTGGAGGGCTCCATGAGAACCGAAGTGTAGAAGACGAGCAAGAACAGGAAGAGCCCTCTTCCCATATCCGCGTCTTCTCCGCGAGCCCCACGAGAGAGGGAGAGGGAGAGGAAAGATTTCCCAGAAGAAAAAAACGGAGAAAAGCCAGTCCGAACGTGTCGCAACGTTCGGACTGAAAAAAAAACACTGAGAGGGAGAAAGAGAGGGCTAATGGAGCGAAGCCCTTTTTCTATATATTTTGAAGGATCAAGAAAAGGAGTCGCTTTACGGGAGAGAGAGGGGGAGGTTTGGTAATGGCGGAAGCTGCGGTTCTATCGAGAGTTCCCAAAAATAATCCCGTGAGAGGAGAGAAGAAGGAACTGCTCAGCTTCTTGCCATTTACAGAAAGAACTACTCAGCTACTTGCCATTTACAGAAAGAACTATTCAGCTACTTGCCACAAATCGCCATCACCTTAAACCGTAAGAAAGGCTTCAAATCCGCTCGTTCCATCTTTGCTTTCCCCGGTCGAGCTTCGTCGTGATAAAAATGGATAGACGAAGTTGTGGTGGTGAGTTGTGCACGCGGAAAGAGGGACTGGAGGCGACAGTTGTGGAAGCTGGACTTCGTCAGCCATCTTTTAGGGGCTGCATGGTAATGTTCTTGTTCTTTTTTTGTTCTAGGGAACAGAAATAAAAAAAAGTGTTTCTGTTCCGGGGAACAATTTTTTACCAGAAAAATGCGTTTGGTAAATTTGTTCCGGGAATAAAAAATGAATAGAAACACGTTTGGTAAATTTTATTCTTTTTTTGTTTCTTTTTAATTTTTTAATATTTTTATTTTATTTTTCATTTTTTCCTTTCTTTTTATTTTTCTTCTTTTGGCCGGTCCCGCCTCCGGCGACCGGCCGACCGGGCCGGCAGCCTCTCCCAGCCACGGCGAGGCTCGCTGGCCCCGGCGAGGCTCGCTAGCCCCGGCGAGGCCAAGCCTCGCCGTGGTTGGGCAAGGCTCGGCCTCACCTTGGTTGGGCGAGCTCGAGCTCACCCACCATGGCGAGGCTCGGCCTTCCCGGATCTGGGCGAGCCCGAGCTTGCCTCGCCGGGGGCCGGTGACGCTCCGGCGAGGTCGCCGACCCTCGACGGCGTCGCCGGCCATGGCGAGGCCGGCGACCAGCCAAAGGAAAAAGAAGAAAAAAAGAAGAAGAAAAGAAGAAGAAAAGAGAAGAGAGAGAAGATGGAAGTGTTTCTTCAAAATTGTTTCAGAACAAGAAGTAACTTTTTATATTTCTTTTTTTTTGCTCCATTTTGTTCCTAACAAAAAAACAAAAAAAAGTGTTCAGAAACGAAACAAGAAACGTTTCCATGCAGGCCTTAGTCTTCTTGGGAGGAAAATATTGAGCACGTCTTGTGCTCCAACATGGCAAATAAGAAGGCCATTTAAATTGCACCACGTGTCCAGCGTGGGCTCCCATTATCGGGGGACCTCCACCTGCGAGAATCACTATTGACAGAAGTGGTGATCGGGACTTGTTTTGAAGTAGACGAGGACAAAGATGGTTGACTTCCCAGTCCAACCGTTGACCTCAAAAGCGAGTGTATTAAAAACATGGGGATCGGTTGCTTGAATAAAACCGGATTAGAAGTCAGGGTTTCGATTTTTGACATTAACTCATACAATGCAAAAATTTTACTTTTGACTATCGTGTAGCTCAATGCTTCGCTCTTATTTAATTTAATTTAATTTATTTTATTTTATTTTTTATTTAAGACCTTTTCGATGGGATCAAATTATAGTTGTATGAAACCGATAGCCACACCAACCATCAAATACAAATTTGTATCGTCTGTGTGGGGGCTATTTTTATTTCTAGATTTTATATCTTTTTTATTTGCCTTTTCAATTTATCGCGACACTCTTCTTTAGTTATTTATTTATTTTACTTTCTTGATATTCTAGTCATTAACGCATTATTCGTTGGTCAATCCTACGCACTAATTTTTATCATAGATTTAATCTATTAGATTATACAAACATTTGCTTCGTAGATGAAGAAACATTAGGTGATGATTGAAATGGAAATTTTAAATACCAACCTGCCAATTTGCCCATTTTTTGTTTCTCCCTTTGAATTTCTTTTTTATTTAAACAAGACTTCACAGGTCCATTTGCATCCGTTTGCACAACTAGTTTTTATGATTTAGGATGATTACTACATTTTATCTTTTATCTCTTTGTAAAATTTTCCGCTCATATGTTTTAACTTTTAATTAATGCAATATGCATAAAATCTTCCAAATGTTATTTTATGATGTTTTCTTAATTTTTTGAAACTTGGAATAGTTATCCTTCACCTTTTAATTTTTTAGGGAATTCATAAGTAAGATTACCAGTAGTATAGTAGTTTTTTCTTCTGAAAATTACGGAAGAAAAGAAAGCAACTAGCTACGTAGACTAAAATTTACCATTTCACATCAATATCATATGTCTCAAACCAATCTATCTTAATCTCAATAAATCTTGGTTAGTCTATAAAGATGAGGGTTGAGTTTGTTCAGATTTCTTCGCTCATATCCAGTGGGACAGGTGATGAGCTTACCAAATGAGTAATTGATAATGCATCTTAAGTTGAATATTTCAGTAGCGGATGAGATTGGTCCCTGTTTCGTCAGAATCCCATTATGCATTATTTGCCAAACAAAAGATAGGAGCCAATCCAAATGCTACACTCAAAGCCAAAAGATGATTCTAGATAAGAAGGGTTTGCCCCCTTTGGCTACGTTTGGTCTTCAAAATTTCTAAACAAGATAGGAGTGGACTAAAAGGATATGAAATTTAGGGGATTTTGTTATATCCCATCAACTGTTTGGTAATTGTATTAATAAAGTTGAATATAGTTACATCATATCATATATATTGATTGGTGTAAATGACATATCGATATAAATGAACCACAAATTTTACAAATAGATATGGTAAAAGTATATTGCGACACTTTTGCCTACTTTATTTTTATTTTATTTTCCTTTCTTTTTAAAGTAATTTCTTGTTTATTTCTTTCTTTCCCTTCCATCATTCTCTAATAATTTTTTTTTAAATAGAAAATTTTACTAATACACCTAAAATACTGAAACAACTCAAATATGTAACAAATATATGAATTTATATATTGAATTTATTTTATAAGATAAAATTAAATTCAAATATATAAATAAAATTAAGATTAAATTAAATATAAATTGTTATTTTGAATTTATTATATTATAATTTAAATATTATTTATATTGAAATATAATTTTAAATTTGTTAATTTAATAAGTTTGCTATTTGAGCAAAAAAACTTTCCTATTTTAGATATTATAAATTCTATCCACCTTTATCTCACCTCCCCTATGGAATAATTTTATCTGGCCTATATCCTCTTATGTCTGACTTTATCCTATTTTGAACAAATATCAAATGTAGGATAGGATAAATTTTATCATATCTCGAATTTTATTCCCATCACCCAAACATAGGCAAAGGGGAGATGATTCCAAGAAGGGAGAAAAGTCTTTAAAAGCAGGATAATGAGCGTTTACCTGGCCCACCATTTGAGCACATAAGGGTGTGTTTGTTTGTTCATTTTTTTTTCATGAACACAATTCTTGTTTTTTTGTTCCGAACAATAAAAACAGAACAAAAACGCGTTTGTTTGCATTTTTATTCCCGAAAACAAATTTGGAACGAACAAGAAAAAAAAAACTTGTTTCTTGTTCCCGGAACACTTCTAAAAACAAATTTTCTCTCTTTATTTTTCTTTGGCCGCCGCCTCGGCCATGGTCAGCAACCGGCCGTCGAGGGTCAACGCCCTTGCCGGAGTGTCGCCGGCCCCCAAGGAGGCTCGGCTTCACCTTGGCTGGGCAAGCTCAAGCTTGCCCAATTTCGGCGAGGCCGTCGGTCCTCATCGGCCGGTCGCCGGCCATGGCCGAGGCCGGTGAACAACCAAAATGAAGAAAAATAAAAAAAAAAAAAAAAAAATATTAAAATATTAAAAGAAACAAAAAAATTATACAAGTTTACCAAACGTGTTCTGTTCTATTATATTCCAGGAATAAGTTTACTAAACTCGTTCTTACATTAAAAAATTGTTCTTCGGAACAGAAATAGTTTTTTCTATTTCTATTCTCTAGAACAATTTTTGAACAGAAACGTTACCAAACGCATCCTAAGTCACACGTCTCTTTTTCTTTTTCTGCCTTTTGACATTGAATCGTAAAAAGTTCCCGCCCTAAACTATTTATGTTTCTACTTGCTTCGCTTTGAGCAAGCTCCACACCTTCTGCGTATCTCAATTGCATAGCAAAAGAGGAGACATTCCTATGGTGATCCTTCATGGGAACATCAGTCCCCAGTTGATGAGCCTGATATACAAAACAAGAGAATCAGATACCCAAACCCAAAAGGAAAAGATAAACAACTACATAAGAGATAACAAATACCAAGGTTCTTATCGCGAGAAGGAATATGCACGAACAACACAGTACACAACATTGAGGATTTGGACTAAACATAAAGCTCAACCAAACTTTCTGATAACAAATTCTATGTTATCCTTGACCTTAGAAGTTTTGGGAGCTGATCCCTGTCCTCCCACTAGCTAATCCCATCCTTCCACTCTCCTTCCCAACTTGAATTTTTTCAGTTCCACCTGATTTCTCCTAATCTATATATTCTACTAACCCAATCAAGATGCCAATATATCCTACAGGTTATATCCATGACCAATGAAATACAATTTCGCACAAGACACTTGAACCGATTCGAGCGTTTTTCATACAATGTCTCCAACTTCAGCTCCTCCAATACACCACAGAAGCATCCACAACGCTGATAAATTGCCAACCAAATGGCGCGAGAACCAAAGCAACACAGAGTCATTTCCGAGCCCAGATAAGTCATTAAGTATATCACGCGTACGGCATGAGATGATAAGCTCGCCAACAATCCAATCTCAATTCTACAAACTACCATTTGCGGCCGGCCTAACTTTTTCCATTCTCTTTTATCGAATACGAATTGCGGAATTGGCGCCAGATAATCACCAACCACTGCCACGCAAGTACATATTCCTAGAAACAAAAGGAAGGCCAGTGATCGGCGAGGATACCTGGAGAATGCGCCGGTGACGCTCGGGATCGAGAAGAGCGAGGCGGCGAGCGAGGGGAAGGAGCTCCAGGCGGAGAGCGGGAGCCTCGGGGACGTCCCTCACGCACAGCAGGCCAGGGGCGCCGGGGCCGAGAGCCTCCATCACGCTCCCCCAGATCGAGTCGAGCCGCCGGAGCTCCACCTCCGGCGAGGAAGAAGGCAAAGGTGGCGGTGGCGGACGGCGGCGAGGCGACGACAGGAGGACGAGGTCGGAGTACGAGAGCTCGTAGGGCTGCATCGCTGTCACTGGCGCTGCATCACTGTCGCCGGCGCTGCTTCTGCTCACTCCATCGCGTTCATACGTATCTCGCCGTCCTCCCCCGGAGATACTGAAGTGACGACCGGGAAGCGATTCCGGCGGAGGGCGCGTTGCGAACTTTGGGTCTCTGGACGCCTCTGCTAATATTTATTTTCAATTTTCTTATTCTAGAAATTAATGAGTATTCAAAACCCTTCAAATTTAAAGAAAAATCTCTAAACTCGAAGTAAAAATGTGCTTAAATTACTTTCTCGCATTATTTAAAGTTTGGTGTAACATGTAACAGTTAATAGACATACTAGTTTATGACTTTCATGATATTAATCCAATTGAATCAAAATTAATAAAAGTAAATTTATCATAAATATATCAAAATAGAGAATATACCAATTTAGAATTATTGATGATTGAAAAATTAAATTTGAGTAAAATTGTAATATATGTATCAGGTTTTTCATAATATTATGGTCTGTTTGTTTCGCGGAAAATGAGCTATTTCCAGAAAATATTTTCCCATAAGTTATTTTCTAGGAAAATACAAATATTTTCTGGTACTTGGCTAAAACCTGAAAATGTCTCAGAAAATATTTTCTAGTGTTCCATAAGGAAAATATTTTCCGCTCCCTCAGATTAGCGGCGTGAGCATCAAACTCGAGGCTTGCCGGATCGACAAGTGCGGATTTGAGATCGACGAGCTTGAGGTTCACTTGGTCCGACGACTAGACGAGCGCGAGTTTGAGATCAACGAACTTGAGGTTCACACCGTCCGACAACTAGCCAAGAAAGGTGAAGATGGGAAATAAAGAAAAGAAAAAGAAAAAAGAAAAGAAAAAGGAAATTAAAAAAAAAAATTGAATTAAAAAGAAAAAGAAAATTAAAAAATAATTCGAATATAAAAAGAAAAGAAGAATAAGAAAGGGGATGAGAAAGTGAGAATTTGTAAAAGTGTGAGATAAAAGAGATCAAGTAAAGAAAATATTTTCCCCTACTTTAGAAGACCTTTTTCTTTTCGTGGAAAACATTTTCTTCAAGAAATTCATTTTCCATAAAACGAACGCGGAAAATCAAAAAACATTTTCTCAGAAATTATTTTCCGCGAATGGAGACTTAACCTTATCTTTTTATCATTTTTATGACAGTTTTTACAATTTTATGCCCAATCAAAAAAAAAAAAAAAAATCCAAAATGAAACACACTGGAATTGAATCATTCATTGAAGGATCGACACAGAATTAAAAAGGAAATATGCCATTGTTCTTGCTGGGAACACAAAATTAGAGATGTAGCAAAGATTTGAAACCGAAACAAAGATTTTCTCCATGGACCTTTACGTGAATCTTCATGTACCATCTGGTTCTTTTCAAAAATTCAGGAATCATGATGAGTCGCGGCCATGATCGACTCACAAAGCATGAACACAAGTATGAAGCTCGAGTCTCGCATGTTGCGCGGCAAGAAACAGTAGATCTCTGCATAGACACCGATGCTCGACAATTATTCAAGCTCCAAATCACGATTTACTGAATAGAATCGCTTCCGGGAAGATATCAACCCTTAGACGGATGAAGTTTAGATCACCCCCTTGATGCATGGCCAGCAGTCTGGCATGACTGAACCTTCCATCTAGGGATGTCAAAGGCAATCCAAGAACATCACATTCAATGCATACAGATATCCAAATACATCAAGATTCAAGAACCCACATCAACAAGACCACCCGAAGTAAGTTCCCAGCACATACCGGCGAATTTCTATTTCTCCACACTCCATACATACCGCATACTACCTCATAATCTAAGACACGTAAACCTAAAGACGCCAAAGAGGTCATGTACAAGTATATTACCATTCCCCCAAAACCAGCAGCTCACTTCACTGTGGTATCCTTAAAGCTCTTGGCCAACCAGATAGCAGTTTCTCTGGGCGAGACCTTCTCGGGTCCAAATGGCTTTAGCAACACGCCAAGCTCATCAAACCTCTGCTGCTGCAACAGCCGCGCACTGAATTCCAGCAACCCTTCCAATGCCTCAGCTTGCTGCCGGTACGACGAGGTGTCAAACCGGTGCTGCCGCAACTCGAAAGATGAATGGCTTGCAACATCAACTTCATGGTTATGCTTAGCATGGTGGGCCTTATCGAGAATCTGGACTGTGCACTTGTCCTTAGTGATTGAACGGACGGTCTCAGGTGAGGCGGATGAGCACTGAGGAGACGTTGAAGAATTTCTTGGAATGGGTAAAAGGGAGTCTTCAGGAGATGTTAAGGGAAATTCTGTTATCTTGTCAATTCGTGGGGCATTGACAGAGACATCTGGACACTGGATTCTGTGAAGGAAACCTGCACTTGTCCTGTATGGAGTTGCAGAAGCCACGGATGTTGCTGATAATGGAAGAGAGACTCTGCGTGATAGTTGAGAAGTATTTCTTGGAGTGCGTGACTGCAGATGCAAAAAATTATTGGAACACGAGATCCAAAAAGGAGAGTTAATTTTTGCACAAGCAATGAATACAGCAAACAAAAAAAGGAAAATCAGCTATGCTTTTAAAATGTCAAAGTAATTCTCTCTATCAAATTAGAAAACTTGTAAGATGCACTTTCCCTTCACTAAAAGCTTAGGCCTTGCATAATGTCATATGAATAACTATAGCAACAATGTGATAGATATAGACAAAGGCTGACAGCTGTCAAGTTTGACAAGGCACGCATGTAATACAACAGAAGCCGGGGAAAAGGAAAAACCAAAAAAAGAGTGCCCCGTCAAGGAAATTTCCTGAAATAGCTACTAATTTATGAATTTGATGACTGGAGATGGATAGCCCTCAGAGGACACTGCATATGCTGAAGAAAATAGAACGAGTTCATGAGGTCTTCATCCTTCGTTTATAACTTACCACCTCGCGTTTTGGAGCCACGTGGGATGTCTTTGACAGAGTTGACTGCTTCCTGGGAGCAGCAGTAGTTTTAGCTGGGTTCAATCTTGGGCTTTTGGCTATGCTTGGAAGCTTTGCGAATTTGGAGTCGAAGATCACACCTTCTTCTGAGGAATGGTCGACCGATAACTCTGCAAACTTATCAGTAATAATGGAGAAATTCCGTGCTCTTCGCATAGAGTAGAAAGAATCGTGTTCAGTTCCAGAAATGCTAGGATTCAAGGTCCGGTCATTACTGAACGACCACCTCTTTTCTCTATCTAATGAAATGGAAACAGGTTCTGGCTCCACAAATCTAATTTTCTTCATTTAATTAGACTGACACCATTCCATAGGGTAAGTACTCCTTCTCGGACTATTCAATTTGAGATGAACCTTAAGAACATAAGGTTGAAGATGGGGATGATTGAGCAACCCTGCAGCCTGTGAAAGACAGCATGCTTCAACTTTGTGAGTTAATAGAACAAGATAGAGGTGAACAATGCCCCATGTCATGCTGAAACAACCTAAAACTAAGCAATCAAATGGAAATAGAGAATAAAAATAGTGTACAATAAAAACATCATCTTCAAGACAAAGTCGACCTCAACAGGAACGAATAAGACGACAACAAATGTAAGTGTGAGAGAAGCAGGAAGAGGGACGTACACTGGGCCTTAGCTCAGGATTTTTCCGCAGCATACTCTTGATGAGCCCCCGCCTGAAGAACAATAAACAGGATGAAAGACCAGATTAATACAGCATGACCTATTTAATAATTCAAAACATGCCAATAACTTCAAGTTACAAGCAATTCAAAGAGATAAGTAGCCATTGATGCATAATGGCGTTCCATAATATGGACTGTAAGGGCAAGATATCTACAGGTACATAGAGAGAACTCACAGGGCACCAGTGTACATTGTTGGCAATGGAGCCACGATAGATTTATTTACCTTGTTAATGAGAGCTCGCATATCCTGTTCAGCAAAGGAGACAATGGAAAATTTAAATGTTGGGACAAGTATCAGTTTTGAAGAAAATTTAATGAATCCTTAGAACTTTGTAAAGCTCTCCATGCATCTTAAACTATTAATTGCAGTTCATGGTTTGAGCTCAACATGCACTTATTTAACTCTCTTCAGAAAATGAACAAGCAAACCAAACCATATATAACATGGCTTCTCTGCATTCTGAAGCACTAAAATAATACTGAGAGCATGAGCTCCACTGCAATTCAGAGAAATAGGCCAAACAACACTAAGATCGGAAAGCACCAAGGAAATATTGCTCTGTCTATGCAGAAAACCTTACAACAATACAATTTTCCAAAAAAAAAGAAAAAAAAAAAGAACTTCGCCAAGATTGAAAGGTTAAAATAAGGACCACACAATTTGACAAATGA
Source organism: Eucalyptus virginea (assembly GCA_014182375.1). Taxonomy (NCBI): domain Eukaryota; kingdom Viridiplantae; phylum Streptophyta; class Magnoliopsida; order Myrtales; family Myrtaceae; genus Eucalyptus; species Eucalyptus virginea. The sequence continues at coordinate 11,181,628 of CM024521.1, read as the reverse complement.
TAGGGAGAACAGCTTTACTAAGGTTAGTTTACTTCAAGAAGGACATAAGATAAGTTGTAACACAGAGAACTAACATAATATTATCAAAAACGATGTCTGAAAAGCTGTAAGGAAAACGTAGTGAGTATTATTCAATAAAATTTAATATATATACATAAAAAATAAACCCTAAAAGTGGTAAAGACTCATTTACCCCTCCTTACTCTTAACACTCCCCCTCAAGCTGGAGCATAAATATTAATCATGCCTAGCTTGTTACAAATATGTTCTATCCTCCCATTACCCAAGGATTTAGTGAAGATTATTGCAAGTTGTTCGCTGGTTCAAATATGACTGGGAAGAATTACTCCACTTTGCAATTTCTCTCGGATAAAATGACAATCAACCTCAATGTGTTTTGTTCTCTCATGAAACACGGGGTTGGAAGCTATATGCACTGCAGCTTTATTATCACACCATAGAGTCATGGGTACTAAATCTTTAATGCCTAACTCAGTCAATAACTGTCGAATCCACACTAATTCACATGTCACTTGTGCCATGGCTTTATATTCTGACTCATCACTGGAGCGGGCAACAACACTTTGTTTCTTACTTTTCCATGATACTAGATTTCCTCCGACTAAGGTACAATACCCAGTAGTTGATCTTCTATCATCTGGAGACCCAGCCCAATCAGCATCAAAAAAACCTTCAACCCTGATATGACCATGGTTTTGGTAGATAATTCCTTTTCCCGGAGCTTTCTTCAAATACCTCAATATCCGAATAACTGCATCCCAGTGAGATGTACGAGGGGAAGACAAAAACTAGCTTACTACACTGACAGGAAAAGCAATGTCTGGTCAAGTAACTGTAAGATAATTTAGCTTACCTACCAATCTTCTATATCTCTCGGGATTATTAAGAATTTCTCCTCCATCAGCAACTAATTTAACCCCTTGTTCCATGGGTGAATCAAGAGGCTTTGATCACAACATACTTGTCTCAGTGAGCAAATCCAAGACATATTTTTGCTGTGACAGAACAATACCTTTCTATGATTGCGCCACTTTGATTCCTAGGAAATATTTCAATTTTCCTAAGTCCTTAGTTTGAAACTGTTGCTGAAGATAGGTTTTTAGCTCAGCTATACCAACCAAGTTATCTCCCGTGATGATAATATCATCAACATACACAATCAAGATTAGTTTACCTCCCCCTAATTGTTTATAAAAGAAAGAATGATCATTTTCACATCTTGATAGCCCAAATGATAGTACAACCTTAGAAAATCTTCCAAATCATGCCCGTGGAGATTGTTTCAAACCATATAAAGACTTTTTTAATTTGCAAACTAATCCAGACTCCCCCTGAGCAACAAACCCTGGAGGTTGCTCCATATAAACTTCCTCATGAAGAGTGCCATGCAAGAAAGCATTCTTAACATCAAGCTGAAATAAAGGCCAGTTATGCATTGCAGCAAGAGAGATCAAAATATGAACAGAGGTAAGTTTGGCAACATGAGAAAATGTGTCTAGATAGTCAACCCCATACACCTGAGCATAATTTTTGGCAACAAGTCTTGCTTTTAAACGAGCAAGAGAACCATCGGGGTTAACTTTTACAGCATACACCCATCGACAACCAATAGCAGTTTTGCCTAGAGGAAGTGGTACTAAATTCCAAGTTTGATTAATCTCGAGAGCCTTTAATTCTTCTTCCATTGTTGTCCTCCAGCTAGAACTTTGTAATGTCTCGGCGACAGACTTGGGGATAGGATATTGTTCAACAGTAGCTAAAAAGGCTCGAAAAGTAGGAGACACAGAAGAGTGAGAAATAAAATTTGCAATAGAATGTTGAGTACAAGTATGTGTACCTTTGCGATGAGCAATAGGAAGATCAAGATCAGATACAAGAGAAGGGTCAGCTAATGGTGGATCTGGAGTAGAAGACAACGTAGTAGTGACAGGAGGAGCGGGGGGGAGCAGTAGTAGCAACATGAGGACGTCGAGTATAAACCTGGAGAGAATGTGGTTTCTCTGTAGATACTGGTGATACATTTGGAATAGTAGGCCGAATGGTGGTCACATACAATTCTTCATCCAATTCAGACACATCAATTGGGACATTATGATAAGGAGTGGATTCAAAAAATGAAACATCAGCTGTTACAAAATATTTTCTCAGTAATGGAGAATAACATTGACATTTTTTAGTAATTTTTTTTCATTTTTTTCGTTTTTTTAATTTCTTTCTTTTTGTCAATCGCCAACGACTAGCTACAGGTCATGGCCACTTGATTGAGGATCAACCTCATTAGATCTGACAATGGGGGGTCTCACCTATGCGCACTTGGCTAGGCCAACCCTCGCTTGTGGCTAGCGAGGTAGGCGAAATTGGTGACTGGCCACCTCGAAAAGAAAAGAGAAAAAAGGAAAATATTGAAAATGCCCACATCAATGGCAATCGCATCACATGAAATGACCGACGTCCACATCGGTGATGCAGGGCCTAAATTAATCAGATAAATTAAATTGGTATTAATATGAAAAAAATTAAAATTAAATTGTCCAATTAAAAGATTAATAACTAAATTAGTATCAATTCAATAAATTTAAAACTTTTTTGAATCAACAAAGAACAACCGTTCACAACCTTTGCCCATTCGCATCAGCCAAATCCACGTTTCGAAGGCATTTCCTAGACTTTTCAGCGAAACACGCAGAAGTTAGGGTCCAAACCCAAAAGTGAGGAGTAGGGGTGTGCAAAATACCCGGGAACCGCCCGGACCGCCTGAAACCGGATCGGAACTGCCCGGAACCAGCGGTTCTTGAGGGAACTGGTGGGTACCAGTCCGGTTCCCGGTTCCACGGGTGGATCCATCCGCCCGCCCACCCGGACCGGACTGGTTAATTTTTAATATAAAAAATAAATTACTAAAACAAACCCTAGATAGCATTAGCACTTAGCAGCCGTGTCTCTTCGGTTTACTGGTTGAAGTGTTCTTTCGGTCCTTAGCTTCCGCAAACCAACAGCCCTCGACAATCGTCTTCTTCGTCTAGCAGCCGCCTCGAACTAGCCGCTGGACGTCGCGAAGCAGCTCGCCCCTCCGGCTCGCGGCGCTTTGCTAAGGCTCGCGGTCTTGATCTCTTCGCTGCCGCTGCCGCTCGTGCTCGCGCTCACTTTGCTGCCGCTGCCACTCACACTCGCGCTCATTTGCTGCCGCTACCGCTCACGCTCGCGCTCACTTTGCTGCCGCGGTAGTCGGAGGCTAGGGAGAGGCGCAACTGGAAGGCCATCCCTCTCAAGGAATACGCCACGACCCGTGAGTCTCCCGAGCCCTCCCGTTTGTTTTTCTTGTCTTTTCTTTTCTTTTTTCTCGTTCCTCGGTTTCTCGTCGCGTCGAGAGCGTGAATTTGGTCGTGCTCTGCTGTCACGCGTGCCAGGAGATGTTGCCGATTCCCTTGTTTGTAGTTGGACGCGATTGTCGAAAGCGAATGCACCACCAAAACCGAATTCGATGAGTCAGATAGAGTGTTTGAAATACGTGCTTCATCCATCCTTGTGATTGAGTGAGCAAGTTGCTACGATGATGCAAGTGATGCGAGTATAAAAGGCATTTGAGGAAGTAATTTGACTTGCGATGTCGTTAGGTACGTCTTGGACTAGAATGCTTTTTAAGTAGATCTGCAAGTAGTGGTTTTTAGTCAGGGTGAGGCCTTGGAGCTTGTTGGTAATAGAGAGGCTTGACAATGACTTGGCATCAATGGTGTGGTTTCATCCCAATGTCCCCACATTTTCTTTCATCAATTGGAGGTTATGTTCAATAGGTTATAAACACTTTGATAGGATGAGCAAATATGTAATGTGATATTTAATTATGGTTGTGTAATGAGAGTCATGAATTGAGGGCTCAAATATTTTCCCCTTGTCCCTTCTCGAAGGAAGTTCGGCAGCATGTATCCCAGAATAGGTGTGGATGGTGAACTAGCTAGAATGCTGTGATATATTAGTAAGCTTGATCTATATCGCGATGGAGAATTCATTTTTGTTGCTGGCAGGAAATGTTCATTGTTAGTTGCTGCTAGTGTTCTTTGTGGATTTTAGGGCGACTACTTTTTGTTAGAAGAAAGAAGGTGTTGAATGTAATAAAATAAGATTCAATAGATGAAAATAGAAGATAAATGAAGGGTAAACTTGAAATATGTAGATGGCAATATGGGAAATCAAGTGTGTTAATGTGTGTCGATTTGCCTTTCTTGGACTGTATCGCTGACAATTTTGAAGCTGCCACTTGATATGATAATGTAGTTGAAGTGAATACAATAGGCATTAAAGATGTAATTCAGTCACATTGTGTCCTTAGGGACGATTAGAATGTGCACAGTTCAAAAAAGTTGGAGGCAGTAGTGATTACTAATTACTAGTTTGAGTCTTGGTTCGCACAGATTCTGTGGCTTTGTCATTTAATTATGCTTATGCTAAGATCTTGAAGTTTACCTTGTGACTCTTTGTGCTACTTCTCTCTGTCATCATACCTGATGGAATGTAGTAGGAAAGGAATACTTGTAATCTAGTTTAGAATATGAAAAGAAAATATTATTTTATATCTATTTTCTGTTGTAAGTATAATATGATTTAGCTCCGTGAGAAGTGATTAAGTGTTGACGATGTGTTGCTTGATTTAAGCAGGTGATTCATTTCTACTATCCGCAGCATATCTAATATGGACATGAAGTTATACAAAGTGGAGAATTTTAATTGCTTGAACACTATCCATCTAACTTACTAGTCACCTATGAACTGTGGTTTCATTGTGGAGGCTAACAATCTGAATTGCTTGCCCACACTCCTTGTCATATCTTATAGTAGTAGTTCACTATTGCAGCTTATGGAAGTTTTAGAGTCGCCGAAGTGTTTGCGGACAAAATTCTCTTTTGGTGAGTCTTTGAACTCCAATATGGTCTTTCCCTGTTCTTTTGTTTATTTTTTCTCTAGGTTTGTTTGTTGAGGTTATAGCAGAATGTTGGCCTTTTATATAAGAATATCCTTTCTCGAATTTTATTTGAAACTAATTAAGATTTTCATCTCGTGGTTAGTGAGACCAGTTCCATGGATCCACCCGGGAACCGGACCAGACCGGCGGTCCGATTCCTAGGTGGATCCATGCAACAAATGGGTGGATCCCGGTTCCAATTTTTCGGAACCGGTCCTTAGCGGGCGGTTCCCGGTTCTAGGTCGAGAACCGCCCGCCCGGACCATGCACACCCCTAGTGAGGAGAACAAACGCCAATTACCCTCTTCAATAATGGCGTGCGTGCACAATTTCGCGTCTTTTATTGCAAAAAAGGAATGCCCCCATTTAGTACTAACGATTCCCTTTGGGGGCTTTGACAAACATTAATGGGGCCATTCACCCGATGCCCCCAAAGCAAAAGTCGCAATCCAATCAACATCGTGATCATAATCATATCGGTATGGCACAACAATCGCAACCCCCCAACTCCCCCACATTCTTCCACCAAAAGCTAGAAATTCTCTGTTCAAGCCCTTTACAAAGAAATAGAGGAAGCTTGAAGATAGACATTGCATATTGTGGAATGGCTTGCACAACAGATTTAAGTAGGATTTCTTTCCCCCTTCAGATAACAGTCGTTCTTTCCACCCTTCGAGCTTTGCATTTACTCGAGCTAAGATCCAAGAGAACATCTCTCGTTTTGATCGTCCCCAGTCTGAAGGTATTCCCAAGTATCTGCCATGTCTTCGCAACACCGACACTCGGAATTCCCTTGCTAAATTTTCTTGCAAACTCATAGGACAATGTTTACTACAAAACATGCCAGATTTATTTCTGTTGATGACTTGTCCCGTGGTGAGGCAATACTGATTCAAAATATTAGCAAGGTTTTGACATTCAGTGAGCGTCCCATCTAGAAAAAAGACTGAGTCATCGGCGAAAAATAAGTGTGAGAGAGTTGGACATGACCTGGCTAGCCTGATCCCTTTAAGATGGCCTCCTTCGACTGCTTGGGAAATTAAAGTGGAAAGAACGTTTGCCACCAATATGAAAATGTAAGGGGATAGTGGATCACCTTGACGTAGTCCCCTCGAAGGCTGAAAATAGGGAAGTTGTTCCCCGTTAAAACGGACACTGAAAGATGGGGTAGTTATGCATTGCATCACCCATGTAACCCATCGTTGATGAAAACCCAATTGTATCAAATAGTCTCTAAGGAAATCTCATTCAACTCTATCATACGCCTTTTGCATGTCTGTCTTAATTAGTAGCTTGTACTTTCGCTTCCACTTATTTGTTTTGAATTGATGCAGAACTTCCTGAACGATCAAAATATTGTCTTGGATCTGTCAACCACTTACAAAAGCAGTCTGTTCCTTAGATATTAAATCAGGAAGCCATGGTTTCAGGCTATTAGCGATAACTTTAGAAATGATTTTATATGCATAGTTGCATAGGCTAATGGGCCTGTACCGATCCAATCTTTCAGGGTGATTGGTTTTCAGAATCATAGCAATAATGGTTCTATTTAGATTGCGGGGCAAGACTCCTGAAGTAAAGAAATCTTGCACTGACCTCAGAAGATCATCCTTGACAATATCCCAATGGTAAAAAAGACCGCTCAAGCCATCCGGGCCTGGAGCTTTAGAGACCCCCAACTAGAAAGTTGCCCTGCGCACCTCTTCAAGAGTGACCAATGCAGTTAATTGGTTGTTCATATCTGGAGTGACAACTGTAGGGCATTGATTCAAAATAGGGCCGTAGTCTCGATACCCGTATGATGTATATAAATTTGCGAAGAAAGCAGTCGTCATCTCCTTTAGTGTTTGAGGATCCCGCTCCCATTCCTGATTAACATCTATAGCGTAGTTATCCTATTTCTTTGGTGTCTTTGGATAGTAATTGCGTGAAAAAATTTAGTATGCTTATCTCCCCAACGCAACCAATTGATTCTGGATCGCATGACCCAAAACTGTTCTTCTTGTTGCCATATTCTGCGAATTTCATCTCGGAGAAGAATAGTTGCTTCTTTATCTTGGCTGTGAATAGACGGGCGATTGGTAATCACTTCAAGTTGTTGGTGTAAAGCACTAATCCGCAAATGGTCATTTTGAAATTTTGAGTGACTCCAGCCTCTTAAAGCCATAGAAACAGCTTGTAATTTGTTCAGTAGTGTAGGATGTCGTACCTGAACTGAGCTCCATGCCTTATAGATAATTTCTTGGCACTCGGGATCCTGGTTCCAATAAGCTTAAAAAACAAAAGGTCTTCTGCATTTTCGAGTAGGTGTTGTTGTAGTTAGTAGTAGGGGACTATGATCAGAACCCACAACCGGCAAAGCAATTACTTCAGCCTCAGGATATAACAATCGCCATTCTAGTGTACACAGGACCCAATCTAGACATTCCTTAATTAGTTCATCCCCCGTTCTATTATTCATCTAGGTGAACGCACAACCTTTGCTTTCCACTTCCATTAAGGAACAGTCATCAATGAAGGCTCGAAAGGAACAGAGACGAAAGGAAACAGATGGTCTCTTTCCTACCTTTTCCCATGGGTAGAGAATATCATTGAAATCCCCAACACATATCCAAGGCAAAGTGTTGGAACTGCTGATCATTCTTAGCTCTTGCCATAACAGCTGCCGCCTATGGTATGAATAGGGGGCATGGACACAGGTAATGCGTGTCAGTCTGTCATCAATCAATTGTCAACATATCATATCAACATAGCCCTCTAAAGAGCGAACTATAGTTAAAGTTAAGCTATCATTCCATAGAACTGCTAGACCCCATTTCTGACCAACTGTGCTTCAAACAAAAGCATGCTGGAAGTGTAAACGCCGCTGTAAACGTTGGAGTACGAGTTCGTTATTCTTGGTTTCCATTAGGAAAACCAAGTCGGGCTTTTCCTTGGCCTTTAAGGCCTTAAGGGCGTGAACTGTCCTGGGATTGCCCAAACCCTGACAGTTCCAAGAGATTAACTTCATTTGCAGGTGGGTGGCTATTTTGGGCCAGCCACCAACGCCCATTGTGTCGTCTCTTCTGCAGCATATACAGGAGTATCCATGAGTTGAGTATCATCGAATTCCGAAGAGGCTGAATGGCACATCTCATAGGGGGAAAACTTTTTCTGTTTTTTAGATGTTCCCATTGGAGCGATAGTTCGTGTAGTCTTTCTCTGTTTCTGTTGTGCCATGTTCACGGGTTGTGTCTAAATTGCTTTTAACTTTGCTGATGCAAGAACCAAATCAGTAGTGGATTGAGCCCCTTATACTAACTTTGTTAGAGGGGGTTGTTGATGAGGGACAGCAGCTGGCGACTTTATATGAGTTTCCGGAGGAGGCAGTAGAGGGAGAGTCGACTGCAAACCAAGGGGTGTTTCAGGTATGGTCTCATCCATCTGCATTGTAGTGTCCTGTGGGTTATAGAATGTTTGCCAATAGGGGCTATGCTCTCTAACTTCGGCACGTAACCCAGTAAATTATTCTAGTTGAGGAAGACAGAGGAGGCCTGGGCTACATACACCTAGTCCCCGTTTCCTCACTGTTCAACCGTTGGGGTCTTGGGTTATCTCTTTTGGTCTATGTTATTGGCTAGTGAGTTATCTCTCACATTTTCCGTGGCAAATTTAGCGATTTCCTTTTCTTTTGGTCATACTTCGAGAGTTCTTGTCTTGAATTTTCATTTTTCTCCAACCTTGTTTTGTAGAGGAGCTCTAAGCTAGTCTATATCATGAGCTTCGAACTTTGTCTAGGACTATAAGAAATCTCATTAATCTCCGACAAGTATAATAAAACAAGACATGTTCATTTAAGTTTACCCTTTCATGTTTGCAATTTTTGAATTTCTAGTTCAATTTCTGTCAAATTAAAACAATGAATGATATTAAAAAATGTTTAATTAATATTTTAATATAAATTAATTCTATACTCTTTTTATTATTATTTATTTATATTTGCATTTATATATAAAATTATATATTTAATATATAATGTGTCGGAACGTGTCGGAATTCTCTATTTTTTGAAAAATGACGTGTCAGCGTGTCGTGTCGTGTCGTGTTGTATATCGCGTGTCCGTGTCGGTGCTACATAATCAGTACCTACTTGTAAAATAGACAGTTATTAATATAGCAGAAAAAGCTCATATTAAGGCTGATCACCCACCTCTTTTCCTCTTCAACATACGGCAGTACATAAGGGAGCCTAAGAGCAGCAACACTAGTGTAGATACCGATAGTGCCACCATTGCCTTCTTCACAAATGTACCCCTTCTCCTATAGCGAGCTGTAGAAATAAGGAATGAGAAGTGTGCCAACGACATATCATCGAAATTAATGCAACAACTGCAGTTTATAACATGAACTATCAGAAGCAAGCAGTTTCATTAAGACGAGAAGTAGAAATTGGGACAACAATTACAACCCAAGAACAGTAGCAAAAATATTTGAGTACCTAAGTCAATTGCATCCACCCGCACATATAAATCTTGGCCCAAATCTGAAAATTCTCTTGTATCCATTAAATCTCCATACCATTTAAGGCATCCAAATTCCCCCATAGTTTCATTTGCACTCGAATAAGCTGTGCAACTGCAGTCACTCAAGCATTCCTGCTCACACTCCTTCAAGCTCAGGCTCATGTCAACATTGGCTGTTGAAGTATCCAGCAACTTCACCCGTTCCACCTTCACGAAACCTTCCCCACTTCTACACAGTGACGCTTTTTGCCTCCTCTTGCACCCACCTGAACAGTCCCTTAGGTACCAATTGCCCGGAGACTTGGGCTCAAAGCCGGGCAGGCATGTGCAGTCGAACTGATCTGCATTGTTTGCACCACAGTTGCCATTAGGCCCACACTTGCCGTAGTAGTCACACTGCTCCTTTGGATGAGAAGAAAACTCGGTCCACCGCTGCTCTTCATCATGCCATATGAAGTGTTTAAGGGAGCCTGACTCGTACGCCACATATCTAGAGATAACTGATGCATTGGCAACACCATACATCAGAGAAACCTCCATTGCGTTAATCGTAATTGTGATATTATAGACAAAATCATTAGCCATCTCGGGAAAGCTACCCTGCTTTTTCTCAATTATTGCTCCACCCCGCCAATACGGATCTTGACCCTTGTAAAGGAAAAACTGTGGGTACCCTGTTGGTTCAAACCTGTATGAACAACTGCCTGGTGCAGGATCACCTTCGGATTTCCAAGATGTCACGAATCGGTTCAAACCAGTTCTCTGGTCCAACCCAAGCTTCATGGACGGAAGATAGGTATCTGTAGGATAATCAAAGCTCTGCCAAACAACCACTTTGCTTAAATCATGTATCAAAACCAGATTACCTGAATCCAAAAGCTGAGCAGAAGTGGAATTATCTAAAGTCGCGGACGAAACATTGGTTGACCAAATGGGGAAGCTTCCATTGTTTGCATTGATCACCAAGTTTCCATAGCGATCCAATGCAAGAACTCCTGAAGTATCGTTCAGGAGATGCTCTCTGTTAGCAACCCAAACAACGGTTCGCTCCGGTTGTCCATAGTACCAAATCCCCAGGTAACACGAGCTTGAGTTACCTGGGCTGAAGAAACCGAGAGCAAATTTTCTTCCTTGGGAGATTAAGACATGACCATCTTTCAAGGTATTATTTGGGGCAAGGGTGTCCGAAGAATCAGTCGAATGAAGCAGAAGAAACAAAACCAGGATGTGCAATGACACCGTTCAGTGTTCATGCTGTACTTACATGGGGATGCAGCTTGCTTATGTTTCAGGCAAGATAGCAGACATATGGCGTTTGCTTCATAACCATCAAAACAGGAACATCTCAATGTGCCCCAGTGGAAAATGTGCCACGAAGCGGCGACTTCAACGTCAACGGTCCAAGCTTGACTTTTCTTCATTCCCTCGCGGGAACGCCATTGATTGCGCTAGTCAACATTTTTTTTCCTTTCACTTTGGAAAATCCCCGAAAGGTCAAGTTGATTAGATGTTGTTGCTCGTTGCTATTGGCTGCCGAGTATATTTAATTAAGTTCATGAAGGATGGTCAAACAGGAAACGCGGTTCCTATGTTGATGCTGGAAGAGGAGCAATTTATAACGAAATGAAATCATTGTGAAGGAAGGTTCGATAAAATAGAGACTATATGTGATGATGATGATAAATTGTAGAGCGAATTAAATAAATAACCATTCACTTTTAAATTTTAACCCTTTGAGTTTATAATTAGAAAGTCTGATTTTAGAATTTAGCTAATAAAAGGGAAATTTCAACACCCTGTTTTACATGTAAGCCGGGTCGGGTGAACGAACACATGATATAAATTGTGGCAAAACATGATTTAGATATTATATTGGAATGTCCAATTCAAAATTTTAAGTTAATAAATGAAGGCAACCACATGTTCATAAAAACTAAGCATATGAGCTCCATGGTCAAGCGATGTGAGATATTTCAATCTTATAATAAAAAAAATTACAAACTATAGAATAATAACTCATGCTATTGATTCAGTTTATCTTTTTTAAGGGAGCACCGGACTCTAACATGTGACATTAGAAAACGGGATCACGCTGCACGTCTTGTTTTCTGTTTTGGCTAACAATTCGCTGATAGGCATTTATACTTATAGTAGATTTGTTGTTGCCCTGAGGCAGTACAGTCACGCCTCAGCTGTTTCCATATTTTGAAGTGAAGGATTTAATGCCATATCAAGTTTCAAAACTCCTAGTTGCTGAACTTTTGAGTCATTGTTGAAGGAATAAAGCAGGCACAGCTGTCTTACCCAGAAGTAGTAACACTCTGCATGAATATCTAAATCTTATTCATCATTTAATATGAAGAACCTGTACACATCTGCACCCTATATACTTTTCGTGTATGAGAGTATGTATAACCTGTTACTCTTCTCGTTGCTCGAGTATTCTTGTCATGCTTTCATCTGCTCTGTAGAGCTGTGATAGTTACATCATTGGAAATGTTGAGTATTTTAACACTAGAGGATGAGTTGGTGCTCATAGCGAAGCTCTCAGCACTAAATCCCGGTTCCTTAGGTTGAGGAACATCAGAAGTCTCGCTGCCTAACATAAGCACGACCGATGACATTGTTGGCCGGTCTTCAGGTCGCTGCTGCACGCACAAGAGTCCTACCTGGATGCACCTCAGCACTTCCTTCAAAGGAAATTCTTCCTCCATCAGGACATCTACTAGTCCAAATGCATTCCCCTCGGTCCATAGTTTCCATGCCTGAAAATACGTTAATAACAAGTCATTACATATCATAGAACAACAGAAAGATTGAAGACCTAGCATCCAATCCGAGCCAAGCATAAGCAGGGGAATACTTACATGTCCAACGAGATTGAGGTCATGGTCCGGGTGATAAAATCCCCAATTCTTGTGGCCGCTCACAATCTCCAGTAACAGTACTCCAAAACTAAACACGTCTGATTTTACTGAAAAATGGCCTTTCATCGCATACTCAGGAGACATATAACCGCTGTAAGACAGAAATAGAGCATCAGAATATCCATAAATCTTAAAAAATATTCCTTGAAGCTAACAGTAGAATAACTTACTATGTCCCAACTATTCTGTTGGTCATTTCTCCAGCATTTTCTACAGTAAATGTTTTTGCAATTCCAAAATCTGAGATTTTAGGATTCATGTCACTGTCTAGTAAGATGTTGCTCGGTTTGAGGTCTCGGTGAATAATTCTTAGCCTGGAGTCTTCATGGAGATAGAGAAGTCCACGGGCAATCCCCATGATGATGCTGAAGCGCGTCTTCCAGGTCACAAGTTTCCGTCTAATTGGATCTTCACAAAATTTGAGATAAGTTATTGAGGGAAAAACTGTAGAATCTCAAGCAGGTTGAAAAAGTGTAAATGGGGTGAAGGTCGCACCGAAAAGGTGGTGGTCAAGCTTTGGTTCGGCAAGTACTCGTAGATTAACATTCTTTCGTCTCCATGAATGCAGCATCCTAGGAGCTTCACAAGATTCCGGTGTTGAAGTTTGGCAATCAGTATAACCTCGTTCTTGAACTCTTTCAGGCCCTGCCCAGAGTTCAGTGAGAGCCTCTTCACAGCAACATCTTGCCCGGTGGTTAATATGCCCTGGCAGATAGCGCATTACATGTTAGTAAGAACAAAGTAGAAAAGAATTATAAAATCATCTTCTCATATTCAAAACCATCTTCATTGAGTTAATATGAGAAAAATGTGACTTTTTAACTTCCTAGTATACTTTGGCCAAAAAAAAGTACCTTGTATACTTCACCGAACCCACCCTGCCCAACCTTGTTTTGGAAAGAGAAATTGTTTGTGGCATCAGCAACTGCAACGATATCAAGAAGGGGTAATTCAAGGTCTTCCTCCGGACCACCATCTCCTGAATCTCGATAAACTGAGTATGCAGCTACAACAGAGGATATAAATCAGCCATCAGCATGGACAAACGCGTAATTATGCACCACAATCTCAAAAATATGACAAAAAGTCCAGCATATCCTGGGGGTTTGTTGAGCAGAAGGAATTAAAGCAACTTCATGAAGCAATTGTTTCCTCAAAGTTGTTATCATTTGCTTCCAAAAAGTCATTACTAGATTTAAAGCAACAAAAAGTCATTACTGTTCGCTCTAACTTGCTGATCAGGAACCGAAAATAATTATAGGAGAGAGTGTTCTCTCACACTGAAGCTGGATGTGATGCTAAGCTAACCAGTGTTTTCTTAGGCCCTTATTAAGGATATTAATAGATTTATAGGCCTTTCAGGTGTGGTTTCATTGAAGGAAATTCTAGCATGATAAGCAAGAAAGGAACATGTAAAGAAATAGAGTCATGAACATACTTTCAGCAATTTCTTAATTTTCTTAATTATAATGAGAGAAGCAAGAATCATGCTGTTTGCAAGAATAGTTTTATGCCATGGTAATGACTTTACCTCTCATCGTCTCTTTCCTTCTTCGGAGAGCATACCGGCCAATGAATGCTAGTATAAGCATTCCACATACAGTCGAGACAGATATGCCAATGGCAATTACTATACGCCTTCTCCTCTTAGCTTGAGCAATTGCATCTATTCATTGAAAAATTTCAGAATAATCATATGCTGTCATACTCAAACAGAGAGCTTAGTAGCCACACGGCAATGTCATATGCTCTCCTCATCGCAGATTATTCAATACAGAAATGTCTCTTGTACTCGTTTTTTATCTAACATCAAGCATATACCAATGTGTAGAACTAGGACATGCTATGTGATTGCACATACAGAAAGAAGCATTTCTTAATGAACTTACAGGGCTTAGAGATCCTATTTAAGTGACAGATCTTAGTGCATGTGACCCAAACACAACAGTGATTGAATTTGAGTCTCCTCAATGAGCATATTAACTATAACCATGTCATCACATTCACATAAAGCATTTCCAGGCAAGGACATGGATTTCCTTGGCAGGTATTCAACCGAAAACCTCTTTAAAGCTACCTAGTGATGGCGAGTGAAAATCAGTAAGAGCTAGATGGATCAGTACCTATCTCCGCCTTTGCCATTCGTATATATATGACATCTCCGCCTGAAGGATAGTTCTTCATGTCAACCAAATCCCCAAACCACAAAAGACAATCCCCACCATTTCCGTGGACATCTACCTAGTGAATGCCATACAAGAGCAATTCTTCAAACATTCCGTCTCGCATTCCTCAAGGTTCAAGCTGCTATTCCCATACAGACGTGAATTATCTGGCAGCTTCAAACTCTTGTACTTCACAAACCCGTCACCATTTCCACAACTCAAATTCCATACCCGGGAGCACCCACTGGTCCAATCAAGGGGGCTCGAATTGTTTTTCCTGAACCCCTTCAAGCACCTGCAATTTCCATCATAGGAATCATAGCAAGTCCCATATGGCCCGCAGATGCCATAAGTATCACAATAATCCCTCTGTAGGGTAACCAAATTTGTCCATTGATTGTTCATCCAAGCAAGATATTGAATCGCACCCTCCGGGGTCACAATGAATCTCGATAGGGTCGAATTTTTTACCACCGTGTATGTGTAATACACCTCTTCACGGCTGGAAATGAACATTGGATTGAACACCTCATTGGCCTTGAGCTCATTACTCCCACTGAACCTCTCGCCATTCCAAGGCCCCCATCGATACTGCTTCTGGTTCCCTTTCCACAGAATCAATTGCAGAGCATCCGGCGGCTCAAGGCTAAACGTGTACTGGCCGCTCAAGGGATCGGATTCTGAGGCCCATGACGTCATGTTCCGCTTCAAACCGGTCCTCAAATTCCACCCCAGTTTCATCTCCGGCAGCAGAGTGTCAGTTATGTTATCAAAGCTCTGCCAGAGATAATCCCCTGAACCATCAGAAGCACTTGCATCACTCAAAACAAGATTGCCATTGTCCAGGAGCCTCAAGAATGGCTCATCCACGGCCCCAGCTGGGGTCACAGACCAGTAATTCATTGACCCATTTCGGAGAGACACTGATCCTTGCGAGCTCAGCGCCAACTCTGCCGAGGAATTGGTGATTGGGTTGTTCCTGTTGGCCACCCAAGTGACTTGGAGAGGTATGTTCTTGTACCAAATGCCCAGATACCTGGCACTCAACTTGTTAGGACTAAAGAAGCCAAACTCAAAGACTTGCCCAGATGAAACCAAGGTCTGTCCATCTCGCAGCGTCTGGTTGGCCGACAGAGTGTCTGCGGCTTGTGCCAGCGGCGATGCTAGAAAGAAACAGAAAGCGAGAAACAGAGCAAAGACCATGGCTCTGTTGACGGCGAGAGGAGGTGGGCGATGCGTGGAGTTGCTGCCCTGCGAAGGGGGAGCGCATATCGAGGTCTTTTCTGGTGCGGGGGGAGAGGGATCGCTGCTCACGGTGAGATGCTTTGAATTGTCAGAGAGGTGGATCTAATCGTCGCGTGCACGCGGCGACAACATCTTTCCATTTGCGGACGCCTGAGCTTGGAACGGTCAAAGGTGGCGAGCGTGCGGGTGCGCAGATGAAATTTATCAAACTCGTCGAAAATAAATGAACACAAGGAGCACCTCGCGTCTTCATTTGTGACAGTGAACTCATCTCTCGCTTTGGTTCCAAAAGTCAAAAGGGATGACACACCCGATCGACCGGCCTGTTGAAATATTCCTGACACGAGGTCATCGTTCAGACAGTGCATCCTCGTTCCTCATTCAAGGACCGCAGCCCCTACCTCCCTTCCTTCCTTCTCTCTCTCTCTCTCTCTCTTGAAAGCTCACTTAACTGCAACAAATATGACCATGAAAAATCACATTCCAAGTCCCTCATTTGATAATTTCATAGAGTAATACTAATGTACTAAGGTATATACAGCTTCATTTGGTTCGGCATTTTAAATGAGCTTTGAGACTCTAAAATCCCTTAACCAAATGCAAATAGCTTTTGATTCATGTTTTGCTTGGTCTTGGGGAAATACAATTGAATTTCAATAGGATTTTAAAGGCCTTTAACCCAAAATAGATCAAGAATCTTTTTGGAAGTTATATTATCGGAATACAAGTCTTAGCGCCATCACTACTCATCACTATTCATCTTCTCCATGTCTTTGGATAGAGAAGCCGAATAGAGGCCAGCGACCGTCAGCCAAGGGGTAGTGTGCGGTGACGATCACCACTCGAGGGGTTGCGTGACCCTAGCAATTGTCGCGTGGAGGTCGCGACCGCCTAGCGACCATCTTTTGGGTGGCCATGACTAGGGGGTTGCCTAAGGTCACATGTCACCTAGGTCACGTGACTCAAACAATGGTCACCTAGGTCTCATGACTCAAGCGACGCTTGGATCACGTGACTCAAGCAACTCTTAAGGTCGCACAACCTTAAGCAAGACTGTTTGGTGACAGCTGATCTTTATCAAGCAAAATGTAACTTTTACCAAACCACATTTATTCCCAATGCACCTTAAATTGCATTTTCGAAAATCTCCTTAACTAAAAAATATTTATATTTTTCCAAGAATATTTTACTAAAACCGAACCAAATAGGGCCATGTTTTTATCACTAGACTGCTACGTAAACAGTTTGGACTAGAATCGGTAGAGAAATAGTCCGAGGGAGCTCACCTCTTGCTTAAGTTCCGGAAGTCAAAACCGAAGACCGCCTACTCTACCAAAGCCTGTTGAATTGTCTGACTGGGAGCCGACGTGTGGACAATGCATCGCCGTCCCATCGATGCCCTCGGCAAGCCTCTTTCTCTCCCTCTCTCTCAAAAGGTCACCTGCCAACATTAAATATCACGAGGACAAAATAACATTCCAAGCCCCTCGTTTAATATTTATGTAGAGTAATACTAACATATTAATATTTATTTATTTCATGTGACTGTATTATTACGTCAGTAATTTTTAATAAAACTAATTAAAAATGACTATATCGAAATTTCTCATTAAGGTTTAGAATTTAATTGATAAAATTAAAAAGTTTTAAATTGAATTAACATTCATATTATAAGTTTAGCATTGATTAGACGATTTGCTTGAGGAATGGACAAGTGGATGATATAAAATAATCTTGATGGCGGAAGAATGGAGAGACTATTGTAATAAGCTCATGCATCAATTTGTACGTAAATGTTTTGGTGGCTTGGGAAAGTAATGTTTTTACCAAAATTTTTAAGAACATCAAGGATATGTCTAGGATTTCTTTTCAATTTTCGGCAAAAATAATTAGGTGGACAGGTAAAACGCGCATCTAAGCTATAAAAATCTAATGGAATTTATGTCAAACCTAGTGGACCTGCCTCTTTAATGGTGCACAAGGGCTCATAATGTGATGCTCTAAGTCTCATATTCAGAGGGAGAGGATATTATGAAGGACAAGGACAACCGTCCCTTAAATGGTCATCACCTCACATTTGTTCTTCAACATCTTCTAGGCTGAATTCCACATTATTCTTATGTCTAAAGAGAACTTCTCATCTTTCCTTCCCTGCGTCATGTACATGATCTCCATCTCTTATGCCTGAGAAGAATGATTCACTATATTCAACCGACCAAGTTCGATGGCCATGGAATCATAAAACTGGCAGAGATCATCTTGCACACATAAGTAAATGTGACGGTACACTCGCATAGAAGAAATCCCATCGCAATTAGGAATTAGCTGTTGGATTAGGGAGGTGTTCATGTTGGCATTATATAAGGTGATATGAAGATTTAATAAAAAAAAATGTCAAACTAATTCACTACTCTCATTATTTTGGTGGCCACCTTTTTAGAAATCATGTGGGAATAGCAACTTCTTAAACATTAGAATTCGATAACATAATTCCCATTTCTCATCGACCCAATCGCTAGTAACAATGCATCCTTCAATAGCCAAGCCTAGGCCAACCCATCAGGATCCCTAGATCATTTAGCCTGCCAACCAATGGTTCGTGCTTAGGCATGGGCCTAGTTGGCTAGGGTCGGCATGATCCAATGCCCACCCCTAACCAGTGGGTATGAGAGGTTTGCTAGTGCTCTTTATCCTTTTGTATAGAGAGAAGCGTGACATTGACGATATGTCGAGCTATATGTGGATGCCAGCATGCTCAAACGAATGACATCATTGTTTGCATTAGTTGACACCATAAAGAATTTTAACGAAAGGATTACATTGAGTACATTTTCAAATATTCAAAGATCACATCAAAAAAAAAAGAAAAATCAAAGTTCACATTGAATATTGAGAAGATGTTTAAGCACATTTTGTGTCGTCATCTCTTACTTATTCAACAGGTAGAAATACTATTTTAAAGGCCTCGACAATAGGAAATCTTGTCTTCATGACACATCCAGGTCGTTACGTGATTGGCAGGGACTTCTGATGTTGAAATTCAAAGACAACTCCATTACGACATTCACTAGATTCTAGGAAGAACTGTTCATAAAGAATGGAAAAGGCATCCTTCGTCGCACATGTAAAATATTTCTGGTCAAAAAGTCAAAAAATCAACTGTTTTTTGCTATAATATGGTTTGTGGCAGGTAACGGCAAGCGATTATAGTATTCTTTCTAGAAGACATGAAATTTGTTGGTACGATTGACTTGTATCGGCCTGCAGTTTGAATGGAAAAATAATTTCTCGCGGCTCTTGATCTTATCTTCTACATTTTCTGCATTTCATATTGTGTTTTTTTCTTGCTCAATTATTATATTGAAGCCATAAGGTTTTTTTTTTTTTTAATATCCAGGATCCGCCGGAACCCCTTCCGCCCACACTATTCGGGTTCACACGACTCGTCAATACTCGCGGCCTCGCCACAAGCCGCTATTTAGATATCAGTACCTGGAGGGGGCTAGCCCAGAACCTCAACACCAGGGCCTCCACTTAAGACACTTTAGCAACAAGAGGATTCAAACTCTCGACCTCGGCGATAAGAGAGAGAACGCACACTAACTACGCTGCCCGTGGTTGGGTTTGAAGCCATAAGTTGATATAACCATGGAAACTTTTTTTTATTATTTACTCCTTTCCAATTTTTCTAACCCTTCAATTATTCTTTATGGTAGTGGTAAAAGTCACTCTTCGTTTCTCCTCTTTTCAATTTTATCCTTGTCATTTTTGGTTACTAGAAAAAATCCTTACCTCTTGAAACTCATAACAAATCTATCACAAGGCTAAACTCCCTCTAAAATCTATATTTTAATTACCCTTTTGCCCGTTTTAGCTTTGTGGATTTACGAAATTCGCATCAAGGCGGTATTTTTGTTGAGAAAAAAGGCTTTTTATTTTTTATTCAAACAAAAAAACTTATAGATCTTTAATAAATAAAAGAACTTTTATAAAGCCTGATAAATATTTGTTCGGTTTAAAAGATAAAAGACCATAAAGGGATTGAAGAAAAGCCCACAAACAAACTGGAAAAAAAAAAGTAGGGACCTAATTGAAACTCGATAAAAAGAACAATCATTTTTATAAATGCTGCTAAAGAACCTCTGAACCTCTGATAGATTTGAAATAAATTCGAAATATCGAATTCTTCTGTTACATCGGATTGAAAGGGTGGATCAAATTAAAAAATCTTTGAAAGGTTGAGATTTATTTTGTCATTCTGCCTTCTATTTATTCTGAACTGCTTCAATAGTAGTAACTGGAGTTCTGGCAATGCATTCTACTTCTCATCTCTTGGATGTTAGCAACTCGCTGTCGCCATGTTTATTCTAATGAAGCTCGCTGTTTCAGTTTCGCAAGGTACGTTGTTCAATCTGACATATATGCTGAGACTTTACTGCTGTTCTGTGCCTGATTTACCATGGAGAATAGTTCTCATTTCTCACACTGACTGAAACATCAAGAGGGCGAAGTTAGGTGTATTGTCAACAACCCATTCTTAAGGGTCTATTGCTACAAATGAAGATGATGATCCTTGCTCTATATATCTTATGTCTGGTTCTGTGCAACGTCCAGTTCTTAGTTTCACCTAATAAAAAAAAAAGACAAGAAATTGGTCTGAGCCGGTCGAGAAATCATGATGGACAGAGCATAATCGATTACTTCAGCATTGAATTACAGTTGCAATTGCAACAATGTCTCTGGTTTCTGTGAACTTCATCACATTGCTAGAGTCACTGTTTTGAGTTGTATTGTGTCAATGTCAAAGACTTTTTCTTCGGACACATATAGACCAATGAACTTCATGTCTGGACCAAAATTGGCAAAATTCTCTCCTCTCTCCCCAACAACAAATACAAAAGAAATTTTTGAAAATCAAAGTATACTAAATAAAAAAAATTGAGCAGAAGGAAGGACTGAGAAAACATATATATGAACAGAAATCTCTGGAGTTTCAGATGTACAAATGTATAGGATCGGGGTATGACAATGATCTCTATCTGGCATCAAGCATTGTGACTGTAACTTGGTTCACAGTGCATGTCCTGTCATGCTTGCTTGATGATGAATCCGTCTCTATAGCCCTTCCTAAGCAAAAGCCGGGATTTTTAGGGTGTGGCATCGTTGGGTTTTCGCTGCTCAGCATCAAGACCACAGACGACATGACTGGCCTATCATCTGCCTGCTCTTGGACGCACAAAAGGCCGACCTGGATGCATCTCAGTACTTCATTCATCGAGTATGCATCTCCCACTGCTGCATCCAGTAGCTCCAAGCCCTTCCCTTCTTTCCACAACTTCCATGACTGCAATTAACAAGACAACGTTCAGTTATATCTAGTTACAGGACAAAAAAAGAAACACTTCACTAGCAATGTCAATCAGATGGCATATATATGAAGTTCTGTTTCGGATAACTATTCATCTTTCGATGGATGAGCATCTGTCCATACTTACATGTCCAAGAAGGTTCAGTTCGTTGTTCGCATAATAGAATCCCTGTTCTTTTTACCACTTATAATCTCCAAGACCAACACGCCAAAGCTGAACACATCAGACTTCTCTGAAAATTGTCCGTCCATAGCATATTCCGGGGCCATGTACCCACTGCAGTTTTAAGCAAAATGGAATTAGTGCAGTTTCAGAAATGTAATCCTGGAATGTGTTAAATCAATGTTCCATGGTACTTACTATGTGCCAACAACTCTCTTCGTATTCGCCTCGACCTGATCTCTGCCAAAAATCCTAGCCATGCCAAAGTCCGAGATTTTGGGGTTCAACTCCCCGTCTAGCAAGATGTTGCTTGCTTTGAGATCCCTATGTATGATTCTGAATCTGGAGTCCTGATGAAGATAAAGAAGACCTCGAGCGATCCCGCAAATGATGTTAAACCGCCGCTCCCAATTTAACATGGAGCTCTTGGTTTTACCTGCAGAGACTAGTCAGTGACGATCCTGAAACCGAAACTTGAACATTTCCGGTCCATTTTGACAACATGAAAAGTGAAGAAGAGTAATTCCAGGAACGTACTAAATAGAACCGAATCCAGACTCTTATGCTCCATGTACTCGTAGATTAGGATCTTCTCGTCCATCTCGACGCAGCAGCCGATGAGTCGCACGAGATTTCGGTGTTGAAGCCGAGCAATCAATTGAACCTCGTTCTTGAATTCTTCCATTCCCTGCCCGGAATTCTTCGAGAGCCTTTTGACCGCCACTACTGGGCCTTCTTCAATCCTACACTGAAACACAGAGAAACAAATGAAGCTCTCGAGATGCTTCCTACACTGACATTTATCTAGCCAAATTCGTCTTTTGGAAAAGGAGCACTCACCTCGTAAACACAGCCAAAACCGCCTTGCCCAAGCTTGTTTTCGTCACTGAAGTTCTTGGTTGCCAAAGCAATCGCGTTGAAAGCGAACAATGGTAACTCTAGCTCCTCCGGCTTGTTTTCCCCCGTATAGTCTCTCTTACTCGAGATGACTACTTCATTTAACAGAAAATCTTGGCTTCTCTCACGAGCTCCTGGTCACGCGAAGAAGCAGTCATCATCATCAAAACAGTCATTTCTACTGCACTCCGATTCATTTAATACAAGTTATTGGTAAGCAAGACACTAGAATTACCTTGCGGTTCGATGTTTCTTATGTGTGAATTCAGCGAAGTCTTCCTCTTCCACATGAGGAAGGCGGTGAGTGCTAACAACAGAACGCCGCCGCCAGCAGCAATGCCGACTATTGCTAATGTTCCGAGTCCGTTGCTCGAACTATTTTGAGTGACAAGTCCGCCAAAAGCCACTAATACATCAAAATAAATTCGGAACAATACAAATTAAACCTTATATTCGACATAGATTAGTGTAGAGATCTCCTTCAATCGGATAAAGTGGAAATCACATAAGCATACTCACCATGATATGGTAAAATTTACTCCTTTTCCTCACAACAGGACTGAACTAGACAAATAGTACTCGGTCAAAAAATAGCCATATGAATGTTAGGAATTTAATGTCCACGTGAAATTTTGTGCAACCACTGTCGACTGTTCTAAAACTTAAGTTGTAAGATGGTTTTGTGTGACCACTGCCGACTATTCTAAAAGCTTAAGTTATTAAATAAATGCGTAGTTTATTATTTAAATATTCTAATATTCACCCTCAAGCTTAGCCTTGTCTTTTTGCTTAATACTAAATGTGAAATTTAATTGGGGAGACAAATAGGGCATGAATGATTTGAACTCAAGATCTCCAACTCTAATACCATGTGAGATTTTGTAGAACCATTGTTGACTATTCTAAAAGCTTTAGAAGGGTTACTGTAATTTCCTTGATCTTACTTTGTTCACAAGTGAATTCTTGATAACCCGCCACTTTTTTCAATCCAGCTCAACACGACCTAGTTACATCCCGAACCATAGGCAGAAGAATAGACAGAAAAAATACAATCTCAAAATCGTACTAATCCTATTCTATCTTATGCAAGAAATATGTGGTGGACTTCATGTTTCTACAGCTCAAGTCTCCAAGGAAATAAACTCATCCGTCTTATCCCGAGTAACATAATCAATCAAACAAATTTGGTCCTCGATTGTTCGAATTCAAACTCCTTTTATTGAAAATAGCCATATGACTGTTAGGAATTCAAAGTCCAATTAGCTTACTTCAAAGAGGGTTCCCGTAATTTCCTTGATTTTACTTTGTTCACAAATGCATTCTCCATAACTAGCGTTTTACAATCCTAGCACGACACAACCTAAATTACATTAGCAAATGGAGAATCGGGAAACTCCTCAAAACAAAGTCAGAAGAACAGACAGAAAAATATGATCTTAAAATCATACTAATCCCGTTCCATCTTATGCAAGAAATATGTCGCGAAATTCATCAGTCTGCATCTCAAGTCTTCCGGTCTTATCCCGAGCGACATAATCAAAACAAACAAGTTTGATCCTATTTTACTCATCAACAAGACGACGCATGATCGACAAGGATCTGATTCGATACAAAGCTGCCCCTCCTAAAACCAAACGGGAGATGAATCACATTCAAAAGTGAAACCCTTTTTCAAGGCCCTCCTCGAGGCTACCAGATTTGACTCGGTCTCTTTGCAAAAAAAAAAGCTCCAAAATCAAACACCACCCCCCTCCCCCTAAACTTGAAACTCCATGATTAACTATTTACCAGAACCGCTCGGGAGGAAGCTGAGAGGGAAAGGGACTGGTCGCAAAAGAAAAGAAAGAAATACTTCTGAACCTTGGAAGTCAAATGTGTCGGCCCAAAGGCACTTATTAGGATTAGATCGAGAGCATCTGCTGGGAAGGGGCCCACGTGCGCCAACCTTCCCTCTATTAAACCAACCTCGTGGGGGCCCCCCACTGTCAGTTAATCAACTTTTTAATTATGCCATTGTAGTCGCGCAAATATTCGAGGAGTGCCTAGCCTACGGTGACGGGGCCCCAACGGAATTAACCATCACAGACGCCGCGCTTACGTCAGCTCATGGTGCACGCGTCGGCCGACCCCCACCACCTGCGAACAGCATGGATCCACGTGTCAAGTGTGTGATAGGGCGGCCGACCTTCAATTGTGCGGCGGTCGCGTCGGGGTCCCCACCGCCGAGCAAGAAGTGGGAGTGATGAGTAGAGTCGGCCCCACTCTTGCTCGGTGAAGACAACATCGGTGCTACCATCGGATGGGCAAGGGCATTTGCCCTCTTGTAGATCTAGTGAGGACAACCAGGCTCTTGCTAGCAAAGGAAAGGCGATGGCGACATTCCCATGGCCCTAGCTTTAGTCGGATCATTCACATTCTATCATACTTAAGTCCGGTTGCCTTATGTTATTTTTCATGGTATACGGCATTTTACCGGGGCATATAACCTTTGAGTGTACTTGAAGCAAACTTCCTTATATACAACATTTTGTTGTAATTGAGACTAATCAACGCATCCCTTTTTTTTTTTTTCTAAATAATGCATGATGCTTTATCTAGACTTACGACACTCAAATCATTCTTAAGGTCAATTGTCGTATGCCAAGATGTACAAAATTTAACCCCATTAATTGTGCGGTGCGACAATGTACCATAAACAATCTCGCTCATAGTTATGTGATCTCACATTGTTTGCTAAAAAAACAATAATTTCTTCATCTTTGATGATAATGAATGCACTAAAAACAAATAAGATAAGACACAAATCAACGTCAAGTAGGTAGAAACGGTTCACATTAGGTAGATTAAAAAATCTAATTTGTATCCTTGACTCCTACAAACACAAGCATGAGACGTGCTAAGACTTAAATCAACAATTACGACCAATCATCACCCCTGAATACGTGGAATCCGTGCATAGGACGTGAAAAAATCTATACCAATCGGGCAGCTTATTAACTTATATATTATAAATAGAGTTTTATTACATGCTGGGTTTAAAATTTATTTTGTCGTTTTCCTAAGGAAAAGTGGGGCCACCGAGGGGCCCGCACACGTGGCCATTGGTAAACATTGCCGAAGTTAGAGAGCACAGCCCCTATTGGTAAAATTTGATAGCTTTATTTAACTTGGAGAATTACTTGTGATAATAATTTACTCATTACTACTTCATTGAAAACTTATATTTTGATGGCCAATGATGCAGAATTCAGCAGCCAAATATGTCGGAATGTGGTGAATTTACCTCTGACTACGCCATGTGCACATAACTTCTGCAAAGCCTGTATAGAGGGAGCCTTTGCTGGGCAAAGTTTCATGAGACAGAGGACATGTGAAGGCAGAAGGACACTACGTGCGCAGAAGAATATAATGAAATGTCCATCATGTTCAATTGACATTTCCGATTTTCTTCAAAATCCACAGTTGCGGCACAATTATTTTCTCAGGATTTCATTATCCTATTTTAGATGGGGGGACTTCTATGTTGTCATTTGGCATTTTCACATTGGAGCTTGTATAATACGATGGCTTTGAGATTTTGGAGGCCCTAAAATGTGCTTTAGAATTAAAGATCATCCACAGGAATAGGTTTAAAAGCCAATTGATGATCACGTGGATGGGAATGGTTGAAGCATTTCTACGTTATCAGTCTGGTTAATATGTTTTGTTGTGTCGGTAGGCTCATGAGGCTTTGACATCCATGACAGGTAAACAGAGAGCTAATGGGTGTGATAGAATCACTTCAGAGCCAGGCTCTTGAGGAGGAGGAGGAAGAGGAGGAGGAGGATGAAAACTCCGAGTCAAGTGAGGAAGCTCATGGTGCTCAGAATAATTTGGAAAATGATGCTGAAGATCGTGAAAATGATGCTGAAGATATCGAAAATGATGATGCTGAAGGTGAAATTTCTGAGGAAACTGAGGTACTGCTGAAACCAGAGGCTGAAACTGAAAAGCAGGAAGCCTGCAAGCAGAAGGCTGAAAATCCTGGCAATTGCCTTTCAGATCTCGTCCGATCTGACACTGCAGATGCTGAACTTCCGGTTGACCTCAATAATCAAGAAGATGCTGAAGATGAAGAGGCGAATATGGCTGTGCCAGAGAGCAATGCCAGGCAGCTCCGGAAACGAAAGAACTGCAATGATGTAGTCAGTCCAGTGAAGTTGGATGCTGGAGTCGCAACCAAGAGCAAGCGGGTCAAAATGGCGGCAGCAATTTGATTTTTAGCTATGGTCAAATTCCCCATCCTTGATTCTGAACAAGTTGAATTTCCTTCATTTTTTTGCTTTTTGTTTGTAGATGTCTCTTCTCATAGGTCCAAGCAGCTTGATCATGCTTTTTGTTCTTACTTGGTGGTCTAAGGAAAGGATAGTGAAGAACATATCATGGAAGATGTAGGGACCTTAGTCTTTTGTTGTTTTTGTTGGTTCCTATAAAAAGTCTATATCCTGTTTTGAAGGCAAGAGTGTGGGTGCCACATGAGAGAAAAGAAAAAGGAAAAGAGAAGGGGCCGGGCCTGTGGGTTATAGAATGTTTGCCAATAGGGGCTGTGCTCTCTAACTTCGCCCCATCACTTAGTAAATCATTCTAGTTGAGTAATTTTGTTTTCTCTAGCATTGCTCATTAGGACCCAGCGTGTAGCAAAAGCAAAATGCTAGGGAAGGTAGGAGTTGTGTATGAAATTGGTTTACTAAATGACAAGACAAAAGCATCCGTCAAAAAGCCAATCCACAAAGAATATATCATATCACTTGATTAATTATAAATTTATTACATTAGTCATTACATATTAACATCATTTTTAAAACCTGGGAGTCCATCTGACACACAATAATCATTTTTTTCCAGTTTTTATCAGCAAGACTATGAATACCCGAATAACCCCAACTCCAACCAGGTGTGGCAGTCCCTCTTTCCACCAGGGTTTTGCTTTCAGCATTGGAATCAAGAGATGCACAGATATAATTACTCGAACCGTGGCCTCGAGTAAGAGTGATGGAACACAATTCCCACTTAAATGATCTGGGCTAAACCCTTGTCTTTATATAACCAAGCGTATCAACCGGGCTAGCTAGCACATATCTTGATATAACCAACCGACGAAAGAGATCTCACCACGGTTCACGGGGTAGATCAACTAGGCGGCGATTCTAATCATGATCTCCGAGATACTTCAACTTAACCCCCGCACAACAAGGACTACAATCACCAGCCGCTCCCAAGAATGAACAGGAAATATTACAAGGGATTAAAAGAAAGAGAAGATGAAGCTCTACTGAGCAGTTGGCTGCGCAATAGACTCGTCGATTGCTACGTAGCTCTCAGTCCCAGGAATATCAAAGGCATCCATGTTGACAGACGAGTGGAACAAGTTCCTCTACAGATCCGACAGGCCCTCTCGCACTGCCAAGGCTTCTCTCTCGATCAACAATGCGTCTTGGATCTCCTTGAGGACCTCCGAGATCGATGGCCTCATGTGCCCGTTAGGCTGGACGCACATCAGAGCCTTCTCCGCGATCTTCCTCATCGACTGGACGTCGTAGTCCTCACGTAGGTTCGGATCGATGATGCCTTGGCTGTCCCCGCTCTCTAAGTGTGGTCTCGCCTATAATTAGAGAGTACAACATGTGAAGGAACGTACACGTGCCGGATTTCGCTTCGAAATTAAGAATGAAGGTTTGAAGAGTTTGCAAGAATATCAATGAACAGGTTTCGTAGTACTTATTACACTGGACTTACCCACTGGACTATGTGGCAACAGTTCACGCTGGAGCTTTCGTTGGAAATTGCTTCTCGACCTGATATCAATTCAAGAAGAATGACGCCAAAACTATAGACATTGTTCTTATCTGTCGATTGCTGGGAGATGCAATACCTGTCAAATTCCCACAAAGATAAGAAGAGAACCATTACATTAAATCACGCCATTTTCTCATAGTTTAAGCTTTATATAGCATTAGAATGAGAGGTCCCGAATTCAAATTTTCTAGCCCCATTTACCTCCCCGATTATATATTTTCACGCTTATGTCTTAGGTCAAAGTCCAACCACTATGTAAGGGAGTGCGTTAACAGTACTATAATATTAAACCATTCTCTCTTCTAACAACTTAAGCTTTTTAGGTTGGACTTCACGTAGCATCAGAGCCAAATTCCACCTCAGTTTATGTCACATGTGTGGTCTTCCCTTGTCAAGAGGTGGAGTGTTAAAATATCCCACATTACTTATCAATGATATATCAAATGGCCTCATATGCATGTGGGCTCCCTTTATAAATTAGTTTAAGCTTTTAGAACAGTTGGCTGTGAACCCATATAATTCTACAACCAACTAGTCACTTATATCATTAAAGTATATAATGTACATGCAAAAGCATCAATAAAATTAGGGAAAAGTGCCAACTCGTGCATATGCTTATGAAAGTACATACACAAAGTGTCTGATCCTAAAAATCAAAGTCCAGTTAACATTGTATACCTGAAATTCTAGCACAAGAGGCTGCTTAGCAGCCAATGCATTTACATAGTATATGATTGCATCAATTAGTTTGCTACCATTTTCCCTCTGGAGGTATCAACACTAACAGAATAAGGCTTCCTTCAATGGGATAGCAGCTTCATAAGTGAGTATGAATCAAAGGCATATGGGCTTGGAAGTTGCATTAGTGAGTGGTGACAGATAAGTTGCGAATGCAATTTCCAATGAACATCATTTTCTAATGGCCTTAAGGTACAAAGTGGAGAAAACTACATCTCCTCGTTGGGGTGAGAGTAGGAGCATTGAGCCAAGAAGAATGATAAGGTGAGACACAAACATAAGTCTTCACATGTGTAGCCTAGAGCTAGCACAAGGAATGCAATTTCATGGAATATGCTTCCTGAGGGATTCTACAATTATCAAAGAAGCAGGAAGTCAACACTAAGAAGGGAAAGTGAGGAGGCCGAGACACATTCATGAATAAGTGCAAAGCTTGCCTAGTCAGATTTTTCAAAACATGCCCAAGGTGATGTATTCCCAATTCAAAGATAAAAATCGCATGAACACATAATGACACCATATTAACTTGCTTCAACTTCAAAAAACTATATGTCCGTTGAAAAACAGAAGGCGTGACCAAAAAGATGCCTTACTCGGGGTCCAGATACCCAAAAGTTCCTCGAACTGCACTTGAGACATGGGAGACTCCATCAACTTGAGATTTTGAGAGACCAAAATCTGAAACTTTTGCTCTCGAGTTGCTGTCCGAAGAATGTTGGTACTTTTCAAATCTCTATGTATGATGGCCGGAACACATCCGGTGTGAAGGTACTCGATCCCCGAACACAATGAATAAGATTACCAACTTCGGTAGCTAAAATGACTTCTACGGGAATTAAACCGGTTTATAGAGGACGACCAACCTCTTGCGGTATCTTCGGCAATCTCAAGGCGTTTGATCCAATTAAAATTCCACTCACGAGTCAATGGACCTTAGAGATAGATATATGGAATTTATATAGACACATGATAACAGCCTCATGGCATGATGAAAGCGTATGGGCTTACCAGATAGGTGCTCTTTAAGAGTTCCATTATGCATGAACTCGTAAACCAGCATGTTTCTCCCGTCTTCTTGGCAATATCCAAGGAATTGTACCAAATTCCTGTGATGTATTCTTGAAAGAAGAGTCACCTAGATCACATACAACATTAGTTAGATGATGTAGCTGATAACGATGCTAATGACAATTTTGTCGGTGCGAGTACTAGTTTCATGAAAATTAATCTAAGTGACAAAGGGTTGGATGATATCAGATAGTAATTCAAAGAAAAATGCTTCAGAAACATCAACACGAAAGACTTTGCAGCAACTAAAATTTAAGGGCAAAAAAGGGTAAATATACTGAATTCCCGTTAAACGGGCAAGGAGTTATTTCATTATTCACTCCCTAGGAATTTGAGTTTAGTCAAGAAGATCCCAATAGTAGCACACCTTGAATTCTGTTAAACGGGCAAGGAGTTATTTCATTATTCACTCCCCTAGGGATTTGAGTTTAGTCAAGAAGATCCCAATAGTAGCATGTGCCTACTCCTTGTAGGTAAAGAAAAGCACATCAACTCGTGACAAATTCATGTGGCGAGATCCCTAAGCGAGACTACGAAGCCAAGCATCCCTAAACATAAAGGGTTCAAAATTTGATACAATTACCTCATTTGAGAACTCTCGCTTTCCTTGATTTGAATCATTAGTCAGAACCTTGACTGCAATTTCTCTTCCATCTTTCAGTTTCCCATAAAAGACATCTCCAAATCCTCTGGAACCAATTTTTTTCTCAAATTTTTTTGTGGCTTCTTCAATTTATGATAGCATAAAGCAATGAGCAGCTTCTGTAGGAGCATTACTCAAGGAAGAAACTAGCTGCTGCGTCGGAAATATTTGCATGTTGTCATCTAGCAAAGATTACACGAAAAAATAAGAATTTTGCAGAATAGAGAGGTCAACACAACAAGATGGATACGCCATTCTCTTGATTGCTCCAAACTCATACCATGCTTAGAATTCCTCTTTCCTTTCCGAATAAAGAAACAAAGGCAATCGTAGCTACCGGGAGAACGAAGCTCCGGCGATGAACCAATGATAATCTTAGTACGGCTTCCTCTTTTCCCTCCTTCATGAAGACTCATATTTCCGGTGTAATTGTTGACAGCGGTGTTAAGAAGCTACCGGTAAATAATTGGACAAGGATACAAAAAGCGGCAAAAAGTATGGAAAAGCAAAAACTCGTTTGAAAGAATGATGAACCAAGTCCAGATATAAATATCAAGAGGGGTTAAAAGAAAGAGTTCAAGAAAATGTGAAAAAGCATCAACATAATTTGCCAGTAGAAGCTACCTGTCGTGCTGTAATCCCACATCTGGCGCCAAAACACAAACTGCGCCTAAAATTCCAGGTATGAAAATAGAACTCTTAAAATATGGATCTCTAAAGACATCCTTTCGCTACGAGAGAAGTATAAATTATACAATGATGATTATATTGTTCTGCAAAAGATTGTGGCAGCTTCAACCATAGATTGAAGCAATTAAAAGGCATGGTACCACAAAAAACTTAGCAAGAGAACAAGCCATTTGCTTTGCTATAATCAACTGATTTAAAGTTAATCTGGTAACTACAAAATGAAATAAGGTGACAGAATGAAGGATCTCTACAGATCAAAAGGCTAACCCTGACACACCGCTAAAGAATGACACATAATACTTTTGGCTAGATAAGGATCTGAGCTCCAAAATGTCTGTTATCCACGTTTGAGAAACCTTTCGGTCAAATTAATAAGGCCAACAGTAAATATTGGATAATTTTTATGACAAAGTAACAGTGTGTTGTGTGGTTTGGCCAACAGCCATAATTTTTGTGTTATCTACTGCATCTTGCCAACAAAAATAAAAATTTTCCTCGCTTTTGTTGGCCCTTTGCAATTAGGCCAACATACGCGGAATAACTTGATTTAAGTTAAATGTAATGAGATAAACTGTGATGTGTGCATGATTGCAGGAGCATTCAGCATCACAGTAAGACTTATCAGAGGTTGTACCCACTTCAGATTCAATTTTTTGTTGAGAAGACCAGATGGCACCGTGCCTGATAACTTGTTATTCTGGACATACCTACAACCATCAAATTTAGCATGTGCATAAGGTTTTTACTCGCACACGAACAAAAGTCATCATAGAAAATTGTTCACCGATCAACAATTATATCAATACTTCATTTGAGGCCCGAGAATCACATATCGGTCGATCCACATGTGAAATTTAGAAAGACGATAAGCTAGTTCATTGAATTGTCGCCATGGTAAATGAGAAATCCTCATGTAAGTTTAAGAACACTTACAGTTCCTTCAACTTTGGCAGAGTTGCGAGAGAAGAAGACAGCTCACCAGTCAATTGGAGAAAGATTGATGGTTCTCCAAATGGTGGGTCCCTTGATCAATTTCCATTGAGTTTGTTACCGTTTGCAAGATTGTTGCTAATGCAATGATCATATTATGATTTATCACAGTTGGTGTGGGCTTGTAGAGCCCATTTACGCACATCTAATTTATTATGCTAAATCCACCCTTTGTCATGATATATGTAGTTTTATTTACTTAACTTAAGGTTTTTCCATGAGCTGCGGGAGGAGTTATTGCTAGCATAATTTCACCCTATACCTCGGCAGCTTGGGCACGGGAAGGTGGAGACCCGTGCCTGCCAATTCCATGGACATGGGTGCACTGCAGCTCGATTCACCTCCACCGATAGCTGCAGTGTAAATGTCTATTTCTTGTGATGTGCTTGTGTGAACACATTTTCTTATTCTAGGAGCATGTCAATGCTGTATGAACGACCGAGTTTTGAAGTTATAAATTGTATTTCTGCAGCAAATTGTCTGGTCGAATTTGACCTAAACATACCTTCGACATTACAAAATTGAGTGGCTTGGTTGAGTTGTAAGTTTATGTAGAGATTCCCTTTTCACTCGATAGTAGTTGATTTCTTTCCGATGTCTATGTTCGAACTTTTCATGCCAAATGTTGAAGTATGCCTTGGCCTATTTTCGAAGGAGGCTCGATGGGAATGCACTCACCGGTTCAATACCCGATCTTTCTTCATGCATGAACCTGGAGATCATGTAAGCCCCATGGATTCCTAAGTCCATTCAAATGCAGAATAAATAAGGGATTACATATAATCCACATAGACTTAATTGGAAAAAGAAACACATTTTTTTTTGTCAACGGTCAAAGTCAACGGTCAACGGTCAACGGTCAACGGTCGTCAACGATCAACCGGGTCGAGTCGCCGGGTCGGGCCGGGTCGGCACGTGCGGCACGT
This sequence comes from Eucalyptus virginea, assembly GCA_014182375.1. Lineage (NCBI taxonomy): Eukaryota > Viridiplantae > Streptophyta > Magnoliopsida > Myrtales > Myrtaceae > Eucalyptus > Eucalyptus virginea. The sequence continues at coordinate 11,148,493 of CM024521.1, read as the reverse complement.
GTGCACAGCTCACGTCACGATGACGTCAGCTGGCGCGTGCCGCGCACGTGCGACGCACGCGCCTGCGTCTTTGTAACGGTGAGTGCACGGTTCGTTCCGGCTGCGCGTGGAGGCGCGTCCGGCGGCCTATGGCGGCGATCCGCCACTCATCTTGCTCGTCTCGACAAGACCTTCGACCCTATGCCATCAGAAACTGATTTCGACTTACAGAAAATCGAAAAAACGAGTAAACAATGCTCGGTTGTCGGGTTTTTTTCGTCCCCAATCGGTGTCGGCCGATTTTTTTTAAGAAAATTCAATCAAAAATCATTCATAAACACGAAAAGGGATCGGGAAACATTAACTACAGCTCTGATACTAATGTTGGGAATATCAGATTCCCTAAAACGGATTCGACACTAAATCGAACCCCTAAAACGAATGCAAAAGATGAACCCGGGAAAATCACATGTATCACCGATCCTAAGGCACATCATAGAATCGAACGTACCTTGTTAGCCATAAATTAAACACCGATGCCGATATGAGGAAGAGAAATTGATCCCGTTCAATCCGATGACGTGAATTTGCCTTGAAGGGAAGAGAGTGTTGCCTCCTTCTTGTTACTGTTTTTCTTTTTGGAGGGAGAGAGGGAGGAGGAACGTATGTACTGTGAAAAGGTACGTTCCTCCCTCTCTTTTCCCCCTTAAATACGTCCTCTCCAAATGACGTGTCCCTTCGGTAAAAGACGTTCCCCCAAAAGTTACAACTCTTCAACGTATCCAAATGACGTGTCCCTTCGGTAAAAGACGTATTCCCAAGTATCTGCCATATCTTCGCAACACCGGCACTCGGAATTCCCTTGCTAAATTTTCCTGCAAACTCATAGGACAATGTTTACTGCAAAACATGCCAGATTTATTTCTGTTGATGACCTGTCCCGTGGCGAGGCAATACTAATTCAAAATATTAGCAAGGTTTTGACATTCAGTGAGCGTCCCATCTAGAAAAAAGACTGAGTCATCGGCGAAAAATAAGTGTGAGAGAGTCGGACATGACCTGGCTAGCATGATCCATTTAAGATGGCCTCCTTCGATTGCTTGGGAAATTAAAGTGGAAAGAACGTTTGCCACCAATATGAAAATGTAACGGGATCGTGGATCACCTTGACGTAGTCCCCTCGAAGGCTGAAAATAGGGTAGTTGTTCCCCGTTAAAACGGACATTGAAAGATTGGGTAGTTATGCATTGCATCACCCATGTAACCCATCGTTGATGAAAACCCAATTGTATCAAATAGTCTCTGAGGAAATCTCACTTGACTCTATCATACGCCTTTTGCATGTCTGTCTTAATTAGTAGCTTGTACTTTCGCTTCCACTTACTTATTTTGAATTGATGCAGAACTTCCTGAACGATCAAAATATTGTCTTGGATCTGTCGACCACTTACAAAAGCAGCCTGTTCCTTAGATATTAAATCAGGAAGCCATGGTTTCAGGCGATTAGCGATAACTTTAGAAATGATTTTATATGCATAGTTGCATAGGCTAATGGGCCATCTTGATCCAATCTTTCAGGGTGATTGGTTTTCAGAATCAGAGCAATAATGGTTCTATTTAGATTGCAGGGCAGCACTCTTGAAGTAAAGAAATCTTGCACTAACCTCAGAAGATCATCCTTGACAATATCCCAATGCGTCTGGTAAAAAAGACCGCTCAAGCCATCCGGGCCTGGAGCTTTAGAGACCCCCAACTAGAAAGTTTCCCTACGCACCTCTTCAAGAGTGACCAATGCAGTTAATTGGTTGTCCATATCTAGAGTGACAACTGTAGGGCATTGATTCAAAATAGGGCCGTAGTCTCGATACCCATCTGATGTATATAAATTTGCGAAGAAAGCAGTCGTCATCTCCTTTAGTGTTTGAGGATCCCGCACCCATTCCTGATTAACATCCTGTAGCATAGTTATCCTGTTTCTTTGGCGTCTTTGGATAGTAGTTGCGTGAAAAAATTTAGTATTCTTATCTCCCCAACGCAACCAATTGATTTTGGATCACATGGCCCAAAATTGTTCTTCTTGTTGCCATATTCTGCGAATTTCATCTCAGAGAAGAATAGGTGCTTCTTTATCTTGGCTGTGAATAGACGGGCGATTGGTAATCACTTCAAGCTGTTGGTGTAAAGCACTAATTCACAAATGGTCATTTTGAAATTTTGAGTGACTCCAGCCTCTTAAAGCCATAGAAACAGCTTGTAATTTGTTTAGTAGCGTAGGATGTCGTACCTGAACTGAGTTCCATGCCTTATAGATAATTTCCTGGCACTCGAGATCCTGGTTCCAATAAGCTTCAAAAACAAAAGGTCTTCTGCATTTTTGAGTAGGTGCTGTTGTAGTTAGTAGTAGGGGACTATGATTAGAACCCATAGTCGGCAAAGCAATTACTTCAGCCTCACGATATAACACTCGCCATTCTAGTGTACACAGGACCCGATCTAGACGTTCCTTAATTAGTTCATCTACCGTTCTATTATTCATTCAGGTGAACGCACAACCTTTGCTTTCCACTTCCATTAAGGAACAATCATCAATGAAGGCTCGAAAGGAACAGAGACGAAAGGAAACATATGGTCTCTTTCCTACCTTTTCCCATGGGTAGAGAATATCATTGAAATCCCCGGCACATATCTAAGGCAAAGTGTTGGAACTGCTGATCATTCTTAGCTCTTGCCATAACAGCTGCCGCCTATGGTATGAATAGGGGGCATGGACACAGGTAATGCGTGTCAGTCTGTCATCAATCAATTCTCGACATATCATATCAACATAGTCCTCTGAAGAGTGAACTATAGTTAAAGTTAAGCTATCATTCCATAGAACTGCTAGACCCCCTTTCTGACCAACTGGGCTTCAAACAAAAGCATGCTGGAAGTGTAAACACCGTTGTAAACGTTAGAGTACGAGTTCGTTATTCTTGGTTTCCATTAGGAAAACCAAGTCGGGCTTTTCCTTGGCCTTTAAGGCCTTAAGGGCGTGAACTGTCAGGGGATTGCCTAAACCCTGACAGTTCCAAGAGATTAACTTCATTTGCAAGTGGGTGGCGGTTTTGGGCCAGCCACCAACGCCCATTGTGCCGTCTCTTCTGCAGCATATACAGGAGTATCCATGAGTTGAGTATCATCGAATTCCGAAGAGGCTGAATGGCGCATCTCACAGGGGGAAAACCTTTTCTGTTTTTTAGATGTTCCCACTGTAGCGATAGTTTGTGTAGTCTTTCTCTGTTTCTATTGTGTCATGTTCATGGGTTGTGTCTGAATTGCTTTTAACTTTGCTGATGCAGGAACCAAATCAGTAGTGGACTGAGCCCCCTATACTAACTTTGTCAGAGGGGGTTGTTGATGAGGGACAGCAGCTGGCGACTTTATATGAGTTTCCAGAGGAGGCAGTAGAGGGAGAGTCGGCTGCAAACCAGGGGTTGTTTCAGGTATAGTCTCATCCATCTGCATTGTAGTGTCCTGTGGGTTATAGAATGTTTGCCAATAGGGGCTGTGCTCTCTAACTTCGGCACGTAACCCAGTAAATCATTCTAGTTGAGGAAGACGGAGGAGGCCTGGGCTGCGTACACCCAGTCCCCGTTTCCTCACCGTTCAACCGTTGGGGTCTTGGGTCATCTCTTTTGGTCTATGTTATTGGCTTGTGAGTTATCTCTCACATTTTCCGTGGCAAATTTAGTGATTTCCTTTTCTTTTGGTCATACTTCGAGAGTTCTTGTCTTGAATTTTCATTTTTCTCGAACCTTGTTTTGTAGAGGAGCTCTAAGCTAGAATATATCATGAGCTTCGAACTCTATCTAGGACTATAAGAAATCTCATTAATCTCCGACAAGTATAAGAAAACAGGACCTGTTCATTTAAGTTTACTCTTTCATGTTTGCAATTTTTGAATTTCTAGTTCAATTTCTGTCAAATTAAAACAATGAATGATATTAACAAATGTTGAATTAATATTTTAATATAAATTAATTATATACTCTTTTTATTATTATTTATTTATTTTTGCATTTATATATAAAAATATATATTTAATATATAATGTGTCGGAATGTGTTGGAATTCTCATTTTTTGAAAAATGATGTGTTGGCGTGTCATGTCGTGTCGTGTCACGTATCGCGTGTCCGTGTCGATGCTACATAGTCAATACCTACTTCTAAAATAGACAGTTATAAATATAGCAGAAAAAGCTCATATTAAGGCTGATCACCCACCTCTTTTCCTCTTCAACATACGGCAGTACATAAGGGAGCCTAAGAGCAGCAACACTTGTGCAGATACCGATAGTGCCACCATTGCCTTCTTCACAAATGTACCCCTTTTCCTATAGCGAGCTGTAGAAATAAGGAATGAGTAGTGTGCCAACGACATATTATCGAAATTAATGCAACAAGTGCAGTTTATAACATGAACTATCAGAAGCAAGCAGTTTCATTAAGACGAGAAGTAGAAATTGGGACAACAATTACAACCCAAGAACAGTGGCAAAAATATTTGAAGTAGATATCCACAACGAGTACCTAAGTCAATTGCATCCACCCGCACATATAAATCTTGACCCAAATCTGAAAATTCTCTTGTATCCATTAAATCTCCATACCATTTAAGGCATCCAAATTCCCCCATAGTTTCATTTGCACTCGGATAAGCTGTGCAACTGCAATCACTCAAGCATTCCTGCTCACGCTCCTTCAAGCTCAGGCTCATGTCAACATTGGCTGTTGAAGTATCCGGCAACTTCACCCGTTCCACCTTCACGAAACCTTCCCCACTTCTACACAGTGACGCTTTTTGCCTCCTCTTGCACCCACCTGAACCGTCCCTTAGGTACCAATTGCCCGGAGACTTGGGCTCAAAGCCGGGCAGGCATGTGCAGTCGAACTGATCTGCATTGTTTGCACCACAGTTGCCATTAGGCCCACACTTGCCGTAGAAGTCACACTGCTCCTTTGGATGAGAAGAAAACTCGGTCCACCGCTGCTCTTCATCATGCCATATGAAGTGTTTAAGGGAGCCTGACTCGTACGCCACATATCTAGAGATAACTGATGCATTGGCAACGCCATACATCAGAGAAACCTCCATTGCGTTAATCGTAATTGTGATATTATAGACAAAATCATTAGCCATCTCGGGAAAGCTACCCTGCTTTTTCTCAATTATTGCTCCACCCCGCCAATACGGATCTTGACCCTTGTAAAGGAAAAACTGTGGGTACCCTGTTGGTTCAAACCTGTATGAACAACTGCCTGGTGCAGGATCATCTTCGGATTTCCAAGATGTCACGAATCGGTTCAAACCAGTTCTCCGGTCCAACCCAAGCTTCATGGACGGAAGATAGGTATCTGTAGGATAATCAAAGCTCTGCCAAACAACCACTTTGCTTAAATCATGTATCAAAACCAGATTACCTGAATCCAAAAGCTGAGCAGAAGTGGAATTATCTAAAGTTGCGGACGAAACATTGGTTGACCAAATGGGGAAGCTTCCATTGTTTGCATTGATCACCAAGTTTCCATAGCGATCCAATGCAAGAACTCCTGAAGTATCATTCAGGAGATGCTCTCTGTTAGCAACCCAAACAACGGTTCGCTCCGGTTGTCCATAGTACCAAATCCCCAGGTAACACGAGCTTGAGTTACCTGGGCTGAAGAAACCGAGAGCAAATTTTCTTCCTTGGGAGATTAAGACATGACCATCTTTCAAGGTATTATTTGGGGCAAGGGTGTCCGAAGAATCAGTCGAATGAAGCAGAAGAAACAAAACCAGGATGTGCAATGACACCGTTCGAGTGTTCATGCTGTACTTACATGGGGATGCAGCTTGCTTATGTTTCAGGCAAGATAGCAGACATATGGCGTTTGCTTCATAACCATCAAAACAGGAACATCTCAATGTACCCCAGTGGAAAATGTGCCATGAAGCGGCGACTTCAACGTCAACGGTCCAAGCTTGACTTTTCTTCATTCCCTCGCGGGAACGCCATTGATTGCGCTAGTCAACATTTTTTTTTTCCTTTCACTTTGGAAAATCTCCCGAAAGGTCCAAGTTGATTAGATGTTGTTGCTCGTTGCTATTGGCTGCCGAGTATATTTAATTAAGTTCATGAAGGATGGTCAAACAGGAAACGCGGTTCCTATGTTGATGCTGGAAGAGGAGCAATTTATAACGAAATGAAATCATTGTGAAGGAAGGTTCGATAAAATAGAGACTATATGTGATGATGATGATAACGATTGTAGAGCGAATTAAATAAATAACCATTCACTTTTAAATCTTAACCCTTTGATTTTATAATTAGAAAATCTGATTTTAGAATTTAGCTAATAAAAGGGAAATTTCAACACCCTCTTTTACGTGTAAGCCGGGTCGGGTGAACGTACACATGATATAAATTGTGGCAAAACATGATTTAGATATTAAATGAAGGCAACCACATGTTCATAAAAACTAAGCATATGAGCCCCATGGTCAAACGACGTGAGATATTTCAATCTTATAATAAAAAAAATTACAAACTATAGAATAATAACTCATGCTATTGATTCAGTTTATCTTTTTTAAGGGAGCACCGGATTCTAACATGTGACATTAGAAAACGGGATCACGCTGCACGTCTTGTTTTCTGTTTTGGCTAACAATTCGCTGATAGGCATTTATACTTATAGTAGATTTGTTGTTGCCCTGAGGCAGTACAGTCACGCCTCAGCTATTTCCATATTTTGAAGTGAAGGATTTAATGCCATATCAAGTTTCAAAACTCCTGGTTGCTGAACTTTTGAGTCATTGTTGAAGGAATAAAGCAGGCACAGCTGTTAACTTACCCAGAAGTAGTAACACTCTGCATGAATATCTAAATCTTATGCATCATTTATAACAAAAAACAAAAATAATATGAAGAACCTGTACACATCTGCACCCTATATACTTTTCGTGTATGAGAGTATGTATAACCTGTTACTCTTCTCGTTGCTCGAGTATTCTTTTCATGCTTTCATCTGCTCTGTAGAGCTGTGATAGTTACATCATTGGAAATGTTGAGTATTTTAACACTAGAGGATGAGGTGGTGCTCATAGCGAAGCTCTCAGCACTTAATCCCGGTTCCTTAGGTTGAGGAACATCAGAAGTCTCGCTGCCTAACATAAGCACGACCGATGACATTGTTGGCCGGTCTTCGGGTCGCTGCTGCACGCACAAGAGTCCTACCTGGATGCACCTCAGCACTTCCTTCAAAGGAAATTCTTCCTCCATCAGGACATCTACTAGTCCAAGTGCATTCCCCTCGGTCCATAGTTTCCATGCCTGAAAATACGTTGATAACAAGTTAATACATATCATAGAACAACAGAAAGATTGAAGATGTAGCATCCAATCCGAGCCAAGCATAAGCAGGGGAATACTTACATGTCCAACGAGATTGAGGTCGTGGTCCGGGTGATAAAATCCCCAATTCTTGTGGCCGCTCACAATCTCCAGTAACAGTACTCCAAAACTAAACACATCTGATTTGACTGAAAAATGGCCTTTCATCGCATACTCGGGAGACATATAACCGCTGTAAGACAGAAATAGAGCATCAGTATATCCACAAATCTTATAAAGTATTCCTTGAAACTAACAGTAGAATAACTTACTATGTCCCAACTATTCTGTTGGTCATTTCTCCAGCATTTTCTACTGTAAATATTTTTGCAATTCCAAAATCTGAGATTTTAGGATTCATGTCACTGTCTAGTAAGATGTTGCTCGGTTTGAGGTCTCGGTGGATAATTCTCAGCCTGGAGTCTTCATGGAGATAGAGAAGTCCACGGGCAATCCCCATGATGATGCTGAAGCGTGTCTTCCAGGCCAAAAGTTTCCGTCTAATTGGATCTTCACAAAATTTGAGATAAGTTATTGAGGGAAAAACTGTATAATCTCAAGCAGGTTGAAAAAGTGTAAATGGGGTGAAGGTCACACCGAAAGGTGGTGGTCCAAGCTTTTGTTCGGCAAGTACTCGTAGATTAACATTCTTTCATCTCCATGAATGCAGCATCCTAGGAGCTTCACAAGATTCCGGTGTTTAAGTTTGGCAATCAGTATGACCTCGTTCTTGAACTCTTTCGGGCCCTGCCCAGAGTTCAGTGAGAGCCTCTTCACGGCAACATCTTGTCCTGTAGGCAATACACCCTGGTAGATAGCATATTACATGTTAGTAAGATCGAAGTAGAAAAGAATCATAAAATCATCTTCTCGTATTTGGAACCATCTTCATGGAGTTGATACGAGAGTCATTTAACTACCCTGTATACTTTGGCCAAAAAAAGTACCTTGTATACTTCACCGAATCCGCCCCGCCCAACCTTGTTTTGGAAAGAGAAATTGTTTGTGGCATCAGCAACCGAAGCAATATCAAGAAGGGGTAATTCAAGGTCTTCATCCGGACCACCATCTCCTGAATCTCGATAATTTAAGTACTCAGCTGCGACAGAGGACATAAATCAGCCATCAGCATAAACAAACGCATAATTATGCACCACAGTTAAGGGAATTAAAGCAACTTTATGAAGCATTTGTTTCCTCAAAGTTGTTATCATTTACTTCCTTGAAGTCATTACTATTCGCTCTAACTTGCTGATCAGGAACCGAAAATAAATATAGGAGAGAGTGTTCTCTCACACTGAAGCTGGATGTGATGCTAAGCTAACCAATGTTTTCTTAGGCCCTCATTAAGGATATTAATAGATTTATAGGCCTTTCAGGTATGGTTTCATTGAAGGAAATTTTAGCATGATAAGCAAGAAAGGAACATGTAAAGAAATAGTCATGAACATACTTTCAGCAATTTCTTAATTTTATTAATAGATTTATAGGCCTTTCAGGTATGGTTTCATTGAAGGAAATTTTAGCATGATAAGCAAGAAAGGAACATGTAAAGAAGTAATTTCTTAATTTTCTTATTTATAATGAGAGAAGCAAGAATCATGCTGTTTGCAAGAATAGTTTTATGCCATGGTAATGACTTTACCTCTCATCCTCTCTTTCCTTCTTCGGAGAGCGTACCAGCCAATGAATGCTAGTATAAGCATTCCACATACAGTCGAGACAGATGTGCCAATGGCAATTACTATACGCCTTCTCTTAGCTCGAGCAATTGCATCTATTCATTGAAAAATTTCAAAATAATCATATGCTGTCATACTCAAACAGAGAGCTTAGTAACCACACGGCAATAGTTCTCATCTGTGCCACTGTGCTCTCCTCATCGCAGATTATTCAATACAGAAATGTCTCTTGTACTCCTTTTTTTATCTAACATCAAGCATATACCAATTTGTAGAACTAGGACATGCTATGTGATTGCACATCCAGAAAGAAGCATTTCTTAATGAACTTCCAGGGCTTAGAGATCCTATTTAAGTGACAGATCTTAGTGCACGTGACGCAAACACAACAGTGATCGAATTTGAGTCTCCTCAATGAGCATATTAACTATAACCATGTCATCACATTCACATAAAGCATTTCCAGGCAAGGACATGGATTTCCTTGGCAGCTATTCAACCGAAAACCTCTTTAAAGCTACCTAGTGATGGCGAGTGAAAATAAGTAAGAGCTAGATGGATCAGTACCTATCTCCGCCTTTGCCATTCGTATATATATGACATCTCCGCCTGAAGGATAGTTCTTCATGTCAACCAAATCCCCAAACCACAAAAGACAATCCCCACCATTTCCGTGGACATCTACCCTAGTGAATGCCATACAAGAGCAATTCTTCAAACATTCCGACTCGCATTCCTCAAGGTTCAAGCTGCTATTCCCATACAGACGTGAATTATCTGGCAGCTTCAAACTCTTGTACTTCACAAACCCGTCACCATTTCCACAACTCAAATTCCATACCCGGGAGCACCCACTGGTCCAATCAAGGGGGCTCGAATTGTTTTTCCTGAACCCCTTCAAGCACCTGCAATTTCCATCATAGGAATCATAGCAAGTCCCATATGGCCCGCAGATGCCATAAGTATCACAATAATCCTCTGTAAAGTAACCAAATTTGTCCATTGATTGTTCATCCAAGCGAGATATTGAATCGCACCCTCTGGGGTCACAATGAATCTCGATAGGGTCGAATTTTCGACCACCGTGTATGTGTAATACACCTCTTCAGGGCTGGAAATGAACATTGGATTGAACACCTCATTGGCCTTGAGCTCATTACTCCCACTGAACCTCTCGCCATTCCAAGGCCCCCATCGATACTGCTTCTGGCTCCCTTTCCACAGAATCAATTGCGGAGCATCCGGCGGCTCGAGGCTAAACGTGTACTGGCCGCTCAACGGATCGGATTCTGAGGCCCATGACGTCATGTTCCGCTTCAAACCGGTCCTCAAATTCCACCCCAGTTTCATCTCCGGCAGCAGAGTGTCAGTTATGTTATCAAAGCTCTGCCAGAGATAATCCCCTGAACCATCAGAAGCACTTGCATCACTCAAAACAAGATTGCCATTGTCCAGGAGCCTCAAGAATGGCTCATTCACGGCCCCAGCTGGGGTCACAGACCAGTAATTCATTGACCCATTTCGGAGAGACACTGATCCTTGCGAGCTCAGCGCCAACTCTGCTGAGAAATTGGTGATTGGGTTGTTCCTGTTGGCCACCCAAGTGACTTGGAGAGGTATGTTCTTGTACCAAATGCCCAGATACCTGGCACTCGACTTGTTAGGACTAAAGAAGCCAAACTCAAAGAGTAGCCCAGATGAAACCAAGGTCTGTCCATCTCGCAGCGTCTGGTTGGCCGACAGAGTGTCTGCGGCTTGTGCCAGCGGCGATGCTAGAAAGAGACAGAAAGCGAGAAACAGAGCAAAGACCATGGCTCTGTTGACGGCGAGAGGAGGTGGGCGATGCGTGGAGTTGCTGCCCTGCGAAGTGGGAGCGCATGGCGAGGTCTTTTCTTGTGCGGGGGTAGAGGGATCGCCGTTCACGGTGTGATGCTTTGAATAGTCAGAGAGGTAGATTGGATCGTCGCAGGCGCGCGGCGACAACATCTTTTCATTTGTGGACGCCTGAGCTTGGAACGGTCAAAGGTGGGGAACGTGCGGTTGTGCAGTTGGTGATAACTTTCTAGTAAGCAATCTTATATCTTATATCTAATTTAAGATATTGTTGATATTGTTCCCATAATTTCTATACTTACCTTAAGCATCCTTAAGCATCCTCAATCATCCCTAATTTAGGGCTCTTTTAATATCTTTATACGCAGTATGTACAAGAGAGATCATAACACAATAAATAAAAACTACGATTTATTCATGGTATTAGAGCTTCCACCTTACGATCCTCAAATCTCTTTCTCCTCTCTTTCTTCATCGACTTTCTTCTTCCCAAAGAAAATGTCGACAAGCTCTAATCCATCATCTCAGTCATCTTCATCTATCGCATCTCCCTCACTCGTTATCTCAAACATATCCAACTTGATACCCATCAAACTGAAAAGCTCAAACTATCTTATTTGGCGTTCTCTTTTCGAACCAATTGTCAAAGGTCACAATCTCATGTCTTACATTGATGGAACCTCCCAAGCACTTGCTTCAACTGACGAAAATTACAAGACATGGATCGAAAAAGATCATATGCTACTCTCCTGGATCAATGCTACTTTGTTTGAATTTGCACTTCCATATGTAGTTGGCGCTACATCTGCAAAAGTCGCGTGGGATGTCCTCGCTCGTCACTATACCTCTCTCACTCCTACTCATGTAATGTCTCTGAAAAGACAATTACATCACCTCAAGAAGGGCAACCTCACCATGCAAGAATATCTCCAACAATTCAAAACTTTAGCTGATAAACTCGCAATTTACGGATCTCCAGTAAGTGATAATGATCTCCTAATATGCATTCTCGATGGATTGCCTACTGCTTACCCCTCATTTGCATCTTCTATTCGTGTTCGTGCTCATCAAACTTCTATCACTATTGAAGATTTACACAATCTCCTACTCTCTGAAGAACTGAGCATCACTAATGATTCCTTATCCAAAACTACTACTGCCTTCGTTGCAAACCAGCAACCTCGAACTCTTTATCCTGGGCAGCACTTATTCACACCTCGTCTCTATAGGGGTGGCACTAGTTATAGGGAACGCTACAGGGATCATTCCAATTAAGTCGGACTTCTCCCTAGTCCATCATTTCGACCTCAAGGTCATCAACTGAATATTGGTCGATTGATCTGTCAGATTTGCAACAAACATGACCATAGTGCCATTGACTGCTATCATCGCATGAACTATGCATACCACGGTCGTAATCCTCCTGAAAAACTTGCTGCCATGACTATTGCACCACCTACTAACAATGACACTTGGTATACTAATACTGGCGCCAGCCATCATATTATAGCCAATCTGGGTAACCTCCCCATTTCTGCTCCCTATAGTGGTTCTGATGAAGTTCAGATTGGAAATGGCCAAAGTTTGTCTATTACTCATATTGGTTCCACTTCTCTCTCACATCCCATTTCTTCCATGCATTTAACTAATATACTTTGTTATCCTCTAGCATCTACTAATTTAATTTAGTTAGTCGTTTTGCTAAAGACAATAATTGCTATTTTCTATTTGATGATTCTCAATTTTTTTGTGAATGACAAGCTAATGAAGCAAAATTTACACCATAGCTGGACTGAGAATGGGCTTTATCCTATGCGGTTCCCCAAACCTTGCTTCAATCCTTAAGTTTCATTTTCTTCCCGCATCAACTCCTCCACGTGGCATCATCGTCTTCCCTTCTACAGCTATTCGAAATCTTTTTTTTTTTTTGTTACCCAGGGAACCCCGTACAGCCGGTAGTCGGCGGATAAACCCTGGAGCGACGCTAGCGGAGGACCCACCACCCCAACGTTGCACTTAAAACCCTGTGCGTCTAGCGGGATTCAAAATCTTATTTTTAAACAGCTTCAAATATCAAATAAGTGTGACAACTTTCTCTATTCTGCATGTCAATTAGGCAAAAGTTGCAAGTTATCATTTTCACTGTCTCACACGTGCACTCAATTTCAACTTGAACTAATCCATTGTGATATATGGGGACCGGCCCCAGTGTATTCTATTTCAAAATTCTCTTATTATGTACTATTTGTTGATAATTTCTCTCGTTACAGCTGGATATTTCCTATGTGCCATAAATATGATTTTTACGAAATTTTTATGGCTTTCAAATCGCAAGTTGAAAATCAATTTAACAATCGAATTAAATTTTTCCGCTCCGATGCTGGTGGCGAATTCACTAGTGATGCACTTGAATCTTATTTTCATACTCATGGCATTCGTCATCAATTTTCCTGCCCACATACACCTGAACAAAATGGTGTTGTTGAGCGAAAACATTGTCACGTGGTTGAAACTGGTCTCACCCTTCTAGCTCAAGCCGGTATACCCTCTCGCTTTTGGTTTAAAGCCGTCAATACAGCTGTATATCTCATCAACCGCATGCCTATTATTTCTCAAATTTCCCTATATCAACAATTGTTTCAACAATCTTACCAAAAAAAAAAACAATTGTTTCAACAAATTCCTAATTATTCTCATTTACGAGCCTTTGGATGCCTTTGTTATCCTTGGCTTCGTCCCTATTGTTCTAACAAATTAGAGTTCCGCTCTTCTTCATGTTGTTTTCTAGGTTATAGTACCTCTCATAAAAGGTATCGCTGCTATGACATGCAAAGTCATCGAGTTTACATATATCGTCATGTTAAATTTGATGAATCTGTTTACCCGTTTATCATAAACTCTAACTCTCCAAAATCTCCTACCACTTTACTCTCACTTGATCCTGTCTCCATCTAGCTACCATCAACCTCCGCCCCCACGGATACCGCATGGGTTGAGCCCACCATTAGCCTCGCCAATGGTGTTGCCTCTATTTTGCTAACTATAGATGAACCCCAATCTCCTCCTTTACCTTCCTCTATACCACCTACCACCATACACCTCCTCACCCATTACCTCCTACCCGCACTCATCCCATGATCACACGTTCTCAACATAGTATTTTCAAACCAAAAACATTTACTTCCCGTTATCCTATTGATTTATCTTCTTCTCTTCACTTAGAGCTGACATGCTACACTCAAGCTTCCAAATCACCTGAATGGTGAAAAGCTATAGATGAGGAATTTAATTCCTTACAAGAACGACACACTTGGTCCCTTGTGCCATTTAATCCAACCATAAACGTCGTCGGCTACAAATGGATTTATCGGATAAAACAAAACCCAGACGGCAGCATCGGTCACTACAAAGCTTGCCTCGTAGCGAAAGGATTTCACCAACAACCTAGCATTGACTTTGTGGACACTTTTAGTCCTATTGTAAAGCATACTATTATTTGGGTCATTCTCACGTTGGCGGTCACTTATGGATGGGCGATTCAACAACTTGATGTCGAATGTGCATTTTTACACGACGATCTCCAGGAAACTGTATATATGGCTCAACCATCAGGCTATGTTGATCATGTTGCTTCTCATTCTGTTTGCTTAATGCATAAATCCATTTATGGTCTACGGCAAGCACCTCGCACTTGGTTTGAAAAATTCACAGCTCGACTCGAAGACATTGGTTTTTCAACCACTATCTCAGATCCATTCATCTTCATTTACAATCATGGCTCTACCATTATTTATCTCTTATCATATGTTGACGACATTATTTTAATAGAAAATGATTCCAAAGTTATGTCTGCTATCGTTGAGGAACTTCGCCACTCATTCAAGATGAAGGACTTAGGTCCTTTGACTTATTTCTTGGGCATTTAGCTTGTTCGACAAAGCCCCATCATATCTTCCTTAATCATGCAAAGTATATTCATGACCTCTTATATCGCACCAATATTCTGGACTACAAGCCTGTTTCCAACTCGGTTACCTTGAATAAACTCGGTCATTTAAGCAATGACCCTATATCAGATCCTACACTATATAGGAGTGTTGTTGGAGCACTTTAATATGTTACTCTCAGTCATCCTAACATTAGCTATGCTGTTAATCAGGCTTGTCAATTTCTCAAGGCACCCGAAGAACACCATTAGCGTGGTGTAGAGCGTATCATTCGCTATTTGAAAGGCACAATCTCTTATGGCATGCGGATTCAACCTGGTCCTATTTCTTTACATGCCTATTGTGACGCTAACTGGGCTGGCAGTCCCAATGATCGTCACTCTACTAGTAGCTATTGTTTATTTCTCGGGGCCAACCCTATTTCCTGGAGTGCAAAGAAGCAACCTACTGTTGCACGTTCTTCTACAGAGGCCGAGTATCGTTGTCTTGCTCAAACAGCTGCTGAAATTCAATGGCTCCTCTCTCTTCTCCGAGAATTACGAATCTCGCTCCCACGTGCTCCTATATTGTGGTGCGACAATATCTCTACCATTGCTCTAACTCGGAATTCAGTTTTTCATAGTCGCACTAAACACATTGAAATAGATTATCATTATGTTCGTGAATTGGTGGGTCGCTAGTTACTTGACATCCGTTACATCAACACCTGTGATCAAATCGCGGACATCTTTACCAAAGGACTGTCATCAACACGGGTTCGTCTTTTACGGTCCAAGCTTCATATTGCTGACAATGCTTCGTTTGCGGGAGGGTGATAACATTTCTAGTCATCAATCTTATCTCTTGTATTTAATTTAAGATATTGTTGATATTGTTCCGTAATTTCTCTGCTTACCTTAAGCATCCTCAATCATCTCTAATTTAGGGCTTTTGTAATGTCTTTATATGCAGTCTGTACAAGAGAGATCATAACATAATAAATAGAAACTACGATTTCTTCAATTGGAATGTATCAAACTTGTCAAAAATGAATGAACACAACGAGCACCTCGCATCTTCATTCGTGACAGCGAAGTCGTCTCTCGCTTTGGTTCCAGAAGTTGAAAGGGATGACCCACCCGATCAACCGGCCTGTTAAAATAGTCTTGACTCGAGGCCATCGTTTAGACAATGCATCCTCATTCCTTAGTCAAGGGTCGCTTTCATCAATGTCGTCCCTAAGCCCCCTACCTCCCTTCCTTCCTTCTCTCTCTCTCTCTCTCTCAAAAGCTCACTGCCGTCCCCAAGCCTCTACCTTCCTTCCTTCTCTCTCTCTCTCTCTCTCTCTCTCTCTCTCTCTCAGAAAGCTCACTTAAGTGCAACAAATATGACCAGGAAAAATCACATTCCAAGTCCCTCATTTGATATTTTCGTAGAGTAATACTAACGTACTAAGGTATATACGATCCCGTTTGGTTTAGTATTTTAAATAAGCTTTGAGACTCTAAAGTCCTGTCACGATCAAAATTTCAGGTGAATCACGTAGGATTTGGCTAATGAATTACTAAACCTAAACTTAGCTTGGGCTCTTCCAAGCTCATATCAATTTGCGACTTTGATTCAAGTTTTTAACATGCCATTGATTTTTAATTAGAAGTCGTCACTAATTTATTTTCGGTTGGTCGATTAGAAACCCAAGTAAACTGGTGGGAGATTCACTTTTGTGAATCAAAGATTTATGAGTTCGGGAACTTGATTATGTTAGATTTTTCTAACGTCCTTTCACTACATTTCTCTTTTATTTTGAAAAAAATATTTTGCAGGCAGCTTGAATTAATTTTAATTTATTTCCCTAATATGTGAGGTTATCATGTGGGTGCGCAAACTACTAATTTAACACCCAGATAAAATAATGAATAAATTGCAAGACTTATCTCATGGCATCGAAAGCATTTGCAATGATAGTTCTAGATATGATTTTTAATTAACACGTAATTATTTTTTTTTTTCACTTATTTAATAAGAATCATGTTTTGTGCAATGCAATGTACTAATCTAACATGAAGTGATGACGTAGCAAATCGGATTGACCAATTTTACGAAAACAAAATCGATTCAAACAACGCAGATAATATTAATATCCATAAATTGACGAATCATATCTCGCGCATAAGACGTGGATTGACCAATTTTAAATAAAATCGTGAATCAAATTTCGAGCGTAAGATCGGATTGGTGATTTTTCGTATGATTGGCCTTGAAATATGAATGTTAATGCTACTCGAGTTGCGAATATCAGTCAGGGATTTCGATCATACATCAGGAAATATTTCAAATAAATAAAATACTAAAAAATAAATAAAAATCTACCTAATTTGTTTTTTTTTTTTTTCAAAAGGGCTTAGCAAACGGCGGCTCGTGTCTCGGCGTGACTCGGGGCGGATCGCCGTGGTGGGGGCAGCCGTGGGTGGAGGGTCACCGTCGGTCGGAGCTCCGGCGAAGGGACCGGCGGCGGGCGGAGGAGGACACGGCAGCAAGGGGCGGCGTTCAGCAAGCTGCTGTGGTGGCGTCGCTCGGAAGGGGTGCGGCAGCTGGCGGACCTAGGCGGGCTCGGGCGAAGGCGCTGCTGGTGCTCCGGGCTGCAGGCGTCTCGGCGGTTGCTGCAGCAGGGGTGCGGTAGCAGTGGAGGCACGGCAGAACAGAGACTGAGGTGCGACGGAGCAGGGGGGCTGCTGCTTCTGGCGTCGGGCTGCAGCGGCGTCGCTCAGAGGGGAGTGACTCGGACCGGCGTGCAGAGATGGTGGGCCGCGACAAGGGAGACGGAGTCGCGAGCAGGCGGGTCGCGGGTCGGCACAGGCTCCAGGTGAGGCGGAGGCGCAGGCAGAGGCGCTGGGTTGTCGCGGGCGGAGACGTCGGGCGCTGGGCTGGGCAGATCGCGGACAGAGTAGGGGCAGTAGCGGCGTCGCAGGGGGACGAGCGCGCGGTGGCTCGCGGAGCTGTGAGCGCCGGCGGGCGGCAAGCAGAGCCCGGCAGAGAGCGCTGCAGAGGGAGGTCAGCTAAGGCGCGAGTGGAGCGTCAAGGCAGCAGCGGCAGGTGTGGGCGATAGGGCTGCACGTCGCGGGCGAGACCGGCTGCTCGGCCGCCAGAGCTGGGCTTGCGAACGGCGGATGCGGGCAGCGAGTGCGGGGGAAAGAAGATGAACAGTGCTTCGCTTTTTCCTGCTACTGGCCTGTCCTTCACGTCCCTTCGCCCGCGGGAATTTTGAACGCCTGACGCCCTCGCCTACGTGGCGCCACGTGTCGATCGCTGAGTGGTCTTACCCACCGCCTACGTGGAGGTTAAAACCCAGCCAATATTTTCTCCCTTCCCTCTCTGTCTCTTCTCTGCAGTTGCTGCTGTACAGCTTTTCCTTTTGACTTTTCCCTCTGAAGCTTTCTTTTCTCTTTTGTTTTTGTGTTGTGTTTTTAGAAGGACGAAGAGAAGCCCCCCAAAAACCCTAAAAAAAACGAATAAAGAAACTTTACTCGTTTTTCTTGAATTTTTTTGACCGAGAAACCGAAAAAAAAGCCCCCGCTCCTTGTACGCGAGCAACCTTCCTATAGGTCAAGAATTAGAGTTTTATTTTCTTCTTCAAATTAACATTCATGAAGATTTTTTTCTCTGAACGTAATATTTCTTTTTATTTTCCACATATCTTCTAGATTTTCTTTACAAAAAATGAACATTTTCCAACTATTTTCAAAATTACAATATGATTTTTCTCAAATTTGAAATCTCGTAAAGATGAGTTTATAATATCTTTTCGAAGATATGGGTTTAGGTCAATTTGCTCTTTTTGTGAGCTTAATCTAACTTATCAATTTAAAGCTCACAACCATCAAATCAAACACATCTGTCACCGGTCCAATGCAAATGTAATAGTAATAAAAAAATTGCATCTAAAATTATATGCTATGCATTCTAAAAAAAACTTCAGGGATAAAATTAATCCATAATTTTTATGCAATAAATAAATAACCGGGTCATCAAAATTTAGATGTCAACAAGTCTCTTGACCAAATGCAAATAGCATTTGATTTATTTTTTGCTCGGTTTTGGGAAATACAATTGTATTTCCCAAAAGGCTTTAAGGGCCTTTAACCCAAAACAGGTTTGGAATCCTTTGAGAAGTTACATTATTGCAATATAAGTCTTAGCCCCGTCACTACTCATCACTATTCATCTTCTCCATGGGTTTGGACGGAGAAGCCAAACAGAGGTTGGCGATTGTCAGCAAAGGGGTAGCGTGCGGCAGCGATCACCACCTAGCAACTGTCGCTTTGGAGGTCGTGACCACCTAGCGACCGTCACTTGGGTGGCCACGACTAGGGAGTTGCCTAAGGTCACACGTCGCCTAGGTCGCACTACTCAAACAATGGTCACTTAGGTTGCATGACTCCAACAATGCCTAGGTCATGTGACTCGGGCAACTTTTGGGGTCGCACAACCTTAGGCGAGACTGTTGGGTGACAACTAACCTTTATCAAAAAATGTTTAAAAGCTTTTTTTTAAAAAAAATTAGTAAAAGTCATTTATAAAATGTAATTTTTACCAAACCGTATTCATTCTCAGCATTTTAAAATTATAATTTATTAAATGCTATTTACATTTCAAAAACCCTTTAACTAAAAAATATTTACATCTTTTCAAGGATATTTTACTAAAATCGAACCACACAGGACCACGTCTTTTACGACTAAATTGCTGCGTCAATAATTTTGGCTAAAATCGGTGTAAAAATAGTCCGAGGGAGCTCACCTCTTGCGTAAGTTCCGGAAGTCAAAAACGAAGACCACCTAATCGACCAAAGCCTATTGAATTGTTTGACTAGGAGCCGACGTGTGGACAATGCATCGCCGTCCCATCAATGCCCTCGGCAAGCCTCTTTCAAGGTATTATTTGGGCAAGGGTGTCCGAAGAATCAGTCGAATGAAGCAGAAGAAACAAAACCAGGATGTGCAATGACACCGTTCGAGTGTTCATGCTGTACGTACATGGGGATGCAGCTTGCCTATTTTTCGGGCAAGATAGCAGAGATATGGCGTTTGCTTCATTACCATCAAAACAGGGACATCTCAATGTACCCCAGTGGAAAATGTGCCATGAAGCGGCGACTTCAACATCACCGGTCCAAGCTTGACTTTTCCTCATTCCACAGGAAGGTTCTCCTTTATTTATCATATAGATTACTTGCATTAGCGCACCTTTAGTTTTTTTTTTAATGCCTGCTGTTGATTCAAGATGCATCATCACACAGGAAGGTACTCCCAGTCCCGGGAACCCGAGGGAACGTCATTAATTGCGCTAGTCAACATCTTTTTTCCTTTCACTTTTGAAAATCTCCCGAAAGGTCCAAGTTGATTAGATGCTGTTGCTCGTTGCTATTGGCTGCCGAGTATATTTAATTAAGTTCATGAAGGATGGTCAAACAGGAAACGCGGTTCCTATGTAGATGCTGGAAAGGAGCAATTTAAAACGAGATGAAATCATTGTGAAGGAAGGTTCGATAAAATAGAGACTATATGTGATGATGATGATGATGATGATGATTGTAGAGCGAATTAAATAAATAACTATTCACTTTTTAAATTTTAACCCTTTGATTTTATAATTAAAAAGTCTGATTTTAAAATTCAGCTGATAAAAGGGAAATTTCAACACCCTCTTTTACGTGTGAGCCGGGTCAGGTGAACGAACACATGAAATAAATTGTGGCAAAACATGATTATGATATCATATTAGAATGTTCAATTCAAAAGCTTAAGTCAATAAATGAAGGCAACCACATGTTTATAAAAACTAAGCATATGAACCCCATAGTCAAGCGACGTGAGATATTTCAATCTTATAATAAAAAAATTACAAACTATAGAATAATCACTCATGTTATTGATTTAGGTTATCACTTTAAGGGAGCACCGGATTCTAACATGTGACATTAGAAAACGGGATCACGCTGCACGTCTTGTTTTCTGTTTTGGCTGACAATTCGCTGATTGGCATTTATACTTATAGTAGATTTGTTGTTGCCCTGAGGCAGTACAGTCACGCCTCAGCTATTTCCATATTTTGAAGTGAAGGATTTAATGCCATATCAAGTTTCAAAACTCCTGGTTTTTGAACTTTTGAGTCATTGTTGAAGGAATAAAGCAGGCACAGCTGTTAACTTACCCAGAAGTAGTAACACTCTGCATGAATATCTAAATCTTATGCATCATTTATAACAAAAAACAAAAATAATATGAAGAACCTGTACACATCTGCACCCTATATACTTTTTGTGTATAAAAGTATGTATAACCTGTTACTCTTCTCGTTGCTCGAGTATTCTTTTCATGCTTTCATCTGCTCTGTAGAGCTGTGATAGTTACATCATTGGAAATGTTGAGTATTTTAACACTAGAGGATGAGTTGGTGCTCATAGCGAAGCTCTCAGCACTAAATCCCGGTTCCTTAGGTTGAGGAACATCAGAAGTCTCGCTGCCTAACATAAGCACGACCGATGACATTGTTGGCCGGTCTTCGGGTCGCTGCTGTACGCACAAGAGTCCTACCTGGATGCACCTCAGCACTTCCTTCAAAGGAAATTCTTCCTCCATCAGGACATCTACTAGTCCAAATGCATTCCCCTCGGTCCATAGTTTCCATGCCTGAAAATACGTTAATAACAAGTCATTACATATCATAGAACAACAGAAAGATTGAAGACGTAGCATCCAATCCGAGCCAAGCATAAGCAGGGGAATACTTACATGTCCAACGAGATTGAGGTCGTGGTCCGGGTGATAAAATCCCCAATTCTTGTGGCCGCTCACCATCTCCAGTAACAGTACGCCAAAACTAAACACGTCTGATTTTACTGAAAATGGCCTTTCATCGCATACTGAGACATATAACCGCTGTAAGACAGAAATAGAGCATCAGAATATCCACAAATCTTAAAAAATATTCCTTGAAGCTAACAGTAGAATAACTTACTATGTCCCAACTATTCTGTTGGTCATTTCTCCAGCATTTTCTACAGTAAATGTTTTTGCAATTCCAAAATCTGAGATTTTAGGATTCATCTCGCTGTCTAGTAAGATGTTGCTTGGTTTGAGGTCTCGGTGGATAATTCTCAGCCTGGAGTCTTCATGGAGATAGAGAAGTCCACGGGCAATCCCCATGATGATGCTGAAGCGTGTCTTCCAGGTCACAAGTTTCCGTCTAATTGGATCTTCACAAAATTTGAGATAAGTTATTGAGGGAAAACTGTAGAATCTCAAGCAGGTTGAAAAAGTGTAAATGGGGTGAAGGTCGCACTGAAAAGGTGGTGGTCCAAGCTTTGGTTCGGCAAGTACTCGTAGATTAACATTCTTTCGTCTCCATGAATGCAGCATCCTAGGAGCTTCACAAGATTCCGGTGTTGAAGTTTGGCAATCAGTATAACCTCGTTCTTGAACTCTTTCAGGCCCTGCCCAGAGTTCAGTGAGAGCCTCTTCACAGCAACATCTTGCCCGGTGGGCAATATGCCCTGGCAGATAGCGTATTACATGTTAGTAAGATCAAAGTAGAAAAGAATTATAAAATCATCTTCTCATATTCAAAACCATCTTCATTGAGTTAATATGAGAAAAATGTGACTTTTTAACTACCTAGTATACTTTGGCCAAAAAAAGTACCTTGTATACTTCACCGAACCCACCCTGCCCAACCTTGTTTTGGAAAGAGAAATTGTTCGTGGCATCAGCAACTGCAATGATATCAAAAAGGGGTAATTCAAGGTCTTCCTCCGGACCACCATCTCCTGAATCTCGATAAACTGAGTATGTAGCTACAACAGAGGATATAAATCAGCCATCAGCATAAACAAACGCGTAATTATGCACCACAATCTCAAAAATATGACAAAAAGTCCAGTATATCCTGGGGGTTTGTTGAGCAAAGGGAATTAAAGCAACTTTATGAAGCATTTGTTTCCTGAAAATGGTTATCATTTGCTTTTTTGAAGTCATTACTATTCGCTCTAACTTGCTGATCAGGAGCCGAAAATAATGATCAGAGAGAGTGTTCTCTCACACTGAAGCTGGATGTGATGCTAAGCTAACCAATGCTTTCTTAGGCCCTCATTAAGGGTGTTAATAGGTTTATAGACCTTTCAGGTATGCTTTCATTGAAGGAAATTTTAGCATAATAAGCAAGAAAGGAACATGTAAAGATAAAGAGTCATGAACATACTTTCATCAATTTCTTACTTTTCTTAATTCATAATGAGAGAAGCAAGAAGCATGCTGTTTGCAACAAATAGTTTTATGCCGTGATAATGACTTTACCTCTCCTTCTCTCTTTCCTTCTTTGGAGAGCATACCGGCCAATGAACGCTAGTATAAGCATTCCACATACAGTCGAGACAGATATGCCAACGGCGATTGCTATACGCCTTCTCCTCTTAGCTCGATCAATTGCATCTATTCATTGAAAAATTTCAAAATAATCATATGCTGTCATACTCAAACAGAGAGCTTAGTGACCACACGGCAATAGTTCTTATCTGTGCCACTGTGCTCTCCTCATCACAGAATATTCAATACAGACAAGTTTCTTGTACTTGTTTTTTTATCTAACATCAAGCATAGATCAATGTGTATAACTAGGACATGCTATGTGATTGCACCTCCAGAAAGAAAAATTTCTTAATGAACTTCCAGGGCTTAGAGATCCAATTCAAATGACAGATCTTAGTGGACGTGACACAAACACAAGAGTGACCGACCGAGCCTCCTCAATGAGAATATTAACTATAACCATGTCATCACATTCACATAAAGCATTTCCAGGCAAGGACATGGATTTCCTTGGCAGCTATTCAACTGAAAACCTCTTTAAAGCTACCTAGTGATGGCAAAAGAAAATCAGTAAGAGCTAGATGGATCAGTACCTATCTCTGCCTTTGCCATTCGTATATGTATGACATCTCCGCCAGAAGGATAGTTCTTCATGTCAACCAAATCCCCAAACCACAAAAGACAATCCCCACCATTCCCATGGACATCTACCCTAGTGAATGCCATACAAGAGCAATTCTTCAAACATTCCCTCTCGCATTCCTCAAGGTTCGAGCTTCTATTCCCCAACAGACGTGAATTATCTGGCAACTTCAAACCCTTGTACTTCACAAAGCCATCACCATTTCCACAACTCAAATTCCATGTCCGGGAGCACCCACCGGTCCAATCAAGGGGGTTCGAATCGTTTCTCCTGAACCCCTTCAAGCACCTGCAATTTCCAGCAGTGGAATCATAGCAGGTCCCATATGGCCCGCACTCGCCATAATTATCACAATAGTCCCTCTGTAGAGTAACCAAATTCGTCCATTGATTGTCCAACCAAGCGAGATATTGGATCGCACCCTCCGGGGTCACGATGAATCTCGATAGGGTCAAATTATCGACCACCGTGTATGTGTAATACACCTCTTCAGGGCTGGAAATGAACATCGGATCGAAGACCGCATTGGCCTTGAACTCATTACTCCCACTGAACCTCTCTCCATTCCAAGGTCCCCATCGAAACTGCTTCTGGCTCCCTTTCCACAGAATCAACTGCGGAGCATCTGGCGGCTCGAGGCTAAATGTGTACTGGCCACTCGACGGATCGGCTTCCGAGGCCCACGACGTCATGTTCCGCTTCAAACCGGTCCTCAGATTCCACCCCAGTTTCATCTCCGGCAGCAGAGTGTTAGTTATATTATCAAAGCTCTGCCAGAGATAATCCCCTGAACTATCAGAAGCACTTGCATCACTCAAAACAAGATTGCCATTGTCCAGGAGCCTCAAGAATGGCTCATCCACGGCCCCAGCTGGGGTCACAGACCAGTAATTCATTAACCCATTTCGGAGAGACACTGATCCTTGCGAGCTCAGCGCCAACTCTGCCGAGGAATTGGTGATTGGGTTGTTCCTGTTGGCCACCCAAGTGACTTGGAGAGGTATGTTCTTGTACCAAATGCCCAGATACCTGACACTCGACTTGTTAGGACTAAAGAAGCCAAACTCAAAGACTTGCCCAGATGAAACCAAGGTCTGTCCATCTCGCAGCGTCTGGTTGGGCGACAGAGTGTCTGCGGCTTGTGCCAGCGGCGATGCTAGAAAGCAACACAAAGCGAGAAACAAAGCAAAGATCATGGCTCTGTTGATGGCGAGAGGAGGTGGGCGATGCGTGGAGTTGCTGCCCTGCGAAGGGGGAGCGCATATCGAGGTCTTTTCTGGTGCGGGGGGAGAGGGATCGCTGCTCACGGTGTGATGCTTTGAATGGTCAGAGAGGTGGATCTAATCGTCGCGGGCACGCGGCGACAACATCTTTCCATTTGCGGACGCCTAAGCTTGGAACGGTCAAAGGCAAAAGGGATGACCCACCCGATCGTTTAGACAGTGCATCCTCGTTCCTCATTCAAGGACCGCTTTCATCAATGCCGTCCCCAAGCCCCTACCTCCCTTCCTTTCTTCCCTCTCTCTCTCTGTCTCTCTCGAAAGCTGACTTAAGTGCAACAAATATGACCAGGAAAAATCACTTTCCAAGTCCCTCATTTGATATTTTCGTAGAGTAATACTAACGTACTAATGTATATACGGTCTTGTTTGGTTCAGCATTTTAAATAAGCTTTAAGATTCTAAAGTCCTTGACCAAATGCAAATAGCTTTTGATTCATTTTTTGCTTGGTTTTGGGGAAATACAATTGCATTTCCCAAAGGGCTTTAAGGGAAATGGCTTTAAAGACTTCTAACCCAAAGTAGGTCGAGAATCATTTTGGAAGTTATATTATTAGAATACAAGTCTTAGCACTGTCACTACTCATCACTATTCATCTTCTCCATGGCTTTGGACAGAGAAGCCGAATAGAGGCCGGCAATCGTCAGCCAAGGGGTAGCTTGCAGTGGCGATCACCACTTGAGGGGTTGCGTGACCCTAGCAACTATCGCGTGGAGGTCGCGACCACCTAGCGACCGTCGCTTGGGTGGCCATGACTAGGGGGTTGCCTAAGGTCACGTGTCCCCTAGGTTGCGTGACTCAAACAATGGTCACCTAGGTCTCATGACTCAAGTGACGCCTGGATCACGTGACTCAAGCAACTCTTGAGGTTGCACAACCTTAAGCGAGATTGTTTGGTGACGGTTGATCTTTATCAAGCAAAATGTAATTTTTATCAAACTGCATTTATTCCCAATGCACCTTAAATTGCATTTCAGAAAATCTCCTTAACTAAAAAATATTTACATTTTTCCAAGAATATTTTACTAAAACCGAACCAAATAGGGCTATGTCTTTACCACTAGACTGCTACGTAAACAATTTGGACTAGAATCGGTAGAGAAATAGTCCGAGGGAGCTCACCTCTTGCTTAAGTTCCGGAAGTCAAAAACGAAGACCGCCCACTCTACCAAAGCCTGTTGAATTGTCTGACTGGGAGCCGACGTGTGGACAATGCATCGCCGTCCCATCAATGCCCTCGGCAAGCCTCTCCTCCCTCTCTCTAAAAAGGTCACCTGCCAACATTAAATATCACGAGGACAAAATAACATTCCAAGCCCCTCGTTTAATATTTTTGTAGAGTAATACTAACATATTAATATATATTTATTTCATGTGACTGTATTATTACGTCGGTAATTTCCAATAAAACTAATTAGAAATGACTATATTGAAATTTCTCATTAAGGTTTAGAATTAAATTGATAAAATTAAAAAGTTCTAAATTGAATTCACATTCATATAATAAGTTTAGCATTAATTAGACAGTTTGCTCAAGGAATGGACAAGTGGATGATATAAAATAATCTTGATGGCGGAAGAATGGAGAGACTATTGTAATAATGTCTTGGTGGCTTGGGAAAGTAATGTTTTTACCAGAATTTTTAAGAACATCAAGGATATGTCTAGGATTTCTTTTCAATTTTCGGCAAAAATAATTAGGTGGACAGGTAAAACGCACATCTAAGCTGTAAAAATCTAATGGAATTTATGTAAAACCTAGTGGACCTGCCTCTTTAATGGTGCACAAGGGCTCATAATGTGACGCTCTAAGTCTCATATTCAGAGGGAGAGGATATTATGAAGGACAAGGACAACCGTCCCTTAAATGGTCATCACCTCGCATTTCTTCTTCAACATCTTCTAGGCTGAATTCCACATTATTCTTATGTCTAAAGAGAACTTCTCATCTTTCCTTCCCTGCGTCATGTACATGATCTCCAACTCTTATGCCTGGGAAGAATGATTCACTATATTCAACCGACCAAGTTCGATGGCCATGGAATCATAAAACTGGCAGAGATCATCTCGCACACATAAGTAAATGTGGCGGTACACTCACATAGAAGAAAATCCCATTGCAATTAGGAATTAGCTGTTGGATTAGGGAGGTGTTCATGTTGGCATTATATAAGGTGATATGAAGATTTAATAAAAAAAAATGTCAAACTAATTCACTGCTTCATTATTTTGGTGGCCACATTTTTACAAATCATGTGGGAATAACAACTTCTTAAACGTTAGAATTCGATAACATAATTCTCATTTCTCATCGACCCAATCGCTAGTGACAATGCATCCTTCAATAGCCAAGCCTAGGCCAGCCCATCAGGATCCCTAGATCATTTAGCCTACCAACCAATGGTTCGTGCTTAGGCATGGGCCTAGTTGGCTAGGGTCGGCATGATCCAATGCCCACCCCTAACCAGTGGGTATGAGAGGTTTGCTAGTGCCCTTTATCCTTTTGTATAGAGAGAAGCGTGACATAGACGATATGTCGAGCTATATGTGGGTGTCAGCATGCTCAAACGAATGACATCATTGTTTGCATTAGTTGACACCATAAAGAATTTTAACGGAAGGATTACATTGAGTAAATTTTCAAATATTCAAAGATCACGTCAACAAAAAAAAAAATCAAAGTTCACATTGAATATTGAGAAGATGTTTAAGCACATTTTGTGTCGTCATCTCTTACTTATTCAAGAGGTAGAAATATTATTTTAAAGGCCTCAACAATAGGAAATGTTGTCTTCATGACACATCCAGGTCGTTACGTGATTGGCAGGGACTTCTGATGTTGAAATTCAATAAGACAACTCCATTACGACATTCACTAGATTCTAGGAAAAACTGTTCATAAAGAATGGAAAAGGCATCCTTCGCCGCACATGTAAAATATTTCTGGTCAAAAAGTCAAAAAATCAACTGTTTTTTTGCTATAATATGGTTTGTGGCATGTAACGGCAAGCGATTATAGTATTCTTTCTAGAAGACATGAAATTTGTCGGTACGATTGACTTGTATCGGCCTGCAGTTTGAATGGAAAAATCATTTCTCGCGGCTCTTGATCTTATCTTACCTTTTTTGCATTTTATATTGTGTTTTTTTTCCTGCTCAATTATTATATTGAAGCCATAAGGTTTTTTTTTTTTTTTGAATATCCAAGATCCGCTAAAACCCCCTTCTGCTTACGCTATTCGGGTTCACACGATCTGCCAATGTTCGCTGCCTCACCACAAGCCTCTATTTAGATGTCAGTACCTGGAGGGGGCTAGCCCATAACCCCAACACCAAGGCCTCCACTTAAGACACTTTAGCAACAAGAGGGTTCGAACTCTCGACCTCGGCGATAAGAGAGAGAATGTACACTAACTGCGCTGCCTGTGGTTGGGTTTGAAGCCATAAGTTGATATAACCATGGAAACTTTTTTATTATTTACTCCTTTCCAATTTTTCTAACCCTTCAATTATTCTTTATGGTAGCGGTAAAAGTCACTCTTCGTTTCTCCTCTTTTCAATTTTATCCTCGTCATTTTAGGTTACTAGAATAAATCCTTACCTCTTGAACTCATAACAAATCTATCACAAGGCTAAACTCCCTCTAAAATCTATATTTTAATTACCCTTTTGCCCATTTTAGCTTTGCGGATTTACGAAATTCGCATCAAGGCGGTATTTTTGTTGAGAAAAATCTTTTTATTTTCTATTCAAACAAAAAAACTTATAGATCTTTAATGAATAAAAGAACTTTTATAAAGCATGATAAATATTTGTTCGGTTTAAAAGATAAAAGACCATAAAGGGATTGAAGAAAAGCCCACAAACAAACTGGAAAAAAAAAAGTAGGGACCTAATTGAAACTCGATAAAAAGAATAATCATTTTTATAAATGCTGCTAAAGAACCTCTGATAGATTTGAAATAAATTCGAAATATCGATATCTTCTGTTACATGGGATTGAAAGGGTGGATTAAATTAAAAAATCTTTGAAAGGTTGAGATTTATTCTGTCATTTTGCCTTCTATTTATTCTGAACTGCTTCAATAGTAGTAATTGGAGTTCTGGCAATGCATTCCACTTCTCATCTCTTGGATGTTAGCAATTCGCTGTCGCCATGTTTATTCTAATGAAGCTCGCTGTTTCAGTTTCGCAAGGTACGTTGTTCAGTCGACATATATGCTGAGACTTTACTGCTGTTCTGTGCCTGATTTACCACGGAGAATAGTTCTCATTTCTCACACTGACTGAAACATCAAGAGGGTGAAGTTAGTTGTACTGTCAATAACCCAGTCTTAAGGGTCTATTGCTACAAATGAAGATGATGATCCTTGCTCTATATATCTTATGTCTGGTTCTGTGCAACGTCCAGTTCTTAGTTTCACCTAATAAAAAAAAAAGAAGACAAGAAATTGGTCTGAGCCGGTCGAGAAATCATGATAGACAGAGCATAATCGATTACTTCAGCATTGAATTACAGTTGCAATTGCAACAATGTCTCTGGTTTCTGTGCACTTCATCACATTGCTAGAGTCACTGTTTTGAGTTGTATTGTGTCAATGTCAAAGACTTGTTCTTCTGACACATATAGGCCAATGAACTTCATGTCTGGACCAAAATTGGCAAAACCCCCTCCTCTCTCCCCAACAACAAATACAAAAGAAATTTTTGAAAATCAAAGTATGCTAAATAAAAAAATAAAAAAAAATTTGAGCAGAAGGAAGGACTGAGAAAACATATATATGAACAGAAATCTCTGGAGTTTCAGATGTACAAAAAGTATTGGATCGGGGTATGACAATGATCTCTATCTGGCATCAAGCATTGTGACTGTAACTTGGTTCACAGTGCATGTCCTGTCATGCTTGCTTGATGATGAATCCGTCTCTATAGCCCTTCCTAAGCAAAAGCCGGGATTTTTAGGGTGTGGCATCGTTGGGTTTTCGCTGCTCAGCATCAAGACCACAGACGACATGACCGGCCTATCATCTGCATGCTCTTGGACGCACAAAAGGCCGACCTGGATGCATCTCAGTACTTCATTCATCAGTATGCATCTCCCACTGCTGCATCCAGTAGCTCCAAGCCCTTCCCTTCTTTCCACAACTTCCATGACTGCAATTAACAAGACAACGTTTAGTTATATCTAGTTACAGGACAAAAAAGAAACACTTCACTAGCAATGTCAATCAGATGGCATATATATGAAGTTCTGTTTTGGATAATTATTCATCTTTCGATGGATGAGCATCTGTCGATACTTACATGTCCAAGAAGGTTCAGTTCGTTGTTCGCATAATAGAATCCCCTGTTCCTTTTACCACTTATAATCTCCAAGACCAACACGCCAAAGCTGAACACATCAGACTTCTCTGAAAATTGTCCGTCCATGGCATATTCCGGGGCCATGTACCCACTACAGTTTTAAGCAAAATGGAATTAGTGCAATTTCAGAAATGTGATCCTGGAATGTGTTAAATCAATGTTCCATGGTACTTACTATGTGCCAACAACTCTCTTTGTATTCTTCTCGACTTGATCTCTGCCAAAAATCCTAGCCATGCCAAAGTCCGAGATTTTGGGGTTCACTCCCCGTCGAGCAAGATGTTGCTTGCTTTGAGATCCCTATGTATGATTCTGAATCTGGAGTCCTGATGAAGATAAAGAAGACCTCGAGCGATCCCGCAAATGATGTTAAACCGCCGCTCCCAATTTAACATGGAGCTCTTGGTTTTACCTGCAGAGACTAGTCAGTGACGATCCTGAAACCGAAACTTGAACATTTCCAGTCCGTTTTGACAACATGAAAAGTGAAGACGAGTAATTCCAGGAACGTACTAAATAGAACTGAATCCAGACTCTTATGCTCCATGTACTCGTAGATTAGGACCTTCTCGTCCATCTCGACACAGCAGCCGATAAGTCGCACGAGATTTCGGTGTTGAAGGCGAGCAATCAATTGAACCTCGTTCTTGAATTCTTCCATTCCCTGCTCGGAATTCTTCGAGAGCCTTTTGACCGCCACTACTGGGCCTTCTTCAATCCTACACTGGAACACAAAGAAACAAATGAAGCTCTCGAGATGCTTCCTACATTGACATTTATCTAGCCAAATTCGTCTTTTGGAAAAGGAGCACTCACCTCGTAAACACAGCCAAAACTGCCTCGCCCAAGCTTGTTTTCGTGGCTGAAGTTCTTGGTTGCCAAAGAAATCACGTTGAAAGCGAACAATGGTAACTCTAGCTCCTTCGGCTTGTTTTCCCTCGAATAGTCTCTCTTACTCGAGATGACTACTTCATTTAACAGAAAATCTTGGCTTCTCTCACGAGCTCCTGGTCACGCGAAGAAGTAGTCATCATCATCAAAACAGTAATTTCTACTGCACTCCGATTCATTTAATACAAGTTATTGGTAAGTAAGACACTAGAATTACCTTGCGGCTCGGCGTTTCTTATGTGTGAATTCAGCGAAGTCTTCCTCTTCCACATGAGGAAGGCGGTGAGTGCTAACAACAGAACGCTGCCACCACCAGCAATGCCGACTATTGCTAATGTTCCGAGTCCGTTGCTCGAACTATTTTGAGTGACAAGTCCGCCAAAAGCCACTAACACATCAAAATAAATTCGGAACAATACAAATTAGACCTTATATTCGATATAGATTAGTATAGAGATCTCCTTTAACCGGATAAACTGGAAATCACATAAGCATACTCACCATGATATGGTAAAATTTACTCCTTTTCCTCACGACAGGACTGAACTAGACAAATAGTACTTGGTCAAAAAATAGCCATATGAATGTTAGGAATTTAATGTCCACGTGAAATTTTGTGCGACCACTGTCGACTATTCTAAAACTTAAGTTGTTAGATAATTTTGTATGACCACTGCCGACTGTTCTAAAAACTTAAGTTATTAGATAAATGTGTAGTTTATTATTTAAATATTCTAACATTCACCCTCAAGCTTAGCCTTGTCTTTTTGCTTAATACTAAATGTGAAATTTAATTGGGGAGACAAATAGGGCATGAAATGATTCAAACTCAAGATCTCTAGCTCTAATACCATGTGAGATTTTGTAGGACCACTGTTGACTATTCTAAAAGCTTTAGAAGGGTTATTGTAATTTCCTTGATTTTACTTTGTTCACAAGTGAATTCTTGATAACCCGCCACTTTTTTCAATCCAACTCAACACGACCTAGTTACATCCCAAACCATAGGCAGAAGAATAGACAGAAAAAATACAATCTCAAAATCGTACTAATCCTGTTCCGTCTTATGCAAGAAATATGTGGTGGACTTCATGTTTCTACAACTCAGGTCTCTCTGAGGAAATAAACTCATCCGTATTATCCCGAGCAACATAATCAATCAAACAAATTTGGTCCTTGATTGTTAGGAATTCAAAACTCCTTTATTGAAAATAGCGACATGACTATTAGGAATTCAAAGTCCAATTAGCTTACTTCAAAGAGGGTTCCCGTAATTTCCTTGATTTTACTTTGTTCACAAATGCATTCTCCATAACCGGCATTTTGCAATCCTAGCACGACACGACCTAAATTACATTTGCAAAAGGAGAACCGGGAAACTCCTCAAAACAAAGTCAGAAGAACAGACAGAAAAATATGATCTGAAAATCATACTATCCCGTTCCAACTTATGCAAGAAATATGTCGCGAAATTCATCGGTCTGCATCTCAAGTCTCCCAGTCTTATCCCAAGCGACATAATCAAAACAAACAAGTTTGATCCTATTTTAATCATCAACAAGACGACCCGGCATGATCAACAGGGATCTGATTCGATGAAAGCTGCCCCCTAAAACCAAACGGGAGATGAATCACATTCAAAAGTGAAACCCTTTTTCAAGGCCCCCCTCAAGGCTACCGGATTTGACTTGGTCTCTTTGCAAAAAAGGCTCCAAAACCAAACACCCCCCTTAACTTGAAACTCCATGATTAACTATTTACCAGAACCGCTCGGGAGGAAGCTGAGAGGGAAAGGGACTGGCCGCAAAAGAAAAGAAAGAAATAATTCTGAACCTTGGAAGTCAAATGTGTCGGCCCAAAGGCTCTTATTAGGATTAGATCGAGAGCATCTGCTGGGTAGGGGCCCACGTGCGCCAACCTTCCCTCTATTAAACCAACCTCGTGGGGGCCCCCCACTGTCATTTAATCAACTTTTTAATTATGCCATTGTAGTCGCGCAAATATTCGAGGAGTGCCTAGGCTACGGTGACGGGGGCCCCAACGGAATTAACCATCACAGACGCCGCGCTTACGTCAGCTCATGGTGCACGCGTCGGCCGACCCCCACCACCTGCGAACAGCATGGATCCACGTGTCAAGTGTGTGATAGGGCGTCCGACCTTCAATTGTGCGGCGGTCGCGCTGGGATCCCCACCGCCGAGCAAGAAGTGGGAGTGATGAGTAGAGTCGGCCCCACTCTTGCTCGGTGAAGACAACATCGGTGCTACCATCGGATGGGCAAGGGCATTTGCCCTCTTGTAGATCTAGTGAGGACAACCAGGCTCTTGCTAGCAAAGGAAAGGCGATGGCGACATTCCCATGGCCCTAGCTTTAGTCGGATCATTCACATTCTATCATACTTAAGTCCGGTTGCCTTATGTTATTTTTCATGGTATACGGCATTTTACCAGGGCATATAACCTTTGAGTGTACTTGAAGCAAACTTCCTTATATACAACATTTTGTTGTAATTGAGACCAATCATCGCATCCCTTTTTTTTTTTTTCTAAATAATGCATGATGCTTTATCTAGACTTACGACACTCAAATCATTTTTAAGGTCAACTATCGTATGCCAAGATGTACAAAATTCAACCCTATTAATTGTGCGGTGCGACAATGTACCATAGACAATCTCGCTCATAGTTATCTGATCCCACATTGTTTGCTAAAAAAAAACAATAATTTCTACATCTTTTATGATAATGAATGCACTAAAAACAAATAAGATAAGACACAAATCAACGTCAAGTAGGTAGAAACGGTTCACATTAGGTAGATTAAAAAATCTAATTTGCATCCTTGACTCCTACAAACACAAGCATGAGACGTGCTAAGACTTAAGTCAACAATTACGACCAATCATCACCCCTGAATACGTGGAATCCGTGCATAAGGACGTGAAAAAATCTATACCAATCGGGCAGCTTATTAACTTATATATTATAAATAGAGTTTTATTACATGCTGGGTTTAAAAATTATTTTGTCGTTTTCCTAAGGAAAAGTGGGGCCACCGTGGGGCCCGCACACGTGGCCATTGGCAAACATTGCCGAAGTTAGAGAGCACAGCCCCTATTGGTAAAATTTGATAGCTTTACTTGTGATGATAATTTACTCATTACTACTTCATTGAAAACTTATATTTTGATGGCCAATGATGCAGAATTCAGCTACCAAATATGTCGGAATGTGATGAATTTACCTCTGACTACGCCATGTGCACATAACTTCTGCAAAGCCTGTCTAGAGGGAGCCTTTGCTGGGCAAAGTTTCATGAGACAGAGGACATGTGAAGGCAGAAGGACCCTACGTGCGCAGAAGAATATAATGAAATGTCCATCATGTTCAATTGACATTTCCGATTTTCTTCAAAATCCACAGGTGCGGTACAATTATTTTCTCAGGATTTCATTATCCTATTTTAGATGGGGGGACTTCTATGTTGTCATTTGGCATTTTCACATTGGAGCTTGTATAATACGATGGCTTTGAGATTTTGAAGGCCCTAAAATGTGCTTTAGAATTAAAGATCATCCACAGGAATAGGTTTAAAAGCCAATTGATGATCACGTGGATGGGAATGGTTGAAGCATTTCTACGTTATCAGTCTGGTTAATATGTTTTGTTGTGTCGGTAGGCTCATGAGGCTTTGACATCCATGACAGGTAAACAGAGAGTTAATGGGTGTGATAGAATCACTTCAGAGCCAGGCTCTTGAGGAGGAGGAGGATGAAAACTCCGAGTCAAGTGAGGAAGCTGATGGTACTCAGAATAATTTGGAAAATGATGCTGAAGATCGTGAAAATGATGCTGAAGATATCGAAAATGATGATGCTGAAGGTGAAATTTCTGAGGAAACTGAGGTACTGCTGAAACCAGAGGCTGAAACTGAAAAGCAGGAAGCCTGCAAGCAGAAGGCTGAAAATCCTGGCAATTGCCTTTCAGATCTCGTCCGATCTGACACTGCAGATGCTGAACTTCCGGTTGACCTCATTAATCAAGAAGATGCTGAAGATGAAGAGGCGAACATGGCTGTGCCAGAGAGCAATGCCAGGCAGCTCCGGAAACGAAAGAACTGCAATGATGTAGTCAGTCCAGTGAAGTTGGATGCTGGAGTCGCAACCAAGAGCAAGCGGGTCAAAATGGCGGCAGCAATTTGATTTTTAGCTATGGTCAAATTCCCCATCCTTGATTCTGAACAAGTTGAATTTCCTTCATTTTTTGCTTTTTGTTTGTAGATGTCTCTTCTCATAGGTCCAAGCAGCTTGATCATGCTTTTTGTTCTTACTTGGTGGTCTAAGGAAAGGATAATGAAGAACATATCATGGAAGATGTAGAGACCTTAGTCTTTTGTTGTTTTTGTTGGTTCCTATAAAGAGTCTATATCCTGTTTTGAAGGCAAGAATGTTGGTGCCACATGAGAGAAAAGAAAAAGGAAAAGAGAAGGGGTCAGGCTGCGGGTTATAGAATGTTTGCCAATAGGGGCTGTGCTCTCTAACTTCGCCCCATCACTTAGTAAATCATTCTAGTTGAGTAATTTTGTTTTCTCTAGCATTGCTCATTAGGACCCAGCGTGTAGCAAAAGCAAAATGCTAGGGAAGGTAGGAGTTGTGTATGAAATTGGTTCACTAAATGACAAGACAAAAACATCCGTCAAAAAGCCAACCCACAAAGAATATATCATATCACTTGATTAATTATAAATTTATTACATGAGTCATTACATATTAATATCATTTTTAAAACCTGGGAGTCCATCTGACACACAATAATCATTTTTTTCCAGTTTTTATCAGCAAGACTATGGATACCCGAATAATCCCAACTCCAACCGAGGTGTGGCGAGTCCCTCATTCCACTGTGGTTTTGCTTTCAAAGATTGGAATCAAGAGAATGCACAGATATAATTACTCGAACCGTGGCCTCGAGTAAGAGTGATAGAACACAATTCCCACTTAAATGATATGGGCTAAACCCTTCTCTTTATATAACCAAGCGTATCAACTGGGCTAGCTAGCACATATCTTGATATAACCAACCGACGAAAGAGATCTCACCACGGTTCACGGGGTAGATCAACTAGGCAGGCGATTCTAATCATGATCTCCAGATACTTCAACTTAACCCCGGACAACAAGGACTACAATCACCAGCCGCTCCCAAGAATGAACAGGAAATATTACAAGGGATTAAAAGAAAGAGGTCGGTCATCCTCTATAAATGGTTTAATTCCACTGTAGAAGTCATTTTAGCTACGAAGTTGGTAATCTTATTCATTATGTTCAGGGATCGAGTACCTTCACATCGGATGTGTTCCGGCCATCATACATAGAGATTTGAAAAGTACCAACATTCTTCTAGACAGCAACTTGAGAGCAAAAGTTTCAGATTTTGGTCTCTCAAAATCTCAAGTTGATGTCCTGAAGAATGTTGGTACTTTTCAAATCTCTATGTATGATGGCCGGAACACATCCAGTGTGAAGGTACTCGATCCCTGAACACAATGAATAAGATTACCAACTTCGGTAGCTAAAATGACTTCTACAGGAATTAAACCAGTTATAGAGGATGACCGACCTCTTGCAGTATCTTCGGCAATCTCAAGGCGTTTGATCCAATTAAAATTCCACTCACGAGTCAATGGACCTTAGAGATAGATATAGGGAAAAAGCATCGACATAATTTGCCAGTAGAAGCTATCTGTGGTGCTGTAATCCCACATCTGGCGCCAAAACACAAACTGCGCCTAAAATTCCAGGTATGAAAATAGAACTCCTAAAATATGGATCTCTAAAAGACATCCTTTCGCTACGAGAGAAGTATAAATTATACAATGATGATTATATTGTTCTGCAAAAGATTGTGGCGCTTCAACCATAGATTGAAGCAATTAGAAGGCATGGTACCACCAAAAACTTAGCAAGAGAACAAGCCGTTTGCTTTGCTATAATCAACCGATCAAAAGTTAACTGCAACTACAAAACGAAATAAGGTGACGAGAATGAAGGATCTCTACGGATCAAAAGGCTAACCCGACACACCGCTAAAGAATGACACATAATACTTTTGGCTAGATAAGGATCCGAGCTCCAAAATGTCTCATTATCCACGTTTGAGAAACCTTTCGGTCAAATTAATAAGGCCAACAAAAGTAAATACTGGATAATTTTTATGACAAAGTAACAATGTGTTGTGTGGTCTGGCCAACAGCATAATTTTTGTGTTATCTACCGCATCATGCCAACAAAAATAAAAATTTTCCCGCTTTTCTTGGCCCTTTGCAATTAGGCCAACATACACGGAATAACTTGATTTAAGTTAAATGTAATGAGATAAAGTGTGATGTGTGCATGATTGCGGAGCATTCAGCATCACAAGTAAGACTTATCGAGGCCGTACCCACTTCGATTCAATTTTTTGTTGAGAAGACCGGATGGCACCGTGCCTCGATAACTTGTTATTCGGACGTACCTACAACCATCAAATTTAGCATGTGCATAAGGTTTTTACTCGCACACAGCACAAAAGTCATCACAGAAAATTGTTCACCGATCAACAATTATATCAATACTTCATTTGAGGCCTCGAGAATCACATATCGGTCGATCCACATGTGAAATTCAAAAAGACGATACGCTAGTTCATTGAATTGTCACCATGGTAAATGAGAAATCCTCATGTAAGTTTAAGAACACTTACAGCTTCCTTCAACTTTGGCAAAGAGTTGCGAGAGAAGAAGGCAGCTCACCAGTCAATTGGTTGTTCTCAAGATGACTATCACAAAAGAAATTCATCAGCATTAAATTATCTAAGTCCATTCAAAGAGGACAATCCATGGGGCTTACATGATCTCCAGGTTCATGCATGAAGAAAGATCGGGTATTGAACCAGTGAGTGCATTCCCATCGAGCCTCCTTCAGAAAATAGGCCAAGGCATACTTCAACATTTGGCATGAAAAGTTCGAGCATAGACATCGGAAAGAAATCAACTACTATCGAGTGAAAAGGGAATCTCCACATAAACTTACAGCTCAACCAAGCCACTCAATTTTGTAATGTCTGAAGGTATGTTTCCGGTCAAATTCTGACCAGACAATTTGCTGCAGAAATACAATTTATAACTTCAAAACTTGGTCGTTCATACAGCATTGACATGCTCCTAGAATAAGAAAATGTGTTCACACAAGCACATCACAAGAAATAGACATTTACACTGCAGCTATCAGTGGAGGTGAATCTGAGCTGCAGCGCACCCATGTCCATGGAATTGGCAGGCACGGGTCTCCACCTTCCTGTGCCCAAGCTGCTGAGGTATAGGGTGAAATTATGCTCAGATGCCAGGTTCTCTCTCTCCGCCCCTGTTAAATCTCCCGATTGCCTTTACTTTGGTGAAAGCCAAAGAATCTTGAAATTAAGACGTGACGTGCCTTCATTATTTTATATTAATTTGGTATGACTAAGTAGTTTTGAGAAGTTCTTTGGGTGATGATTCTTACCCTTAGTTTTCGTTCTTCTAAAGGCTCCTCCTTTTGCTTGCTTATTTCTGTTGTAAGAATCACCTGTCACCGTTTGCTTCAACGTGCTAATTATGCGGTTGCTCTGTTGAGGTTGAGCATTCCTCCACGCATCTGTACATGCAATCTCATGACTGCTGGTCTTTTCTGTGTTTGATTTCGATGTGTTTCTTCTTCCTCTGCTTGTACTGAAGAAACTGTGTAACGAATCACTCCTGCGTAAAGGAAAAATGTTTGGTCTTCCTGTCTCGTTAAAAATCCTATTTAGCATCTATATGGAAGTTCATAGCACATTCTGTTATGGACAGATGAAGGCAGATGAAGGTGTTCTTTTTTATTTCGATGTTTCGAGTGAGTGAATTGAAGAATTAAAGACCTTCTTCACTGTATATCAAGATTGTTACCTCGTTGCCCTCGTCAATTTGCTGGTAATTTGTATAGCCTGTGATTTGTATTTTTCTGATATATCGACATTAAGAGCATCACAACCTTAAACCTACTTCTGTTAATTTCATAACATATTTCAGGTAAAGAACCGTTAACTTCTTTGAGACATGCATTCAGAATCTGTAACTGGAGACAACATTGCTGCTTTTTTGAAGTCCCTTATTGATGAGACACAGATTTCACGCATCTGCTTCACGATTTGCTGATACACATCACTTTTCTGGGTTGGCCAACTGATATGCATGATTTCATTCGGCAGGTTTTTTTAGCTTGGATTGTGGAGGATCTCAGAGTTTCACTGACGAGATTGGGCTTTATTGGACTCCAGACGATCAATTCACCTTTGGAGAAAGAACTGACGTTTCTCTCGCGAATGAGACAAGAGCACAATATACGACATTGAGATACTTCCCAGCCGATGGCAGAAAGTACTGTTACACTTTAAACGTGACCACTAGGACAAGATACTTAATAAGGGCGACATTCTTGTATGGGAACTTTGACAGCAATAACGTCTACCCAAACTTTGAGATCTCCTTGGGACCTACTTTTTGGTCCAAGATTGTCATTTCTGATGCCAGTACTATAGAAGTGCGAGAGCTCATATTTCTGGGCTCAGATCCTATCATAAGTGTGTGCTTATCTAATGCTACCATGGGCAACCCATTCATATCTACCCTTGAGCTTCGTCAGATCGGTGCTTCGATGTACTTCACTGGCTTTGAAAACCAGTTTTATCTCAGTACCTCTGCCCGGATTAATTTTGGTGCAGAAAGTGAAGAGCCTGTCATCGGCTGGGAAGTATCTCAATGTCGTATATTGTGCTCTTGTCTCATTCGCGAGAGAAACGTCAGTTCTTTCTCCAAAGGTGAATTGATCGTCTGGAGTCCAATAAAGCCCAATCTCGTCAGTGAAACTCTGAGATCCTCCACAATCCAAGCTAAAAAAACCTGCCGAATGAAATCATGCATATCAGTTGGCCAACCCAAAAAAGTGATGTGTATCAGCAAATCGTGAAGCAGATGCGTGAAATCTGTGTCTCATCAACAAGGGACTTCAAAAAAGCAGCAATGTTGTCTCCAGTTACAGATTCTGAATGCATGTCTCAAAGAAGTTAACGGTTCTTTACCTGAAATATGTTATGAAATTAACAGAAGTAGGTTTAAGGTTGTGATGCTCTTAATGTCGATATATCAGAAAATACAAATCACAGGCTATACAAATTACCAGCAAATTGACGAGGGCAACGAGGTAACAATCTTGATATACAGTGAAGAAGGTCTTTAATTCCTCAATTCACTCACTCGAAACATCGAAATAAAAAAGAACACCTTCATCTGCCTTCATCTGTCCATAACAGAATGTGCTATGAACTTCCATATAGATGCTAAATAGGATTTTTAACGAGACAGGAAGACCAAACATTTTTCCTTTACGCAGGAGTGATTCGTTACACAGTTTCTTCAGTACAAGCAGAGGAAGAAGAAACACATCGAAATCAAACACAGAAAAGACCAGCAGTCATGAGATTGCATGTACAGATGCGTGGAGGAATGCTCAACCTCAACAGAGCAACCGCATAATTAGCACGTCAAAGCAAACGGTGACAGGTGATTCTTACAACAGAAATAAGCAAGCAAAAGGAGGAGCCTTTAGAAGAACGAAAACTAAGGGTAAGAATCATCACCCAAAGAACTTCTCAAAACTACTTAGTCATACCAAATTATTATAAAATAATGAAGGCACGTCACGTCTTAATTTCAAGATTCTTTGGCTTTCACCAAAGTAAAGGCAATCGGGAGATTTAACAGGGGCGGAGAGAGAGAACCTGGCAACTCAGCTGTGGAGGGCTCCATGAGAACCGAAGTGTAGAAGACGAGCAAGAACAGGAAGAGCCCTCTTCCCATATCCGCGTCTTCTCCGCGAGTCCCACAGAGAGAGGGAGAGGGAGAGGAAAGATTGCCCAGAAGAAAAAAACGGAGAAAAGCCAGTCCGAACGTGTCAGCAACGTTCGGACTGAAAAAAGAACACAGAGGGAGAAAGAGAGAGCTAATGGAGCGAAGCCCTTTTTCTATCTATTTTGAAGGATCAAGAAAAGGAGTCGCTTTACAGGAGAGAGAGGGGGGAGGTTTGGTAATGGCGGAAGCTGCAGTTCCAACAGAGAGTTCCCAAAAATAATCCCGTGAGAGGAGAGAAGAAGGAACTACTCAGCTACTTGCCATTTACAGAAAGAACTACTCAGCTACTTGCCACAAATCGCCATCACCTTAAACCGTAAGAAAGGCTTCAAATCCGCTCGTTCCATCTTTGCTTTCCCCTGTCGAGCTTCGTCGTGATAAAAATGGATAGATGGAGTTGTGGTGGTGAGCTGTGTATGCGGAAAGAGGGACTGGAGGCGACAGTTGTGGAAGCTGGACTTCGTCAGCCATCTTTTAGTCTTCTTGGGGGGGAAAATATTGAGCACGTCTTGTGCTCCAACGTGGCAAATAAGAAGGCCATTTAACTTGCACCACGTGTCCAGCGTGGGCTCCCATTATCGGTGGACCTCCACCTGCGAGAATCACTATTGACAGAAGTGATGATCGGGACTTGTTTTGAAGTAGACGAGGACAAAGATGGTTGACTTCCCAGTCCAACCGTTGACCTCAAAAGCGAGTGTAATAAAAACATGGGGATCGGTTGCTTGAATAAAACCGGATTAGAAGTCAGGGTTTCGATTTTTGACATTAACTCATACAATGCAAAAATTTACTTTTGACTATCGTGTAGCTCGATGCTTCGCTCTTATTTAATTTATTTAATTTTATTTAATTTTTTTTTTATTTAAGACCTTTTCGATGGGATCAAATTATAGTTGTATGAAACCGATAACCACACCAACCATCAAATACAAATTTGTATGATCTGTGTGGGGGCTATTTTTATTTCTAGATTTTATATCTTTTTTATTTTCCTTTTCAATTTATCGCGACACTCTTCTTTATTTTTTTTATTTTTTTTTTTACTTTCTTGATATTCTAGTCATTAACGCATTATTCGTTGGTCAATCCTCCGCACTGATTTTTATCATAGATTTAATCTATTAGATTTAATCTATTAGATTATACAAACATTTGCTTCGTAGATGAAGAAACATTAGGTGATGATTGAAATGGAAATTTTAAATACCAACCTACCAATTTGCCCATTTTTTTGTTTCTCCCTTTGAATTTCTTTTTTATTTAAACAAGACTTCACAGGTCCATTTGCATCCCGTTTGCACAACTAGTTTTTATGATTTAGGATGATTACTACATTTTATCTTTTATCTCTTTGTAAAATTTTCCGCTCATATGTTTTAACTTTTAATTAATGCAATATGCATAAAATCTTCCAAATGTTATTTTATGATGTTTTCTTAATTTTTGAAACTTGGAATAGTTATCCTTCATCTTTTAATTTTTAGGGAATTCATAAGTAAGATTACCGGTAGTATAGTAGTTTTTCTTCTGAAAATTACGGAAGAAAAGAAAGCAACTAGCTACGCAGACTAAAATTTACCATTTCACATCAATATCATATGTCTCAAACCAATCTATCTTAATCTCAATAAATCTTGGTTAGTCTATAAAGATGAGGGTTGAGTTTGTTCAGGTTTCTTCGCTCGTATCCAGTGGGACAGGTGATGAGCTTACCAAATGAGTAATTGATAATGCATCTTAAGTTGAATATTTCAGTAGTGGATGAGATTGGTCCCTGTTTTGTCAAAATCCCATTATGCATTCTTTGCCAAACAAAAGATAGGAGCCAATCCAAATGCCACACTCAAAGCCAAAAGATGATTCTAGATAAGAAGGGTTTGCCCCCTTTGGCTACGTTTGGTCTTCAGAATTTCTAAACAAGATAGGAGTGGACTAGAAGGATATGGAATTTAGGGGATTTTGTTATATCCCATCAACTGTTTGGTAATTGTATTAATAAAGTTGAATATAGTCACATCATATCATATATATTGATTGGTGTAAATGACATATCAATATAAATGAACCACAAATTTTACAAATAGATATGGTAAAAGTATATTGCGACACTTTTGTCTACTTT
Source organism: Eucalyptus virginea (assembly GCA_014182375.1). Lineage (NCBI taxonomy): Eukaryota > Viridiplantae > Streptophyta > Magnoliopsida > Myrtales > Myrtaceae > Eucalyptus > Eucalyptus virginea. The sequence continues at coordinate 11,105,034 of CM024521.1, read as the reverse complement.
ATTTTTATTTTATTTTCCTTTCTTTTTAAAGTAATTTCTTTTTTATTTCTTTCTTTCCCTTCCATCATTCTCTAATATTTTTTTTTAAAATAGAAAATTGTACTAATACGCCTAAAATACTAAAACACCTCAAATATGTAACAAATATATGAATTTATATATTGAATTTATTTTATAAGATAAAATTAAATTCAAAAATATAAATAAAATTAAGATTAAATTAAATATAAATTGTTATTTTGAATTTATTATATTAGAATTTAAATATTATTTATATTGAAATATAATTTTAAATTTGTTAATTTAATAAGTTTGTTATTTGAGCAAAAAAACTTTCCTATTTTAGATATTATAAATTCTATCCACCTTTATCTCACCTCCCCATGGAATAATTTTATCCGGCCTATATCCTCTTATGTCCGACTTTATCCTATTTTGAACAAATATCAAATGTGACAGACCGATTTTCCGCTTCTGTTTTCAATTAAATAAATCGAACTTTTCGTCGACATGCTTATAGCGCTATTCTCTAAGTTCGATCACTCATGAGATAACTTGACTAATCGGGAAAGTTATTAAAGGATTTTGATGCAAATGTACTTGAGAATTCGACCAGAATCGACCGCTCGACCGTGTTAGTCTACAAGGATCATTTCGGCACAATCAAAAATCTATTAGAAATCGGAAATAGGTCGATTCGATAGAGATAAAATTAGGCTTGGGTGATTCCATCTAATTACAGAATTCTCGTCAATCGGCACTAAACTGATTTTTCTGTTGTTTTGGTACCCTGTGCTCGTAATTGAAACCTCGAGATTTTTCACGACAATCGAGAGTCGTCAATGCGTCGAAGATGTACATTGTGGCTCGGGAATAATCGACCACGGGTCAGTTGCACCGAAAATTCCTAAAAACTAACCGATAATTTAGGTTGCGCTAAAATCGCATTTGACTAAAATTAACCGAGGAAATGATGTCAATTACAAAAATTAAGAATTGTCACGTGTCACAATTCATCCCAAGGACATTGTTGCATTTTCTCAAAATTTATTGATGATGGGAATTGTTCATGAAATGTGCAAGATCAGCAAATTAAAAGAGCAAGGGAATTGCCACATTTTAAGTAGGATTTTAAGGCCTCTAATGTGAAGCAATTTAAGAGGTATTATAAGTTGTTACTAAGGGACTTGACCCTATTGAATTAGATGTTAGATTGGTAATTAAAGAAAGAAGAGAAGTCTCCTCAAAAGGAAATTCGTAGGAATCCCTCTCTCCTATAATTTCACCTCAATTTCCTTGGTATTTAATGGAGATGGACTTGGAAAAGATAGAGGGACCACTTGATAGGGAAAGGAACTCAATCTCCATGGGAAAAAGCTACGAGAATCAACTTCAAAATTCGGATTCAGCAGTTTACATGGATTCCAACCTTTTCTTTCATCCCATTTAGAAGAGACAACGTTGGAAAATTTGTGGGACCTATGATAGTGATAGGTGACCAAAATTTCCATGGAAAAATACGCCAAAAGCTGAAGGAAATTTCAATGAAACTTCCAAGTAATTTCCACTCTTCTTCCCATCCTTTACCCACGCATGAACGTCTGTTGTATTTTACGATGGCAGCTTCCACCTTTTCCTTTCTTCCTCTTATTTTATTCTTCTCCCTTGTCTCTCTCAACGTACAAGCTGTTGCTTTCTCTTCCCTTGAACGTGCAACTCCCGTTTCTGCTCCCTCTTGAACGACAAATCGGAGACTAAGAAACAAAACAAAGCAAGGCGTGAACGTGACGTTACAAAAAATGCTTGGACCCACATAAACATCGACTGCCTACCACCATGGTTTTTATATATAGGTCGGATAGTTCGAGTTAGGAAAAAACCCCCTCACCAGCACAAGAACCGCGCAACCGACCAAAATCCATATTTAGTTCCCTTTACCGAAAAATTTATAAATTCGTGTGTTGCTGTTGCCATCACACCACAGCACATTCTTCTGTGGTTTAGGCTCAACATCATCACCGAGAGGATCAAGGCTGGTCTCTGTGTTGCTGTCCAACCACCAACGAGGGCCGCCGTTAGCCGTGAATAGGTGAGTTGTCTTCTAAATCTGGACTAGGGGTTGAGTACCTCTTCACGAAACCTTCCCCACTTCTACACAGTGACGCTTTTTGCCTCCTCTTGCACCCACCTGAACCGTCCCTTAGGTACCAATTGCCCGGAGACTTGGGCTCAAAGCCGGGCAGGCATGTGCAGTCGAACTGATCTGCATTGTTTGCACCACAGTTGCCATTAGGCCCACACTTGCCGTAGTAGTCACACTGCTCCTTTGGATGAGAAGAAAACTCGGTCCACCGCTGCTCTTCATCATGCCATATGAAGTGTTTAAGGGAGCCTGCCTCGTACGCCACATATCTAGAGATAACTGATGCATTGGCAACGCCATACATCAGAGAAACCTCCATTGCGTTAATCGTAATTGTGATATTATAGACAAAATCATTAGCCATCTCGGGAAAGCTACCCTGCTTTTTCTCAATTAATGCTCCACCCCGCCAATACGGATCTTGACCCTTGTAAAGGAAAAACTGTGGGTACCCTGTTGGTTCAAACCTGTATGAACAACTGCCTGGTGCAGGATCATCTTCGGATTTCCAAGATGTCACGAATCGGTTCAAACCAGTTCTCCGGTCCAACCCAAGCTTCATGGACGGAAGATAGGTATCTGTAGGATAATCAAAGCTCTGCCAAACAACCACTTTGCTTAAATCATGTATCAAAACCAGATTACCTGAATCCAAAAGCTGAGCAGAAGTGGAATTATCTAAAGTCGCGGACGAAACATTGGTTGACCAAATGGGGAAGCTTCCATTGTTTGCATTGATCACCAAGTTTCCATAGCGATCCAATGCAAGAACTCCTGAAGTATCATTCAGGGGATGCTCTCTGTTAGCAACCCAAACGACGGTTCGCTCCGGTTGTCCATAGTACCAAATCCCCAGGTAACACGAGCTTGAGTTACCTGGGCTGAAGAAACCGAGAGCAAATTTTCTTCCTTGGGAGATTAAGACATCACCATCTTTCAAGGTATTATTTGGGGCAAGGGTGTCCGAAGAATCAGTCGAATGAAGCAGAAGAAACAGAACCAGGATGTGCAATGACACCGTTCGAGTGTTCATGCTGTACTTACATGGGGATGCAGCTTGCTTATGTTTCAGGCAAGATAGCAGAGATATGGCGTTTGCTTCATAACCATCAAAACAGGAACATCTCAATGTACCCCAGTGGCAAAAGTGCCATGAAGCGGCGACTTCAACGTCAACGGTCCAAGCTTGACTTTTCTTCATTCCCTCGCGGGAACGCCATTGATTGCGCTAGTCAACATTTTTTTTCCTTTCACTTTGGAAAATCTCCCGAAAGGTCCAAGTTGATTAGATGTTGTTGCTCGTTGCTATTGGCTGCCGAGTATATTTAATTAAGTTCATGAAGGATGGTCAAACAGGAAACGCGGTTCCTATGTTGATGCTGGAAGAGGAGCAATTTATAATGAAATGAAATCATTGTGAAGGAAGGTTCGATAAAATAGAGACTATATGTGATGATGATGATAACGATTGTAGAGCGAATTAAATAAATAACCATTCACTTTTAAATTTTAACCCTTTGATTTTATAATTAGAAAGTCTGATTTTAGAATTTAGCTAATAAAAGGGAAATTTCAACACCCTCTTTTACGTGTAAGCCGGGTCGGGTGAACGAACACATGATATAAATTGTGGCAAAACATGATTTAGATATTATATTGGAATGTCAAATTCAAAATTTTAAGTTAATAAATGAAGGCAACCACATGTTCATAAAAACTAAGCATATGAGCCCCATGGTCAAGCGACGTGAGATATTTCAATCTTATAATAAAAAAAATTACAAACTATAGAATAATAACTCATGCTATTGATTCAGTTTATCTTTTTTAAGGGAGCACCGGATTCTAACATGTGACATTAGAAAACGGGATCACGCTGCACGTCTTGTTTTCTGTTTTGGCTAACAATTCGCTGATAGGCATTTATACTTATAGTAGATTTGTCGTTGCCCTGAGGCAGTACAGTCACGCCTCAGCTATTTCCATATTTTGAAGTGAAGGATTTAATGCCATATCAAGTTTCAAAACTCCTAGTTGCTAAACTTTTGAGTCATTGTTGAAGGAATAAAGCAGGCACAGCTGTCTTACCCAGAAGTAGTAACACTCTGCATGAATATCTAAATCTTATTCATCATTTATAACAAAACAAAAATAATATGAAGAACCTGTACACATCTGCACCCTATATACTTTTCGTGTATAAAAGTATGTATAACCTGTTACTCTTCTCGTTGCTCGAGTATTCTTTTCATGCTTTCATCTGCTCTGTAGAGCTGTGATAGTTGCATCATTGGAAAAGTTAAGTGTTTTAACACTAAAGGATGAGTCGGTGCTCATAGCGAAGCTCTCGGCACTAAATCCCGGTTCCTTAGGTTGAGGAACATCAGAAGTCTCGCTGCCTAACATAAGCACGACCGATGACATTGTTGGCCGGTCTTCGGGTCGCTGCTGCACGCACAAGAGTCCTACCTGGATGCACCTCAGCACTTCCTTCAAAGGAAATTCTTCCTCCATCAGGACATCTACTAGTCCAAGTGCATTCCCCTCGGTCCATAGTTTCCATGCCTGAAAATACGTTAATAACAAGTCATTACATATCATAGAACAACAGAAAGATTGAAGACCTAGCATCCAATCCGAGCCAAGCATAAGCAGGGGAATACTTACATGTCCAACGAGATTGAGGTCATGGTCCGGGTGATAAAATCCCCAATTCTTGTGGCCGCTCACAATCTCCAGTAACAGTACTCAAAAACTAAACACGTCTGATTTTACTGAAAAATGGCCTTTCATCGCATACTCGGGAGACATATAACTGCTGTAAGACAGAAATAGAGCATCAGAATATCCACAAATCTTAAAAAATATTCCTTGAAGCTAACAGTAGAATAACTTACTATGTCCCAACTATTCTGTTGGTCATTTCTCCAGCATTTTCTACAGTAAATGTTTTTGCAATTCCAAAATCTGAGATTTTAGGATTCATGTCACTGTCTAGTAAGATGTTGCTTGGTTTGAGGTCTCGGTGGATAATTCTCAGCCTGGAGTCTTCATGGAGATAGAGAAGTCCACGGGCAATCCCCATGATGATGCTGAAGCGTGTCTTCCAGGTCACAAGTTTCCGTCTAATTGGATCTTCACAAAATTTGAGATAAGTTATTGAGGGAAAAACTGTAGAATCTCAAGCAGGTTGAAAAAGTGTAAATGGGGTGAAGGTCGCACCGAAAAGGTGGTGGTCCAAGCTTTGGTTCGGCAAGTACTCGTAGATTAACATTCTTTCGTCTCCATGAATGCAGCATCCTAGGAGCTTCACAAGATTCCGGTGTTGAAGTTTGGCAATCAGTATAACCTCGTTCTTGAACTCTTTCAGGCCCTGCCCAGAGTTCAGTGAGAGCCTCTTCACAGCAACATCTTGCCCGGTGGGCAATATGCCCTGGCAGATAGCGCATTACATGTTAGTAAGAGCAAAGTAGAAAAGAATTATAAAATCATCTTCTCATATTCAAAACCATCTTCATTGAGTTAATATGAGAAAATGTGACTTTTTAACTTCCTAGTATACTTTGGCCAAAAAAAAAGTACCTTGTATACTTCACCGAACCCACCCTGCCCAACCTTGTTTTGGAAAGAGAAATTGTTTGTGGCATCAGCAACTGCAACGATATCAAGAAGGGGTAATTCAAGGTCTTCCTCCGGACCACCATCTCCTGAATCTCGATAAACTGAGTGTGCAGCTACAACAGAGGATATAATTCAGCCATCAGCATAAACAAACGCGTAATTATGCACCACAATCTAAAAAATATGACAAAAAGTCCAGTATATCCTGGGGGTTTGTTGAGCAAAGGGAATTAAAGCAACTTTATGAAGCATTTGTTTCCTGAAAATGGTTATCATTTGCTTTTTTTAAGTCATTACAATTCGCTCTAACTTGCTGACCAGGAGCCGAAAATAATCATCAGAGATAGTGTTCTCTCACACTGAAGCTGGATGTGATGCTAAGCTAACCAATGCTTTCTTAGGCCCTCATTAAGGGTGTTAATAGGTTTATAGACCTTTCAGGTATGCTTTCATTGACGGAAATTTTAGCATAATAAGCAAGAAAGGAACATGTAAAGATAAAGAGTCATGAACATACTTTCATCAATTTCTTACTTTTCTTATTCATAATGAGAGAAGCAAGAAGCATGCTGTTTGCAACAAATAGTTTTATGCCGTGATAATGACTTTACCTCTCCTTCTCTCTTTCCTTCTTCGGAGAGCGTACCAGCCAATGAACGTTAGTATAAGCATTCCACATACCGTCAAGACAGATATGCCAACGGCGATTGCTATACGCCTTCTCCTCTTAGCTCGAGCAATTGCATCTACTCATTGAAAATTTTCAAAATAATCATATGCTGTCATACCAAACAGAGAGCTTAATAACCACATGGCAATAGTTCTTATCTGTGCCACTGTGCTCTCCTCATCGCAGAAATATTCAATATAGACATGTTTCTTGTACTCGTTTTTTTATCTATCAAGCATATACCAATATGTAGAACTGGGACATGCTATGTGATTGCACCTCCAGAAAGAAGCATTTCTTAATGAACTTCCAGGGCTTAGAGATCCTATTCAAGTGACAGATCTCAATGCACGTGACACAAACACAACAGTGAACGAATTTGAGTCTCCTCAATGAGCATATAAACTATAACCATGCCATCACATTCACATAAAGCATTTCCAGGGAAGGACCTGGATTTCCTTGGCAGCTATTCAACCGAAAACCTCTTTAAAGCTACCTAGTGATGGCGAAAGAAAATCAGTAAGAGCTAGATGGATTAGTACCTATCTCTGCCTTTGCCATTCGTATATATATCACATCTCCGCCTGAAGGATAGTTCTTCATGTCAACCAAATCCCCAAACCAAAAAAGACAATCCCCGCCATTCCCATGGACATCTACCCTAGTGAATGCCATACAAGAGCAATTCTTCAAACATTCCATCTCGCATTCCTCAAGGTTCGAGCTTCTATTCCCCAACAGACGTGAATTATCTGGCAACTTCAAACCCTTGTACTTCACAAAGCCATCACCATTTCCACAACTCAAATTCCATGTCCGGGAGCACCCACCGGTCCAATCAAGGGGTTCGAATCGTTTCTCCTGAACCCCTTCAAGCACCTGCAATTTCCAACAGTGGAATCATAGCAGGTCCCATATGGCCCGCACTCGCCATAATTATCACAATAGTCCCTCTGTAGAGTAACCAAATTCGTCCATTGATTGTCCAACCAAGCGAGATATTGGATCGCACCCTCCGGGGTCACGATGAATCTGGATAGGGTCGAATATATCGACCACCGTGTATGTGTAATACACCTCTTCAGGGCTGGAAATGAACATCGGATAGAAGACCGCATTGGCCTTGAACTCATTACTCCCACTGAACCTCTCTCCATTCCAAGGCCCCCATCGAAACTGCTTCTGGCTCCCTTTCCACAGAATCAACTGCGGAGCATCTGGCGGCTCGAGGCTAAATGTGTACTGGCCACTCGACGGATCGGCTTCCGAGGCCCACGACGTCATGTTCCGCTTCAAACCGGTCCTCAGATTCCACCCCAGTTTCATCTCCGGCAGCAGAGTGTTAGTTATGTTGTCAAAGCTCTGCCAGAGATAATCCCCTGAACTATCAGAAGCACTTGCATCACTCAAAACAAGATTGCCATTGTCCAGGAGCCTCAAGAATGGCTCATCCACGGCCCCAGCTGGGGTCACAGACCAGTAATTCATTGACCCATTTCGGAGAGACACTGATCCTTGCGAGCTCAGCGCCAACTCTGCCGAGGAATTGGTGATTGGGTTGTTCCTGTTGGCCACCCAAGTGACTTGGAGAGGTATGTTCTTGTACCAAATGCCCAGATACCTGGCACTCGACTTGTTAGGACTAAAGAAGCCAAACTCAAAGAATTGCCCAGATGAAACCAAGGTCTGTCCATCTCGCAGCGTCTGGTTGGCCAAAAGAGTGTCTGCGGCTTGTGCCAGCGGGGATGCTAGAAAGCAACACAAAGCGAGAAACAGAGGAAAGACCATGCTTCTGTTGACGGCGAGAGGAGGTGGGCGATGCGTGGAGTTGCAGCCTGCGAAGTGGAAGCGCATCGCCAGGTCTTTTCTGGTGCGGGGAAGAGGGATCGCTGTTCACGGTGTGATGCTTTGAATTGTCAGAGAGGTAGATTGGATCGTCGCAGGCGCGCGGCGACAACATCTTTTCATTTTTGGACGCCTAAGCTTGGAACGGTCAAAGGTGGCGAGCGTGCGGGTGCGCAGATGAAATTTATCAAACTCGTCGAAAGTAAATGAACACGAGGAGCACCTCGCTTCTTCATTCGATATAGTGAACTCGTCTCTCGCTTTGGTTCCAGAAGTCAAAAGGGATGACCCACCCGATCGACCGGCCTGTTGAAATAGTCTTGACTCGAGGCCATCGTTTAGACAGTGCATCCTCGTTCCTCATTCAAGGACCGCTTTCATCAATGCCCTCCCCAAGCCCCTGCCTCCCTTCCTTCCTTCTCTCTCTCTCTCTCTCTCTCTCTTGAAAGCTCACTTAACTGCAACAAATATGACCAGGAAAAATCACATTCCAAGTCCCTCATTTGATAATTTCGTAGAGTAATACTAATGCACTAAGGAATATACGGCTTCATTTGGTTCGGCATTTTAAATGAGCTTTGAGACTCTAAAATCCCTTAATCAAATGCAAATAGTTTTTGTTCATTTTTTGCTTGGTTTTGGGGAAATGCAATTGCATTTCCCATAGGGTTTTAAAGGCCTTTAACCCAAAGTAGGTCAAGAATCTTTTTGGAAGTTATATTATCGAAATACAAGTTTTAGCGCCGTCACTACTCATCACTATTCATCTTCTCCGGAGAAGCCGAATAGAGGCCGATGACTGTCAGCCAAGGGGTAGCCTGCGGTGGCGATCACCACTTGAGGGGTTGCGTGACCCTAGCAACTGTCGCGTGGAGGTCGCGACCACCTAGCGACCGTCACTTGGGTGGCCATGACCAGGGGGTTGCCTAAGGTCATGTGTCCCCTAGGTTGCGTGACTCAAACAATGATCACCTGGGTCTCATGACTCAAGTGACGCTTGGATCACATGACTCAAGCAACTCTTGAGGTCGCACAACCTTAAGCGAGACTGTTTGGTAACGGTTGATCTTTATCAAGCAAAATGTAATTTTTACCAAACCGTATTTATTTCCAATACACTTTAAATTGCATTTCGAAAAATCTCCTTAACTCAAAAATATTTACATTTTTCTAAGGATATTTTACTAAAGCCAAACCAAATAAGGCCACATCTTTATGACTAGACTTCTACGTAAACAATTTTGGCTATAATCGGTAGAAAAGTAGTTCGAGGGAGCTCACCTCTTGCTTAAGTTACGGAAGTCAAAAACGAAGACCGCCTACTCTACCAAAGCCTGTTGAATTGTCTGACTGGGAGCCGACGTGTGAACAATGCATCGCCGTCCCATCAATGCCCTCGGCAAGCCTCTTTCTCTCCCTCTCTCTCAAAAGGTCACCTGCCAACATTAAATATCACGAGGACAAAATACAATCCAAGCCCCTCGTTTAATATTTATGAAGAGTAATGCTAACATATTAATATATATTTATTTCATGTGACTATATTATTACGTTAGTAATTTCCAATAAAACTAATTAGAATTGACTATATTGAAATTTCTCATTAAGATTTAGAATTAAATTGATAAAATTAAAAAGTTTTAAAATTGAATTGACATTCATATTATAAATTTAGCATTGATTAGACAATTTGCTCGAGGAATAGACGAGTGGATGATATAAAATAATCTTGATGGCGGAAGAATGGAGAGACTATTGTAATAAGTTCATGCATCAATTTGTACGTAATTGTCTCAGTGGCTTGGGAAAGTAATGTTTTTACCAGAATTTTTAAGAACATCAGGATATGTCTAGGATTTCTTTTCAATTTTCAGCAAAAATAATTAGGTGGACAAGTAAAATGCACATCTAAGCCGTATAAATCTAATGGAATTTATGTAAAACCTAGTGGACCTGCCTCATCAAATGATGCACATGGGCTCATAATGTGATGCTCTAAGTCTCAAATTCAGAGGGAGAGGATATTATGAAGGACAACCGTCCCTTAAATGGTCATCACCTCGCATTTCTTGTTCAACATCTTCTAGGCTGAATTCCACATTATTCTTATGTCCAAAGAGAACTTCTCATCTTTCCTTCCCTGCGTCATGTACATGATCTCCAACTCTTATGCCTGAGAAGAATGATTCACTATATTCAACCGACCACGTACGATGGCCATGGAATCATAAAACTGGCGGAGATCATCTCGCACACATAAGTAAATGTGGTGGTACACTCACATAGAAGAAAATCCCATTGCAATTAGGAATTAGCTGTTGGATTAGGGAGGTGTTCGTGTTGGCATTATATAAGGTGATATGAAGATTTAATTAAAAAAAAATGTCAAACTAGTTCACCACTCTCATTATTTTGGTGACCACATTTTTAGAAATCATGTGGGAATAGCAACTTCTTAAATGTTAGAATTCAACAACATAATTCTCATTTCTCATCGACCCAATCGCTAGTGACAATGCATCCTTCAATAGCCAAGCCTAGGCCAGCCCATCAGGATCCCTAGATCATTTAGCCTGCCAACCAATGGTTTGTGCTTAGGCATGGGCCTAGTTGGCTAGGGTTGGCATGATCCAATGCCCACCCCTAACTAGTGGGTATGAGAGGTTTGCTAGTGCTCTTTATCCTTTTGTATAGAGAGAAGCGTGACATAGACGATATGTTGAGCTATATGTGGATGCCAGCATGCTCAAACGAATGGCATCATTGTTTGCATTAGTTGACATCATAAGGAATTTTAACGGAAGGATTACATTGAGTAAATTTTCAAATATTCAAAGATCACATCAAAAAAAAAAAAAAAAAAAAAAATCAAAGTTCACATTGAATATTGAGAAGATGTTTAAGCACATTTTGTGTCGTCATCTCTTACTTATTCAAGAGGTAGAAATATTATTTTAAAGGCCTCGACAATAGGAAATCTTGTCTTCATGACACATCCAGGTCGTTACGTGATTGGCGAGGACTTCCGATGTTGAAATTCAATAAAACAACTCCATTACGACATTCACTAGATTCTAGGAAAAACTGTTCATAAAGAATGGAAAAGGCATCCTTCGCCGCACATGTAAAATATTTCTGGTCAAAAGGTCAAAAAATCAACTGTTTTTTGCTATAATATGGTTTGTGGCAGGTAATGGCAAGCGATTATAGTATTCTTTCTAGAAGACATGAAATTTGTCGGTACGATTGACTTGTATCGGCCAGCAGTTTGAATGGAAAAATCATTTGTCGCGGCTCTTGATCTTATCTTCTACCTTTTTTGCATTTTATATTATGTTTTTTTTTTTCCTGCTCAATTATTATATTGAAGCCATAGGTTTTTTTTTTTTTTTTTTATATCCAAATCCGCCGAAGCCCCCTTTCGCTTACGCTATTCGGATTCACACAACCCGCCAAAGGTGCCTGGTGGGATTAACGAGTCTCGTCGCAAACGCTATTTAGACGTTAGTACCTAGAGGGGGCTAGCCCAAAACCTCAATACCAGGGCCCCTTAAGACACTTTAATAATAAGGGGGTTCAAACTCTCCACCTCGACGATGAGAGAAAAAACACATACCAATTGCGCTACCCGTGAAGCCATAAGTTGATATAACCATGAAAACTTTTTTATTATTTACTCCTTTCCAATTTTTCTAACCCTTCAATTATTCTTTATGGTAGCAGTAAAAGTCACCCTTCATTTCTCCTCTTTTCATTTTTATCCTCGTCATTTTAGGTTACTAGAATAAATCCTTACCTCTTGAACTCATAACAAATCTATCGCAAGGCTAAACTCCCTCCAAAATCTATATTTTAATTACCCTTTTGCCCGTTTTAGCTTTGCGGATTTACGAAATTCGCATCAAGGCAGTATTTTTGTTGAGAAAAAAAGGCTTTTTATTTTCTATTCAAACAGAAAAACTTATAGATCTTTAATAAATAAAAGAACTTTTATAAAGCTTGATAAATATTTGTCCGGTTTAAAATATAAAAGACCATAAAGGGATGGAAGAAAAGCCCACAAACAAACTGGAAAAAAAAAAGTAGGGACCTAATTGAAACTCGATAAAAAGAATAATCATTTTTATAAATGCTGCTAAAGAACCTCTGATAGATTTGAAATAAATTCGAAATATCGATTTCTTCTGTTACATGGGATTGAAAGGGTGGATTAAATTAAAAAATCTTTGAAAGGTTGAGATTTATTCTGTCATTTTGCCTTCTATTTATTCTGAACTGCTTCAATAGTAGTAATTGGAGTTCTGGCAATGCATTCCACTTCTCATCTCTTGGATGTTAGCAATTCGCTGTCGCCATGTTTATTCTAATGAAGCTCGCTGTTTCAGTTTCGCAAGGTACGTTGTTCAGTCGACATATATGCTGAGACTTTACTGCTGTTCTGTGCCTGATTTACCACGGAGAATAGTTCTCATTTCTCACACTGACTGAAACATCAAGAGGGTGAAGTTAGTTGTACTGTCAATAACCCAGTCTTAAGGGTCTATTGCTACAAATGAAGATGATGATCCTTGCTCTATATATCTTATGTCTGGTTCTGTGCAACGTCCAGTTCTTAGTTTCACCTAATAAAAAAAAAAAAAGACAAGAAATTGGTCTGAGCCGGTTGAGAAATCATGATGAACAGAGCATAAGCGATTACTTCAGCATTGAATTACAGTTGCAATTGCAACAATGTCTCTGGTTTCTGTGAACTTCATCACATTGCTAGAGTCACTGTTTTGAGTTGTATTGTGTCAATGTCAAAGACTTTTTCTGCGGACACATATAGACCAATGAACTTCACGTCTGGACCAAAATTGGCAAAACCCCCTCCTATCTCCCCCACGACATATACAAAAGAAATTTTTGAAAATCAAAGTATACTAAATAAAAAAAATTGAGCAGAAGGAAGGACTGAGAAAACATATATATGAACAGAAATCTCTGGAGTTTCAGATGTACAAATGTATTGGATCGGGGTATGACAATGATCTCTATCTGGCATCGAGCACTGTGACTGTAACTTGGTTCACAGTGCATGTCCTGTCATGCTTGCTTGATGATGAATCCGTCTCTATAGCCCTTCCTAAGCAAAAGCCGGGATTTTTAGGGTGTGGCATCGTTGGGTTTTCGCTGCTCAGCATCAAGACCACAGACGACATGACCGGCCTATCATCTGCATGCTCTTGGACGCACAAAAGGCCGACCTGGATGCATCTCAGTACTTCATTCATCGAGTATGCATCTCCCACTACTGCATCCAGTAGCTCCAAGCCCTTCCCTTCTTTCCACAACTTCCATGACTGCAATTAACAAGAAAACGTTCAGTTATATCTAGTTACAGGACAAAAAAGAAATGCTTCACTAGCAATGTCAATCAGATGGCTTATATATGAAGTTTTTCGATGGATGAGCATCTGTCCATACTTACATGTCCAAGAAGGTTCAGTTCGTTGTTCGCATAATAGAATCCCTGTTCTTTTTACCACTTATAATCTCCAACACCAACACGCCAAAGCTGAACACATCAGACTTCTCTGAAAATTGTCCGTCCATGGCATATTCCGGGGCCATGTACCCACTGCAGTTTTAAGCAAAATGGAATTAGTGCAATTTTAGAAATGTGATCCTAGAATGTATTAATTCAATGTTCCATGGTACTTACTATGTGCCAACAACTCTCTTTGTATTCGCCTCGACCTGATCTCTGCCAAAAATCCTAGCCATGCCAAAGTCCGAGATTTTGGGGTTCAACTCCCCGTCGAGCAAGATGTTGCTTGCTTTGAGATCTCTATGTATGATTCTGAATCTGGAGTCCTGATGAAGATAAAGAAGACCTCGAGCGATCCCGCAAATGATGTTAAACCGCCGCTCCCAATTTAACATGGAGCTCTTGGTTTTACCTGCGGAGACTAGTCAGTGACGATCCTGAAATCGAAACTTGAACATTTCCGGTCCATTTTGACAACATGAAAAATGAAGAAGAGTAATTCCAGGAACGTACTAAATAGAACCGAATCCAGACTCTTATTCTCCATGTACTCATAGATTAGGATCTTCTCGTCCATCTCGACACAGCAGCCGATAAGTTGCACGAGATTTCGGTGTTGAAGCCGAGCAATCAATTGAACCTCGTTCTTGAATTCTTCCATTCCCTGCCCAGAATTCTTCGAGAGCCTTTTGACCGCCACTACTGGGCCTTCTTCAATCCTACACTGAAACACAAAGAAACAAATGAAGCTCTCGAGATGCTTCCTACATTGACATTTTCTAGCCAAATTCGTCTTTTGGAAAAGGAGCACTCACCTCGTAAACACAGCCAAAACCGCCTTGCCCAAGCTTGTTTTCGTCGCTGAAGTTCTTGGTTGCCAAAGCAATCGCGTTGAAAGCGAACAATGGTAACTCTAGCTCCTCCGGCTTGTTTTCCCCCGTATAGTCTCTCTTACTCGAGATGACTACTTCATTTAACAGAAAATCTTGGCTTCTCTCACGAGCTCCTGGTCACGCGAAGAAGCAGTCATCATCATCAAAATAGTGATTTCGACAGCACTCCGATTCATTTAATACAAGTTATTGGTAAGTAAGACACTAGAATTACCTTGCGGTTCGATGTTTCTTATGTGTGAATTCAGCGAAGTCTTCCTCTTCCACATGAGGAAGGCGGTGAGTGCTAACAACAGAACGCTGCCACCAGCAGCAATGCCGACTATTGCTAATGTTCCGAGTCCGTTGCTCGAACTATTTTGAGTGACAAGTCCGCCAAAAGCCACTAATACATCAAAATAAATTCGGAACAATACAAATTAGACCTTATATTCGATATAGAATAGTATAGAGATCTCCTTCAATCGGATAAACTGGAAATCACATAAGCATATTCACCGTGATATGGTAAAATTTACTCCTTTTCCTCACAACAGGACTGAACTAGACAAATAGTACTTGGTCAAAAAATAGCCATATGAATGTTAGGAATTTAATGTCCACGTGAAATTTTGTGCAACCACTGTCGACTATTCTAAAACTTAAGTTGTTAGATAATTTTGTATGATCACTCCGACTGTTCTAAAAACTTAAGTTATTAGATAAATGTGTAGTTTATTATTAAATATTCTAACATTCACTCTCAAGCTTAGCCTTGTCTTTTTGCTTAATACTAAATGCGAAATTTAATTGGGGATACAAATAGGGCATGAAATGATTCGAACTCAAGACCTCCAGCTTCCCAATATCATGTGAGATTTTGTAGGACCACCGTCGACTATTCTAAAAGCTTTAGAAGGGTTATTGTAATTTCCTTGATTTTACTTTGTTCACAAATGAATTCTTGATAACCCGCCACTTTTTTCAATCCAACTCAACACGACCTAGTTACATCCCAAACCATAGGCAGAAGAATAGACAGAAAAAAATACAATCTCAAAATCGTACTAATCTTGTTCCGTCTTATGCAAGACATATGTGGTGGACTTCATGTTTCTACAGCTCGGGTCTCTCTGAGGAAATAAACTCATCCGTCTTATCCCGAGCAACATAATCAATCAAACAAATTTGGTCCTCGATTATTAGGAATTCAAACTCCTTTATTGAAAATAGCCACATGACTGTAAGGAATTCGAAGTCCAATTAGCTTACTTCAAAGAGGGTTCCCGTAATTTCCTTGATTTTACTTTGTTCACAAATGCATTCTCCATAACCGGTGTTTTGCAATCCTATCACGACACGATCTAAATTACATTTGCAAAAGGAGAACCGGGAAACTCCTCTAAACAAAGTCAGAAGAACAGACAGAAAAATATGATCTCAAAATCATACTAATCCCGTTCCATCTTATGCAAGAAATATGTCCGCGAAATTCATCGGTCTGCATCTCAAGTCTCCCGGTCTTATCCCGAGTGACATAATCAAAATAAACAAGTTTGATCCTATTTTAATCATCAACAAGACGACCCGACATGATCAACAGGGATCTGATTCGATGAAAAGCTGCCCCCACTAAAACCAAACGGGAGATGAATCACAGTCAAAAGTGAAACCCTTTTTCAAGGCCCTCCTCAAGGCTACCAGATTTGACTTGGTCTCTTTGCAAAAAAAAAAAGCTCCAAAACCAAACACCCCTTAACTTGAAACTCCATGATTAACTATTTACCAGAGCCGCTCGGGAGGAAGCTGAGAGGGAAAGGGACTGGCCGCAAAAGAAAAGAAAGAAATAATTCTGAACCTTGGAAGTCAAATGTGTCGGCCCAAAGGCACTATTAGGATTAGATCTAGATGAGAAGATCGAGGGCATCTGCTGGGTAGGGGCCCACGTGCGCCAACCCCCTTTATTGAACCAACCTCGTGGGGGCCCCCCCACCGTCATTTAATCAACTTTTTAATCATGCCATTGTTAGTCGCGCAAATATTCGAGGAGTGCCTAGGCTACGGTGACGAGGGCCCAACGGGACTAACCATCACAGACGCCGCGCTTACGTCAGATCAACGCACACACGTCGACCGACCCCCACCGCCTCCAAATAACATGGATCCACGTGTCAAGAGTGTGATAGGGCAGCCGACCCTCAATTGTGCGGCGGTCGTGCCGGGGTCCCCACCACCGAGCAAGAGCGGGAGTGATGAGTAGAGTCGGCCCCACTCTTGCTCGGTGAAGGTGACATCGGTACTACCATCGGATGGGCAAAGGCATTCGCCTTTATGGAGATCTAGTGAGGACAAGCAGGCTCTTGCTAGTAAAGGAAGGGCGATGGCAACATTCCTATGGCCCTAGCTTCGGTCGAATCATTCACATTCTATCGTACTTAAGTCCAGTTGCCTTATGTTATTTTTCATGCTATATAGCATTTTACCCAGGCGTATAACCTTCGACTGTACTTGAAGCAAACTTCCTTATATGTTATTATCTAATGGTATAAGATGTTTTATAAAAAATTGTACAACATTTTGTTGTAATTGAGACCAATCATCGCATCCCTTTTTTTTTTTTTTTCTAAATAATGTATGATGCTTTACCTAAACCTACGACACTCTTTGTTCTTAAGGTCAATTGCTCTATGCCAAGATGTACAAAATTCAACCCTATTGATTCTGCAGTGCGACAATGTACCATAGACAATCTCGGTCATAGTTATTTGATCTCACATCATTTGCTAAAGAAAACGATAATTTCTTCATCTTTGATTATAATGAATGCACTAAAAAAGAATAATAATAAGATAAGACACAAATCAATGTCAAGTAGGTAGAAACAGTTCACATTAGGTAGATTAAAAAATCTCATTTGTATCCTTGACTCCTATAAAGACAAGCATGAGACGTGCTAAGACTTAAATCAACAATTACGACCAATCATCACCCCTGAATACGTGGAATCCGTGCATAAGGACGTGAAAAAATCTATATCAATCGGGCAGCTTATTAACTTATATATTATAAATAGAGTTTTATTACATGCTGGGTTTAAAAATTATTTTGTCGTTTTCCTTAGCAAAAGTGGGGCCACCGTGGTGTAATGCACTACGAAGCACGTGCGCTCCCAACAGGAACTCCTCTGTGTGAAAGGCTCACCAACCTTTTTCGGTGGGACCCACGTCGAATGAAGCCAACCCCCCACCCCTCCCCAGGTTGTTTCTGTCTAATTAATGCTTTTTTGGCACCGACTGGTCGCGACACATATAATTAAGAGGGCGTTCGCATTTTCCACAAGAAGTTGGAAAACTTGGGCGCAGTTTGGCCTTATATGACCCCTAGACTCTCCATCATTTCAAATTTCAGAAAAGATAAAATTGAAATTAAATAAATTAAAACATGGGCTGTCAGTTGATCAAGAGAACTATGAAGATAATGATGAAGCACAGTTTTTTTATTTTTTGAATTAATGGAGGCTAAGACTATGGTTTAAGACACTGATCATGTAATTAAATTTCCCTTATGGGCTTTTCCAATTTAATTCCCTAACAAGCATGACACCCTAGGGGTTGGCATCTATTGCTACATCAATTGATTCGCGTACCACGCAGGATCAAGCAATCGGGATGATTCAACGAGCAACATGGAGGAAATCAAGACAGCAGGGAATGTAAGAGAGAGATTGAAGGAACACAAGGACTTACCGATGTCAGAAGCAGATAGCTTGACGTAGAAATCTTGCCCGCCCCCGACATAATGCCTCATGTCCAACAGATCGCCGAACCACATCACGCAGCCCGCCTCGCCGTTGCTGATGTTCGCGGTCGAGTAGCCCGTGCAGGAGCAGCTCTTGGCGCAGCCCTTCCGACAATCGTCGAGGCTCATCTCCATGTCCACGACCGTGTTGCTGCTCTCCGGCAGCTTCATCCCCTTCAATAGCAAGAACCCGTCGCTCGAGCAGTCCAGCTCGGTACTCCTCACGCACCCGTCCGACCCGTCTCTCAAGTTCCATGCCTGCAGGTTCTTGGGGCTGAACCCCGGCGTGCAGTTGCAGATCGGGGAGGCGTTGGTGTCGCAGAACCCGTAAGGGCCGCACTCGCTGAAGTGGTCGCACTGGTCTTTCGGGGCTTCCCAGAACATGCTCCAGGACTTGCTGTCCTCGACCCAAGTGAACCTCTGGAGGGTCCCTCTCGAGTTCACGGTCAGCCTCGAGATTATGTTCGGGGTGTTCACCTCGAAGGAGTAGTACACTTGCTGTTGATCGGAGACAAAGGTGAAGTCCATGGTGCTGGAAGACTGCATCTCCGGGACCCCGCTGAATCGAATCCCGTTCCACGGGCCGCTCCGGTATAGCTTCGTGCTCTTGTCCCAGAGAAAAACTTCTGGGTATCCATGGTAATCGATTTTGAAAGAGATATCCCCTGAGGACGGGTCTTGCGGGTTCTTCCAAGAATTCAAGAACCTGTCGAGGCCCTGGGTCAAGTCCCACCCTAGCTTCATCTCGGGCAGGAGGGTGTCCGTGGGAAAATCGAAGCTCTGCCACAGGTAGTCGCTGCTGCTCTCGTCACCCGCTTCTCTGACGACGAGATTGCCATTGTCCAGGAGCTGCGCGACAGGGTTCACCGGGCTCGAATTGGCCCTGGTTTGGTTCGACGACCAGAGGACGGTCTTGTTCGCCTGATCAAGAATGACCACGTTGTTGCCCTTGTCCCCAATCTTGAACACGACAGAGGACGAGTTGGCGACGGGGGCGTCCCTGTTGGCCACCCAGACGTACGTCTTGTCCGGGATGTTCTTGTACCAGATGCCCACGTAGTAGGTGGCGTTGTCCGGCGTGAAGAACCCGAGCTGGAAGACGTCATTGGCGGAGGCGAGGGTCTGGTCGCTGGCGATCGATCCGTCCGCGGGGATGGTGTCCGAGGAGGTGGTGCTGGCGGCGAAGAAGGTGACGATGGCTAGGAAAGTGAAGCAGGAATGGAGAGCCGCGGCTCCACTCATTCTCCACTAACGGGTGCCTTGGCGAATTTGATGACCTCTCTCTCTCTCTCTCTCTCTCTCTCTGTGGAGCATCTGTGGTGTTCTGTTCCTGCCTTCATGTTCAAGACATCTGGTGTGGATTGATAGGGAGAGAGAAGGGAAATGACAGATGCGTTTGACCCCAACTCCCGTCTTTTTTGTCCGTTCCCTTGAATTTAATAAGCCAAAAGCCTGTATAAAAGCAGCACAACGTCTGCGGATTTTTTAAAAAAGAAATGTGTTCCGAAGGTTTGAATCATGTAAAACCTTGGGCCTTGGTTGGGCTTTTCCAAGGTTGTTTTCCTAGGTCAAATTAGGAAGGTCACCTAACTCCTCTCGTCCAAATAATTCTCGCGGCCTTTTTTTCTTCCTCTTACGAAATTATGAAAAAGATTCAAGTGAGAAAACTACTCTCGTCCTCGCCCGCCTAAAAAGAAGAAAAAGAAAGAGAAAATGCGCTTTCTACATGCTTTTACTTCCGTTCATTACTTCGCAAATTGCGGTCTACTATTGTAAACTTGAATTGGTAAAGCTTGATGGAAATCGGGAGTTACCATCTTAGGTGAACAACCGATGGATTGATTTAAAGTTGCCCCACGCCAAGCGGAGCCAAATGTCGAAAGTACAAGGACAGAGAGGTATAGAAGATGGCCCTCTCATGTTTGTCTCCTACTTTGTCTCTCTATGCAGAAGATTCAATATATATCAGATAAATTCTAAGTGTGTCATTTTTGTTTGCTAGTGACTGTGGCCGCTCTCTCACTTAGAATTACGTTCTCATTTGACACGAAAAAGATTCCTTGGGCATCGCATTTCTTCCGTGATTCTTGCTTACGCAATCCGACAATGGCGACATCGGCAAAGTAGGTTGCTGACTAAGTTACAAGGACTGTAATTACTTAAACTGTCGCTCTGCATGTAACTTTCGTAACAACTAGGGTTTTGTATTTATGAAACCAGCACGAGCTTTCTCTAGCTTGGGTATCGCACTATGTATCATTTGATAACCAAAAAATCCCCTACCTTTGTTGTTTCTTTCTGGAGTCAAATCGAATTTCCAATGGAGGAATTTCAAGGATATTTAGAACTAGATAGATCTAGACAACATGACTTCCTATACCCACTTATTTTTCGAGAGTATATTTATGCACATGCTCGTGATCATGGATAAATTGATTTTGTTCGAAAATGCAGGTTATGACAATAAATCTAGTTCAATAATTGTGAAACATTTAATTACTCGAATATATCAACAGAATCCTTTGATTTTTTCAGCTAATGATTCTATCCAAAATCAATTTTTTGGGCAAAACAAGAATTTTTATTCTCAAATTATCTCCGAGGGATTTGTAGTCATTGTGGAAATTCCATTTTCCCTAAGATTAGTATCTTCCTTAGAAAGGAAAGAAATAGCAAAATCTCATAAATTACGAGCAATTCATTCCATATTTCCTTTTTTAGAAGACAAATTTTCACATTTAGATTATGTGTTGAATGTACTAATACCCTATCACATCCATCTAGAAATCTTGGTTCAAACCCTTCGCTACTGGGTGAACATGCCTCTTCTTTGCATTTATTACGTTTCTTTCTCCACAAATATTGGAATAGTCTCATTACTCAAAAGAAACATATTACCAATTTTTCAAAAGGTAATCCAAGATTATTCTTGTTCCTATATAATTCTCATATATGTGAATATGAATACTTCTTTCTTTTTCTCCGTAATCAATCTTCTCATTTACGGTGAACATCTTTTGGAATCTTTTTTGAGCGAATATATTTCTATGTAAAAATAGAACATTTTGTCAAAGTCTTCTTTGATAATGATTTTCAGTGCATCCTATGGTTTTTTCAAAGATCCTTTCATGCATTATGTTTGATATCAAGGAAAATCAATTATGGCTTCAAAAGATATGCCTCTTCTGATGAAGAAATGGAAATATTTCTTTGTTAATTTATAGCAATATCATTTTTACGCCTGGTTTCAACTAGGAAGGATTGATATAAACCAATTATGCAAATATTCTCTTGACTTTTTGGGCTATCGTTCAAGCATGAGACTAAATTCTTTAGTGGTACGAAGTCAAATACTAGAAAATTCATTTCTAATAAATAATGCTATGAAGAAGTTTGAGACAATAGTTCCAATTATTCCTCTGATTGGATCATTGTCTAAAGCGAATTTTTGTGACACATTTGGGCATTCCATTAGTAAACCAACCTGGGCTGATTCATCAGATTATGATATTATCGACCATTTTTTTGCGTATATTCAGAAATCTTTCTCATTATCACAGCGGATCCTAAAAAGAAAAAGAGTTTATATTGAGTAAAATATATACTTCGACTTTCTTGCTTTAAAACTTTCGCTCGTAAACACAAAAAGACTGTATGCACTTTTTAAAAAAGATTAGGTTCAGAATTTTTGGAAGAATTCCTTACGGAGGAAGAAGTTGTTCTTTCTTTGATCTTCCCAAGAACTTATTCTACTTCACGAAGGTTATATAGAGGGTAGATTTGGTATTTGGATATTACTTCTACCAATGATCTAGTCAATTATGAATGATTGTCTATGAGATCATTGAAATGTAAATTATCCCTAAATAATGAAGAGATAACAAAAAAAATTCATTCATTCTTTTATGAAATATTTATGTAGTAAGAGTTAAGTTAGGGTTGATCGACTGAGTATTTCATTTTTCTTAGAGTCCTTTCTAGGGAGGTCATTGAGTTTTTGATGTATACATAGGGAAAGCCGTGTGCAATGAAAAATGCAAGCACTGTTTGGGGAGGGATTTTTGTTACGTATTTTAATAAAGAAATTATCTACTCCATCCGACTAGTTCCGGGTTCGAGTCCCGGGCAACCCATTTTATATAGAATATCGAAATTTTATATATTCACATTATCTTTTTGTAACTCACTTCATTGATATTCATTCAGATTCAAAAAATTCAAATAACAACATCAATGTCCATCGCTCTTTGGTCGGTCGTTGTGCTGACGGAGTCAATGGGGAATAAGCAAAGTGTCTGGGCCCATTTCGTGCTGTTCGTGGCTCACGAGTCATTTTATTTCTTCAATAGAAAATTTTGAACAAGACCTAACAATCACAAGAACGAATTACAAGCACGAATTTCTTATCATTATAGAAGAACGTTGAACGAAAAAGTCATGGATGGACGCCACCAGCGAAATCTTCAAGAATAGAAAAGTACCCACTATTTTAGACTATACTTATATCAAGTCATTCGTTAAATAATATAGTTCATCCATATAAAAATAACATATAGTTGAACTGTCTAACGTCATCATTGTAACATTCCAAGTTTGACGTTGGATGGGAGAGTAACTGTTAAGTTACATACAAGCAAATAGACACTCCCGAACAACTTGTGTGGTTTGTCAACGTACTTCTGGTCTTTACAATCACTTTAGCATGCCATTTGATTTTTATACAATATATGCATTATTGCCGTGTCCGTAGAGTTGGAATGGTAGGAAGAAAGGCGGATCAATTTAGAACTTGGCCCCCACTATATTCTAATTTTGTGTGCCTACTCAACAACCATCAGCCTTTTTCTTTTTTGTGGTTGCCTTCGATGTGGTTTCTTCAATGCTTCGTTTTAAATAATATTCTTTCTTAGTCAATCAACTGATCTGTTTGTGCCTAATATATGTATATATGTATGTTATAATAAAGCATCCATCAAGGTTGAATTCCTACTGTATGTGCCAAACCTTGGTGATATCATTCGAACCATGAACCGACAGACATGTTTGAAAGTTGCTGCAAATGTCATCCTTTTTTGGCTCTATCTGCCGGAACAAATTGACGCTAATTCCATATCGAGAGCCCATCAAGAACGGGCAAAGAGAAATAAAAGATGTTCAAGAAAATTAAAGCAAGTTAGGAGCATCTCTTGCTTTTGACGCTTGTAGTTTGAAGATGTCAAGAAGGTGTTTTTTTTTTCCTTCCCCTTTCTTCTTCCTTTGGACAGCAGCTGGGCAGGTTGGCCTTGCCTGTCACAGGTGTGGCTCAGTGAGGGTTGGCCTCGCCCTGGCCAAGGTAGCCTTGCTGGTGCCACTTTTGCCCAAATGATGCCCTAGCCTAGGTGAGGGCTGCCGCTGCCAGATTTGGCAAGGGAAGCCCTTGTTGGAGCTTACCCTCACCTGACCATGCCTCACTTATTGCAGGTGAGATTAGCTGGCCATCGGCAAAAGGAAGAATAATTTTTTTTAATGACTTTTTTTTTTTTTTTTTACAATTTTTTTCTCCGTGTATATGCTAGACCTTGACGATATCATTCCAACCATAAATTGACAATCATGTTTGGAAGTTGTTCATAACGTTATGCTTCTTTATCTTTATCTGCCGGATCAAATTGACGGCAATTACGTGTCTAGAGCCCATCAAGAACGGGGGAGGAGAAAGAAAAAGACGTTAAGGAATGCATGAAGAGTTGCCTCTCTTGACCTCTTCAAACTACAAGCGTTAAAGAAAAGAGATGCTCCTATCTTGCTTTCATTTTTTTAAGGACCACCATCCATTTTTTTTTTTTCGGCCTTATTATTATTATTATTATTATTATTATTATTATTATTATTATTATTATTATTATTATTATTATTATTATTTTGTGACCAAAGAACCGTCGGAGATCACCCTTTAGGGATCATAAGATCCTCCAGGTGCCGGTGGCACCGTCGAGCCTCGCCGCAAGCTACTATTTAAACGTAAACTTCAGGGAGGCTAGTCTAAAACCCCAACACTAGGACCCTGCGCTTAAGACACTTTAGTTTTTTGGCCTTATTTTCACCCTCGTTTTGGTCAAGAAGCTTATCTTTTCAGTTAATTGACCAACATACCTCCCCCTTCTCCCTCTCTCTTCAAATTGTTAGAAACATTGAAAAGTTTAATTTGTTAGAAGTATATTCAAATGTTAAATATGTCTATACGTAAGTCATTTTGAAACAAAAGATAATCACGAACGCAGAAAAGGGGAACTTCTTTTTCGTTCTACTTCTACCATATGAAAAATAAATCAATATCAATAATATATTTTATCTCATAGCAAGTTGATCAAAACTTTAAAATATGCTCAAAACTTTCCTTTATATAGTTTGATATGAGTTTGAAAGTGAAGGTATAACTAGATTTGCCACCCTCGATTTAAAATGTGGAAATCTAAAAAAAAAAAAAAATACAAAACAATTGATGTTTAACTTTAGAAACCTACAAAATTATTCTGAAAAAACACCCACAAAGTCACAATCGACAAGATAATTGTATTGAAATTTCATTTTCAACTTTGAAATATATATTTGCTTAAAATACTTGAATAAAAAATAGGCAATTAATTGTTTAATCATAAACTGTCATAAATAAAAATTTCAATCTTCTATATAGCTTTCGTGATATAAACATGAGATCATAAATTATAGCTAAGAACCATCTCTAGGCAAAATGATAAGTGGACTTAGGATAAGATTATATCTTGTTTGGTGTAATAGGGCATTTGTATTATGAACCGATGAGAGAGATGATATATATTAAGTGTGTTTTGTTGATTAGCCTGATAAAAAAAAGAAACAATACATTAGAGAGAGAGAGAGAGAGAGAGAGCTTATTTTGGTCAATTAACTAATTAAAATGAGTTTCTTAATCATAAGGGGACAGAAATAGTGCAGCCCTTGTTTTTTTATGCTTGAACTATGGAGAGCCGCAAGTCTTGGTATTAGGCAAATATGACACGACATGGCAATTTCATCTATGGGATTGAGATGGTTTAAGTTTAGGGAGCCAATTCAATTATGAAACTTATCTATTTGAAATAGTTAGACATCTCAATAAGTGAAAAATTATGTATCGAGATTCACTTGTTTCCCTAAAATATTCACATTACATCAAAATGTGAACTCTTACGTTTGGCCATTGCACCTAAGCCTAGGAATTTCCTTGTCAGTCACTCAAGACGGATGATGGCCTTCCGTTTGAGCTCGCAACTTCTCACCGAGAGAGAGAGAGAGAGAGAGAGAGAGAGAGAGAGAGAGATGGATCTCTAGGCTATTGTATTTTATTATGTGTATTATTGGAGTTGTGAGACCAAAAATGAACTTACCTAGGTTTGGATAGGTAAAGTGGCAAACACGTGAAAAAAAAATCATGAGAAATTATGGAAGTTGTTGCCCCAATTGAGATTTGGTCATCAACACGTAATCTTGTGACATATTTGATCTCCAGACTAATATTCGGTCACGACCTCAGCACAAATTGTTTATTACCAGTCCAAATATCGGTGGATGATGGTACCTGAGCGTCGGAGATGAACATGGGGCGCTGGCTAAGGCGCTTGACCTCTTGGTCGACTGTTTATCAACAGGACTTGTCGCAAAATAGCATATTTCTTCTTAAGGCTTGATCATGGTGTTGATTGAATCATCATGTGGCGCTACCAAGGCGCTTGACTAGTCTTTTTTTTTTTTTTTTTTTTTTGGGTCAGAAAGAACTTTTTAATATAAACTCAAAGATTTTAGCTTTGACACCCTAAGAATCAACATTGATGGGTCCTTCTCGTTGGGATCGACGATTGGAGCCATAAGCTGTGTTTGCAGAAATAAATATGGAGAATTGGTGCATGGATTTGCAAGATTGGTAAGCGTGAACTCAGCCGAGCAAGCTGAAACCTTGGCCACGGTTGAAGGCCTAAAACTTCTCCACACCCGAACGGAACAAAGCTTTCTGCTACAGTCAAACAGTGAATACTATTAAAGACACTTAAAGGAGAAGTACAAGTCACGTGGGGTTCTTGAACCACTTATCACCGAGGCTAGGAGTTTTATTTTGGGCTTCTCTAATTTAAGTTTGGCCCATTGCAGTAGAGAATGAAATTTAGTGCGGACCGGTTGGCAAAAACTCATACGAATGGTCATTACCTTTCAATTGGTTGTCCAACCCCCTTGAAGCCTTGTGGGCTTTACTCTATTTTGATTCAAGTCTCTTGTACACAGTCATGGTTAATAAATAACATTTGTTGCCAAATAGCATCCTTTTCTAAAGGCCGATGGAATATGGTGGGACAAGTCGTCAATTGAATCTTTAAGTGAGTGACCGATTTGGGATCATGGTGTCGATTGAGTCTTCACATGGTAGCAAGATTTATTGCAAAATAGCATCATTTTCTAAAGGCTGATGGAACATTGTGGGGCAAGTAGTCGATTGAGTCTTCACATGGTGCAAGATTTATTGCAAACTAGCATCCTTTTCTAAAGGTTTAGGAACATCGTTGGGGCAAGTGGCCAATTGAGTCTCCACATAAGTGACCAATTTGTGCTCACGGTGTCTATTGAGTCTCCAAGACACTCGACCACTCAGTCATGGTTAACTAAAAAGATTATTGCAGAGTAGCATCCTTTTCTAAAGGATTATGGAACATTGTGGGGGCAAGTGGTCGATTGAGTCTTCACGTGAGTGACCAATTTGTGATCACAATGTCGATTGAGTCTTCATATGGCACTACCAAGATGATGGACCACTCAGTCATGGTTAACTAACAATATTTATTGCAAGGTGGCATCCTTTCCTGAAGGCTTATGGAACATTGTGGGGCAAGTGGTCGATTGAGTCTTCACGTAAGTGATCAATTTGTCGTTCCGGTCTCGACTGAGTCTTCACGTGGCGCTGACTGAGGTGCTTGGGTCTTCACAAGCGTGGGTTGCTTGAGGTCCACCGGTAATCCCAGACGCTTTTGTTTGGCTCCTCCTTTTTCCAGAGAGCAATTTCCATCTCGAATTGACAGTTCTCATGCTTCTTTTGGGCTATTCTCCTAGTTATCTTTGTCTATAATTCTCATTCCTTTCTAGAAGATCTCCAATTTTCGCTTATATTCTAGTAAACTAACAATGATATAGTAGAAATTATTGTGCTGAGTTAAGTGACGCAAACCTCGTTAGAAAACAACTCAAGTTTGTCTGTAATTTCCAGGTGTTGTGATTGATTTTGTTCACCGTAACACCATGAATGAGTTTGCAAGTATTTCTTGAAAAAACTCATCAGTTGAGACGAAGCGTTTCTTTTCATTGATATGTTATTTAATACATATATCACCACTTGTAATTATGGTGAAAGTTAAAGATAAAAGATAATAATTTTATGTACATTGAAATTGGATATAAAAGACAAATAAAAGATATCTCTAAATGATCAACTCGTTGATACTCTACTTGATTTATTATCTTCACATTTATTCATAGAAGATTCTGCACCGTAAACATTTTGATTGTTACCCTTTTGATTTGTTACTTCAATGCTCCCCTTCAAACCGGTCAATAGGGAGAGGACTAGAGACCAATTTGATTTTAATTACATGGAAATTGAATAAAAGACAAATCAGAAAAAATCTCCAAATTATCAACTTATTGATACTCTACTTGGTTTGTTATCTTTATATTAATTTGTAGAAGATTTCGCACTGCAAACATTATGATGTTTTCCCTTTTGATTTGTTTTTCTTTCTTGGCGGGAACTGATCAATGGTCGTCCTTGGTCGAATGTGGTTATGTCCTTGTGTTAATGATGAGTTGGGTAATATGGAAAATATCCTAATCTGGATACTTTATCTGCTTTACTTCAGATGCCTTTAGAGAGAGAGAGTAGCGTGGAAGATTATCTTTTGATGGTTAATATGTTTGTCAAGAATCAGCCAGCCCCTTCACCTATTAGCCCATTGAGCCTCTTTTGTTTCTGGCTGACATTTCTCCAACCAAGATCCAAAGAAAACCAAGAAAGCCTCAAGTTTGGGTACCATGGAGCAGGATATGTAGTTATAATCATGTAATTGGCAATATGTAGTAGCGCTTGCACTAAGGTTCAAGAATGTCTACGCAAACCGTCTCGTGTCATCTGCCTTCGATAGTGGTAAGTGTGACATTGTTGCTAGGAAACGAAGAATGAGGTTAAAAAGTTTGTGCTATTAATCATCTTCTCTTAAAAAACGATGTTCAGATTGTTTAAGAAATTGGTTCTGCATGATGAAGGTGAAGATAATGAAGAGATGTTCATCGAGGATGAAGATACTGAAGTGGTTTGCGATGAAGTTTCCACGGACACATGAGATTTGATGGGTTGATGCACCATTTGACGAAGAACGTTTTATGCCTTACGCAATCATATCCATTTTAAGAGAGTGGATGCTTTTGGGCTACAAGTCAAATTTCACATCGAGTTCAAGGTTTGCTGTTACACTTGTAGGCTTCCTCTCTTTATGCTCTTATGTTATTACCCTGTATACTGGCCCAAGCCCACACTGTCGAAGCTTTTTGATATTACTGACGTTGCTTGTTGCCACGACTAATGCTAAAAATTACGGCACAAGCTCCTAAAGATTAACTTTGGCCAAGTTCTCCCCAAGCTTGGTTTCATGCTTCTCCATCGGAAAAGTGCTTCTTGCTAAAGAGCAATTACTGTAGTGAGTTGAAGTTAGCGGATTCTTTATTGTCTTAAAAACTAAATATGACATAGAAGTTTGTCTAATAGTTTTCACAGTGCCTGAT
Organism: Eucalyptus virginea; assembly: GCA_014182375.1. Taxonomy (NCBI): domain Eukaryota; kingdom Viridiplantae; phylum Streptophyta; class Magnoliopsida; order Myrtales; family Myrtaceae; genus Eucalyptus; species Eucalyptus virginea. The sequence goes on along the minus strand of CM024521.1, from coordinate 11,075,737 downwards.
GCTTTAGTTGCTAATGTGATCTCAGACAATTGGAAATGTGGAACAAAAGACGCAAAATTCAACATGACCACTCGCCCAAACAAAAGAAAAAAGTTGTCCCCAGAGTCCTAGTTTCATACCATATGATTGACATTACCGCGAAAAGTCTTGCTTAAGGGCATTCCCTTTCTTGTATCAAACTAGCCTACTTGATCAAACTGAGCTTCTTGCTAAAGAGCAATTGTTGTATCTATTAGAGATAATTAGGATAATTCTCTAGGATATTTTCCTATAATAGAAAAAAATTAGAATATTTCTATTGGTTTTCTAGTATCTCTCAATACTGTGCGATATCTCCTTTGATTATGTATATCTTGATTAATATAGGCCATAGATAGGCTGATGTACTCTTCATTAAATATATCAAATTATATGAAATTCCTCAAATTTGTCTTCCACATCATTACTATCAACCTAGTATTTAAATTAGAGGTCTTGAGTTCAAATTTTTTTAGGCTCTATTTGCCTCCTCAAATAAATTTTCATCTGAAGACTAGACAAAAGACCAGACTAAACGTGAGGGACAATATTAGAATATTTAAGTAATAAAGGTAAAGCAGGGTCAGGAGCAACGAATCTCTTTATAATGAACATATCTATTTTGCAAGTTTGTTATTATGAGTAGTTCCTACAAAGGATCGGACTAATGAAGTATACAATACTTAAATTCTTGATGTAAATGCTACATAGTTGGTTCTCATCCTTTAGAGACTATCAGTGTAATAGGAGCATCCGTTGACAAAAGGATCACCCTAAGATGATCATCTCATGGCTATTGAGAATGAATCAAATCAGATGATTTTATTTTTCAATCTTTTTGGCTTGCTCTACTTTCATTTAATAGCTTAAGTTTTTAGAACTGTTGATAGTGATCCCACAAAAATTTTACATGATATCAAAGCCTCCTTTCTTGAGGTAATCCTTCGCACACAGTGCACAATTAAAAAACTCTCAATTCTATTTTTTTTCTTGCTTTATCATTCTCAACGATGCATCCATGCATCCCAAGCAAATAAATCCATCCCCGCCACTTGACACTACACACCCAAGTCCGTTTCTAGAGCTAATATTGTTTCTTGTCATTTCTTTTCCAATAAGTCCTAGTATCCTTTACTCAATTTGTATTCAACAATGTTCATCACATTCGATAGCCAATGTCATCTACAAAGCCCCCTTATCTGAGGAAGCCGAGTTACTATTTTATCAGCAAAGCTAGTCGTGTTAGCTTTTTGCTATTTCCATCCGATTCTCAGCTTGGTCATTACGATGCTAGTTGCACAAATGGTGTCGTTTAGTAACTATTTTGAAAGGATTGCTAGCTGCATCAACCGTTTGCAATTACAATGCCAATTGCATTGGCTGCATTGTTTAGTTACTATTTTAGGTAGTAAAGCTAGCCGTATCGATCAGTTTCTATTTTACCACCGCTCATATCGGAGAACCAACTTCACCACCAAACTTGTAACGCTCAAAACGAGCCTGATCTTTAAATATATAGTGGAATTGTTTTTCAGATTTTTATCTAAACTCAAGAGTTGAGTTTGGGGGAGGATGATATAGATAACTAGGATAATGCTCTAAGATACATTCCAATATTAGAGAAAATTAGAATATTCCTATTGGTTTTCTGTATCTCTCAAGATTGTGTGATATTTCCTTTGATTATATATATCTTGATTAATATATGTTATATTTGATTATCTCTCAAAAAGCCTATAAATAGGCTGATGTACTTTTCATTAAATATATCAAATTAAACATAAACTCTTCAAATTTGTTTTCTATAATTCTCAACTGTACCAACACAAAAATTGCCAAATATTTGCCCCATAACTTTGGAATGACACAAACAAGCAAGGGCTGTCTGCCCCCCAACTTAATGTAATTTGCTAATTCACAATTTTATGTTCATACATTTCCAAGCAAGATTGAACTTGATTAAGGAAAAAAAGAAAGAAACACAAAGACTCTGCTTTAACAACAGTACATATAAATAGGATCACGCCGGTGCTCATTATTCACTACATGTCCAAGACACGAGCTGGCTATAGTTTGCATCTCTGAGCTGAACTTTCGAACGTGTTTGAGGCATCCTCTTTTTATCTGCCTTCAAGAGAGGTGAGAGTGACGTGGTTGGCAGAATATTTCTTCTGGCTTTGTCTGGAGAGACCTGTGTCGGTGGTTATTTGCCTCTCGATGAATGCAGGTTTGTTTGGACTAGGAAGACCAACAATTTCGTTGATAATCATTGAAATAACAGTTGAAATGGCAGGCATGTCTTTTGCGAGTTCTTGTGTACAAAGCAGCCCCCGTTTATGCACCTTGTGATCTCAACCTCAAAGCATCCAACATAAGTTTTAGGTTCCACTAGTGCAAGTACATTGCTCTTGTGACATTCTGATTTTCAGGCTTTGATTTTGATTGGTTAAATTGGGCATTTCATTGATGCGACTATAGTGTTTTTTTTTTTGAGTTGGCCACTCACGAGATAACTAGACTAGCTGAGTAGGCTATTAAGGACTTTAAGGCGGATAGACTTGAGAATTCGACTAGGAATCGACTTCTCGACCGTGCTCATCTTTAAAGATCATTGCGGCACAGTATAAAATCGATTTTGAAATCAGAGATAGGCTGGTTCAACAGAGATGTGTGGCCAATCGTGAGTGACACCACTAAATTGGAAAATTCTCATCGACCGGTACTAATTTGATTTTACTATCGTTTTGGTACCATGTGTCCGTATTTGAATTCTCGAGATTTTCACGATAATCGAGAGTCGTCAATGCGTCGAGTGGGTTCATCATGGATCGAAGAAAATCGACTACGGGTCATTTGTCTTAAAAAGTTCTGAAAACTACCTGGTAGCCTAGGTCACACTAAAAACGTGTCGAATGGAAATTAACCGTGTACTCAAGTCCGATTTAAGAAATTGAAGATTTTTTATGTCACAGGTCATTTTAGGAATGTCGACTCAGTTTCAAAAGATTTTTCTGTGATTCCGAGAATTTTATAGAAAATCGGTTCGGATGTCGCGGAAAATTAGCGGAGATTCAGATGGGTTAAATTGATGGAAATGGCTTCTAAACTAAGCTTGTGAGTATCGAGGATTTACAGAAAATTATATGGAATTTTTCTTCATTGGAATCGACCTCAATTTGGGGAATTGAGTAAATAAATTGAAGCTTAAATTATGAAATTCGGATCCATGAGAAGGGCTTCAATTTTAACATCAATTTGGATTATTTTGGTAGAAATTTTGGGTGGAAAGTATTAGATGGGGAGGGGGGACATGCCATCAATGCAAGGGATATATATATGTGTACTTTTTGCCTAAGCTATGATGAAAAGTTGGATATTTTCTTCTTGATTTATCCCCTCCTCTACGGCAGCTTCTTACTCACGCCTCCTTCGCCCTCGTCTTCTTCACGTTTCTCTTGTTCTACTTTCTTTTTTTCATTTTCCTCTGCAACCGAAGCTGCCCATCATCTCGCCTACATCCTCCACCGAGATTTCTCCACCGAGCTGCCAAATGTTCATGTTTCAGCCCTCCTCGGTCAACAAACCACCACTCCTTCCACCAGCGTTGATTTCATTGACTGCTCAGTATCCACCGAACCTTCATCCGCTGCCACGTCTGTGAAGAACAAATTCCACCGAAGCCAGCGAACACATACCGATTCTTCTGCTGTCATCCATGCCACACGTCCACGCTCTGGAGCCCTGCAATCATCGACCATCGCCAGCAGCTGTTTCATGCGGCCTCGACGTCCTGCTGCCACGTCTAAGGCTGCAACTCCTTCGGTCAACACTGCAGCATCTTCAACATCCACCGGATTTCTCTGCCACGGGTGACGTCAAACGAAGCTGCTTCCTCTCTGTCGTTGCCTTCAACGCTCGTGGATTTCGGTCTGCTCGAAGACCAGCTGCTTCCTCGTCTGCTCTGTCTTCGACCGCACGACTGCAGCAGCTCCGTGTTCGCTGCTCACTCGTCCAGCATCAATTCGAGCGAAGCCAGCCCATCTTCTTCGGTCAGCCCAACTTGAAGCCGAAGTCAGCCTTCTTTTCCAGTCCACGAAGCCAGCGAATTTTGGCCCAGCAGTTGGGCCCGTGTCCTCAGCCCATCTCTTCAGCAGTTGTTCAGCCCAGCTTCATGTGGCATCTTGGCCCAATTCCAGCCCAGTGAATTTCTTTGGGCCGCAAGTTAGACCAGAATTCAGCCCAGCAAGTTGTCAATTTCAGCAGCCCAGTTCAGCCCATAATCCAGTGAAGTCCAGCACATTCCTTTGAAGCCCAGAATTTCTGCGGGCTTGCAAAGTTTTTTGGCCCGGCCCGAGGGTGCATCGACGTCACTGTGTAGTGATCCGGTCCCCGCTTTTAATCAAGTGAGTTTTGCTCACTAATGCCTTCTTAGTTTGCTAATTATACTTAAAGGTTGATTAGATTTAATTAAGTGCAATTAGGTGGTTAGATTAGAATGGATTAACGATTACTAGTTAATTGCATTGCATATTAGATATGTGGTTAGTGTACTTAACTAGAGAATTACCTATAGTATTTATTGGATGCTTCTTGGGATTTTCCCGACCCTTATCGGGTGTTAATTAGGCAATTCGGGCCTAATTAGAATTTTTAGGAATTAAATATTAATTTTCGAAATTAATTATTTAATTATTTATATTTCGGAAATTCAACTGGGATGGCCATGACGGGATTTTATGCGATGATCGTGGCGCAAAATCCGTTTATTTAATTGAGCTTTACGTTGTGCCAAATTGGAATTATTGTGTCTTTACCAAAAAAAAAAAAATTGGAATTATTGTGTTTATTTATTTAATTTTCGAAATTAATTATTTAATTATTTATTTTTTGGAAATTCAACCAAGATGGCCAGTGACCAAAATTTCGTGCTGATTGTCGTGGAGTAGTCCGTTTATTTATTTGAGCTTTAATTCATGTCGAGTTGATTTAATGGTGCATTTTGAAGTTATGTTCTTAAATAATACAATTTTGGCTATGTGATTGAGGATTGGTCGGGTATCAATTGTCAGTATCGAAAGTGAGTTGGTAAATCACCTGAAGAATGCACGTGGCCCGGTGAATTGGAGTGTCACCTACGAAGGACACGTGGCTCGGTGATTGGATATGTCACATTGGCGAAAAGGTAACCTTAGAGAATGCACGTCGCTCGGAGACTCGGTATATCCTCCTGGAGAATGCACGTGGCTCGGTGATAGAGTATGGCATCGTAAAATGGGCACGTGGGCTCGGTGAATTGATGCATCACTTTGGTGAGCTAGCACCTAAGAGAAGGGACGTGGGCCCGGGCATCGTAAAAAGGGCACGTGGGCTCGGTGATTTGATGCATCACTTTGGCAAACTAGTGCCTAAGAGAATGCACGTGGGCCTGGGCATCGTAAAAAGGGCACGTGGCTCGGTGAATCGATGCATCACCTTGGTGAAAAGGGTCGCCTGAGAGAATGCACGTGGGCCCAGTGAGTAAGTATGTCGTCTTGGAAAAGGAGCACGTGAACTCGGGGACTTGGGATGTCATCCTGAGATATTCATGTAGGCTCGACGACAGAATATTCCATTGTGGGGAATGTATGGTTTGATAGATATGAAATCGACTAGGTCGATTGATCATTGCTTTGATATGATTATGTGAATTGATTGATCAAATGGAAATGACCGTGAGTGGTCTTGTTGGCGTGTAATCGACTCAGTCGATTTGATCGATGCTTTGATCAGTGATGTGATTGCTTGGATGCCTATTTGATCTATGCTAATATGCAGGTGGAATTTGAGGCCAAGGTAAGTCCTCTGACTCATGTTGTGTATAGGCAGCCCTAAGGTGTATTAGTTTACTAATCGGGTCTTGGCGGGTAGAACTTGTTGAGACGTGGTCTCAATGGTTATTGAATAACTATTTTAAGACCCTGATGAGGAGCCTGAGGAGGAGGAATCTGAATAGGAGAACCCTAATGTGGAACCAGATGAGAAGGAAGATTTTGGAGAAGAAGATGACTATGAGGAGGATCCTGAGTATGACCCGAATGAGGATTGAGATCCCATCCTGTTTTGTCAGACCTTGATTATATGTGGATAAGGGTTAGATCAGACCCCTGAGAATAGTATTGCATTATATACTATGATGTGCTTGTATAAAAGAGTAATTATGAATTTCAGTATGAAAAATATGGCTCTACTTTTTTATCCCATTGCTTTATTGTCTGGGGATTTATAACTGCTTCTGCATGTGCTATTAAAAAGAAAATGGTCGGCGATACGTCCTGAGATATTGCTTTCAAAATCGACCAAAGGTAAGGGATGTGCGCGTGCTTGAGGATCGGGGTGTAATAGTTTTCCTCCCAATATTTCCATGCCTGCCAAAAAATAGAATTCAAAGCCAATTATTTTTGGAATTTGAGTAGATGGAAATATGTTGATCTCTTTATTTGTAACAGCTTACCATCCTAATAGGCTCAAGGATTGATCTTCCTCATTGAAGCTAGTGTTTTGTCTTCCACTTGCAATCTCCAACAATACTACTCCAAAGCTAAAGACATCTGATTTTTTTGAAGACCCCCCTTCCATCGCATATTCTGGAGCCATGTAACCACTCCATTCCATGAAATGCCTTCACATTTCTTATGCTAGGTTAAAAGATAAAAATCAGTGTGAGACTTATAATATAAGAAATACTGACTAGGTTCCCACAACTCAATAGTGTATTTGCTTGATCTTCTTTTCCCCCAAATATCTTAGCCATTCCAAAGCCGAAATCCTTGGATTGAGCTCTTCATCTAACAGGATATTACTTGTCTTAAGATCTCTATGAACTATCCGTAGTCCGGAGTCATGGTGAAGTTACAGTAGCCCTCGACAAATTCCATCAATAATGTTGAACTGTCTTCTCAATCCAGTTGCTCTCATTTGAGTTTTATGAATGGAGATATGAATGGAGAAGAGTGAAATGCACAGGAAGAGGTTCCTTTGTAAACCGAAAATGTGCAGTACGTGCAATAGGTACAGCCAGATGCTGGTAGAAGAACACCACAAGTGCCATAATCTTGCACGCCTGGACACTTGGGTGCCATAACTTCAAAACGGTACACTTAAGTGCCACTTTTTTTTTTCGAGTGGGACACTTAAGTGCCACCTCCGGCGACCCTTGCCGGAAATCTTACGTGGCAATATTTTATTACTATTTTTTGCCTACGTGGCTCGCCGAGCTCCAAATCAGCAAAAAAATAAAAAAAATTTTAAAAATTAAAATTTTTAATAAAATTTTAAAATTTTTAATTTTAAAAAATTTAAAAAATAAGAAAAATAAGAAAATTTTAAAATTTTTAATTTTAAAAATTTCAAAAATTTTAAAAATTTTAAAAAATAAGAAAATTTTAAAAATTTTAATTTTAAAAATTTTAAAAATAAAAAAAAAAAGAAAATTTTAAAATTTTTAATTTTAAAAAATTAAAAAATTAAAAAAATTTTAAAATAAGAAAATTTTAAAATTTTTAATTTTAAAAATTTAAAAAAAATTTAAAATAAGAAAATTTTAAAAATTTTAATTTTAAAAAATTTTAAAAATTAAAAAAAAAAAAAAAAAAATTTAAAAAATTTAAAAATTAAAAAAAAGGGGGGAGGCGGCGGCGGCGGAGGTGGTGGCGGTGAGTGAGCCGGCGACGGCGGCAAGGGAGCCGCCCGTTCGGCCTCCCACCCCCCCTTTTTATAATTTTAATTTTTTTAAAATTTTTCTTAATTTTAAAAAAAATTTAAAATTTTCTTAATTTTAAAAAAAATTTAGAATTTTCTTAATTTTTAAAAAAATTTAGAATTTTCTTAATTTTTTTAAATTTTTTAAAAATTTTCTTAATTTTTAAAATTTTTAAAATTTTCTTAATTTTTAAAATTTTTAAAATTTTCTTAATTTTTAAAATTTTTAAAATTTTTAAAATTTTTCTTAATTTTTTTAAATTTTTTAAATTTTTCTTATTTTTTAAATTTTTTTGAATATTTTAAATCTAATTTAATTAATTTATATACTATTATTTATACGTAGACGCGAAACGGCGTCGTTTTTGCATTTTCTCCTCCACGTCGCCGCGCAAAACGACGCCGTTTTGGATCGAGCTCACGGAAAGTCGCCACGTCAGCCATTTGGCCGGATTTTCGCCGGAGTGGCACTTAAGTGTCCCATTTTACTCCGATGATGGCACTTAAGTGTACCATTTTAAAGCTTATGGCGACTTAAGTGTTCCTTGCGTCAAATTACAGACCCAGGTGTCCCGCACTCGCCAGATGCTGTTTAAACAGCTAAAATTAAAAATTACACTTCCCTATAAAATGGCCTTCGACGATAGATCGAGGGAATGTTGCAAGAAATGGAATATTACCGAAAAGAAATGTATCTAGACCCTTGTTTGGCACGAACTCATAGATTAATAGTTTCTCATCTTCCTCGGCACAGCATCCAAGGCGTCGAACTAGATTTCGATGTTGGACTTTGGAAATCACGACCATTTCATTGATTAATTCCTGCTATCTTTGTCCCGAGGCCCTTGATAGTCCTTTGACTGCTATTTCTTTTCCATTTAGTAATCTCCCCTGTTCGAAAAGACTTAAATGAGCTGCTGAAATTAAAGAAGAAGAAGAAGAAAAAACGGAGCTGCTGCCTCTTCATGACAGAGTATTGCCCTATATACTGCCCCCAAACCACCTTCTCCGAGCTTGTTCGCGTCACTACAGTTGCTTGTTGCTGCGGCCAGCTCTTCTAATTTATATAGCACAAGCTACTGGGGATAAACTTTGCTCAAGCTCTTTCCAAGCATATTCTCAGTAGAAGCCCCTGAAAATTGTTCTCCGTCTATACCTCTTCGTTTCTTTGACTTCTTCCAGGCGAAGAAAGTACCAATACTGAAAATAACTGTTGCCACAACAACTGCAGCCGCTATAATTGCTCTCAGATCTCGTTTTCCTTCTGCAGATCAAAATACGGACATACAATGATTTAAGAGATTGAACAGACATTAAAGAAAGTACCGTTTAGCTACCCTTAATAGATCACAACTCCACCTCGCCTATCACATAGATTGAAATTCCCTAACCATCTAGCAGTAAGTCACTTTTACCAGATTAATCAAGAATTAAATTTAGGATTTACCCAAAAAAAAAAAGAATTAAATTTAGGAATGAACTAACCAAGTTCTGGATGGGCCAGTCGGACAAAAAGAGTTGTTCCTCCATACGAAAGCTTCCATCGATTAGGTCTCACCTTCCTCCAGCACATGCAACCAACTCCGCATCATAAGCATATGTTGCACACGAGCAAACTAATTCCCTCTTTGTATTCATGACCACGAGATTACCATCATTGGATATGGTCATGACCCTAGAAGAGTCTAAAATTGGATTTTCCCTCTTCGCTACCCAGAGAACATTATATCTAGGAACATTATTGTACCAAATCCCCACGTAGCGATTTGCAGAACCATTAGGGCTAAAGAATCCCATTCTGTAGAGACCTCCACTTGATGTTGTACTTCCAGGGTCTTGGATATACTCAGTTGTTGTGATGACATCTCCTCCAATTCAAAATTCTACAACATAATGAGACACTAGAAAGAGAGACAAAAATCTTGCTTTTCCCAGAAATACCATGATGACAACTTGCATCTTTCCTCCTCAACAACAACCTATAACACGACACGCTGCTGCAGCACTACTGGCTTTGGTAGAGAGGGCACCAAGAACACCTCGAATCGCAAGTGAATTTGAGGACAGAAGATGAAAATCAGAATTCTGCAGAGGAAGACCTAGTGGTTGAAGTTGATGGCGGTTGCCCACTTCAAGAGATACCCACATGGCCTAATTATCATTTGCATAGTCCCTGTCTAACGGACTTCAGGACCTGCATGAAGAAAGCGGTATTGCCTAATCTGATTTTTCTAGCTAATATAGCCCGACAGTTTTTCGCAGAGTTTAAGATTGTGGTCTCTACTATTCAGCATAGGCGTTGCATATTGGATCTCTTATCATCTTCACTTAAATCACTTGTTGTTCATATCGACAATTTTCTTGTTCTTGGTCATGATATTCTTAGGATAGGTTCAGTCGACTTTCATTTTCTGCTTAGCGTCTTAAATTTCATTTGAAGTACGAGCATCTCAAATATAGCATTTGAACTCATGTAAAATCAAGTGCTTTTTCACAAATTATTAAACAAAAAAACCTTTTAAGGGAGAAAAAGTCATTTGAAACAAGCCCTTAAGAATTCTCCCATCAACCCATCAGTCAACAAAATTGGGTCTTTAAGAATTCACCCTCGATTTTTTTTTCTCTAAATTTGAAAACATTTGAAAATCTCATGATGCGTTGATTTGTGCAGCATCACAATTTAACGCATCAATATCTCGAGCACTCAAAGTTATTACTTTGAATCAATGTTAACTTCCTTTAGTCAGTTGTTGGGTTAATCTCAATTAACTACGTCATGGGCTGATTGTTTCTATTAAGCACCATTAATTAATGACAGTCGAAAAGGCAGAAGAAATTATTCAGTGTATATTAATTTTAATAAAAGAAATTTAAGAAAAGTTATATCTTGCTCGCATTTTCACCCAGGTACCCTTCCGAAAATACCAACTTTGCCAATCTGATGGCTGAACAGCATTAGCCCAAATTACTCTCTGTCTTCAAGAAACTCGAACAAACCTCTAATTTCCCCCTAAACCGCACATACTGAAACTGTAATCTTTCTCCACCTATTCGTGGTCTCAGTGGCTGCTGATGACTCTTGTTACGAAAGTGAAGCCCTCGCCAAGCAGCGCGTGAGAGGAGGAGGAGGAGGAGGAGGATGAGGACGACGACGACCGGACATCACATCTTCAGTGACTCGTCATAGCATGTGAGTTATGTAGGATGGAATAAAGCGACGAAGACTGAGCGGTGGGTCAAGCCGTCCCCCCTGTGATCACATCGCCACGGTCCCAGCTCTCTCAATTTACTCGCACGAGACAACGAAGGATGGGACGGTGGGGAAGGAACGAAAGGACATGTCGGAGGAGACTTG